>CM029918.1:57559653-59959653 GCA_017639245.1 Myiopsitta monachus | reverse complement strand
TCCTAGAATTTAATGTTAAATATTTTAACAGTTTATCTTTCTTAACTAAACATACATTTTTATATGAACTTATATTACCCACAGCTGTAAAGAACATGCATACACTTGATTGTGTGAGAGGCTGCATATAATTTTCAGATTTCCCTGAGTTTTTTAAAGATGCTGAACATCCAGATCCAGAGCAGCTGATAGAAGGGAGGCAGAGCTCAGGGTACCAAGCCAGGGGCAGAGGATGGGTAGGACAGCCCCTTTGGGTGCTAGCAAGGGCTTGGATCTACATGAGATAATCATGAACACACCCCCTAATACTGCAGTCTCAGACTTAGCCTTGAGTGAAAGTCTCCTGTGTGAGAAATGAAAAAGCCCAACAAGTTCAATAATTAACATTTTCTGCTGTAGCTTTATCTTTTTGATTAAAGGAAGCATGTTCCCCAGCAGTCACCTGGAGGATCTGTCATTCCTAAGTTAATACACACCTCCATTCTGAAACAGGAAGCCAGTCTAAGACTTTCCTAAGCAATCTGCTATCTGGCAAGCACCCAGGAACTTAGATTTAAATTATTTTACCAATGCTATATTGAGACCTACATGGAAGGCTAAAAAAGAATGTCTGTACTAGCAACAAAAGGCAAGTTGGAAACACCATTAGGTCTGTCAATGCAGTGTATGATGAGGTTGGCACCATTCATTCTATTTTAATTTGAGAAACCTAAGGCACAGCAAGATGAAGTGACTTGTCAGGAATAACTCAGCAAAGCAGGGATAGAACTCTCACCTGCCGCACTTTAAGACAGCTTGCAAGTGGCATATGCACTCATCTCTGATTTATCTTGCAACCCAGAAAACCAACTGTATCCTGGGCTATATCAAAAGTAACATGACCAGGAGGTCAAAGAAGGTGGTTCTCCCTCTCTGCTTCAAGGCTGGAGTACCTCTCCTATGAAGACAGGCTGAGAGAGTTTTGGTTGTTCCGATTGGAGAAGGTAAGGCTCAGGGGAGGCCTTATAGTTGTCTTCCAATAGCTAAAGAGGGCCTACAAGAAATCTGGAGAGGGACTTTTTATGAGTGGTAGGACAAGAGGCTTTTAACTGGAAGAGGGTAGATTTAGATATTACTTATTGTTTAGATATTATTTAGATTCTTCACTGTGAGGGTGGTAAGGCCCTGGCACAGGTTGCCCAGAGGAGTTGTGGCTGCTCCATCCCTGGCAGTGTTCAAGGCCAGGTTGGATGAGGCTTTGAGCAGCTTGGTCTAGTGAAAGGTGTCCCTACCTATGGCAGAGACTTGGAACTAGATGATCTTTAAGGTCCCTTCCAACCCAAACCATCCTATGATTCTATGATATTATCATCCCATCTCTTTGATTATGAAATTAAATGTTAAAATTTGATATAGGCAAGATCATGTTAAAGGCAATTTTTTCGATTTCCTCAGAATAAATGATTTTTGCAGCTTAGCTTTTTCAACTTGCTGCTATTGTTAGTAACTGTTGATAATAATAATGATAATAATATCATCATTTTTGAGTTGCTGATTATGTGTGGGACAAACCTAGGAACATAATAAGAAAGCCTTGCAGCAAAACTAGAAAAATTAAACATGATATAAGGAGTAGAAGGGAAATAAGAAAAATAAAGTATGTAGTAATAAGAATGATTAGAGCAATGCAGTCATGAAGTTGCTCACTCTGAGATGATACCTGCCTTCTCTGTCCAATCTCTGGAGTCAACAGCAATAGAAAAATGTTAAGATTAGTAAGTGCCCTTGGCAACAGTCACCCGCTACTTTTTCAAGCAGTTAGCATCTCTTGGCTGCCTTCTTATTCTCCCAATATCAGGCACAATTTTTCTTTTATTTATAATGAACAACTTGTGAGTCTAATGTGGTGAAGCCAAATTCATGAACTGTAGATCTGCAGTAGGGTTTAGGCTGATGAACAGGTTGATATTGCCTGCATGAGTTAGTGCCATGACTCCCTTTGAATTATGAGTCCTATCATTGAAAGTCAGTGTTAATGTTTTTACTGTCTCTCTACTATGATAATCATAGGAATACTTCCCAGCTCCTGGGCCTGGCTGCATGGCACAGGAACTCTCTAAGACCCATGAGCAAACCATGACACTTTCTTGCCTTTTCTGTCTAAGGCAGGTCTGCAGCCACAAAGCAGAGACTTCTGGTATAAAATAAGATTCAGTGGCACATCCCCATTCTGGCAGCAGCTGGGAGGTGATATCATATAACATATCAGGTGGCAACTAATGGAGTACTTCACAGGTCTTCAAGTATCATGGTGGAAAGTCAAGAAAGTCTTATAGGTACATAGCCCTTCCCATTTCTCTCAAACCCCAAAGTTATCCTCTCTTATCCATTATTATCTCCTGAGGAAGAGTTAATTCAGGAGGCAGAATTATTCTTGCTCTCAGAACTTCAAGAGAAAATGATTGGTTCATTATGGGCAAGGGTGGAAGGCCTGTGAGGAGTTAACATGTCTATAAGTATGTGCTTAGATGCACTTACTACTGAACAATCCCAAGCTTCCTCCCTATCTGCCACTGTACCTCTTTGAGAAAATAGGATAAGCAGATTTTTGCTCTCATTGGGTTTACTTAGACTATCTTTGGTGTCTAGAGAGAAAGAACTGAAGGTGGCATAGTAGAAATCAAACAGGCTCAAAAAAAGCAGCAGCAAGTCAGGAACAGTTAAGACCAAAGGGGTCTTTGCTCTGGTGGCAAGTTTCATATGCATTGCTAGCTCCAAAAGTTATTCCTTTAAAGATAGGAAGATGACCACCTTGATTTCCTGATCTGGGTTTTACTGCTGATTGATGCCTTCCCTTTCTGGTTTTCAGAAGCACCCCAGTGTTGTGGTTTAAACCCAGCTGTTAGCTGTCCTGCTTACAGATAAAGAAGAGAACCTCTGCGCTGGGAAAAAGAACAATTATAATCCTAGACTTCAGGGAGAAAAAAAACCACAGAAGCAAGAAAAGAAAGATGTAGGAGCTATAGGTATAATCTGGAGCTACCCAGGACCAATTCTATGACAGGTGGAGGCTCAACTTCAAGCAGCATTTCTAAAAGCTCTTACCAAGTAACAGACTTGTGAAGTCATATCTGTGCATCTAAGTGGCATGGCTTTCAAACATGTCAAGCATCATCAGATTAGTGCTGCTAAAATCAGGCCTGCTAATTAGAAAACTGAGTTGGGTAACAGTATCACAGCATCACTTCAAAAGAAGGCGATTTTAAGACTACCTTCAACAGTCACTAAAAAAGCCCAAACCACCAGAAAATCTTAGCTTGGTAATCTAAAGCATTGAACCCCTATGCTTACATGATTTAAAGGTGAATTTGCTTTAGATGGTGCAAAGTTAGGTATCACTTTCAACAGGTTTGACTTCAGAAAAGCAAGTAGAAGACCAGAAACATGCCTAGGCATAAAGAACAAAGTTATGAAACTGTTTGGAGTCCTTCTTTACTGTTCCGGTGTGTCTCCCTCAGCTGTTTTGCTAACCCTTTGCACATGGTAAGGAGATTTTTTCCTGGGTTTAGGAATAATTTCATTGACTTCCAGTGTTGCTAAAATATGGGGTACTTGGTTGAATTTTACTGTTTGTTCTCTCTTCTAAAAGAAAAAATCTATACTGTCATTTCATATGTGGGTGTTAGTAAGACCCAAAGGTATGTGTGTTTGGTTTTTGATTATCAGTTGCAGCTAAAAATTACCATCTTACCTCAAAATAAGCCATTTTCTGAATAGTGGTGCTACCTCATGCATGCTGCAGAGGTTCTGTCCTCATGGGTTGAGAGCATGTAAGAACACATACCACTTAAGAACTGAAGAAGTAAACAGCAAGGATAAGGTCATTGCATAAGCTCGAAAAGCTCAACATTCATGATAAGATAATTAGATAAATATCAATATATATAATTATATATTTATATATATATATTTCAAGTCCATGATCTACCCCAAATGAGCCAGGAATGTATGTCGAAACTCACACAAGCAACCTCACCATCTCTATTTAAATATGTTGTACTAAAACATCCACGGAGTCAAAACCCTGTGCAATGTTATGATGTTATCCAGTCTTACAGCTTTTAGTACCCAAAGGTAAGTAAACCCCTGAAGCATTGTGCTGTCATCCCAGTTCTACTTTCAGTTTTTTTCCACTTTTGCTAAGAGAATCTGATTGAAAGTTACATTCCCATCTCGGCTCAAGCAAAGTTCTGGTTATCTGGATAACTGTGTTACCTCAGACACCCTGCTCAAGTTCTGCACCTGGATCCTTCCCCCAAAAGCTGTTGAGCAGGATGGGTAGACAAGAGGGTGCTGAAGGCAAGAACTGGTGAAAACAGTGGGTCTGAGGAGAGCTGTGTGGTAGGAGCAGCACTGAAGCCAGGCACCTGTAGTGGCCCTGTCATGCTTTGCCACACCCTGAGTAGCAGCTTAGAGGAGATTAAAGTTTTTTGACTGTGGTTTTTAGAAAGCAGGGCATTTTAATGAGCTTTTTCTGTCTTAATATCCATTGGCTACATCAAACATAGAACAGCCTACACTACATATGTACGCACTCACTTGTTTCTGGTTTTAATTAGCAATGAAATACCTGATTAGGCTATCTGGTGTGGTGCCCTGTCTCACCTCTGTTTCTAGCATATTTGAGAATACCTCTTCCTCTCAGGGAGATCCACAAGATGTACAACTCTGGCCATGTGTTTCTACCTTCAAGTCAGGTGGGAGACAGACAGACAAGCCTGCAGTGGAGCTAGAGGAGAGGTAGCAGGAGCTCTGCTGTGCAGATGCTTCTGGCAATGCCTTCACACGTGGTGGGAGGAGAGCTAATCCCTTAACTACCTCATCTTCCTCGGAAGAAAGGAAGGACAGATGAGAGAAAGGAAGACAGTGCCTTTCCTTCTAGCCCTTAGCACCTGTACTCTAATTAATAGAGTATGTTTGAAAATGATTACAGAAATCTCAACACAGATTTTAGACAGCAATGGCTAGATATTTGTATATGCTGCTGCAGGGCATGGTCAGCAGTCTTCATCTGCTGCCTTTGCTGAGGCTCAGGGAGCATTTACCTTCCATAGCACTAACAAACCACCTGTCAAGACACTCCAGGGAGTGTGATTGCTTCTTTTCAACTGACTGTATAGGACAGGTATGTGAGCCACAAGCAGGGCATGCAGTTTCTTGTCTATTCTGTCGGCTTAGGCAGTGATTGATGCGTGAATTGCATGACTAATAATACAAAGACATTCTGAATTCAGCCTTATTCAAGTATGAACTGGGTTCCTGAAGAAGGTAGCCATTTGCTTGGATGTTTTTGCTGTCATAGCTATCACTATATTGATAATGACTTCAAATTATGCCTGTCCAAATTATTTTGGTGCATGGATACCCGTGCAATTTTTTTTTCAGAGTGGATATTTGTGGTGTAGCCTGCATCTGAGTGCAGAGAATGAGAAAGTGGGATTCATCTAGTCCAGCAATCACAATGAAAATATCACCACTGGTAACACTAACTAGTAAAGTAAAAAACATCTCTCTAATACAGTGCTTTATTAAAAATTAGTAATTAAACATAGAAAACACTGAGTAAAATTAAGATTTTTTTTTCTGTTGAAAAGGGAGAAACATGGTATTTCAATGTACTGTGCTAGTAGAAAATACTGAATTCCTAAGTAAGTGACTCCTGTTCTTTCCATTTCAGCAACTAGCTTTTGTGAAATGATCACAGATTTCCAGGTCACAAAAAAAAAAATTAATTTCAAGATGTCATATTTTTATTTATTTGGGAAAAACCAATGCCCAAGCTTGAACCTGAAGTATTTTAGTGTTTTCATAATGTGATACTTGTGTTTTGCATTTTACTTACACAGCTTATACATCATCTTCTTTAATGCAATGACATTACTATTTTCTGGTTTTATGCATGACTTCTAGTAAGGTAGGCATCTGAACTGGTTTTATGTTTCAGACAAAGCCTATAAGACATTATATCTGGTTGAGGATCTTTGCATATTCTATGCTTGTATACTGAATCTGTGAAGATTCATGTCTTAATAAAAACATTAAGTGGAGATAATGACATAAGAATGTATAACATCACTAGCCACATAGACATCAGACCAAAATTCCCTCTACCCTAACAGCTTGTGTTGGAGTGGCCAACAGCAGCTGCTCAGTGTAATAGCCAGGTTCAGAAAGGAACTCTCAGAGTACGGTTATTGGTGGTTAGGAATTTCATGAGCTGGAAATTGCATCCATACGGCTATGCCTAACAGTATTTGACGCACCTTTCCTCCATTAATTTGTTTTAACACTTTTATACCACCAAAACATCCTCTGGCAATGAGTTCCCCAGATTTAGTTACGTGCAAGGTGAAAAAATTCTTCCTTCAGTTCTTCAGTTGTTTTAAGCATGAGGGTTAATTATTTTACTGAACACACTCTGTTATGAGAAACAGCAAGTAGCTATTCATTAGTCACCTTCTCCAGGTCATTCACTGGCATCCTACTGAACGACAGGGGCTTACACAACCAAATAAAGTGCATACCTTCTAAGAATGACTACTGAACTTCTCTTTTAATCAAGAGTTGGCCTTCCCTGTAAATAACAGTCATTATGCACCATTAAGGATGAACATGGAGCGTTGCTGGAAATAAAGATCAGCTTGTTTTATCTCTCCAGTTGTTCTGGATTTTGTCTTTCATCTCTGGAAAGTGACTGAGCCAGAGATTGTTGAATTCACAGGAGAGGATGTTTTTGAGTTTGCTGAACTTTGGACAAGGTCCCACGAGGGGATATCTGCTTCTGTAGGTGAAATGGGTTTCCCTAATTTGTGTAATCATGGAGAGCAAGAAGCACCTCTACAAGAGGCTTGAATACAGATCCATGAAATCGGAGTCCTTAATTATGTAAATCGTGCTTTATCTTGTTCTCCTGACACAGGTGCATTTGAATACTGTACCATAAGATGTGAAACGGCCACCCTTTCTAGGCCCTGCAAACACTGCTGAAGAACAGATGGTGGAGATTTCTCACACCCCTGAATCCAAGCAACAAATCCCCACAGAGCCTAAATTGGATTACCAGAGACTGAGCAGCATTTAGCAAGTTGCGTGACTGCTACTGGTATGATGCAGCTTGCTCCCCATACCATATCAACCCTGCTCTGTGGACCAACTTTCCTTTATATCCCTCCAAAGACTAGATTTATATCACCTGCCTAAGCTAAGCATCACAAATACATATATAATAAATAGAGTGTCACCTGTTTAGGATAAATCAAAGATGAGCCTCCAGAAATGGTTCTTTCTGACTATTTAGGAAGTTAAAGTGACTGTGCTTCTAACATTACACTTCTTACTCTGGTGCCTTTGTTGGGTAGGTGCTTAGTCAGACAGGTGGGATTTATTTGTGCCTGAATTCCAAATTGCGTGTGAACTGAAGATGAGGCTGACCCTTATACTGGTCACTTAATGACAGACAGGGTCACTGTGCATTGCTCCATCACTCCTGTGTCAGCTTCTGTTGCAATCTGGCTCATGGACATCTCAGACAAGTTGCTGAAGAACATCTAGACTGGGTTGGGTACCTATTACAAGTCTAATTAGAAGGAAACAATTACTGGCATTACATGTACAACTGAGATTCTTTGCAAGCAAATATCTACTTCGGCATTTATTGAAGCTTCTTTTTTAAATTACTTCTTACAAAAACATTGTTCTATTACATGCCATTGACCCACAGGTTGCCACCTTTAAGCTTCTAAGATACTTTTAAGACATTTGGGTTTCTTCATACACAAAGACAAGGGCTGCAAAAGTGAAGCCAACAAGAGAAAAGCAGGTATTAAGAACAAGGATAAGTCTTCAAATACCGGATTTCACACTAATGGTTTGTTCTGAAAAGAGTAAATCATTACCAGCAGTTTATGCCTTCCAGCCTGTGATGAATAAAGAATGTTATCAGAAGAAGCAAAGATTAAACACTAAAAATGCCTTAGTCATTGTTAGATATAAAACCAGTGCCTCAACAATACCCCCACCCCTCACAAAAAAAAAAAAAAGAAAAAAAAGAGTTGTCATGATATTAGCGAGTTATCCACTTGGTTTCTCAAGAGTATGACAGTGCACATGTGAATAGACAGGGAATGAGAGTGGTGAAAATGGAGAGGTGTGGCTTTATAGTGCATTGAGTACAGTACACACCTAAGAGAACAGCCAGTCACTTGGGAAACTGATAAACAGTTTCTGTACTCTATATCCAGGGTGATAAGCCGAACTGTTGTGGGGCAGAATGCTTCATCCTCTGTTTCAGCTGTGTACCTGAGAAGTGCAGATCCGCCAAACTAGCTTTAGAAAGGCACGTGAACCCTAAGCAAACTTCAGCAAAGCACTGACTTTTGCTTGACTGGGAGAGCCAGGAAGCAATGCGCAGGGTGCTGCAAACTGTGCAAGGATATGTTGCTGTGTTAACAATGTATATAGATATATAAATATACATTCTTTTTGCCCTCCCAGCTTTGGACTATGATCTCACTGTAACTGTGTCTTTTTTGCTAATTAGTGGCAAGCCTGTTTGGGAAAGAGAATTTGGTTTTAGTTGTGTTTATAAAAACTACAGTGTGGTATAAATGTCTTATATTAGTAGTAGTGGTATTAATAATGGTAATAACAGTGGGGAAACAAGAAAACTTTTGTGTGGTGCACAACAGAATCTTTTCTTGAAAAATACTTTTTTTTTTCCCTCTCTAAGCAATTGCTCAGATATTTCAGACTTGAAAGGAAGAGCAGGCAAAACCAGAAATGTAAAGAATCTATGAGAAATAAAAAAAATGAAACCACTGTTAAAATAAAAGTATGCTGAATATTTTGGATAATGGGGCTGGGTACCTATAATAAGTTTATAGGAGAACTTTGTGTATTATGAATGGTATTGGCTCTCTATGTGTAAAATACATGATCCTCCAAAATAACGTAGTGGTCTTTTTCCTAACAGTTTTCAAAAAAGCCAAAAGAAGGGTAATAAATCAACCTCACTCTACTGGTACAACTGGATTTAGGAAACTATTGAGAAAGAGAGTGACACAGCCGGTAGTTTGGTATGGAAATTGCTAAGAAAGCAAAAAAAGCAGGCTGTGATTCTCTTCAGTGAATACAGCTTGCTCAATTTACACCAAATCCATAGATTAGGGGTGGAAACAGTTTTTCTAAGAATCCTGTTAAAATTAAATCATAATGCATCATGAATTAAAAGGCAATCCCTCAAAAAAATCTCTACCAAAGCCATCTCCCACTGTGGACGCTATTTCTGCTCTTCTTTGCTGTTGATCACTGGAAATGGCTGGAAAATATTATCTGATTTATTTATACCTGTTCACATGATCTTGAAGTTTCTTATTTTCAGAAATAAAAAGATCTCATTTTCAAGTCTGACTTTATCATAAAATTGAAATGATTTGAGAAAAGGTCATAAAAAACTTCACATTTTTCTAAATCACTTCAGATTTGATTCTCAATTTTAAAAGGTATGCTGTGCAGGTCCAATCAGTTTTTGAATCGGAGGAAGCCATCTGGAAAAGTTTGAGGAATCTTCACATAAGTAATTTATGGTGGCAGCAGTGATGTGAATTTGCACTTGACATTTTTTCCTGGAAAAGAAAGATGCCACTGTCAAGAAAGGTAGTGTCTCTGCACAGACACAGCAAGCAAAATAGAAGGGTCAGATTACCAGCATCAATGGAAGAACATTCCTAAATCCTGGTTTTCACTCTGAGATTTCCCAGACGCTTTTCCTGGTCCTTCTGCCCCTGCTGGTGCAAATGGTGCTTATACACTATCATGTACTGTACAGATGAATCTTCTCTTTTTGTTGGTCACTGTTGCCTTTCATTAACCTACTGCACCAATTTCCTCTCAAGCACCTTTCCTTTGAGGTGTGGTTTTACAAACAGCAGCGGCAGCAGCAGCTGCTGCAATTAACTCCTTCTCCCCTCAATCTGCTGCATTAGGTTGCTATGCCAGAGAAAGCAGTTCATATGTTTTAAGGCTAGAGGGGACCATAACAATAATTTTACTTGCCATGCATAAGAAACAGTACATAATTCAAAAATATATCTTGTCTTGACTTAGAGCCATTGTGTGCCTCAGAGATTCCATCACTTCCTCTGCTGATTTATTTAATATTTATTATACTTCTACCTGAAATATTGGCATTGCATTTACAGCTCGTGTCCCTCTAGCATACAGATTTCAGATTCTGAGTCTTGCTATGGTTTACTTTTAAGTTATATAGTCCTCTAATGTCAAAATCTTTTACTCTCATGTAATTATGGCACATGAAAATAGCTATGGACCTCTTAGGTCCCAGTCACAAGTTATAACACCAGCAACAGTCACAACTCGCTTTTCCTCCTTGTCATGGTTTAAAAAACCACAACACTCCTAGAACACATTGTGAGCTGCAAGGTGTTTTCCTCAGTCTCTGTTTACAAAAACAGTCTCCATCTTTTAATCAAGAGCTCCCTCTTTTTCTTTGTTTTGCATCTGAACTATGCAATTAGATTTGAATACATACATGGCTGATTACACACTGCCGACAGCAGACTTCAGAAGGAGAGATGATAGAGAGGTGGGCAACAGCTATTCAAAAACTCGAAGTAACTGGTTGTCATTGTAAGAGTAATTGATGAGGGGATGTTTGACTCTCTATCCAAACACTTCTGTGCCATTTCCTTTCTAACTGCCATAATTCCCCACATATTAGGCCACAGTCTGCTTTGCTCTCCCTTCTCCCTTCCTCCTCATGCAGTTCACTGCAAAAGTGATCCCTCAGAGAGCTTACTTTGTCCCAGAAGGAAATACCCAGAAAGGCAAGGGGTATATCTAAGGAGGAGTTTTTTGTCTCCTTCTACCCCTTAAACTGGGTCTATCAGTAAGGCTGGAAACTCCAGTTGTAGGAGCATAAGGTTTATGGCTAAAGAGGAAAGGAGCTGAGCAGTCCCAACAGTTTCCAAAATCTATGGGCTAAAGTCTTAGTGAAAGTCTTAGTGCAGTTGAGGAAAATAGTAATAGAATTCCCCTTATTATTTCTGCGAGAAATGGATATCATGCCCAGTCTGTATAAGCCTTTCTCACATGCAGCAGGAAATGCATATGTTTTAAATGCAAATTCTGTTTACCTTGCTTTCCAGGAAAAAGAAAGGAAACAAAGAGGGAGGAATACATTGGAATTCTTCTGGCTAGTCTGGAGGAATCTTTAGTTCATTTATGCACCTAACCTGAGTATGTCAAATAGGAGCGCAGTCTCCCTTTGCAGTCAGAATAAGGAAGTCACTTACAGAAGATGAATCAGAGCACCCAACATCTCAATTACTTGCTGGAAACACTTATCTCCTCCTAGTGACTACAGAGGGAGGACACGGTGATGCCATTTAGCAAGTCAGAACATCAGCTAGAGACCTACCGTGAGTTGGCTTTCTGTCCCTCTGAAGAAATCCACAGTAGAGGTATTTTTCCACTCTCAGAAGTTATTCTGCATGGTAACTACAGAAACAGTGTTGTTTGACTTAAGTGAACTGCATGGCAGGTCCAACTAGAAACTTTGTCTTTTGGATGTTTAATTGGATTCTTCAGTAGCTTTTGCAGTGACCTTGCAGCATCACATTGCCATTTTGTCTAAATTAAAAACAAATATAAAAATTAATATACTGCTTTTAATTTCTGATTAGTTTGCAATACAGGCTTTTTCATAATATTAGTTTCAAATTGGTTACACAGACATCTGCAGATCTTTGTGAATGCATAAGATTAAAGCTGACTCCTAAACAAAGAGAAGGATGACTCTGATTAGGATGTACATGTGGCTTGTTCCTCCTGTAACCTTTCCTCTGCAACACAGGGTCACATGTCTACTCATTTTTTGGCTTCAGTGCTCAAAGGATCCATTAAATGGAAAATCATGACCTTTTCTAAAGTGGTTGTTATAACCATACTTGTGTTGATCATCATCAGGGTGCAATCTGGTCAGCTACAAGATTAATTCTTCATCCCTGAAAGTATTTTCAATGAAAGACCAAAGTTTTTTTTGGTGAACTCCAGCTTTCAAGCAGCTTCCATACCTGCAGAGGCTTGTACACCTTTTCAGCTGACATGTGAAGCAAGACATGTAAACCTCTTGAGATAAATACCACACATTCCACCAGCCTTGTGCTCCACAGTCTTTTCAGGACCTTAAACATATGATAGTTTCAAAGTTTTGACAGCTGGCTGGAAAAGAAGCCTCTAGGGTTATGCTCTGTTTATATATGTTACCAGCTCACTTCTGCCTAGCTTGCAAAACAAGCTCCATGTCTATGCTGCGTCTGAATTTATAAGAAATTACACAGGGGTATAAGAAAGCAGAAGAAAAATCAGTACTATCTTTGCAGATTACAAATTCAGCCGACAAGGAAGCATTTGTGCCTCTTAAACTTGGAAATTAATCATACAATAGACAGCAATATCAGCTGAACATTTTTGGCCTAGAAACCAAATGTGAGTTGAATTATGCTGATTTTGAGCATGCTTGGATACATGAGCATGAGAAGTATGAATCACCTCTGAGAGCTGGCATAATACAAACTGCCCTAACCAGCGTCAGCACTAGTCACTGAGCCTGAGGAACAGTGGAGCTCCTAAATGAGGGGATAAGAGTCTGCACAATTTCACAGTGGTATGCAAGCAAAGGAAGATTCAGAGTTGTGCCTGCAATTCCTGCATGTCCAGTTGCTGCAGCTACATCTCTCATGATGTTATACCAGTAGTCTGTAGGCACCCTAAAGGTATTCACGCGATTGAGAGCAGCACTTTGACTGGAGTCCTCTGTTGGGACTCCAGTCGTAGCTTTGCTAGGGACTGTAGACATCTGCATAGGAGATTTCATTTGGGTTGCATTGTGGTTTAATGTAGTAAGAGTTAAAGCAATGTTTCCCTCTGCAAAAAGCAGTCCTGCTTTTCTTTCTCATATAAGGAGCCCCCCAAGAGCTGGAGAAACAAGCTGGGCTTAAGGGTTACACGTATACCAGCCCTTGAACTAAACTCTACCTTCAGTTACACTCCCATGAGTTCAGTAAGCCTTGCACTTCATTGAAACTAGCTAGGATGTTTTGTTGATGTTACAGAGGAAAGACAACAGCTCGAGACCTTTACACTCAGTTTGGAGATCCAAGAGCAATTTCCGAGTGCAACAGGAAAGGGCCAAGTGAAACAAACAATTATTGCTGTAATCATTTAGTCACCCTTGCTTTCTGAAGCCTATTCTGTTCAGAAAAATAAATATTACTGACCAGGCTTCTATAATAAGGCATTCATTGATCATAATTGAGCTACAGGTTTAAGTAATCCTTAAATGTTCTGTTCAGAAGTCTAAGGAAGCTTAAAACACATTTATTTAATTTACTGACCTTGTGTAAGCATGTTTTATTTTAAATAAATTAATAAAAAAAAAGGTAGAAGAACTTTTCTTCAAGTGTTGCAGTTTTTCCTGCAAGTGGGAGAAATATAAGTAAAGAAGGATAAGAAGACAGGCCTGTGAGGCAAAGGAGTCTGCTGTGAACATTGTGATTTTGCTTGTTTTCTGCAAAGTGAAGGATTTTAATGTAGCTTGTGAGATAAATGTTTGTAAAAAAAAAAATTCACAGAAAAAGATACATGAGCAATAATTTTGGCTGAGAAGAGCAAAGGAAACCTGCGAAACAAGAAAGAACAGTTCGTGTAGAAACTTAGTTTTAATAAGATCAAGGTTTGCCCTGCTGTGTTTTGAAACTATCTGGAAGAGCCTGTTGCCTTCCACAAAGAACAAGCACAGCTAAAATTACTAACGCAATGACTCTCCTTAACAAACAACTTAATACCTGCAGACTTTCTAACTGGGTGTGGAGGTGTAATTTGCTCTTTTGGATCTTTCTGCTGGGACAGAAGCCAACGTAAACTCCCAAGCCAAGTCATCCTGATTTAAAAGCCATTTTCTGAAGCTCTTGGTTCCCATGAAAGCATGATATCTATTTAAGAGCCAAAGATTCAGATACAATTGAAACACTTCATTTGGAGGCATTCTCTGAGTAAAGTCCATAAAAGCAAAAGCACAAACGTGCTTTAGAATACCCAAATACTTACGCAGCTCACCTTGGTCTAGGTTAATAAGGGGAAATATTTACAAATTGAAAGTATCTGTTTATATGCGTTAGATCACCAAGCACAGGCATCTGCATTGGAAGGTTTTTTTCTTACATGAAGGCTGTACTGTATACCTACATTTTTTGCAAATCATAGAATCAGAATAGTTAGGGTTGGAAAGGACCATAAGGTCACCTAGTTCCACCCCCCCTGCCATGGGCAGGGACACCTCCCACTAAATCATGCCACCCAAGGCTCTGTCCAACCCGGCCTTGAACACTGCTAGTGATGGAGCATTCACATGAACTGCACGCAATACTCCAAGTGAGGTCTCATGAGAGCAGAGTAGAGGGGCAGGATCTCCTCCCTCGACCTGCTGGTCACGCTCCTCTTGATGCAGCCCAGGGTACGATTGGCTTTCTGGGCTGCGAGCACACACTGAAGCCAGCTCATGTTCATTTTCTCATCGACCAACACCCCCAAGTCCTTCTCCACAGGGCTGCTCTGAATCTCTTCTCTGCCCAACCCAAGCATTGTTTTTAATTTTAACTAGAGTAAATCTCTGCAATGAATTCCAGCCACTTTCACACTGTTAGAAAAATATTATGAATATGCTTTGGAGGTGCAGCAACCAGATTTGATGGTAAAAGTTTCTACTTGTGACGAAGAGATCATGTACCTTTCCATTTATCTTTTTATAACACATCTTGGACATTTTTAACCTGTGAATGCTGGAAAGGCTCCCAGACTCTTATAATGAAATTTAACTTAGTTCCCTCTCCCCCCCCCCCAAATCCAGATCAAGTTTTCACTCACCAAAATATGTGATATACTTTCAGCTGGCATGTAAAATAGGAAAAAAAAATTAAAATACAAGCATTTAAATCAGTTATTGGAAAAGTTTTCAAGTAGCAGCTAATTTGATGACCTTTCTTAACATTCAGCTAGCTCTGAATGGCCTGTAAAGTATTTATATGTTATCTAGCCATAGCCTGGGTAAAAGCTCAGGGTAGAATTAGTAAAACACATTTCTCAAAGTACTGCTCTTTGGAGAAAAAGAAGTGGAAGGAAGTGGAAGGGGGAGCAGGGAACTGAAATTCCCAACTTGTTTGTGTGACAGTCACCAGAGATGAGCGGATACAGAGGTAGGACACAGGCATTGCAAAAAAGAGAACACAGGAAGAACTGTGTTCTAGTGGTTGAACCTGCCATGTGTGGGCACAGTCCAGCTTATATATCCTGTTACAGTCATGGCTCTTCTACGAGTCTAAGTTTACTTCAGAAACAAGGGAGTCACAGGCCTCATTTCCGCTCAGTTTAACTTTTGGACTTTGCTATATTTTTTCTCCTTGTACTAATTATTTTTTATTCTGCTGCCTACTCAAACTGGCAGGTCAGTAATACTTGCCATTAGCTGGGGTAATACCACTCAGGTATTCCAGCTTTCTTTGTGATGCACTCTGACATGCTGTCTTCAAGTCTCAGTCTACAAGCACATCTGGAGGGAAAAGTGGGCCAGGTGAAAACAAAACCACAGCTATAATAATGACAATTGTGCAACCGCACGAGAGATGAGGTAATTCTGCTTTGGCAGAGCTAGGGCAAAAAGTAATGCAATGGATCTTTGATAAACATTTTTTGGAGTGAAATTCTAAAGAAGCTCCATCAGGAACTCCCAAACACAAATAACAGGACGTCAGCACCAGTGTCATTTCATCTGCGCTAATACTGTAAATGTTATAGGAGCACAGAATATTCAGTAGCAGCTATCCTGACTTTATTGAGGCTCTACACACATTTTTACAGAGCCGTTAGATAAAGTCTTCCTGGCTTATCTGTTAATGCAAGGAATGCTTGCTGTAGGAACTAAAAATAATGAGGGTAAATTGCAATATTAAAGCAGAGAAAAAGCCTTTTGAAGGATTGCCCTGTGGGATTAGCTGACTAGTTTGGTCAGGTTTAGGAAGCGTTAGAAGACAAAGAATCTGAAATTGCGGAGAATCTCGGTTCTGACATGACAGAAAAAGCATTTTACCCATCTCATTACTGACAGATGTAAGACAGAGCAAGACAGAAGAAAAAACCTCTAAAGGATTTCGATGTGGAAAAAAGCATGTAGAAAGCAGGTAAGCTAAGTATTATTCATGCTTTTTCAACATTTTTAAGGCATGTTTTCTCCTAAATGCTTTTTCTTATTAAATAGCATGTGCTTTATGGAGCCTACTGGTTACTGATTGTCTGTGAGAACAGCATGCTGGGAGAGGTGCAGGGAAGCCAGGCCACTGTCACCAGCTGAATGAGACCCAGACACAAAACATTGGTCTGGATGTTTTTGCTCTAGGAACCTGACAACCAGAGGCCTGCATTACAGTGACGAGAGTCCTCTAGGACTGGAAAATGTGCTGTGCATGCCAGAAAGTGGCTAGGAAGAGCTAAGCTAAGGGCTAGTTTGCCACATTTAGATGTAGTTATTAATAAGGAATGATGCAAATTCTTTTTTCCAGGAGGAAGCACCGGGGAATGTGCCTGCATACTTTTTCATTCCCGTACCTATGACACCCTTCATGGGGTGGTTCACCCTGCTTACCCACGTGTGAAAGGCTGGACTCGCCCTCTCTGAAAAGCGTGTACTTTCCAAGGAGAGGGGGATGGAGTAAAGCTTGTGTTCCTTTGGGGTCAGGGTGAGATTCACTCCATCTGTCCCAGGGACATTGAAAGGGTGACCTGTACTTCTCAACTGCTTTTTTTCTTATTTCAGTCTAGCTAAATAAAAAGTTTTTCCCATAATCTTTAATCTTAATGAAACTCTCTCCCCCCACCCCTCCAATTTCAGTATGATCTCAAGTGTGTGCTTCCAAAGGCAGTTTAAAAAAAATTGCTTATATAAAAACAAGTGATTCATGCCTCTGTATTCACAGGGACATGGGTGGGTGAAACCCTTATCCCCTGCTTTTTCTGTAACCAGCTAGCCTACACAGACACAGCCAGTTACTACAAAGAATAAAGTAGGGAAAAAAATTACTTGTAGACAAATAGGGACTCCCTACAGTATTCATTTACATTATGAAGAAGGCTTTAAAATGGACAGACAAAACATCTATGATGTGACTCCTTTTACAGTCCCTGTGTTATATAAAATGACTTTTGTGAAACAAAGAATCAATCAAAAAATTTTCAAAATTCACCATTTCTGGAATGGAATGCTTATAATAATTCATGAAGACCAGTAGCATGAAATGCTAAAAGGCACCTAAGGGAAAGGATGTTTTTTTTGAGTTTTACAACTCAAGAAGGAAACATGCGGAAGAGTGCAAACCTTGAACCCACTGCTAGCATAGAGCTTACTCTCAGTTATACATGTTAAAAGGTCATAAGTGGCACTACGGCTAAATTAGCACTTATAATTGCATGGTCATGTTCTGGTATTTTTGAATGCATTGAAGGTTGTATATAGATTTGGTCATGATGCTGCCACCTTCAGGAATTAAGTTTTATGTAAATTTAAGGTAACTGTACTTGTAAAATGAAATTACTCTAGCGGTAATCTAAGTTTATCTAATTTACTGGGCATGTAAACCACCTAGGATTCACACTGGATTCCTGCTCATCTGATAGATCATCTCTGAATTTAGCCTTCATAGTCTAAGGCTAAAAAATTCTAAGGCAATCTAAGGTTGGTTTAATTAGTGCGCCAAGGGACAGGGTAAGGGCGTGCCATGTTAAGCATATAGTAAAACCTATGTGAATGTGTAAATTAAAGTAAATTAACTCCCCTTCTGAATTATTCCCTCTCTGTGTATATATTCCACCAGACGGATCAAAAAGGTTATGTGTTCAAATATGCCTTGGAGGCACAGACTGTAGCAAAAAAAGTGTGGAACTGAAATGAGCAAGAGTGTTTTTACATCCTTTGAACTAGTAGAGATTTTCAAATGAGTCCTGTACTGCACTGGAATGAAACGGGCATCTTCCACAGTTTTAAATGCCATTCACATCAGAATAGTAACTATGGTAGCCCCATAGTTTGTAGACTTTGATAAGATGTAAGATATACTGATTTCAGTCTTTGCTTTGAATAATTAAGAATAAAGATTTGTTCCAAGCTCTTTCCTATTGCAAGAAGGTAACTTAATCTGTTGACTATTTTAAACTATGCCTTGCTCAGGCTCTTCTATCAGATCTGTTTAACATACGAATAAATTTTATAGGAACCCTGTTCACAGTAACACAAGGGCCAATATTAATTTATCTAACTTTTTGGTGTCTGTGGTGCAGATGTCTACATCTGAGCTAGTCACGCAGGTGATGTAGGGTCACCTAGTTACCATCTGAACTCAGTGGAAATAGAGTAAATACGATTGATGCCACATAGAGCAATCTTAATCTGCCCAAAAACAGGAATCTAGTTTAGGATGGGACATATCCATCAACTATTGGCCGGATCTCTGCTGGCTATAAAAAGCCTAAGCTTAGACGTTTGAGTTGGTGTCGTAAACATTCATTTAGTCAAATCAGTGTCACACAGTTCCCCACATTAACTAAATTGAAGGGACTGGACATGATATCTTGAGTGTTTAGGAACAAGGGTTAAATGTTTCCTTTACTAATTTTCTCGCATCTTCCTAACTTATCAGACCTGGCCGACATTGTAAAAGAAATTAAATACTTCTTGCTCAACAAGGCTGACTCTATGATTGATCTGATTTTTATATGATATCCAATATGTCTTCAAATTGGATAGTAAGCAAGTATTGTCCCAATTCTTTTTCTGCCCTTTAAGACATGTTTCAGTTAAAATGAAAAATGGCATATATAAATTTTACTATTTAATTTTCCTACAAATTTTCTCAGACATAGAAACTTTCCTGCCTAAGCCTGAATATATATATATGCCATAAGAAAAGGCTTTTGGCATAAGAAAGGTATTTTTTCTTATGTCAGGATTAGAATTCATAGTTCCTTACTTTCACTTTTTAAAAAATTCATGTAATACATTGTTATGGTGTTTGTGTATCATAACTTTAAAGCTATCATAAGGGAAAAAATGTAAATATAATGAAAATTATTATTATTGTTCTTTTTCGGCCAGTCCCTATCTTATGCTGTCCATTTTCCAGATAATATAGTAAACAGAAAGTTAATTATCTTATAGGAAGAAAAAAAAGCCCAACAACTCTATAATATCCTTGTGTACCCTACAGATTTTATCTATTTGTAACATCTGATGATCTCAGTTTTATAATTATATATAGGTACCTAAAATAAGACTTTGCTTTGAACTGCTTGAAATGCAACATAAAAGAAGTGCACACTCCAAATGGAGTATTAACTTGGCCTGCTATAATATTGGAAGGTAGCATGCAGATATTTTAATTGGGACAGAGGGTTTGTGTCTTGCCCAAGGCTATACCACAAACCCAAGAAAGCCCAATATAACCTCTTGCTCAAGTCAAAAGGATTCTTTCTGGTGACTTCAATAGGAATTGGCCTGGATCCATAAAAGAATGAGAGGATGCTATCAGGCATTAACCACTTTGTTTTGATAGGAACTCGACACAGATGTGTTTTTGGAGAGTTACTTTCGACAGCAAGGGAAGAGCTTTGATGGTGTAAATATATGGATGCAGCCTCACCCTCAAATACTTCCCCTTCTGAGTTTGAAACAAATGGGTTGCAGTATAAGATTTCAAAAATTGCCCTTTCTGTTATCATTTGACTGCAACTTCTGTTGTGGAACTATTACATCTTATGCGTAACAGCATTTTGTTTTTTTTCTTTTTGATGTGTGAATTTAAGAAAAAGACTATGAATGAAAGTGGAAATAGCAAAGGAATCCCATCAGCTGTAAACCCCATGGAATAATAGCAATTTTCATTTTAGTATCGTCTAATAGGAATAAATTTTTTGTAGTTACAGGGTGATGTTTTTATCTTCTTCAAAAGAGATAATTTTGGTTGTTTGCAGTTCTCTAAGTCTGTACATTTTATACAAGGATTCGTGGAAAGAGAAATAAATGCAAATAAAGACAAATGACAATACAATCCAGAAAAACTTAAAAATTGAGAGTTATGTGGCTTTTTACAAAAACTTTTTTCCCCCTATGTTTCTGTTTTTTAAAAAGCTTGGATGTGAGTTAGCTTATGGAATATGGCCCTAATAATACTAATTTTTACTTTGGGAAGGGATAATTTCTATGTCCAACAGAAAATAAAAGATACCTGCAGGGTACTTTCCAGTATAGTGGATTACCTCAACAACAGGATTTTGTTGTCCCAGTATCATCACTGTATGCAATAACTAATGTGTCAAAGGTTTAGTGAAATGCCATCTTCTGTCCACCCTATTCAGTATTGCGTTTCTTTTAGCTTTTTAACTTTCTCTTTTGCAAGAAAAGAAGTAATCATTTTCTCTATAAACAATAACACTATCAAAATAAAGACTTTTGTCAGGGGAGATTTCATTTTGTGCAGCAATTCAAATTTAAAGAACAGATCATTGCAGTCATAATCAAAATGTGTGCTTTATTAAAAATGTGGATTAATATTCATTCTTGCATCCACTAAATGTGCAAACAAAACCAAAGAGACAATACCACCAGCTGTATTTCTCATATTTTTGTTTTCTGGTTACAATACATCTCTCTAGAAGCAAACAAAATGCATTCAGACTTCATATAAACCAGCAAGTATGTCTGATTAGTTATAAACAATCCGAAATTTACAGAACAATGTCACAAGTGAAATAGTACTTTAAGTTTGTGGACCTCAGAAAGCATGTGGATAAGTTGCAGTTTAACAAGTGTCTGATATCAGAGGAATGTGAAGCCTGGTTTTGAGTCTTTAAAAAAATTAGTGATAAATTCACAAAATAACAAGTGAACCTGTTTTTCAGTAAGGCGAAAAAACCTCATTATGAACAGGCAATCTAAATATAGGCAGAAATGAGACAGTTAATGCTGAAATCAACCAGTCCAAACATAGGGGAACTTTAAGTCTTTTTTTATATGCATTTCAGTTTGATTTTCAGATATGTAAAGGTATAGACTGAATGTAAGTCTATCAAATAATAAAATGCCGCTCTTTTTTCCTGGAGAGATGAGTTTACTGTTATGACTTTAGAGGTTGAAGCCCAAGGCCCTGGAGGTCCCATATTTATTCTCTCCCTCTCTTATTGACCACTTCTGCAATTGAAGAAGTGTGGCAAGACACACCACTTCCCAGCATCTGTTTTTCACACTGAAAACTAAACAGACCACAAAATAGTATTTAAAAATCCATTGCAAGTACTCAAATAGTTAGTGATTCCACAATGCTTTAAGCTTCCCCCAAAACAGAGTTGCAAGTTATGGTATCTTGTAAATAATACAGAACTTCACTATCATGAAGCAGTCATGAAATCCTTGAGAGCATTCACAGGGCATAGAGAAATCCTTGACAGCATAGAGCCTGTTCAAGGCTCTTTGGAAATATGTGCTTAATTTTGGGGATGGGAGTGGCTGAACAAAGCATGTGGGAATGTAAAGAGACAGTGCAAGGCTGTTTCTGTGTCAAGGGGGGCCAGTGGTACTTTGGGAGAGCAATACCTCACTGTGAGAGGTAACGAGTGATGGGAAGGATGGTCTAGGAGGGTAAAGGTAAGGAAAGAAAGATAGGCAGGCATACTTTGTGTATATACTTTGTGTTGTGTGGCTCAGAGATGTTAATAAATAGCACAGAAAAGGGTCTTCATCTGTTTTGACTCAGACCACCTGACCTCTGTATAGAAATTCTCCCATAGATCCTTCCATAGTTTTACTTATCTTGAAATTGCCTTCCTCCTCCTCTACTTTCTTCTTCCTGTATAAGCTTCGGACAAGTTATGATGCCTCCTGTGTGACTCCTTTTCTTTAGAAGAAGCAATATGAGTTCTTTCAAATTGTTATCATAGGCCAAGTTTCTCAGGCCTTTGATCAGCCTTGTAGTTCTTTTGTAAGCATCTTACAAATGGAATGAAATAAGCCTTATCAGAGATTAGGAGGTCAGAAAGGTGGATTATATGTCTTAAAAATAGTGCTTCTGTTTATATATCAGAGTTATCAGAATAATGATATTTGTTGTTCCTATGGGTTGCTTTTCTGCAGTAGTTAGATGCAATTAAGCTTGTAAACCTCAAAAGCTTAGAGCCTATTTTGAATACTTGGTCCTTACTTAGCAATTCTTCATCTCCATGTTTGTGAAGCTAGTATTTTTATGCAGAAGCAGTATATTTTTGACATAACTCGCACAGATGGAATTCTTTCTTTAAAAACTACATGTATTGCTGAATAATGTTGAAGTCAAACTTATTGTTGTTACTCTGACTAGAATTCATTCCCATAGATACAAGTTTTCTAGTAGTAAAATTGAAAGTGTATTTTATGTTTTTAGGCGTTGATGTGGGTTGAATGGAGTATTTGAGTGTGTGGAAATCGTGTTAATAAATCACTACTAGCATTTGTATGTCAACATGCATGTTGCAGCTTGGTTTTCATAGCATTCCACTAACACAGATCAGAGCATTCCTCACTCTTTTAGTACCTATTAGCCTTGTTTAGGAGCACAACACATCTGCATATCTCGGGGGTGGGGGGAGGGTGGGGGGGTGGGGGCGTGGGTTTGGGGGGTGGTGGTGGGTGGGTAAGAAGGAAAAGAAAACCTGAACTGGTATGAAAGCTTTTTAAGACTCTATAGTTTTCAGAAGGTGGAATACATTTGCTGTTTAACATTAATTTACAGAACATTGTTTGCATCTCTCCTTTTGCAAAAAAAGACAGGTAAGTAAGGGTTGGCAAAACTGGCTGGAGGTAGATTTGGTTTGCTAAATCATTCCTTCTGGATTTTATTTAGCTTCAGAGAGGACAACTGAGTACTTCAGATCTGAGTTGGATTTTATATGATCTTTGAGGGAATAGTTATCATGAAAGCGATAAACACACCAGGAAAACATAAACAGTATAAAGGACAAATTGTCTTCTTCAGGTTTGATGTGGTTTGATATGGCGTAAATATGGTAAATTGTGAGGAAATATGTCAGCAAGCTCTGGAGAACTTCAGAGATTGTGCAGAACCTTGTGGCACACAGACTTTAAATAGAGAACAAGATAGTGCCTGTTGCTTAGCTTTGATTGAATAATAACATAGTCCAAGGAAACACCAGAAAAATAGTCTTGACAAGTTACTCTCTACTTAATTGTCATGCAATCTAGTGTGTTTCATGGTGCATGTTAACATTTGTGAAGAATAGTGAGTAGGCTTCTTTCTCAGTTCCTTCATTTCTATCAATGCTATCGAAAGCCGAAAGCCGTTTAAAATAAATTAGCAGTTATACAGATGTAAAAAGATGCAATTGATTAGGAAACAAAGTCCATTGTGCTTACAATTGTTCACAGAAGGTGCCACTAAGTAGTTATTCTCTACTGCATTACTCTCTACTACACCTTTCCTTGTACAGTCACTTATAAACTGAGACGTGGCAATTATATATTTCATATTACAAATGTTTATAACTGTAATTATTTTCTACGCCCTTTCCACAGGGAAAAAATGACTATCTAAGCTAGAATGTTTGATTCTTAAGGTCATTTTGACTGAGTAAGAATTGTAGCATTTGAGTGTCAATCAAAATATTTTGGAGGACTGCAAAGGAAGTTAAATTGTTCTGTAAACATCTTCTTTTTTGTTTTTCAAAGCATTTCCTGTATGAAACATTATGATGGCCAATTACATACATGATCATGCTTATAAAGTTGATGTGAATGACATTGCTCCTGGTTGGCTCAAAATTGTTCATCATGCATTATGCTGACTAATGATACTAAAAGTAAGGACAAAAATAGCTAATATATCTCATATGTGTTACTGAAACCATAGATGTAATTAACTCTTTCCTAAGAATAATTTCTTGGATGGAAATAAATTATCTTTATTGACCATAATTAAATATTATATTTATGATACAACACTTTAACAGTTTATTATCTCCTAACATAGTGTTCAAAGCTGAACTAGGAGAAATTTAGACTGGACATTAGAAAACATATATTTACCAAGAGGGTGTTCAAACACTAGAACATGCTTTCTAGAAGGGTGGTCGATGACCCAAGACTGTCAGTGTTTAAGAGACGATTCGATTCTTCTTTGATCATGTTTGTGCCATCAGCCACTTTGTCTTCAGTTTATAGAGAGCGTGCTATCAGACTTGGAGAAAAATCTTTTATTTATTAATATGACTGGAACTAAAAGAGCACCTTAAGACTCAGAACTGTCCCAGGAGACTCAGCTAAGAAACAATTGTACTTAAAGACTAGCAAGTTATCAAACAGCAGATAAGGTCTGAAATACCATTGGGTGATAACTGGACAAACACTAAAATCAATTTTTGACAAACATGTTCATCTTTTCAAATGCATAAAAGAAACTGACAGATTTTTGGCAGTAAATACAGGCTCAGTTAATTATTTTCAAGTTTTTGTATAAAACCTTTGATGACTAGTCCCTCGTACAACAAAACATTGTTTTGAAATGGTACAGATAGAAGAAGGAATATCTACTCTAAATGATCAAATATTAGTATTAACTATACCATAAAGCAGTGTATGAAGCAGTGAAAGGGCTACGCAAAGGACTGCAACTGTGAGCTTGTTTTAGCATTCATTAGCTATGTAGGAACAGAATGAGAAAAAATTATTTCGATGAGTGTTTTTGTCTTACTAAAAGTAAATTTAAGTCACATTCCATTTGTTTTGGAGGAAGAAAAACACAGAGAACTTGATGGGCTTCCACATCAGATATATTGAGAAAAAAACACCCTTGTGAACTACATTTACAATCCAAAATGCTGTCAAAACATTACAGTATTATTATTTTTCATCTGTTGGAACACTGAATTTTCACTTGCTGGCTGAAGGGATATGATCATTTTGTATATCTGTGTTACCCATTCTTGCAAAAATTACTACATGCTTTGTTTGTTATTTCTGTGAACTTTAATGTTTACTGAAGCAGGTTTCATACTGACAAGAGAAACACCCTGCCACCTCTGTGTGTTTTGCTGAATACTCTGGGTCTTCCTAGCTCTAACTTCAGTGTATCTATCCCTTTGCACATTTGATGTAGAGCTGTAGTCCTCCTATGACTAAGGGACACCTTAGATGACAGAGCAGCTGACACGCCCCAAGCCCTGCTCAGGCACCTCAGGTGGAGTAGGACAAGCCCAGCGTTGCCAGCAGCTGGCCACAGATCCCTGAAGATTTAGTCTACCCTGAGGAATGGTGTGGGAGGGGTGTCCTAAATAGCCCAATAAAATGGTATTAACAACTAAGACCTTTTGCTTGCCTGACCACATAGAAATACTTTCAGAAGAAATCATAGAAGCATAGAATAGTCGGGGTTGGAAAGGACCTTAAGATCCTCTAGTGGTTCCTATTAATGAAAAAATCTGCTTAGAAATCATTCTGGAATAAATCATTTGTGCTCACTAATCAAAGCACCTTTTTTCCCTTTTTTTAAATGAGCATGTGATTACCAATAACGGAAACCTTTTACTTACAATAATATTCGTGTTTTTTAATATTTCACACATGTATGTTGCTTGTGTTTTATATGTGCTTATAAAATTCATATATAAATGACAAATATTTCAATTAACTTAGGTGATCAGCACTCTGTATTTGCTGTCTGAAGTTCCTTGCCACATAAAGAAATAAAACATCTCGTGATTCTATAATACTTCACCCGGCAAGCTTGAATTGTTTTTAACACCACAGAGATGAAACATGAGCCTCCTGTGAGTGCTAAGAAGCCTTCATCTACAACTATCAGGGCAGCCTGGAAATCAGCTCTGCCTGCTCCTTTAAAGAGGTGATCACAGCATTAAGCAAAGAGAATATGTAAAGAAGAGACATGGAGCATGGCCTAGCTAACCACAGCAAGTTCTACACAGTCTTGCCTTTCTAAAGCGAATCTTATTTCTTACTCTTACAGACAAGCCAGATAGGACAAAGTAGCAGCTTAACTCATTTAACTAGTTCTATTTTATTTAGAGTAAAAGGTAAAGTTTACATTGAAGCCTGAAAACTTAATCTATTCCTTCTTAATCTTCTTTTCTTCTTTTCAGTCCTACTTTGATCTTTTTTTTTGTGTTTTTTTTTTTTTTTTTTCTAGAATTGCAAGCACCTCATACTAAAATAAATGCCAAGATATTTTAAAATGATAGCACTGGGGATGTTCTCCCCACCTTTCTGCTTACGATTGCCTCCCCACACCTGGGTCACAGAAGTGGACATGAACCAGTTCCTCCAGCACAGCAGTTCGCAGATGCTGGTGTGTTAATGTCAGCCAAAACGAATGCTGGTTGACGCACCAGACCGTGAATTGCAGCAGCTGAACCCAATCTTGCTGACTCCATGAGAAATCTGAGGGGGGAAGAAATTCTTACAACTTCTGTTATCTTTTTCCTTATAGATTATAGATCTTTCTCATCTTTTCCCACTAGGTTTTTTTGCTGATGGGCACCACCATTCTCAAACCCATAACTAAGTGGGAATAATGTTTTGCCCAGGGTTTGCACTAGACCATGTGTCATATTAATGTAGAATTGTTAATAGGGGCTGGTATTTAGCAGAACAGGGCAAATGAGGGGAAAGACCAATAAAAAAATATAGCAATTCATTAGGAATGCAAGAGAAAAGTTCATACTGGAGTCATGGCTTTTAAAAACCGTACTTGAGAAATAGGGAAGCACACTGCACCCACAGCAGGAACAGAGGACTATAAGAGGAGCTGTCAATGGGGTTGGAAATAAGGCCAACGAGGAGGCTGGGTAGCAGGCTACCTCTGAGTTATATGCTGGAAAAACCAATTGGTCCTCCCATTCTGTTGCACAGCCCTTTTAGGAAAAGTTTTACAGGTCTTGAATATACAAACCCCAAACAAAAATGCTAACTCACATGGATTTTGTAACAGATTACCAAAAGCATTTTGCGTGGGTCTTAAAAAGAAACCGCATACTGAACACGTTACTTACTATCTCAGCATAAGAGACAGCTTGTAGCCAAGCAAACCCACATTCCCCTACTTTACAAATCTCTTAAAAAGTTTATTGCCCATTAAATATTTGTTTTCTCAGCTCGAAGTTGAAGCCACAGCACTGTAATCATTGTTAGCAAATGCTATTTGAGGTTTTGACTGAAACCTCATTCAGGTTCGTTGTATTTTCTCAGAGAATTAGCCACGAGTCTGAGCAAAAAAACAAGTCCGCGTGACGACAGAGTGCAAGTATCGTGTTGCTGGAGCTGCAAAGCTGTGCAGAATTCTCCCTTGTAGAGAGAGGTGGGAATTGCCCCCTACTCGGAATGTCCCCCTGGTTCCACTTCTTCTGGGCAAGTCCACATCTGGGAATCGGCATGGTGGAATCATCATTGCTGAACAAAGGGTGCAAAAAGGAGGATTTGCAGCATTTTTTTGCATTTTGAAAATATGGGAAGTCTTCTACTCAGAGCTTCCTGGCATCCACAGGATTAGAATAACAGGGATTTTGTCCTTAGAAATTTTTAGGTACAAATGAACAAAACAATTGAATTCATTTAAAATGATCTATTAAACAAAGGTAAAATTTGATTTGTTAAAGCACCATTCCATTTTTTTTTTTAATCCCTTTTTAGACATTTAGTCCAAGCCTATTATGGAACTCCCTGTTGTTGACATTAGAGAACAAACCATGTTGTGTTTCTGATACAGCTCCATAAAAGCTTACATGAAGAGACATATGTGCATACGTATATCTGGAAATAGGAGTATATGTCACTTTATTTTTGTCTGTAAGAAAAAAGATCAGTGTATTTTTGTGAGATGCATTATAATATGATCATTACAAAATATCCAGAAAGTGTTACTAAAAGGCTGTTTCTACTGGTCTGCAAAGCACTTATTTCACTAAACCTCCTGCATTATATAGAAGGGAAGGGATATTTATTATTCTAAATTAATGTAGCTCATAAACATTTTATTTTTTAAAGTAGTTTAAGTTAAAAAGAATCAGAATGTCAAAAAATATTGCTGTTTGAATATGTCAATATTTAAACCAAAATGAAATTAATGAGTCCTCTTCTTGAATTTCTCTTTGTGTGTGCAAATTAGCCTGACTTCTTCAACACTCTAAAAGATACAAAAGAATTACAGTTTACAGATGCTTGCCTGACGATTTATCCACTAATCAGATGGTTAATTCTTAGTGGTATCAACCACATAAGTTCAGTGAATCTTAATATTCATGTGAGGAGTGTGACTGAAGCAAGTTCAGCAGCTCAGCCATACAGATGAATGTTGATGTTGTTGAAGAACTACAGAAAGCAAAAAGTTAGCATTCACAACAATGTGCTGCCACTATTTTATTAACTGAATACACAGTAGTCTGGTGAACTTCTCAGTTCAGTGGGTAAGGAGACCACATTTCTACCAGTTTTGTATGAGAACAACTTTTCTAATTGTCTTAGAGCTTGAAGACATAGTTGGCATGAAGTTATTTATTTTTTCTTAATCAGAAGCAGTTATTGCTGCACGGGGTAAAAGAAGCAGTCTTTTATTCTTGACGATTTTCATAACAATATGGGCATTTCCCATGTGTATTTGCAGAACTTAATGATAGAAGAGATTTACAACATTAAGTATGAGAGTAGAAACTGTTTTAATTTTTCTAAATTACACACTCACAAATTCATTCACTTGGAATACTACATTGGTATAAACAAGAAAAGAATGTAGCTAACTATCTTCAAAATGGCAAACAAATAACCAATTATTTCTGTATTATTATAATTCTTATTGCATGAATAAGAGAAGTTCAAGGATTTGCCCAAGGCCACGGGTAGAGCTGGAAGTGCATCAAGGATTAAAATGGAGGACAAATTGATAATCATTCAATTCACATTTCTTGTCGACTTGTCCAGTAAAGACCATATGCAGGAAGATCACATAGATGCGACTGTTTGACGCTTTCTATTATTTAATAATATTGTCTGAAAAAAATGGCTGTTACCTG
This sequence comes from Myiopsitta monachus, assembly GCA_017639245.1. Taxonomy (NCBI): domain Eukaryota; kingdom Metazoa; phylum Chordata; class Aves; order Psittaciformes; family Psittacidae; genus Myiopsitta; species Myiopsitta monachus. The sequence continues at coordinate 59,930,433 of CM029918.1, read as the reverse complement.
TAAAAAAGATAAACAAACATACACATTATAAACTATTAATTTCATTTTACAGTGTTTGATAAGTGTAGCTACTAAATAGGTCAGGTAAAGATTCTGCTCTGTCAGCACACTGATTGTTGTAGATACTGTTCTGATGCCATCAAGAAACAATGTATTGAGTTTCACCTTTTATACAAAAGAAAGAAAAAATAACAAAACCTTAAAGAGATTAGACCACACCAGAATGAACAATGGAGAAACTTAATTGAATCGTGAGCCTTAACATCCATTTTTACCATATATATGCGTGTGTGTATATATATGACATGTATATGCACACACATATATATTTGTTGCAGTATGTATGCAAGGGTGAAGATTTTATCACCCTCAACATCAAGATAGTGCATAAACTCTGTAACTTAGTTCTAGCTGCATAAAGACAGATCAAAGATTCAACCCAGGTGTGGCTCTGGAGTTTCATTGCTCAAGGCTAATTATTCACAAAAAGTCCCCACCCTGAAGAGTTGTCTAGCAGGTTTATCTTTTGGTTGGTAGACATTTTAGAGAAGACACTACCTAAGCTCAGCTATTTTGTATGAAATGCTGCAGCCTCCAAAACAATTTTGCAGATTTTATGAGATATTTGGCCAAATGCAGATTATACGTGAATGTAGTTTTCTGTCCCAGAAGCAGGTAGGAGTTTCCAAGACCTTGAGCTCATTCTGAGCTCTAATTAAAACCCATTTCAGCAAATAGGCAAAAGCGACTGCTGTAAAGACTGACAAAACTCTTAATTCCATAAAGGGCAAGCCTACTAAAAACATTTATTCTGAACATAGCCAAAATATGTGAAACATCATACAACGTACAACAAAACAAGTAATTTAAGAATGTACCATCATCACAGATCAAAAAATACTTTTAAAGACCTTTTTTAAAGACAGCCTCTACCTTTGTTTTTTTATGAGTCATCAACTGTGATCAAGACTGCTCCAGTGTCTCAAAAAAAAAAAAGGCAAAAGATGTATTGTAATCATGAATCCTTGTCATAGCTAGAAGGATGATTAGCAAACAAAAGCCATTGCACTTCTACAGAGACAATATCTCTGTCCTGGGCACCAAGTTAAAGCTAAATAAGCAGAGAAAACCCTGTTTCTTGTTGCAGTGCCCTGCATCTGTTCAATGTTTTCTTCTGAATTTCTTTTTAATGTTGGACTACTCAGGAGCTTCACTCAATTATTTGAGCAAGAGCTCTCTAGAAAACATTGACCTTATTTCTCAATAGTAGCAGCCCATTTATTAAAATGTTTACCAATATTTTTTTAAAACAAGCTATTTTTTCCTAGCAGTTGAGGTTGCGGGGCACTGGTTCAGGCTGCCTCTGCTCTCATTTGAAATACATGGGGTTTTGTTCTCCTCTCTGCCCTGGTATTTCTATATCTACCGGTTAGAAATGTCTTGATAGTACTGAAAAGTATCAGCATATGTCACATGCAGTGTTTTCAGGATGTAAACTATCTAAGCAGTCAATTTGCAGGAATTGAACAATAAAAGCTGAGATTCTTACACAGTAAAAATTCACTTGGAAGACAATACAATTTCCCTTTGGCTCAGGAATGAGTAATGATTTCACACAAAAAGACATCTGAAGAACTTTTCATCTTCCAATAATATTTTAATCATCAACAAATAAATAAAATACCTTCATACTGAAAGTGTCATTATGCATGTTTTGGGGTGCAGATACTTTGCTGGAGGAAAAAGAAATATATATGTTTATGTGAGCTCTTACTGGGATCAGAAAGCCTGGGTTTTTAATGCTGTGTTTAGTTCACTGTACTACACCTGCCATAAAATATTGCATCCACTTATTAAGGACTATTCCTGTACAGAGAGAAGCTGATCTGGTTAGTAGTCAGGATGCTCTGGAAATGGTACACAGGCCACCACAGACCGGCTTCCTCTTTAAGGCAAGTATCATCTTTCCCCCTGTGAAAACAATGTTTTAGATAATCAACTTTATTAGGTGGTTATAACTCCCAGGAATAGCTAAACAGAAACCATTCCTGTTTTGTGGCTTCACAGGATGCATCCTTTCTGGAAGATGGAATCTATGTCAAATTGTCAATGCATTTAATACTTTTGATACCAGTGAGAAAGCTTTTTATGACTTTTTTATAGGAGTAATAATAAAGTTGTATTAAAGTAAATTACACTTTTTCAGGTAGTTCGGATTCCAGGTATAATTCTACCCTTTGTTCAGCTTCTGCATGATTTTAGCTATATTTATTTATTTGATTAGAAGGTCACAAATATCCCTTCCCTTCCTTTACACTTCTGGATTCATTTCTTCCTCAGTTCCCACCTATGAGTTGTGCAATTAGAAAAATATTGTATTACTATACTTTGGATCATGCTTTCTAAGCAGACTAATATAACTTTAAGTTCTTTTTTCAGTTCAACAGTATGATGTAGAAGAATTCAAATAATAATAATATAAGCAACTTAATTCTTCCTGCCATTTTTACATATGCGTTTATGTTCATGCTCTCCTCACTATGTTACAGCTGGACTTTTGGCAAAAGTACGGTTTTCTTGATGTCCTATAGAAAACAAAAAGTTCAAAAAGACTTGGTGGTATAATCAGAGCAACTTTTGTAAAGGCCAGCAGCTTGGAGAAGGAAGTAACCTGGGATCTTAGGAGCAGGTACATGAGACTGGCTTGATCCATCAGAGCAGGGGTTCGTCTTCATCCTAACAAACGGTGTCCTGTTTGGATAAAGACAGAGAAATAATGTTATTTAAAATAAATAAAAACTTTAAACACTTCACTGTGGTATCATTTACTTGATTTTGCATCTTGTGTGTGACATGAGACTTGCAACTGATGTGATGCTCAAGATGGTTTTAAGCAGAGCAATCAGAAAGTCTCCTAGCTATAATGCGGGCTGTTAATACAGAGATTTCGATGACCACTTGCAAGCCCCAATGGTTAAAATGCAAAGTCTTGTGAAGAAGACATGGGTGGGAGCCTGAAGTTTGATCACAAGCTATAAGTTATTCTATATTATTTGTATTTTTCTGTTCAGTAAAACAAAGACACTGAAAAAAGTATATAGGAGCAGTCTTTTGTCACTTGATGTCATACCATTAGTGAAGCTTCTTTTTGCAATTATCTGATAGCAAAAAGCTGGTCTAATTTGTAGCACATGCTATGTAAGGAAATTAGACATAAACTACCTGACTTTGGGCTCCAATACATGTGGACTGTCATAGCTTGCATGCCCGGTAACTCCACTTGCATGGGTGGGGATTAAGTAAACACTAAATAAACAGTGTTTAGAATAGTTTATACCTTATTTAGTGTAAATAAACTCTAAATAAACAGCATATTAAGATGATGCAATGTGATAGAGGTGGTGTCCACAGCACATGCATCACTTCTTCCTCTGGGAAAAGGGAAAGGAGGAAGAGAAAGAGGCAGCAGAGAGCTCTCTCAGGGACGCAGTGCCTCCTGAGGGTACCCAAAGGTGAGCCAGAGCTCAGTAGCCATACCTGGCTCAGAGATTTGACCTGAAGTGTTTGCCATGGTAGTATGGAAATAACAGCAAGGAGCAGATGTTATGCATAAACATGTGAACATGTGTGGTTACCTGTGCATACATGGAATTAGGAGAGAGAAAAACAGAATATAAGGAATTTTGTAGACCTAATGTGACTGGAGATTTGTAGTTTTCTTTTAAAGCTGTGTATTTTGGAGGGGAGAGGATGGAAAAGAAGCATGCAGAAAGAGAAACTGGGTTATATGGATAGAGTGTTTTCAGGAAATTTGCAAGTATTTAAGAAGTCAAAGCTGCTAAATAAGATCTGGAACGTTAATTTTTTCATGAGCTTCTGCAAATGACACACCTTATTTTAACTGATTATTATACAAATCATGAACTATGAAGATAATTTCTTCCCTGGCCAAATGACAAAGGAATTCTTATTTCCAGTATATGCTCTGTTGAATGCCGAAGGCATTGTACATGCTAAGGCTAACGCTTTGCTGTATAATAGACACCTACTGATTAGTAGTTCTCAAGCTTAATTTGGTTATGGTATGATAAATTAGGGAGTGCCTTTCTAAGTAAAACTGACATAATGCTTTTTTTTTCACTGGAACTAAGATAAACCTGTGCTTCCAATAAAACACCTCCATAAAAGTTAATTAGATTAAAATTGAAGCATCGTTTGCATTTCATGTATTTGACAATTTCAGAAAAATGATCCCATTCTTCTCATGTTTGAGTGTTGTGCCTGTCTAATTGTTTTCCAAAGTTACCTTAAGCAACATGACTATCAGGCTCACGTGTGGCTCCTTTGTCTATAGTTCTCCTCAGGGGAAATTATTTTTTTTTACTTTACACTCCACTAGTGTTTTTATTTGTAAGAAGCCAATGAAGACTGCCTTTACTGGACTGGCTTTTGTATTTATCTAGTTTGAATCCTAGAAAAGAGGAGCAAACTAAATGCATTTACCTGGGAGACATTTCTGAGAAAACTGATGCTGGAGTGTTGTTGTAAAAGAAACAGGCAATGATTACATTGATGTTGTCTTACCGGCAACTGAGGGAGAGCGTAAGGTCTGCTGATGGAGTGAAAGTGGGCTTCGTGTTTAGGGAAAAATTTGTAACAGAGAGAAGTGGTTTTGTATCCCTTGGACCTACGTGACTGCCTAGCAATCAGCCAAAGCAGGAAGGCACATGCAGCTGTCTGTTTTTTTTGCCTGGATATTTAGGTGTTTTTCATGCTTGATAAAGATTGATGAGATATTGTAGCTTTTTCTCATTCTTGATTAAGATTGATGAGGTTTTGAACCCTTGCCAAAAATATACCTTTGTGACTCAAATCAAGTTAGTCCTTGGAAAGCTGAGCTGGAAAACCTCTGAGATTGATCCTGTAAGAAAATAGGAATTCAGTAACTGGGTCCAACTTGATCTGGCTGGCTTGGGCAGTCTGCAGCAGGCAGGACTCCAGCAGGTGACCACAGTAAGGACCTGAGGTCTGCTCAGCCAAACAGACACTGAGGAGCCAAGTGAACCCCCCAGGACCATTCATAGCAACTTGATATAAAATGTTTTGAGATTAGTGGTTTTCCATCTGTTTACCTTGCCTAAATAAGCACAGAATATTCTTGCCGAAGCATAAGGGCAAGAAGCAAAATTGCTACCGAAAATATGCAAAATACATGCCAGAGCAAATGCATGAAACATGCAAAAAATATTTGTGCAGGCAAATAAGGGGCTTTACATGCATCAAAACAGTAGGAGGGAAAAACTTCACACCATCCTCCTTGATGGGTTTGCACTCTGCTGTTCATGTGGGAGTAGCTACTGAAGATCAAGGGTCATATTTCAACAAAGGAAAAGAATAATACATTCACACACTTCCTTTTTATTCCCACTTAGCTAGAAGATAAACATAAATGTTCTTAATATATTTTAAGGATTCTGTCTTCATATTTGTGGGTCACCCAATGAAACCCACCAGATATTACATTACAGACTCCACTTTAAATTTAATACCCCATGAGGAGAAGGTGACTCTCTGCTCTTTCTACCATTACTGGCCTAATACTGTAAGAATGTTAAAATAAAATTGAGTCAGTAACTTACATCAGTGATATTCCTGGAATAAAGGTTGCATATCGTTCCATATAATTAGCGCATATCTATACATAGAATCACAGAATCATAGATTCACAGAATCATAGAATCACAGAATAGTTTGGGTTGGAAGGGCCCTTAAAGATCACCTAGTTCCAACTCCCCTGCAATGGGCAGGGACATCTTCCACTAGACAAGGCTGCTCAAAGCCTCTTCCAACATGGCCTTGAACACTGCCAGGGATGGGGCAACCACAGCTTCTCTGGGCAGCCTGTTCCGGTGTCTCACCACCCTCACAGTAAAGAATTTCTTCCTAATCTACCCTCTTTCAGTTTGAAACCATTCCCCCTTGTCCTATCCCTACGTGCCCTTGTAAAAAGTCCCTCTCCAGCTTTCTTGTAGTCTCCCTTTAGGTACCGGAAGGCCACAAAAGGGACATGCCTGACCATCCCTGAAATAGGATGATCCCAAGAGGAAGGACAGCATTTCCTGAAGTGACAACACTTCCTACTGGGGCTGGAGAAGTAAGCCACGAAAGGGGTGTTTATTTCCTTGGTGCTATTTTTTATAAATGCTTTCCTCAGCAGCCCAGCTAATGCTCTAAACTCCCCAGCAAACTCTACAGTGGGGTTTCTCTCTGCGGCACTCTCTGAAAATTAAGTTTTCATAATGACTGCAATATGAAATACAGTCAAATCATCTGTCTTGAGTTAATCTTGATCCTGTGTTTTAAGAAAGGCACATCAGCCAAGGCTCAAAGGCTGTACTAGGACCCAGATGATATGAATCTTTTTCTGAGACCTTTCAGCAAAGTCTTCATCCTTGAACAAACCACTTCACAGCTTCCGTTTCCTTGCCTGTAGAACTGGCTACAAACATTCCTACCCTGTGAGATGTTTTAAGAAAGTTTCAGGGGGAAAGATGCTGTTTATGAACAAAGCCACAAAAGAGTAAAAAACCTCATATTGCATTTAATGGCTGTCCACCAATCAGCATCACAAGTATCAGCATGACTATGGGCAGAAGTAATGTCTGTCGTTAGGACTGCTTTCATTCTCTCTTCATGAGCAATGAATTAACCTGGCATTTTTAACCATTCCTTCTTTGTCCAAAAAAGTTGCCCTTTTTATTTTGTCTACTTGGGTATAAAAATGAATCAAACAAACCAACCTGATCTGGTGATAATTCGCCTGGGAATACACAAGTGGGAAAACATGCAGTATTTCTTGATGTTTATCACCACTGTGCTCTCTGCTTCTTTTCCAATAAAACCCACTGTGGTATACATGCATCTTCCTGCTCACATCTTCATTTACTCACAGTATTTTATGCCTCTCTGCACTTCCTGTGTATACATTTAATATATAAATAACTGTGAGTTAGTGACTTTTCTGTGATCTACCCATAAAATGTAACAGTAAGCTATTCAAGTTCAAAAGTAATTTACTGATATTAGAAACAATAAAACTCTCCCTAAACAAGAAAACACAAGCATTTAGCAAGTGCTTGACCTTGATGTGGTGGGAAGCTCATGTGTTTGCACGGTCCTGAAGCTACTCCAATGGCAGTGGTGATGCAAGCACTTGGGTGATCACCCAAGCTGGACAAGTAGGGTCCAGAACAAGGAATGTGGCATCGGTCTTTCAGTTTGCCTATAAAACACCAGGAAACTCAAATAAGCCAGGGAAAGAACAGAAGTGACAAGGTCCTCCTGCAAGGATGTATGGCCTTGACTGTGAAGAAGCTCTGACAGGAGCTAGAGGACTATCCCATATGCTTCAAAGTCTTGTAAGAGGTACAGTGGATCTAAAATTTCAGCAAACGTATCCTGTTAAGTGACTGTAGAGAGATTGCAAAGGTTAAATGGGAAGTAGAAGCAGTGAATGGAATAGAAAAATTGTAAAGATCAGATATATAGAATGAAAGTTTTCATGGCGCAACTCATGGCAAAGGAGTAAAATTAGTTGCTATTGCTCCATTTAAAGATAATATTGGGACACACTGTTTTCTCATAAACACATTCACAGTCACATGTGGTTTTGACTATCAAGAAGGCTGTCCCAAGGGGAGATAATTGCAAATTGGACAATTATCAGCAGGTCGGTGTTATAATTTCTTTAACATATTGACCTCAACTATTTATTTCAATTTATTTTCAAATTTTATTTTGTAAAAAATTCAGTAAGTTCACTTCATTTTTTCTTTAAAACATTGCTTTAATCCATCCTTCTGAAGACTGCCAGCTTTCCATGTAAGAAACAAATACAAGCTCATTCTCTATTAAAATAATCTTTATTAAACTTATGTCTTGACATTAATATCAAAATTCTGTTTGCTTTTCCCATTTTTTTTTACTTGCAGTGTGATTATTTTCAAGGGCATCATCATGTTTTCCCCAACTTTGAACAAATAACAGTCTTCTGGAAATCAGATTTCATCCACAGCTGAGGAAAGGCTTAAATAAACCTTCAGCTAATTTTGTAATGTATATTCTTCTAAATATTTATATATGTTCAGAAATATTTATTTTTCATAGAACAGGTGAGGAAAAAAAGACACTATTTTTTTTTGTGGCCACTCTGTTGTTCGTTCTATAGCAACATATGTTATTTCCTTAGAGTTATATTTATTTCAGGTACAAAAAAAGAAAAAGATATTTAGGATAAGTATATTTAAAGCCAAACATTTCAAACACATGAAAATATACTTTCTTTTTTTTTAAACTATATGTAGAACATTCTAAATAAATAATGTGCAATATATCCTATAAGATATAGGGTAAACCATTTGGTAGTAAGTACATAGGGTCTCACTTTTGTACTTTTAAGATCTGTAAGGTATTAAAAACAAAGATTATTTCTGGCAGTATATTCTTTGCTCTTCAAACATGAGACATTGGTTGGTTTCCAACATACCTCCCCATAGACCTCTTTCTGTGAAGGACAAATTTTATTCAACAATAATAATAACCAAAAGCGTTTTGTTCTCAATACTAACGTCAGTTTTCTCTCCGTGTAGCCAAGAGCTTTAAATCCACTGAAATCATTTAACTGGTCTGTCTTCTGTCATCTCAGTTGCATGCTCAAGGCACTGTTTGTTGTCTTTCATGTATCAGTGAAAATTTCTATCTGCTCCACCGTCCCTACCAAGTCCTGGTGAAGATTACCAGACTCTTGGCCTCCTGTTTGTCTAACAGTACAAAAAGGACTCTAATGGTAAAAAGACCCTACCATAAAATGAAAGCACTTTCCTACAGTATCCTTCACCCACTGAGTTAGCTGTAGGTTTTCTTCTGCAGCTCTTCTCACCATTCCTTTACAGGGCCTTTGTTCATTACTGTTACCCTCCATAAATGTCAGATGATCTTCTAACTGGTTCTTAATTGCTATCTGGTATTTCCCTGTAGAGACTGAATTTTTCAATATTTCTGATACACCCATAAGTAATATATTTTGTTGGAGTCTTGATTTCTCTTTCTTACCCAGAGAAAAGCTGGAAAAGGATCCTGGATTTCAGGAGTTAAGGCTTAATGGTTCGTGGGAAAAAGAGACAGGCAACTGTTCTCCTTTTGTGCTATCATCAGGTCATCTGGAGCAGCAATATGAAATGTTCCAAGCAAAAGGCAGGGATTGGCAACTTGAGCTGTATCAACAGCAGGTGCAAAAGCTGGTGTCCTTTCTCCATCACCCATGCAAAGGTGCTGCTGCAGCAGGGCCTCCACTGGCACTATGATTACCCAGCATCCTACTGACCTAAATGGTTTCCTGTTTTGCCTAAGCCTAAAGCCATCCCTGGATCTACCTTCCCAGTCTGGCAAACGACAGCTGGAGGCACAGGTATGACAAAAGCTCAGTGGCATTAGAGGCATTTCTCACATCAGACTTGTAGGTGCCATTGGGTCTTCATCAGTAGTAAGTAATGATGGAGGAATGCAGCTACTGCCAGTGGCCACAGCAAGTGGCAGAGGCTTTGGAGATCCTATGTATATACCTATAGTGTCAATTATTTCCATACATCTTTTTCTGGCTGTAGGTGTAAGTAACCTTCCAGTGTAACCAGGATGCAAATCTTTATCTAAAAGCATTAATACCAAGCATACCAATTCCAGATTCAGCTAATGAAAACTGACCATAAAAACATGCTAAATAGTACTAAATACTTGTAGATGTTTAAAATTTATTAATAAATAATTGATCGACAGACAGAAAGAAGAGATAACAAAAATAAATTCTTCCTAAGGCACTCTATATTTCAATCAGAAAAAAAGTTTTACTGGCACTTGGGTCAATTCACAAATGCAGATTTTATATATGTAACCGCATTAATAAAAACTATAAGCTTGTTCTCCTCCCTCTCACTCTAATAACAATCCAGTCTGAGCTTAGAAACATCAATGAATCTTAGTGTCTGTTGTCCTTGTGCAGCTATATCTTGCAGGCCTCATAGAGATCATTGTAAGGACACACCTGAAATGCAGGAAATCTACCTTCAGCAATCCATCACTTTTTTCCCCAGACTTCTTTACTCCCTTCTCTTCTACACATACACCCACTTCTGTTTCTGTTTTCCATAGAAATAGAGAAGAGCAGACAAGACTGCTTTCTAGATAAGATAGAGACAGGAAAGGCAGTTCATGTGGCTTGGCCCAAGTGAAATCTGCCCTTCAGGGTCAATTCCAAGTTTCAATGTAGACAAATCCATCCCCCTCATGGCATTCATTACATCATGCACTGGAGGGCATAAGGTTAAAAAGGCACATATTTCCATACATCCTGCATATATGAATTGCTAAGGGCAGCCCTAAGTTCTCCTGGACGTATGGGGAGACACGCTGGAAGAATCTTCTCTCCAAAGGAAGCTCCCTAGGGTTTAGACAGTAATTTCAGAAGTCCTGGATAGTGTCTCAGCTAACACATGACCTGCAATCAGTGTAGGCTTTTCCTCTAAGGAGAGATCTACCTGCCCATAAAGATATGAAGGAATAGAAAACAAAAGAAGATTCAGAGGTTTCAAGCTTTTAGAAGCACTAGGTCACAATGAGCTGTGAGAGAGCCAGCAAAACAGCAATAGGAGCACATTTTTATTGTTGTCATTGTCCTTCCCTTTCTCTTCTCTTGCTCACCACCTTCCATTGGGCCCAAAGTGCTAACTCAAATAGCAGAAACAGTGTAGATGTACCTTTACTTTTTTTTTTCCAAATTGTTTAGCTGCGCCATGGTTCAGATTACACCGTAAGCACTCCAGCTGAGGCCTGTGTTTATCCAGCAGTTTGTGAGCCTTGATAGCTACAGGGTGCTAGAAATCACTTAGGAAAAATAAATGATCATGTACAGGGCAATATTTTTAAAGGATTTAATCTACAGTGTTTCAAATTTAACAATGCATGTGATGAAAACTTGTTTACTTTCCCATTACTGTCACTGGGGTTTGAGGAAAGCTAGGCTGAATATGGAAAAGCAAGATATTAGCACAAGATCCAGCACCGAGAAACCGTGGAGCAGTTCTGGGAGGTCCTATTTAAGGTCTCCATAAGAGATTACTTGGCACACAAAACACAGATTTGGAGGAGGAGTGGGTAGTGTCCATTTACCATCAAACGTTATATATGTTATGTTGTGTTTGAAACTAGGATTCAAAGCTGAGTCTCCCAACTCCCAGCCTAGTGGGAAAACCAACAGGCTTCTGCAGCCTTCTCTCTGCAGACAGTTAACACATAACAACCTTGGGCACTCCCATGAGCAGGGTGGAAAGGAAGCAGAAGATGAATTTAAATGCATATGCCACATAAATAGAGTAAGTACTACAGCCTGAGTAGTGTAGACAGCTGGATTAAACTCTACATTCCCATGTTTTACGAGAAAGGACTGATTTAAGCATCTAAATTGAATAGGAGATTCAAATAGCAAATAGATGGCTTCTTAATCCTCTTTACTGCCATGGATTAACTGCAAAATTTCCTTGCTGAATACCACTGAGTAGTCAGATTAGGATGCTTCCTGGTTCTTCAGGATCCTCACATAGGGTCTTAAGCTTTGTCCATATATGCTACAGGAAGATTTGGCATTAGATTTAAGGGCTGTGTGGTCTATTGCTAGTAAAATTGTGTAAAATGGCATAAAATGAACATTAGAGCCTTTTACATAACTTGTGTTACATGAGCCTACTTCTGGTGATTAGGGACTGCTCCTAACTCTGCTGAAGACAGCAGCCAAACCCACACAGACTGCACTGCTGCAGAGTCAAGTCCCGGCGTCTTGCTGTGCAGAGTTCTCTGTTGATGGAGCATGTCCTGATGTGGGAGGTACTTACATGGAGATCAGAAGTAAAAGAACAGAACAGAGGGCCCAGTGCCCATGGAGTCTCAAGGGTTTAGTCAACACAGATCGCAAAGTAAAGAAAGAGTAAATATCAAGTGCTCCTATCTAATGAGAAGGCAAGTTGAGCCTCATTTGACTTACAGATTACAGATTGTGCACTAGCTATATCAACCAGAAGGCAGGAAAGGTCTTATATTTAGTTTCATATAAGCTGCTGTAATTGCTGAGTGCAGGAATCTTATAATTTGCCTAAAGTGATCCCTTCTTGAGAAAGTAATAGCAGAGTAAGACAGGTTACCATCGATCAATGCAGTGTAATAGAGGAAAACAAAAAAGGGCACAATCAAGTTAAATATTTTATGGAACAACATTTTAATTTTATAAATAAAAGACATCATTAAATCATTAGCTCTTGTTAAAAAAATCAGTTTCCCACAGGCCAACTTCATGGGGAAGAGCAGTTCAAAAACCTGATCAGCTCTGGTTTACTTTCAGTAGAGATCACAGTGTTGTCACTTTAGCTGTGACACAGAACAGGGATGCATAAATGTGGGGCTACACTGCAGGCTACACAACTTTGAAGAAGCTCTTTTATTGCCTCACTTCAGCTCTTCTCTTAAATTCTTCTGTCACAGTGTTGGCATCACTCACATTTCTGCTATTGGGTGATCACAGCTGGACTGTGTGAAATGTAACTTTGGCATTGGGCCCTATGTGCAGTATCAGTATATCATATAATTACTGTTGTGCTTCTGTGCTACAGATTTAATTGTAAATATCCTTCTGGCCCACATATTATACACAGCTGGGTAACTTCAAAAGATGACGTCTAGTCATCCCCTAGATAAAACTGGATTATGGTTAGCCCTTTCCCCTGGGCCAGACTGCACTGCATTGACTGCAAAGAAAAGATGTGTGATTTCAACATGGTACCTCCCATGCATTCATCACAATTTGTTCATGCTTTAACAAGGAAGTTACAGGTTCGAAGGATTCATTGACAGCCTGTCCGGACCTATCAAGTCACATGTGCTGAGTAAACTCTCGCTCACTCTTTTAGCCCCTCTCAGCCTGTTCCCTCATGGTGATGTCTCAGGTTTTGCAGCACATAGAGGAGGCCTCTCTGCTGATCCCATGTGTCACGTGCAGCTGGCGACTATTATCAGCTCTTCCTCAGGAACAACCCTCTATGTAGGTCCTGTCTTTATCACAAGCTTTTCCAGCATGATTCACCTATCTTGCAAAATCTGCTTGCAACACATTCAGCAGCAGCTCTTACTGCAGTGTTATTTACGTTTCTCTAAACAGATGTAACATATGCAAGTTGGGAAGTAAACATAATCCTGACTCTATTAAGTCAAATGTATGCCTGCCTTGGAAGATCAGACATGCCTGAGAGAAATGAAAGTAACTACAGAACTTTGTACAATACTAAGCCCATCCTCAAAGCACATGGGAAAAATTCAGTGTTTTTTTTGCTGATTCAGTGCTGAGTATTTTCCCTTGTTCCCTCCCAGAGTAAAATGGACTTGCATGACATACACTTACTAATTCATTCCTAGCTTACATTTTTCAGCAATACTTTTCATTGCTAATCTTTCATACGTGCATGGGTGGAGTACTCATGGCAGCTCAAACCTGTTCAGCAAGGCAGAAACTATTGCATAGAAGATGTATAAATCTCCATCACACATGTAAAAATACTGACTGACAATTTATTCTGGAGTTTCAGAGTATTTCAAGAGTCTTTCAGTAATTTTTCACTAAACTTTTATTTGGAGAAAACTTGGTAGTCAACCCTAGCTATTTTTGAAGAAACATGCAATTTTGGTAATATTTTCTTAGTCATAGGATATGGCCTCCTACACTGAGATTGTTGTGTCTGGTTAATTCATAGGTTCAAAATAAGGAGATTCAAGCTTCTATTGTGTTGTTTAAGTAATTTATTTCTTGCTGAATGCAAAGCATGATAAGACACAAATACTCCAAATTATTCATATGATAGGAAATGGGAACCTCAAGCATCTTTACATTACGTTATTCAAATTTTCCATAATAATGTTGAACCGGCAACATTTTTCTCATTGCTTTGATTTTCTAAGTAATGCAGAGAAGATGAATTTAAATAAATAAATACATAAAATATGTATTGACTTTGGACTCCCTGAATGAATTTTAAAGCTTGCTATGTAACACAATTTATTCATAATTAAGGGAAAATGGTAAAAAAAACCCCAACTTACCATAGCTTTAATTTTTCAAAACAATCCAGTAAGAAATCCAAGAAACACAGTATTTTTTAAAGTAGAAACACTCCTAAAAGTATAAATAAAAAATGGTTTTATTAAAGAAAGATATGCTTATCTGTTGAAATTTTTCTGTGCTGCAGAGTAGGTCATATAATACTATGATAGGAATGTACTGACTGATTAAAGTATCATATTTAGAATAACCTGATGAAATATTTAGTTTAAAAGAATGTTGTAACTTATAGGAGAAATCTCTGTTCCTTAAATAAAAACCTGAAATATAAATATCATTCTAGCATAACAAAAGGATAAACTATGGCTGTAAGTTACAATTCTAGTTGTGTTATAGGAAGATCACTAAAAAATTGACTGAAACTCTCATATCACTTAAATACAGAAAGAACTGATTCAGGCCAGTTTATTCCCTGTCTACATTCGTAAATTGTACCAGCATATGGGAAAGGGACAAGGCTGGTTTCCTTTTTCAGGGTGTGCTCTTTTGCCTTGCTCTTTTATACCGTGTGACAAGTTGTCCCAGCTGGGCTGTCATCAAGGCGTGGACACCTTTAAGAAGACACATCTCACTTGCATTGGATTGTTCTGGTCAATTAACATCTATGATTCACTTGTGTCTATGCCCCTGTTTAACATATTTTATAATAAATTCTTTAGTGAGCTAGAGCCGAACTGTTCTAGACAGTGTCTATTAGCATGACTCATTATTATCTAAACATTCAAAGGTAGAACTGGATCTATGTTGTCTGGTTTCAGTATAGTCAAAATTTGCTTGCAAACATATGTTAGCCTGGAGCTGTATCACTTAAAAACAAACTTGAATTTGCTGGGCCAAAACCAGTATTCCTTAGTCAATCATGAACTTAAAATCATGACTTGTAATAGGAAATTGAGAGAATTAAATGTTTTATTAAATAAGACATATTTCTTCTGATTATCAGAATGCTGCTTTGTCCCTACGTAATGAATGTTCTGTGCAGCCCTGATTCTCCCACCTCAAAAAAATATATGGAAGAGCTGTAGAAGATCCACAGAAGAGCAATAAGGATAATCAAAGGTATGCATGACTTCCATGGAACAATTATACAGGCTAGGAAACTGCAGCTTGGAAAACAGACAATTGAGGGGATATATGATAAAGTCATAAAAAATGGGGAGTGGCATGGGAAGGGTGAGAATGCATCACTTGTTCATTTTGTCTATTAGTAGCAGAAGTCGTGACAGATGAATTTGTAGGTGGCTAGTTCAAAATAAACAGAATGAGGTGATTTTTTCATGCAGCATGTATCAAGGCTGAGCGCTGCTTATGACAGGAATTTGTGAAAGTTAAAGTTCGCACAAGTTGAAGGACAAACTGGAGAAGTTTATGGAAGGAAAATCTATAGGTTCACAGAATACATGGTGCTCATGAACTGTCCATGTTGCAAATAATCAGTCTGTTGCAATACTTGGGAGAAGTATCACTACTCACTTGCCCTGCTTTCATAATTTTTCAGGACAGTGAGAAGAGCATGCAGTAAGCTCACCGCCCTGGACTTCAAGAGAGCAGACTTTGGCCTTTTCAGGAACCTACTCAGTAAGGTTCCATGGAATATAGCCCTAGAGGGCAGGGGGGCCCAAGACTATTGGTTGATATTCAAGGATCACCTGCTGCAAGCTCAGGATCTATACATCCCAACTAGAAGGAAGTGCTGCAGGAGGGCAAGGAGACCTCCTCGGATGGATAAGGAGCTGCTGAGGAAACTTTGAAGGAAAAAAGAGGTTTATAAAAGGTGGAATCAAGGACAGGTGGCGTGGGAAGAATACAGGGATGTTGTCCAGGAAGCTAGGGACTAGGTTAGGAAAGCTAAGGCCCACTTAGAATTAAACTTGGCTAGGGATGTGAACAATAACAGGAAGGGATTTTATAGGTACATTGCAAATAAAAGACAGACTAGGGACAATTTGGGGCCCCTCCAGAAGCTATCGGGAGAACTGGCTACCATGGATTTGGAGAAAGCTGAGGTTCTTAGTGGCTTCTTTGCCTCGGTCTTCACTGGCAAATGCTCTGACCACACCACCCAAGTCTTGGGAGGCAGACGCAGGGACTGTGAGAATGAAGACCCTGGGCCCACTGTAGGAGAGGATCTGGTTCGAGACCATCTTAAGAACCTGAATGTATACAAGTCTATGGGACCTGATGAAATCCATGCGCGGGTCGTGAAGGAGGTGACAAATGAAGTTGCTAAGCCACTGTCCATCATATTTGAAAAATCATGGCAGTCAGGTGAAGTTCTCAATGACTGGAAAAAGGGAAATATAACCCCCATTTTCAAGAAGGGGAAAATGGATGAGCTGGGGAGCTACAGAGCAGTCAGTCTCACCTCTGTGCCTGGCAAACTCTTGGAGCAGATTCTCCTGGAAGGTCTGCTGAGGCACATGAAAAACAACAAGGTGGTTGGTGACAGGCAACCATGATGGGGCTACGGAACTGATGGACAAGGATAGAGTAGTTGATGTCATCTAGCTGGACTTGTGCAAAGCGTTTGACACTGTCCCACATGGTATCCTTGTCTCTAAGTTGGAGGGACATCAATTTGATAGGTGGACCACTCAGGGGATAAAGAACTGGCTGGATGGTCGCACGCAAAGAGTAGTGCTCAATGGCTCTATGTCCAGCTAGAGACCAGTAACGAGTGGCGTCCCTCAGGGGTTGGTTTTGGGACCGATCTTGTTCAACATCTTTGTCGGTGACATGGACAGTATTGAGTGTGCCCTCAGCAAGTTTGCCAATGACACCAAGCTGTGTGATTTGGTTGATACGCTGGAGGGAAGGAATGGTATCTAGAGGGACCTTGACACGCTTGTGAGGTGGGCTGATGTCAACCTGATGAAGTTTAACCATGACATGTGCAAGGGTTCAAACTTAAGCAGGGGAAGTTTAGATTGGATACAAGGAAGAAATTCTTTACTGCAAGAGTGGTGAGGCACTGGAATGGGCTGCCCAGGGAAGCTGTGAATGCTCCATCGCTGGCGGTGTTCAAGTCCAGGTTGAACAGAGCCTTGGGTGGCATGTTTTAGTGGGAGGTATCCCTGCCCCTGGCAGAGGGGTTGGAACTAGATGATCTTAAGGTCCTTTCGAACCCTAACTATTCTATGATTCTATGTTTTATCCATCATCTTGCTCTGGCCCGTCAGTTATTTTTGTGTTCTTTGTTTATTAACTGATCATCATGAATATTTTGCATAGTGCCTCTGTGCTTTTTGGGTGCATACCCAATAACTAAGTTCTTGTCTCTCAAGATCAGTTTCCAAAGAACATTGCAGCAAATCTGTCAGAATATAAATAAAATATGAATTAATATGATGTGATTGCAGCTAGAAATAAAACAAAAAATACTAGTATAATGATTAGTAGCTTATCTATACAGTTATATTTTTACCAAGTCTTTCATTATGGCATAAAATACTTAAGAGATTTTAACACTGTTATGAAAATACATTATAGGATTATCTTTCACCACCAAAGAAATTAAGTGCCAAAAATATTTTTAAACTTCATAATCTACTTAAAACCATATACTTATCTATTTAAAACTGAAAAGAAATGCACAAAGTATGTAATAAGGACTAGGAAGGCAGACAATTATAGGTTGAAAAATCTGACCTGTAATGCAGGTAGTATTGCTAATTTTCATAGGACTTCTTTTACATCATTAGCTTGCTTGAAAATCTAGTGAAATATACTCTGTAATTGAGCAGGGTCTGAATCATAAAATATGACAATTATATATCATAGTATGGTTTGAGTTGGAAGGGATTTAAAAGTTTATTTAGTTCCAATGCCCCTGATGTGGGCAGGGACACCTTCCACTGGACCAGGTTGCTCAAAGTCCCATCCAACCTGGCCTTGAACACTGCCAGGGATGGGACATCCATCTTCAACTTCTCTGGACAACCTATTCCAGCGTCTCACCATTTTCACAGTAAAGAATTTCTTCTTTATATCTAATCTAAATCTGTTATCTTTCAGTTTAAAGCCATTCCCCCTTGTCCTGTCTCTACATGCCCTTGTAAAAAGTCCCTCCCCAGCTTTCTCATAGGCCCCCTTTAGGTATTGGAAGGCTGCTATAAGCTCTTCCTGGAGCCTTCTTTTCTCCAGGCTGTCTTTTAGTAGTCTTTCACTCTTCTCCACTATGACTCTTACTGAGCAATTTATGATAAAAAATTAAAAAATTTTGTATGCCATTGGCAGACTTCAATGAGACACCATTCTGGTGGATCTGCTTTACTTATCTGGCAGGTGAAAAATATCCTCAGTTGTATGGGGAAAGCTCAGACAGGGAAGTGTAAGGAGAGCTCTCAGACAGACTGCAAAATTGATGGTAGTTTTAAACTCATGGCTAATCTCATCTTTCCGGTCTGATGATTTCCTATTTTTTCAGGAGATTTGGGATGGAAAAGGGTACAAACTATGTGGATATTTTCTAAATAATAGAAGTGGGTCATTGGTGTAAAGGAAATGTGAATCTAGCCAGCAAAACACACAGATGTCAACAGGAAAGTTGTGACACTTGCATAAGCAAAAGCAAAGTGCTTATGTCTCCATTGCTTCTTGCTTTCTTTGAGGAAGAGAGAAGTATTTGTCTTGGTAACAGTGACTAAAAATCAACAGTAGTAAACAGACTAGTACATCTGTTCAATCCTAGTGGAATATGTGAAACTGCATGTCAATTGGGCTTTCCAACACTTTGCTATGCAATCAACAGCATTTCTTTTCTTTGCAATTCTGTCACTGGGCCACATTGCATGGGTCTCCAGATGATCTGGTAGGAAGTATAAAAGAAATCTGACTGGACTAATCAGAGACTCCTGACTGCTCCAGAGGGCAATAAGTGGTATGAGATAATGTATCAACCTTCTGGGGAGGTGCTAGAGGGGAAGGGATGTTCACTGCCCCAAGCACTACACTTTGCTGGAGTCATTTCCTTAACATCCCTTTTTTTTTCGAGTAGTTTGCTGATACTATCCTACTATAAAGAAATCTTAAGCTAAGACTCAGCTTGTTTACAATAAATAGCATAAATTAACAAGAAAGAGAATGAAAACCTAACAGCAAGACTTAACGAGTATCTTTATTTTGAAGGTCGTAACCTACTTCAACTTGCATGCAGACCAGCAACTCTTATAGTATAAAACATGAAAACGAACCAGTCTCTGAGATATAGGTGGTTCTTTTTGCATTTCATGCATGTATCCAGCAGTAGTTTTATTTTCTGATTTTAATCCTAGACTGTTTTGTGCAGCTCAGAAAACAGCCTGTTTTGGCTGCCCCAATAATACTTTACAACTTGACGCAGTGTGACAGATTAATGTACAGTTGTACCTGATGCAGATATTTCACTCTCTGCAAAAAAAAAGAATGTGTAGGTATAAAAAAATCTAATTAACATGTTCTAACAAAATTATTTTTCTGTATTACCTCACCATTTTCTGTGGTCTTTAATCACGTCAAAATTGAAGGAAATAAAACAATGGACCAGCTGTAATATAGCGCACTGCCTCAAAATAAACTGTCATCAAAATAAACCACAGCAGCAAAGTGAATTCTTATTTTGTATTAAGTGTATCACCCATCAAAAAAATGTCTTCCCAAAAGTTATAATGTCAAGGCCTCTTTTCCAAGCAAGAAGGGTGTTTCATTATCCTTAAAAAGTCACAAGACAGTGTAAAACACTAGGTTATGAGAAACTAGTGACTTTTGGATAGGGGGAAAGATGAAAGTATCATCTGAAGGCAACGATGAGCCTTTTTCTCTGCAGGGAGAAGTTTGGTGGAAAAGGGTAAGAGATCTTTCCAGTAACAAGCGGCATAAGAAGAGGAAGTAATCAGTTAGAAGACAGGTGATTGGGTAAAACGGAATTGTGTGGAAGGATGTTCAAGGGAACCAGGCCTGCGAATGGATGGTTAAGTCATGTTAGCACTGAAGGAGCCTGAGTGTAACATAGTAAGGAAAATGGACCCATAGAAAAGAAAGACAGCAAGAATGATTCACGAAGAGGACTTTG
The DNA here is from genome assembly GCA_017639245.1 of Myiopsitta monachus. Taxonomy (NCBI): domain Eukaryota; kingdom Metazoa; phylum Chordata; class Aves; order Psittaciformes; family Psittacidae; genus Myiopsitta; species Myiopsitta monachus. The sequence goes on along the minus strand of CM029918.1, from coordinate 59,910,175 downwards.
GAAATTATGGAAATAGATGATCACACCTTATGTGTTTGTTTGTATAAAAAAGTTAGTACTGAGATGGTAACTCCCTTGCCTTCTCAGATCCAGCTAGGATAGTAAAGATAAAAAGAAAAAGGAAATTCAAAACAAAGTGATAGTGACTGGAAGACAAGGCAGGTCACTGAATTTTTTTGTTTTAGAATGATTCCTGAAATAAATCTAAATCATAGAAACCAAAAGTGAAAAATCTTTCCCTCTATCCTCTTCTGGTAACTTTGATGCATCTCGTAGTTGTCAGGTTCTATGTTATTTCCATTGTGCTGCTGAAGTCTGCAAGTCTGTTACTCCAGGCCAGTAAAGTTCTTGGGATATAACACACTTACCAAGCAGGCCTCACTGAAATCAGAAACATTTTTTTCCTTAGGAATTTTTTTTATTGGAAAATCAAACTGCTTATACACTGTAAATTTTGTTTTTCCCTAATATTAGCCCAGGAAACTGAAGTTCTTCAGGGACTGTCATGCCTATTTTTGTGATGGAGATTCTCTGAGCAACACCTTCCTCTCACCTGGAAAAGCAGTCTGCCTTTAATGACAACTATTTAATATCTGGGGTCAAGAACATTTTTCTGGCTTTGTCTTGTAAAAAACTTCAGCAATTTGTGAAGAAATTATTTAATATTATCAATAAATGGCAGGAGGGTTGGAACTAGATGATCTTAAGGTCCTTTCCAACCCTAACTGTTCTATGATTCTATGAATAAAAGGTCATTCGTTTGTCTTCTTGTTTGTACTTTTTACAAAGCTGTATTACAATGAATCAGTGTCCTATTACAAAAATAGCCTAGTTGCTGAGCATACACCATTCCCACAAGTTATAGCTGAAATCCTATGGTCGTGTAATATACAATTTAACTACATCTTGTTATAATAAGTAATAGGACAGGTTTATTGCAGTAACTGAAGGACAGGAACCCGTGCATGTTCCGCCCAATGGCGTACTACTTTTCAATGAATTAAAGCAACGCAAACAAAGAAGGGATCAGTTTTCTGCAGTGTCACTGAGGTTATAATTAAAGGACAGTGAACAACACATCTAATTATTAAGAGATGGGAACTTGATAACTTTGGGTAAAGGACATCTCTGACGTTTTGCTTACAACAAGTACCTGGACTCAGTGAACCCATAAAGGTCTTTCATAGCCTTGTATTATGAAAGTCAACTATGGGATAATAATTTTATCGCCATTTAGTCAGACTGGAGACAATGAGGACAACTATTTGCTCGAATGTGTCAGCCTTTTGAATGTCAAGTAGATCCTGAGTGGTTATTAAGTCCCTGGCACTCTTCAGCTTTTACAAAAAGAATTCAGTAGTTTTATCAGGATATTCAATCACTGAAAGGATATCACTGTCATCCTGTATTACCTTAAATTCATTGTGATCTGCTTTTGCTCTATAATTATTCATTTCCAGGCCTGCTAATACATTTTCAAACCAAAAGTTAGGTGTGAAGTTTGTGCGATTTGTTATACATGGAAGGATTACAACTGGTGAGCCTTTAGAGTGAGCCAATCATCTGTAGCTGGTGCAGGATGGTTTATAAGACTAAGGTTCCTATTTTAAGTGTTTTAAAACTAAAAAAATTGAAGTATGAGGCAATTTCAGGAGCATTCCTAACTGGGATATATCTCTGAGCCATCATTACATGGTCTTGCAAACCAATAAAATATTCAAGCCAGTACAGCCTTGATACACCATTAGGTACAAAAATCGAATATTTGTGATGACATAGGTCAGTGAATGTGTTTCATGGAGTGGGATTGACTGAAGAAAGACAGAATCACAAATATTGATGGAAGGGGGAAATATGCTGCATGAAGGGGCGGTTAATGCAGCCTTCTAAGATTAACTTAAAATCCTGCTGTGCTGAAGAAGGCAAGTAAAGTGTTCGTGCTGAGTGACACCACAGGCACAGCGTCACTCGCTCCAGAGACACCTACCAATAGATGTTAAATGAAGAACTTGCATTTGGTGAGGTGCATTAGCCTTCTGTAGTTTACTGGTGGACAGAGACAATGTAATGCCTAGGCAGAATTCAGCTCCCAGATTTCATTTTCAACAAAGAAAAAACTATAGGACCTTGTTTTTGTTTTATCCATTATATGAACTTCAGAGCTGAGAAGTCCAGTCTGCAGGGACCCTGCTTCACCATAGCAATGCTTTTACAATACATACACTTCTTCATTTTTGTTTTGTCTACACCAATTAATCTGTATGAACTGACACTGAATGTTGTTTGCTGCTATTAGCTCTCTGTCTCTATGAACTGCCTGTGTTATTTTAAAGTAGCAAATAAACTTTCAGGAGGATATGCAAAATGAAAATCCTATTTAAACAAATGATAAATAGTTTCACCCAGAAGCCAAAAAGTACTTTAAGGCTCAAAGGTTTGGACCTTTTCCACAGTTCGATTAACAATAACAACATGTAATCTTTAGAGAAAAAAGAAATGAGCATATGAGAGTAATAAAATTATAGGTTGGATTAGCTACCAATATATGTCTGCTGACATTTGATTCTAATTAATGCTATTGTTTTTTTGATTAATAGAAACACCAACAACGCAGAAAATGCCATGACACCATTAAAAAACCATAATACCTCCACTGAGAAGCTCTAGAGCATGTTGCTAAGCAAAGAAAAGGTAGTGAGATGATTAGAGATGAACCTGTGGGGAGTTTCTCCAAATTGTTATTTATTTCCTTTGGAAAACATGCTTTTAATGTCTAGCTTAAGTAAAAGGGCATGAATGACAGTGACAGTTAACATGCAAAAAATACAAGTATCATGAAGTTTCTGGCTTTTACTACTTGTTGCTTTAAAAAGGGAAAATGTAAACGAATCAAGTCTCATCTTGTACAGAAGATAAGGCCCTTGAAGTGATCACAGAGTAGGAGGTGTTGACAAGTGATATCTACACAAGTGCTACTGGTAGAACTTGTATTGCGATTTGGACAGTGATAGGGAAATGTAATTTTCTTTATTATTATTCAGACTAATTAAGAATATTAGTACAGACCAAAAGTAATTGTTGCAATTGTTTAAAATAATTATGCTCTGTTTTCTGATTATCCATTTTTGAGTTTATAACATGAGGAAGTCATGAGGAAGTTAGCCCTTTATGATGCAACGTCTCACTTATTACTGTGCAAATACATAAGCAAATATCTGACACAATATGTGTAAATGACAAATATCTGTTTGTACTCAGTTATGACAATTATTTGCACAAAGTGAATAATGTCATAAACATATGTATAATTAGATACATTCAATAATCAACTTGCTTCTAGATTGAAGTGTGCATTTTCCATGTGCAACACCACATCCGAATAATTTTTTTTTTTCCAGATATTTTCATGGTTTTGATCTCCAAAGTCAGCATTTGCCTGTCAACCCCCCCCCCCGAGATATATTTCCAAAGACAAACAGCTGTTGTTTGATTCTGTTTGTACATCATCTAGAGGAAATATATCTTTGTAGTACCTTCTACCTTCTTAGTATAAAATATATATAATTAATATACTTCAAACATTTTAAATCTTTTTTCCTGCACTCTATAGTCATCAAATTCCACGCACATACAGTTGTCCTCTTACAGTGGAAGCAACATGTAATTAGGCTATGCCCAGAGTAATAATTTTAAAGAATTTAAACTGATGATGGAAATAATTTTTTTTCTGAAACCATCATGTGTAGTATAGTATCCTAAAGTATGGCAGCAATACTGAGGATGTGAATGAAACCACAGTAAACAAAGAAGAGGCACTGGGCAAAGTTGCAGCCACTAGTTGGATGAAAGTCATTCTCCTATCTCACAGTGGTGCTTTTGCCTCTGGCTTTGATCCCGGGAAAAGGGCCAAAGGAAGTGAGCGCTCCGGCTGAGGCTATGCCAGCTCTGCAGCGAGTCATGGCGTCTCTCTCCAAGCAGGTGTGACATCTCCTACAAAATCAGACTTGACCTCACCCTGCCTGAAAGCAACTCTCTGCCCAAGCTAGGAGTATCTAAGTTAACTTCTAAACTCAGTACCAAGCCCATTTTTAATTGGCAAGTTAATCGTGTGAAAATGCTGACTGAACATCATTCATAAGTGCTAGCCTTTTAGTCAAGCACATTTGTAGGTGGGGCATATATAAGCATAAGAAGGCCTCAGGACAAATTGGAAATTGAGCTCTGCAGCCATACTGTCCCCAGATTATAGCTCATAGCAGATGTTCACCAAAGCTACATAAACTTTGCCAAGCTCTGTACAATCTGCTAAATCCCATGAACTATGGCATCTGTGCCTTTTAACAGCGCTGGAGAAACTTGACTTGCATGTCAAATCCACCTTTGTGTTTTTCATCATATTTTGCACATCTTTATAGGACTGTAATTAGGTTGCATTAAATTCTGAATTACAAGTAAGAATAAAATGCTAAATTCTGAGTAATTTCAAGCTAAAACCTCAATTAAAGTCAATAAACCAAGTTCCCCTTACCTTCACATTTAGGCCAGAGAAAGGTTTTGGAAGTCAACTGTGTTACAGTCCTCTAAAATGGTATTATTGGCCCAATTCTAATTTAAAATCCAGTTCAATGGCATTCCATTCATTTCCATGAACTTTGCTTCTCATTTGCAAAGTGAGATTAGAATCAAATCTAGTGGGTTTTCTATAGGAGGTCAGATAAGACTGAAAGAGTAACTCCAGGCTTTTGTCTATGGAAACAAGTCTTCTAAATCATGTCAGTTCCTGCAGAAGCATCAGCGATGATTGTTAAACAACAGAAGCATTGCCTTAATTTTATTTCTTTGGCCTGCATCTTATAGGATGAGCTTAAGTCCTCAAGAGACATCTAAAGCTGTAAAAGCAACTGTACCAAATCAAACCACAGCTGGCCCAGTTCCCTCTCCCTGACAGTGGCCAAGAATGGGTCCAGGGAAGTGTATATGAGCAAGCCAGGTATACAGTGACATGTTCCTAGAGAGCTCATACAGCCTACAGCAATCCTTGGTGCAGCAATATCCTGAGGAAAAACATGACAGTCTTGTTTTTTATAGGAGAGTGCAAATCAAGAGTAATTTTATTGAACTTTTGTGGAGTTATAAGGGTATACAACCAACAATGGTAGGTGTATATTTTTTTTCTCTAGGCCCAGGCAAAACACTTGATTTAAATGTCTTCTTGTCCTTGTAAAGTTCAAATTATGTTTAAAGATATAACATTTTTATGACAATACTTCCTTACCTTATGGTAGTGGTAACACAGGAAAAAAAAAAGCTTTTGAAAGATAAATGGTAATATTATGAGATATGATATAAGATATATGATATCTTATATGTTTATGCAACATTAACAATTTAAGGATTAGGCACAGGAATAGGTGCATAGAGACAGGGAAGGTCATAAAGGTTAGCTGAAGGAGGTGGGATTTAATAGGAGATTTAAAGCTCACTTGATTCACAGGTAGAGAAAACTTTTTCCAACAAGAAACACTATCATGCAAAATTTCTTCAAAATCTTATTCAGAAAGAACTTTAAATTCTGAATGTTTTGGAGGTTTGGTGAGGCCACTGACTTTCACAAAATATAGGAGATGAGGACTGATGTGCATAGAAACAGTTCATATCTAAACCCAGTGTTTTCCCATGACCTAAATTTCTTTCTTTTTTGCTTGCAATTGAGCTGGCAAATTAGCTCCTGAGTTTATCGCTTTTGCCATACTACAGACTCGTAAGGACTGTATATTTTAATTTGCTCTGATTTAACCATCTCTATTTATATCCTGCAGGCCAAATTGCGGTAATTGCAGAGAAACCACACTTTTCCAGAAACAAAAGCCTGAAATTGCAGGGCAGTCCTAAACCAGCTCTTTCCTCAACAAACGTGTAATGAGGCTTGCACACTCCTTAGCCTTTGTCTCAACTGTCTTTATGCTGTGAATTCATTCTCTGTCCCTATTTAGAAGGGGCAGCCTGTGTATGGTGATCAGTTTGTCACACTGGAGAGCGTTCAGAACACACCCTCTTCCTAAGGGCTATGTGATGCTTCAGGCGTTGCTTGGGTTTTGTCACAGATCTGCTGAATAGCTTGGACATAGGACTGCAAACCTGCACATGCTCCCAAGGCCACCCAGATGTGACATACACAGCCATGTGTTGTCAGTTTTGCTACCTAGAACTTGTAACTAAACATGTAAAGCACTGCTAGCTTGTACAGCATCTAAAAATCACTTTTTCACCTCAAAATAAAATGCTGACCAAAATTCCTGGGGTTTGTGTCACACCACATATGGCTTTACCTTAGAATAGTGTTTGAGAGCTTTGTATTATAACCCTGTATATTAAATCCATTTAAAAAATCAAAACCTGTGATATTTTTTTGTCACAATCTGTTACAATCTCAACATTAGCAATCGATTTTGATTTATTGATTTATTTTTCAGATAATCTGCCAGATACTTGCAGTAGCAGCAACAAACGTGTCAGGTGTCTCTGTGCCAAAAGTGTTGTATAACATCAGAAAGAAAATATATAGCTTGCTAGTCGGACAGTAGCATTTAACTTCTTAAGTTTTTATTGGCAAACTAATTTTACATGATGGACCAAGTCATTTAGGTAAATTTTAAAGATGCACAGAGATATTAACAAAGTAAATTCCTTAGTTAAGAGAAATACTGAACTACAGTAATTAATCTCCTGAAATGTATTTTGTTGGAACTGTTGAGAAATAGAACAAGTGCATGCAGAAACACATACCCATCTTGCTAGTGAGTTACATTTACAAGTTGGGTGAAGGGTATGCAATGCTGTAGTGTGTACTAGACTACAAGAGGCACTAGCAATCTTTGGTTTTGATTTTTAGTATTTTATTGCTTTCTTTAGATTCTTTAGAAGAAATATGCTATAAAATAACTGTAAATCATGACTGGACATCAGTATAAAGCTTACCCTTACAAAAAGCTTACATGACTGAAATGTAGTTAGTATCATGAAAGCAAGTAGCAACCTGTTAAGTTATGCATTTTAACACAGCTGTCTTCAAGAAGACACAGATGAAAAGGATACAAAAATTAATCTGTGAAAACAGTAGAAGAAAAATTAAAAACTACAAAAACACTTTATAAATTGTGCTTCCCCGGTGCCACTTGGACCACAGCTGGAAAGCTGATATTTCAGCTAATAACTACAGAGATTTATTCTTCGTTATAGTTTGTTATTCATATGAAAAACAAAACAACAAAGAAATAATTTAGAATGACCAACAGCACATCACTCAGTCTCTATACTTCAGAGGCTTCACAAAGACACACATGAAACATATTTACTTCACACTGCAGCCAGTGAAAGGAAGGGAATATAACCTAGTAAACATTTCTGTTTCCCATGATATACTCAGTTTGGAGAAAAAAAAAAAAAAGAAAAGAATTGTGGAGTGGAAATTATTAATTTTTTTTTTAAACAGATTTTTGAAGAAACTTTGATATTTAAAAGCAGATCAGAAAAAAATATAAAGGGTATGAAAAGTGAAGAGGAGATTCTGAAAAAATGCAGGACCCAATGGCTCTGGAAATAAAGACAAGCAATACCCACATTGCCAAATGACAAGTACAGTCTCTTCCCCTGAGCAAAGCAAGCCAAGACAGCCCCAGAGGATAATCCTGCAAAGCTACGGACCTGGCAGAGACGGTGCTTCAAAAACAGGGCTAAGGAGGAGCAAGCACAGCTGCAGCACACTCTCCAGTTCTGAATAGTGGCCTTAAGGATCCTTACTGCCCTCAGACTCATTCTGGGTGCCACCCTTAAGAACCGAAGCCATTTCTCCAAGCCTGTGATAGAAAAGTAAGAGCAAATGGACTAATAAATCACTCTCTCATTGACAAAGTAGCCATAAAAGCAGATAATCAAGCATTATCTGTATGTAGTTTAACCACACAAAGTGTTTTAAAACAGAATTAAATGAGCTCAAACCCATTTTTCTATTTATGCAATTAATAAAAATAAAAACCACCAATGAAAGCGTCACCTTCTATGTTGAGTTCAGTTACTGTGCCAAGAATCACAACGCATGCCTGCACATTCAGTTTCAGAATAAGCAGTGAGGTGAGGGAGATGCACAATTCCCATCACAGTGACCTGGAAAACAGGGATGATCTCTATAAGAGATAGCCAAGAGATGGCATCACTTTCTGTCACCTCTTTTCTGGCTCACTAGAGGGGAGACTCCTTCCAGTCAAAATGAAGATCGCAGGGTGGATTTCTAAGGGAGCAGGGAACTGGGGGTACAAGGGCCTGAGGCAGCAAGCACTCACAAAACCCTACAAGCTGTGAGGAAGATGGTTTACTATGTTTTCTTAAGAGTACCTATGAAATATGTTTCATTTGTGTCTCTGATGCTGTGAGGCTTCTTCCCAAAGCTAAAGGAAGAAATGCATTCCTCCATGCCTGATAGATGTGGAATTATGACATCGAAATCAGTAACATAATGTGAGGTAGAAGGTAGCAAACACTTCAAAAATAGATCTTTTAGTATTTATAAAATACTCCCTCACCTACTCTTGGAAATGACTAGAACTGTATGAATTAAAAGAAAACACACCTGCTAGTTTTAAACTACTGCACTTCAATACGTGCACAATTTAAAGACGCTTTAAGAGTCCTACTTTAGTAAGAAAGTGTCTAATAAAGGTTTTAAAAAAGATTTCTGTCTGAAAGAAGCTGTGTGGCCAGAAGGTATGTTTTCTTGCAAAGAAGTTGTTTATACAGATGGTTTGCCAGGTTGTTTACTTCTACTTAGTGAGTAGTGACTTCATGGTTAGCAACTGGGAAATAAAATTGCTCTTTGAATGGGAATTTCATGACAGTTTTTCCAAACAAAGTATCTTTCTTGATTTTATGAATATATTGCAAAAAGTTTGTAGTTGATCTAAAAGTGGTCGCAATTAACAAGAAAATATATAATGGTAGTGTTATGCAAATAGGTCTAGGAAGATCCTACTGGTCTGTGAATAAAATCACATATATGAGATGCTAATAAAGTAATACAAGAGTCACTGATCTTGCTTTGTCTGTTGTTCATTTTAGTAGAGCTATGTCAGAGTTTGCAGATCTAATACTTAAAACCATATGTGAGTTTACTAATTATTTTTTCTGAACCTTGATATGCAATGAAAAGATCAAAAGCTTCAAAGTATTAATCACAATTAGGAAATACTATAACAGATGAAATTTCTTCACAAATCTGAAATATCTGATAAAATATTTCTGGCATGTACATACTACTATTACCATTTCAAAATCTGGTCTTGCAGAAGCGAGAGGCAAGGCAAGCTTTTGTACAGTAACTACACCTACAATGAATAATCCAATTGCAAGAACACGTGAGTCATGTTAAGATTTAACCTGACTGCCTGTTTCTGGGGATTGAAAGTTTTAGGAGATGCACTGCGACCCAGGGGAAGGTGTGGCTGCTGCCTTAATTTTTTAAAAAATGAAAGTATTGATGTGATGTGATTTGATTAATGAGCTCAGTTATGACTAGATCAGACCTTTGGTAGGTACAAAATTCCTCTGGGGGAATGGTACAGAACTGTATTCTGAGATACCACAAGAGCATTCTCCAACAGTTTACTAGAGCTATAATTAATCTCACTGAAATATGTGGCACAATTACTCTGGGCTGGAACACAGCTGTGGTCCGTCACGAGGGAAGGTAGCTGGGGATAGAAGAGCTGAAGAACTGACATCCCAAATTTCCAATGAAAGGAAAAATCTCATCTGTTATCACACAGACAGAGCAGTCAAATACTCCTTCTCCTGACAAAGACAGCCAAACTCTTCCTGGCTTCAAAGAGTGCCAGAAGACTGGCTCCCTGCCAGCCTTAGAGATATCCATACAGAGCATCTTCTGAACAAAGCACAAGTCTGATGATAGACTGCACTGTGAAAAGCAATTTTTCCTCACCAATTTATAGGCACACAGTGTTTGTTGGAATAGTTTAGCCTTTAACAGCCTTAGCTTTGTATGTGCTTTCCATTGCTGTCAGGTTACATTTATTAAAAAAGAGAATGGCTACAAGTCTACTGCGTATGGACTTACACCTCCAAGGGCAATGAGCACTGAGTCTACCAAAACTCAGAACTCATATGAAGAAGTAAGAGATGTAACGAAATCAGTGTGGAAATGGGGAATGAGAGAGAAGTGAGTGAAAGGACACAGGGAATTGTACACTTTCAAGTAGATGAGATGATACTTTTTAAATCTAGAACTTTAACATCCACTTTTAGTAAGATTGGAAGGATAGACTATGCTTTTTTGAATTTAATGTCACAATCCTACTTACTTTGGAAAATCTCAGTTTCAGATGAAACAGAATATTTGCACACTTAAAGTTAGCTAAATGTAAGGTTGAAAGAACTTATATAGAAATCAACCACTAACCAGCAGCTCAAGAAACAAGGCAAATCGTGAAATTTTACTCCTATCTTTTTCAGAGGCAAAATTCTTATGGAATAACTACCAAACTTGGTTTGCAGAATAGAAGTGAAAAGAACATCTGTATTTATTTTCTTAAGATTCAAAATTCAAAAGATCTTTTCTCTGGCAATCTGAGGTAATTACTACCCAAAACTAACTTATAACCATTGTGCACTTCTGATAAGACTTTGTGACACTTTGGATAAAATGGGCATTTAGAAATCCTGGTGGTTGTGTCACAAACTACACCTGTGTTTTGGGAAGTCATAATGTACATGTTGATGTATAATGTAGCACATATACCTTCATATACCAATTTCTAACCACTCTCTTGCATATGTGCAAGTAAGTGCAGTGTGCATGGGTATGTTGATGTACATGGGTGAGTGTTAACATAAATGGATTATATAGCCTAATTTTTTACTAGCCAAGATAAGTAGCTGTAGTGGAAATATGCAATAAAAATACTTTCATGAGGGTCATAGGTGGATATTATCCTTTTGAAGGTTGTTTTTTTCAAGTACAGCAGCACCTATGTTCTTTTTAAACATAGCCAACTGCTGTACACCTGCTGAGATGGACAATAATCAGACCCTGAAATAAAGCTACACAATATGATGACATACATTTAAATGTTTAATATGTAACACTGCTTAATAAGAAATGAGAAAGAACTTCTTCAACACTGTTTCAAAGACAGGGTGCAACTGCCATTTTCATATGGGATAGGATAGATATTCCTGTATGGCTCTATCTCATGTTTTAGATAACCATCTCCCCCAAACTTGCAACTTTCTATGTACAATTCACTGATTTTAGTACTGGACACACACATTTCTTCCTTACTGTGGAAAGGAACCCACAGGCCATTTTTACTTTCTATCATGCAGAGATCAGAGAGCATATGAGACCATTTTTGTATAAGAATACATGTCCTTTATAGAAAAAGGTACAAGTGTAAGTATACTACTAGCTGCTTAATTACAACCAAGTATAAAGGCAGACAAACGTTAAAAGAGCAAGAATCTAACAGTAATCTGACTTCAGTTTCTGAACTCCAGTGCTTCAACTAAATACAATGAAAGCATGGATTAGTACGGTAGAAAGAGAATTTTCCCATTATAAATTTTCCCATTTATCATTAGAGAAAGTAAAATTCTAAGTTTTGTGCTGTGTGTAATATCTCCAATGACCTGGTTTATATTAGCAGTAAAAATTTCTGCTTAATTTATAATACTCAGATGATGTGACACTAGTTTTCTAAAAATAAAGCTTTTGCCTATCCAATAAGGCAGTCAGATTATTGATCAAATACTCCTCCCAGCATTGCACTGAATATGTAAATACTTACCTTTTTTTTTAAATAGAAAATTGATTCACATTTATAACTTTTTGCCTGTAATTTCTAATTTATAAGTGACTATAGCATGCCAGATACCCATAAACTTCTTCACATACTCACATTTCTCTAGCAGTGAGAAGAGAAATACAAAGAAAGACAGAGGCTAGGATTGCATATGCCTAATTCAAGGCACTTCTGAGTATTTCTCATTCTTTAACTTTTGTTATCACCAATCATATGGATACGAAATACAATTCTTTTCAGAATTCCTCAGTCCCTCCATGACTTTCAGGTATTATAGTTGTGTGTTCCATAAACCCTTTTTTTTTTTTTTTTTTTCATCATTAATCATTTTTTGATTCAGGTGATGATGAGAAAGGCAGATATTTCATCATGTATTCTCTCTGCCACTAGATACACATGTTCTGCTAATATCTTATGCATCTTTGTATGTTATGCACTATAGGAATATCTGTCACTCATATGTAAGTAATGTTTTTGAATTCCCTAACCAAAAAGTAGTCCTAATCTTGACAACATTTGATGAGGTGCATAACAACTATTAGTAATCTCAATAACCTACAGTTCAACATGTGAAGAAATGCTTTCAAAGCTAGAGGACAAGAGTGTGCTAGAATTTAAATTACATGAATATTCATGGCATATAATAGATGAAAAGTATAAATTATAAAATGGACTATGAATGAGCTTGCATGTGTGCAGGCTTGCAGCCTATGTGAAACATCAATGACAAGCTTATTTCCATACCATGGGGCTGGCTCCTTGAAAGAAAACAGCTCTAACTTACAGTGATTCTTGCAACTCTTCACTTGACACTGGAACGAACTTTCAAAGCAAGAAGGTAGTATGTATAAGCATGTAATTATGGAGTGTAACTTCTTATTAGCCAATAAAAAGCACAACAGGTCCTTCGTAAAGTCTCCACTCCTGCCCTTCAACAATAAACACAGAATAATGAAGAAATCTCAGTTCTCCTAAACTTTAATGAACTTCCATTATACCTTATGAGGGAAAAGAAAATGACCCCCAGCCTCTTATAAGACCTCTTATTATAAGACTTTTTTTTTTTTTTTTACTCCATGACGTCTTTAAGGACTTAAATATTAGCTAAAAATGTCTTGCAGCGATCAATTCACGACCTAAACCCAGTTGCCCATTTCTTTTAAAAAAAGAATATGCCAGACATGGGGATTTTGCGGACTACAGGAAAAAATTCTCTAAAACTCCTTCACAATTTAAGTTCATTTTCATTGCAATTTAAATAAAACCCCAAAAATAAGGAAGAAAGCAGAAACTGATCTTTGATCACAGACCACTTCAATCAATTACAGTCCTAGCAACATGGGTTGTTAGATTAAAACATGAATTATTAAACAACATCTTAATATTGTTTATAAAATAATAATTTAGAAATTTAGGAGTAAGACTTTCATTCAAAGGCATAAACCTATCACAGATTTTAAGGTCAGAATGGACCATTACCTCACAAAGGTCAAGCCCTGTATTCTATATCAAGGCCATAGCTACTACTTGAAATATGTTACTATCAAATAATCCGTAAATTAAAAGCATACTAAATTAAAAATACTACTTATTAGGACTAGGCACTCTAAGTATTTCCGCCACTAAGCTTCTTGATTCCTTATGTTGCCCATTCCTGTTCAAGTAGAGCCCATCCTCAATAGGAAAGGTGTCTCCACAGCAATTAACCTGATATTTAAGGCAATTGTAGAGGAGATAAAAAAAAAAAAAGTGGCTTTAATTCTGCTAAGGCTGGTCAAGGCATTGATTTAGGATCCCCCTACAACTATTTCAGTTAAATACGTGCCTGCTTACTTTGATCTTTCACTGTGGGTACTGCATGTGGTCAGCCCTGCTCAGGGCTTCCAAAGAGCAGTTAATGTGCCTGCTCCCAAGTTCAGCTTGGCATGGTTGGCTTGGGCATCTCTGGGAGAAAACAAGCTCAGTGTTCATCCACCAAATTCAGACTAGCAAAAGTCGGTATTTTTGAAGTCCTCTGACTTTTGCTATGCTAGAGGTTAACAGTAATTCAAATGCTCCATAGCAAATTTTTCTAGTATCTTTCACATAATACTGAAAAACATTGCCTTGAAAAAATTTAAGTTGTATACAACCTTTGAAAGCTAGAGTGTGACTTAAGAAGGTGTATACTTCCTGAAATTTATTACATAGCCATCAAATTTAGCTATGGCTTGTTGTGAATATTTTGAACTGCTGATTGTGTCCAATAACAGTAATTCATAAGTTTGTTTTCAGAAAGTACTGAATATAAGAAACAGTATTACTTTTTTTTTTATTATTATTATTTCATTCTGTATTAATAGTAAGTTCTCCTAAGGGCATGCAAAAGCAATAATTTAGTACCCCTATTAAATTAGTTTCAAGACACTAAAATTTTCAGAATAAGTCTTAAGGTAAGTCACTTAATTTACAGGCATGAACAAAAGGCATTTGGAAAAAGCTGCTACAGAATTACCTATTAACATAATATAAAATTAATTAGAAGTTTGCATTAGGTGTTAAATTAATACAGAGACACGTACTTTTTCCCATCATCCCCTTATTCATGAAATACTACAGCACACAGATTTCTGGGCAGGTATGGTACTTAATACCATAATTACAACATAAACTACTGAAAAATTATGTATATATAATAATAGGTAATAGCAAGAATAATAATACTGACTTTTCTTTTTTGGGTACAGACTTACCAAATGTGTTTAATTTGCTATATTGCTTTATTACCCTGTCATCAGTATAAACATGCTCCTTTAATATTCAACACTTCCAAATGACTACATTTTTCTCATGAATAATTATATTTTTGTACACTTATTTTTGATGTATATATTTGTTCATATAATTTATTTGTGTTTTGGTGTATATATTCTGATTTTTAAATTTTGTCAAGAGATATTTTTTTAAAACTTTATTGGCAATGGGAAGTTATTAATTGATGAAGAGTTGACAGGAAGGAAGCTGATGAAAAGGTGGTGGCTGATAGGTAAGTAGTTGTGGTACAAATGATGTGAATATGCAATCAGTATATTTTCTATTCAGTGTCAGATTTTAATTATTTCCTTTCTATGCATATGCTAACATGGAAATGTAATTTTTCCTTTCACTGTAAGATAATTTGTAATTTAATACAAGAAGAAACTATCTGTATTTGAGTCAAAGTGTCAAAAGATGCATGAATACTCTAATGATACCTAATGGAATGTATATACATACTAAACATAGGAGATTTCATCCAAAAACCTGTACTGGAAAGTCTAGCTTTTGCACTGACATATATTAATGCCAAGTGATATTGCATAACAGCAGCTCTTTAAAATAATGTCGCTGGTGGGAAAAATAATAATAATAATTATTATTATAATAATATGCTTCTTTTGTTATAATTCTGATCTTTAAACATTTGTATTCACCTTCTTCCTGCAACTAAACCCATGGATATTGTCTATTATTTTCAAGTGGCATTTGAGGTGTTTAACTGGAATCTGCCAGTTGTGATTTTATCTTATTTGTGCTAATCATAAAATCATAGAATAGTTAGGGTTGGAAAGGACCTTAAGATATAGTTCCAACTGTTCTGCCATAGGCAGGGACACCTCCCACTAAACCATGCCACCCAAGGCTCTGTCCAACCTGGCCTCGAACACCGTTATGATAGTTGATATTGCTTGTGTTAGTAAGGCATTGAAATGGACCTACATTAAGCAGTTCAACATTTCATAGGAATTGGATTTACTTTGAGTCTTAATGAATGTTTCTTATAACAAATATACAGGGTTTATTTTCAGATAGATTTTTCTGAATATCAATTTTTGACATAGAGAATAAGAAAGAAAAGATGATGACCCAAATATGTGAAAGATAACCTGAAGAAATGATAGGAGTTCTGTAAATAAATTACTTATTGAGCCAGGGTTTTTAATTCTGTCCACTCTTCATAACTAAAAAAGTCAAAATTATAAATACTTTGTTTTTATTTTTCCAATTACCATTACTTATTTTATTGATGCTGACCTCTAAACGTTTCTCTTCTGTGCCTACACTATTGCCCTGGCAGAAAGCCAAGTATATTAGAGGTGGTTTGGAATTTCCCACATATATTCTAGCTGCACCTTGAAGGAAGGACTTAACTGGTCATGGTAGGTAATCATTCAATTGAAACTATTAATCACTGGCAGTGTGGCAGCCCTCAAAGATCTGTTTTTGTCACAGTACTCTGCATTTGCAGGAAGTCTCTTTCAAATGTTATTTTTAAGTGTCATAAACACCCGCACTGGAAGTTTCACCTTTTTTCTGGAGGACTACTTTACCACTGGATCATATCAGAGTCAGCCTTGAAAAGAGAGAGAAAGTTGGTGGCTCTGCTTTCTTATTGCTTTTGTAGAAAGCTAGCTATTAAATCTGTTAGTGGTGCAGGCTGTGTTTATATGCAAGCAGGATCTCTTGAAAGCAGTCAGTGTTGTTCTTGCACCAGTTATGTTTGCCTCCACCACTGCAAACTGTGCTGGTCCTCCACTGCCACCCCCGGCAGGGCCAGCCAGGGTAGCTCTTAAGTGGGAGAGCAACTCCTATCTCCACTTGTACACCCATGCAAGGACTGGGCACGTTTCACATAGTCAGTCAGAAACGACTTGCTTGGGGAAAAAAAACCCTCAACCACAACACTTAAGCTAACTTTACGTAGATTGTTTTTCACCCTTACCAAGTATTTTGCTGCTTTAGCTATAATCATTGCCCACATTCAAACGCAATTGCTCATGATGCTTTGAGGTTCCAGTGCAAAATCTCACAGCTGGGTGAGGTTCAGTTTTCTCACCAAACTGGCATGACTGAGCTTGCCTTGCTGAACTCATCAGAAATGATATCGCTTGCTGCAACTTTCTTAAATTGGTTCAAAACATCTCTTCACCCATAGAATGTATTTGTACACAATGTATTCTGGAAGTTTAAAATTATGTATTTTAAGAATCATTTGAATAAATGATAGTATACACTTACAAAATTTTGTCAAGGTGTTCTGCAGTTAAAGATGTACTATAGTGCACTCTAAAATAAAGGTAAGCTTATGGGAAACATGAGTATATATTTGCCTAGCTCTAGTTAGTGTGAGACAACAGCTTAACTTGCAAACATACACCTGGGATATGCAGGGAGTTTGAAACTGTCATGTCAGTAAACATGTTCACATGAAGATCAAGCAAAAACCATGAGAAAACCCATTTAGTATGATGTTTGTGTGTGTGTGTGTGTATTCCTTTGTTTTGTTTTTTACCTCACCAAGTTCATAAAATGAGGGTATGAGCCCTTGAATTTGTCTTCTGTAGACAAGCCAACAAGTCTAACTCAAACTTTGTTTTCCTTGGGGTCTACTTTCCTGCTTACAGACTGGAAACTACTTACATCTGAATCAGTCGTACTGCTGAATAATGTACAGCCACCATGTCAGCCTAATTCTGTGGTGCCCCGTTATCCAGCAGAGGACTTCGATTCACTTGTAATTTCTAATAAGGCAAAAAAGCATTCATGAGACAATGCCAGTAGTTTTATAACAGTTGAAAGCAGCACAGCTGCTGAAGAAAATTGGGGCTCCCCATTCCAGTTATGACAAAGTCCAAGAGCTGATATTAAGCACACACAGGAGAGAGGAGCTGAGAGCTTTTTGAGCTGCGACACCAACACTAAGCTACGTTCTTCTCTTGTCTGGAAGAGGAAAAGGGCATGAATTTTGATATGGAGTTGCCTATCCCTTCTCCTTGCTGGGATTCTCCTGCAGCCTCTTTCCAGCCTGTGAATACCACTCCCAGACTGGGGAGAGGTGCTGGCTACTGGGTGAGCTAAGCACCCTGGGGCTGAGACTCCAATAGCCAAACACTCCCTGCTCAGGGAGTGACAGCTCATCAGCAAAGAAAGGAAGCATGAACAAACATTAAAGAGGCCCAAGCTGCTCTTCTTCTGCCTTCCATTTTAACTTTTATTTTCTCTAATTGGAGTATTTTTTTGCAAATTTCTTCCTTGTTTTCATATCTCTCTTTTTGTGAATCATGCTGTGACATTTCTCAAAGTAGTATTTGTTTCTCCTCCAGCAGTGAAAACAAATTTTTTTAAAAGCTGGTTTTCCAGTGCAGCTTTATTTTAGTTTGGTTCATTTTTCCTACTTCCTAATTATTTTCATATTTCTGCATTCTTTGTTGCATTTTTTTTATTATTTTATTTTATTTCTTGCCAATCTTATTACCTTATTTCCTCTATTCATTAATTTTTTTCCTTTCCTTTCTGAATTTCTTTCCCATCTGCCCATTCAGTTTGTCCCTCATGTTCCTCTTTTACTACTGTTATCCCTCCTCTAATTCCTCTGTAGTTATTTTCTTTATAATTTTCAGGCAGCATTCTGCATGACTTTCTCAGCCTTTCAAGCCCTGGGGATGGGAAGGGAGAGGGTTGGAGGAAGAGAAAATGAGGAAGGAGGCTGACTTGAACACACTGTTGTCCTACAGGAAAAAAAAGTGCAATCTTTGCAAAGTCCATAAACACAGTTTCACTGACTCACTGTACACTATACTGAGCAGCAACCTCCTTCCCTAGGGTAATGAGAGCCTCGGAGGAATGGTGGTTCCCTGAAGAATGAAAACATGAAAGAGGACTTCCCCAAAGTCATTGGGTGGAGCACAAAGGATGTGGAAAGACTGGAGGGCTAGAGAGTAAAGACGAGAGATAAAGGCTAGGAATTCAAGTACCATAACATCAACAATTGAATAAGTTGTCTTGGGTTTCATTGACCATCAGCTGGTGAGGCTGTTGGAGTCCACTGTTTTGTTTCTGTGAGTCTGAATAAGGCCAATGTCATGAACTCTATAGTGAATGCCAGTTTCAAGGTGTTTAATGATATTTTAAATTATTCATGAATTAATTTAACTGAGAGGTTAGAAAGAATTTCTACTCTTAAGGTAGGGACAACATGGTTTAGATTTCAGTGTCAGTACAGGTGCCTCAGTAGATTTTATTAGGCTATTTTCATACAGAATACCTAAATCAGTATACAATAGCCAATCAAGATGAGTATATTAGAAACACAGTTCATGTAAGTTTAAGTGGAAGAATTACTTTTCTATTCTTAAACGTCCAAGATGCAACTTCTTTACTGTAAATACAGGCTTGGTTTTACAGGTGGATAAGTGATGACAAGTATGTTCTACGCATTGAATAAAATACCTTAGTAATGCTGGTAAGTCACTTTAGGGATCTTGACTTGCAGGTTTGAACACCACCATCTATGCCAATAATGTCTGACTTTTGTATTTGTTACTTTTATTTCTTTCCCCCTTTTCTAATACCAGTTGTTTGGATGGTTTAATAAAACCAACTGGATATTATTGATTTCTTACCTATATTTTCTTTTCTTTCTTCCTCCATGGATTCTGATTATCATATTCTCATTGCAGCTCCCTATAAAGGAAAATTAGGAAAAATATGTCACCTTGTAAGCCGTTTTCTCATTTTATCATGAGAAAGAAACATGTGTTACAGGACTTTTCTACAACTGACTTCACCTTTGTATTTTTATTTAGAATTCTAAAAAATGAGCACGAAGTCATAAACCAAGATCAAAGTCTAATTTGTGTTTACTTTGCAAATGCTTAAATTTCCATAAAGAAAGACCTTCAAGAAGCAGAGTCAGGCCCATAAGCAGGACTTCTATGACCATATTTCTGGTTCTGAGTTGCACCAGAAATGGAGTTTTACAGTGGAACTTGAAACCTGAAGAACCAACTCTTTGTTCTAATGTAAAGTTTACTTCTTTACACAAGACCTCAAGAACAAGTTTCAAGCTGGAGGAAAGCCAGGAAGGTTTGTCTTGTCACGGACAGCTCATGCATCTATACAGTTGTACACTCTCACAATGCAGGTCTCTGTCTACTGGCTCTGTGTATGTCAATGAGAGATAGATATGCTGGTAATATTATAGACAGTATATGATATTCTTATATAATGTGAACTCAGGTCTGTTTAATCTTCACATAATTAGCTAAAGCTCTATTTTATACTGTGGTAGTCAACAATGCAATAATGTACCAAAGATAAAAGCTTCGTAATGTCATTTGCTCATAGCAATGCAATAAAGAAGGAAATTAAAACTGTTTTACATCAATTTTTAAAATACAATGTGCATTCTTTTGAGTATCAGACAAAAATAGAGATCAAATGAGGGAGAGAAAAGATACATAAACCAAACTGATTACAAGAAAGGGTATAAATTAATTAGACTGGAAAGTATTTTGGTTTTGCAGCCATCCTCCTTTACAATCTCAAAAACCATCTAAACTAATAAATGTTAAACGTGTGCCAAAACTAACGTACATGTATTAACTTGTCTGTGCTTACAAATGGAATAATTTAAACAGAACATGGCAAAGGAATCAGAAAAATAAAGGAACAGCCACACCTCTCCTTGTAAAGCATGTAAAACTCAACAACATGAAAGAGCTTGAGTGAGTGAAAGAAAATTGTATGTGTGTGTATAAGCTACTTAATGTGGTGATATTAAATGAGTGTATCAGTAATGCAGGGTGGATGAGATGGACCTGGTCAGCTTCCTCTTCCCATGACACAATAAGATCTGATCAATGCAATAATTAAACAAATGTTTCATCTGTTAATTGCTGTGTTATTGTCAGAGTTTTAACATTTCTTGTGAATGCAAGCCGTAATGCTGAAATTTTACAGGAAAAACCCTTGTGGTATTAAACTGCAAAATTTTCAAGACTTCAGTGCAGGGTGCAGTCAGGATGAAGACATTCTAAATGAATACTTCTCGGGTTGTAATTTTATCCAAAAAGTTCTCTGTACATTATAGAAATTACAAGGGGTCTCTTCTGTAGACACCAAACCAGAACATCGTAACAAAATTCTATGGAACCTGAAATTGATCTCAGCAGGGAGAGTCTATCTTCACAAATGTAAAAACATCAACTAGGGACTGCAATACCCATTTCCAAATTCAAATTTTGCTCTAGTAATGCAAGGTCAGCTGCTGGTGTTTTTCTGTTTGTCTGGTTTTTGTTTGTTTGGGGTTCTTTTTGGTGTTTTGTTTTTTTTTTTTTTTTTTTCTCAAGCTGGTCACACATTTGCAGATATTTCTGAGCTTTATACAGTGAATGCAAAAAAAAAAGGCCAAATGTAAGCAATCTGAAAGTAATATGCAAAGTGAAACATGAGATTATTTTAAGGATATTTTAAGATATCCCTCTACTCTCTATCAAAAAGTAAATACTTATTTTGTAATTTGAAAACATCTTTTACTAGTATAAAAATTCTATGTATATTCTAGCATGTATAGTGAGACCTGGGAGAGCTCCAACACCAAGCAGAAAACCCCAACCCTGATGGAAATCAAAACCACCCCAACTTCCCACTGTCTCTTCTCTGTGTCCTGGTTTGCCCTGAATGGAACCTTGTGCATGAGGGCAGCCCTTCGTATGTCAGTATGCTGCTACATAGTTCCCTGTTTGGGCAAGCCAAGGCCAAGTCTACAGGAAGCACTGCGGACACCCAAACTCACCAGTTAAATGCAGCCGCCAAGTGTTAGCAATGCCTGCAGATTTGCATGAGGGGTTTTATTCAATAAAACAAAGAATGCACTGTTTTATATGACTAAAATTATGAAAAGCACAAGAAGATTTCTTCTTCTTTAGCTGCCATTAAAAGTTTCAGTTTCTTTTGTGTCATATGGTATACAGTAACAGTCAATCTCCATTCAACATTCTGAGAATTTAAATAAGAAGTGTTCTGGTAACTGATCTTCTGACCTTTTTTTACATCACAGGTCAACTCCTCTACCACTAGACCCAGTAATTTTGCTTGATAAATGCTTAAAAGTCCTTTTGGTCTTAAGAAGCTATTATCCTGAATTTTTTCTGCTCTTGGTTCGAGATTTTCAGGAGCATGAGTCTCCAGCTCCTCCACCCCTATTATTTAACATGTTTATCTTTTAAAATCTCTCATAATGTAGAGTATTCACCAATTTTCAAATAATTGCAGGTTTTTGTCTGTTGCTTTTACCATAAGAATCAGGTACTTTGCTCTAGTACTGTTCTCACCAGTTTTGGATACAGATGTAAATCTTCTGGGTTTTTTTTCCCCCAATCTCTGTATATCTGAGGGTCATAGTAATTCTGTTTTGTTGATGCCTTGCAATGGAAACTTGTGTTCATTTGCTGATTCTAGTAGTGCTTTCTCCACTATGACATGAAAAAGGCCAAGGTACTCAACACCTTATTTGCCATTGTCTTTATTGGTAAGACCTGCCTTCAGCAATCCCACATCCCTAACATCAGAAGGAAAGCCTGGAGCCAGCAAAGTTTAGCCCCAGTGGAGAAGGATCAAGTCAGGGAACATTTAAGCACACTGAACAAACACAGATCCATGGGACAGAACACTGAAGGAGCTACCTGATGACATTGCAAAGCCACTCTTAATGATCTCTGAAGGGATGTGGCTATTGTGGGAGATTCCTGAGGCTTGGAAGAAAGCAAATGTCACTCCTATCTTCAAAAAAGGCCACACAGAAAGATCCAGGGAACTACAAGCTGGTCAGACTCACCTTAAGCCCAGGGAATGTGATTGGCCATGTAATCCTGGAAGATATTTCCAAATACACTAAGGATAAGAAGGTGACTTGGAGTAATCATCATGGATTTATAAGAGACATCCTGTCTGACCAACCTGATGAAATAGCTAGCTCACTGAACAGTGAAAATAAACAGTGGATGCTGTTTGCTTTGACTTTACCACGGCCTATGACATCGTTTCCTGCAATATCCTCAGACAAAATATTGCATTATGTGGGCTAGGAAAGTGGACAATTAGGTAGAATGAAAACTGGCTCAACTCCTGTGCTCAAAGTGTTGCAACCAGATGCATGAAGTCCAGCATTACAGGAGTACTGCAGGGCTCAATACTGAGTCTGATACTGCTAAACATCTTCATTACTGATCTGGATGATGGAACAGAGTGTGTACCTTCTGAAAGTCTGGAGGTGATACAAAACTGAGAAGAGTAGCTGATACACATGAGGGTTATGCCACCATTCAGAGAGACCTTGACAGGCAAGAAAAGACAGACAGAAACAAGGGGCAAAGAGTCCAGCAAAGGGCCACAGTGATGGTTAGTACCTTGAGGCATTTGACATGCAGTCAGAGTGCGTGAGCTGTGACTTTTGAGCCTGAAGAAATCTCAGGTGGGATCTTCTTGATGTGTTTAAAGACCTGATGACAAGACGAAAAAATGTGGAGTGTTATGATGAGGAGCAATGAGAAACTGAAATGCAGGAAATTTCACTTAAAAGAAAAAAACTTTTTTTACTATCAGAGTAGTCAAGCACTGGCACAGGTTGCCCAGAGAGTTTGTGGAGTCTTTATCCTCAGAGATACTAAGATTCCAGCTGCATACTGTTCTGAGCAGTCAGCTCCATCTGACCCTCTTCTAAATAGAAATGATCTCCAGACGTGCTTTGCAACCTCAGTTATTCTGTGATTTTGTGGTTCTGTAAATCAACATTGACAAGATATAGCATTACATTGTTGGGTGAAGCTTAGGCACTTTCTTTCAACAAATAGACATATCTTATTTCAATGTAATTTATTTTCTTATACTCAAGGTATTGTACAAGTTGAAGAAAACTTTGAAAGTCTCCAGGGGTAATTTACCTAGTCTTTATTGATTGCCAGTTCGCTTCAGATATCACTACTAATTTTATAATGATATTTCAGCCCTGGAAGAAATTGTTACAGAAAGTAACAGAACAGTGTAAAAAGATCATATTAGGGCCAGAACAAATAATAGGAGAGCAATAAAGGCAGAAGTAGAAGTTTTAAAGAGTTTTAAAGCTGGGTAAAAGATGTTTCCATGTAAAGTGTCAGGGAAAGTAAGAGTGCTAAGTTACTAAATAGCAAAAATAGAAGTCTAAATATCACTTTACATATTGCTTTTTTCCCCAAATAAGCAAACACAGAATTACTTGGTTTTATACCACCTGATATATGACCATATGCTAAAACCCCTAGGCAAGGCCAGAAGTGACTGAAAGCAGAGAAGCATCTCCCGAAAATGAATCCCATCACCACCAAGCCTTTTTGCAGGAAGCTCATCTCACCCTATAGAGTAATGAGAGAACCTGGGAAACTGTGTTCATGACTCAATGTGACTTCAGTGTCTAAAGAGCAGAAAAAAGACTCTTGGTCAGTCTTCCAAACCACCACGCACCAGAGTTAAAAGCTTCTGGTAACTTCAGGTGACTGGGAACAAAATGAATGAATCATAGTTCTGTGAATGCTGTTTTGAGATAATGATTTATCTGAATTATGGTAGGATAAAGACTGGGTATTAACATGTTTCAGGGCACACGTATCTCAAAATTAATCTCTTAACTGGCTTGAGGCACCTCAACAATGTAGGCAAAAGTAGGTGGTGGCAAAGGCCATTTCAAACAGTAAGTGGGTTAGGATAAGGGAAACTGGGAGTCTGGTCAGAAACTGGAAATCTGATGAGGTAGGAAGACTCAGAGGGCTTCAAGAGAGACATGTGTGCAATGAGATACATGAGCTGTGTTGGAGGGAACAGGAAAGGCCTGTGTGGATTCTGGGGTTTGGAAAACCTCAGTGACTCTGCGGGCTATGAAGTTGGAGAGAGGTCTGGGACAGGACATGGCAGTTTCAGGAGGCTGTAAGAAGTATCACAAAAGGTCCAGAAACTTCTTTTTCTCTTCCCACTCTTGTCTTTGAAAAATCCCTAACCGGCTGATTGGATTCAAAAATCTGGACCACCTGCCTCACAGACAGCAACTAACTTAGTCTCCCATATGGAGTTATATGGGAGGATTATATGTGTTATACTCCCATACCGGGTGCTGCAGTGTATGCAGGACAGGGCTGCTCCTCCTTCCATGGGAAAGAAGAAAGGGTGAAGATGGGCTGGGTTGTCAGAGGCAGAAATGGCTGCTGATCTTTGAGCAAAGCTTGAGAGATGAATGGAGCAAGATGCAACTGCTGTTACAAGAGGAAACCAAAAACTGCTGTTGACGACTGATTGGACTGGTGCTTTGGAGACAACTGTGTGGACACCAAGTTCAGCGTGGGTACACTGGATTGTACAGTCATTCATTTGCTCAGTCTCTTACACAGGCTGTCTTACACTGTTCCAGAAGTTTGCCATCTTATGTACCTGCTTATCTTGCACTTCTCTAATTCAGCTGTGCAGTAAGTGTTTGTAAAACTTAGGAATAGATGCAATTTAAAATTTAAACCAGCTGAATAAGAAATATCCTACATCTATTCCTGTGTGTAGTGAAATTTGATGGGAGATCAATATGCCATAAATGCCAGTGAAATCACCCATACAACTGCATGTTATGATATTACATGGCCTTCAGTACAAGTTACACAACATAATACATCTTTATATACATATCTAAAAATGTATGCAGGTTTCAAGACTGTTTGATTGACACTGAATACGTATGTCAGCATGTTTCAGAGAGAAACATGAAAATAAAGAATTATACATTTCAATACAATTCAACAAGCCGCTTTCATTTCCTCTACCTTTCTGTAGCAGGATTCATCAATGGTCTTGATCAAGGTTATAGCTGACCTTGCAGAATAGGTGATATATAGAAGGACTCCATCTAGTATTATCAGGTGGCACCCCTTTTGGGACTAGCATTGGTCACATACATATGACTAGCATGAATTCAGGCAAACCCTACCTTGTAGTGCTGAAGCCAACTAAAGAGTCAGGTAAACAGAGAAAGAAATAATCTTAAAGACTTGTATTAGTTCCTAAAGCGCAGATTTTACTGGTTATACCCAACATCAAATCATTCAAGTCAAGATTAAGAACCCCAAAAAAGATACATTATCTTCCTGCTTTTCTTAAATCAACAATGCAAACAGTATCTTTTGTTTGAAATAAAGTAATCTCTAAATATTTTAATTGCTTTTATTCTTTACTGGCCACAGAAAACTGAAAAGAATCCAATGTAAACAATCTAAGTAGGAAGTTTTCACTTAGAAAAATCATCTGGCCAAGTATACAATTTCTGTGTATGTTGTGGATAGTGTACTAGCCCTAGTGACTGCAAAGAATAAACTTTCTCTTAAAACATTAATTTCAGAACACCAAATGAAACTTTGCATAGTAGAGAGTAAAGCAAGTTGGTTTTTGTGGGTTTTTTTATTTTTTTATTTATTTCATGGAATTAATTCTAGAACATGTAAAAATAAAAACTTTTGAAACACCTTCCTCTAAAACTTGTCACACTGATATATGAGTTTGTTTGATCATGAATCTATACTTTTGAACTGAGATAAAGAGAGTGCTCATCA
Source organism: Myiopsitta monachus (assembly GCA_017639245.1). Classification (NCBI taxonomy): domain Eukaryota; kingdom Metazoa; phylum Chordata; class Aves; order Psittaciformes; family Psittacidae; genus Myiopsitta; species Myiopsitta monachus. Next base: position 59,883,888 of record CM029918.1, on the reverse strand, counting down.
TCTAATCAGTACCTTCAGAAAGCCCTAATAATTTCATGCCTTATTTACTGAAACACCAGCTTTTACAAACCCTTTCCATATTTTTGGTAGCAGCCCTAGATGCATACAGAATAGTAGTAGTAAGGCAGCCAAAGTACCGGCTTCAAGTTACCATTTGATTAAAGTAAATTGGCCATTGGCATTTCACCTACATTCCTATTTATATGAATTGAATTCGCCTAATGATAGTAACATGAACACATTTATGGAAATGTGTGCAATCTAAAGGGAAAATTGGTTAGAAACCAAAAAACATTCTGTAATATGTCAAAACTATATTTGTGAAATAAAAGTTGTATCTACAATTTTATTCTGGATTTCAGTAGCAGAACATTGGGATTTGTGTTTCAAAACTTCCTGTTCCCTCCTTTTTCTTCCCCTTGTGCTAAACAGCTATCTGTTTCCTTACTCACAAGAAATGCTACTTCCTTTTCATGATTCTCAGTTCCCTGCACAGAGACCTTTCCAAATGTTGTACTTCTCAGTAATCCTTTTTATCTGCACATTTTACTACTTAAAAAAAAAAAAAAAAAAAAAAAGTTGCTCCTTGGGATTTATGCTATCCCCAATAGGAGGGTATTTGCAAGGACACTGTAAAAGCACTGTCATGGTTTAAGACTCTACTCCCCCCCCCCCCCCCCCCAGTTTTCTCACTCACTCACTCACTCACTCACCTACTCCCCTCTTTTTCTTCCCCCAGTCCCAGGGGGGATGGGGAGGAGAATCGAAAAAAAAATGCAACTCGCACAGGTTGAGATAAGAACAGTTTAGTAACTAAGGTATAACACAAATCACTGCTGTTACCACCAATAATAGTAATGACAAGAGAAGTACAAAGAAGGAGTGTACAACTGCTCACCAAGCCCGACCCAGCCAGTGCACCCCCCAGCAGCGAACCCCTCACTGCACCAAAAAATCTGATCATGCCGTGCACCCCCAGTCCACCACCACACCCTTCCGAGTCTCTCCTCTCCGTTTTCACATTCTGGACATGAAGTGCTGTGGTATGGAATAACCTCTTTGGTTAGTTTGGGTCAGGTGTCCTGTCTCTGCTTCCTCCCTGCTCCCCCTCCTCCCTGGCATAGCATGAGACTCAGAAAGTCCTTGGCCAGACAAAACATTACCAAGCAGTAACTGAAAACACTGGTGTTATCAGCACTGTTCCCAGGCCCAAAATCAAAAAACACAGTGCTGCACCAGCTACCAAGAAGGAGAAAAAACGCCTGCTGCTGCTGAACCCATGACAAGCATGTTGTAGGAAACTGTTTTGAATGCAAATATTTATATGAGAAGAAAATGAAGAAGTATGTTTGAGTTGCACAGATTTCCAAGTACTAGTCAAGAGAAGCCACAGGCACCTTGGGATTTACTTCTTTCTTCTAACAAGAGATGAAATGCTGTAAAGCAATTCACTGCCAACATCTCCATTTGCTACCTTCACCTATATGTGAGAAAGCAAGACTCCACAATAAATGAAACAGAATGAAAAACGTCTATGCACAGCTGCCAAAGGAAAGGCTTTTTTTTTTTTTGTTTACCAATGCAAATGACTGTATTTAGAGTCTCAAGGCTAGTTTAATGTATGCCATTCATTAGCTGAAACATCACACTTCTGTAACACGTTTTCCACTTTCTTTATACCATTTGCATACCTTTCTCTGCACACCTATAGATGCCCTTCCCTAGGATATTTGTATCCAGCAGAGCAAGGAAACAGTCTAGATGTAGCAGTACTAGATGTAACAGTACAAGATGCAGTAATAGAATCACAAAACAATATAGCTACAAAACTAGTACCAGATGTAGTAACATTTTCAAAACCTGTTTAGTCATTCTACTTTCTTCCTTGTGTCTGAAATGCAATTTTATTTTTCTGACGTGCTACGGTATATAAATGCTGCCAAATTACTATTTTCTCTACAGTATTAAATAGATTTTCTTCTTGATGATGAGAAAACTAAGGTGTGAGGACATAGCTGCATTTGTTAAATTCACACTCTCATTTGTTAAATGAACTCTGTGATTCTGTTTAAATAATCAGATTACCTGAATAATGAATTTACATAGAAAAAGAGAGGAAAAAATACTCTTCGGTCATTCTGTGGTTGCACATAGAATCCCAAATGGTTTTGACTCCTTTCCATTCTGGCTTTTTTTCTCACTGGCAATTGCAGAACTTTTCCTTATATTACAGACATACATAAAATACTGACATTTCTCTTAGAAAGTTCCTCTTCTTTGGGGAAGGAAAGTTAACCTTCCACAAAAGGTTTTCATCTGATGCTTTAGGAAAGAGAACAGAGGAACATTTCTACAGTCCAATGATATGCATACAGATTATAGCTCTGTCTTCAACAAAAACCAGTCTGAATGATAGACTAATTTATTAGGAACTTAGCCAAAACTTTTACCAGAAAATAATAACATGCAACTTTGAACTACAGTATCTCATTTGCCTGAACAAATTGTGTTTGATTCATTAATTAGAGCTAAACAAAAATTACTCTGGCAAACTTTCAATGTCAGACTGCCGCTTTTGCCTTTTGCTGTGTTCTAACAAGGTTCTTTCATTACTTTGATAATAGTTGCCTCATATATTTGATGAGAACTCTGTATTATAAAAATAGATGGTTAGATTTAGGTCCTTAATATTAATCTTCTTACCCTTTGTTATACTCTGTCCATCCACATTACAATATTGCTATTCTATTATCCTCCTTTCATTGCTACTGCATCAGCTATTACATCGTTACATAGAGTATAATGAAAGCAAAAGCATCATAAAAAGTCTGTTAGTAAATCAATATTTTCTGTTAAAAATTATTTACTGTTTTGCTTCAACTGGAAATTATTCTATAGCAATCCATATTCTAAAAGCATCCTTAATAATACACTGTTAATTGTATATTCTATGTCAAAATACTTGCTAAGCTTAAAGGACAATTTCAATATTCATATGTTGTGTGCATAGAGATTAGCATCTAGAAAGTATTATCAACTTTATTTTTGCAGAACCGAAGAAAGCTTATGTCAGATTCTCTTCTTAAATTTCCTGAGTTTTCAGCAGCACAAAAATTAAGGTCTAGGAAATTGTACCATGCTAAATGACAGAAGAATACAATCTGTATTCTTTATGATGGTGAATTTAATGAAGTTTTAAGTAAGTCCAGAATAAACATAGTGTCATGAATGCAAGACAAATAACCCATTATAGCTTATTAGTGAGTTGAGAGGATTCACTGCCTGATCTAGCACCACTAGCAAGCCAACAAGATTAGGAAGGCAAAAGGGAAGGGGAGGGAGTGAGAGGGAACGAAGGAACAAAAAGCAGGAATAAGACTTGGTCAGTGTAGAATAGTTATTAAGGACAATCAGCAGTATCATTTCACAGATCAGCTTAGCAACACTTCTATGACACTGTTTGAGTCCCCTGTTTCAAACATCTAACCTGTTCTATTAGAGCTTGACTTTCTGCGGCTTTGGGAACTAAGGAAACTCAAACTTCCTCCACTGTGACACTGTTTTTTGCCAAATGAATGTTACAGTTGAACTCTAAGAGTGAAACTCTGGAATTCTTGCGGCTCCTCCAATGGATGATGACATTTCCAAGACCCTGAAACTTCAACAATAAATAGAAAGTGCTATCTACTCATTAAAGTGGAAAAATATCAATATCAGATTTTATATGGATATTGCTATAATTATCTGACATATATAATACATGGTCAACTCAATATGCAAGTAATTAAAAGTATGCAAACATTTCTTTTTGGTCCAAAGCAAAGCTGTGTATTCTCCAAATACACAAATATTCTCCAAATACTCCAATTTATTCTCTATGTGTAACTCTTCAGACATTATCAGAAAAGAATACAAATTTGAACAGAAATAGAGAAAGGCTAATGTAATAATAAAAGAACATATTTCAGAAAGTCTATTTAAGCTCTGAAAGTGGAAGTTTTGGATACGATTTTTCTTTAAAATTCATCTGGATAGTCATCTGAGCTGGAGAGATTTTTAGGCCTAATCATGAAAGGCATTGGAGGTATAAGGTCTGTCACTGGTAAGAGAGTAAAACCCTGTAGGTGTTTTTCAAATGCAGTGAAATACGGAAGAAACCTTCTTTGTTTAAATATCATGCTGAAAAAGTTTATGAAGTGTTTTACAGACTCATACTTGCTTTTAATATGCTGGCAATATTTGTTGCAGTGTCTTTTATTGAAATCAGTTTATCCCATGGATCATGGGTTCACTTAATTGGTTTATGAGATAGGAAGGAATTTTTACAAGTTTTGATGGACTGTTTAGACTCCAGGGGAATTTTTATTCTCTTACTTTGAAGTTTGGAATGTATCAAAGACTTCCAAAAGTCATGGATAAAATATCATCAATGATTAGACTTGGGATCAGAAAGTAATTTTCCCTCAGATCCCAGTAGAAGCCATTGCTTTGGAATTCCTTCTTTACTTTTGCACCTTTTTCTAGAAAGCCTAATATTTTATTTCTTTGGGCTGGATCCTTTCAGAATATTTCACGCTCTTCTTGTACCAGAGGCCAAAGAAACATTTCTTCTCTCTCCAGGCAGAGAGAACATGCCCCAAGACATAGCTTTTTGCTAAAAACCTAAACTTTCTATAACAAATGTCACATCTCTGTGATGTTCCCCAGTGGAGGCACAAGGAAGGGCAGATGAACTACAGTTTCTAATGGATTTTTCTGGAATTAACATTGATTACTGTACAGAGTCTAGCTGAGATGGAGTTAATTTCCCCCACAGCAGCGCTCATAGTGCTGTGCCTTGTATTGGTAGCTAGAAAGGTGTTGATAACAAACCAGTGTTTTGGCTACTGCTGACCAGTGCTCCCTTGCATCAAGGCTGTCTCCCAAACAACCCCTTATCAGTACGCTGGAGGTGGGCAAGGTCTTGGAAGGTGACATAGCCAGGAAAACTGACCCAAAATGACTGAAGGGATATTCCCTACCATATTTGGTGACCTTCTATGATGGGGCTACAGAACTGATGGACAGGAGTAGAGCAGTTGATGTCATCTACCTGGACTCGTGCAAAGCGTTTGACACTGTCCCACATGGCATCCTTGTCTCTAAGTTGGAGAGACATCAGTTTGATAGGTGGACCACTAGGTGGATAAAGAACTGGCTGGATGGCCGCACACAAAGAGTTGTGCTCAATGGCTCAATGTCCAGATGGAGACCAGTAACGAGTGGTGACCCTCAGGGACTGGTGTTGGAACCGGTCTTGTTCAACATCTTTGTCAGTGAAATGGACAGTGGGATTGAGTGTGCCCTCAGCAAGTTTGCCAATGACACCAAGCTGTGTGGTTTGGTTGATACGCTGGAGGGAAGGAATGCCATCCAGAGGGATCTTGACACACTTGTAAGGTGGACTGATGCCAACCTGATGAAGTTTGACCATGCCAAGTGCAAGGTCCTACAGCTGGGTGGGAGCAATCCCAGGCACAGCTGCAGGTTGGGAAGAGAAGAGATTCAGAGCAGCCCTGAGAAGAAGGACTTGGGGTTTGGTCAATGAGAGACTTAACACGTGCTGGCAGTGTGTGCTCGCAGCCCAGAAAGCCAACCCTATCCTGGGCTGCATCAAAAGGAGCATGACCAGCAGGTTGAGGGAGGTGATCCTGCCCCTCTACTCTGCTCTCATGAGACCTCACTTGGAGTACTGTGCGCAGTTCTGGTGTCCTCAACATAAAAAGGACATGGAACTGTTGGAACAAGTCCAGAGGAGGGCCACGAGGATGATCAGGGGATGGGAGCACCTCCTGTATGAGGACAGGCTGAGCAAGTTGGGGCTGTTCAGCCTGAAGAAGAGAAGGCTGCATGGAGATCTCGTAGCGGCCTTCCAGTATCTGAAGGGGGCCTATAGGGATGCTGGGGAGGGACTCTTCATTAGGGACTGCAGTGATAGGACAAGCGGTAATGGGTTTAAACTTCAACAGGGGAAGTTTAGATTGGCTATAAGGAGGAAGTTCTTTACTGTAAGGGTGATGAGGCACAGGAATGGGTTGCCGAAGGAAGTTGCGAATGTACCATCCCTTGGTGGTATTCAAAGCCGGGCTGGGCAGAACCTTGGACGATGTGGTTTAGTGTGAGGTGTCCCTGCCCATGGTAGAGGGGTTAGAACTAGATGATCTTAAGGTCCTTTCCAACCCTAACTATTCTATGATTATATTATTCTATGATGTCTGCTCAGCAATAAAAGCTAAGGGAAAGGAGGACAGCATGGATGGTAAAAACTTGAAGTGACACTAATGCTAAAATTCCTCAGTCTTTACTGAAAATAATTTTTATGATCTTAAAATGACTCCCTACCATTCTAGACAGGATAGTGTCCTGTGATCTGCCAGTAATTCCAGTTCCCCCTCTTGAAGTGCCAACTCCAGCTGATAAACCTTCTGTTTAGAGTGAAAATTCTGGATTTAGTTACTATGTGCATTGCTTTCTACTATGCTATTTTATCCTATTTCTCTAATTCTTGGTCACAATGTGTGGCCCATCTGCTGCTATCAACACTGACACTATTTTTCAAGCGCTGCATCATCCATACCATGGATTATTAATGCAAATATTAATCTAAACTTTTTAAAGCAGTATCATGAATAACAGTATTAAACAGAACTGCTTTTAAGGCTTTTTTTTTCAAGGTTCTTGGAAAATTTGATTTTTAGTCTCTATCCATCTGGGCAAGTCTCTTATCAATGTATCTTTTTGTAGTTTTCCCTCCAGCTATCATGATAATATTTCCATAGTCCTTGTTTTAATTCCCACTTTCATTTTATTTGATATTGATTTTAATTCCTTTGAATCAATGCTTTACTTAAATCTAGATTATTAAATTGACCGCGCTGATTCCAGCTGAAGGATATAAAGAAAGATATACTATAACATGACACAATCTACTTTTGCCAAATTCATATTGAATTCATCTTTTTTAAACTACATGGTTTTGGTTAGTCTTCCTTTCAGAATTTGCTACAGCATACTGTATTAAGGATAAATGAAGAATTCTGTCAGATATCCTACTTTTCCTTTTCAGATATATCTATCATACTTGCTATTCTCTAATGGAAATAAATAAAGTGCGACTCCCAAAACTGCAGGTTCCTTTGAAATCACTGTTATTGGATATTACCCAGGCTGTTCAGATTTCACACACTACATTCTTATTTTTGCATCCACCATAGATTTGATCATTTCAGTTTCCTATCCTTGTTGGATAATCTTTCCTTAATTGTATATGTAATTTCTTCCATTAAAACTGAGGCAAAGAATTAAGATCTGTGACATCTGATGTCCCTTTTTCTCCACCTTATCCTGAGAACATGCCCCCACTTGTCCTCTTCATATTATCTCTACAGTAGTGTGGTTAGAAACCTTCTCATAATTTCCTTTAGTTTCTTTAAAGATCTAGCTCAGATATATATTTTGCCATTCATGCAATTCACTGTATTTTTCTACCTTTTGACCAACAGATCAATAACCTTCCCATTTCAGTAAATTCGACGATTTCCTATGATGTCCTGTACTTAGGTATTTATTGATCCAGGCAGGTCCATGGTTCTACCCTATCCACACACAACTCCGGCTTTACACTCAAGCCCAGACTATTGAAATCTTACCTTCATGTGATTCTTTTTCAAATTTCAGTCCATGGGTGTCTCTTAGTTGCTTTACAGCCTCAAAATTTGGTCTCCTGAAATCTGAAGCTTTAATTATTATCAACCTGGTTGTCACGCTGCATTTGAATGTGGAATTTGAACGTGGCAGTTTTGAATCTGAGTTATCCATTCCAAGTTTACTTTCTCAGAAAACTTTTCACACTGCTCAGTCTCCTCTCTAAATTAAGATTAATGTTTTTAAAGTGAATGTAACATGGCAGTTACATTCTTTTAATCAGCAAAGAAATCTGTCTGGTATTGAACTGTTACCATGGTATGCTTGATTACTACTGTAACTTGTATTTTTTTTTAGTCACTACTGTGTCTAGAAAATCTAAATTTCCCATAATTCAGACTACTATGTACTTTTTTCATATTTTAAATGAGTTTTCCATCCCATATTGAACTCTGTTATTCAGATTATAAAAACTCTCCAATGTGTTAGTGGAGTGCTTTTGTTCTTTTTAACCTCTTCAAGAGATTTCTACCTAATTGTTCTCTTACGTGCAAGGAATATGGATAGTTTCAGTTTTGATACCTGACATGAGTAAAAAGGAATCATAGGATTAGCAAAGCTAGTACAGGGAAAAAATATTTGATGAATAATACTCAAGCAACTCCCATATCAGCCCCTCCTATGCAATTTTATTATGCATCTTCTGATGTAAGACAAAATAAAGCTGTGCAGAACAAATACTTCCTGTTTAAAAGTATTCAGCCAGCTATTTTAAATGGTTTTTTCCCCATTTAGATATACTACTCTAATAATTTGCTTAATATATAACTAATAAAATAGAAAAGAAAGCATGATACAGAACTAAATCCAACTTTAAATAGGCCCTATGACCTTTTACAAGGCAAGAAATCACATTTGTCTCGTATCACTTAGCACCCTCAACTCTGCTGGATCTCTAGGAAAATTCAGCAGAGTTTATGAGAGGAGAATAAAATTAAACTGCTTTACAACAGCCTGTCATACGTCCATTATATTAATCCAATCTCTCACAGCAGATTGTAACTGATGTTTATGGGGGGAAAGTACAAGAAGCAAAGCATTTGTGGCATGGTCATTTCCATGTATGCTCTCCAACTCTGCCAATCAGTGATTAGGGACTTTCACAGCCAAGAGTTTAGATCCATGTCTCTAGCAAACACAGATGAACACACCCTGTTTTATTTTTAGTTTATCCTTTTTCGGATGTATATATACGTCTGTCCTCCATAATATGACAGCACTGAGTGGATTATTTACCATACAAATAAAAGTGACTGCTTTTATTTGATTTATATCTATTGTCTGATCATTTCATTAGATACCTAAATTCTCAGCTTGCAAGAAACTGTGACTAAACATTCCCCATTATTCTCTATATGTCACTTGTTAAATTGCAAGTCTGTCATCAACCTTTCTCTCAAAAATCTGACTTTCCACCTAGTGTCTTACATTTATGATACTGTATTTAGTTTCATTATGTGAAAAACACTCATTTTTATTTCCATTCTTGATAGCTTCTCTGCCTCCCATGAGCAGAAATGACTGGACCTGCATGCAGTACTCAAAGTGTAAATCCATGGTTTTACACAGTGGCATGATTGTGTTTTCTATTTTGCATCCTCTCTTCCTTCCCTAATAATTCTTAACATTCCACTTGCTTTCCAAATGCCCCTTAGTAATAACTTAGGATTTTATTTGAAACAACAATAACTTTTAATGTGAGGGATGTTTCTGCATTAAAAGCTGTTTATGTTTTTTCCTGTAATTCAGGACCAAGCGTGTACACATCTAGGAAAAAAATACTTATATTTTGGTAGTAGTCAAGACTAGTTGGTTATAAACACCATTAGTTCTTATCATAGCTACTATTTGACTGTGTAGATCTTATCACCCATGGTAGATTTTTCTGTGTCATTTGTCATATCAAAACAAAAGAGGAACAAGCAGCATTTAGAGCAACTTATTGAACACACGCAAAAAGCTGCACTGAATTTCTTATATACAAGACATATTTTGACTCCTGATGATTTTTTTGCATTATGTTAGTTTATGACACTTCATCATGAACAACCTCTTTCTAAAATCCTTTGTTTTGGACACAGTTTTGTTCTAATTTTGAAGAAACTACTTTTAATACGAGCTCTTTTTTTTTTCCTTTGTTTTTTTGGCTTTAGCCTGGCAAGAAAAACTTCAATATTTCTTTCATTGTAACTTAAAGGTAAAATATTCAGATTCCTCACTTCCAAGAAAACTAACATAGCAGCCACTATGTTTCTGGCATTTCACCCGGAGAGACTTTTTTTTATCCAAGTGTTAAATAGGCCCATGAAATATTAAATAAATTATTTTGATTTAGTGTAAACATTAGTTATCTATATTTAAATTGATTTTATTAAAACAAAAACCTATTTAATAAAATGTATCTATTTCTAAAAATATATTTTTATGTAAAGATCTGGAGACACATATATATTTAAATGGCAAAGAAAAATTATCTAGCATTTGTTTGAAATAGCCCAATGAAATGCCTGATTATTTCCCAGTTCCAAAAAGCACATGAAAATCAAGTTCTGCTGTGACAACAGGTACACTCAGATCTTGAAAAGTCCATCTTTTGCTAGGCAAATAGTGGGGTTTATACACAAATAATAATAAGAATTGCTAAGCACAAACAAGAAAAGCTAGCTTTGGTAGAGAATGTAAACTTAACCATTCTGTGATATAAAACTGATATAACTTAAAATTTAGGCAAACATTTAAATGAAAACAGTTTCAAAATCAGAGATATAATCTTAAATTTCAGAGTATGCTTTCATTTCGTTATGAGAAAAAGACAAGTGCAAAAGAATGAGGTTATAGGTTCTGGAGTCTTATTCAATCCAACCCTCATGTGGGAATGAGTAATGTGTAAAGCCTCAGACCACTGATAATAATTATTTTCTAAATTAAAGATGAGCTTTATCCCATCTTCTTTGATGATTAAGAAAGCCAAATTTTCAAAGCTAATTAGTTTCTCAGGGTCATTATTGTTTATTGTTCAGGCACTCTTAAGGTAATTAACATGCCTGACCTAAATTAAGGATATTTAACACATTTTATTAACAATGTAGAGTAACAGAAACCCCTGACCAAAACATGTGCTGGGCCTCTGTCTTCTAAAGCGGCCTACCAAGGAAGAAAATTTCACATCCAAGGATGCTTCCAATGTAAACATCTGGGTACAGGTTCTCAGTTACTTGTCTAGCAAAGGTTGCACCATCCTGTTGCACCAGAAAAAGTGGCCTCCATGTTTTCCCAGTCCTTTATTGGCATTACATTGTTCTATGTGTTGTGAGGAGTTGAGCATAGCCGGCTAGGAAAGTACTCTGAACTGCCTAAGGAACTTAAGGAACTAGATGTTCCTTAGGCAGTTCAGAGTAGAACTGGTTTGCTCTTTCAGCTCAATAGACTGTTGCCCTTAGCAGTAGAAAGTAGTTGACTTAATAGAAAGAGTAGAAATCAGAAAAAAATTGAATATACCTTCCTACATTATATCCTGCCAGCTTTCAATAATATGCATTTTACAACTTTCTGAACCAAAGGTGGTACTGCTTTTAATATCCATGGTCTATTTATTCCAACAGTTGGATTACGAGAAATAGCAAGCAGTCCTTCCCAGCTCACCTTCTCTGTATCATTGACAGTACTGCAGACCTCTATCACACTACTTTTTTCCAAGCTCAAGAACCCTGCTCCACTTATTCTTCACAATCTTTCCTTGTTGCTTTTTTTGTACCATTTTTATTTCTACTCCTCCTTTTATGAAATGGCTTAACAGAATTGCAAACTGGTTTTAAAAATACGATGGTACCTGTGGTTACAGAGAATATATAAAATTGAACATAAAGAGGTTTATGTTGCTTCTTTCCAAATAATTATTCCTGTTTTTTTCCCTCTGATTGACACTGGTCACTGGACTCACTATACTTCCAGAGAACTATCCCAAATCTGTTTTAAGTGAGGTAACCGCACGGCTTGAGAGTGTCATTCTGTTCTTTATACTTCAGTTAAACTTTCCATTACTATATTAATTTAAAATTTCAGTCATCAATTAATCACCTGTTCACCCAATATGATAATATTCTTATGTAACTTTGGGCAGTCAGTCTTAGATTTGGCTGTCATGAATATGACTGTTTCTTCACTGTTATTGTGCTACTCTTAATTTCCTTTCCCACATCTTTTATGAATATATGGACAGGTTCCAGCTGTCAGCCTCCCCTACAGCACAACTTCTGTGATTCTTCTTTTCCTCTTTTTAAACTATCGATGATCACAGTGAAACCTCTCCTCCTATTGCAATTTTCACTAGGATTTTTTTGGTGATGGGCTTTATCAAACTTTCTGAATTCTCCATCACTGATTAGGTGAAACCTAACAATATGCTCATTGAATCCAGCATTGCACTGCTGATGATTTGTGAGATATAATTTCCCTCTACAAAAGTCACGCTAATTCTCCAGTATTTTATATATATTCATGTGCTAACTGTTCACGCTCTTTAATAATCCTATATACTAAGTGGGATGCCAGCTAAACAAGTTACAACTTTATTTTTAGTTATCTTTTTTTCCCAAGTCTGTGATGAATAATGCTATCCAAGTTTGAGTTAACACTGTTGGAGGATTCATTCTGCAACCATGTGACTCTTTCGTGAACGTTTGTAGGGTCTCTGTGCCAAAAGTAGCATGAAACAAAGGATTGCTTTTCCCCTCACATTCTCATTAAGGAATAAGACTCTACCCCTAAAATGCAATCACAGAAGCTTTAAATATAAGCATATCCATGCATAACCGAGGTCAAAAGCACCACAACGGAAGAAAGTTACTGCAGAGCTCCAGCTATGGGAGATTCCTCACATTCAAACAAAAGCCTTGAAATGTGCCTACAAGCTCACGGACAGAACAAACAGCGCAGTGATTTTCTGCAGTTACGCAACCTAACTCTTCCGATGGGCAGACCAGCCCATTTTCAAATACCTCTCTGCTGTACAAATGTTTCCTGGTGATGAAGAAGGCATGAATGACTCTAAAAAGTGCTGTGACGGAAAGGCATTTACTCAGTCTGGTGGAATTTCCAACTAGACTTCTTAACAGCAGAGCAACTTGGATGCTACTGACACTAAGAAAGGCTCCACATTTTCTGGGATAAGCTCATGGAAGCACAGGAACACACAAGCAACCAACCATGTTGTGTCATACCCAGTGGCCTACCCAGCCCCGTGTGCTTTCTTCAGCTGGGCTGAGGGCACCATGACCCCATCCTGCTGCTATTCCTCCATGTATCTGTCCTGCCAGTATTTACCCAGGCCCACCTTGAACTCCTGATATTCGCACAACCACAGAAGGAGCTTCACATTCAGTGTATGGGTCCAGTGTGCTACTGCAAACACCGAACATCATGTAGGAGGAGGAAAACGCAGTGGTATGAAGCCAGGCCAGAGTTTTAGGACTGTGAAACAGGGCTTTGGAATAGAGAGTCTAGGTCAACTGAGTCTAGGCACCTATTCTGATAGATGTGGGTTTATCCCACACTGACACTAAACAAAGAATTAAAAAGCTCAAAAAATGAAGTTCTGACCACAAGGTTAGCATTCTGGGTTATTACTTCTGGAAATTATTGCAGGTCCAGACAAATTCATTCCCTTCCTATGTCTACAACTCCTTGAACAGAGCATAATGAATTAAAACGTTTAGACATTAGCCCCCATGCTTACTACTTAGCTGTGAAACCCACTGCGGCAAAGCAACAGGTTGGGTAGAGCTGCGGGGACTGCAGGGCAGTGCCGGCTTTTGCCATGCACTTACATGAACACCTGAGGTGATATATGCAAGGTGAAGATGACTGAAGGCCAAGAACATGAGGCTGCTTCTTATGACAAATCAGGCTTTACCTGTTCAAACAACAGGAAAAAAAAAAAAAAAGAAAAGAAAAGAAAAGGAAAACTACAGCCATTTTTCCTTTGCTCCCACTTAGTCTGCGTGATTATAATGGGAGTTTGGGACAATGTTTTGTGGTTATGCTGCAGCCATCAGCAGAGCCGGCCTGCAATGCTAATGTCCCACGGAGTACTGCAGCACACAGTTGTGAGCATTATCACAAGTTACCCCAGGTTATCACAGTGCCCTATGCCCGAGGAACAGTTCCAATCCACCTCTTGCTTTCCCAGCACACCACCCCTGGATGCATTTGTAACTAATCCACTGAGCACAAACCTCTACAGATTGCGCACACACCTAGAGGGGAGCATGGCTGTGGTTTCAGCCATTCCATCATTTCTTATTGCCCACACAGATGTGGAAGTGTCCCACTGCAATTGCCTGATGGTTACACCTCTCCCTATCTTCTCTTCACTAACAGCGCTGGTGACCTCAAGAAGTGGAAGTCTTATGCTTTCAGACACAACATTGTCCTTGATGTCCCTTATCATGTGGAAATAGTGAGAAACAGGAAGGTTTTTTTTTTTTTTTGTTTGGGTTTTTTGTTTTGTTTTGGGTTTTTTTTCCATATTTTTTTGCTACATAGTTGTGCATTTGAACATAAATATTGGAATGTATCTACCAATCCACTTGATCTTTTCGATTGGCAGGTTAAAAAGGTTGCAAATCAGTATTGTTTCTGAAGCAAAGCATGAAATAAAAATTTCAGTACTGACTGGCTTGTAACAGAAATGCCATGCCCCGCTCAGGCTGAAAGGTCTTCAACTGCAGGGCGTTTCCTCCAAAAGCTCACCTCATGTGCAACTGCATTTCTAGCTTTATTGTTATTATCTCAGCTATTATTCACTCAAGGCCACTCGGAAATCCTGGTGAGCACACGCGGCCTGAGCCGGGAAAAGTCCTCCCAAAAAAGAAATCTTCCCCCAAATCGAAGTAACCCAAGAACCCAGTTCCCAGCAACCACCCGCACTCCTCCAACCCTCCCGGCGCATCTCCTCCGATCCGCCCCGGCCGGGCGTGCGCTATGGCGGTCGGGGGCTGACACCTCCCCGACGGAACGGACTCTGCGCAGATCCGGGAGGGCGACCGCGTTGGGGCACGAAGGGTCGGCGCCCCGGAGCTGGGGCAGGCGGGGTCCGAGCCGAGGGAGGGCCGTACCTCCCCGCCTTCCCCTGCGCGTCGCTCCGCGCTGAACCGGCTCCGCGGCGGATCAGCGAGAGGAGCGAAGGGGAGGGCTATTGACACGCCGCGAAGGTGGGCGGGCAGGCAGGACAGAGCAGGGCAGGGCAGGGCAGAGCGAGGCGGGGCGGGCGGGGTGTCCCAGCGCTGTGCCCGGGACAGGCATTACCCAAAAGAGGGGGTAAAAAAAAAAAAGAAAGTAATTAAAGTCGCCGCTGCTGCTGCGCGCGGTCCCGCCCTCCCCACCGGCCGGCTCCTTTGGCAGACGGGAGGGGACAGAGGGAGACGGCCCGCTGCCGAGACACGCCGCCTGCGCCGGCACCGCGCACTCGTTCGTCCGCCCGCCCGCCGCGGCAGCACCGACGGCGGCGCCTGCCCCCTTCCCCCGTGCACCATGGCCCCTGCAGCACCCCGCCTCGTCCTCGGCCTCCTGGTGAGTGAGAAAGAGAGGGAAGACGGGCGTGAGTGAGGGGCGTCGGGGAGAACGGGGCGGGGGTGCGCGAGCACGCTTTTCCTCCGCTCTGTTACTTTGTTTCACCGCGAAAGCGTAGCGGGTTGACCTTTATTCCCAGTAAGCTTTCCCCTCGGCGGGATGTCTGCGAGGGGCTCGCTCGGGTGCGGGCGCCCCGCGTAGGGGAGCGCAGTGGCTAAGCGACATCTCGGGGTGCCACAGGCAGCGTGTCGGGGAAGGCTTCGGCGGAGAGAGAATACCAGTTGGTGGTTCAGTTAGCTTTCGGTCTGGTGGTAGAGTGGCTTTTGGTTGAGGTTTTTGCCGTGAGGTTGCGCTGTGGACAGACGGTTTGGTTGCTAATGATACTTCGGGTCATTCGTCGTAAAAAAATAAAACCGCTGTTCATTTTATTTAGATCTCCCCTTCTGCCTCCCCCCTCCCCCCCCGACGGCTGTCCCGTTCTGTGGGAAGTGTTGTGCGTGTGGTGCGGAGAGCGTTAAGCTCCGGTGGAAGAGTTGGCTGTGCGTTGAACAATTTCAGCCATTTCCTTTACCTTCAGTTTACTGTATTTGCAGATAATTCTCAGCTACAGAAAGGCCGTTGTTCGGGAAGAGGGGGGAGATGGCTCTCTTTTTTAATCTTTTTTTTTCTTTTGAATGAATGAAAGTGATTTGTCTTTTGTTTCTTACCCCCTTTCTTTCCCATTATCATTGCATTAACACGAAAGAATGTTTCTGATCGTTTGAGCCCGAAAGAAAAATACTCGGTAGTGTCGAAGCACTGAATTTATTATTATTATATTAATTATATATGTACGTATATGTATATATATGGAAGTGTTACTATTCCAGACACTGTGCGTGCCTACCTTTGCTAGGCTGGAAGAATGAGACCCAAGAGACTTTACTCATAGATTTAATGGAAAAAAAAAAGTAAAAGAAATTCATGTATCGAGTAAAAAACCCAACACCCAAACCCCAAAAATTCCTTAAGCGACTTCTTTGCGTAAAGTGAAAAGACAGCCGGCTTATTTTTATCTGGTGTTTTCTTGTATCTTGGTATTCGCATTTACATTTGGTTAACTCCTCAATAGTTCTTCATGCTGACACCAGACTAACTTGGCATTAGTATTTCAAAATTAGATGTCATTGATTCTTAAAATATCTTAGAACAATGTATTAAGATGGTGTGATTTAATAACTTAAAAATCAATACGTCTGTCAGGAGAGTGTTTTAGTAAGTATGTATCTGTTAATAAAGAAAGCACCCACTGATACATAACCTGGAATGTTTAAATTGTGTTCTGTAGAAGTATTTTTATATCTCTGTGTATCTATATAAGGAACAGTATAAAGAGCTTTTAAGATGCAGACACCACATTTAAAATAATGCAATGGTTAAATTCCACATTTCAGCTTAATTTTTTAGCTGATCATAGCTTTTCTGAAGGTTCCTAATGTCTTAAAGGTCTTAAAGATCTTAAAGTATGTTTATTTAATTATTTTCTAAATAAGAATCACAAGTAATTTTCAGAATTTCCATTAGCTATTTACTTTTATGTACCTTTAATCCTAAAGGTATGTGCAAAATAAAAATTATTTTCCTTTTTGCTAGACTTTCATCCTGAAGGAATAAATATACTTGAAAGGGCAAATGCATTTATTTACATTTTTCTATTTCTTTGTTTAATTGGCTGTATGATTTTTGGATTACAGTTTCAAACATCTGGATAGAAATTAGGCAAGATATATATACACACATTATATATATATAATCTGAGGATAGGACTACACTGCTCTCTGCTGAGGAAAGTCTTTGTACCTCTATATGATTCCTTTTATGAAAAGGTCTGGTAACCTGCTATTCATTTGATTTTTGAGGAGGACCCCATTTTGTAACTGGTTATATGGGAGTGGACTGATGTGATACACCACATTTTATTTATGTCATGTCTAATTGCTGAAGCTAGATTTAATTAGTTTGTTGAGAATTTACTTTGAAGATGCATAGTGATATGTAAGTGCAAGTGTCGTCATGTGGTTTTAATAAGATACTTGTCCCTTTAATGTTAAGCGTCACCACAGTCCTACTGAACTGAGTGTTGATGGATTGATTTTTGATAGAGACCTTGAATCTAAATTGGCCAAGAATGCTCTTGGAGGGAGGGCACAGCCAAGCTGTATTTTATCTTCTTGCTACTAAAGTAATTGTGTCGATGGAATCTTCTAGTCAGAGGAAACTTTTGTTAATGTCAGTGCTGCTGTGATTTTTCCTAGAAAAAACACAAGCCATGGACAGATATCCAGGAGCAGTAGTCAGATCTTGTTTCCAGTTTGAAACTTTACATGCTACGCTACATAGTACCTGAATTTTTAGCTTGAGAGCTTTCTGTGTTATTTCACTGGCTAGTCTTAAAAAACAAATTAATCAAAGGCAGCTTCAGTGTCTGTAGTTGTTATTCAAAATACCATGTAATTATTTTTTGTTTTCATGATTTCTTAACTTGTTTTCTAGGTACTGAGTTTGTGCTGTGAAGCTTGCAAGAAAGTTATTTTTCATGTTCCTTCTGAACTAGAGGCTGAGACCTTTGTTGGCAGAGGTGAGAAACTGCGAGATCCTATCAATACAACATTGCACTTTTGCTGGGGATGCTGTTAACAGTAAAGGAACCCTTTTTTTTTTAATGGATTGAATGGATGACTGGACAGCCAGCTAAACAGCTGGATCAGCCTTTTTATGAAGGATACGCCCTATGTTTGTTACGGATTTGAGTGCTGGCTCCAACTGACTTTTGCATAAACAGCTATTGTCAGGTTACAGTGTTTATTTTAAAACAAGAATGAGAGAGTAATGTTTTCAAAGTTTTGGGGTCTAAGGCTTAATATTTATAAAACTGGCTTGATATTCCGAAGTGCACCCGTAATCTGCAGAGTCACATGAAGAAAGTAGTAAGTCATTTGGATAATGGAAAAGGAAAAAAAGGAGACAAAATCCACACAACCAAGTACCCAGAAACTGCTGCTCTGTGAAACACACGTGACTGACTGCTCAGTGGTGCTGGGACATTCAGGGCATGTGAGGGGACATGTTGCAAAGGCGTCCTATGTGCACATTCATTTGGGAGAGTGCTCCTGTCTGATTGGATGGTCTGTTTTGGATTTATGGCAGTGTGCAATTGACTGGGAGGAATAGAGGAGACCAGAAAAAAACACCGCACTCCTCTTTGGTTTTAGTTTTCTTTTCCTTTTTTCTCTTTTAGCCCGGATCAGTCTATGAAAGGCAGATTTTAAAGGTGTGACATAGGAGCTGCAACAGGGCTGAGACTGAATTTGAGGATTCAATGGTCTCCTGTGTAAATCCTAAGACAACAGAGGAATATGCTCCAAATCTGTGATCTTAATCCACGTTCCTACAGAAGGGACAAGTAAAGTGGATCAGTAGTTCATCACATACAAATGCTCGGAAAAATCTAGCATTAAAAATAAAAGCTCACTGCCTTACTGTTATTTTTTTAAATGAAAGTTTGCTACAGCTGTTTAAGTAATTAGCAAGTTCTCAGAGACTTTAGAATTTCTCTGTGTAAATAAACTTCATTTACGTAAATACAAACCTTCATGTTATTATAGTGCTATGAACGGAATTGCGTATAGTTCAGAGCATAAGAATAGCATTGAACTTACTGTTTTGGCTTTTTTTTTTTTAATGAAAATTCAACAAAACTTTTATACCTTGAAAGACATTACTTAAACGTTTATTGAGAAAGCATAATGCATCTTGCATTGATACAAGGGCTTTACCTTGGGAATAAAATGAGTCAGGATTTTCCTGCTTGTTGTAAGGTATTTTAATATTTCTGAATTTCGCAATACAAGAGGCTGTAAAGACAAAGATCCCACAAAACTATGGCTAGCTGAGCATAATGTTGACTCACATAACAGTCAGAAACAAAATATCCAGTCTGGTATTTTTGGAAATGCAGTGCTGTAGTATGCAGAAATATGCAACACCTTTAAGTGAGGCAGTGGTATTCTCTGCAATTTCATTGACACAGGAAAGGAACCACTGCTACAGTACTATAGAAAGTCTAGAACACTTTTAGTTCAGCAGTTAAAAGAAAGACTTCAGAAGGAAGGAAGGAAGAAATCATGTCATAATTAAAATTATGCTTCCAATCTGTTTTTGCATTCTTGAGAGAGATATGAAGTTTAGTTTATTGAAAATATCAACTATTTATGTGGGGTGAGATTCTGAGTCTATAATTTGCAGTCAGCTTTCATAGAACAAGGTGCTATCCACTATCATATCATTGATGGAGTATTGAAAAGTTTTGATTTTGAGAACATGACACTGACACCTGTTATATTCTGCAAGGGTCATTTGTCTAGCATTTAGGTCTCTGGCCTTCATGTTTCTCAGTGTGCCAAATCCTTGTTTAGTGCTGTGGTCCTACTGCAGTTCATTACGAGTATCCTGACTTTGATTATTTTGCAGTTGTAGTGCTGAATTACTTGCTAATGAACCAAATTTGTTGAAGTTCATTGAAGTTTTTTAGCCACAAGAGATAGCAAACACAGTAAAAAAATTTCTGAGAAGTATGTTGAACTTACCTCGTACTTCCTATAAACTGCATGGGATTCTATCATGTACATACTAAAAAATTGCCAATTGTTTGTTCTAGAGTTTCTCTTTATCTCTCCCATCTGTCTGCTTCATAATTTAAAGGCTTTTGTTCTCCCAAGACTATTAAATCACATTGCACCAGTCAGTGTTTTCTTCCTGAAGGCAAAAATCATAAGATTTAGAATCACCATTAGGCATTTGCATTAATTAATCATTTTCACTGATTTTGTGGGACAAATGTCATAGCTACTGATCCAATAATGATTGTGTCTCCAACATTTTTTGCGTTTAAGCATATTAGTTCATCTCTGATGCTTCCCCAGTAGTTTCCCCAGTGTAATAGCATCTTGTTGAAAGGTATGAAGCACCCATATCCTTTAGGAAACACTTATGAACAAAAGAGTGGAAATTAATGTAAACTTGGTCAAAGCTGAGTGCATAAATGAGTTCTAGAATCTATATTTGTGATGCTTAAATGCGGAATGATCAAATTTTTGAGCATTCCATGTGTCAGTAAATATAACTTTTACTTAGGGATTTCTTTTTTGTTTTCTGAGAGATGTTACTGTCTTGCTGTCTGAGTTATTGTCTGAATATATATTTTTTTTTACAGTTGATTTGAAAGAATGCCTTCAGTCTGCAGAGATTATCAGTTCCAGTGATGGAAACTTCAAAATTCTGGAGGATGGTTCTGTGTATACAACATCTCCTGTTTCTTTGTCTGCTGAGAAAAAGACTTTTGCCATATTACTTAAAGATGTTCAAGAGCAAGTAGAAAAGCAAATACATGTTAGTTTGGTAGAGGAAGAAACGAAGGTGAGCTTCTAACTTCAAGATACTTATTTGAAATACTGTATCATAGAGTACAGCTTCATGCTGGGTAATTGTGTTTGAATTTTGGAAATCAAGTAATTAGGCAGAGCACTGTGGGTTAGAGTGTATTTTTATTTAGCAGTTGTTGATTACTGTGTTGTTTAAGGCAACACAGACTTCCTTTCTGAAATGGAAGATGCAAGGAAATGGAAGAAAGCAAGGAACTTAATCAGGAATGTCAAGAATCTTAAAAGCCATGTTTGAGGAATTAAAGCAGATTTTGATCATGCAAAGTATTACAATGAATGAAAAAAAACCCTCTTGGAATACTCTCCCAGGTATAATCCAAAGTTAAGACTTTGGAAAAAATTGATCAGTGGGAAAACTGAAATGGAGGATAAAAAAGATGAAAATTCGGAACAGTAGCTAAGCGAAAATACACGAAGTTAAGAATATATGGATATATTCTTACTCATCTTTTTATCTTCTAGGCCCACCCACAGAAGACCAGGCATGCTAGAGATACAGTTCTCAAACGAACTAAAAGAAGGTGGGGCCCTATTCCATCTGTTATGATAGAGAACTCACTGGGACCTTTTCCACTACAAATACAGCAGGTACATTTTATACAAATCCTAATTTTATGACACAAGCTAGTATTGTGCACGACTTTTATGATAAAAGAATAATAAAAGTTAGCTCTCTTGTATTCCCTGCTGATACCATTCCTGCTATTATTCCTCTCTCTTGTTCTGTTCATTGTATATCTTGTGATTTTCTTGCTGAAGCAGCTTGCAATCACAGTTGTTGGGGTGAACTGGAAGTGTGTAAAAATTGTGAAAGGAGGAGAGAGGCATACTATCAGAAGAGAGCTCATTGGCCTGGAAATCAATAAGTGTGCAATAAAAAAATCCAAACAATCCCCCAGAAAACATTGCCTAGAAAAGGGTTTTGTAAACACAAGGTGGGGGAAATCTTACTTGCATTTCTACATCCTTTTTGGAGCATGAGGTGTGTACCTGTAGCATTGAAGACTGACTATAGCCTATATCATTAGGAAAAGTACTTACTGTAGTAAAACAAGTAGGCGTAAAAGAGAAATGCAAGAACTAAAGTTATCATAGATCCATCTAGCCTTCACTAGATTACAGAGTGGCTGGTACATAGAGACAAGTGTAATAAGAGAGTCTGTGCAGAGCAATTATTCTTCTACTAATTTTACTTTCCTAACTTCTGGCATTCAGTATGTAAGGAAAGTATTTGGGGAGGAGAGTGTTTTTAAATAGGTAACTGCTAATGTTGCCTCCTTGATGCTTGTAATGAGATGCAGAGAGGCTATCTGAATTGGTGTATCTCTGGACTATACTCTAGGCGGTCTCCTTCCTTCCTCTTTCCTTTTATTTCCTCCCTTCCTATTTTGCTTTGCTTTTTCTTCTCTTGTTGCAAGCCACATTCTCAATGGATGCACTAAACCCAAAATCTCTTAAACAAATATAGAAACAATAAGCCATCTGTATCTGACTGTGCCTTGTTTGTGTAGTATTTTAGTGAGATTAGATTTGAAAATACTTTTTTTTTATGCACACTGTCATTTCTTTAATTGTTTGATATTAATAAACATTTCTGAGTATGAATTAACTACCCCTTCTCATGTACACACATTGAAAAGGAAAACAGTTGCATGGCAAGCTGTTCTCCTGTTCTGTGAAGTTTAAGCTGGTAAATAAGTAGAGGTATATCAAGTTTTTTTTTTTTCTTTTGAAGAGTTCCTGCTTATGCTAAACATGGTCATGAAAAAGGGGAAAAATGTATTAGAAGGATGATGCTGTTTTTCTTGGGCTTAAAAAATGCATTCTTTATAGGTCCAGTCAGATACAGCTCAGAACTACACCATTTACTATTCTGCAAGTGGACCAGGAATTGATCAAGATCCAAAGGGTTTGTTTTACATAGAAAGAGAAACTGGAAATATCTTTGCTACCCGTGCTGTAGACCGTGAACAATATCCAAGCTTTCAGGTACAGGCCTAAACTGTGTAAATATAATTAAATCCCTTTTTCTGTCATGCATGTATTTGAAGTCTGGGTGACAGGGGAAACTGGGAACAGACCAGATCTGTTCTGAGTAATGTCTTCGGTGTTACAGAGATGAAATCAGTGACAAATAAATATCTGGTCATCTACATCTGCAGAGTAGTTTTGATTTTTACTACTTAGATTCTAATTACAGCATAAATGAGCTATTTATGCTATAATTTACAGTATAAGTGAGCTATTGGATTTGCATAAGTTTTGAGAAGAGCTTGAAGTTATCCCAGAGTTTTTCAAGGGAAGGTTGGTAAGGTGACATAAAAACAAAATAATGAGAAACTATAGACTTGAGCCTCTCTTTCTCAAGCTGTTTCAGTGTTTTGTTAGCAAGGTACACTGCTCTCTCTGCTGGCCGAGTTGTGTAAGAAGGTGGTAGAAACAGCTTCCAAACAGGTAATTTGCAGTAACTAGATTATGTTGTAATGGGCAAATAGTTTTGCTGTTGTTCTTGAGTTTGTTCTAAATAGAAATACTTACATCAAAATTTTTGGTAAGGCTGAGATTGCCTCACAGACACCTGGAAAAATGTGTTCAAGCAACTTGGAAAAAATATTTGACAGAATTATTGGGGGAGGAGGAAGAAAGTGATTCAAATACTTGTAGTGCAAGGAATGGAAAGGGAGAAGATTGGAAAGCATTTAAAAGGTTTGTGTTGCTGTTGTAAGGTATCAGTCACTTCCTCTTTCATGTGGCTGAAGAGCCTGGGCTTGAGCAGGTTATGCTTTGCATGCTGTATTTCACTTTATTGTCTCCTCCTTTGAACTGAAAGTGTAATAATATTTTATGTTGCTTAAGCATGAAGTGAATTATTGAATTTATGTCTTACAGATCATTTGCTTCGCAACCACTCCAGATGGTTATTCACCAGAGGTACCACTTGTGCATACAATCAGGATAGAGGATGATAATGATAATGCTCCATATTTTACACAGGACCTTTTTGAGTTTTCCGTCCCTGAAAATTCCAAACCTGGTAAGAATTGTTCTAAATCGGTAAATGCAGTTACCACTACTCAGCTCATTTGCATACCAGTATGACTAAGTATAATCCTGCCCTTTAATCACTCAGTGGCATTTCCTAAGGAGTATTTCTTTACAGCAAAGACAGAATTTGCAAAGAGCAGCTTAAGATTTCTTGAGGATTGCAAATCAAACCATATTGAAAAATATTGTTTCAAGTAGAAGTTTTTAAAAATTGAGGTTATTTGGTGTTCATAAAATGGTGTAGGAACTTCAGAATTATATTCTTTTCATTTTATCCAAGACGCCTGTTTCCATAAAACGTTTTGATTGAGAACAGCAGTTTTTAACAATGTTTCGTAAGCAACTAAGTCTAATGTACTTGACGAAAAAGGAAGCAAAGTATCTTCCTCTTCACTCCAAAACACCAATTTCATTTCATTATCTGAGCTGTTCTGCTTCTTACTGCTACTGATATAAAGTGGAGTTCCAAAACTGCTTGGGCTATAGGCATAAAATACTGCAGCTCTCCCCACAAAGCAGGACTGAACCTTCCCCTGCATCCCCCTTGCAACTCCTCTTCAGCTGTGTTTGAGATGGTCAGTTAGAACACACTGTCAAAACCACTAACTGAAATCTAGAATTTTAGTATTTATTTCTGACAACTCAATAAATTAAACTTTGCCTAAGAAGGAAAGAAAAAAAAGCACCATTACTGTATTTTAGTACCATTTACTGTGATTTTAATGTTATTTTCATTTGAAGCTAAATGACCAAATAGCTATTTTCATGTATCTAAAATATAATTACCTGTTCAAATAGCTTTTGATTATTTACAGATTTTTCTGGAACACAAAATTGCTGTATTGTGTTCACAGGTGTCATTGTTGGAAAGGTGACTGCGGAGGACAGAGATGAGCCTTATACTCTGCATACTACATTGAAATACCGCATTGTGTCACAAAGTCCACCAGTAACTCCAGCATTTTCTTTACATAGTGACACAGGTGCCATTGCTGTATTATTGCCGCAGCTGGACAGAGAGGTGATCTTTCCTGAAGCATGTTTATCTGTCATCTAGTACACACAGATAGATAGCTTCTTAACTGCTGGCACAGGAATCACCAGACAAATCATTGTTTATGATTTTGGTTTCCTTCACTAAAGAGTTTCTGAAGCTTTCCAGAGATCTATAATTTGTCCAAAGAGCTTCTTTATAGATGTACCATATTCTAGCTAATCTTCACGGGGGACCTCCCACTGCTCTCCTATTTGACCTATGGATTGAAAGTCCTATGAATTTTCACTCTTTTTCTGTTCATGAATCCCATGAGCCACTGTTTCCTCCTAAGCAAGCTCTATTTGAGGTTCTGCTTGCTTCTCTACAGGGAAAAAGAACCAACTTTTCTGGAAGTAATCCGTCATCCTGTGTTTAACAGAAATATCTCTGATACATCATAGCAGCCTTCCAGTATCTGAAGGGGGGCTATAGGGATGCTGGGGAGGGACTCTTCATGAGGGACTGTAGTGATAGGACAAGGGGTAACGGGTTCAAACTTAAACAGGGGAAGTTTAGGTTGGCTATAAGGAAGAAATTCTTTACTGTGATGGTGGTGAGGCACTGGAATGGGCTGCCCAGGGAAGTTGTGAATGCTCCATCACTGGTGGTGTTCAAGGCTGGGTTGGACAGAGCCTTGAATGGCACGGTTTAGTGTGAGGTGTCCCTACCAATGGCAGGGGAGTTGGAACTAGATGACCTTAAGGTCCTTTCCAACCCTAACTATTCTGTGATTCTATGATTCTATGATATCTGAAACCTAAACAGCAATATAACATTTTCGAAAATTAAAGTGCAAACCATTTATACTTATCAGCTAACTTTCAAATAAATAAGATACAGGGGGTTTTAGTTATTATTTTATTTGGGATTTTTTTATGGGAGGGGGTAAAATGTGAGGTATTGTTTATGCTAGAAAATCTGACAGGCATGTGCAATTCAAAATAATATTTCTAGCATAAGAGTCATTCTAGAAAAAAAATCACTGCTATAGACACATCTTTTCTGAGGATAAAGGGAGTCATATTCTAGCATACTTATGTTTCTTCATGGCTGAAAGTCCACATTAGCAGTGTATTGCAGAATTGTGCAGTTGCGGGTACACTGTTCAACTTTTTTTTAGCAAGAGAAAAATGCAGTGACTCTGAGCACCACCATGACTACTAAAGAAAATATCACAGTGACTATTGAGGGATGGAAAGCTTGATAAATTAGTCTTCTGTCTATCTTTTAATGATAAATTCGTGAAGTGGGACAGGAGGATTTTTTTTCCTCTATCTAAGAAGCCTAATGCTATATCTAGGCACTGAATTTAGAGCAGAGTTAGGGAACTGAAGTAAAATCTTCAGTTCTACTCTTGTGTGTAATTATGTGATTAAAAAATTAGTATTTAATAATAATAAATATAATATAATATAATAAACTTCTTCATGCTTTTATTCCTCTTTTCAGGTGGTACCCAGTTACACTTTGTTAGTTGAAGTGAGAGATATGGCAGGCCAGCCTTTTGGTTTGTGTACTACAGGGACAGCTGTCATTAGAATTGAAGATGTGAATGATAATGCACCATGCTTTAAACAAATGCAAGTAAGTTTTCTTAAATGGAATGTCTGTTAAAGGGGAAAAACACCACCCCTCCAAAAAGAAAAGAAAAAAAAAAAAAAAGCCTATTTTTATCCCCTTTCTAATTTCCTGAAGGGCAGTCCCTCAA
Organism: Myiopsitta monachus; assembly: GCA_017639245.1. Lineage (NCBI taxonomy): Eukaryota > Metazoa > Chordata > Aves > Psittaciformes > Psittacidae > Myiopsitta > Myiopsitta monachus. The sequence continues at coordinate 59,857,307 of CM029918.1, read as the reverse complement.
TGAAGCCTACTGCCCTGAGACAGCTAATGCCAGTGTAGACATTTCAGAGCTCTCTGTTCATTGATGAGCTGTTTGGTAATTAGATCTATTGCTACATTAGTTGCTTTGATTCGTTTGCCTTATGTCCTGAGAGAAAGCTGACATGACTCATTCATTCACTTATGCTGCAATGCTTTCGTGGTTTAAGCCCAGTCAGCCACGCAGTCACTCTCTCACTTCCCACTCTTCCTTCCCCCTGCTCCCGGAGGGATAGGGAGGAGAATTGAAAGAATACAACTCCCATGGGTTGAGATAAGAACAGTCCAGTCAGTAAGGTATAACACAAACCACTGCTGCTACCACCAATAACAATAATAAGGGAAATAACAAGGGAAGAGAATACAACCGCTCACCACCTGCTGACCGATACCCAGCCTGATCGAGCAGTGATCTAACCCTTCCAGGTAACTGGCCCCAGTTTATATAGTAGGCATGGCGTGATGTGGTATGGGATACCTCTTTGGTTAGTTTGGGACAGGTGTCCTGTCTCTGCTTCCTCCCGGCTTCCCCTCCTCCCTGGCAGAGCATGAGACTCAAAGTGTCCTTGGTCAGACTAAACATTACTGAGCAGCAACAAAAAACATCAGTGTTATCAGCGCTGTTCCCAGGCTGAAAGTCAAAACCACAACACTGCACCAGCTACTAAGAAGGAGAAAAATGACTGCTGCTTCTGAAGCCAGGACAAATGCATAGTCTTAGAAATCCCATAATTTAACCATTTTCAGGGAGGGAACAGATTCACTCCTAAGCATTGTCATGACCTTGTTACCATTTGGCCAGCTTTTGGCTACTTGTGTATTGCAAATGTAAAAGTTAGTGTCCTTGAAGTAGATGAAAGTATTTTCACCAAGATTTTCTAGCTTTTCCAACTTTTCTTTCTTCTACAGAAGTATTATTTCAACCACTTCTTGTTCACCAATAGCTATAACTCATACTTAAGTCTTCGCTTATTGCAGCTGTCTCTATGAGAGCAGGTCTTAATATATACAGCTCAAATATCACAGGAGATTTTGTAATACGAAATTCATAAAAAATAATTCATTGCCCATGAGGCACACATACCTTGCCCTTTCCATTCACTACTGTAGAATATCATCAGTAATATTAATTCAGGATCACTGTTATTCTGCACAAGCTCAAGAAGCACAGATAACATAGCTCTTTCAAAAATAAAAAAGTAAAAAGAATCCTTTCATCCTTTGCTGTCCAAGTAGAGATGAATTTCACTCTTCTTGGCTTTTCTTCAAGTTCCTCTGAGTTTTTATATATATATATATATATTTATATATATATTTTTTTTTTTTTTTTTTTTTTAATTTATCCCCATGTCTTTTCTAATGCTGAGCTTGATGGTGTAGGCAAATTAGCATGTAGAGCTGAAGTAGCTGAGGGGAACTGTGCTAATTTACATTTCCTGGAAGGAGAATTCCAGACTTAGTTATATTAGTGTATGAAGGAGCTGGGATTTCAGCTGTGCTGGCAGGAAAGTTTTACCATTTTACTTAGGGTGTAAGGGAGAAGTGGGAGAATTATGCTAATGCATGAAAACAAAGTAAATCATTGCAGCAACTTGGTAAATTGACCCCTTGGGTTTAAGTAGTCTTATCTAAATACAATGTTCTTTAGTCCTGCATCATAGAATGGTATTCTTCAATTTTAATTGATTTTTTTCTTTTTTTTTTTTTTTCCTCGATACTCCAAGTATGAAACACGAGTGGAGGAAAACAGAGTGAATGTAGAAATACTGAGAGTCTCTGTTGTTGATCTTGATGAACCTGGTTCACCTGCCTCAGGAGCAGTGTATGAAATTATAAAGGGAAATGATGATCTGTCCTTTGAAATTACAACAGACAAAAGCACAAATGAAGGGATACTGTGTGTTGTTAAGGTACGTAGAATGATGTTAAGGTACGTAGAAATGGAACTGCTAGAGGAAAATTTGTATGTCTTCAGGTGTTGCTTTTAAAGCCAATAATCTAGAACTAATTCAAAGAATTTCAGTAACTATCAGGCAAATCATGCTTTCTTCCTGATATGAACTTTCTTCTAGTGCAGATTGCATAATGCAGTGCAGCTGGGCTCATGTGTGGTATATAACCTGCAATACTCATCACCCAGACTACTCCTCATTTTGCAGATAATTCAAGGAATTCCCTTTGGTTTGTCATTCCAGAATAGCTTGGTGCTTTTGCCTGGTTCCACAGTTGGAGTTGTTTAGACTTAGAGATGTGAGAAATGCTTCATGACTGGGTTTTTAAAAGAAATGGGAGTGTTGCAAAGGAGGGGAAGGATGAGCACCTTCTCTAGCCTTGTCCTCTCTGGGAGTTGATTGAACTTACTAATTCAGGATATGCCTGTCCAGGTTTTATTTTGCAGGGTAGTGACTTCAGGTTTGCTTTTTTAGGGTGTGAGGGAGTCCATATGCATGTAAGACTACATGTTAGTTTAGTTACTTGTATACCTAATACTTTATAGATGTGTCCTTTTATCAGGACATCCTTTATCAGGTTGTCCTTTATCATCATGCTTCACCATGCTGTTTTTTATTATCTGTTAAAACTGCAATAGCAAGTAACTTCTAAGGATCAGGGAAGATTAATACTAAATTTTGAAAAGGTAAATTGTAAGGGTAGAGTTTGGGGGTTTTTATTTATTGGTTTTTGTTGCTAGTAATTATTAGAACCTTTCCTAAAGCTACATCCTTGGTATACAAACCCTGTTGAAATTTCTTGTGTTTGAAGTAATGCTGTAGTTGACTAAAGGGTATTATGACCTTAGGATATAAATAGCTGTATTAAAGGCATACAGTGATGTTGGAGAAGTTGTCTGAAGGATAAATGGAAAATACTGATCAACACCACAACTTCACATGGTTCAGATAGCTCAGATGTATTTCCAATGGCTGAAGTCTTACTGGAAAATAAATGTAGGTGGTAGCAAGAAGCATGATTGACCTGTGCTGGAAAGGGAATATACGTAACCTAAAAAAATCCCAGCCAACTAGATATGGGATCAGAAAATCCTCTACCACATGTAATTCTTATCTTGATTTGATTATTAAGTAACTATCAGAATATTCACCTAAAAATTTACAGTGGTGCTACTTACCTTATTAGGGGTAGTTCCTCAGGTTTTCTTTGACTAACTTAGAACTTGACTTTTTTTTTATCATACCCCTTTGCCGTGTGTCAGGCTGGATGTTCCAGAAGGATAGCTGAATTCTTTTGTAAATAAACCTGGTACAGTTTTATCTTTTTGGCAGTGGAACAGTGGCAGTTGGGCAGTGGAAACAATACCAAGTTTTGTATTGGTTTGAAATTAAAAAAACAACACCCCACCTCTTATTACAGGGACTGGACTATGAAAGTGCCAAGCAAAGGATCCTTGTGATCGCAGTCAACAACGAGGCACCCTACATGCTGGCACCATATTCACAACAACTTTCCCAGAGCACCACCTCTGTTACAGTGCATGTCCTGGATGTGGATGAGGGGCCGGTGTTTAAACCCTGTCTGTTACGCATAGACGTTAAGGAATGTGAGGACATTGGAACAACTATTGGGAGATACGTAGCAGAAGATCCGGAAACTGGAAATAGTGAAGGCATAAGGTATGAAAAAATGTTACTTACTAGTTTATTTAGAGTACAGCAAGAGTGGGATATGGGAAGGGAGAAATTGTTGTTGATGCTGTATGTGTGTGTGCCCGTGTGCACACACGAGTGTATGTGAATCTACGTATCTATATGTGTGTGTGTACATACATGTGTGTATATGTTTGAGATCTTTAACTAAGCAAATTATTCTTGACAGCTACCGGATAGCACCTAGCCAATGTAATTGGATCAACATAGATGAAAAATCAGGTGAAGTCAGAACTGTTAAAGTCTTGGACCGAGATGTAGGAGACATGAGAAGAGGTCAATGCAATATCACAGTCCTTGCAGTAGACAGAAGTGAGTACTAAATGTTGTTGGTATTCTTTGTGGTCTGTAACAGATACTTACATGCAAATTTAGTGTGAAGACAGCTATGGTGTTTCAGTTCAGAGGTCCACATAGTCCCTTGTCTTGTCTTTGGGATAGCTCTATCAAATGCTCAGGGAATATTATACAGTAGGGAATGCATTTAAGAAATTGGGGCAAATTCTCAATGTTTTCAGAAGTTATCTGCTCCTATTTAAAATCCTTCAGTTAAGTTTACATTAAGGGATTTTCCTGTGAATTGCATTCCTTTTATTTCCCAGCTCTTTTTTAAATGGTACCACTTGGCAGCTGTGAAGTTGACAAAAGAAAGTAGAGAGAGAACTTCTTGAAAAAGTTGTTGACCTTGCAACTTTTTCTGTTTCCTGCTCTGTTTGACTTCTTGGTGTCGTGCATTTAGAAATCCTTAATTTAAGGACCTCTCAGAATAGCTGTATTCACTGCTGTGTGCTATTGTGCTCTTATTCTCAGTCATCTAGATTCTGAGTTAACACTGTGTTGCTCAAGTGATAAGCTGTCACAAATTACTCTGGTTATAAAGGAGGGGTTTTAAGCTCAGATTCTCATTCTAAAACAGGTTTTTGTTCTGACAAGGCGAGTGATTATCTATTTCTGATTAATTTATGTATATGCATTTAGTGTAGGAAAAGATACAATTTTGCCTTAACATCATGTACGCAAGAAGATTAAATAGACCTTTCACTTCTAAATGCAAAATGCAGCAAATAGATTATTGAAGAAAAGTGTTAGGTCACACTTTAAATTCTAAAATAAGTATCTTGTATTTAAAAGGAAAAATAGACTGCTTTTATAAATGCAGTGGCAGGATTTAGTTTGAGCCCTTATGTGCTTAAGCCACAGGAGGAGTAGAGAGCAGACCGTTGAAAGTTGCTTTACAGCTAAAAATTCTATCTCTGAAGCTTCCATATTAAAATTAAATGTAGATAATATGAATTTAAATTGCTTAGAACTTTCATTGCATAAAAAGTAAACATCTGACTCCGAGGGAAGAGGACAGAAAGAAGCCCACTATTTCTGAAAGTGTTCATGTTCCAAGGGAAGTGAGGGTAGGGAAAGTGTAATCTATTTCCTCCTTCCAGAAGTAAAAAGGCTGGAATATCTCAAGGGGCCTATAGGGATGCTGGGGAGGGACTCTTCATGAGGGACTGTAGTGATAGGACAAGGGGTAACGGGTTCAAACTTAAGCAGGGGAAGTTTAGATTGGATATGAGGAAGAAATTCTTTACTGTGATGGTGGTGAGGCACTAGAACAGGTTGCCCAGGGAAGTTGTGAATGCTCCATCCCTGGTGGAGTTCAAGGCCAGGTCAGACAGAGCCTTGGATGGCATGGTTTATTTGGGAGGTGTCCCTACCCATGGCAGGGGAGCTGGAACTAGATGACCTTAAGGTCCTTTCCAACCCTAACTATTCTGTGATTCTATGAAATCTTCACTTTCTGTTTTTGACTCTCAGTTTGGTGTCACATCCTTTAGCCTTGATTTACAGGCTGTTTCTCCTCTCATCATCATTGAACGTTATCTATGCCCACACATATCTCTACAAAATACATTGTATGCACATGCAGAATATAGAACTTTGGGAGCCATTGATCCGTTCTACACCCAGCCAAGCAAAGAGAAGGAGCCAAGAGCAATCTCTAGGATCCCCCTGTCTTTTTGGCTAAATCAGTAGCTGCTTTCTACCTTACTTCTGAGCTTGGATATTGCAATTGATGACATTTCATTGTGAAAGTTTGGAGTAGAAATAAATATGTGAATGTTATAAGTAAGTGCTAAAAGTAGTTATTTTTATCTCATAGATGGCAAAACAGGCACTGGGACAATTCAGGTTTTCATCGTGCCTGGGAACAAGAATTACCCACGAATTGCCAAAACTGAGTATATCATGTGCAGAGATAGAAAACCGATCTGCCTTACTGCACAGGATGGTGATGAGCCTCCTTACAGCACACCCTTCGTATATCGCATAAGTGACCGTAGCTTGGCTTCCATGTGGAAGATAACTCGACACAATGGTAAGTTAAGACTTCGTCCTTCTCACTTAGCTGTAGGTTGCAAGAGGAGGCTTTGCTACGTCTCCCCTGGGGGGACTGTAAGAATAGATTAGTTGAATGTATGTTACGAATTGGTGTACTCAGTAGGGCTGACAAGGTAGGCCTGATGATTTCCAGTGGTTCTTCAGTTTTATTTGCTATACAGGAGGAGACCAAGACTATGCCAGAAATAAAGGGAAACAGCTAAAGTATTCTTTATTTCATTTGTCGTGGTTTTGAAACAGTTTGCAGAAGTTAAGAAGGTGGCACTGTCTGCATCACAAAAGGAAGGAGAAGGACAGTATATTCTGCCTCTTAAAGCATAAACAAGAATCCATCCCCAGCATCCTTGGGTCAGCAATCAGCTGCTGTCTGAAATTATGATGTAAAAATATTAGGTGGGAGAATAAAAATAGATATAATGAAGTGTATCTTCATAATTTAGAAGGAATCTAAGAATGAAATAGCTAGTACTCTAAAGAAAAATGCAACTTTTCTTAAGCTGCTATTTATGGTGGCAAACTGGAAAATTGAAGTGTTACCTAAAATTGATTAGATGCTGACTGAAAAAATCATGGCAGTTTTTTTTTTTTCTTAGGACTGCAGTCAGCCAGCACATTTTTAGTAAAGCTGAGCTGGGTGAAAGAAAACATTACTATCTCCCTTAATGTATTTCTGTTAACTTTTATAATTTTGATGGAAGTGAAATCATTTATTGCCAAAAGAATTGCTATTTCCTAACATTTGCTTATATAAGAAGTTACAGCTGATGGTGGTTTCTTGGTGGGTGCTAGGTGATCACAACAAGAGCAGTACATATATTTGCCACTATGTTGTAATGAATTAGACTGACAAGGATCTGATTCTCAAGTGTTCCATCAAACATCACTAATGAAAGGCTAAAGACAGCAAAGACGTCTAAGAGCCTTAAGGTTTTTATTAGGCAAATTGGAAAAAAAAATATTTTGGATGATACATGTAGTTTCATACACCTCATCATACAGCAGCATTATATACATCAGTGTATGTCTTGTACATATTTTTCACAAATGATTTCTTTTGCCCTTTAAAACAAGTGGTCACTAATCATTGCAGCAGGAGGGCAGTAGGCTAAATGGATTTAACTTCCCAATGAATACAGCAATAGAGCTAAAGAGTGGAAGAAGTATAAATTAAATTTACAATTATTCCACTTACAGTACTAGAAGTCCTTTTAATAAATGCCAATTCAGTTGATGGTCTTTACTAGTAAGCCCAAATAGTTCCATTTACTATAATCAACTGAATCAGAGTTTCGAGTCATATGTTGTCAGTTGTGTAAGGTTTGCTTTTTCAATTCTAACATTTAAAAGGTGCTGAATGTATGAATCCTTTCAAGATGTAGTTTTGTGTCAACACATTTGAGCTAGCTTTAAACTAGCTAATGCAGATCTGCTGGCAGTGTAGCTGTAACCAAAGGGAATATTGTGACTATGCTCACATTTGTGACAACAGAATTTCACGTATTGTTAACACTAGACCTGTTTTTCTCTGGCTTTTTTTTTTTTTTTTTCCCCCCCCAGATAATTCTGCATATCTTTCACCAAAGGGTGATATTCCATTTGGAATATATAATATTCCTATAAGTGTGATTGATAATGGAGGAAAGGTAGGAGAGAACCACATTAAAGTCAACCTCTGTGACTGTGTTACTCCGACTGAATGCAGTGGTGGCCAAAACCGTGACCTTACTGGTGGAAATGTTACTCTTGGAGTGTGGGCTATCCTTGCAATGATTTTAGGGTCACTATTATTGCTGCGTAAGTACACTTGTTTTGGTTTTTTAACACTAAATGCAAAATACTTAATTTTAAAATTAGCTGAAGGCACCTGATTCAAACTTGATTCAAACATTCCTTTTTTTATTTAGGCAGTTGTATAGCTGTCTTCACTGACTTAGTGTACCTGCTCTATTTATATCTGTATCACAAGCTTCTTGCTCGCATCTTCTCCTGTAGTTGCTATACGTAGATTGTTGTTTATTCTTCTAAGTACATTTTATGTAAAATGTTCAGTGTGTTCATGCTAGCAAGGCCAGAAAGCCTGCATTCAGAGCTTCAACCAAAAGAGGGTGAGATTTGTAGTGCTTATCAAATCTTGTCTTGAGGCTGTATAGCAAATTTTGTGAGTTTAGTGCTGGTTTTGGGATGCACGTTTCTGTTTGTAGGACTGCAGAAATCAATTTCTTAGAGCTTTTTTGTGACCTTTCTTGTGTTGTGGATTAAAACATGGAGTATCTGAGACATTGGGTTTCACAAGGGATCTTACAAGAGCCAGTGTAATGTTGAAGGACAGGTTGGATACTTCTGCAACAGACAAAATCCCTGAAAACATACTGTTTTACTCGAGTTGCCCAAAGACTGACAGATACTTATCAGGTTAATATTGCTGTTAACCAGTGTGGTGGTGGCTGTGATATGTAATAGCAAAGCCAGGTCTTTTTTTTTCTCTTTTTTTTTTCCCCAGTTTGTTTGTTTGTGGTTTGTTTTCTTTGATTTTTTCATCTTTCTTTCTCGTCCAGTTTCTCAATTAATGATCAACTTGTCTTGCCCCTGCTCAGTTCTCCCCCGTTCTTACTCAGGTAGATAGAACACTGGGACCTGCCCACATTTTTAGGTAGATCCATTTTTTATCCTAAGAGAGTAGGTACCCAAATTTGTGATACAGCCCAGAGGTGTAACTTTCAGATATGGGGATGCTCAGTAGGGGAACTGTGTGAAACATCAGCTAGCTTTTGTCACTACCCCTTGACTGCAGCCTTCCCAGACAGACCCATTATTTTGCTGTGGCTAGGTTTTACTCAGTGTCTTCTAGCCAGTACTGTCATGGATGTCTTCCTCCCATCTGTCTGCATGAGACGGCAACTTGCTGGAACCACTGATGCAGATCTCACTGACAGCTGCAGAAGCTAAAAGTGCTTGAAAGTAGCTTTTGGCCAGTTTCCACAGTTTGTATGTTCAGAGATCAGATTGTTCAGTGGGCAGTTAGGCAGAACAGTTCTGTTCTGTTCCTTGTGGACATCTTTAAGCTATCAACTTGAAAACAGAAGGAAAGAGAGTTCTCTGAGTGAAATGTTTAGTCCTTTGTTTAAGAGGTTGCATGTGAGTCTTTTATACAAAGTAATTTCTGGCTGAGTCTCCATGACGGCACAAAGTAGTATTATAGGAGGGATAAACTGAACACAAGGAATTAAATAAGATTGTTCTGTAACATAATGCTTGAAGTCCTCCAGGGTTCTGCTGACATTTTCTGTGAAGCAGAAGTTTCTGGTATTGGGATCTTTAGCTTAGGACTTTATCATAGTTCCTTATGATATAATTTGACATCTTCATATTCATAAATGAAAAATATATAATGTACAACTTTGTTGTATGCATAAAATATGATTTTTCACCTGGATTTGGTCTAAATTTATTACTGTGAAATTTTGCAGTCACAGAATTTTTTTGAAGGATGCTTGCATTTCTTTTTAGGGAAAACCAAGATGTGTTCTAGAAGAGTGACATTGTTCACCCGTGTAGTGAAAACTCCATGTACTGTTTGGAAAAATGTATATAGGTACAGTTTTGAGTATGGTCATTTTTGGAAATGAAGTATTTTTTAACCTATACTTGATGCTTAGGGATTTTAAAAGGCTGCTACTGGAAAATTCGTTGTCAGACAGAATATACCATTATGAGTTACATTTCATAGTATTTTCCTCACTTATTTCCTTTCCATAGTAATCCTGATCACAATTTGTGGCTGCTGTGGTTCTGGAGTAATGCACAGGCATGTGACTGATGATTGTGCCAATCACAATTTAATCATTTCAAATACAGAAGCTCCAGGAGAAGAAGTGATGGTAAGTTGTCTATTTACTTCAGTGCACAAATGTAGAATTAAGATATCCATAGCATTTCAGTTTGAGAACAGAACCACCTGCAAGCAAGTTGTATCGTAAAGGAAATAATCAATATGAATAAGAATGCACTCAGGGATCGTTAGATGTGCTTTGCTATTTAAGAAGAATTTGAAAATTCTTTTTTTTAGGCTGTGTTGGCAGTACAATGTTTATTTAAACATGCTGTGTAGTTGTTAGCCTAGCTGCTTGTAATTCTTCCAGACTTTAACTGTTTAGTTGGGAATTTCAGGTGAACTTTTTAATCACTTCAGTCATTTGCAGCAATGAGATTAGGTGGATATCTACTGTTTTGCCTATGTATGTCAAATGTGTGTCTATGGCAGAGCATTATTGCAGGTGCAATTTCTACCTTTTCCCTGAAAAATGACCCAAAATACACTTGATTTTTGAGCCAGCGGGGGGAATAAAAGTAAATAATCAAACAGTCCATGTTAATGAAATACGTTTGTGCTTTTGGCAACTTAATTTTTTTAAGATTCAGTCTACCATGAGCGTAGTCCAGCCCAGGACTTCATTCATACACAAGAACTTAGCTCTTTCCCTTCTCCTTTGTCTCCCACCCTTTGACTTTGCTCTCCCCAAGAAAAGGAGAATAGTTTAAAAACCATTCAGTTTGCTTCACCTTGAAAAAAATCCTAGTGGTGACAAGTGTCAAACTTGTTGCCTATGAAGCATAATGTAATGCCATTATAAACTGATAATGTAGTTTTAATTTGTGATCCCGTACTAGTTTTTGCGTATTTAACGTGCTATGCGAACTTAATGGGTGAAGAAACAGAATGAAACTTATGCATATGACTGTATCTGGCTTAATGGCTTACAGGTCATTGACTTTAAAAAAACAATTATTTTTACATGTGAACTCAAGAAACTAGCATATAGATTATAGTACACCTTTCATTGGTTTCCAGATTCAGTATTTGTATCTCATATCAGATTTAAATGCTGATTTTTTTTTTTTCTGCTTCTTGTGATAGTATCCTATCCAAAGACCACTTAGTGATCCTTATGCACTAAGAACTAAGTATAGCTTTTTGTTCAAAAAAGGTAGAGATTTCCCAGTTCTTGGTATTGACAATTCCTGATTGCTGTTTCATCTTTTGAATTAAAAAAGTAAAGGTATCTCCACTGCTGCATCTTTTTTTAGGATCACAATATAATTCCTCTACAGAATACATGTGATCAAGGAGGATATGGAATAAAAACAGGAGATCAACAAACATTTGAAATGACTAAAGGAAGAGGGCATACCTTGGAATCAGTCAAAGGAGGTGGACATCAGACTCTGGGATCAGTTAAAGAAGGAGGAGGACAAACTATGATGGATACTTGTAGATACTCCTACTCAGAATGGCATAATTTCACACATCCTCGTTTAGGTGAAGTAAGTATTCCCAAATGGTTTGGTGGGTTTTTTGGTTACTTTTTTTTTTTTTTTTTTTTTTGAGCATAAGCTATGGTCAATAAATGCATACATTTCAGTGAAGGCATGTATTTGTGCCAGAAGGGTGGCTTTCTGTGGTTTTTGTTTCCTTTGCTCCCCTGCATCCCCTTTGGAATATTGCCCTTTCAAAAAATCATCCTTTCCTTAATTTAGGCATAAGTGTAAATAACTTTCTTTTCTTGGCTTGAACTATAAGCAATGTGCTATTTTTCATTTACAAGACTTACTTTACTCAGGCTTTTGTTACTTTTTTCTGACAATGTCTTTTTCCCTTATTCTAACTGATGGCTTTGTACTAATTTAAACCTGATGCTTACCTTAGGAATGTTGCAGGAATGAATGTACAGCATTAGAAATGTAGCTGCTCCATGTTTTGAAGATCAGAAACTCTCACTACTTGCCTAACTGCTTGTGTGTAAATCAATCTTCTAATTTTGAGTAGAGTTGCTTGACAGGTTGTTTAAACAGGTTCTTCCTCTTTTATTGTTACATACATGATTAGTAGAATTTTTTTATTTATGAAATACTTATATTTTGTAGTCTTAATGATATAGACCAATCATGTGCATTTTTTGTATGTAGGAATCCATTAGAGGACACACTCTGATTAAAAATTAATCAATGAAAGGTAAATCAAAAAGAAATTATTTTTATGCAATATGTTTAGGATAACAATTTAAGAAAATAATAAGATGTGTTCTCTTCCTATGCAGAAGGTGCACCTATGCAGACAGGATGAAGAACAGAAGCACTCTGAAGATTATCTTCTTTCATATAACTATGAAGGAAAAGGATCCTTGGCTGGCTCTGTAGGCTGCTGCAGTGATCAGCATGAAGAAGAGGCACTTGACTTCTTAGATCAGCTGGAACCCAAGTTTAGGACATTAGCAGAAACATGTGTAAAAAGATAAATGTGCCTTTCACAGTGCTGGAAAAATCCTGTAAATAAGTGGCTGTCGTACTTCTGTGGTACTAGATATTTTGGAATTGAGAGGGGGCAGAGGTTTATCAAAATTAGTATAGACTGGTGAGAGTGTAACTAACAACTTTAATTTTCAACTTTTTTTTTTTTTTTATCTCTGCTAGACACACTCCATCAAAAATAAGGGATTCCAAATATTTTTTCTTTGGACTATGTTGATATAATAATGCTAGTTTCTACTTAGATTGCATTTCCTATTCTTTGTGATTACTTTAAAGTACAAAATTTGGTGTTGTCCTTTTAATTAATTATTCAGCTTCAAGATTTTATTATAATTGGGTTTGGAGAAGGAAAGCTTTTTAACTTGCTGTTTCATTGTTTTCTTTTAATTCTGTAGAAATAAACCAAAAAACATTACTGGTGGATCTCAAATACCTTGTTAATTTTTTAATTTATATGAACTGAGATGCAAAACACTTTTTCATTTTTCACTTAAAATACTGACGAATACATTAGAAGAATTTATATTTTGATTGAAAATTAAATATATATATATTGTATATATGTAAAATAATATTCAAAAATATATTTTTCTCCTAATGGGTTACCACCCATCAAACTTGCTATCCTAAGGGATTTATGGCATCCCCACATAGGGTATCAGTATCGTATGTATGTATTTTTCTTTTAAGGAAATAAAAGATAAAAAAGAATAAAAATCAGGAAATAAGGGTAACTGTTGTACTTCAAATGAATGCAAGACAAATCTCATGTTTACTTGACATAAAATTGTACCTCAATTTCTTGAGATTTTTAACATTACAGAAATGATGAACATTGCCAAGAGTTTTCTCCAGTGTAGCTACCTCTACCTTGTGTACTTGCCGTGTTACGGACTTCATTAAATTGTTTCTTTCTGTAAGTAGAACTTGACAGAAGATAGAGCTCAAATGACTTGAGCATACACTGCATTAATAATGTGTTTTACAGATAGCTTTATTTGAAATGCAAAATTACACTGGGATAAACTGTTTTGAGTATATTATGCGGTGGTTGTGGAGGTGAGCATTTACACAGATCTCTGGCAGAAATCATCTGAATCCCATTTGTAATTTTACTAGATTAAACATACATATACATTATATATATATCCAAATGTCTGAGATAGCTTTGGTAGATGATAGTAATAAGACCTGAATGCTATCTTAAGCATTTCTGGAATTCAGCCTCTGCTTCCCAGGTTTTATATGTTTTTAATATTTGCACTCCTGGTTAAGTAATCTGTCGTCTGCATTCTGGGAATTCTCTTGTGCCTTAAAGGAGCATCTTCCTGCCTATAAGAAACTTGTGCAATTACCTTTTTCTGTTCCTATAATTCTGCCTTTAGGATTTGCTCTGTAAACGAAAGCCTTAGGGAGATACTTTTTAAATTTTTCTATAGCTAATGATCTGTAAAAAAAATTATTAGTAACAACAAAGAGTGATGTTGCTCTAAATTTCAGTTGCTGCTGACTTCCAGTGGTTGCAGTTTATTCCACACAAATTATGGTCAGTGGAAATCCATAACAGTATAAAAACGTCACCAAAGTTGTAAAATAGTACTTTGAAAACCATCTGTTTCACACTGTAAATGGGCTTCAGAATATTTCTGATAAGAACTAGCTGTGGGTAATAACTTCACAGATGAATGTTAAATGTCTTTTAGTCGGTCATTTGAAAGTCATGATGAATTCATCCTGAATTAGGTACATTGTCAGTGGTAAGAGAAATAGTCACCAGCAACAAAATACTAGATGAGAACCAAGGTGTTCTGAACTTGATTAAAAAAATGCATGCTAACACTGTTAGTAGTAGTGTATTAACACTACTTCTGAACACTATCACTAACATAAATGGCTTCTGCTGTACATGGATAGGCAGATCTGTGGCTGATGTAAGTCAGGGTAGCTCTGCTGATGCCAGTGGAGCTATGCTGTCTTTATACCAGGTAAGATCTGTCCCCTTTGTGTCTCTTATCTTTAGTTATTGGCTATACACTTTTTAAGGTAATGTTAATTTTTTCTTTCTTCCACCCACCCCTCCACCCCCCCGTTAATGTTTGCTGGTTAGGTTTTGTTGTTTGTTTGCTTGTTTGTTTGGTTTGTAATGATATAAAAACGCTGTGGTTCAGAAGGAACTAAGATAAATTACTGAATGCACTCTTTAGAAAATTACTTGGGCGGTGTCATAAAGAAACCTCTGGAAATATGGTTTCTTGCCTCATGAAATATAATAGTAGCACTGTTGTAAAGGAGTAGACCAGTTTTGTGTAAACTTTAATTGAATTGGCATTGGCCATTTTAAGTAGATGCTTGCCGAATTTCCACCCTGGAGATAAAATAATACTGAAATCAAAATAATGTTTTCTAGTATAATTTACCTTAAAAATGTTTTAATTTTTTTCTTTTACATTTCAGCAAACACCAATAATGAGTTACTTGCAATTTTTTGTTCATTTATAAACAAAGCGCAGATTTGTAATTGTTTGTTTGCGTCTTTTGAAAATTAAAGTTCCGAACTGAACCAGCTATTTCTGTAAAACCAAGAGTAGAAAAGTAATTGAACTGCTTTAGAAAATGAACTGTAAAACATTATTTTCATTGTCTTCTAATTACGTGAATGAAAACTTTGTATACAAAGCATTAAAGTTTACAAATACTAGTACCAAATAACATTTTGTAAAGCTTACAAATGAAATATTTCAAAATGTTTAATTCACTCGCTGTTACTGTCTTGAATCACATTAAAAATTGTGAAGATTTGTTCTCTTCAACTAGGTAATTTGCAAACTACCTACTTGTGTCAACATTATCTTAACATATTTTAGGTATATTTTGTACAACAGTGAGTAATAAATGTTTTGCAAAATAAAAGTATCTGCTAAAACTAGTCATTTTTTGTACATGAAAGATAAGCATGCCTGTTTCTGAAGGGGATCTGAATGGATTTCTGAATTTCTGATCATCTCCTTGCAGCATGAGCAGTTAAGGAGTTGTAGAATCATAGAATCATAGAATAGTTAGGGTTGGAAAGGACCTTAAGATCATCTAGTTCCAACTCCCCTGCCATGGGCAGGGACACCTCACACTAAAGCATGCCACCCAAGGCTCTGTCCAACCCGGCCTTGAACACTGCCCATGATAGAACATTGACAACTTCCCTGGGCAACCCATTCCAGTGCCTCACCACCCTCACAGTAAAGAATTTCTTCCTCATATCCAATCTAAACTTCCCCTGTTGAAGTTTGAACCCGTTACCCCTTGTCCTATCACTACAGTCCCTCATGAAGAGTCCCTCCTGAAGAGTCCCTCCCCAGAATCCTTATAGGCCCCCTTCAGATATTGGAAGGTTGCTATGAGATCTCCATGCAGCCTTCTCTTCTCCAGGCCGAAGAGCCCCAACTTGCTCAGCCTATCTTCATACAGGAGGTGCCCCAGTCCCCTGATGATCCTCGTGGCCCTCCTCTGCACTTGTTCCAACAGTTTCATGTCCTTTTGATGCTGAGGACATCAGAATTGTATACAATACTCCAAGTGAGGTCTCGCAAGAGCAGCGTAGAGGGGCAGGATCACCTCCCTTGACCTGCTGGTCACGATCCTTTTGATACAGCCCAGGATATGGTCGGCTTTCTGGGCTGCAAGCGCACACTGCTGGCTCATGTTAAGTCTCTCATTGACCAACACCCCAAAGTCCTTCTCGGCAGGGGTGCTCTGAATCTCTTCTCTTCCCAACCTGTAGCTGTGCCTGGTGCACAGCTTGCTCTGACCCAGGTGGGGGACCTTGCACTTGGCATGCTTAAACCTCATCAGGTTGGCATCAGCCCACCTCACAAGCATGTCAAGGTCCCTCTGGATGGCATTTCTTCCCTCCAGCATATCAACCGAACCACACAGCTTGGTGTCATCGGCAAACTTGCTGAGGACGCACTCAATCTTACTGTCCATGTCACCGACAAAGATGTTGAACAAGACCAGTCTCAACACCAGTCCCTCAGGGCCACCACTCATTACTGGTCTCCATCTGGACACTGAGCCATTGAGCACAACTCTTTGCGTGCGGCCAACCAGCCAGTTCTTTATCCACCGAGTGGTTCACCTATCAAATTGATGTCTCTCCAACTTACAGACAAGGATGTCATGTGAGACAGTGTCAAACGCTTTGCACAAGTCCAGGTAGATGACATCATTGCTCTACCCCTGTCCACCAGTAGCTGAAGTTTTATAGTGCAAGCTGGCCAGTTGCCTGTGAGGCTTTCTTTTTAGTGCTTCTAAAGTGATCACAGAACACTAGATGAACTCAAGATCTTAAAATTACAAAGCATTACTTCGTTGCCTCACTGATAAATTACAAAAAATACACAGTGACTATTTTCAAAACCTCTTCATGAAAACCAATGGCAGCAGATAACCCCAACTTTCAGATGTTTGGCAGTCATAAAGCTGAAGGATATTAGTAGTGTAGGCATCGAATGATGCCTGTGATACTATGACTGAGGGACAATATTATTCGTGCTTGGGACTGTTCTTCCCCATGTGCAGGACTTCACATTTCTTTTGTTGAGCTTCTTGAGGTTCTTATTTGGCTCATTGCTCCAGCCTGTTGAGGTCCCTCTGGATGACAGCATCACCCTCTAGCATATCAGCTACTTATCCTGACTTTTTGTCATTAGCAGAGTTGCTGAGGGTCCACTCTGCTCTACATCATTAATGAAGATGTTAAACAGGACCGGATCCAATATTGACCCCTGGTGTATACTACCAGTTACTGGCCTTCAACCAGACTGCGCTGCGTACCACAACCCTTTAGGCCTGGTCTTTCAGCAAGTTTCAGTCCACCTCCTTGTTTGCTCATACAGCCTGTCCAACATTTCTGTGAGACCTAATGGGAGACTATCAAAGGCCTTACTGAAATCCCAGTAGACAATTATGACTGCTCTCAGCTCACCTACCAGGCTAGTCATTTCATCACAGATGTTTATCCGTTTGGTCAAGCATGACTTACCCTTGGTGAAGCCATGCTTGATTACTCCTGATGATTTTCTTCTTCATGTACCTGAAGAATAGTTTTCAGGGTTAGCTGCTTCATCACCTTCTCAGGGATCAAGCTGGGGCTGACTGGCCTATAGTTCCCTGGGTCCTCCTTCTTGCCCTTCTTGAAGATAGAAATAGTATCTACTCTCTGATAGTCATTGGGCACTTCCCCCAGTTGCCATGATTGATCAAACATTGTCAAGAATGGCCTTGCAAGGACAACTGCCCTAGTCTTTTTGTCACCTAAATACTTAGAGAAATCCTTCTTTTTTTTGACATCCTTGGCCTGATTAGTTTCTATTTGGGTTTTAGTTTTCCTAACTGCACCCCCGAATACTCAGACAGTGTTTCTGTATTCCTCCCACATTACCTTGTACTTCCTTCCATGTTCTATAGGCTTTTTGTGTTTGATTTTTTTTTCCCCAGGAGCAACTTGGTCATCCATGTAGGCCTCCCAGCATTTTTGCTTGCCTTTGTATTCACTGGGATGGAACTCTCTTGAGCTTGGAGGAGATGACTTTTGGATATTATCCACCTTTCTAGGACTCTTCCCTTCAGGTCCTTATCACATGGGACTCCACCAAGCAGATCTTTGAAGAGGCTGAAGTCTGCTCTCCTGAAGTCCAGCACTGTGATCTTACTTTTTGCCCCTCTACCTGTAGGAATCCTAAGTTTCTTTGTTTGATGGTCACAGCAGCCAAGGCTGCCTTTGACTTTCACATCCTTGTTGGTATGCCTAGCAGAGCACTTCCCTTGCTCCTCTTTCACAGTGTCATGAAGTTGACATCAGTGCCCTCTAGGAGCTTTCTGGATTGTTTATGCCCTTCTCTGTTGCCCCTGCAGCAGAGAGCAAGTTGGTTAAGGTGCCTCATGAGGACCATGGAAATGGGAGGCTGCCTTTAGCTGTCCATATGTGGCCTCATCCAGTTGTTTTTCCTGGTCAGAAGCTCATAGCAGACACTCATTACCTTGTCACCTATATTGGTCTGCTCTTTAATCCTTACTCATAAACTCTCAGCTGGCAAGCAGTGCTCTAGACAGTAGGCTGGGTTGGCAGATGGGTGTGCCCATACCTTTGAGCAGGGAGTCGCCCACTGTTATCATACACTGCTTCCTTCTGGCACATCTGCATGGCTCTACATCAGTCAGCCCTGATGCTTCTCTTGACAGCATACCTGACTCCTCTTCAGCTTTGAGGGGGATGAACCTGACTCATTATTTACACGCTTTCAATATTCACACAATTGATGTGCTTCAGCTATAGCTCATACAAAGAGTGCTATTCCTTCCAGTCCTGTGTTAACTGACACTTTGGGGCCTGTAAGGGGAAGAGGAGTTGTAGTGAGTCCAGAGGAGGGCTATGAAGATGCTCACAAGGCTGGAGCACCTCACCTGTGAGGCTAGGCTGAAAGAGCTGGGGTTGCTCAGCCTGGAGAAGAGAAGGCTCAGGGGAGACCCAATAGCAGCCTTTCAGTGCCTGAAGGGGGGATACAGGAAAGCTGGAAAGGGAATTTTTATAAAAGCAAGTAGTAATAAGAGAAATCAGGGTGTGGCTTTAAACTAGAGGGTAGATTTAGTTTAAATATAAGTAACAACTTTACTGTGATGGTGGTAAGGTGCTGGCAAAGGTTGCCCAGAGAAGTTGTGGCTGCCCAATCCCTGGCAGTGTTGAAGGCCAGTTTGGATGAGGCTTTGAGCAATCTGGTCTATTGGCAGGTGTCCCTGATAGTTCCAAACCACCAGCTGGAACTAGATTATCTTGAGTGTCCTTTCCAACCCAAACCATTCTGTGAGTGTGGGCAAATAGGCACAACAGAGGGCGTCCATGCTCCCTGGCCCTCCATGGTGCCTCATTGAGCAGGAGGTGTCAAAGTACTGAGCTCAGCATTTGTGTGCTGACCATATTCATGATGTAGAGGGTTGTTACATCCACAGTTCTGAGTGCTAGGGCAACTGAGCTGGGAAGAAACTTGTGAGAGGGGAGAGAAGAAAGGCTTGAAATTGAGACACCTCTAACTCAGTCGACCTCTAGTTGAGGCTATATTTAAGCACTATGATGAAAATGTGCTTTGGAGTTTCCAACTGATCTTCCTTTTTTCCTGGTTTTAAGTATTTTCCCAGGTGAGGAGGAAGGGGGCAAAGCATTCTTTTATCAGACGGCTATTACACAAGGTGCTATTCTTGTTCTTTTAATCCCACTCAAAGCTTTCTGAATGCATCTAAGGCAAACTTTTTAGATTAAAAGGACTATGTTATTAAAACAGAGATGTACCTGAGATGAGAAGGGTACTGACTTATCTAACAGAGTTACTTATACTGAAAATAGACTACTATGAAAGCTATCGTTGTTTGCCATGTTTTTTGTTTTGGCCTTACAAGATCAGTAGGTTTATCTTTGTTCAAGGATAGCGTGTGTTTTCCCATGAAGTATTGTTGATTCACATCCAAATATTCATTGATTATTTCTCTTCAGTATACATTCAAGTGGAACAATGCAAATACTCATTGAAGCCTCTGTAATGTTTTCAGATAAAACTGGGACATTAAAAAAAATATGTATAAAAATCAGATTTTTCTAGATTAAAAGTTGCCCAGGTAATAACAATGATCAGCAAACCTGAGCAAGATCTACAGAAGTGACACATTATTTTGCACAGTTTTGAAGCATCTAGAGTCTTATTTTGGCTGGAGCACATTGAAAACTCTTTACACAGTTCTTTCCACCAGCAAGTACTTCAGCCCCAAAGTACTACACTCATATGGTTTGGGTGATGACATTATTTATGTTCAAACAACTCCCAAAGCAATTTGTTCTGTTCTCTGAGCCCAGCCTCCTCCTCCTGTTTTTAGATTTGGCCTCTTTAGCTATAGCCTCCATGTCCCTCTTACCCTGGTTCTGTCTTCTCCTTTGCTTTCTTTGTTCTCCGCCCTGGCCCCAGGACATGTCACTGTGTAAATACTATTATCATCTCTTATTTCACCAGAGGTCTTTTTTTCTTTCTTTTTTTTTTTTTTTTTCATATGTCAAACATCTTTGTTGCAATTTACTATCTCTTCTTCCACTTCATCTTCTGTGTCATCTGAATCTGAGAGGGCTCTCTGCCCAGCAGAGGCAGTCCCAGGTATGTGACAAAAAAGCAAGTAACTTAGCATAAGCCTTTAAAAGCGTAGACACCTACAAATAAGGTAATTATCCTGCAGTGAATTTACAGTTAGCAGAGATTTAGACAATGGAGTTTTGGATCATGATTCATTTAATCTGAAGATAAAGATCTCCATTTGGCCAAATGATTCTCACGTGTGTATCTAATTTCTGCTACAAGGCCTATGGTTACAGTGAAAACCGAAAGGAAAGTCTCAGTTAACCTGAACTATTCTTAGATGAAACATACTTCAGAAAGGTAATTCTTTACATATGAGCCAACAGACACTAATGAGTTATCTGCAAATTGCAAATCCGACTCAGGATTTGATCAAGTGTGACAAGCATGATACCAACACCTGACAGTAGAGTAATTCTGTGGAAACAATCAAGATTTTATTCAAAAAGCTAGAGACACTGAAACTTTCAAAAAACTATGTTGTACATGTGTATGTGACAGTTTTAATTTCTTTTTTTCACTTTTTAAGAAAGCATTACATTTTTGACCTAAAAGTAAATATGCTATTGAGAAAATAATCAGCCTCTACCTGATCCCAAGCAAATTTTCAACGCAAATGATCTTCATCTGTTGAAATCTTTATGAGTGACTGAAAGTAGTCTTGAGCAAACAAGGAAGCATTACACAACTCTTTAAGTACAGGTAGCTCTGCTGGATCAACCTATAATTAAGCCATCCCATAACTACAACCGAACCACTACAAACTTATCACACAAATGCTTAAACAGATCAAACAGGCCCATAAAGACCCATCTCTTTCCTCCTTCTTTAAGGAGGCTATAATTTGACCAGATCAAAGAGTATGTGATTAGGTTTTATGCTCCACCTGTGCTCTAGAACACAAAAGCAGTTGGCACCTTTTCCTTGCCATCCTAACACATGGCTTTATGATCACCTTATAACTTGGGTTTTGTTTTGTACACAGCTCAAGCAGTCACTACATCAGTAACAAAAATAAAAGGGCAGAAGTTAAACATGTAGCACTAACATAAAGTAAATACAGCAAGCCTTTAGATAATAATCTATACATGAAGGATACATGATTTTCTCACACTACTGCTATATTCTGTGCTAACACAAAAGAGCCTTTGCTGATGATCAACAGCTACGTATGTTACTGAAAGTAGCATTTTAATTGTTCCTCGGAACTTGAATTAACCAGATGATAGCAAGAACTCCAGAGTCACAGTGGCTTTTAAGCCAGCAAGGATATACACAACGTGTAATCTTTTACACTTAAAAACGATGAAGGAAATAATATCAAAGTGAAATTCAAAATGAAATAATATCAAAATGAAAGATGATACCATTATGTGAGGTAGCACTACAGACAGTCATAACCTCTGTAGTGTTAGCTTCATTAGTTATTGTCTATCCTGCAAAAATTACAGGGGAGAAAAAGTTTGTTTGGTCAGATATTAAGCCCAGTGTGCAGTATAGGTTCAGGACAAAACCCTCAAAACTTTTTCACCAACTAGTGATGTTTTACGTAATGAGATTGTTTCCTAGAATAGCTGTCTCATTTGTTTCTGTACTGGTGATGGTGTAGCATGGATTACACTGGTTTGTAACATGATTATCAAGAGAAAAGAAAGCCTGGTTCATTCCTACCAGGAAAATGGTGTCAGGTAGTTATTAGAAACAGTTGTGCCCTCTTTGTTCACTAAAAGGCGCACTTTATGGTTGAATGAGGTGCAAACAGTGACTGATGAAATTTACCTATATCAGCATTATTGTTAAAATTATTTAATTTTGCCAAAGTCTGTTATGGTATCTGTTAAATGTTGGCACTGACACCCTCTTTTGGTACTGCATTTTCATGTATGAGGGTAAGGTATGATACATGGCATGAAAAATCTCAGAGCCACTGCTTTTTGAGGAATATGTGTTTCTTTCTAAGTATCCAACAGAGTATTTACTTAAAAAAGGTGACTTCTGCTCTCAGTATTCTTTTTATAGAATTTACCCATTAAAATAGGAAGCGTGTGAAAGGACAGGCCAGCTGAAACTCTTATTGCAGGTTGATCTGTAGGCAGGAATGAGAGTTTCTGGCAGCAGTATCAGCCTCATCTCTTGCATCCTTCCCTGTACCAATGGTACACCATTCTCAGCTCTGCACCCTGGCGAGGCAGCTCTTGCTGCTGAAGAGTCATGGGAGGTGTCAAGGTCAAGAGAATGTGCCAGGCCTGCTTTGCTCTACACTGTTTTTCTGGGAATACGTTTGCAGAGAAGAGCAGAGTCCAGCCAGTGATGCAATACATGCCTGCCAGAAAAGCAACACCATAAATTTTCTGAAATTTGATAGGTACAGAAAAGCTGGAACTCACTCCTGAATATTATTTGATCCTAATGCTTTCTGTGACAGTTTGCTGGAGTAAACTGTAGTGCCACCCTTCTGACAAATACACATTTTGGAACTCATTTGCCAAACCTTTAAATACTTCCTATCTTTCTGGTGGAGATGTACATTTACATGATAATACATATGTAAAAAAGGATGAAAATGTGTAGATGGAATGAAGAATTTCTTTGATGTGATTTTAGCAGGCAAGATGAACCTTGCAAGGCGTTAGAAAATTAAATAGTTCCAAGGCAGTTAGTTCTGCTTGAACGATAAAAGATAGTTTAATCTGTCAAAGCAGGGTAGGTGTTGTAACAAACTGAATGAAGTTTGATTAGTTGTTATTACAGCTGAAAAGCATGGTTTGATTTAAGCAAGAGATAGCCTGTGTAATCAGCTGATCCTGGAAGTAGTGGTTGTATTTCTGTCGTGGTTTAAGCCTCACCTAGGCTAATAACTCACAAAGTTGCTCACTCACTCACCACTCACTCACTCACTCACTCACTCACTCACTCACTCACTCACTCACTCACTCACTCTCCTCTTTTTCTTCCTCCAGTCCCAGGAGAATGGGGAGGAGAATCGAAAAAAAAAATGCAACTCGCACAGGTTGAGATAAGAACAGTTTAGTAACTAAGGTATAACACAAATCACTGCTGCTACCACCAATAATAGTAATGACAAGAGAAGTACAAAGAAAGAGAGTACAACTGCTCACCAAGACCGACCCAGTCAGTGCACCCCCCAGCAGTGAACCCCCCACTGCACCACCACACCCTTCCGGGTCTCTGCTCTCCGTTTTCACATCCTGGACATGATGTGCTGTGGCATAGAATAACCTCTTTGGTCAGTTTGGGTCAGGTGTCCTGTCTCTGCT
Organism: Myiopsitta monachus; assembly: GCA_017639245.1. NCBI lineage: Eukaryota > Metazoa > Chordata > Aves > Psittaciformes > Psittacidae > Myiopsitta > Myiopsitta monachus. The sequence goes on along the minus strand of CM029918.1, from coordinate 59,833,476 downwards.
TCTTCCCGGCTCCCCCTCCTCCCTGGCATAGCATGAGACTCAGAAAGTCCTTGGTCAGACCAAAACATTACCAAGCAGTAACTGAAAACACTGGTGTTATCGGCGCAGTTCCAAGGCCCAAAATCAAAAACACAGCGCTGCACCAGCTACCAAGAAGGAGAGAAATGACTGCTGCTGCTGAACCCATGACAATTTCTAAATGCAGACTTGTAGCAAGGTGTTGGGCCATCAGTTTCACACACTTTCATGTGCACGTAGGTCTGGGAGTACAGAGATTGACAGACCTGACTGACAGAATACTCCCTTTCTTGCCATTTGTGCATGAAGCTATTGGTGCTGCTCTGTTACTGCCAGCAAGGAACACAGCTACAAATGAATGTTGGTTTCATTAATGATAGGAACATGTGTAGGGTAGAGACAGAAAATCATAGAGTCATAGAATCATAGAATAGTTAGGTTTGGAAAGGAACTTAAGATCATCTAGCTCCAACGTCCCTGCCATGGGCAGGGACACTTCACACTAAACCATGTCACCCAAGGCTCTGTCCAACCCGGCCTTGAACACCACCAGGGATGGAGCATTCACAGCTTCCTTGGCCAGTCTGTTCCAGTGTCTCACCACCCTCACACTAAAGAGCTTCTTCCTTACATCTAACCTGAACTTCCCCTGTTTAAGCTTGAATCAGTTACCCCATCCTATCACTACAGTTCCTTATGAAAAGTCCCTCCCCAAATGCAAAAGGCAATCAATAAGAATGGGAACAGAACATTATTTAGCTATTGGCAGGGCGATAGAGTATAAATCCACTAAGATGTATGTAAATTGAGATTAAAGATAGGAAGTATTAATTGACTTTTTGTGATGTTAGAATAAAAGACTGATAGTCAACACATCCATCCCAGGCAATGTAGAGTACGTATTTCCTCTCTAAGGTCCATACTGTGATGGACATTGCAACAAAAAATAGAATAGGCAAATCATTCAACATTTGTGCCTTAATAAACTTCTATGTATAGTCTGTTTTAGAGAATGAGTTTGAGAGAATATTGGTCAGTAAGTATCATGAGAACAGACCTAACTTTGAAACTATGCTTAACTCTTCTACTGAAAGTAAGCTGAAACATTTTTGCATGTGTAAAATGTGGAATAAGTTCATCATTGTGAGACAAGGTTTTCAAAAATTAGTTTGGAGATTATTTGTCATCTGCATAGATCTGTTTGGTTACAAGGGAGCAATCACTAAACTTTAAAATTTGATTTAAAATCCAGAAGCCGGACTGTTGCATGTTAGTTGGAAATTGATAGCACAAGGTGGGTTTTCCAGAATCTCACTGTGCACCACACAAAAGGGCAACCAGACCCTAAAAAGCTAATCCAGCCAGGGGCTGTAGAAGTCTTGGGCCCCTGCTAATGTTTGCATTAGCAAACAATCTTGCACACGAACACTGGATCACAGTATTTGGTGCCAAGGCCTCTGTTTACATGCAGAAGATGGTTAGGGCAATTTCAGGTGGCCTCAGCCAAGATTTAGCTTGGTTCCCTGACCTGAATGTCCCCTTCTTGTGATTAAAGGGTATTCAAAGGGCTGTTCATTGGCTGAATCTTTACATCTTTGTTAGGGTTGATGAGTGTGTTTGATGAACACACAGAGGAGAGCCTTTGATTGAGTGTCCTCCTAAACAAATCCTGTTTGCTGGTACCAAAACTGGTCTGAGAACTGCACTGGCAAGCAGTAGGTGGGGATGACGGACATTCTCTTCAAAATGCTCTGGAGAAAAATGTCAACGTAGACACTGCTCCAGTGACTGGGGCACTCTTTCCTCATGCAGGGATTGTATGACCCAGCAGCTTATCACAGGAATGTAAGATCTGGGATCTGCTCTAAACCTCTCTTCTGTCTGACACAGTAAGAAGACATCCTTAAACTAATATTGCATGAGGTTCTTCATGGACTTCTTATCAAATTTCACTAAATTTAGAAATATATGGGGATATAATATTTTTCAAGGTGCCTTCAGCAACAGCTGCCGTATTTATATGTGGTGCCTTCAGCAACAACTGCCATATTTATCTGTGACACTCCAAATGGAGAGACAGATTAATCTCAATAAAAGTAGAAAAGAGAGAGGTTTAATAAAAAAACATTAAATGACAAATCTGTTGATATCATTTAAGTCGAGGTCATGTGCACCCCAGGCTGTGAAACTCAAATGCACAAAGAAAACAGGATTTGTTTGTCTGGATCAACTAGTAAGTATATAGCTGTGCAGGAACTGGTGCATGTCTTGCTATGAAGCACACAAAACTTTTGATGACATAGTAGGTGCAGAATCTGGGACAACTGATAGCATCATACTAAGAATAAAGAGAATATTAAAAGTAGTTAAGATCAAGGCAGAAGACACATATCAAAACCAGCTAGCTTAAATGTAGATAATGGCTGTGTGAATATGAGTTGTTCAAAATAATTTTCAAGCCAAGTTTCAAAAGAAAAAAACAAACCAGTTAAACCATTGCACCAACTACATCTTTGAGCTTATATAAAAACCATTGCGATTTTAATGCACAGAGAAAGTAAAAGGGAAAAGAAAGAGGAGAGGAATATATTTAGAAGTATTGCTTCCACCTATTAATCCATAACCAGATGCACAAATATCCAGTTTACATCAACTTGCTTCTTAGTCTCTATTTTGGTCATGCAACCTGCTTTAAAAATCAAGTTGAAATACCTCTGTTCCTGAGGTTTGCTGCTTGACATGATTTGACACTATTACTGAGTATTTTTCTGCTGCTACAAGGCATTCTCCTTTTACTGTCCAAACATGTCTTACCAACATGATTTAATTGGTTCTCAACAAAATTACTATGATAATAAAAATTCTCAAAGAACAATGATTGCAAAATTTCCTGCACAGTGACTCAGTCATGAACAAGATTAAACATATATGCAATAGACGAAGAGAGATGTTGAGCAACTAGAGCTGACTCCTGCCACATAAGGCATTCAGTCAAACTAATTTTGCCAAAAGATGTAAGACTTCTTAGTTACTCTCCTGGAAAGTAACATTAAAATGCAATGCCTTGTAAGGCAACTGGGCCAACACAATCATCAGAGAACCATGTTTGAAAGGAAGATTAAACTGTAACGAAGATTAAACTCTTCAAAATGAAAAACCTATTACAGAACACCAAACTACAAATGTGACCAGTGAATGCCTGGAAGCAGCAATCCAGAAGCTGAGGGGTGGATCTTTATTTTAGCTTGCTTAGGTACATGTCATCAACACAATCTGTATTTCTTGCTTGTGAAGGTTCTTTGTTCTTCCATCTTATTTTCATTGTCTGGTTTTGGCCCTCCCCTTGAAAAGTGAAACACGCAGGCACACACAGCCCTTGGGATCAGAATAGTTGAAGTACTGACAGACAGACTGAAGAAGACTTTTGTCTAATTCCGCATTTTAACATACATCTTTTCTACATTCTAATCAATAACTGTATTTACTTATTTATTTATTTGTTTATTGGCTGAAACAGCCTCTTTTGCTATGGCTTTAGTCTAAACTATGCCACTTGCATGAAAAACATTAGCAAAGGGTTGTACTAGTTTTGGCTGGGGTATAGTAGCTTGTATGGTGCTATGGTTAGAATTTGTGATGAAAACAGTGTTGATAAGTTAGGGGTGTTTTTGTTACTGCTAAGCAGTGCTTACACAGAGCCAAGGCCTTTTCTGCTCCTCACACCCCCCCACCAATGTGTAGGCTGGGGGTGCACAAGAAGTTGGAAGGGGGTCAGCCAGGACAGCTGACGCCAACTGACTGTAGGGATGTTCCAGATGATATGGTGACATGCTCAGCATATAAAGATGGGGAAGAAGAAGGAAGGGGGGGATGTTTGGAGTGATGATGCTTGCCTTCCCAAGTAACTGTGATATGCGATGAAGCCCTGCATTCCTGGAGATGGCTGAACACCTACCTGACCATGGAAGTGGTGAATGAATTCCTTGGTTTGCTTTGCTTGTGCATGCAGCTTTTGCTTTCTCCATTGAACTGTCCTTATCTCATCCCACGAGTTTTCTCACTTTTACCCTTCTGATTCTCTCCCCCCTTCCTGCTGCAGGTGAGCGAGGAAGTGGCCGTGTTAGCTGCCTATTGGGATTAAACCATGACAGAAGTGAATCAAAGAAGCATTTGATTGAAAGGTGAAAGACAGAATTATCAAATGTGCAACACTGCCTAACACAATTGACTGCTTCTCCTGTCAGCAGATGCAGCAGCACTGCAAGTATTCCACCTGGCTTTTATCATACAGTGCTGTGTTTTACACTGTTTCCGTTGTGAACTCATAAGAGTATAAAAATTTGCATTCATCTTAGAATAAAAGATGGCTTCTGGGTTTTTTTGAAAAATAATTGTAGGTTTTAAAAGCACTTATTCACAAACAATGTTTCTTGATTTATTTCATGTTACTGTAAAGGAAATTGCTCTGTATTTCAGTTGAATTAATCTGTACATCTCTTTTCCTAATATTCATATATAACTGTATTTAGTGCATTGATTTTCATAATTATACAAGTTACAACAAGTCATTAGTATTTTAATTACAATATTCTGATAAATCTGTTACAAATTGTTTTTCTCTAAGCTCATTCTCAGTTGACAACCTAAGAAATCTATAGGCAAGAATTGGATCAAACCATAAATTTGCTTTAAAGAAAAAAAAAAGGATTCAAATTTAATTGCATGTACTTAGAGATATAAAAAAGGCTTATTCCAATTCATGCCTAAAGAGGTAGGAGTATTTCTGGAACTGACTTCCACTGGTTATAGCACTCCAATTTTTCCCAAAGAAATTCCTGCAGAAAAACATTAGAATTCCATATTTGATGTATTTGTGTTTGCAGAAATACTAAAAAAAGGCATCTAGCTACAGGCTGTATGTATTTTTGGTTTAATTTAAAATCATAACATGAAGATGCTGAAACAGTTTTACAGCTCAATGTACTCCACAACAGTAAGTATGGAGAGCTTGGAAGTTTTCTTTATCCTGTCCCACAACCTCCTACTGCTACATTTTCCTCTTTCCAGCTGTCAGCTCCTTGGGAAGAAGTTTAGTTGAGCTTTTTTACTTCCTTGAAGATCCTGGTAGCAGCAATTTCAGATTGATTGAAAGAGAGCCTGGGATACTGGTATCCTCTGGTAGAAAGCGCACATCCTGAAGCTCCATTTCGTGCTTCTCGTCAGTAGAACACCATCCTGAATGTATCTGCTGATCTTAAACATTGCAGTAAGCCACATGAAGATACACTATCACGCAATCAGTTATAAAGCATTTAATGCATTAATTAAAGTAGAAAACACTGGAATTACATTAGGGAGAATGGCAGAAACAACAGTTAAAGCCATCATGTTTCAGCTTGTAAGATCAACACTAGTTGGAAACAAGAAATTTCATTGGCAATAACAGTAAGTTTTATGCTTCATCATTTAAAATGTTTGCAGTCAATTTTAGAAACAAAATACAGGACTACATTAACTACTAGTCTAGTCTATAACATGACGATTAACATTTCAACTCCCACTCTGCCTATTGGGCTAAAGCAGATGAACTCCCTGGAACACAGGAATACACAGTTGAACAGAGGAATAAATCTCACCTTACACCCAATCTTGCATCTGTTCTACCACGATGAGTTGTAACAGAAACTTACGGGATTCAGTTTCTAACTGGGGAAATTCTTAATTACCTTCCTTGAGAAAAGGGAGTGTATGGGGGGTGGGAGATAAGCAGAACAGGTGCAAGAATGAGTAACAAGATGAATATTTCCATGAAAGAGGTGTGGTAAAATAGGTTCAGCACTCTCCATGACTCAATCGATGAAGGAAGATACTGCACGTGAATTCACAAAGGGAAGAACCTACAAAGGTTTAGGTAAGTACCTAAGCTTTTTGAGTAATCTTCCCTCCCTCCATATTTCACTGCTTAACTTTAATATCAAGTTTAATTTCAGTTTGTTTTTTTTTTCTTATGATCAAAACATGCATTAGGAATAGTGTGCAGCTATGAAGATAGCATACTCATTCCTTGAATACTAGGACAGCATTTAGGACTCAAAGATAGCCTGTTATAGGTTGTACCCCAGTTACAGACAGATAGTCATGATCCACAAAAGGCAAAGAGTTATTGCATCAGACAGTATTATACACACCTATTAAAGGAGTTCATCAAATTAGGCTTCAGTTGTAAAAATTGTAATTAGCACAGCATCAAACAAAAAATACAAACTAGAAGTACCATATAGAAGCTTGTGTACTTATTAAAAATTAAATTCCATTTACCTACGTGGAATAGGAAAAAAAATGTCTTGAGCTACCTCTGAAATGGCAATGTTTTAAACAGACTCAGATGGTGATCTGGAGTTACATTTCTCTAAGCAGTGGTGCACAACGTGCAGTGCCGCACAGCTGGACTCGTTTGAGGGGTTAACGTGCGCTGCAAGATTTGGCCTCAGGATGGCAGCATCCGATGGCAGTAGAGAGTTCCAAATGCATGTTCCAACTCAAAACTGCATCCTGGGCTGCTGCAAACAAGCGTAATGCAGACTAAACATCTGCAGTAACTCTCAAACTGCAAAATAATTCCATACATCATTTTAAGGTGAAATAGAATTAAGAAACGTTACTATCCCATATCCAGATAAAGAGATTTATCTGTTTCTAGACTTCTACTTCAGTTTGTAAACTTTATGGTTTTAATGTTTTTATTTATGGCATGTTTGTCTATTATATACTTTTTAATCAGTGACAGATTAAAAAAGGAGCATAAAGTCAGATGGTCAGGATTAAGCCTGGGCAGAAAAGAATCCCCCCCAAACCAGAAGGAATGTTAAAAAGGCAACAGAGAATGGCGCCTTGCTCAGCTTTCAAACTCATCCCTTCTCCATGTCCCTTCTCCATCACAGCTTCCAAGTTACCTTTAATCAGGTGGCAAAATTACAGCTTATTTTCCTTCCTGCGGTTCATTTTGCTTTTCCTTCTGAAACGTCAGTTTTTTTAAATGGTGCCAGAACCAGTTGTACATGGAAAGCAAAGACTACTACTAGAATCAGTTTCTGCCTTCAAGCATGTCCTGCCCTGCTAAACCATAACCTTAAGCTTGTGAGGGTGGAGCAGGTCCCAGAATCAAGTGCATACTAAGCTGAAGCAATTACTGTTTAAAAAATACACAGGGAATTTGGGGTTGTGAGAATGCAAAAAGAAGTTCACTACAGGTAATTCTTTAGAATTCTGAGCAGAAACACTTATAGGATCTCAAGAAGCTGATCTTTACTGGAAAAGTGCTCTCCACAGACATGAGTAGTATATAAGAAAAGCCCAGGTTTACACTTTGCAGTCAGTTGCATTCCATGGTACCCTACCCCTCAAAAGCATTTGCGACACAGGGAATTCATTATTAGTTTATCTTCTCTGTCTATCACAGTTACTGTGTACAGAAACTCCTTTGTATTTTTCAGCCTGTGCTGCCATCATGTGGTATTTTAGGTGTTTGTTCATTGAAAATAAATATAAATAAATAAATAATGTTTCCTACCGTTTCTTTCTTCTCCTTCCATATGCTGCTGGCCTGAAAAAGCCTCTTAGGAGAAAGACTGAAGAGTTACACCCCTTGTAACACTTGGGCTTTTCTTCAGATTCTTTCCTGGTTTTGCTCTTTTCTTGCAAAAGGAGCAGAAAATGAAGGCTGTCATGCTGGTCAGTGCTTGCCAAGAGGTAAAAGTCATACAAGCTCCCACGCCTTTGATATTGTGTGTCATTCTCAGCTTCACTGGAAAGTCTTACATACTAGTGACCAGAAGCTAATAAAAAGACAGTTTAAGTCTTCTACTTATCTCCTTTTTACCCATGATGAAGGAAAGTTCTGTCCCTGGTAGCAAAGTTTCCCTTTCTACCTCAGTTTACATAAAAAATATTTCCATTTTTAGCACAGGAAAAATTGGGAAGAAATCCTCTCTGGACCCTCCAACCTACAAACCAGAACTGAATACGGTGTTCTGTCTCATGCCCAAGTAGTAAAATAAGAGGACTTTATTTTTGTAGAAAAGCAGCTACATAAGAAAACCGTTTCTAGAAGATTTTAGCAATTAATTCAAATTGTGACCACCTAAACTAACACGTCTCCAGTATCTGTTTTGTACCCTAATCTGTTCCATGCATATTGCTAAATACAAAACTTAATGCAAATCCTACTAAATGCAGTGAGAAGATCACATAAATTACAGTAAGCTTTGGATCATATCGCCTGAGGTCAGGCAGTTTCTTTACTAGTTAGACAACAGGAATTGCTAAAACTAATTTCTTAAATGGGAAAAAAGAAAACCCAAACCATACATAGGGCATTGGCTGTAATTGAAATGTCAAAAGTCATATAAACAGCTTTTGCTTTTCTATTAAAGCAACAATTAAATGACAAAGTAGTGTTCATTAAACCCCCCACATTTCTGAGCAGCAATGAGAAGCCAGCTACAGTCAAACTCTGATTTATTTTGTACAGTTTTATCAATATGATGACATATGGTTCCACTTTACATGTAGAGACTACAAAGTTTTCCAAGTGTTCAATGAACTGGCTCTTCTGGGAGTCTGATTAGAAGCCTGTAATAATGTCACTCACACATTTCTCTTTCATGTAACACTGATAAAAGAATATTTTGTTTTCAGCAAAGGAAAAAAAAAAACAAGCCAAACCAAGACAAAATCTTACTGCCCTTGGGGAAACACTCAAAGAAAGTATTGTGCTGGGTATTCATTTTTCTTCTTCATGGCTGTCCATTATTAGATAAGTGACACTTGGCTCCAGTCAGCTGTATCCCTCCAGGCAAACTTTGATTTTTGCTGTCAATGAGACTACTGCATGATATTGCCTGTTGCTAAGCCCAAAATAACTTTCATGTCAGGTTTCAATTAAAATTAACTTCATTAGCTATGAGTTAGCTCCAGTAAAGGACTAAGACACCGTTAAAAGTAAAAATTACATACTGACCTTCCATTTGCCTTATTTACAGAATAGGGCCAGGATCCTGAGATGAGCACTTATGATCCCTGCATAAATGTCTACCTTCTCCAAAAGTCTGGTTGCATGAAGAAATAGCATAGAATGCTCACCTGAGGAACCATGGTACCCTCATCTGTTCAGTCTACCTCTCTCACTAACAAGTGCCCTACTGAATGGTTTCTTGTCTCATGCTTTCCTTCCACTGAAATGGATCTGCCAAGTAAAAGGAGTAACACGCCTAACCATGAGCCTAGAACAAAAGGAGAGAAAAAAGTTCTCTGCAGTATTTTTTTGACTTGATCCTTCTTGCATTTTTGGACCCTCCTTTGGGTGCTTTGTTTGCATACCACAGTAGTTGGGATGGATGCTAGAACCGTCAGAAGATGGATGGATAGATATAGGAACCTCACAACACCTCTTTCTTCTGGGGTTTAGGGCAAGCTCCAGTCTCCTTGACACATCAGTCTCTTCTTTCCAGTGATGATCTGATTTCCATGATAATGAAATTTTGACCCATGTGAGAGCTTCAGAGTACTTTTTACGTGGTCTGGGTAAGTAGCAGACTAAAACCTTAATTTGTCCCTAGTTCTGGATGCTAGAAGTAATGAAAATACACACCGCAATGTCTGATCTGTAAATGTCTGCATTGGATTCAGTCTTCCATCAGACCAAACAAATCTGTAGTATTAAAACATTTGTGAGGGAAAGATTAAAGCATTTGTGAGGGAAAAGGTGTAGGACTACAGCTCTTACTATCTGCCTCTTGTAGAGACTTCTGTCTTAATTTAGGTCCAGCTCTACTTAAAGTTTTAGGTCCACTGAAATAAAATTTGTTTGTAGCTGTCAAGAAACGTGACAAAAGCAAAAATTGTTTTTAGAGGATGCTTTCATTGTCTTAATATTAAGATCTTATGGAAAGTTCTAACATATTTCTTAATGGAACTTAACAGGAAGAAAATAAGGATTCAGAAGTTATTTTGTACTTGTTAGAAAAATATAGCTGAGCCATAATTACTATTTCTGTTGCCCACTGGGACTGGTAAATTAGCTCTTGCAAAGGTCTTTCCTGACTTCATATATTATGTCTAGACAAATTTTATCATTTTTCCAATAGATGCTGAATGTGGTAAACACCATGTTATCAGCTTGAGTGTAAAAATGCAGTCACCCATTAATTGTAAGTAGTTATGATCATAATTTCAAAGTGTGCTTAATTTCCTTCTGCAAGAAAAATACACTATCTGAATAACGAAATCAATGTGAAACGAAAGGAGTAAACAACAGCTTGCAAAATAAATATCATGAAGTAATTCCCCACCAAAGTTTCAGTAATTACTCTATGGAGTAGGCTGCCCTTAATACAACAATTAATTAATTTTTCCAAATGAATTATGCAAGTTAATATTTTTCTTCATTAATGTTTTGTTGGAGTCATTAAGTTCCATTAATGAATAACAAAGAAGCAATTTGAATTTTATTCTAGCTGATGTGTGCTAATGTGCTTAACTTGAACTAAATGTGTTTCCAGTATGTAATCAAATTTGAATCAATCAAATCAACTTTCCGTTGAAAGTCCTTTTGGAGCTGCAGCTGTTTTATATGGATGTCTCAGAGAAAGATACAGACAAAACCCAAAAGTCTACATGGCTCTGGAATGTACAACATTGTAATTAGGAACCAATCTGTCTGATTTTTGTTAGGAGGATACTGTTTTCCCTACTTCAAGCTCCATTATAAGTCAAAGTGGATAAATTACTTCCTAGGAATAAATTATCTAATGTATTTAGATTTTGTAAAGCTCTGAAAGATTTATAAATCCTAGCTGATTTCTTAGTTTTTAAAAAATTATTTTTCATAAAACAGAGGGTGAATAAATTAGCTGATGAAAGAATTGGAATTTATGCAGCCTCTATCATTTTATCTACACAGCATTTTTTTTTTTCAAAGATGACCAATTCATCTAAAAATTGATCAACTACATATTATTATTCTTGGCAATTTTCATGAGTGCCTTTCTTAATGGAATTCTAATTACCTGATCAGAGGATACAGAGAAGATGCCTTCAGACTTTTATTGGAGGTGCATAGTGATAAAACAAGATGCAACGCTTGTATCATCTTGGACATAAATTGGAAAACAGTAAATTCTGATTATTTTTTATTATTATTATTGAAAACATTAAAAAAACCCAAACTAAATCAAAACAAACACCAAACCAAACAAAAACCCCCAACCAACCAACCAAACAAAAAAATCCCTCATGAGATAGTCAAACATGAGGGTGCACAGAGAGGCTGGGAATCTTTGAGGTTTAAGGAGCACTTAGATACCACCCTAACCATCTGGATCTGATTTAACTGGCTTTGATCAGGGTTTGGAACACATGGCCTTCATAAATCCCTTCCAGTCTAATTATTCTGTGATTCTAAAATTTGTTTAAACAAATATGTATTCACCAGTAATCTAACACAAACTAGGTGGAACTGATAATATTGATACTGAAGGCTTGTCTTTATTAAAAAGAAACTATTTTGACAACTCTACAGAAGAGAAGTTGGAAAAGCATAGAAACATCCATCTTTGTATCATTGCCTCTTCTGAGGTACCTTAGCTTAAGGTACCAGAGGGACACTTATAAATAAAGAGAAAAACAGCATTCATAAGACATCACTGAAAAAAAGGTGAAAAATCTTTTCAAAAGCAGTCATACTACATCTTTGACCTTTGGACATCCTCTTAATGATGAGGATGCAAAAAAACCTAATAACAAACTTTCGCTACCTGTTATTGTGACCAAGATTCCTAATATGAGTCAGATGTCTTCAGTCACACCTTCAAAAGTTAGTTTTAAAAAATATCTCTTTTCCTATCAAACATCATTTAAATAAGCTTGTCACAATCATACTGGTTCTCTGAAAAGATTTCCGGTAGACTTTGTTAGAAGGTTCACTATACTGTAATTTTATTTACAAAACATAAAACCCACCCAAACATACCTCATAAATAATTGAATAGAAAATTACATGTGTGCTTTTCCATTTAAAAAAGCTTTTCACTAAATGACACTGTTTCTTACTTCTTCCTCTTCTGATTGGTAAGAAATAAAGAAGTAAACACGTTAATCCCAAATACTGTCAAATAATATGTGAGAGTAAAATAGTATACTGTTAATGCTGTATAACATTGCTTCACTGCCTATATTGGACTGTTTTAGAAAGCTGAGACAAAAGTCTTTGCAGACATCTCTTAAAACAGCTTGTGAAGGCATCCTACATGATCCTCTGGAATATGTATGAAGATAGGAAGAGAAATTCCTGTTTCAGAATCACTGTAGTGCTTCAGAGCACTGTTATGTTTGCAGGCTTCTACAGACCCTATGAGAGCGAAACATAATCAGATGCTTAGCTTCCCATAATAATCACAGGCATAATCAGGTTAGAAAGAAAGACTGGGGAACACGGTAAAAATGAAGTAATAGCATGTGCTTTCTCAATTCTATTCTATGCCCAAATGTACTGGTGTTCTCTTTTTCCCTTTCCGATGCTAGTTATTTATGGCACTCAGAAGGATAAAGTATCAAATTTCTTTCCCCTGGCATTGTAAGCAGAACCTAAACAATTGATTGTATCTATGTCCTTGAAAGGGAGAAATCGATTTTATACAACGGTGCTTTACAGATTAACTGCAAACTGGCAAAAGAAAGAAGAAAATCACTGAGAACAGAAATAGCTGCACTGAGGAACACTAGAAATATCTCGTTTCTAAATTAATGCTCTACTCTGTTTTATCACTGTATGCTATTAAAAGAGTCAATATTAAGAAAATGATTTATAATATAACTTAAGTTACTTCACAGAATTTGGACTAATCAAGTAATATTATTGCATTTATTGTTGCATAAATGTGACTATAAATGCCAGATATTATCCTATAGCATCCATTGGTAATAGTTATATCAGAGCTTAAAGACAGTTCTAATGAAAAACATGATAAGGAAAATAAGGTTTCTATTAAACTATCCTTTGGCATCTGTTTGTGGATGATTAATAGACAATGATCATAATGCTCATAGAATCACAGAATCATAGAATTGTTAGGACTGGTAAGGACCTTAAGATCATGCAGCTCCAACCCCCCGAATTGCATATAACACTTAAGTGTAGTTTCCGCTTTCAAACAGGATTCCTTTCTTGCCCTTAAGTGGGAAAGAAGCCCCTTGAGAAATAAAGTGGTTTGAATTCCCTTTATCTGACAACAAGAAGCCCCATTAGTGAAACTGTAGGCAGGGTCCCCTTCCATATCTACAGTTCGCCCACTGTCAGTCAGCCCTAGAACAAGCTGATGATATTTATTTTTTTTTTGGTCTGTGTCAAGGACCTTTTGTGGAAATTTCTTTCACTCATGCCCATCAGATAGAAGTCAAAAGGTACGATATTTAAGAACCCTTTTTGTTAAATTGCATGACTGCAGTTCCCTAATCCCAGTAGAGGAGTAATTAGTATTATGTAAAGGTGTTGTGCTTGAAACTGTGAACAGAGCCTTTCAGATTATTTTTACACTGGGAAGAAACAGTAGTTAGTCTCTTATGTGTTGCTCTACTGTTGCTGCAAGGGTATGAAAAGTAGATCAAATGTGTAAGACAGTGAGTATAATTTCCAGCTTTATCCACTGACTATCTCTACCTGAGGCAAATGTGCATGGAATCTCACAGGTGATCACTTGCTATTCAAACAGCCAGAAGAGCTTTACTCAGAACTCTTCACAGAATTCACTGAGAGCTAGAAAATCTCCCTTTACATGAAGGTAACAGTATAGGAAGAAAAGCTATAAATGAATGGAATTTAAATCTTTACATAGATTTGTATTGCAACTGTGATAATGGGAAAGAAGACTGTATGCTTGTGAAAAAAACGCTTAGGGGTAGAGAACAAAAGTAAGCAGGTGTCTACCTTCCTTCCCAAACCAGCAGTCCACTAACCAATGTGAATAGGAAACAGTTCATCTGATCCTCAGTGAGTCAACTCAGGTTTAGGGAAGAACTGAATCATCATGAAAATATCTAAGAGTAACGAAAAAAGTATAATTTGAAATCAAAGTTGCTACTGTTCCGTCATGGTATGTATATAGGGGATCCAAGCCAAATGAAGTATAGGAAATGATGAGGGAGTAAACAAAAACAAGTTTCCTTATATCATTGCATCAAATAGCAATTACTTTGGGAACCTCCATTTAGAGAGGTTGTAAAAGCACAGAAATCACACAGTAACATTTCAGTCTTTCCAAACAATGTTTGCTGCTGCCCATAGATGTGAAGCTCTTGGTTTGCAGCCAGTTTGGACCTCACTTGCTACATGAGGGACAAGTTTGTACAAGAATGAAGTCATATCAAAAGCTGTAGTATCTGTTTCAAAATTGACTAAGAATGGTTTCCTAAAATGAGGAAAATACAACTAAGAAGGATTTGTTTATTGGTTATGTCCACTTATCACTTAATCAGATGCTGAAAAGTGAGTAGAGCAGGGAAGCAGGCTCAAAAGTATCTTTACAACTAGAAGCATCAGGAAAAAACAATGAAGAAAGCACTGATGATTTTGCAAGAGAAATTTCATTAAATTCAAGTCAACAGCTCACTGCGTGTAAAGGAACTGTAAAGTCTTTATAAAGTACTGTGTCAGATTGCTAATAATAATAATCTTTGTATAATAATCTTTGTATTCCTAGATATGACGCAAGCTGACAACATGAAATAATTTGGCCAGTAAGGCCACCTAGGCCTTTTGGGGTTTTTATGTGACATCAGCCTGTACCTTGGGAGGCATTCAAACTTTTGATAGTGGCCTAGATTTGGAAGTTAGTCTTCTATTCAGTAGGGATAAAGAGTTTTGGAGAACAACACAGCCTGATGTAACTTAAAAGTTGCCCTTGCTTTGACTGGAGGCCCCTACCATCCTAATTTTTCCGTGTTTCTAATAAAAATTTTATATTCATATTTCAGGATATTTCTCCCTCTTATCATATTATTAAAGCTGAATCCTGTGACAAACTCTCTTTCACAGTTTCCATTCCTGTTAAAGAAACTGCCACCTGGACTTCTCTCCATCTGCTCCATTTGAAAATATACCATTATGAACATTACATTTAAGAAGGTTGTCTTAATTAAAGAACAAGATACTTGGTGGAAACAAATGTTAATCAGCAGGAAATCTGAAGTATCCTGCACTGCATTTGGTGATAGATTCAGCTTAGGGATTCAAGCTGTGGTGAGTCACTGAGCCTGTTTTGGTGGTGACAAGTGTTTCAGCTGCTGCAAAACCACTGTGGTATTCCCTTTTACCACTTGGACTTTACTTGAATTCTTTAGTCTTTATAGAGCAAAGTAAACCACAGTGAAGGATAATCCTGTCTTTCAGCTTTCAGCTCATTTGGAATACATAAATATGTTGAGTCACTCAAAACCTGCTTTTTCTTGAATAACTGAAAAGGCATATCACTTGGAGCACACTGGCACACATTAATCTAGTCCACATTCATCCCTCAGTTATCTACCTGACACAGAACACACAGGACTCTGTACTTCCCTGTTTTGCACCTCCTGTCCCACTGCTGCTGTTGGAGTTAAATAATGATGCTGCTATATAACAGCAATAACAGCGCTAAAAAATGATCATTTCTTGTCTCAAAAAGCAGTTGAAATATGTGAATTTTTTTATGGCTAGCCTCTTTCTTCTACCTTCTCAAACATAGGTAAACAAAACCCTTGGCTATGTCCTACTTTTCAATAAGATTTTTCAGTTGTCTTACAGCATCTCATCTGGATTGGACTTAGGGGTTACTTGAAGAAATACCTTCTGGGAAAGAAGAATTTTTTGTATACTTCTTTACTGGTATCTGTTTTAAGACCATTTATAGATTGAAAAAACAAACCCAGAAAATGTTTATTATATTGAAAGACTTTAGAAAGTTACTGTGCTCCTATGTAGTGTTACAGTGCAAAAATAGCATTTAATCTTGTTTCTGTGTACCTCAAGGGTTGCAAAGTGCTTTTAGAAAAAAACAGCTGGGCCAATAGGTTGTTTTATAGCATTTGCAAGAATCAAGGGATTGCATTTTGTGCATCTAGAGAGTTTGTCGGGGCCACCGCTTGGATATACACAAATTCTGAAGACTCTCTGTGGGGTTTAATGCAATTCTAGAAGGGACAACTGGAAGCATAAATTGTACTAAAAGGCATTTCTCAGGTTTTCTTTGAAGTTGAAACTACATCAAAAAGTGATAAAAACATTTTCAAGCACACCTTCAAGAGGGTCAGTTCCCCTTGTGCCAAAGAGACTTCTATGAACACCATCAGTTCATAAGTGAAAAAGGGGGGGGGGGGGGGAAGGGGTGAAGAACCAAAACCAGATGCTATTCACATCTTCTGCACTGCAAAGAACTTTTTCTGGGAACAGATGTTTATGTTTTAGGATTCAAGGGGTATGAGTATTTTGTACTATATATTGTGACATAATGGAAAAGTTGATTAGCTAGAACGGTAGGAGAATACAGCAAAATTAGTTTTCAGATCTTTGATCCAGGTACAGCTTACATACTTTTCATTAAGAAAGATAGTGAAATATCATCATTTCTTGGGGAGCTTACACACTAGTCCTCCAGATACCGTTCAGGGTATGAATTCTTCTCTCCTCTGACTTAAGGGTGAGATGAATGTTCTGCCCCTGTTTTACTATGCGCAGAAAAGCCTCAGTCTAAAAAGCTTTGCTGGAAGGCATAGACTGCAGAAACTCCAAGGAGAGCAGGTTTCGGACACCTGGCTTTCCTGTATTTCCTAATGTTTAGTATGGTGATTGCTGTGAACCAGTATGACAGGTATTACTCTCTCTGTACATGCAGGTTATATACTTAAGATGACACATAGTATGAACCTGCTCTCTAGGCGGCAGGAAAGGAAGTCATGATTGAAGTCTTACCTCAGTTTAGACCCCTTCCCTGGGCTTTGTACCCTTTATGAGATCACGGCAAACACCCAGCTGTTCTTTGTTCTTTTAGCTTGGCACTCAAAGCACCACACTTGTATGAGCCAAGCACTGTGTAGGCTCCTAGAAAAACTTCCTGGTTAATCCACAAGCTATTATATGCCTCTGGGGCTCTATAGTAGAGACAGGTTTTGAGGTCCTCAAAACAGACAGATTTTGAACTTTGCCTAATCACTTCTAGAAAACAGGAATGCAATTTAAAATGCAGACTTCTTTAGGACTATGCTATTTTATTGGCAGCTAAATATTAGTTCTATATATAAGTTAACAGTAGGCATTCATGTTAGAGGCCTATTACAAGTCAGATGAAAACTAGAAGTATGTAATCATACATAAAAGGAACAGAAGTTTTGATCTGTCATGATCCCAGAAGATAGGGGTTAAAGTTCTGTAGCAAGAATGTTCAATAATGGCTGCATTTTGTAGGTATCAGAAATACACACCAGAGAAGAACTGCATGCCATGCAAATTAACATGATTGAAAAGCCTTTTCAGGAAAAGCACAGATTTCTCATTCCCTCCAGAAACAATGAGCCTGTTGGTGAAAAAGTTTAAAGGAACTCATAGGAAAAATAACCGCATGATACCTAACCTTCTATTAAAACTGAAAGCTGAAGCTCGCAGGAGTTAACAGGATTCATTGTTCTACGTCATTAATCTTTATGAGCAAAATGATTACAAATTTTTTTGGGGAGAGGAAAACAATTACTTAATGATGCATAAATATATTCCCATAGATATTTCAGAAAGCACTGCTCATAAAGCTGTGCACATAAAGCCCTTGGATGGTACAAACAGCCCAGTCAGTGGCATACTTTTAAACTGGAGAAGAATTCTTTTTTAATTTTTAACTCTGTTCCAGTCACTGTTTAACATTCTGTGTTCACATACTGTCTACATTGTTAAATTGCCTGCAACCCTGGAGCAGTCAGGCAGTACTCAGATTAAGCCACAAAGTAATTAGTTTACAATCACTGAATATTCACAGCTCAATTAAATTATTTACAGAGGTGGAGACAATTTTGCAGCAAAGACAAGCATTTCTATTGACACTCCCCAAAACTGCAAGATAAGTATATCCTGATGTGAAAATTAAAAAGAACTTAAATATCTCTTTTATAAAGAAACTTTTCCTGCCTCTCCTGTTTCACTTTAGAGGTCAGTAGTCTGGAAGTCTGGATATGCATACTCGTACTTTTATAATAAAAGGAGGCGTTCTGGTTTCAATTTTTGTTTTAGGGTGGTGAGGTGAAAAGGGCAACAACCAAAATAACCCCACCATCAAAGCCTTTTTTTTGTTTTTGTCCAATCTGCCATTCTATTACTTGTTAAACAATTTTGGCAGGAAAAATACAAAGCACAGCTCATATTTATAATAGGAAGAACTAAGTAGTGTCACTCAAACCAATCTACTGGCCAAGTTGGAAAACATAGCAATATTGCTCTCCTGGACAGAAATCCTGTTACCTGATTGTATCTCCCAAACTCAAGGCAAAATCAGAAAAAAAAGTGTTTTTTAGCAAAAGAATGATACTGAGGTCAATGCATGCATGTTGTTCTCCATTATGTGGCTATTGAAAAGCACAAGGACACAGGTAAGTGAAGTGTGCAAAGTTAATAGTATTTAAAGCAGTGCTGACAGAAAAATTTTAGCTGAAATTTTGTTTGAGAACAGAAAAAATATTCATTTCAGAAAGTGTAGGCAAGGGAAGAATCAGCCTTATTCCAGTTCAAGTCCACTAGCTTTAATGAAGCTATCTCCAAATTAAGTAGGAAGTCAATCATGTTTTGGTTTTCATTTACTTGTTCTATGGACACCTAATATGCCATCACCATAGATCTGTCCTTGTAAGAGACTGAAGATTAAGGCCCAGTTCTTCAGTTACCTGGAAGCTATTAGCTCTATCAGTATATTTGATACTCTGCAAAAGGTTACAATACAGAGATATCCAAATTATCAAAGACTTGAGCCCATTAGCTCACAAGGCATCACATGTGCATGAAGAGCAATGGCACCTCTTCATCAGAATTGTCCAGAGCAGTAAGGCATGATTTATGTCCTACTGTCCACAGACCACCGAGTACCTGTGTGCTATGCAACAGCCCAAGGGAAACATTCCTTGTTGTCCAGGTAATTAATACAGCAATAGTTTTAACACCATGCAGCTACCAACACTGAGCAGTTATGAAAGAGGAGACAAAACCACATAATATGATGCAACATTCAAGAGGTTTTCTAGAGATCTGGACTATATGAGTGGAGTACCCTGGGACAGCAAGGAAAGCTATTACATACCAGAGAGTTTGCCTTTGACAACACTCAAGTTGCCATAAATAAAAGAATCTTAATGGCATAATCAACCTTGGTGGAGACTTTGACAGACTAAAATCAGCATATCACCCTAACACACAGGCCTAATCACAGTAGCTGTGTCACTGGAAAGTTGTGTTTAATCTACGTCAGTCCAACCACCAGATGCACAGAGTGATACTAACCTTTAGTCTACATCTTATCCAGCCACGCACATAGCAGGTAGATCAGTCAGACCAACCCCGAATCTGCCTTTGGGATTCATTATATTTAAATCAAGTGATTGCATGGGACCTCAATATAACTTTTCATAGCTTACACTTCAAAAGCACAACAGCAGCAATGCTGAAGTCTATCATACATTAAAATTAATGTTAGTAGCTGAAAAGGTAAGATAGTGCACAATCTATGACCAGGATTTAAAGATATCTGTTTTTCTTCCTCTTTTTTCCATATGGCAACAGTTTCAGGTTCTAAAGATGGCGTGTTATCCTTTTGCTGCTGTACCCTTTTCCTGACAAAGGGAGTCAGCAAAGACTTCCCCACTGCCCAAATGTGGCATCAAGTTGACCAAGTTCTCTCTACCCATTTCTGTTTTTTTCAGCCATTGATGGGAAAGTCCATAGAGCAAATGCTGTCAGATCACTGCTTTCTGAAAATATCTAGCTGTCTTAAGAGCACTTTGGAATGCTCTATTTTAGCATCTGGTGATGAGCAATCCCTAAACATTTCTGCACATGGGAACTAGATTAGTTGTAAGAAGCCCTCTCCACAATTTGGTCATGTGTTAAACACAGCCAACCCATCTCTTGCCCCCCAATTTTAGAAACAGATTCTTAATATTTGAGGACTGAAATTCAGCAGTTCTATTTCTTGTTAAGAACAAAATACTTCAGAAATTAGTGTGGTTTTGGACAGCTAAGTAAATCAGCTCAGACCTCAGTTAGAACAATTGCCTGAAAGTAACACAACAGCCAAAAAAAAAATTAGCAAACAAAAGCCCAATTCTGTAGGTATTAGTAATTTGAGCATAAAAAAGATTGCTTTATGCAGCTTAACATTTAAATCCAAAAGGCCAGTTACTGATGAAGCAGAGGATAGGAAGAAATTTAATGGGAGTTTTGCATTGATGAGTAAGAAAGAAATATTTGAGCACTCACTCGGTATTAAAAGCCAAATGGTAAACAAAAATACAGAAAACAAATACCCAGAAAGTAGTATACATATATACCTGCACACATGCATAAAGGAGAAAGAAATAAGACTAATGAGCAGTACTGAATGTTGCGTCCCAGTTAGAAGGAAGTGCAGCAGGAGGACCAGGAGACCTCCTTGGGCGGATAAGGAGTTGCTGGGAAATTTAGAGGGGAATAAAGAGGCTTATAAAATGTGGAAGCAAGGACAGGTGACATGGGAAGAATACAGGGATGTTGTCCGGGAAGCTAGGGACCAGGTTAGGAAAGCTAAGGCCCACTTAGAATTAAACTTGGCTAGGAATGTGAAAGGTAACAGCAAGGGATTCCATAGGTACATTGCAAATAAAAGACAGACGGGGGACAACATGGGCCCCCTCCGGAAGCTCTCAGGAGAACTGGTTACCCTGGATTTGGAGAAGGCTGAGGTTCTGGATGACTACTTTGCCTCTGTCTTCACTGGCAAATGCTCTGACCACACCATCCACGTCTTGGAAGGCAGACGTAGGGACAGTGAGAATGAAGACCTTGGGCCCACTGTAGGAGAGGATCTGGTTTGAGACTATCTTAAGAACCTGAATGTACACAAGTCTATGGGACTGGATGAAATCCATCCGTGGCTCCTGAAGGAGCTGGCAAATGAAGTTGCTGAGCCACTGTCCATCATATTTGAAAAATCATGGCAATCAGGTGAAGTTCCCGACGACTGGAAAAAGGGAAATATAACCCCCATTTTCAAGAAGGGGAAAATGGATGAGCTGGAGAGCTACAGACCAGTCAGTCTCACCTCTGTGCCTGACAGTATCTTGGAGCAGATTCTCCTGGAAGGCCTGCTGAGGCACATGTAAAACAACAGGGTGGTTGGTGACAGCCAGCATGGCTTCACTCAGGGGAAATCCTGCCTGACCAATTTGTTGGCCTTCTATGAGGGGGCCACGGAACTGATGGGCAGGGGTAGAGCAGCTGATGTCATCCACCTGGACTTGTGCAAAGCGTTTGACACTGTCCCACATGACATCCTTGTCTCTAAATTGGAGAGACATCAATTTGATAGGTGGACCACTCGATGGATAAAGAACTGGCTGGCTGGCCGCACGCAAAGAGTTGTGCTCAATGGCTCAGTGTCCAGATGGAGACCAGTAACAAGTGGTGCCCCTCAGGGATCGGTGCTGAGACCGATCTTGTTCAACATCTTTGTCGGTGACATGGACAGTAAGATTGAGTGCGTCCTCAGCAAGTTTGCCGATGACACCAAGCTGTGTGGTTCGGTTGATACGCTGGAGGGAAGGAATGCCATCCAGAGGAACCTTGACATGCTTGTGAGGTGGGCTAATGCCAACCTGATGAAGTTTAAGCATGCCAAGTGCAAGGTCCTACAGCTGGGTGGGAGCAATCCCAGCCACAGCTGCAGGTTGGGAAGAGAAGAGATTCAGAGCAGCCCTGTGGAGAAGGACTTGGGGGTGTTGGTCGATGAGAAAATGAATGAGAACCAGCTTCAGTGTGTGCTCGCAGCCCAGAAAGCCAACCGTATCCTGGGCTGCATCAAAAGGATCGTGACCAGCAGGTCGAGGGAGGTGATCCTGCCCCTCTACGCTGCTTTTGTGAGACCTCACTTGGATTATTGTGCGCAGATCTGGTGTCCTCAACATCAAAAGGGCATGGACCTGTTGGAACAAGTGCAGAGGAGGGCCACGAGGATGATCAGGGGACTGGAGCACCTCCTGTATGAAGATAGGCTGAGCAAGTTGGGGCTGTTCAGCCTGCAGAAGAGAAGGCTGCATGGAGACCTCATAGCAGCCTTCCAGTATCTGAAGGAGACCTATAAGTATGCTGGGGAGGGACTCTTCATGAGGGACTGTAGTGATAGGACAAGGGGTAACGGGTTCAAACTTCAACAGGGGAAGTTTAGATTGGCTATAAGGAAGAAATTCTTTACTGTGATGGTGGTGAGGCACTGGAATGGGTTGCCCAGGGAAGTTGTGAATGCTCCATCGCCAGTCGTGTTCAAGGCCAGGTTGGACAGAGCCTTTGGTGATATGGTTTAGTGGGAGGTGTCCCTGCCCACGGTAGGGGGGTTGGAACTTGGTGATCTTAAGGTCCTTTCCAACCCTAACTATGATTTTGTCATTCTATGACTCTATTAGCTCAACAGGTTATTGTAGACTAAAGCTTATTGCAAAGTAATGTGCTCTGAGTGCATGTTAGAGTATTCCATAAATTAGAGAGAACAGATATGTTTGTCACTCTGTTCAATATAAACTAGCAAACAGTCGCTGAATTCAGAATTTTTTTTTTATAGAGTGAAAGTATAGGCAGACTTATGGCAATGATAATAGATTTGTTTCTTTCAGAAAGCACTCCAAGATTTGCCTTTCGGTGGAAGAAGAGAAAGAGACCAGATTGTATGCACTGCACTTATGAGAGTACTCCTTTCCAGCACTTATCCTGCTATAAGGTATGTGCTATATAAGATCCAATGTCTCAGTAGGAGCTTGAATACGTGTTCTTTCATTCCCCAGGCATTCAACACTACATACTATCTAACTGTACTCTACTGTAGCTAGAATCTCTTGCTGTCACATTTACTGACTCTGCCAAGACTATTTGTAATCTGCTAGTCAAAGCACAGCAGTTCATCTACCAGCAACACAACTGTTGCTTTTACTGACACGTCAGCAGTAGAAACTACATCTCTAAGACTGAAAGCCATGGTCTCCTCCTTGTTCCTTGTGTTTTGACCCCACTCAACAACTAAACTCTGCACAGCTGCTCTTTCAGTCTCCCCCGATGTGATGGGGGAGAGAATCAGCAGGATGAAAGTGGGAAAACTCATTGGTTGAGATAAAGTTTAACATGTAGAGCAAAAGCCACACACACAAGCAGAACAAAACAAGGAATTCATCCACCACTTCCCATGGTGATGCAGGTGTTCAGCTCTCTGTAGGAAAGCAGGGCTCCATCATGTGTAACAGTTACTTGGGAAGACAAACATCATCACTTTGAGCATTCCTTTTTTCTTCTTCTCCCCTCAGTTTTATACTGCTGAGCACCACACCATGTGGTCTGGAATATCCCTATGGTCAGTTTGGTCACCTGTCCCAGCTGTGTCCCCTCCCAGCTTCTTGTTCACCACCAGACCTGTAGCAGAAAAGGCCTTGACTTTGTGTAAACAATGTTCAGCAATAACCAAAACATCCCTGAACTATCAACACTGCTTCAGACACAAATCCAAAACAAACCCATACAAAACGAAAATTAACTTTATGCCAGCCAAAACCAACTCTTTCCCTTAAATTTAATTAGAAACAGAACACATTTTATTTTTCTTGTAATAAGGCCAAGAATGTATTTACAATGGAAATTAAATGAAACATATAATTCCCAAATTCTGTAATTTTCATTTGTGTTGAAGAATTGTTGCCTTTTCAGGCTGGGCCAGGGAAATAACTTTTTATAGTATCTAGTGTTAGGTCTTTTAATAAATTTAAAAGAGTGAGTATAAGTAATCTCTTTTCCAGCTGCAGTCAAAATCATGTACTATTTCATATTGTTGACTCACATATACACCAAGTCACGTATTTCGAAAACCCAAATACTTTTGAAGCTCAGTTTGAAGCCCAGTGTATTTGATTTTCTGTTTCATCAGCTCCAGTTAAAATTCAAGGCTAAGAAACACAGGCTATTCTTGTAATTTAATGGATGAAGGCAGAAACATTCAATGTGAGACTCAATGAGCACATTAGTGTACGTAAGGCATATTTTGCTGTTAATTAACCTCACAGAGAGAGAAGAGAAAATGACCCAGCAGCACAGATTTGATTTTCACTTATATTTGTCTTAGTACATTCCCTCACTTGTGTTTCCCCTCCCTTGCCCACCACCATATGCTCCTAGTCACTACCATTTTAATGTAAACAGCTAAGTAAAAGAAATGAAGAAAAAGACACAGAAAGATAGTAGTAAGCGCCTCCCATATAATAATTAGAGACCTGCTATTTCTGCTGTTATTCTGACAGCAAAAATCCTCAGAACCTTACTTCTCTTGTTTCTGGGGAAAATTGAAGCCTTTCTGCTCCTGCAGCAGTGGCTTCTTGTGACTAGCAATACTGATGCATTAATTACCACTAATGCAGGCAGTTAAAGGTCAACATGCTGGAACATTAACATGGCTCAGGCTTAGTTTTAAAGAAATGATTTGAACAGAAGGTCTAAAAGAAGAGATTAGGTGTTTTCATAAATAAACATTGAGGAGTTCAGGAGTAATTAAGTGTAAGAACAGATATGACAAAGACAACACATCTGCAGGCAACTGAGAAGCTAGGACTAGCATAACAGGCATCTTCCAATAGGTGAACATCTGCCTTTATACTTCAAAGCGTCTTAAAATTTCTGGTCTGTTTTTATTCTTGTCTGTCCCTTATTGAATATGCATCTCAGGACAAATAATGTATCTCCAGAGAAAGAAAATTATCATTTAGAAAACATTACTTCCGGGAATAAAGCAAAATGTGAAATAAGGCCAGTGTATGGAACCTTTTAATTTGCAGAAAGTAAGTGCAGATCACCTGTTTTTAAAGACCGGTGAAGGAGAATGATTATCTAGCAATTTTTTTTTAAAGGTCAGATGCCTTCTTTTCTGCCTATAAACATACCTACCATTTTCTTAAATATTATACTTGATTAATTAAAAGCAAGCAAGCAAGAAAGAACAGACACCAACTAGATATATTTGTTAACTACTCTGTCATGGTCTAGCACCTGCAGTATGAGCAAAACCAAGCATGTAGTGCCTGATTTGAGGGCTTTCTGGAAAGAGCCCTCAATGGGCAATGAAGGGAATCCAGGCAGATTCCCACCATTGCTCTCTAACTTGCTGCAGCATTCCAGTCATTAACCAAGCAGTCACAGTTTTTCTTTTGCCTCCATCACACCATTGCTGCAACTATTTGAACAGCAACATTAATAAAATCAGAACAATTTACGTTGGAAAAGACCTTCAAGATCATCGAGCCCAACCATTAACTCAGTACTGCCAAGTCTACCTCTAAACCATGCCCCTATGTGCCACATCTTTGAAATACCTCCAGGGATGGGGACACAAGTACTTCTCTGGGCAGCCTGTTACAGTGCCTGACAGCCCTTTCAGTGAAGAATTTTTCTTAATAGCCAATCTAATCTTCCCCTGGCTCAGCTCAAGGCCATATCTTCTTTTCATATCACTTGTTCCTTGGGAAAGAGACTGACACCTCACTACAACCTCTTTTCAGGTAGTTGTAGAGATTGGTAAGGTCTCCCCCAAGCCTCTTTTTCTCCAGTGTAAACAACCCCCAGTTCCCTCAGCTGCTCTTCATAAAAGCTGTGTTTAAGACACTTCACCAGTTCCATTGCCCTTCTCTGGAACCACTCCAGCATCTCAATATCTTTCTTGTAGTGAGGGGCACAGAACTGAGCACAGTATTCAAGGTGCGACCGCACCCGTCTTAAGTACAGGGGGATGATCAGTGTCCTGGCCCTGTTGGCTACACTACTGATACAGGCCAGGATGCTGTTGGCCTTCTTGGCCACCTGGGCACAAGCTGGCTCATGTTCAGTGCCCTCAATCAACACCCCCATGTCCTTTTCCACTGAACAGCTTTCCAACCACTCTTTCCCAAGCCTGTAGCACTGCACGGGGTTGTTGTGACCCAGATGCAGGACCTTGCACTTTTCTTTGTTGAACTTCATGCCATTGGCCACAGCCCATCAATCCAGCCTGTGCAGATCCCTTTGTAGAGCCTGTCTACCCTCAAGCAGGTCAACACTCCCACCCAACTTGGTGTCATCTGTAAATTTCCTGAGGGTGCACTTGATCCCCTCATCTAGATAATTGGTAAAGTTATTAAACAGAACTGACCCCAAAACTGAGCCTGGGGAATGGTTTGGAGGTTGCTCTTGTTTGCTATTTGGGTTAGTAGCAATAGATGGCTAGAGTAGTTCAATTTTCCTCTGAAGACCCTAATTCCCTGTTTTTTAACTCCCTACATATACTTTGTTTCCTTCTTGCCTTGTAGTCATTGCTCCTCTTCCCTCCTTTCCTCTTCCAATCTGCCCAAGTTCTTGCCTGTTACTAGCTATATAAGGTAACCTAATGGTGAAGAAGGTGACGTTGAAGGCACTAGGAAGAAAAAGATATCAGAATGATAAGTTTGTGTGAGACCAAATATTTTTCCCTGCTGTCCTCTAGAATCTACTAGACAGCCCTTGAACACATGGTTAGCATTTTTATATATGTATATATATACGGGTGTCTGCTTGTTGGGTCATAGCTTCAGAACTCATAGCTTCCAGGCAGACACCTAAAGAGGTCAGCATTAAGAGGAAAGAAAAACACCATTATTCAGAACCTGAAGTCAGGAACTGGTAGATGAAAAACCTGCTCTTCTTTAAGGGGTAAAAAGTACATTGCAGCTTAGCCATAAGGAAGTAGAAGTCCGAGCACAGAGATTTTTAACAAACTGGGTAATAAATAAATAATAAATGCAATACAGACACCCTAGACAGAGGTACTTCAGAAGACACTTTCCAGACTGATTCAGGGTGTCTAGCCTACAGAAGAATATGTGCAAGTTGATAAAAGGCTGAAAAGCTTGTTAGTTAGAAGATCTGGGTACAGATTTAGAAATAGAACGCTCTTTGCTAAAATATTTTCCATGCAGGTCTAGTTTGCAGGTTTTGTAAATATATCTTCAAAAGGGTTTATTGCTTGAGAGAAAAGAAATAGCCTAGTTAGGAAGTGAATGCAGAATGTATCTCTACAGATTTCTTTTAGGAAACCTTTAGCAAAGCTTTGATGCAGCACTACTATCCTCCTGAGCAGCTTTGTTCAATAGATTTCCCTTTGCCAGAAGCCTTCACTTCCCTATCTCTGACTACCCACCCTTTTCTCCTAACCAGAAGGGACAAAACCCACTGTATTTCCTTTTCAAGCATCTCACTAATTAAGAATTCAACAGACCAAAAGAAAGACCATCTTCCTGGCTCCCTATCCTATAAACATGGATTTTAGCTGTAAGCACTTGCGTCCTTGCTTTTTTCCTACAGCTATGCTTTACACGTGGAGCAATCAACTTAATCTTTTTTTAAGGTTGTCCTGCTCGGTTTCGCTAAAGCTTCTCCTTCCAGGATCAGCTGTAAGAAGCAAGTTAAGCAGTTTATGAGCCAGATGCTCACTATCTGCTGTAGAGGCTGCTAGGCAATTAATTACAAGCGGCCAGCATGTATTTATGAAAAAAAAAATTTTATAGACCTTGACTCCCCTTAAAGGAACCAGCTATCCCCTGACAACCTGTAAAAGAAATCAGGTAAGCTTTTTCTCTGCATGAATGCCTTCCTAGATGAACAGAATCAGAGCAGCTGTTCTAGGAGACACTACTAGTCTTCAGGCAGGATTTAATTATTATGGCAGATGTTACCAGGTAATACCATTTAACATATGTCTGCTCAGCCATTCACAGGCAGACTTGTGCCCTGAGTCTACCAGAAGTGTTATAACCACATACATATGGTGCAGAGCAAATAGATCTGACTTTTTACCAGGGGTTATTAGTCAGTTCAGGGTTGTAAAATCTGTAGTATCATTGCTGCTATCAACTCAGAGAATAAACAGGAAAACCTTGTTTCTGCTTTCACCTTTCCCACTCCAAAAATACAAAAAACCAAACAGCACTAACAAAATAAAAAAAACCCACACCTTTCCCCAATGTCTCCCATAATTACTTTTGTTATGAATGAGACTTAAGGATGTTGATACATAATTTCAATTATGCAGGGTTTGGCATAGAGAACAATATAGAGAGAGAATAAGAGTTTAATCTCTATAATTGGAAATGTTTTTGTTTTGGTTTGTTTTTTTTTTTAGATAAAAAGCAAGATTCTTGATGAAGAAGATCGCTGCTGTGCTATTTAACTGCTTCTGTGGCAGTGCTGGTGGCTGGGAAAAAAACAGGCAGTACTTTGAAAATACACAGATGTCATGTTACTTAATTCTCCCACAGAAGCCTATGCTTCCAGGTTCTGTGTGTTTTTCAGGCCTGAAGAAATAGCATATCATCTTGTTTGTCATGTGTGCTGTCATTGGAGGCACACACTTGTGCCGGACTGGGATGCTTAGCTCCTTGGGCTGCTTTAGTTTTGCATGATCAATATGTGCTGATTTCACATTTTCAAAATGGAGGAAAACATTGACTGGGGGAGACAGTCATGCAGCTGTAAAAGAATTCACGTATTAACACACATATATAGTTGCAGTGTTGTTCGAGTATTACAAACCAAGGCTTCAAAAAATGCAGACTTCTGCTTTTTGACATAGATATCTCTGTTTAAAATAAATTATAATATTTATTCCTGATCACAATAAGCTTGTTAAAAATGCAATGAGTAGTGCAATATCTAGCATACAGGCAGAGTGTAGTTCTGTTTTCTGTTCAAATCCTCTTACTGTGATTTGGAGGCAGGATGTATAACTGAATATGTTATATTGTAATAAAAATATCCTCCCAAACACTAGTACTTTAGTTCATGTTTGCATCAAACATAGTCCTTCTAATCTGAGCTTAGACGAGTGCTTAGCAATGAAGAATTAAAGAGCTGAACACTTTTCTAATGATTTTAAACTTAGTGATGGGCAATACATTTCATCAATTAACTGCACCACTTAATTTTCTTCATCAACAGGTGCAAAAAGCATACTCATGCACTCTTCCAATCTAGCTAATTTGCACACTACCTTTTTTTCATAGTAGTTAACATAGGAATTAACAGGCACTTAATTAGGTATGCTGTAGAAAGGAGCAACTAGTCAGAATCATAGAATCATAGAATAGTTAGGGTTGGAAAGGACCTTAAGATCATCAAGTTCCAACCCCCCTGCCAGGGGCAGGGACACCTCACACTAAGCCATATCACCAAAGGCTCTGTCCAACCTGGCCTTGAACACGACTGGCGATGGAGCATTCACAACTTCCCTGGGCAACCCATTCCAGTGCCTCGCCACCATCACAGTAAAGAATTTCTTCCTTATAGCCAATCTAAACTTCCCCTGTTGAAGTTTGAACCCGTTACCCCTTGTCCTATCACTACAGTCCCTCATGCTCTGAATCTCTTCTCTTCCCAACCTGCAGCTGTGGCTGGGATTGCTCCCACCCAGCTGTAGGACCTTGCACTTGGCATGCTTAAACTTCATCAGGTTGGCATTAGCCCACCTCACAAGCATGTCAAGGTTCCTCTGGATGGCATTCCTTCCCTCCAGCGTATCAACCGAACCACACAGCTTGGTGTCATCGGCAAACTTGCTGAGGACGCACTCAATCTTACTGTCCATGTCACCGACAAAGATGTTGAACAAGATCGGTCTCAGCACCGATCCCTGAGGGGCACCACTTGTTACTGGTCTCCATCTGGACACTGAGCCATTGAGCACAACTCTTTGCGTGCGGCCAGCCAGCCAGTTCTTTATCCATCGAGTGGTCCACCTATCAAATTGATGTCTCTCCAATTTAGAGACAAGGATGTCATGTGGGACAGTGTCAAACGCTTTGCACAAGTCCAGGTGGATGACATCAGCTGCTCTACCCCTGCCCATCAGTTCCGTGGCCCCCTCATAGAAGGCCAACAAATTGGTCAGGCAGGATTTCCCCTGAGTGAAGCCATGCTGGCTGTCACCAACCACCCTGTTGTTTTACATGTGCCTCAGCAGGCCTTCCAGGAGAATCTGCTCCAAGATACTGTCAGGCACAGAGGTGAGACTGACTGGTCTGTAGCTCTCCAGCTCATCCATTTTCCCCTTCTTGAAAATGGGGGTTATATTTCCCTTTTTCCAGTCGTCGGGAACTTCACCTGATTGCCATGATTTTTCAAATATGATGGACAGTGGCTCAGCAACTTCATTTGCCAGCTCCTTCAGGAGCCACGGATGGATTTCATCCAGTCCCATAGACTTGTGTACATTCAGGTTCTTAAGATAGTCTCAAACCAGATCCTCTCCTACAGTGGGCCCAAGGTCTTCATTCTCACTGTCCCTACGTCTGCCTTCCAAGACGTGGATGGTGTGGTCAGAGCATTTGCCAGTGAAGACAGAGGCAAAGTAGTCATCCAGAACCTCAGCCTTCTCCAAATCCAGGGTAACCAGTTCTCCTGAGAGCTTCCGGAGGGGGCCCGTGTTGTCCCCCGTCTGTCTTTTATTTGCAATGTACCTATGGAATCCCTTGCTGTTACCTTTCACATTCCTAGCCAAGTTTAATTCTAAGTGGGCCTTAGCTTTCCTAACCTGGTCCCTAGCTTCCCGGACAACATCCCTGTATTCTTCCCATGTCACCTGTCCTTGCTTCCACATTTTATAAGCCTCTTTATTCCCCTCTAAATTTCCCAGCAACTCCTTATCCGCCCAAGGAGGTCTCCTGGTCCTCCTGCTGCACTTCCTTCTAACTGGGACGCAACACTCCTGAGCTTGTAGTAGGCGATCCTTGAATAGCAACCAACAGTCTTGGGCCCCCCTGCCCTCTAAGGCTTATGTCCCATGGAACCTTACTTAGCAGGTTCCTGAAGAGGTCAAGGTCTGCTCTCTTGAAGTCCAGGGCAGTGAGCTTGCTGCATGCTCTTCTCACTGTCCTGAGGATCTCGAATTCCACCATCTCATGTTTGTTGCAATCAAGGCTGTCATGGAGCGTCACATTTCCAACCAGCCCTTCCCTGTTGGTGAGCACGTGGTCAAGCATGGCGCCTCTCCTTGTTGGCTCCTCTATTACTTGCAGAAGAAAGTAATCTTCCACACAATCGAGGAACCTCCTGGATTGCTTGTGCTGGGCCGTACTGTCCCTCCAACAGATCTCAGGGTGGTTGAAGAGAACCATGAGAACCAGGGCCTGCAAGCGTGAGGCTGTTCCTATCTGTATGTAGAGTGCTTCATCCACCAAGTTTTCTTGATCAGGCTGTCTGCAACAGATCCCCACAATAATGTCTCCTATCCATGTTCTCCCTTTAACCCTGACCCACAAACTCTCTATTGGCTGCTCAACTGTCCCCAGACAGAGTGCCATACTCTCCAGCCTATCCCTAACATAAATAACAACTCCCCCTCCCTGCCTACTGGGCCTGTCTTTTCTAAAGAGCCTGTAACCTTCCATTCCAACACTCCAGTCATGGGAGCCATCCCACCATGTTTCTGTGATGCCTGTTACATCATGCCCCTGTAGATATGCACTGACGAACCTGTTACTTCAGTACGTAGTGCTTTTGATCTTCAGCTGATCTGCTAGCACTTATTTCCAGACCACATAAGTTCAGGAGGTGCAGCTGTTGGATCTGTTTCTTTTGTGTGTCGCTGGCTGCCTAGGTCTTAAAACTGAGGTCTAAGTCATAGAAGTCGGCTCTCTAGAGGGACACCAACATCAGTTCTCTGCTACCTGGTTTAATGAGTTGTTTACAGGAAATACAGGAAGCACCATGATCTAACTTTCTTCTAGTAAGAATCAAGGGCAGCTTTATAAAGCTATAGAAGCAGAAAAAATTGGTAGAAGAAGGCAAACTAACCTCATGTGTAGCTTTACCTTCATTACAGACATTTGTCTTCTGACGCCCAAGTTTATTTGGAGTCCTTGTTCATCCTTTTAATCTTAAACTTGCTTTTGAACACTCATGTATGCTTAACCATTTAATATAATGAAGCTAGTCCTAATGTCTTAGCCCTACCTCGCCCAGGTAAGGTCCTGGAAATAACAAATATATTTGTTACCTCCACCCTCAAATAATAGAACACCTCACATCTGGCCACTAAAGAGAAGAATGATAATTTGACTAATTTAGTAAGTGACAGTGCGTTCTCTAAGTAACAGACTATGTTGCAGGCTCTCAGCATTGCACTGCTCACGTACCCTGTAGGCAAAGATAGTCCGTTTTTTCCAAGAGTTTTGTTGAAGATGATATTTTCCTTTTCTGCTTCTCTTTCTTATAATGCTCCATCAATTTCTGAAGCAATGCAATTAGCAGTAATTATAGGGAGGCTGGCAGAATGAATAGAGATTTTTAGATGATTGTCTTAAAATTTTCTCTTCTAAATGACAACAGATCTGCCTCATAAAAAGAAGGCTACAGAACAACTCTGTCACTGCAGTTACTCCCCACTCTAGAAGCAAATTCATTTATCATTTCAGGAAGCTGCTAGAAGTATAAAGAAGAAAAAAAGAAAAGAAAAAACAAATAATAATTTTCTTCCATCCATGTTTATGATTGGGAAAGAATAGAAAATAGTTTAAATGACAATTATTTTGTTAACATTAGCACTATGCATGGTTAGTATAATATAAATAGCACTAAGGTGAATATCCAGGTTTTCCATCTGATTAGCTGAAAAGGGTTGCTTATGTCATTTTTTTAATTATGCTTGCAGTCTTGAAGTTTTAAAATGTATTTTCAAGCCTTAGAGGTAGGTTGGTGCTCGAACACTGAATCACAGTTCCTTACTGTTTCACACTTTTCTCTCCAAAAGACATATAGTACTTTTGGTACAAGAAAACAACAATAGAAATATAGATTTCTAGTTTTACATTCACCTATGAGCAATGAGCAGTCTTTTGATATTTTCAGTGACATTCTACATATGAATGTTAAACATATTTATAAACATTTATATACATACATAAATGTCTATTCCTAAAAAGAAGGCCACACCCTGCAGCCTGACACCCTACCCTTAACCAGAGTCAATAGCGCAGACAGGATGCTGCCCACATTGTTCATTTAAGGTACGATTCTTCCAAATCACACTACTCTTGTTGGAGCCACACAGCAGCATTATTCTAACCTGCATTCAAAAGCATTTGCAGGTTCCTGGGCTCAGCAGTAGCAGTTATTTTTCTCTTTCTTAGTAGCTGGTGCAGTGCGGAGTTTTTGACTTTCGGCCTGGGAACAGCGCTGATAACACCGATGTTTTCAGTTACTGCTTAGAATGTTTTGGTTTGACCAAGGACTTTCTGAGTCCCATGCTTTGCCAGGGAGGAGGTAAAGCTGGGATGAAGCAGAGACAGGACACCTGACCCAGACTAGCCAAAGAGGTATTCCATACCACAGCACGTCATGCCCAGGATGTAAAAAACTGAGGGCAGTTACCCGGAGGGGTGGGGTTTTGCTGCTGGGTAGGGCTTGGTACCGGGTGGTGAGCAGTTGTATTCTCTTCCCTTGTTATTTATTTCCTTTGTCTTTATTATTATTGGTGGTAGCAGTAGTGATTTGTGTTATACCTCAGTTACTGGACTGCTC
Source organism: Myiopsitta monachus (assembly GCA_017639245.1). NCBI lineage: Eukaryota > Metazoa > Chordata > Aves > Psittaciformes > Psittacidae > Myiopsitta > Myiopsitta monachus. The sequence goes on along the minus strand of CM029918.1, from coordinate 59,799,599 downwards.
TCATCTCAACCCGTGGGAGTTACATTCTTTCGATTCTGCTCCCCATCCCCCTGGGAGCTGGGGGAAGAAAGAGGGAGGAGTGAGTGAGCAAACTACGTGGGTGACTGGGCTTAAACCATGACAGCAGGATAAGCTGCTAGATGACAACGACACCAAGTGTCCCTGGCAGTCCACTGGACCCACGGCATCACTTATGATCCTGTGTTTGCTATCAGCAATTGGGTATGATGCTATATGGTCATCTTTCCTACTGCCTCAATAAAGCTTAGTTTTATAACATGTTGTCAGACTGTGTTACTGTTCAGCCCACAGAAGGCCATGGTTTTTGACATTTTTGCACAGTGTAAGAAATTCACAGATGCTATGTGTACAAGACAGTTAGAAAAGTCATTCTTATTTCAAAAACAAGAATGGTTTCCTTTCTGACATCTTGTTGTTTCCATGTAGTCTGAGTTCCTAATACGGGGCCTGAGGCAGTTAAAAGCTCTGTAGTCATGTTCATTGCATTCATACAAACAGTTAGAACATAGGAAGATGAGTGGTTTAGTCTGTGGTTTTGTTATACTGTTGGGCATATGTCATCCAGCTCTAAACCCTTTCTCGTATTAAAAAGCCCCAAACTACATCACCATGTCCATATGGAAAAACTGCTCTGCTCCTTTTATGGGGAAATTCATTGCTGGATACAATTTTCAGGTAGATGCAGGGAACATCTTTTCAGCTGCTCAGCCCTTAAAAGCAACTCCATGCCTGGTACTCTCAAAATGCTCATTTAAACAGTAAAGGTCAGGAACACAGTGTTTGTCACGCTAAACTTGTCACTGAATGATATTAATAGATATGAGGTTAATCCTAAATAATTTGGTAAAAAGCCCAACCTTTTCTCAACAGCTTTCTTGTGATGAAAGTGAACACCAGTTCAACAAGTATGCAAACATACTTTGAACTTGTGTAATCACAGAATAAGGAAAAAGCTATCAAGTACCGGGAACAGAGGCTTTATTTATGAATAGGGCACTGTGTAATGGTACATGTTACCCTCTACAGATACTGATATTCTCCATATTCCATAATCATGGTCCAGCATTTGGCATGTTACATAAATACCTACTTGCCACTGAAAGACTTCATTGATGAAAACTCAGCTGGAGTAGAAATTGGTGTAATTCAGTCTAGATATCCAGCTGAATTGCTCAAATGTCTGGATTTTGCTAGTAAAAGAGAAGGGATCTATCAGTGTAATGAAGACCCTTTGGGGAGGAAAGAGTTCTACCCAGAATAGTTTGTGGATTAGTGGTTAGGGTGTTATGCTGGAAGGTTGGATGTGACTACAATAACCCTCAGACTTAGGAGGGCAGAAAGTCAGATGAAAAAAATCTGTCAAGTACTACACTGAATAATGACTATATAACAATTCAGCTTGAAACTGCTTCCTCGTCAGAGACCTGATGTTATGCAGGAAGATGCTCTTTGGTATTAGGCGTTGTCATAGTTTAACCCCGGTTGGAAACTAAGTACCATGCAGACTCTCAGTCACCCACCTTCCTGTGGGATGGGGAGAGGAATCGTAGAAAAGATAAAATCCAGAGACTGAGATAAGAACAATTTAATAATTGGAATAAAGTAAAATATAATAGTAATTACCAACAATAATAATAAGAAAAAAGAGAAATAAAACTCAAGAATCCCAAGTGAAGCACAATACAATTGCTCACCACCCACTGACCAATGCCCAGCCCATTCCTGAGCAAAAATTGGTCCCTTCTGGGTAACTCCCTAGTTCATACACTGAGTGTAATGATCCATGGTATGGAATATCCCTTTGGCTAGTTTGGGTCAGGTGTCCTGTCTCTGTTTCCTCCCTGCTTCTTGTGCCCCTCACCACTGGCAGAGCATAAGGGACTGAAAAGTCCTTTATTTAAAGAGCAAGCACTACTTAGCAACAACTAAACCACTGGTGTGTTCTCAGCATTGATCTCTTACTGTCCTGGTTTCAGGTGGGACAGAGTTAATTTCCTTCCATAACACACACTAAATCCAAATCATAGCAATGTACCAGCCACTGGAAGAAAATTAACTCTGTCCCAGCCGAAATCAAGGCAAGCGTATAAAGCTCTGAGGTTTCAAGACAGAATCATAGAATCGTAGAATAGTTAGGGTTGGAAAGGACCTTAAGATCACCAAGTTCCAACCCCCCTGCCAGGGGCAGGGACACCTCACACTCAACCATGCCACCCAAGACTCTGTCCAACCTGGCCTTGAACACGACTGGCGATGGAGCATTCACAACTTCCCTGGGCAACCCATTCCAGTGCCTCACCACCATCACAGTAAAGAATTTCTTCCTCATGTCCAGTCTAAACTTCCCCTGTTTAAGTTTGAACCCGTTACCCCTTGTCCTATCACTACAGTCCCTCATGAAGAGTCCCTCCCCATCATCCTTATAGGCCCTCTTCAGATACTGGAAGGCTGCTATGAGGTCTCCATGCAGCCTTCTCTTCTGCAGGCTGAACAGCCCCAACTTGCTCAGCCTATCTTCATACGGGAGGTGCTCCAGTCCCCTGATCATCCTCGTGGCCCTCCTCTGCACTTGTTCCAACAGTTCCATGCCCTTTTGATGTTGAGATACCAAGATATACCATGCCCTTCTGTGCTGCCTAGCAGTGAGCCCAAGTTTGCCTCTTTACAGCATGCTGGCAAACAGGACAACAGGAGAGGGGATATATGTGGGTCCCCAACAGCTAGAAGATATCCCCAGTGCACACAACAAACAGAAATGTTTCAAGGTTTTCAATATTACATTTAGCCTTTTTAGGGCTATACTAATATACCTAAATATTCCTTTGAACCATGTAGTCCTTTAGAAGTAATTTTAAATTGACTATGTGGCAAATAAATATATCTTCTATACTTAGGAAACCTCAAGACAGATTTTTCACTAATCAATAGGCATTTACACACGCTAATCTAATTAAAGGATTATCTGACATGCTAATTGCCTTTGTACCTAGCTCAAGAATTCCTCACACAGCTCTCCAGAAATAAACAAGTTAGTTCAATATTTTATAGAAGTGTGGATTTCTGCTACTTTTCAGTGAATTAAAATAATCATAATATATAAAAATGTCTCCTGTAGAGTCCCTTAGATTCCACAGAATCAGCTGTTACGATCATTTCCAAGGCTATTAGGAAACTTCTAAGAGGAGCTGAATGGGGCAATCCTGCCTTCAGGAAACTGATTTCTTAAGAAAAAAATGATTCAGTGACCTAATGCGGTTATCACAGAACAGCTATAGCCTGGACCAGACTCGGTTGCTTTTGTTTTTAGTGGTGCCATTTTACGGCACAAAGATGTAGTTACAGCTCCTAAGTAATCCTGGACTGGATTGACTCTCAGAGTTATTTCTGCTCTTTGTCACTGGCTGTTGCCATGGTTTCTGGTCCCAAGGCCAAGAGGTACCAGCTGGCACCAAGTCACAATTTTAAAGGAGCAAACCCTTCTGAAATAGGTTGGTCTTGAGGAATGCTAGCTGGAGCATGCTGTAGCAGGGTCAGAGAACATACTTGTAAGTAAAGCAGATGATGGGTGATCCAGGTCCTGTCTAGCTTCCAGGCTCTCTTCTGTTTCACTGTGTACCTATGCCCTGTAGCATTCACTACTAGCCACAAAATTTTATATCAAGACCTTGACCACCTGATATTCTGAAACCACTACCTGAGGTTTTGCTTCCTAGAGTTCTGTCTAGATTTTTCTCAGCCCAGGCTTTTTGGTCAGCAGAGAAGCGATGAAACTGAGCTTAGTACAAGGACATCCATAGCATTTCAAGGAAGTGGCACTACGGCTTTTGCAAAACTAAGTTTAGTGGACTATTTAACTTAATTTGTCATCATATCTACTGTGAGTCAGAAGTCAGCTGTAATTTCCGCAAGGCTCTCCTGTCTTCTATTTTCCTTCTAGTTCCACATACAAAGGGTACTTAAAGATAGTAAGAGATTATTGCCATCTCCTTCTTCACACTGTTTGCTGTAGTCAAACCTTTTTTCAGAATATACATTGTACCTTGGAAATGCAGGACAGTGATATAGAGCTGATAACCTCAGAATGTAGTCCTGAGGGCTTTACTGTGATTGGAATTTAATGAGGTCTGTCCTGGGTTCAGCAATAGCAGTCATTTTTCTCTTTCTTAGTAGTTGATGCAGTGCTGTGGTTTTGACATTCAGCCTGGAAACAGCGCTGATAACACTGATGCTTTTAGTGGCTGCTCGGTAATGTTTAGTCTGACCAAGGACTTTCTGAGACTCATGCTCTACCAGGGAGGAGGCAAAGCTGGGAGAAAGCAGAGACAGGACACCTGACCAAAACTAACCAAAGAGGCATTCCATACCGCAGCATGTCATGACTACTATATAAACTGGAAGCAGTTACCCAGAAGGCCCAGGTCACTTCTCAGGTCAGGCTGGGTATCGGTCAGCTGGTGGTGAGCAGTTGTATTCTCTTCCCTTGTTATTTCCCTTATAATTATTATTATTGGTGGCAGCCGTAGTGGTTTGTGTTATACCTTAGTTACTGGACTGTTCTTATTTCAGCCTATGGGAGTAACATTCTTTCGATTCTCTCCCCCATCCCTCCGGGAGCAGGGGGGAGGAAGGGGGGAGGAGTGAGATAGCGGCTGTGCGGTTCTGAGTTACTGCTGCGCTTAAACCATGACAAGGTATTAAGCCTTGGACCTCAAGACAGTAGGTATTTTGAACATTTTGGAGAAATAAGACATGAATTTAAAATATAATATAAAATGATGCTGTGGAAAATAAAAGGGAGTTTGCAGTTTGATAGAGACATATTTTTCTCTGTCAAAATTCAGTGTGCAGAACTAAACAATATTCTAGGCAAGTCATCACCAAATATGGTCTTTATCTTTGTCTGGTCAATAAATTTATGTTGAGGGGACTGCAAATATCTTCTTCTTCAGTCTAAAACACTGATTTATGCTCTTGACATAATCCTGGATTCTGCAGTGAAATTACTCCAGTTATGTTAGAGCAGATGCATTCTATCGCAGTGCAAATCTACCTCAGGTTTTCTTTTGCTGCTGATGGCTTGCAATCACTTCCATATGGTATGAGATTAAAATGGGCTGCTCAGGGGAATGAAAATAAGAGATATGGCAAATTATGCCCAATAATGAATGTTTAAAGAAGATAAATCAAGACATCCTGTGTAGTAGTCATTTACTGTTAAACAAAGGAAGGCAAGATAGGCTGTGCATGGTTTTTAGGTGCGACACAGCCTACTGGAATGCCAAACTTACCCTACAGGGTATCCTAAAATTTATAGAAAGGTTTCCTTTTTTGAATATAGAATGCTCAAGAAAAAAAAAAACCAACACATACCAAAAAACCAAAACCAACCACTGCCACAAAACTCAGCAGAAAATTCAAAGTATAGGTGACGCTTATCACCTGACTGCTTTCTCAAAAGCACTTGTGAGGCAAAAGTCAGTCACAAACAACATTAAACAAATCTCTCATTTCTGTGCAAAGATATCTCTGATGTTGGGTTGATGCAGCAAAAATTAGGATAGAAGATATGTTTATTTCTTCTGCTATCAGTTTGATACTTTCTAATGAAGAACTTGTTTAGACTGCTGGGGTTATGACCTCTGACACAGCCAGTCTCTTACTTGTCTGGACGAAAACTTCTGGTTTTGGATTATATCAGTAAATCCCATCTTCAATTTTGTTATAGATATAGGTCTAGCTGACTCATTGCTCACAAAATCAAACAACAAATAAAAACCAAGAACAAAAATAAAATTTGATTCATTAGTCCACTTGCTTATTTTTTTAGTATATAAATTATTCAGATTCACATCCATCCTCTGACCCTTTGGAACTGAATTTCTCCTTCCAGAAGAAGGTGAGCACAAGGTGATTTAGTATTCCAGGATGGATCTGTCTGAGTCACTTTTGTGAAGAATGTTGTGGTTTACATAAATAAATGAGAGTCTTATTCTCTAACATAGCTTTTAAAGTCTTATGCTTGTTGGTCCTTCTTTGCCTCCACAGACCTGCTTCTCCCGCAGGCAAAGCATAACATCGTCCTTTCCCTCTGGGTTTCACTATCTGCAAATACTACTTCAGACTTCCAATACAACTGTATGCAGGCAGGCCATTTATATGGCACTTACCAGCTGGACATCTGCTGTGAGATCCAGCATCATCTACCATTTCAACACCTAGACTAGCTGAGGAGTCTGCCAGAACTGGTTGCTTATGGCAATCACCTGGGATGCAAAAAAATCGGGTTTCAGTCTTCAGTACAAAATCACCCTTGTGGCATGATGCCACTGAAAAACATTATTTTCCTGCAAAGACACTTACCCTTACAAATGGTAGCTGATTCTGAGCCAACCGTCCTCCTAAAGAGAAATGGAATGTAAAGGATTGTGACAATATGTGAGGGTTGAAAACTGATGAAGTATTTAAGGTATTCTTCATCTGTGTGTGGCAAATGCAGTAGCTGAGAGGAAGTCAAAGCAAAACCATATGGGTCCTGAATGCTTGGAAATATTTAATTGTTTAAGTGGATTATTCAACTAGTCCATCAACTGTCAAAGTCTCAAATTACTATTAATTCTATTAAATTTTGTGTTTGAAATGATTACAGTTTGGGCAGCCCAGAGAGGGAAGAAAGTAAGGTTTTTACATGTAACTTTAAATCCGTGAAAGAAGTGATGGTGTGCTGAGGTAAAATACCAATTTAAGTTTCACCATTTGGAACACAGGGGGCTTTCATTAAATAGAAGCAGGCAAAGCACAGGCTTAATGTTGCATATAAACAATGTATCAATCATGAACAATAGCAAAAGCCAGTAAACCTTAGGGAAAAGTGAAGTGACATGCACTGAAAATAAGTTTAATCTGCAAAGAAAGTTGTTCATCTTTGATCCTCAGGGATCGGTGTTGGGACTGGTCTTGTTCAACTTCTTTGTCAGTGACATGGACAGTGGGATTGAGTGCGTCCCCAGCAAGTTTGCCGATGACACCAAGCTGTGTAGTTTGGTTGATACGTTGGAGGGAAGGAATGCCATCCAGAGGAACCTTGACATGCTTGTGAGGTGGGCTGATGCCAACCTGACGAAGTTTAAGCATGCCAAGTGCAAGGTCCTACAGCTGGGTGGGAGCAATTCCAGCCACAGCTGCAGGTTGGGAAGAGAAGAGATTCAGAGCAGCCCTGTGGAGAAGGACTTGGGGGTGTTGGTCGATGAGAAAATGAATGAGAACCAGCTTCAGTGTGTGCTTGCAGCCCAGAAAGCCAACCATATCCTGGGCTGCATCAAAAGGATCGTGACCAGCAGGTCGAGGGAGGTGATCCTGCCCCTCTACGCTGCTTTTGTGAGACCTCACTTGGATTATTGTGCACAGATCTGGTGTCCTCAACATCAAAAGGGCATGGACCTGTTGGAACAAGTGCAGAGGAGGGCCACGAGGATGATCAGGGGACTGGAGCACCTCCCGTATGAAGATAGGCTGAGCAAGTTGGGGCTGTTCAGCCTGGAGGAGAGAAGGCTGCATGGAGACCTCATAGCAGCCTTCCAGTATCTGAAGAGGGCCTATAAGTATGCTGGGGAGGAACTCTTCATGAGGGACTGTAGTGATAGGACAAGGGGTAACGGGTTCAAACTTCAACAGGGGAAGTTTAGATTGGCTATAAGGAAGAAATTCTTTACTGTGATGGTGGTGAGGCACTGGAATGGGTTGCCCAGGGAAGTTGTGAATGCTTCATTGTTGGCGGTGTTCAAGGCCAGGTTGGACAGAGCCTTTGGTGATATGGTTTAGTGGGAGGTGTCCCTGCCCACGGTAGGGGGGTTGGAACTTGGTGATCTTAAGGTCCTTTCCAACCCTAACTATTCTATGATTCTATGATCTGTCATGATTTTATAAACTGTGGTTCATTTTTAGAAAGATATCCAAAGTAAAATAGAACACTCCAGCAAAATGTGATTTGTAATTTTATTAGTGCTAGATATGGCTATCCTTTCTTAAGTGCCCAATACACTGAGCAGGGGCAAAAGTGGATTGCCCTTGGTGGAAGGGAAAAGGGCAGTGGAAAGAAGTAGATAAAGTCCAGAGTATCCATGTTAATGTTCTTACAGACACCTTTCAAGCCTCTGTGTTTTCATCAGGCATGACTGATACTGCGCTGGTTGCCACATGTGTAAGAGCAAAACTGAAAAGGAAAGGGCAAAGCAAATGCCAAGCACATACCATTCTGAGCATATATTGTAAATCACATCAGACTTTCTAAGACACTCATTTCTGCCCAAACAATTTTCTTATAATATTAACCTATTTGGCTGTCAAAATAAGAAAAAACAAAAGTCTTCCCTGTTCTAGGCTTCATAACTGTGATGGCATTTCTTTTGTGGTCATTGCCTTTCTTAATATGGGAAGAAGACATTAGGCACCTAAAGATGCAAAGAGGTGCCTAATGATTACAAATTTACCATCTTATTATCTGCACGTTTAGGTGGCTAAAACCCATTAAAAATGCATCCATAGCTCCTAGAGATACAAGCCATGCCAACATTTATAGCTGCTTCTTAATGAACCACCATTATGAGCCAAGTGGAAGCATTGGCATGCACGTCTGGTTGTTTTTAAATGCTGGATTTGGATTTCCAGCCAAGTAAGGAATTAAGTTTGGAATAGATAGCACTACATTCTTAAAAGATGCTTTTCATGAGGTTTTGTGTGTGGCAATATGCCTCAAAAAATATACCTAGCGGTTTAACGCCCTTACAGTCTGAAATTATCTTCCATTTCCCAAGGGATAACCCTAACTATCAGTTTATGGCAACAGATTCCTCTTGCCTCTTTCTGGCCTGTTTTCATTTTGTATAAATAATTAATTGTTCCCTGAAAAAGGATCTTGAACTAACTCTCCAACTTCCTAGGTGCATTCCCAGCAGTTAAATTTATTTTACCTTATATAAATAATGAATGCATCAACTATTACTATGTATTTTAGTATATATTTAGTACGTATTTTAAACAAGTCTCTGAGCAGAGCATATGCCTGTGCAGAATTTTTTGACATTTTTGGCCAAAAGCCAAGGTTTTGCAAATTTTCTGGCTTTACTTGACCTACAGCTAGAAGACCTCCTGGTTGTTTTTTTTTTTTTTTGTTTGTTTGTTTGTTTTTGTTTTTTTTGGAACCAAAGCAATCAGGGCCAATCTGAAAATACTAATAAAAAAAATAAACCAGTCCATTTAAATTTGAAACAGTTTCAGGTCCACGATTCTATTTTTAAGCTATAAACATCACAGGTATATTTCTTACTTTTAATAATGATGTTTCTGGCTAGTATAAAACTATCTTGTGGGGTTTTATTTTCTGTTAATTTTCTTTATGCTTTGTTTTGTTGCATATCTTGCTTCTGCCAAAACCATAAGTTAAATTTAAAGCCAGTCATAAACCATTGACTATTTTATACATCAGGAACCCTGACCATGAATAATTTTTCCAGGGGCTTGTTACTGATGTCATTAGAGAAAAAAAAAATATGTTCTGTCCTTACTGAAAAGCAAATGGAAATGTTTATGAATAATAGACATTAGTCCTACAAGGAAGCAGGGAGTCTATAGTCTCTGTCTCTTGTTTGCTCCAGATGAGATAATCTACTAAAATTAATGTCTGAAGTCATTACAAGAAGCCATATCTGGTCCAAAGGCCATATCTTAGTCCTAGAGCACATAATACAGATGAGATAAGTAATTGTAACTGAAATAATGTGATTTCAAGATCTGATTTTTCATGATCCATCAACACTAAAATTACTCCTCCCCTCTTCCTCCCCTCTTCATAACACTGGATAGTATTTCAGTATTTGGAAGTTACTGTGTTTTATAGCACTGCTGATTAGAGAGAACAGCATGCTTTGGATGATCATTGGCTTTGTAAATGACTTACTTGCTTCAATAACTTATTTGTATGCAGTTTGCTGCTGAGCAGAATCCACAGCAGCCCAATCAGACTAATCGGTAAGGTTATGGTCGCATACCTAAAAAACAAGCCTAGGATCAATGCTGGGCTTTGAGAAAAAGTGTTAAGAGCTAGTTTGCATGTGCACACTCCTTAGGGGTAGTCCCTGGTAGAGAGGTTTGTTTTGGAGGGGGAAACATTCCAAAAGAGGGTAGGAAAATGACCTAACAGCCAAGATATGCTGGTGTTTCTCAGCTTTCCATCCTTCCCTGGAGTCAGGTTTCTAAGTCAGAAATGCCTTTCTCATGGAAAACACCAAAGATGGACACTTGCATTCATTTATACACAGTAGCCAGTGTGCATGACACTGAAAAGGTAGAAAAATATATTCATATATCCAGTCTGTCTGATCTGATGCCCCCCAGTGCCTAAACCACCAGCCTGTGGGATATGCTAGGGGGGATGAAGTGCCTTTGGATGTGATCCAAATTGAGCAGTCTTTGAGATAGAGAAGATGTATAGAGTCAAGAAAACAGCTCTGCAAATGGATACTCACAGGATTCTGGGTAGCTGATTGGGGGCAGATGCAGTCCCCCCAGCGCACGTTTTAATTAATTTTATAATGAAGCAAATGCCACTAGCTTAGTGGTTAGGACACCTCTTCTGATGTGCTGGTGTTGCAGTGTTGGTGTTGCAAGTGATGCTTCATATCCTGTGATGAGACAACTTCTACACGCAAGGGTGCCTTCATCACCACACAGCTGGGTATGGGCACAGAGAAATGGACACCAGCTGTGCCAAAAAGTTTTGTTCCTATTGTGGGTGTACTGTTTGACCAAGGAGTCCGGCTCCGCAAGGTAGAATCATAGAATCATAGAATAGTTAGGGTTGGGAAGGACCTTAAGATCATCTAGTTCCAGCCCCGCTGCCATGGGCAGGGACGCCTCACACTAATCCATATCACCCAGGGCTCTGTCCAACCTGGCCTTGAACACTGACAGATATGCTTAGGCATCAGCTAAGAGACTGATGGAGGCATTGAAACTTGAAAGATTGTCTGCCAGAAAGATAACACCTGTGGTTACATACCAGCTGAACGGGAGTGTTGAAAACTTAAACCATGCAAAAATATTTGACATCAATTTCTAACACTGCAATTGCATTCCTGAATGTATTTGTGATTATACATCAGTCAGGCATGCCTAATGTTTTAAGAAATACGTTCAAAAACCCTCCTTCTGGTACACTGGGATTCACTGCTTTCCTAGTCTAAGCAATCCTTATGGACAGATCCCCAGCAGGTATAAATCCCTCTTTTCTTAATAACTCATTTCCTCATTTGTGCTGGGGAATCTTCCTTTACTGACCATCCCACCTCCTCCTGGTGGGTTATCTTTTAATAGCCACAGCCATTTTCTGTTTCTTCTTATCAAAACTTATGCAATAAATTAAGTCAGAAGATGTTCTTGAGTGGGTAAATGCTCTCAACTGCATCAATTTAAAGGCGACTTTTCATTCTGTCAAGCATTTTGCTGATATCTGTAATCATCAAGATTTTATTTTCCCTATATTTTGCAGGAAACATGTTCTTTATTTACTTACTTCCAAGCAGTTTGTGGCACGTGTGCTGCTAGGAAGTTTTCAAATCTTTAGTTGCTCTGAGTGAGAAGTTAAGGTATTTCCTGCTGGACTGGAATCAATAGAGGTTTGAGGTTCTTGATAATGGCCTTTTAAGGAAATGATCTTAAACACATTTCTAGACAACAACCTCTTCAGAATGTAGTGGAGTTCAGACACATTTAGAGGTCACCCATTCCCTCGTTAATTCTACCTTGCTGAGAAAAATGCTGAGGGAGGCACAATATAGCAAATACCTTTTACTCCATCAATAAATTCTCTTTGCCTTTTTGCTACCAGCACATATTGCTACAATTAAGCTACAGTTGATGCAAAAGTACAATTATGCACTCTGCATTACCGTAAAAAAAAATACTTCAAAATAAATGTAATTCAAATATCCTAGCAACCTGAATGGTTTCAGATGCATATACTTCAAGATATTTTCATATGAACATTTTGTAGTCCTAACTCACCTTACTGGAGAGATATTGCAAGGTTATATGTAGGGTTTTTCAAAGGTTAAGAATTGACTTTGATGCATAGGTTTAAAAAAAGTACATTTCTGGAAGTATCTATATCATTCTTTTTGGCCACCCTTTTATAAATGGAATTTACAGACAAGCAACTGGCCTATAGTCCTGTTCTCACAGAAATTTGCAACTGGACTGATTACAGTTTCTAGTCCTCATGAAAAGTTCTTTAAATTAGAAGAAAGACTGCTATTGTCTGAACAAGACTCTGGAGCAGATCTTTTCCTTTCTAAGGACCTTGATTCAAGGTAAGATTTCTAAGGAATAAATGAGGTCAAGTATTATTAAACTTTTCTCCTATTCCCTTGTCCTAGAACAAAAAGGTCTGTGTTACAATTTCTAAAGTAAGTATTTTAGCTTAGGAATACATTGACTGGGCAGGAAGACTCCTTTTGTATCTACCAGACCTCTAGTAGAGATCCTTGAACGTGAAGAACTGTATAACCTCTTCAATTTGGAACAGTCTCATACCTCCCCAAGGTAGTTAGAAAGGCTTAATTAGTGCAGGACTTTTCCTGTGTTTTGTTGTCTGCGGCTTTGGAGACCAGCAGAGAGAGGGGTCAGCAAGCTTCTTTCCTGCTGAAATGCCGTGTTCCTCAAATGGTGCTAATCTCATTTGACCAGTAGAATATAAAACAACTAGGTGGTTGTTTTCTAATTTTAATGGGAAGTTATTATAGGTGCCCAGACATTAAAAATAAAGATAATAAAATAATAAATCAATGTCTTAATGGCTTGCTTGTTTCTTAAATGTTTAAAATAACTGTAAGAACTATAGTTTCTGTATTCACTATCACTGTCCTTTAGTGTGCCTGTTATGTTCATTATTATTGCCCTTGTTAAATGAAACAAAACCAAAACACCACATACACAAAAAGCCAAACTCCTGAAGGTTTCCCTATGTTTAACACTGAAAAATACTTATAGTCAGTTTATGCTTAAACCCAAATGACTGCAAAAACTCCTAAGAGAATAAAATCTTCACAAACCCTTATTGCTTTAATACAGTTGTGTCTCTAGGTTGCCTAGTTTCAGTGACCCTGAGTTTTCAGAGGCATTATTAGGAATATCTTGTTACTCTCTATTGCATGAGTGGTCATTTATGCTATCAGGGTAATAAGTAGGATAGATAACGTGATACAAACACTAGATTTGAGTAAGCTTCTGGGAAACCTCTGCAAATTCACAAAGTCAATGGCTTAACCTCACAAATCTCCAGTGGAAAATAAATTTTAATGATTTTACAGACTCAATCCACATTTCAAGATGTAAGTTTCCCCAAACTCCTACTTGACTTCTATTAACTGCTAAACTTAAACAAATAAAAACTTATTTTCTCGCATGGTTCATGGGGACACTGGCAATGTTCATCTTAGAATCACAGAATCATAGAATAGTTAGGGTTGGAAAGGACCTTAAGATCATCTAGCTCTATCCCCCCTACCATGGGCAGGGACACCTTCCACTAACCTATGCCACCCAAAGCTATGCTCAACCTGGCCTTGAACACCACCACTGATGGAGCATTCACAACTTCCCTGGGCAACCCATTTCAGTGCCTCATCACCCTTAAAGAATTTCTTCCTTATATCCCATCTAAACTTCCCCTGTTGAAGTTTGAACCTGTTACCCCTTGTCCTCTCAGTACAGTCACTAATGAAGAGTCCCTCCCCAGCATCCCTATAGGCCCCCTTCAGATACTGGAAGCTTGCTATGAGGTCTCCGCGCAGCCTTCTCTTCTCCAGGCTCAACAGCCCCAACTTTCTCAGCCTATCTTCATACTTCTGTGAATGAAGAACAGGGCATTTCTCATCAGGTACTCAGAGCAAAGAGGCTGGAAATTATAACATTAAAAAGACATTTTAAAGTGCCAGAAAATATGTGTGAACAGAAAAACAATGTGGGACACTGAAAAAGCATGTGACACAGCAGACTAACAACAGGGTTAGAGAGTATTAACAGATGTAATACCTGGTTAGGCCTGCAAGAAAAGAGAAAAATATGTTTGGATTTGTCCTCTGAAAGTGTTGAAATTTTGCAAGAATGGCAGTCTTTTGCACACCTGTGGTAGGTTACAGAAGCCAAAATTGTGGATATGGTTTCAATAGAACTATTACCTGATTCACAGCCAAAGCTCCTACAAGCCTACACCAGCCCCAGGGTGGCAAAATTTACTCTGCTGCAAGCCAGTTCCAAGTATATTGTGCAGCAGTATTTTGTTTGAGTGATTAGAGGACTGGTAGAAAGAAAAATGTTTTAGGAGATAGTGGATCTTTGGCTGGCATTTAAAACATTCTAGACCTTAACTCTTACTAGGAAAAACAGCCAGTGAAATTCCAGGCAACAAAAACTACTGTACATGCTAGTAGAGCCATAACTTGGGGTAAGAATTAGCTCCAAGGCAATAGAGAGAAATTCTGATTTTGAGATTCTGTTTCGGTAGTAATGAAACAAGTCTCCGGTTTGTAGCTGCTTGGCTGCCACACAAAAGCATTTTCCAACCAATCACTGTACAGGACACGCTTTCATGAGTTTCTAATCTTGTTCTTTTTTGCTTGTTCTGACTTTGCTGAACAATGCACATTGTATTAGCAGAGCAATGCATATTGATGTTTCCTAGTGTTACATTGAAAAGGGAATACTGATCTTGCTCCCATTATATGTTATCATTATCGCCCTTCAATGGATTACTTCAAGTTACTACATGTGTCCCGGAATGATTTGCAATCATCACCTTTAGTTCCTCCGTCCTTGCAAAGAAGATACTAAATTGCTCCTTATTTGTCTTTGCCATATATTTAAATTATATTAAATACAATGACAAAATGCCAAACTCTGCTACCCCTCATAGTGTAAAAAATCCTGGGATGACTATAAATCATAGTATTACTTTGTAAATGTAAGAAAACAGAACACAGCCTGCAGCAACCAGAAAATCCCTTAAAACATACTGGTAGAGATTTTACTCTCTAAAATAGTGATTGCAAGCCATCAGGTCTCCTGCTTTCCTCCTTCCTAGGTCTGTGAGAATTGTGGCAGGTCTGGGCATTAGGCTGCTGATCTCCTTGGGTGAAGGGGGCAGGTACTGGGGCACTGGGAAACATTATAACTGAATGAGCTGAACTTACCTGCAAAGCATGAGCTCTGTAACCATGTAAGAAGAGGCTTTCCTAGTGGGTAGGACTTCGGTTGGTTTCATATGGAGAAGATGGCTTTCACTTTTGTTACTGGGCTTTCATACACTTCGCTTTTCCCTAAGGGCAAAAGCCTCTGAAGAAAAGCTTTAAGTCTGTCTTTCTGTTTTGCTTGTTTTGCTGGGGCTGGTTACTGCTTCTCCCTCACTTCAGTGGTTATGAGTGGCCTCCACTGCAGTGCCGGATCACAGACCATGCTGTTAGATGATAACTAGCAGTTTTGAATTACATTCTTCTATCCCAATCTGGGCCTCTTATTTGCTTAAATCCTTTGTCATATGGCTTTTCTTTAGGGAAAAGAGCCTTCAAAGTCTGGAATTCATGCTACAAGACCTTGGAGACTAAAAAAGATGCTTATTAAACTGCCGTGGTCATGCTACGTAACAGAATCAGCATGTGCTGCTGAAAGGTTTGATTTCATGTCTAGACTGTAGTTGTTTGTGTTGGCTAGTACTTGTTCAGATACGATTTATAGGGAAAACCACCTCTCTTTTCCAAGTTGATTCTGTGTGGGAAGCAGACAATGTGAGAGCATCCTGGATATTTGAAAATATACAGCCCTGATAAGATAATTCACTTCCACTTTTATTAATTCTGGTCTTGAAAACCAGTAAACAGAAAAAGGCAGTGACAGTAACAAATACTTCAGTTAATGTTAGCAGAGAGCCATCGAACAGTAGTGTTATCCACTTTATTCTAGATAAGTTTATGATGAGAGATGAACACATCATGTGACAGATTTCTAAAGATGTAAGTCATGCAATGCACACTAATGCCTGTGCTAGAAAAATGCGTATGAAACAGTTTCATGACTGATTTTCAACCTGCAGACATAAACAACATTGCCAGTGGAACGGTCTGCTTAGTGGCTATCAGGTTATGGTGTTCCTTGAACATTCCTACTCCAGGAAAAGCAGTGACGACTTTGCCACTGAAGTTTAGTCATGATCCTTCAGTCTCATACATGTGTCATTCTTGTGCTGGTTTAATTTCACACAATTTAAGGAAGGTTTAGAAATAAGCCATTTCTGTATTTTCATCTTTCTCTGGCTGAGGCATATTAACTGGAGCCTTGTTAGGCATTCAACTATTCAATAAGTATAGGCATAAGGGTGGCATTATTTGCCCCTTATTTCCTTGCTTTGGAGATGCCTAAATGTATAATAATAATATTGATGCAAAAGCAGTTTCAGCAGTTTCCCTAGGTACATCAGATTTCTGCACCATTTAATCTGCTGCCAGCAGAAGCGTGAGAAGTTGATGTAAGAAATACGAAGAATACTTACGAAGAATACTTAAAATATAAATTTAGCATATGGTTTTTGCCTCCACAGAAGTAGGCAGCAATGAGAGTGACTTCTCTGGCTGTCATGCTAGATAGTTTGTGAGCCTCAGGAGCTATCAATACCTATTGCATTATACAATGAAAGATTTTTTAAGTATTAGTTGCCATGATATGATATGTGAATCTGCATGAGCTCACCTGCACATTTCTTGAATTAGGCAGTGACATGAAATAAGGCAGTCATCTCAATATTTTATTTTATGTATAAATTACAGCATTTACATCATCCCACTGGCACTGGGTTGTGATGCGTGAACGGTCAAGATGATGGTGATGCTAGTGGGGAAATAAGAAGAAAATTATTTTAACAAAACTCAAAAGCAAACATCTATTTCTTTCTTTCCATGAAAGCATCAGGCCTGATAATCAGACTGCAGCATTTACAGAATTCATTTTGCATATCTTCATGAAGAGATTTCTCCCACGGCCAGCCAGCCACTGAGAAGACAGATTTGTGTTTTACATAAAGTCGCTGAAATAAGCTTGCCCGTTTGCTAGACGTCATGTTGCTCTTTGGCCAGAAGGTGGTGCTGTTGATTAGTGATAATATGGCGCAGTACTCCAGCGAAGATTTGCTACCAATTTGCTATCACTGCAGTTATTCTTTACTGAACTTAAACGAAGCAGCCATCTGGAGCTTATTCCAGTATTTGAATTCAGTTACTTTACTGCTTAACAGTGACCTACAGAACAATTTAACCATGCTATTCTCCCATTTTTTATGTAAATCAGAGAAATCAGCCAGAGAAATAAGAGGTATAATGTGATACATAAAGTTTTGTTACCTGCATTAAAGGTATGATCTGCTAAAAAAAAAAAAAAACAAACAGAAACAAAACCAAAAGCAAAACCAGCATAAAAATACAATTTGCGTAAGTCAGACAAAGACTGTAATAGAATAAGTAAGAAAAACATGAATATATTTTTTATCCAGGTGTTCCTAGACTTTTAAAGATTTCCTTTCAATGAAGCCTTCATGGGAAAAATCTGCATCAAAGTACAGAGTTCTACTGAATATGTTTAGTACCTTTAGTGCTTGTGAGACACTGCAGACATCAGGCCTGTTCTCAAAAAATTGAAGAAAACAAGAACCTGTATTATGATTTTCCTTCCTCATACTGTTCTTATTATGTGGAAAAATAACTCCTGTGATCTGAGCTAAAGGTCTGCTTGTTGGCAACATGGACATTTCCTGTAATAGCCTTAGTCAGGATTCCCACTGTGGTGGTATTTTTTTTCCCTTGTTCACTACAGCTAACTTCACTTTTAGTTAACTACTCTGAGACTATTATATACACCAGAGCCTACAGTCGTATTTTTCCATGCAGCTAAATGAACTCAAGGAGCATTAAGTTTTGTCTACAGAGTATTAGGACCTTATTAAAGGGCTAGACTGTAATTTGGAGACAGTTACCCAGATGATGGGTCCAGTTGTGTAGTGATGTGCATACTTCTGCTTCCTGCATGTTGAGTCCATAAGCGCAGCTCTGCAGCCCTCCTCTCCATCAGCCCCTCATCCACTTCACATCGAATTCTCACTTCCCAGCACTATAACTGAGGACTGAGCTAGCTTTAAGACTGCAATCACAAGCAGTCAGGTCCTTTCTTCCAATCACTTTTTCTTCCTTCCACTATAAAGAGGAAGTAAGGAAAGCGGTGTGGTTCCCATTTCCAGTGGAAGATAATCCTACAGTGTGAGAATATGAGTGGCTCAACTACATCAAAGCCAAGGGTCACCCTGCAAATGATCTCATGTCCACCTGGTAGGGGCATAGCAAAAAAAAGTGTAAAAAAGAATGTAAGAGTAAGGCAAGCTTTCTCCTGACAATATAATCTCATTTTGAGGTAGTCAGCAATTTATGCTATGCCTAAGCAAATAACTGTCTGCTTTATAGTTCCCGCCTCTCTTGAATACAATTCTGTTTGGAATTCCTTTCTACTTTTGACTTCCACAGCATGTTACAGTAATTGATTGTATTGCACCATTTAATGGGATGATGTCTCATTCTTTTTTTTTGCATTTACTTCCTAGTGAAAAGACTCTTGAGCATAATGAATAATCATTCATCACCTATCCCTTCTATACTGCATTTTTAACAACTCCATAGCCTTTTTTCATATTGCCATAGTACTGCTCTATTTTGGGTCTATGAACTGTTCAGGATTCCACATGTACAAAGCAGACACCAGCATGTATCAAAGGAGAAAAATAAAACCACACCTTGGAATATCGGAATATCAAAATTAGTACCTGGATTACAGTCATATCTTCAAAACTGCGTACATATATTCATTACACATCTTAAAATCTCTCTTTGCACCAAAGTGTGTTTATTTCTTATTTAGAAAAGAAGGAACAGAAATGCAGGTAAGTCAGGCTGCTTACCCAAGGTCACTGTGTCAGAGGCAAAATAGTTTACAAGTTAGGAACCTGTAAAACAACACAACCTGCCTGTGCTCCTCATCATTTTGGAGGCACTCACTTCTCTTGTTGCATGTCTTTTTTTACAGAATATAACACAGGATTTGAAGTTTTGGGATGGTAACTACAAAGAAGTTCTGACTCCAGTCTGTAGTACTGGATACCCATGAAGAAAATTCATGAGGTTATCCTGTCCAGATGCAAAAAGATTAACAGCTTAATTGCCATGAGATCCCCAGGTGCTTAGCTGGACATCCACTGGAGAGACTAGAGATGAAAAAATGTGACATTTCAAGAAGCTGTGTGTATACGAGAGCCTTCAGTGTAAATTACAGAATATGAGACTGCTCCATCAAGAATCCTTGGAGACCATTGTTATTTTTCAATGTGCCTTCAAATGCTTGCACAAAATAGGCTTACCTTACTTTTCTTTATGCAACTACCTCTTTTCTCTCTTTGCTCCTCACCTGTTCTTCCTGTGTCCTGTATTTTTACTTCCCAAATTGATTTCACTTTTCTTCTTAACAAAAACCTATAAGTCTGTTCCTTTTCTTGGGCTTCTTATAGCCATAAGACTTTTTTAGTTCTATGGTGAAAACCCTAATTTTTCCATGAGATTTCCTAGTAATGCTGTGCTTAGTCTCATAATATTAAACTTAATCATTAGAATATAGACTATAGTTCTGACTTTTTTTGGCTTCTGCCCACGCAACTCATGACTGCATCTAAACAGACCTAAACAAAATACACACATGCACACATAGGGCAAATGCAAACATACCAGTGATTTCAGAATCAAGATTATCTTTCTGTTTTCAGCTTAGACTCAGTTAAGTTAGGTTAGATTGTATCAGACAAGAATGTGTTTTTACGTCAAACCTTTTTTGGGCACAGCCCTTCTGAGAAAGAGCATTAGTGAACCCTTGCCTTCCCTTTCCTATTTCAAAACAGGGTTTTAATAATATAAATTATAAGTTGAGGACTTCCAAAATATGAAGAAGCTGAAAAAAAAGTCAGTAGTACAATTGCCATGAGCCCTGTACAAAATTATTTATGTTCTGAAACCTGCAGTCACTTCTAGTTAAGCGTATTTGATAAGGTCTGTCCTAAAAATATCCCATTCCTTTGGACGCGGCTAAGAGACTTCCCTTTGTTGAAAGGATTAGAAGGCCTTGATGGTAGAGAGTTTTCCATGGTTGACTTTGTTGTGCTGTTTTTAACCTGCAACTTGTGCAGCCCTGGTAACTGAAGTGAAGAATGCTGGGTTATGTCTTCTGATTATGGAGCTGGATTATAGGATAGGTAAGTGGCTTGACAGCATCTTGTTTGGGGCCTTTGTTGTTTTATACTCCATTGCTATTCTATGTGATTTGCTATGAGAAAGGTGACAAAATGCATGCATTAAATATTGAACACTTCCTGTATATTCATTATACAATTTTAATTACTCCATTGCTCCCCAAACAATGAGATAATTGTACTTAAAATAGTACCAAGGACAAAAATTAAAATTGCAACACTTCGTAAAAGCTGCATTCAGCTTGAAAATGACACTTTCAACATAAATTAACCTGGGTATTGGGAACAGTTCACATGGAAATTATTATCATGTGAGATGTTCATAGCTAGTATTCTTGTGTCAAGGCCACTAGACGAAAGATTTCTTTTGGGACTCATTTCCCTTCTTCTCAGGACAGTATGTAGAGGACATTAATTTGTTTTAACAGTATCAAGTTTTGGCAAATTGCCAAAGAATACTCATGGTTTTGGGGAAATGTCAGGTGTGAGAATTATTACAATTTGTAACATGAAAATTATTTTTCTCCTGTTTATGTCTGTGTGTTCAGAGAGAGAAATGTACAGCTACTAGAGCTGGGAGAAACATACAGTACACAACAACCACTATTTTAGATGGGTTTTTTTAAACAGGTACTCCAGAAACTCCAGTATTTTATTCACAATTTACTGTGCTATGATACATTGGTGGGTATTCTTGCTTAATTCTGTGTAGCCCAGCAAAATATGAAAGCACCTTTGGACTTGGTGTGAGATTATCCTGAAGAAAAGGCTTATCTATCCTTGAAGAAAAAAACCCAAACTGGGACAGCACTTGTGATGCAGAAATGGTATGACAGTATGTTCCGCAATAAATCCATTTGATCTTCCGAAACCAAACTGTCTGTTGGCTTTTATAAAGGATAGCAATTCTTGAGATATTTTTAAAGAAAATTAAATACTGAATAGATTTAAGCCTGTATATTTTTTTAGACTTACACTATACTGCCTGATGGTTTCTTTCTTTACAAAGGGGGAAGAACATCAGTGCTGTTACCTTTCCTTCTATTTGGCGGTATAGAAAGACCCATTCCTTGTTATGAACAAGTTTACACTGATATCAGAAGAACTTTACAACATTGCATACCACAAATGGTACTTGAAGATCTATACATGGGTAAACTTCCATGAATTTCAATAATTCTGTTTACAGCAGCAACTAATTTTCCCCCATGAAATTGCAGTTATGTGGCATGATATTTCAAATCTGTGAACATTTGGCAAATTCATAGGACAGTTTTCATATATATTTTCTTCCATAAAGTACAGGTCTTCCTTGTATCGGAAATGGTGATGCTTATGAGTTGATGATTTGACCTGCAGTTAATTTTAAAATTCTTCTTGAATATTCTTGGGGAAAAACAGTAGTTATTGAATTTCTTCTCAGAATTTAAAAGGTATTTCTCTGTCACATCTTTTCTCACAAAAGCTTTCATCTACTTACTGTAGACTTTTTTAAGCACACTTCCACAGTAAGTCACTTTAGTATTTGCTGCTTACAACATAAAGAGGAAATGTTTCTAGACCCTAAATATTAATCTCCTTATTGCCTCTCTCTGAACAGAAAAAGAATGCGCACTGCTAGAGACTGAGCCTAGTTGCAGTATTTTCCCATGATAAATATCTTTTCCCTTTCTTTAGCCCTGCAAAGTACTTTTGTCCTTTATTTGCCACTAATGCTGATGATAAAAAATTAAATTACTGATCATCCTTTCAATAAGTTTCCCTTAGAGAATCTCTTCTAAAGAACAAACATTTAAAAGGCATGCAGAAGCTTTAGTTTTATACACAGCCCTACTATATTATTCATTGCAATGCATTTTTAATGTCACAGAAAGAAAAGTAAAATATATTCTAGTTTCAGGGACTAGGCAGCCAAGTGATCCAGGGAATCACAAATTCACAAAGGCTGAAGACAAATGCATATAGTGAGAAAAAAAAACCCAAACACTCCTAAAAAATAAGTAATCTGAAGGTTTTCATGAGGGATTTCTGAAAACTTACTGATTGAAAATCTCTGGAGTCTGTTACCGTGGTACACAGATGCTGGGAACCTCTGACCTAGAAGTATTCAATGCATTTCAGGCACACTCTTTTTTTCAGCAAAGAAATAGGTCAGGAAGATTGAGATAATAAAAGAAAAAAGGCTGAAAACAAAGCTATAGCTATTAACATAGCTGTTGGGATTATGATGAAAGTTTCTCCTACCTCCCCTAGTTCTCTTTACTTTTTATAAAGAAACCAACCTTTTTTTCTTTTGGTACTTTTGTTCGTGAACAAACTCATTTTGACTAAATAATTTCAATGATTTATGTGATCATCCTTTTTAGCATTTAAAACCTGGGTACTATTTTGCAAGAACAAAGAGTGAATAATGTTCTTTACTTTGTTTATGAATTGTCAGGGCTAATGGTTTTCTTTGTGTTGTATTCTCTTGGAATTCAACAATTTATCTTCAATCCACAAGAGTTACAGCATCTACTGAAGAATCGATTTACAAACCCCTCTGAACATAAGACTGCAGATTAAACCTTATGGACACTGTGTTCTTCAAACATGAATGAACCCTTTATGCTACACAATGATGGAATTGCATCATTGTTTGATATAATAAATGAAAAGCAGAGAAGGATTTTTAGCTTTTGTTCTGCACTTCATAACAAAGTATCTAATCAACTGCAATTTTCAAGCACACATTTTGAAGCTGGGAAATGTGTACTGTTACTAGATATGTCATAGACTAAAAAACTTAATTTGTATTGTAGTCTGCCAAACATCAGATAGCAATCCACGCATTACAAGAAACAAAACTGATCAGAAATTCACGAATAATAGATATGAGTTACTTTTAAATAGTGACTGTGAGGGCAAATAATTTTAAAAACATAATTATTTTAATGATGAAATCATCATATTATAGAAACAATTCTCACAAATTGGTAAGTTGCTATTATTTCTATAGTCCCTTACGGATGATTACAACCTTATTTTAACAGAAGTGGAGAACATATGTCAGTGCAGGTAGTTGATAATCCTCAAAAGGGGTCATTATTTTTTTTTAAAGATGTTGCTTATTCAGCTGCTTGACAAAAAAAATAAATCCAATGTAAATCTTGGTAAACTATTGCTTCCCGTCAGTCATTTTTCTTTTCACCTTGACCAATGCAAAGTTCAGAGTTGCCTTGATATGCACGGTTTGATTATACACTGCAGATGAATTTCTCGTAAAGACATCAGAAGGTATTTTGGAATTCACCTCTTACTCAGAGTGTAAGGAAGAGAGAGCACTTTATTGTTAATAAAGGCATTGGCTGTTAAAAACAGGAGAGCAGAAAATGCCAGTGCTCATGAAAGGCCAGTGGGAAAGACGATCAAGTGAAAAAAAATATAAAGAAACCCTGATGCTCCAAAAATTATGCAGTTGAAGCCAAATTTTATTTTGATGAAAGGAAAGTTCTATAAGGAAGGCATTCAAGGTGATATTTAGGTAGTTTTTCAGTCCATTAATTCGTGTTGATGAAGAAATCTAATTACAGACTGGACAGGAAGTATTCAGGGAAACAAAACTAAATGCAAGAAAGAAAGTTATCGGACGACATAAGCAGAAAAATTTGGCTTAGCTTGACAAAGATACAAAAAGAAATCAGAGTTCTGGTGAAAGCTAAAAGTATGAAGACATCATTGTAAGGAATGAAGACATTTCTGAAATGGGACTGATAAAAGCTTTAGAAAAAAAATGCCCAGCAACTTAAAGAGATCAGGAATACAAAAATGGAAAGAATGTCCAGAAAGTTTAAACTGAGAGGAAACACAGTGGCTAAAGAAAAATCTAATGTTAAAGAAAATTTTGAGAGCATTTTGACTCCGGTCAGTTTTGATGAAAGTATGTATGTGGGGGAAGAACAAATATAAAAGAACTGTCTACAATTAATAGCTGAACTGAGCTGGTAAAAAGATTCGCCTGAAACACAAATCAGGAAAAACAGATTGAGGGTAACATTTTGCAGATTGAAGCCATTTTAAAGAGTAAAAAGGGATGACTGCTGGGGCAACTTCTAACCATACTCAAGCTACACTGACTGGGTATGCCTGCTGTGCTGGCTGATGAAGAAAGTGAAAAGGCCAATAATGATGTTTGTCTTTTGTTTCAGTTTGGTTGGAAGCATTGTGCAAAACTGCAAAATCACATGGCATTCAGATCATATAATTGCAATTATGAAGGCTGTATTTGAAGACTCCTGCAGCTTTGAAAAAAAATACTGAAAAATTAAACAAAAAACTTGGTATAATATAAGGAAGCAGAGAGTCACTACATCTTTTCATCATATTCTTAAACTAGACAGTAAGAATGATAAATGAGGTAGAGGTCATGACTTAAGATCATCTAAAGTTAAGGTCCTTAACTAACACAGATGACATCACACAGCTGAAAAAAATGATTGAATTATTGATGAATCAAATTAATAATTAACCTTAGAAGATTGGTTTGGTCAACTTTGACTCATAATAAATGCCAAGAAGATGAAGTGGCTGGCTGTAACATGAAATAGAAGCAAAAGGAAGGGCAAGTGAAATGCGGCATCTGTGAAGTCAAAGAATATGCAAGACTCCTATGTGCACAGAGGAGCCTTGGCCACAGCCGAGATTTCCTTCAGGATGAGAATAAAAGAAGAAATGCTGCACAGGAACTGATGAAATTAGGAACTGATAAAACTTTACTTCTCAAACTGCAAACATATCTGATCTGTGCACTAGCGCTATTACTCTGTGGGCTGGAAGCAGTTACTTTAAATGAGAGAAACATCTGAGGTGTTTGGCATAAGCATCATTTCGAAGACTTCGGGTACTAAAAGACATTTTGGGGTGAAAAGATTTTACATGAAGAAGGTGAAAGGAGAATGGTATATGAAGCCAAGGAAAAATATTTGGTATATTGAAAGATAATGGCAGTAACACTGTAGAAGGTGTAACTGTTCACAAAAAAAATGCTACAATAAAACATGGAAATGCACAGAAGTCTGTCCACCGGCAAACTGACAGCTCTATGATCTAACATTAATTCAGGGATTAATAAAGGAAAGTGACCTGTGCAGAAAAGACCCATATAGCCTCTATTGTCTGAAAAGATATTCTGTGATGAAAAGATGAGAAATAGACAAAACCAATGGATAACTTCATTCTCTGAACAAATTATTTAAATTCTGGACAGGGATGGAGAGGAAGAGTGTCCCTTGGGATATTTTGCTTTTTTCAAGCACACCGTACTAGACATTTACTGTATTTGAATTAACTGTGGACACTGACTTCATAACTTCATTACCTTTTGTTTATGCTGCTAGTAGAGTGGAATTGGGGGGTGGGGGAGGTGAACTTTGAGGCAGGGTGGCTCATGTACAGCAATGCTCCTGCTCCCAGCCTTTATGTCAGAGTATGTCATAGCAAGTAATTTAACAGATGTCCCACAAGTATTAGTCCCTCAAGTGTATCAGCATCTCCTAATTGCTTTTCTCCCCACCCTTCTAAGTTGCAGTATTTTACTCTCTGAAAGGAATGTCTTCGCTTCTCTCACTCCTCAGATGATAGAATTGTCTTCAGTCCTTCTGCTGCCTTGCACTTTTGCTGTTAGATGACTGGTACCTGAGCATTCATTCATGTATTGCTTCAGCTACTTAGAGTTCAATAATGTAAACCATCCTGCATAAGAATTAGGGGAGAAACAATTGCACATACCTGTGTTAATATAACCCCAGCTGACAGCTAAGCTCCACACAGCCACTTATTCGCTCTCCCCTGGTGGGATGGGGGAAAGAATTGGAAGAGTAAAAGTCAGAAAACTTGTGGGTTGAGATAAAGGCAGTTTAATATGTACAGCAAAAGCCATACACACAACCAAAGCAAAACAAAGGCATTCATTCACCACTTCACATGGTCAGGCAGGTGTTCGGCAATCTTCAGATCAGGGCTCCATCACTCATAGCAGTTACTTGGGAAGACAAATGCCATTACTCCGAATGTCCCACCCTTGTTCTTCCCCCAGTTTTAGGTGCTGAACATGATGTCATGTTGTCTGGAATATCCCTGTGGTCAGTTGCATCAGTTGTCCTGGCTGTGTCTCCTCCCAATTTCTTGTGCACCCCCAGCCTACACACTGGTGGGATGGTGTGAAGAACAGAAAAGGCCTTCACTCTGTGTAAACACTGCTCAGCAATAACTAAAACATCCTTTAATTATCAACACTGTTTCAAAGCACAGAACCAAAACAAAGCCCTGTAGTAGTTATCATAAATAAAATTAGTTTTACCTTAGACAAAACCAGCGCAAATTTATCATTGCAAATAAAAATGAAGTACATTTTTCCTGTGAAAGGCAGTGCATGGAGGTATGCCATTTTGTACTGGCAGCACCTGATAATATTTCGGTATTTTTACTCAATTATCAGAAAGAAACACACTTGCAGGACTGTAAATAAACAATTTGACTCCTTTCAAACTCATATATTGTCTAAAATTACAAAACTTTGCTTTGAAACTTGCCATATGAATTCTGGAAAATTTGTCATACTATCTACCCTACAGCATAACCAAATTAAACTCAAATCTACTACATATGGAGAACTTTGCCAGCCAGCTAAGTAGAGTCTATAGATATCTCGATACACTGGTGCAGTTCTCAGGGCCATCCGCAGTGGACAAGGGCAAAGATCAATGTTAAGTCCCTTACAACCAATTCTTTTAATTTTGAATCTGCATGTGTATAATTCTTTGGCTGACATACTCCCTTAACTACAGTATTGCAGCACAACCCTTTAAGGCCCTATTATTCAATGTGTAAGCTTGTTAAAAACCATACAGATTGCTTTGTGCCAACACTTAACCTTGTCAAGTGATTTCTGTAATTTTTTTGCATGTTTTTATTAATCTTGTTGTAGATTATCTGTAAATAAACAGGTGTATTTTTAGCAGAGGTTTTATTCAGAATCATGGAAATGTGATGTATGGCCTCACTACGTCTGCTCTGATTGCCCAGCATTTTTTCTATTTGACTGCTTAGATTCCATTTTTGTAGTTCTGCCCCATGGAACATTTCTAAACAGGAAAAACAAAAGTCAAATTACAAGACAACAGAGAAAGTATTTTGGATGCAAAATTTTTGGCATTTCTTGCTTACTTTACTTACTTACTTGTTTAATTTCTTGTTGACTTTCATCCCCTGTCACTATGCATTTTTCTCAGAAAAATGATCTGCCAAATATGGAGCTCAAAAGTAAAAGAAGCCTGAGATTTAATTCAATGTTACTAAACTCTTTGTTGACATGTATTCATTGCAAACTTTTTATATTCTTGTGTCAAAGCACAAATTTACAGAGTAGAACCTTTCCAAAGAGAAACATTTTTTAGTTTTCTAAACAAGTCATCACTGTTTTGAACAGCAGTTTGGCACCTTTTTTCTTTAGATAAGGAATGGATGACTGCATAGTTTATGTTGTTAACAACAGGTTTTTCTTAAACATTCTCTTCACAGAATCCTTAATTGCAAAATTCTTATATAAGAACCATTAGTGCACGTAAAAATATAGTTTAAAATGTTTTAAATGTAGCTTTTCTTTACTGATTTACTTCAAAGCTGATCTATCCCTTCATACAAAGCAATCTCATAAAATAATGATGAGGAAAACATAGTTCTACTTTCTTTCAAAGATTTCTGATATAACAGAAGTGTGCAATAATTCAAAAAACCCCAGCACCCTGAACTGCAAGACTGTAGGATTAGGATTTCTGGCGACAGCACAATGCTTGCTGTCTTTTAGACACTGCTTCCTGACCTGGCAATGTTACTTGATCTTCATTCTTTTGGGATGCTGAATACTGTTAAAAAATGTGCTCTGGAAGTTAAATAAAGGGAAGGTCTCCTAATAGTTCATGATATTTGAATGGACAAGATGTCACGAAGGTAATCAAACTTCTATCCCAGCTCTATTAGTCGCTTATCTCCGTGAGCTATGACACTTCCCTGTTCCCTGTCTTCCCCTCCAAGTTTTGGCCTGCAATGTCTGTCAGGCTAAAATAATTTTGGGCACGTGTATTTGTAGAAAGCTTATCATTGTTGATCCATTTCAAATGTTTATGTACTGCAGCACAGGAAAAAAATATAAATAAGGGCATTTAGAGGATAATTAAAATTTTTGTTCTTGATAATGAAATTTTCTTGAAACATAATCACTTCACCTTGTTCCAGACCACTGTTGCTATCTTGCAGTTATTCACCCTTCCTTTTGTGCCAATGCCAGATTTTTTTTTGGAAGAGGTAGGACAAAAGATATTTTTTTTTAATATGGCTCATTTCACTAATCTACTGCACAGGCTTGAAAACATTTCTTTGGATGATTCAGAAGGGTTGGGGGATGTAGTATGAAACTGAATTCTGAGGATATCTGCTGAAATGTATTGAAAAAATTGTAAATTTATGTATGTATATATACTGTAGGCAAGCCATAGTGGGCACCTAAACACCACACAACTGCTTGTCCACTTTCTCCCCAAATCCCTAGAGGGGGAAAAGGAAAGGGAAAATTGAAGCAAGAAAACTTGGATGTCAATAATAACAATAATGACAGTAATGATCATGATGGTAATAATAATAATAAGTAATGAAGGATAAGTGGAAAAGAGAGAGGAGATGAAAATAAAACAAATGATGCAAAGTCAGCCACTCACCATCTCCCATTGGTCTGCTTTACCAGTTCCAGAGTAAAGCATGGTTAACTGTCCATAGCCCCTCTATTTTCCCTTTCAGTGCGGAGCATGATGTTACATGGTATGCAGTATCTCTGATTAGTTTGGATCATCTGCCCAGTCATTTCCCCTCCCAAGCTATTGCTCAGCCTCCTATCCTCTTCATGTGGGGGACCAGAGTGAGAAACAGAGAAGAATTTACCTCTGTGCAAGCACCGATCAACAAAAGCTAGAACATTAGTGTGTTACCAGTATTGTTATGATCAGAAATTTAAACCACAGCCCTATATGAGCTGCTACAAGGGAAATTATCTCTATCCTAGCCTGGTAGAATAGATATTACAAAAGCATTTTTTAAAACAGATAGTAATTTCTTTTTCCGCTGCCAAGACCAAAGTCAGAGTTATGGCATACTTTTCTTCTATAACAGCTGATAAGCAATTAAAAGCAATTTAAAGACTGCAGCTCCTTGCTCTGCTCAAGGTGATTACAAAAGAAATGCAGAAACCCAAATTAAACCCTTTGCATGGAAAAGTTTGCATTTTTTAACTTCTATGGCGGAAAAGGATATTACAAGCTGTTGTATAAAGTGATTACCCATATGGTTCCACACTTGCAAGTTACAGAATACCTTAGGTCTTAAAAATACGCATTTACCTTTGCTGCAGTGTACTAAAGTATCTATTTATAGAACTGGGTGAAATTCTATGTTCAGATACTGAATTAAAAAAAAAAAGAAAAAAGATTATTTGGGGCCAAAATTATTTGTAGATATATATTGCATTGGTTTTGTTTTGTTTTGTTTTTTTTCAAATGCTATCTCTTCAAGAGAGCACATTAAGGTTCAAAGTGTTTTGTTTCAGTAGTATGTACCTGATAAAAAACTGCATATTGAAAGTCTTCTTCAAGGCCAGCTGAAAATCAGCCTTATGGGACTTTTCATTCTATACCCAATTTCAACAGTTCTGTTCCTATCTGTCATGTGTAGCTCTTCCATAACACTGTAGCTTCTCTACATCTTACATCCTTTTAGCCTAAAGCCTACAAACTTGACATACTCTGAAAATAACAATATTCCAATCTCCTTTCCTTTTTATCCCCATGGATATGTATCTGAGCTCCCACTGCTCACAGTAATTTGTAAAGCTTTGTTTCTGCTGACAGATGTTATACAGAACTTAGTAGAATGTGGTGTCTACACAGCACTGTAGGAACTTAAATGACCCCATGCAGATATGCTCATTTGTGTTATGTGTTTATATCAATAACTTGTAGGAAAATAGCTGAGCTGCACAAAATTGTTAACAATACCTTTGATAAGGCACCCTGAAAATATGATTCTTGGAATATGCCACTGTTCAATACTAAGGACCACATCAGTATAAAACAATGATTTAGCATCAAAAAGAAAGCATGTGGGTGCAAATAGACAGTTTAAATATTTGAAAAGCTCTGCTATGCAAAACAAATTATTAGCATTATGGTTAAATAAATATAAACCTTAAATCAAACTTTAGAACCTTCAGAAAAATCAGTTTTCATTTATTTATTTTCTTAGGCAAATTATGTCTTTCCCAAGGGAAATGCACAATGCTTTCAAGTTCTTGATTTCCTCAAACCACCTTTACCACGCCCTCTTACTGCACCACTCCAAAACTCTGACCAAAGTTTTTCCTTACTAGGCACTGAAAAAGAGGGACAGGTGTAATTGTGTTGGGAGAAACAATTCACTTTTACCTAGAATTTCCGAAGAATTTTTCTTGTAAGCAAGTAAAGGTTTGCTCAGTGAATTATTGATTCTTGACAGAGATTACTGCACATTCTTCTAATGCAACGCCAGATAGGAATTATATTTATGCACTTTGGGGAATTACAATGATAATAGATCTTTCAGATAGCTCTGTATGCAGGACTAAAAGTGATTAGTATATAGAAATAGAAAAAACAGTATTTGCATTGTCCGTGGACAGTGTTTTTTTGAATATTTATAAATGAAGGAAAATAAATGACAAACTGGTTAAACAAAATATTAAAATTTGCATATTTTTACTGAATTTTATTTGGCAAAGTGTTTGAATCTTACTCAAGATGCCTGGCATGACTGAGCTCAGACCCTTGTCTGGTACTATTGCAATACAAATTGTACCAATTTACAATTGCAAAATAAGTTTGGCATTGACTGAATAGTTTGCAGAAAATACCTAACTCAGCTCTTGTACTTTGAATCACTAACTCTAGTTCCTCTTTCATCCTTTCTGCCTTTCAGTCTTTCTACATAAAATAGTCTCATATTTAGCAGTCACCAAGACTGCTGAAATCATTTAGTATTGCAGTATATTTTAAGAGAAGGAAGGACCTCTGATTGCTGACTTTACAAAAGTTCACAGTGCATCCTTGGTAAGAAAAGACCAAAGCAAACAGAATTTGGCAACTTTTTCAAATTGTGCATTGAGAATTCAGCATGTTGCAACCGTAAGTAATGTTTTGTATCACATCCCTGCATGCTAATGTTACTCAAAGATAAATGCCATTGATAAAACCTATCATTTTCACACATTGAGTGTAAAGTGTTGAAATAAAAGGCTGATGAAGAATAAAGTGTTGAAGTAGTAAGTTATTGTCAACATTTTTCTGTTGATTGCCATTTATTTCAACACTTCATATAATACATTAAATACTCATCTGTCAAGTAAGTGTCTGAAGGCTTGAGGACATAGAGATGCCTCTGAGCACCAGCAAAGAGTGGGGCACCACTGATGGTTAGAGATCACAAGAGGAAGACTGAAATAGCCAGGAATATTGCAGGCTGAAGACTGCAGGAGGTTCTGTGGAGATCCAGGAGCAGTGGAGATATGGAGCAGCACTGAGATGGTTCTGGACAGAGAGCTCTTCAGGAGTAACATAGGACTAGCCAAGGACAGCAGGACACAATCATACACCTTTCAAACAAGTGTACGAACATGTCGTAAGGGATCACTACCTGCTCATAGCAGCAGTAAATGCAGTGACCCAATCAGTCCTGCATTTGTCATGGGCAACCCTCTCACTTCCATGCAATAGAAAATTCCTGAGACAATGCCATCCATGCTTCTGAGACCTGTTGTTGCCTTTTGTGTACTATCACAACCATTTAAGAAAAAACACATGAAAATTTTTATGGTCAATGAAGGACTTGTCTATCTAGTAGCCAAATTAATTTGAGATCTGAATTTAAAGTGTATTAGTTAAAGTGCATATAATCCTCATGTGAGCATCTTTTGAAGTGAACTAAGTGAAATACCACCACTACATTTCTGAGGCTCCCACATGCCTGTTTAATGTTCTCTAAATACTCTACTTCAGATTCAGAGCTTTAATTAATTCAAACTAATACATCTTGATGCCTTTGATTCAGCACTCTTGGAAAAAAAGCTTTTCAACTTTTTTTTGATGGACCAGATTAGAGAAAGAGTAGGAGTAGGTGAGACAGTATTCCCCATTTCTTCATCTTCCAGAATTGCATCAGTACTCATGCATATGAGGGAAGGCAGGAAGGTCAAAAGAATGATCCCTGGCTTTTTCTTTTTGCTTCCTTATCACTTTCTCCCAGTCCAAGTGCTATTTGTTGTAGGACCCACTTCAGCTATGTTAGGCCTATAGTGATCATAATACAGTACCTAAGTGCCTAAAGCGTGAGAGAGTTCAGTAGTTTCCTAGTAAGTTGGGTTCAGCCTGTGGCTCACAGGCTGTTCTTATGCAACTGGGAGATATGGGAGACAGTAATATTTACTCAGGATTCAACAAAGGATCATCCAGTGTTTGGACTAGGCTTGGGTACTGGTACTTACAGGTACTTCAACAGCAATTCATAGTTTTCCTGGCAGGACAAGCAGAACAAAGAAACTCTACTCCCCATTCCTTATAGTTTGGTAGCAAACTGATTAGAAAGGAAGAGCTTCTTTACCTTAAAGGCAAGTGTGTTTCCATTAACTGGTACTAAAAACATACAGTCATATACTGTGAATGTGGTAAGCTCCTGGCACAGGAAAAGAATAAATAAAACAACATATGATCTACAAAAACTGCTTGAGCACACTTCTATGTTTGTTCATACGTATATGGAAATTCAGTGCCAGCAAACTTCTACACAGCTACTTTACAGACTGAACAAAATTAAAGCACAGATAACAGCCTAATTTAGGTCTGATATTGCAAATAAAGCACTAAATGAGGTAACCTTGTGTTGGAAAAATTAATTTTTTTCAACATGTGCTAAGACACAGGAGCTGTATTTCCACAAAACAAATTTATTTTTGTGCAACATTTAAAGATAAACCCACTAAAACTAAAACATACATTCATTTCTTTTTCTTAATCTGGACAAAGTCTTTTAAGATAAGCAAAAATTTTGTTTTCTTACTAATGTGATTTTTTTTTTTTTCTGGTAGGAGAACATAAGCTATAATATTTAAAGTTCTTCAAAGTGTTCTCAGTGTGACAGTTATTTGTTCGTTAACTGCTGGGAAATTGAATCTCTCAGGGTGCAAAATGAGATGAAACCCAACTGTGTTGAGTTAAGTTTGGTGACATCATACAACTGTATATTCCACACTGGTCTGGCACATTAGATCAGATACTTTTTATTACTCAGCACATTTGGAATCCATGGACCAAAATGATCCTGTCTTTATCCTGTTAATTTGTGCACAACTGCTCTAAGGAGGAGTCTGAACCACTGGCTTCTGAGATCATTATCAGGGTGGTATATTACTTCTCAAAGAAACCCATGATTTAACATAATGGTTGAAAGTTAACATAATGGCTTCTTGCTTTAGCAGGTGTCTCTGAAAATGCCTGGAGAATCTGTGTAGTTTCTCACAATTTCCTGAAACCAAACATAATAAGAAAGTAAAGAAAACATAATAGTATTTTGTGATAGCCCCTAAATTTATTTTTTTTTTTTCTATAATTTTCACCAGTCTCCACGTACCAAACACAAAATGCCAAACTCTCCCTAAGACCCTGGTGGTCCTTTTATAATCATA
The DNA here is from genome assembly GCA_017639245.1 of Myiopsitta monachus. Lineage (NCBI taxonomy): Eukaryota > Metazoa > Chordata > Aves > Psittaciformes > Psittacidae > Myiopsitta > Myiopsitta monachus. Next base: position 59,765,412 of record CM029918.1, on the reverse strand, counting down.
TTTTACCCTCTGACCTAGCCTAGCATTTTCTTTTATTTTACTTGGTTAGGAAAATAGAAGCTTTGGTCAAAAATAATCTTCAGTTTCCAGTCTGCATGCCTCATCTGGCCTCATTGTGACTTTAAGAAGAATGTTCTCTGCAGCAGGGTGAGTAGATCCCTCTCCTCACCCTACCTGTTGCTTCATGATGACACTCCACTCTCTTTCTCTTGCCCTTTTTTTCTTCCCACTCCTGGCCACATGCTGTTTCAGCAGCTTTGCACCACTTGTGGATTCCTTTGTGAGCTAATCCAATTCACTAACTTTGCAAGAGGATAATAAAAAAAAAAAAGTAAAAATTAACTCTGAATTAAATCAGCTTCAGGAAAGCCCTAATGAGTGCTGGAGTTCCTGAAAAGAGGGGTGAAACTGAAAAGGGGAGCTTAAATATATGCAGAAGAGACCTTTGGTTTGGTGACAATGGTCTTAAACTGATTATGCTTTGCATGGAAACATAGCTTAACTGGCTTTGTAAGTAACTCATTGCTTGATTATCACTCATCTGCAGCCCACAGTAAGAAAATGAGTTCCCTGTCAGTAAGCTGCTCTCACTTGAAAGGAAGGTTATTCATGTTGCTGATTCTTAATTGCACTCTTTTTTTTGCTTTTCTAGTAACAAGAAATGAAACAGCTCTTTCGTATGTCATTACCAATTTCAGGCACACATGGAAATAAAAAGCTAAAGGTGAAAGGCCAATATTATCTGCAAAAAGAACTGTCATCCTCAAGCAATATTTGTTATGCAGACTGATGTGGATATGGATAGACATGTCTATTAGTACTCTAGCCCTATCACACAGGATTCTATTTAAACACCAAAATAAGACTCTTACTTCAAATTACAAATCAAATGTTTGGTCCTGGGAAAAATTCAGAAGTGTTGAATTGATTGTAAAAAAAATCAACTTCTGACGTACTCTCAGGCTGCAGCCCGAAAACTGGAAATATTGGAGACAGCTATCTGTTGCCACTGAAGATATATATAACCTGAGACCGAGCACTCTCTCTCTCTCTCATAAACTTTATCTTTTCTCATAAGAAATGCCCAATTTCTCTGGTGTAGCAGGCCAGGCATTGGCAGGCTTAGGTACATAATAGGTTCTATATTAATAGTTGTTTGACACTGATTTTTATATTCTGAATTTAAGGATATTCATTTCAGAGGAAGCTATTTCTACTGTGCTGATTGCGGGGAGGCTCATAGTGTGGAGACTGTTTCAAACAGCATAATTAAATGATTTTCAACCATTTTTACACCAAAACACTCATAGATTTACACCTGCCTTCAGCAGCTTGAGAAGCTTATCTACATTCTATTGAGGATAAATGATGCAACGCAAATAGATGAGATTCCACTGGTGAAAAATGATCCTTACTGCTGAAATGTATAGTGCTGGAGTCTGAATACAGCAGCACATCCTCCCTTCCCTTGTGACAGGAAGCAAAGTGTGCACCTGCTCCACACCAGCGCTGCCTACAGAGAGGCTGGAACATCCTAAGTCTTTACTCTCTGCTGCACAAAATATGCCCATTCTAACCGAAGCAAGGTCATGGAAATCAAATAAGCTGTGAGGCTGTTTACAACATAGATTTTGTAACACTTAGCCTTTAATTTCTTTCTTAGGGGCTAATATGGCATCCATAACTGTAGCATTGGAACTTATAGACGGAAATGAAGAGGTGAAGCCTGGAGTAGTCTGCATCAGGGAGCTGGCATGAGTAAAAAAGCTTTCTGCAAATAGGAAAAGCCGCATTGAAAAGAATTATCATCTTACCCTGCGTAAACATGCCCGTGCTGGAGTAGTTCTGAAGTACTCTAAGGGCTTTGTCAAATTTTTAGAATTTTTCTTTTTTTTTTTAGAGGTTAGAGAGCTTAAATTCTGTGCATCCATCTATTACTCATTCTGAATTAATTCTCACTAGTGACAGCTGTGAAAAAGGATTTGGTTTAAAACTGGTGAGTTTGTGAAAACTAACGATGTTGCTTTCAACTGAAATTTCCTCTGGAATAGCTTCTCAAGACTAGGATAGGATTTCTTCTCCAAGTGAACACACTAATGTTTGGACTAATTTATTCAGTGGATTCTTTTCAGGCATATACTATTAAATTCTCGACAGCTCTCACACTAAAGGAATATACACAAAATAATGCATTTTTTCTCTTATTTTCTAAACTGGAAAGGCCTTTTGTAATAATAGAAGCTGGAAAGAGGTCTGAAAGTTCTAATCAAAGCAATTCATCAATCTGTTTATTATTTTCTCATCATGGGTTTTGCTAAGGACTGAAGAACAGAGGATGAAAACATGAATGCACAGAACAGGAACAGAAATGTTGTATGTTGTATTTTGTTTTATCCATAAAAAGATTAAAATCCATTTAAAGGTCTAGTGGACATTAATTATTAGGCTAGAATGAAAAAATGTGAGGGAAGAAAGGGTTTCATTAAATGGACGTCAGGATACAACCTTGAGGGTTTATTTGAATTACCATGGCATAGACAAGAAGTAAGAAGCCTTTGCCAGGTTTAATTTTGTTTTCTAGAAACCAGCTGATTAGCTGAGATATAGAAGGTAGAACAAAGATGGCGGTTTGTTTAAAGTGAAGAAAAATGATGTAGAGCTAAACTTCCAAAAGGTTGTTGTTTTCCCAATAATCCCCTATTTTTCTGCATTTCTGCCTCAAAGGAAAAACAAAAGGGCAGTCTTTTGCATATTATAAATACATTGGAGATGTCTGCAGTAAAAGACTTTATTTTTTAATATTATTACTACAGATCAGGGTCTTCTTGTCTAGAAAAGGCAAAACCTGATTTTTGTTTCTTTAACACTGGGATACTAAACTTCAAATCCTCCTTTTCTTGCTGAATGTCAGCAGGAATATGCAGAAATATTAGCACAGTTTAGGACAGCAAACCATCAGGTGGTACTTTGGTCAATCTTCCCTGTCAAAGCTGTTCCAGTTGGCATAAATTACTTCAGTACTAATTGAGACAGAGAACAAAATCAGCTTAATGACCTAGGAATGCCCTAGTGTTTTGTAGGTGCTGAAATGAAATAACTAATTATTGGCTGAAGAAATTCACCTGTACTTAATGAAAATATACCAATTTTATGACATGTCTCTTTACATTTTTAGAAGAAAGCTGTGTTCCCATAAGAATTCAGTGTCCACTAGTCCACCAGAAATGCAAAGGTTATTATTAAGAAGAGCATATATATGACATAGCTACTCTTTTTCTTATGTTTCCTTGCTTTTCCTTATGGTACTTGGTTGTTTTTGTTTTTTTTTTTTTTTCCCCTACTACTTGTCACTAACTGCAAATAAATTCTTTTCGTCTTTAAGAGAGATTTTATTTCCTCATATCTGAATTTCTCAGCTACACATAGAACTGAAGATATACTGTAATAACTCTTTGTTAGCAAACTGGACAATAATATATTTCCACATAGGCTTGTGGAGAAACAACAACCATGGTGGTATGATTGCACATTGTATTTTGCTTGCAGTACAGATTAAATTAATATGGGCTTCGAGAAGCAGGTTCTGGTTATTCAGGCTAGCTGCAGGCTAGGCATAATATCTGCACCTTTATTTTCTCTGTGCTGCATATTTCAGTATGTAAAATACATGAACACCAGTGTCACTACAGTGAATTAAAATTGATAGAGCATGTTATAAAGGAGGTAAATAAAGAGATTTTTTGGAGGTATCTTACCCATGATATTTCTACCTGCATTGTTTTTCCTGCTTTAAAATAAAAGGCTACCAAGATAAAAGTTTGTAGTTACTACAGATGTATTTCAAAACAGGAGAAAAAAGAAGTTAAAATAATGAAAATCTGTTACGTGATTATTTTTCAAGTTTCAGACTAAAATATGGAAAACTTCTAATTAAGTATTCATAAACAGCTTCTATAAGAAGCATAAGTCAAGTACTGAATGGGTCTCATAAGTGAAAAAATGTTTGCATATTAGATAAACTACTGATAATCCACATCCTTGGAACAGATCCCATTGATCTAGCATATTTTTAAAGGATTCAAATACCAGCCTTTAAGAATGTAGAACTGAATCAATATGTATGTTACACATAAAATGACAAAGATGAATTAAGCTATTTTATCTAGCATAACCTTCTCTGGATTATTCATACATTACCTTCTTCATGTCTCATGCAGTAAGAGTGATTCAAGTTTTCTTCACCATTGGGCCTGTCATCCTGTCATATTTTAATGTCAACACTATGTTTGTTAGGGACATTTTGTCCAAGGGGGTTTCATTTTTGCCTTTTAGTCAGTGAAGAGAGAAAATATCACTGTGTCCCTGTGTTTTTGCGTAACTTCACACCAACATAGCAAGTTGGTGATTAACTGTGCTGTCATAATAAACATCAAGGATTTAGAAAATGTATTTGGTTGGAACACCTCACTCTGGGCTTTTTCATTGTTTAATAGCTTTCCTTTTCTATTCCCACACTGCTTCATTTGGTGCAATAAAATTCTGCAAGCAAGGAGTGGGCTGAAGGAACCACCAAATTATCATGGTAACCAGAAGTTCATGAAAAATTATATTCCATTAGGGAAGGAAAAAAAAAAAACAAATATCAGACAAGCAAGCCAATGGAATGATACGGCAGTCATGGCACCTCCATTTAGAAGCCATAGGTCAACTGTAAATGTTACGTCAAAACACACTCATGATTACTGAAAAAGTGAGTCAGAATTGTGGCTATGAACCTATTTACTGAGACATAACTTGCTAAGCAAGACCTGTAGATATGATCATTATATCACTAGTATAATCAACTTCTCTTCCCTAGCACTTTGTCACAGTTGGAATTCTAGGTTTTATTAAAAGTTGTTTCCGTTTTAATTACGAACATTCCCAAAGATCAGGACAAAACATGAAAAATGCAAAATGCATGCATACTTTGCGGAGCTATAAGGTAATTCTCAGAGGTACTGAACTGTATCTTTCATACACGTTGGAGAGGATGTTTTCCAGGATGATATTTACATCTAAGTTTAGTCTAGGGATATAACATTTGTGTAACTGGTTTATAAAATTGAATCCATGGGCACAACTCCACAGAGCTGTTCATCCTAATGAAAAGTATCCAGTCTTTATAAAATTGGATCCTTATTCTTTAATCTGCCTGACTGCAAGCTCTAGCAAAAATATAAACCTGTTCTGCCCCCTTCTACCTCAAATTCTGCACTATAGCAACTTTTTCAACATTCTGGTATTTTATCTACTTGGATTTGGATAGCCAGTTGTGCATAGAAACTGACTGGATGAGCATAAATCCCTCATCTTGTCAAGACAAGGATGGGTGAGGAACTGCGATTTAAACAAACAAGCAAACAAATAAACAAACAGTAAATCATTGAGCATCCAGCCAAATGGAAAGAAATTCAGGGTCAAGCTATGCAAGGAAAGGAAGGAATGGGGCTTTTCAGTCAGTTACTGGGAGGAGCATCTTTAAGCCACTAAATCACTTTGTATTCCTAAAAAAAAGACATAAGAAGAATTTAAGTACCAAAAATCAATACTGTAATGGAGACTTCCTCTTCAGTGCCTGTCAATCATGGGCCTCTATGGGTATTGCTTTACCTGAGCTGTGAAGTTCTGGCCATGACTAAAGGCAGGCTGCTGTCCCTGCGTAGGAGTGCTTTGTCTCAGGAGCTGAGCATTAACACCTTTACTCATCTTTTCTTTGTCTCTAGGGACTAGACTGACACACACTGTGTACACTAATGAAGAAAGCAAATTATGAGATGTATTTACAGTAACACAGGTAACAAGAAAACAGGAAAAAATTAAAACTAGAAAAAAGAATTAGTCTTTAAAAAAACTTAAGTCTTGGAGCAGACAGAGCTCCCTGGGGAGAACAGCTAAGAATTAAGAACCTTTTGTAAGAAATAATATTAAATATTTGTTAATGACTGTCAGGTAGATTTGTGGGTGAATGGCATACTGTTCTTTGTGCTCTCTCATGTGAAATGTTTCTGTTTTTTTAAGCACACTGTAAGAGTTTCTTAAGTGTGCTTCCAGTTAATCAAAGTCAAGTGGCCATAGAGAAGGAAAGAATAAGCAGTAAAGTTGATATATTTGAATCTAACATTAAAATTCAACAATAGTCTTTCACTCCTTGAAAGTGCCTCTATTTTATGAAGTGTTTCAATGAAATGTAATTAATTTATTACTAGCAATTAATGCACTGGTAGCAATATCCTTGAACAAGGGTTGTAACTCAAGAAATCATGTTTAATAAAAAAACCTGTTGTGATTCTAGTGACTCCTGCATAATGGGAGACCTGATAACCAAATATCTGAAAGCCAATATGAAATGAAAGCATATTAATCAGGAACTAGAACAGGATTTATTATGCACAAAATATTCTATATGATAAAGCATAGCTATAGCACAGGTACAGTATAAACTGATAAGAGCATTTATTGGGTCTTTGACTTATTCATTTTTTAATTTTAATAAACCACTTACATGCGTGCGCAGCCCTTTTGTCTTCTTTGTGACAATCTGACACAGCTTGGGAAAGCAACTTCACTCTTCATTAGAGAAATGCCACCCAGAGGACCCTTTCAAAAACCTTTGTGTATTTCAGCTGGAAAAAAAGTCTGAATGTTTTTCATAGCCTTACACTTCAATTCTGATCTCCTGCCATTACCAGTATTGCAGGAAAAAAGTGATATTTTTTATTGCATTGCCTTGTAGACCAGTGTCACTAGGGAAATATCACAGCCTGCTTTATAGGCAACTGTCATATTTTAGATGTAGGTATATCATAAAGAACTTTATATCTGATGGGCTTTCTTGGAGTGCAATACTTTCCACATAGGTGAGAGTCTCTTTTTAGTTCTATAAGATAAAGCGCATCCCCTGTTTACCACTGTTTTCTGTCCATTTATAATTTAATAGCATACATACTCTCTTGAGTTTTAATAAATCAAACAGCTTCTTCTCAGGGTGTTGGTCATTGCCCTCCATTTTCTTTTTACTTAAAACCTGCACAATTAACTTCTGTCACCTTAAAAGCCTTTTATACAGCACATTGCTCCAGTTGTTGAAGCATATGTAATTACATCCAACAGAACCTGTCCTGGGGCAAGCTGATTTCATGCAATTTTTATAACACCTTTTTTCATTATTTAAGCAGAGTGAAATCTTTAAGACAGTGTGATTAAACTGAAATTGGAACCATTAAGTGCATGGTATTCTGTGAAAAGACAGACTCCTGCCATCTTTAGGACAAATAGAGGTTTTTTTCTTTATTTTTTTTAAGTAAGAATAAGTTCAATCCACAGATATTGGCCACAGATCCAGTACTGTCATTCTTTTATTTTTCATGAGTTTATTTATACTTTTTGGTTTTGGTTTAGCTAAACTCAGTGGAAATAGAGACAGTGATTAATATGACATTATGAGCCTGTCTAAAAATCTTTTCTGACTCTGCTAGAGAAAATCTGTAAAAAACAATCTGAAGAGTTAAAACGAGTCAGATAAATGTTATGCAAACAATTCCAGCTGAGGTGTTCAGTCTGAAGAACGTATAACTGCCAGTACAGAGTACATGAATAAGTGTTGTAAGCGGATTACTAAAGCTTTCTGGGATGGGAATTTCTGCTTCACGGGACATTCCAGATTGGATAAGAACAAAACACCAACACTGCAGTCTCCTGCTTTGCAGAACAAACTATTTGGGCCCATAACCTCACCCATGATCAGGCAAACTGGGCAGCTTGCCAGGCAGCTGGGGAGCTGGGCAGCAGGTAAATCAGCCAGCAGGCAAAAGGAGGGCTAGGAAGGAAGCCAGCCAGGCAGCTTGCAAGGCCATCTGCCAGTCAGGCAGCCAAAATCCCGGCAAGGTAAAACACTGGTGGTCTCCTCTGCTGCCTAGCAGGGCAGGCTGGGAGCTGGTCAGCCAAGCAAGCCACCTGCCTACCAGGGCAACAAGCAGGATAACCCTGCTGCCTGCTGCTTTCTGTCAATGCTTTCAGCATTCTGAAGGAATGCATGTATTCTTGTAGAAAATGCCAATTCTAACCTCCTGACATCCAACTATTTCAGGAGAATACATTTAATGAGATCTACTTCTTACAATAAATACATATATTTAATATATTGAGTTACAGTCAGCTTCAGTGAAAGACTTGGCTGTCTACAGAAAGGCTCAGGCGCAATTTAGGATTAAAATTATGAAATATAATCTACCTGTTGCTCGGTTGCATTGAACTCACTGCCCAAATTTGTATTTTTAAGGTGGCCTGGTGTCATGTGTTTGCAGAAGTATGTCATGTTCACCTTCTGCCATCTAATCCACAAGGGATCAAAGAATGAAATATTTTCCTGTCTTTCTGATTAAATTTTATCTGGTGTCTGTTCCTGGAGTATATCTAGGTGTTTCTGGAATATGTGTAGATGGATGGCACACTGATGTCAAAAAAAAACACTTGCAGTTGCTGCTTAGAAAAATGGTTATTCAATTTACTAAGGGCAAGACAGACATTTGTCCTCCTGCCTAAAGAATTTGAAATACTTATCTAGTTTTCTGGAAGGGCATCCTGAAAATAATGTTTGAAGGAAGTAGACTGTGGAAAACTTAGCTTGCCTGGAGGTGGTGGCACTATGGCACAGTTTATTCTGCATAAAAATGAAGAATGTGGTAAGAACAGGGGCTGGAACTCCCATCTGCCTATTTGCAGACAAATTCTCTCACCACCAGCCATATATAATTATACATATTTATCTTCCCCCCCCCCCCCCCCCGAAATATTGTATTTGAGTGCTTCAGCTTCAGCAGTCAGGGTTCACCCTGTCCACCCTGTTTTATAGCCTTGGATAAGGACACTGCTTTCAAACACTAGTGTGGGTTTTAACACCAGCCTCTCACAGGTGATCTGTTCACACAGAAGTTGGGCAATGCTGTTCCTTAAAAGATTTATCTCCTCTCAGAAATAAAGTTTGTGGACTCGAACTCAGGAGAGGACACCTGTACTCCGAGTAAAAAGCCTCAGCTCCAGATGAAGGCAGTCCTGAGGCACATCTGAGGCCACCTGATAAACCCTTTGAATTCCTTCATGCAGTGGTCACAATCCCTAGGCCTCAGTTTGTGATGCCCTTCCCTCACCTCCCAGATTGTTATGTCCATGTAACTCCTAAGGCTGTATGTCAGGGTTAAAGGGACATACAGCAGCATGTCCCAGGCTTTTAAATTTCTTTTGTGTGTGTACATGTGCATGCACGTATGTGTATGTGTGGAGGGACAAGGATTATACAATAAGTCATTTTTCAGGACAGCGAAGAAAAACAGCAGCTGCTGTAGACTCAGGGTTTATTAGTGCTGTTAACTGGTGTCATATCAACATCACAGAATCTCATTTCAGTAACACAGTACAAAAATGCATGACCTGTGATCTTGTTCATATTGTATTTGCAGCATCTGGGATCTAGCTACATGTTAACTAACACAGACTGGATCTTGTATTTGTGCATGAAAGAGTCAATATATTTTGAATTATATGCAAGGTCAAAACCAGGAATGAGTAGGATGAGAAAGGAGGAATCCTGCTGGTTTTGACTTCAAATAGGTAAAGTAGAAGAGTCAAGGGAATGACATATTAAAGAAAGATTTAGGAAGGCAAAAGAAGAGGAAACAAACAAGAAGTAAGCAGAATAAAAACAGTAAAAGGAGGTTAAGGCTTTAAAAAGGAGAAAGTATAAGATTCATGGGAGTCATACATGATAGAGATATTTTTCATTTTCTTGTGTCTGAGAAGGAGAGACCATCAAGTACCATATGACATTAGCAAACTGAGAATATAAGCAAGCTTATATAAGTCATTTAATAAACTAAAAATATATACATTTATGCTACAATTAGAAAGCGATCTGAATACTGTTTGCAAAAAGGATCAGGAGGCAGAAGCTCAGGGAGCAGAGGAAAGCTTTTGCAGGAGCTCCTTAGCACAGTGCTTAACTTAATTATAGTTGTTTGATTAACATGGTCATTCCACATGCTCACGTCTTCAGTCTTCTTTTGAGGGCTCAGCATGCTACTGTAACATCAGGGAATCATACTCAGTGTTTCAAGATGACACCTCACTTTTGAATGTTTCGTTTTTCTGATGGGTGACAAATATGAATCTATTCTGTTAAAAAATACATCAAAATGTCACAATAGCATAAAGATTACCCATGCTTTGAAGTGCTAGACAAGTAGTCACTAACATGTTGGGAAGCATGGGTGGGAGTGGGCTTTTTTCCTTATTATTGCCTGCTACATATCTGACTGCAGGTGGTGTAAGAGAGTTTTGGGACCTATTCTTGGGCAGAATACTCTGAACTTGGCCAGCTTTACTTGAATGCTTTAAAACAATACCAAAAAATTCTATTAAGTCATGAGACAACAACAATTGGAATGGAATCCTCCCTGTTTTGGAGGATGCACTCTGAAGCAGCACTGGGGCTCAGAGGTCCATTTCTCTCTTTCCCAGACCCACAGAAAACACGAACAGTTTCTCTAGCCTCTGCAACTTCTCCATGTCCCACATATTTCCTATTTCTCCACAAGTGTGTTCCCTCTCCTTCACCCCAGGGCTTTTCTGGAAATGGAAGAGGCAAAGGACCAGACCAGGCCATATAGTAATCAAAGCAATGAAGATATAATAATGTCACAGCGTAATTATGTGTTTTGATTCGGTTTTGGTTACGCTAGAATCAGTGTATATGTTGCCCATAGCTCCTTTGTACCGTTTATGTAATACAAAAGGAGCTTAATCTCAGTTGTCCTTGTGGAGCTTCCCTGACACAAAACTAATACCTGTCAATGAGATCAGATAGCCAGCTCCTTCTCAGCAGCCCTGGCAGAAGCAGAGCTATAGAGCTCCTATAGATATAACTGCTGTACGCAGTCCTACTAAATGCGTGAGTGAAAAAACTATATTGGCAGAAACAAACAAAGAATATAGATGGTCAAATTTGCAGCTTATAAAAGGAATTTATATGCATTTATTCAGCTGTATGGTGATTTTCAACAGGTAGTCTATAGGCTATTGAAAAATTGGGAGATTTGCAAGGGCTTGCAGAAAATCAAGCCCCTTTATGAAAGCATAAACTTAGCAGACAACACTCTTTGCCTGTGGTTTCTTTTTACAGTCCACAGACTGAAAGGAAATCAAATATCCTAACTCACAACAAAATAATTTTGCAACACATTCACAAAAGTAACTCAGGAGACATGGAGTTAGTTTATAAATGGTGATGAGTACAGTATGGTAGGTAAAACACCACTGCAAAAACTGAAAGCAACCACAGAGATGATACATTTTGACAATTTCTCCTTCCTTACAATAGTAGTCTTGGTGTAAGTGCTTTCTAATTTAAAAGCTGATTCTGCTTTAGAATTAATCTAACCCCCTGATAATGACTTTCACAAGTTTGATGAAGCAAAATGCTAGATATGCTTTCCTTCTTTTGTGAGTTGGGCATTTTGCTGTTCACAAGAATTTTCTTTCACTTAATTAAACATTCCTATTCTTACAGACTTGTTTTTTGCCTCCTACTTTGTGGGAAAGAGGACAAAGATAAGGCTGAATATAACACATTTCTACCTCTTTCAACAATAGTTCTGATGTTGGATATTACCAAAATCAAGCAGGATGTGATGTTGATCTTTTAATGCTATTTGGAGCATACATAATTATAGCTCTCTTTTGTTTGCATTGCTCAGTAACATTACAGTGTCTGACAGCTATATGAGCATCTCGGAAGAAAATAACCTGTGAGAAAATTGTTCAGATCAAGTTTTGTGAAGTTTTGCATTTTTTATATTGTACTGCAGCTCACTGTATTAAGCAGATTCACATCTCAGCTTATTTACAAATCAATATTCTACTTGCATATACCAGATCTGAATATAAATTATAATATTCTGCTGAAATTTGAAAACAAATGGAAGAACTATTTAGAAAATAGGTAAGATGCTCAGAAGACTGGAAACTTTTCCTCATTGCAACGATCTTAAATCACAACATTGAGAAAGTAACTTCATCTTCAGTCCTGTTTTTCCTGTAGTTCTTTGGTCTATCTAGTTAAGCTGGAGACTTCTGGGACAGAGGCTGTGTTCCTCTTTCCCTGACAGGTATCTGGTACCATAGTGGTCGGAGAGTCTTAACTGACACATAAATATGCATAAAACGAATGGATAATTCTGTAAATCCAGTTGCCAATACAAAATATTTTGAATTGGGAAAGCTTATAATCATTCCTGAGAGGACTCTAGCTTTAAATGCTGCACTTCAGAAAGCTCAGGTTTAAAGATGCAGCATCAACTCTGCAACAATAAGGCAGAGAATTTAAACCATGGATGTTTCTGTGTACCATATGTTGCATAATACTTGCAAAAGATATACCTTCTTTCTGCCAGTGAGTTATGCTGGTTTTAAAGTTCTTTAAAACATATACAGTTTTGTATTGACATGTGATCACATAATTTAAACTCTGCTTCTGTTCATCCATTTACAAAATTATTAAGACTTAACTGCAGCACCTGAGACGATATTTAAATAATTAGTTAGAAAGAACATACAGATCAGTGAGTGAAGCTACTGTTAAAACAGCTGCAGAACACAGCAATTGCATTTTACCGAAGATGCACAAGCAAAGAGCTTCCTTTGGAACGTGGCTATTGTTAAAAACTTACATGTATTCACAGACAAAACATAAAACTGACTATTGGATATTAGCAACCACTTTTCTATTATTATTGACCAATAATTTTATCTTTCTTTTTTTTTTTTAATATTTAAAATATTTATTTTATAGCCTTGTCTGATTTAGGTAGAAGCTGAACTGAAAAAAAATTAAAATTAGTTTTGATTCCTTTATCTTCGTTGTTACATGCAATTTATTAATATAAGCCTGTAGCACTTGCTTCCTGATTTACAGTTCATGGGTTAGAGGGCTGAACCTTCAGGTAATCATTCATGGTTGAGGAAGTGACAGAAGCGTTGATATCAGCACTTTAAAAATATAAAGGCTGCTGCATGAAGAAGTAAGAGTTGAATAGACTTGGAATTATAATGGTCTTGCTTAAATCCAGTAGCAAAAAATCTGAAATGTGAGCAACTTTACAAATGGTGAAGAAATGGAATAAGTCTAAAATATTTCAATTAATATTAATAATATAACTTTCAAGTTTTTTGACAAGACAAGGTAGCCTGGGGTAGCTAGCAATAAGTCTTTATTATTTGACAAGAACTCCACTGACTTGAGGGCTTCGCTGGGTTTGAAATAGGTCAAGGGAAATATAATAAATTAAGCTTAGATTTTAAAGAAAGCAAGTTATGGAACTTTCTTCTTTTCCCTATGGTTTTATATATAGTGCTTCAAATAGCTTATTGACTAACCTTGAGAGAAGATCATAAAAAGCCTTTCATCTAATGCTGAATTGTGATCATACTGCCTAACTCCTGCAACATATTAAACAAATGTAATTAGGTGAGCCATCATAGGAGATGCTAAAGTTCAAATCAACATCTGCTTTTCTTTTTTTTTCTGAGAAAAATATTACATTCTGATGGCTTGCTTGTGCTTAAAGGTGTATTTCTGAGACAAAATAAATTGGCGTGATATAAGAAGACCCACTTCCTATGTTAAAGACTTTGTATAAAAGCAGTGGGGAAATGGAGTGAAAGGCTGTGCACCAGGGCAGATAACTGTCCATGTAACAAGATAAGGCAAAATAAGGAAGACACAGGTGAAACAGAAGAAAGTAAGTATTTGCTTGCTTTGATCCTTTCAGTGTGCTATTTCTTTAATTTTTCAAGTCCTAACAGGTAATTTTCTTGCCTTTTTTGTGCCTTTTAGATTTGATTTGAATTTTAGCTTGCTTTCTGTTTTCTATATCAATCCATCAGAAGAACACTATAAAGTCACAGATTCTGCAAAGCACTTGAAAAAACTCATCTAGATCATCCTTGGCTGAAGGCAGGTTGAACTCTATCTGTATTCATTCTTAACAGATGTTTTTTCTAACATCCACTGAAAGTTACTTTACAGACTACCTGGACAATCCTTTCAAGGGCTTTAAGATGCATCTTGATATGTTTAACATGAATTTTAGCGTTTCTCTTATGTTTAATCTGAAACTGCTTGTAATCCATCAACAGCTTCTTCGAGCACTTTGAGATTAAATTCAGCTCATCGGTTCTAACAGATTAGAAAATATGTATTTAGAGTCACATCTGATGTTGTGCTTATGTTGCTAGTATTTTTATGGAAGGCCCATACTGGGCAGCAGTCATGATGTAGATGAGCTACCACAAACTTTCAGAAGCTTCCTGGATTTATGCTGCTGGAGGACAACTTCATTTCCAAAATGTTTGATCCATTCATGAAGTGTAGGTTACTTCTGCCTTCTTTTCATTTTCTTTCCTCTTTTGAGGCTTCCTGCTTTTTCATTTTCCTTCCAGCCTTATCTGCTACCTGTAGAGAATAACGTTTCATCATCTCAGAATGACTTTTTGGAAGTGGAATACACCAGGGTTTTGTTACTTTCTGTCTTTAGTCTTATATTTTGTGTGCTGAATGTGGCTTTAAAATCATTATTAATTTTTAAATAAAGCAGAAATAAACCATTAATGTTGTATGTGACACATAATGCAGTAAGTGAACACCTGTGTTTGGATCCTGTAGACTTTCTGAATTTTTCTCATATTCTAAGCAGACCCTACTCATACTCATGTGCTTTCCTAAGACAAAAAATGAAAAAAAGTGGTGATTAAACTCTCTGAGCACTTCTGTACAAGGAAATTATTCTTTAAGAAGTTACATATAAGACATAATTTTTTTCTTTGCAATAGTTCACCAGATGGTTGCATTCTATAGCTATTTATGTATTACTGCTAATTGAAACATCAATACTTGCATACAAGAAGTCTTCAGTGGTGCCCCCTTAAATAGCTCTGAAGCTTTGGATTTACATGCTAGTGCACTATGAGCTAATGTTTGTCTTTATATAAAAAAAAACCCCAAACAAACAAAACCAGAAAAAAACAATGCAGGAAGAACTTCCTAGAAATTGTTGTTTAGCCAAGGGGGTTGAGGAAGAAGAGAACTTTTCATTTACTCCATTTCTTTGTGTATGGATGTGCATTGTTTGCCTTAAATGTGTAAGAAGATTGCTATTATAGAAATTTTAGATATTATATGTAAAGTTAAGATCATCAATATATAGCAAAAAATATATTAGGAATGAGAATATACCCTAAGTCAGCAGCATCCAAATCCAAATATGTCCATAAACAAAGTATTTGTAAAATGTAAAATATGTAACTTAAAGTTTCCTATGTTGTTGCAGAAGATCCAGAGCATTTGAGGAGTTATAATAATTCAGACTAAACCAAATCTGAATTCACATAAAAACAATTGCCTGCGAATGTATTTGCTGAAAGTACACATCAAAAATGTAGATAGAATCAAGAATCTAGTAGCAAGCAAGTTTATGAAAGAATGACAGAAATTTTGAAATTGAATTTGGTGTATAACAGAATGAAACCTGAAGACTATCACTGAATGTGACTCTTGCTTCTTCACTGATGAATTGCAATCAATAAGGAAATTCTCCTTTATACTTCCTGAAAAATGTCAGGTAAGTCTATCACCAAAGTTGGAACTGGAAGAAATGTTGCTTCACAACACAGTGGCAGGCAGAAATTTAGTCTGCAAGCAGAGAAAGGCTTGAACCTTAGGCATATTCAGAAAATATTTTTGTCATTATGCACAGAAGGTCAGAAGCCTTGCTTTTGGACAGATGGCATCTACAATGGAAAGTCTGCTGTTCTTCTGCAACTGTGCTTGCTAAAAGACATTTCTGCTTTGGAGGAAGTCTAGTCAAGAGTGTTAATTTCCAAGGGTTCCTTTATGTGGGAAGTCATATGTCATACAATACAAAAGATTGCTTTCAGGTTGTATTTTTACATGAGGAAACTTTGGCAGTGATGGTCCTTGTGACCACAAAATTAAATTATTTTGTTTTAATTTTCTCCTTGCAGGACACCTGGGACGTCTGCTTTCTCATTTGCATCTTGCTCAAAAGGTAGTGCCACTGCTGCTGGCTGCTTTAATCTACAAACAACTTCCTATATTGCACTTCTTATGCATTCTTCACTTTCCTTTCCTTGGCTATGAAGAGGAAGATTGATTTTCAATTCTTTCTCTCAATTTTTCAGATCACCTAACTTAATAGAGTTGGCCCCATTTTCATGTAAGATCTGCTCCTGGAGCCTGAAGCTGAATGACACACACTACATTAATTTTTCGTATCCCATGGTAGTGTCTCACCTCAAATAACTGAACTCCTACAGGGGTGGATCCTGAAATCTGTTATATTCTGTCCTGTCTCACTTACAAAAAGAATTTTCAGTACTCTTCCATCCATATCCCTCCTGCAAAAAATGAAGTTTTCATAATGACTGTTGACAGCCTTTATACTTGTTACCTCCTTTCTGACATCTTCCTAGCTTTGCCTTTACATAGTTGTATTTTACAAGTACACCATTCTGTGTCGATTTGCATCCTCCCTTGAATAAGGGAGGAACCTTCATCTATGGTAGTTTGTGTGAGCCCGAAAATCAACAAAAGCATTTTGAGGGAAACAGAAAAGTTCTTTCTGAGTCTGAAAGACAATATAAGATACTTTTGCTAAACTACAGATCTTTTCAAATTTTCCGTGATAGGAAATACTGATTTATCATACTTGTAGAATAAGCTTTTTCACTATTTTTCATACTTCCTGTATGATTACATAAACTTAACTGTCAACTATCAACTTCATTTGGAGAAAGTAGTCTTGTATGTGCATTTATTTAAAAATAAATTATAAGCCTCAGTTTACCTGTCAGGTATTACTTTGCCTAAATGCATGGTGATAAATTAAAGGACAAGAACGAAGAAAGAAATTCCACTTGAATCAAACTAGAAGCAAATTGAAAGTGCTCTCATACAAGAGAATGAAGGATTTTTTGAGGAAAGCTCAAAAAGATGTTGATTGCCTGGCAGTTCAAAGTCTGGCAAACTGTGTTTTTCTCAACTCACATTTAGACTTCAGAGAATGCCTGTCCTTTAAGGATGCTGACTAGAAAGGGTGGGGGTGGGAGTGGCTATGCAAAATGAATCAGGAAATACTGACACAGGGCAGCTAGAATTAGAAACAAACAATTTCCCTTAGGACCTTTGAAAAAGCAAGATTGAAAACATGGTGGAGCTGGTGGGGAGAAAGATACATATGGTCATTTATAGTTTTTATCTACTTCTTCACACACTATCTACTTTTGGATGAATAAATAATGCCCTGTTTTGAGGAAGACATATTAAATGCAGTTTAGTCTCTTTCTGTCATGGGCTCCCGTAGTCAGGAATGAGAGGACATAGAGGTACCAAATTAGCTTACCAGGGGAAGACCCTTACAGACCCCATAATCAGGTGTCAGGAGTATGAATCAAAAATATATATATTAAACCAGTTACATAAATTAGCACAGAAAACAATAAATGTTTCTTTTTAGAAAATGTCTTGGTGGGCTATAGAAGGTTAAAGCTGTGTATGTTCATGTGTCACTGTTAACCTACTGATACTGCAAACTTGGTCAGTAATGTGATTCAGATAAATGCAACCACTTCACAATTACTTGAAATTATTCTTGTTTCCCATCAAACCCCTGCAGATGTCTGGTACAAAATCATAGACTATATTTAATTAAATAATATGTCAGTGTAGAGAAAGATCTGTGCAACAACTATTTCTTTTCTTCCTGATGAAAATGCAAATGAAACCATTAATAGTTTATAAATGAGGCTTAGTTAAAAGTGAGCCAATATGCATCCTGCTTCAAGCTAAATAAAAGAATAATTGTTCCATAAAATTCATTGATGTAAAATTCCAAATAATTTTTTATTTTGAAAAATTCCTTGTAAATATTAATTTTTCTCTGGGTTTTGTTTTAGGAAAAGAGTATTACTTTACATCCTACTATGATGATACCCCAAACCTGAAATTAAAATGCTTGTATCTCAACCTAAACTTTCATCTCAGAAATAGAATACAACTTAAACAGGATATTGAATATTGCTTCAATGCAGAACAACATTCAATGTAGGAAAAAATGTTGTTGCTGCAAGACCATGTGATGGAAAAAAAAGTAAACACCTGTCTTTTCTGTAGCTTACAAATTAAATAAAATCTCCAGAGTTTGCAGTTTGCTTAGTGTATTAACCTATGGACCTCAACACTGTAAAGTGAAAATATGGATCAACTCTGACACTTCATTTTCATAGAACAAATAGAGTTTGGATTAAATATTTCTCAGAAATCTAGCAGAAATCAATAGTGTTTACAGAACTAGTAAAGCTTCGTTGGGATGTTGAATCTTAAACCTTTTGTTTATAAGTTCTTATCAGTAAAGCCTTTAAAGTAAGCTTTGTTCCTAGAGTTTTGATCTTGTCATTCTAACTCCAGTTGTGAATGTAACAAGATTTAAGAAAAAAAAAAAGAAAGAAAAAAGTAGAACTGAGACTGGCTTAATGTGTTTTATAGATTTTCTGTCACCAAATTATTATTACTGGTCCCTTGTTGATACTTGCACAAAGATGTCTTAAATGCAACTTCCAACCATTTGATTGAGATTTTTCTATAACAAAGTAAACCCCCCAGGTAATAGTCAGTAACCTCCCCAGAATATTGAGAGACTCTAAGAGACAAGAAAACATAAACATTTAATGACCTGACCTGAAAGTAGATCTTCTCTGCTCTGAGGTATTCAAACACAACCCTGAAAGCACTTGCATGTGTAGACTGTACAGGAGAATCCACATGAAATAATGGTTTAATATTTAAGATAGAAAGGTGATATATAAAGATAAGGGACATTATTAAAATTAAATTTTAGAGAGGAATCGGTGACTGATAGTGTGGCATATATAACAGAATTAAGTACATGTCTGCTTTTCATAGTGCTTTTTAAAGTTCTTCCTCTGAGCCACTCAGAAGGAAGGAAGAGCACTGAAGTGAGAAATTACTTCATTTAAATGCTTGCAGGACTTCTCTGTATGGTGATAGTGCTGTACACTGTAATCAACAGAAAAAACAACAGCAATGACCTTACAGTCATACGCATACTGAAAAATTGTAGCACTTTTTACATCCCTGTGAAACCACAGTAATCCAGTATTTAAGTTACTAGCCATTTAGGATTGGGTTGTAGTTTATGACTCAGTATTTATAATGCTAATACCTCATATAGAGAGGTATGGGAGTGCACTTTTATTCCAGTGGGAAATGGTCACTTTGTTGCCTGTGGATGATGACACAGATGATATTTTGCTCTTGAACCTGAAGCTGTGCTACTGTATTACCTTTTTTCTTGCAATACCTTAATGACTTTTCCTATATAGAATAGAATTAACTGCTCTCTGAACACCTTGGTTTCTTTTTCATTGGTCAAAAGGAGCCTGAAAAAACAGGACACACTAAATACTTAGGTTTTAGGCAATTAGAGTAGGCTAGGAGAATATCTCAATGCATGCAGAAAATGAAATTCTCCACCAATTAATTTGCTAATCTCTACCAAATCATGTTTCAATTAATTTTCTTCAGGATAATTTTTGCACTTTTGCACTTTCTGTAGAACACCTTTATTTCTTCTTAAATTTGAACTATAAATGACCTCTGGCACAGACCTGTATTGGCATTCCCCAACTGGAATTAAACCACAGTCCTTTTTATCCATCACTTTTTGGGGTCTTTTTTTTTTTTTGCACCCTCTATGAACAAATTGGAATGAAAGTCTTCGCTCATTAGGCTTGTGAGATTTCAGTGTGAGGGTAGACCAGATAAGAAAATGGCTTAGAAATAGATGGGAAGCCAACTAGCAAGCCAGGAAAAGGACAGCGCAGCAAGACGAGCTGAGCAAAGGATGGGGTGCCTCTGCTTGCAGGGAAGAGAAACTGGGCAGGGGGGAAGGAGTATATGAAGACAAGAAAAAATATCTTGCTCTTGTAATGTAGACAAAGTAATCCATATAATAATTCCCTCAAAACCTCAGTGACATCATGCCTGTATCAGCTGACAGCAGATCTGATAAATGTGACAGTCATCTGTGCTGCCACCTTTTCCCCAGCTTCTGAGGGAGTAATTTGCTGAAAAATATTCCTCTGTTCTGTAGAAGCTATCCTGAAATTTGAAGGTAGTTGTCCAGTTTTGGGGACTGTCTAGATATCTATTATCCAACTATTTTTAGGAAACAGGCTCCAGATCTAATGTTCTGCCAAGTGAAATGTCACTGAACTTCAATAAGAATTTATGAGAGAAAACAGTCATAGAAGGAAAAAAACCTGCAGCTACCAGTAAACTCAAGACCTATCAACTGAGAGATGCTCTGGAAGAACACTTACGCAATGTGTAAAGCTACATCTAAAACACTTCCACTTTCTTTGGGCTTCATAGCTCGCATCCTTACAATCTAATTTTAGATATCCTTTAATTTTAGATAGCTGCAGTGTGCACTGCTTTGTTCAAGTTAGTCAGCCTGGACTCTCCACATAATTAGAAAAGTGTGACATTTACATTGTGGATCTTCTGGTTTACTTAGAGCAGCACTTAGTACAGATGAATCAATCCTTAAGAGTACATGTCTCTCTCCACCAGTAACGGTTCATGACGATTTGGGTAGTTCATATGTAAAATCTATAGCTGGTCAAATGAATCACGGACCACACCTTCAAATCCCCTTTGTACCCTGAATTATCATGGAAGTAAAGTACACACTCTGCTGTCTGCTGGTGCTCAAACTTTGCTCACTGGACATATCACAAAATGTTCCATGTTACAAAGAATTTATGTTTCTTCATATGCATTTTATGAGTAAATACTAGTTTATTTTCTTACTAGTTCAACTAATCTTCTCTTACATCATTTTACTACAGTGAAAGAAGTTCTCTATGAACTTATTTAACTTATTGAATAGCTTAATTCCAAAAAGCCAATATGAAAAGTTTTCATCTCAGCTCCAGCCAGAACCATTTATCTCTGTGATTTTGTGAGCTCAAATTTTTGCAGGCTGTTCTCCAAAGACAGAGAGTCTGAGACAAGGAGTCCATAAAAGATAAGTGGCAGATATGAAATTATTTGGTTCATAGCTGTAACCCATGGAGTATGTAACAGTACTGGTTTAGTATTTTCCCCTTGCAGGCTCCAACAACCAATTAAAGCTAACCGCTTACCTACAGAGAAGGCTTAAAGGAGACAGATGTCACTTTTGGGGTTTCCCTCCCCTCCTCCTTTCACTACACAAAATCAGATAAGCCATCTGAGACGCAGACATATAAGTGCACCAGCTTCATTTATAATAGATCATTCTGTGAAATAATTAAAGTGGACTTTTACAGTCAGAGGGGAAAAAAAAGGTGTAAGTGATTAATAATTCCTAATTACAGAAAAGAATCCTGGGTTTATGATAGCTTTTGTGTGGTTAATTAAGGGTCTAGTTTGCAAAAAAAAGTAACGTTTTAGGAAGTGAATTCTACTTTGTATAATGAAAGCAGGACTGGGAAAGAGTAATGGTTTCTTTAGCAGGAACTGTAGAGACTGTAAAAATCATTGTACCTATGATGTGATATCTCAGTAGTTCTTCATAGGATTTCAAAAAAGAGAATTTGATAAAATGAAAGAGAAATACTTAAGAAATATCGTCCAGAAGAATAGCAGACTTTGTGAAGCTTTCAGAGAAGTTCTTCCCAATAGGCTGTGGATAGCAAACAAAGAGAAGGAGATTTAGGTATCCAGAATGTTCGAAATAGAAAAATTTCTTCTTATTTCCCTCTGCTTATTATCAGTCCATTTTACAAAATGTTTTCCCTATTTATATGAACTGTAAAATTATTTTAATAACTCAGGTCGGCATTTGTTTTTACCATGCCAGTTCTGTAAAAGTTCTGTTTGTGGCTGTCATGGGTTCAGCAGTAGCAGTCAATTTTCTCCTTCTTAGGAGCTGGTGCAGCGCTGTGTTTTTGATTTTTGGGCCTTGGAGTTGTGCTGATAACACCAGTGTTTTCAGTTACTGCTTGGTAGTGTTTTGATCTGGCCAAGGACTTTCTGAGTCCCATGCTATGCCAGGGAGGAGGGGAAGCCGGGAGGCAGCAGAGACAGGACACCTGACCCAAACTGACCAAAGGGGTTATTCCATACCACAGCACGCCATGTCCAGGACATGAAAACAAAGAGGAAAGACCCAGAAGGGTGTGGTGGTGGAGTGGGGGGTTTGCTGCTGGGGGGTGCACTGTCTGGGTCGGGCTTGGTGAGCAGTTGTAGTCTCTTTCCTTGTATTTCTCTTGTATTGTTACTGGTGGTAGCAGCAGTGATTTTTATTATACCTTAGTTACTAAACTGTTCTTATCTCAACCTGTGCAAGTTGAATTCTTTTGATTCTCCTCCCCATCCCCCTGGGACTGGGGAAGAAAGAGAGGGGAGTGAGAGAGATGAGAGAACTGGCTTAAACCACGACAATTATTTTTGGCGCCCAACGTGGGGCTCGAAGGGTTGAGGTAACAGCAGGATTAATGACCACTTGTCACAATGCTGATTTATTGGCTCTCAAAGTTGTTGTTCTGGTTCTCACAGGTTCAGCGTATAATACTTTACTTACAGCCGGTATTTTTTATCTTAACATTTTTCACATCTGGGTTTTGGGTTAAGGTTCTTGTTACATCATACTCTATTGAAATGGCTTGTAATACAGGCGAGCTCCAGAAGAGAGGAGGAGAAGCCGAGGGGGGGCAGCCCCGGGAGCTACCGGCAGCTAAAATGGCCGGGGAGAGCTGCCCCCAGGACCACGACGCCACGAAGGAGGTGGCAGAGGGGGTGAGCCCTACCACTGGGCGGGGGGTGGCGGTGAAGAAGCCGAGCCCCGAGGCCGAGCCGAGCCCAGCCCCGCGGCGACTGAGAGCATTCCCCAGCAGCAGCCCGCAGAGCTCTGTGAGTCCGGGGCCCAGGATGATGCAGGAGACCATGCAGCACTTCCCAGCAAGGCAGAGGGGGAAGATCTGGACTCAGACAAAGAGCAGCTAGTGGTGAGAGAGCCGGCAAGCACAGCAGCTATACCAGCCCCAGGGACAAGTACAGCCGCTACTCAGACTTCAACGGTAATGGGCAGTGTAGCTACTCCAGCTCCAAACACAACTACACCACCCCCAGGAACAAGCACAGCAGCTACTCAAACTCCAACTGTAACGGACAGTGAAGCTAATCCAGCTCCAAGTACAGCAGCTACACCACCACCAGTGACAGGTACAGCCAAGACTCAAACCCCAGTGACAAGTACGGCAGCTACCCAAACCACAGTAATAATCACCGCAGCTAAACCAGAGGACCAACTCATACCAATATCGGTTACCCCTGTATGCAAGAGGAAAAGCAAAAAAGAGGCAAGAAAGATGAATCACGACAAAGAAACAACGTACTCACCACCTGGGACAGCATCTGAACAAGAGTATTCATCACATGATGAAGAAGAAGACGAAAAAGAGGTGACTTCCCAATCTCGGACCTCAACCGAGCTACGGAATATGCGAAAAGACTTTACCTGTCAGCCAGGGGAGCACATCATCACCTGGCTGCTCCGATGCTGGGACAATGGGGCCGACGGTCATGAACTAGAAGGTAGTGAAGCCAAACAGCTGGGATCACTTGCCAGGGAAGGGGGAATTGACAAAGCAATTGCAAGAGAGAAAAAGTCCCTCAGCCTTTGGAAGCGGCTCTTGGCAGCTGTGAAAGATAGGTTTCCATACAAGGATGATGTTATGAGTCGTTTGACCAAGTGGACTACTCTAGAGAAAGGCATCCAGTCTCTGAGGGAATCAGACATTGTAGAGATGATCTATACTATGAAGCTGAATAACGGGAATATACCCATAGATCCAGATGAAGTCGAATGTACATGACCCATGTGGCGGAAATTTACATGGAATGCACCCTCATCATATGCCCACTCACTGGCAACAGTAACCTGGAATGACGCAACACCACCAACAGTGGATGAAAAGATTCATAAACTCAGAGAGTCTGAAGACAATCTCACCCCTTCCATCATCTCAGCTGTGGAAAAACTGTCCCAGAACCTCAAACAATTGAGAGACGATCTATCCAGCTCCTCACGTGTACCAACACACGTCTCAGCTATTAACAGAAGGCGTCCCACTGTTCGAGAGAGAAGATATAGAAGTTATACACCACGGGCCACCCTATGGTTTTACCTGCAGGATCACGGAGAAGGTATGATGAAGTGGGATGGAAAGCCTACTTCAGTTTTGGAGGAGCGGGTGCGAGAACTGAAAAGGAGAGCAAAGGGCAAGTCTGATCACCCCATGAAGGCTGCGGCTTCAGTCTCTGGTGAGCAGGTTCCCAGATGGAGTGGAAGAGCAGATTTTACCTCAGCTCCTGTGATGAAGAAGAATAATCCATCTCTACAAGATGTGAGTGACCAATGTGATGACTACTAGAGGGGCCCTGCCTCCAGCCAGGTGGAGGTAGGGGACAATCGAACTTACTGGACTGTGTGCATCAGATGGCCTGGCACATCAGTCCCACAGAAGTATAAGGCTCTAGTAGATACCGGTGCACAGTGTACTCTGATGCCATCAAGCTGTCAAGGGGTGGAACCTATTTCTATTTCTGGAGTGACAGGAGGATCCCAAGAGTTGACTGTACTGGAGGCTGAAATCAGCCTGACTGGGAGGGAATGGCAAAAACACCCCATTGTGACTGGTCCAGAGGCTCCATGTATCCTTGGCATAGATTACCTCAGGAGAGGGTACTTCAAAGACCCAAAAGGGTACCGATGGGCTTTTGGTATTGCTGCTTTGGAGACAGAGGAAATGGAGCAGCTGTCCACCTTGCCTGGTCTCTCAGAGGATCCTTCTGCTGTGGGGTTGCTGAAGGTCAAAGAACAACAAGTGCCAATTGTGACCACAACAGTGCACCAGGGACAATATCACACCAACCGAGACTCCCTGATTCCCATCCATAAGCTGATCTGTAGACTGGAGAGTCAAGGAGTGATCAGAGGGACCCCCTCACCCTTTAATAGCCCCATGTGGCCAGTGTGAAATTCTAATGGAGAGTGGAGACTAACAGTAGACTATCGTGGCCTGAACGAAGTTACCCCATCATTGAGTGCTGCCATACCAGACATGCTAGAGCTTCAGTATGAACTGGAGTCAAAGGCAGCCAAGTGGTATGCCACGATTGAAATTGCCAATGCCTTTTTCTCAATTCCTCTGGCAGCAGAGTGCAGGCCACAGTTTGCTTTTACTTGGAGGGGCGTCCAGTACACTTGGAACCGACTGCCCCAGGGGTGGAAACACAGCCCTACCATCTGCCATGGACTGATCCAGACTGCACTGGAACAGGGGCAAGCTCCAGAACACCTGCAATACATTGATGACATTATTGTGTGGGGTGACACAGCAGAAGAAGTCTTTGAGAAAGGGAGGAAAATAATCCAAATCCTGCTGACAGCCGGTTTTGCCATAAAACGGAGTAAGGTCAAGGGACCTTCACAGGAGATTCAATTTTTGGGAATAAAATGGCAAGATGGACGCCGCCAGATCCCCACAGATGTGATCAACAAGATAACAGCAATGTCGCCACCAACTAATAAGAAAGAAACACAAGCTTTCTTGGGTGTTGTGGGGTTCTGGAGGATGCACATCCCGAATTACAGTTTGATTGTAAGCCCTCTCTATTATGTGACCCAAAAGAAAAATGATTTTAAATGGGGCCCTGAGCAACAACAAATCTTTGAGCAAATTAAATGCGAGATAGTTCTTGCAGGAGCCCTCGGAGCAGTCCGGACTGGGCCAGATGTTAAAAATGTACTCTATACTGCAGCCAGGGAGAACAGTCCTACCTGGAGCCTCTGGCAGAAAGCTCCAGGGGAAACTCGAGGTCAACCCCTCGGCTTTTGGAGTCGGGGATACAAAGGATCTGAGGCCAGCTATACCCCGACTGAAAAAGAGATATTGGCAGCCTATGAAGGGATTCGAGCTGCTTTGGAAGTGATTGGCACTGAAGCACAGCTCCTCCTGGCACCCCGGTTGCCCGTGCTGGGCTGGATGTTCAAAGGCAGGGTCTCCTCTACACATCATGCAACTGATGCTACATGGAGTAAGTGGGCCGCGTTAATTACACAACGAGCTCGAATAGGAAATCCCAGTCGTCCGGGAATTCTAGAAGTCATCATGGACTGGCCAGAGGGCAAAGATTCTGGAAGGTCACCAGAGGAGGAAGGAGTGATGCGTGCTGAAGAGGCCTCACCATATAATAAACTGTCAGAAAGTGAAAAGCAATATGCCTTATTTACTGATGGATCTTGTCGCATTATGGGAAAGCACCGTAGATGAAAGGCAGCAGTATGGAGTCCTCAACGATAAGTTGCAGAAACTGCTGAAGGGGAGGGTGAATCGAGTCAGTTTGCAGAGGTGAAAGCCATCCAGCTGGCCTTGGGCATTGTTGAACGAGAAAAGTGGCCAGTACTTTATACTGACTCATGGATGGTGGAGAATACCCTGTGGGGGTGGTTGCAGCAATGGTAGCAGAGCAACTGGCAACACAGAGGTAAACCCATCTGGGCTGCTGCACTGTGGCAAGATATCGCTACCCGAGTGCAAAACCTGGTGGTCAGAGTATGCCACGTAGATGCTCATGTACCCAAGAGTCGGGCTATGGAGAAACACCAGAACAACCAACAAGTGGATCAAGCTGCTAAGATTGAAGTGGCTCAGATGGACTTAGATTGGCAACATAAGGGTGAATTATTTTTGGCCCGGTGGGCCCACGACACTTCAGGCCATCAGGGCAGAGGTGCACCATACAGATGGGCTCGTGATCGAGGGGTGGACTTAACAATGGATACTATTGCCCAGGTTATTCGTGACTGTGAAACGTGCTGCAATTAAGCAAGCCAAGAGGTTAAAGCCTCTTTGGTATGGAGGACGATGGCTGAAGTACAAATATGGGGAGGCTTGGCAGATTGATTATATTACACTCCCACCAACCCGCCCAGGCAAGCGTCATGTGCTTACTATGGTGAAAGCAATCACCGGATGGTTGGAAACATACGCTGTGCCCCACGCCACTGTCCGAAACACTATCCTGGGTCTTGAGAAACAGATTTTGTGGTGACACAGCACACCAGAGAGAACTGAGTCAGACAATGGGACTCATTTCTGGAACAGCCTGATAGATACTTGGGCCAAAGAGCATGGCATTGAATGGGTATGTCACATCCCCTACCATGCACCAGCCTCTGGGAAAATCCAACGGTACAATGGGCTGTTAAAAACTACACTGAGAGCAATGGATGGTGGGATGTTCAAACATTGGGATACACATTTACCAAAGGCCACCTGGTTGGTCAACACCAGAGGATCTGCCAACAGGGCTGGTCCAGCCCAGTCAGAACTTCTACATACTGTGGAGGGGGACAACGTTCCTGTGGTGCACATAAAGAATTTGCTGGGGAAGACAGTCTGGGTTATTCCTGCTTCAGGTAAAGGCAAACCCACTCGTGGGATTGCTTTTGCTCAGGGACCCGGATATACTTGGTGGGTAATGCGGGAAGATGGGGAAGTCCAATGTGTACTCAAGGAGATTTGATTTTAGGAGAAAACAGCCAATGAACTGAATTGCATGCTATTGCTTGCTATGTAATTTGGTTTTTTTATAGCTCATCAACTGGATGTCTTCAAGTCATCCGCGACTGACCCTCAGACCATCATCCCAAAGAAGAACGAACTTTGATGAAACCAGACGAGTCCTGCAGTAAAGGAACAATCAGCATCAACAGGCAACAATCCAACACCGCACACAGCCTCCCCTGCTCTGAAAGACTGTTACAAAAGATGGAGCCTGACATCACGGACTGGATGGACTCAGCAGCTTTATAGGAATTGGTCCATGTACTAAGGGATTATATCTCTCCATCTGTGTGTGTGTGTGTATGTATATATATATGTATGTGATGGTATATTGAAAATGTGGGATCTGAGCATGACGTGAATGGTATGGAATAAGGGGTAGATTGTCATGGGTTCAGCAGCAGCAGGAATTTTTCTCCTTCTTGGTAGCTGGTGCAGCGCTGTGTTTTTAATTCCGTGCCCGGGAGCAGCGCTGATAACATCAGTGTTTTCAGTTACTGCTTGACAATGTTTTGGTCTGACCAAGGACTTTCTGAGTCTCATGCTATGCCAGGGAGGAGAGGGAGCCAGGAGGAAGCAGAGACAGGACACCTGACCCAAACTGACCAAAGAGGTATTCCATGCCACAGCACGTCATGCCCAGTATGTAAAATACTGGGGGCAGGAACCTGGAAGTGGCGCTCTCTCTCTCGTCTCGGTAGGGCGGCGAACAGTTGTATCCTTTTCCCTTGTATTTGCCTTGTCATTATTATTATTACTGGTGGTAGCAGTAGTGATTCGTATTATATCTCAGTTACTGGACTGTTCTTATCTCAACCCGTGGGAGTTACGTTCTTTCGGTTCTTCTCTCCATTCCCCCCACATTGGAGTGGGGGGGGGGGGGGAAAGGGAGGGAGAAGTGAAATTTACGGCTTAAACCATGACAGGGATCCTTAACATGAATGTTATGGAATAAGGGGTGGATACTGTCATGGGTTCAGCAACAGCAGTCATTTTTCTCCTTCTTAGGAGCTGGTGCAGCACTGTGTTTTTGATTTTTGGGCCTTGGAGCTGTGCTAATAACACCAGTGTTTTCAGTTACTGCTTGGTAGTGTTTTGATCTGGCCAAGGACTTTCTGAGTCCCATGCTATGCCAGGGAGGAGGGGAAGCCGGGAGGCAGCAGAGACAGGACACCTGACCCAAACTGACCAAAGGGGTTATTCCATACCACAGCACGCCATGTCCAGGATGTGAAAACAGAGAGTAGAGACCCAGAAGGGTGTGGTGGTGGAGTGGGGGGTTTGCTGCTGGGGGGTGCACTGTCTGGGTCGGGCTTGGTGAGCAGTTGTAGTCTCTTTCCTTGTATTTCTCTTGTATTGTTACTGGGGGTAGCAGTAGTGATTTTTATTATACCTTAGTTACTAAACTGTTCTTATCTCAACCTGTGGAAGCTGCATTCTTTTGATTCTCCTCCCCATCCCCCTGGGACTGGGGGAAGAAAGAGAGGGGAGTGCGAGAGTGAGTGAACTGGCTTAAACCATGACAGTGGCCAAGAAAACCATTGCTTAGTGAGGAACTTACATCAATACCAAAGAAGTATAATAATTTAAGTGCTTTTCTGGATACTATCATTTAACCATATCTGTTCACTTTATCTTGGCTGCAGGTTTTGTTACATCGAGGCCAACAGTACCATTTGAATCCAGAATGAAAAGACTTCAAGCAGTATAAGTGCCATCTACTAAGTGACTGAGCTAAGAGAAGAGCGGTTGTAATGAAATAGATGAAAGAAAACTATACAAGTGAGGTGGCCATGGGAGAAGGAATCAAAGGAGGCAAACAATCAGGTATTCAAATCATAAAAGAAGTAGAAAAGCTGATTCTACAACTGAAAATAAATTATCTATGTATTTATCAACATATCTCTACAGATACCTCTACCTGTGCATGTACACGTATATATAAAACTGCTTATAGATATATATATACTTATAGGTATAATCCATACACATTTTATGAATTGTACACATATGTATAATTCTCCCTCTGTGTGTGTGTGTACATATATATATGGACATAAAATAGGCTATAGTATCAAGCTAGCTCACACCAATTTGCATAATGGAGCTGAGCAGAATTCACAGGTATCCAGATATTTGAAACCTTAAATGCATTATGTAACCACCACTCCAGCTTTATGTATGACAACTTTCTTTTTTAGCAAATGATACCTAAGGCTTACAGAAGTTCATCTCTCCCTGCTTTTGGAGCGGACCCTTCTCTTCAGGGGAGTCACATACTGCTGCTTTTGTTCCAATAGAAGCCTTAATTCCAGACAGCAAGGACAGGAGCAGAAGAAAGTGTTCATGCATCAAAGGAAACTGCTTTAAACCTGTTCTACTCTCCTGCTTCGTAGTCATGGTTTGATTAGGAAATAATGTGGTGTAGGCAGCCAGGAGTCAGAGCTGAGTAAAGTTTTAAAATCTTTAAAAGGAAGGCAGAAGTCTTCGAAGTTTTGCATAATTTATACTCATCTATCATCTCCATTGCTTGATAACCCAGAACTGTGAACCCAGGAACTAAAGTAACTGCTTAGAAACATCTTTGCAGATCTATGTCTGCTAGATGTTATTGATTCAAGCAGTTTCAATTTGTCTTGTTCTAATCTCACATCATGAAGCAATAGCACCAAAAATGCTTTTGTATGGCATTGGTAGTATAATCTTCCAGCGAAATAAACACTTTTCACAATTTCTAAATGTGACATTAATCTTGTTCCAGGATATTCTTAAGGCTGACAACTTTTTGCTATTATGCTTATCATGCAGTGTACAGTGAACTAAGCTTTAAAGTAACCACAGGAAGACCTGAGTCACAAGTTTAAAGTAAAAAACATACTGAAGTTTGTTATTGCCTGGATACATGGATTTTTTTTTCTTATTCTTTAAGAAAATAAGAAAAAGTAGAAAATAACCCATTATTACTGTGGGGCGGGGAGGGGGGAAAACTTAGGGAGTCATGTTTTATTTCAACTCCTGTTTAAAATGTTTGCATTGCTTTTAGAGTTAATTTTTTTAACCTATAAAGCTAGTATGAACTAAACAAATTTGTGACTAGAAGAAATAGACTTTAATTGCAATTTTTTAGTAATTTTATTTTATTGCTTTACACTTAATTTATAAAAGTCAGTGATTTTAAAGTTCAAACAAAATTTTAGGTGTATAGTAAACGTGAAATAAATAATAACAATGAAATGGTAAACATGAAATAACATAATAATAAAAGCATGAAATAAAAATGGTTGAACACCCATAATAATTGAGATTACCAAATTCTGTCATGTGATAAAATATATTCACTTAACAACAAAATAATCCCAAACCAACAAACATTACTATATAAGAATGTTCTTTGAACCAGGTTTATTTATCATTTTTAGTAAAATTAGTTGTCCATTCCAGAATCTTTATTTGTCTCTAGGAAAGGTTTACAGTCAGTACTTCTTTGGGGATTACATGATTGAAAAATCTTACGACAAATCATCAGCATGAAAGGCAAAATTTTGCCTTCAAGTGCAACTCTTGCAATCAATCTTATCTGTGGATAAGTTTAAGTAATCTTAAAAATAGTTGGTTTTAATGTAGATTTTTTTTTTCCCCATGAAAGGCTATGCAAGATACACAGATATTAAGTTTTGAGGAAATGTCCACATGCAGAAAGAACAGTGTGGAGGTAGCAGCAGGTGCTTATGACATGGAGATTGAATATATTTTTCAACAGTCCACTTAATAAAAAGTTAGTTTGCTTTTACCACAGAATCTTTCTGTGTTACTATCCACTATATAACACTTGAAGTACTCTTTTTTATATTTCCATAAACAATTTAAAGGGTTCTTTTTCACTTAAAATTCTACTTAAGGTAATTAAAAAAAAAGTCTCTTGCTTTATCATTCATATTACAGCTTAAAGAAAATAAACAAAACTAATACAGACCTAACAATTATAGCATTATTCAACCCTGTTGCCAAAGACAGCAGTTACCAAAGATGGTATTCATAACAGCTCTTTAGGACTGACTTTATTGTACCATCCATCATATATTTTTTTGCCTCCATGGTGTTAAGGGTATAGCAGTATTATGTTTCCTTTCTGTGGTTCTAATCAAAAGAAAAGGTCTCCACTGTTCTTTGGAGAATTGGCTGCAGAATACAACCATTCTAATTACACCAGATCACAAAAATATTACACACAAAACTGACCATAAACAGAAAAGTATAGTTTGGGCAGTCTTTCCTGTTGTGGCAGGCACTTAATAAGCATGCCTTGCTGGTTTGTGCGCAATAGTTCTGCCTGCTAAGAGCTATGAGCAGTCCAGCTGAAATCTGTTTGGCAGCAACGCCTGCCAAAGGAGTAATTTTAAAACAATGAGTTGCCAAGTGGCAGCAGGAGAAAAATGTAAAAAAAAAAAAAAATAAAAAATAGGAAGTATATTTTTATTTAATAAATATCAACTGAAAGAGAGATCCGAGAGGAACAGATGGCTTAGGTGACTAAACATCATTTTTTGAACAACTGAAAATAGTATAATGCATTTTATAAACTGCCAGCAACTGTGACAACTGTATGCTTATACACAGCAAAGATATAGAAGTATCAGAATTAAGCCACCTCTCTTCTTATTTTCCTTTAGTTTGACAGCCTAAAATTTGATTTTCTATTCTGCCTTTGGTTTCTGATTAGGCTTCAGCTTCGTGTCTTTACCACACTACACTAGCAGTCATAGTGGTGCAATTCTGATTATTATGTACAATGATGGAAAAATGCTTTGTTTCCTGCTCCTACTGATGTCAGTATTTTTTTCTGATGATGCCTACACTGCATTCTGGGATGTAACCTTTATCAATCCAAAAGCTGCTTGCAGTCCATGCAGACAATGAATCTGGAAATATGCTCGGGTGCTGCCTATCAGAATGCATGGGATCCTGCCTGTCAGAGCTCCTCTTTGGCATCTTTGTTTGTGTTAGCTCATCAGTTCTGATGCAAAGCCCTTCCAGTAAGCAAAGCAACTGCATGGAGACAAAAAGGTAGAGATTATTCTTGCCCATGTTCAAAATTGGTCTTTAAAAGTCTGGGTTTTGATGTCCAAAACCATTCCTCTGGGTGCAATGATGTTCCTAAACAGTGGTGCAAGAGATGAAGTGCATGATTATACAGTTAAAATCTTGAACTAAAGCCAGGAACTGATGACTGGCCTGGACCAATCTAGAAGATTAGTGTGATGTATCTTCTGTGGCAATTCCCTCAGAAGAGATGAATCTCTTAGCAAAGTGGAAGACTGTAGCATGCCTGGCCCAAGAGCCCTGCAACACAGAAGTTAACAGCATTAAGTGACTCAAGAAATCATGTTAGTCTGGGAAATGTGTGGAAAGAAGTAATGGAGAATTTCAAGTAGGCAGATGAGGGGAAAAAAATCCCTTTTAGTAACATTATCTCTTTGTTGGGATTGGAGGCCAATCTGGCTGCAGTCAGAGAGTTCACATTTACATCACTGCTCAGCTGGGGCCTATAATGGAGTGTAAAGTTAGTTTTGGTACAAGCCATTCTTGTATTCCCAGTAACATCGCTTTTATTAAGTTTCAGCCATCTGTTTTATACCCAAGAAGACTAGTTGTACCTTGTGAAACGCTACATATGACTATTAAAGAGCAAATGCAGAGTCTACTTATTTCCCAAAGAGGAAGTTCTGGAATTTGTTTTGTCCTCTACCAGTCATACAACACAAGGCACATTCAAGGCCAGCAGAAAAATGAACAGGAAAGGTTAATTCTACTGACTGTACTGAGATGCTTGTTCAGTATCAGGATGTTGTGATTTAAGACCAGCCTGTCACTCAGAAACCACGTAGCCGTTCACTCACTCCACCCCGTTCCTCCCCCAGCTCCAGGAGGGATGGGGAGGAGAATCAAAAGAATGTAACTCCCAGGGGTTGAGATAAGAACAGCCCATTAACTAAGATATAACACAAACCACTGCTGCTACCACCAATAATAATAATGATAAGGGAAGTAACAAAGGAAGAGAATACAACTGCTCACCACCTGCAGACTGATACCCAGCCTGACCGAGCAGTGAACCAACTCTTCCAGGTCCCCGCCCCCAGTTTATATAGTGACCATGACATACTGTGGTATGGAATACCTCTTTGGTTAGCTTGGGTCAGGTGTCCTGCCCCTGCTTCCTTCCAGCTTCCCCTCCTTCCTGGCAGACCATGAGACTCAGAAAGTCCTTGGTCAGAGTAAGCATTACTGAGCAGCAACTAAAAACATTGGTGTTATCAGCGTTGTTCCCAGGCCGAAAGTCAAAACCACAGCACTGCACCAGTTTACTAAGAAGGAGAAAAAATGTCTGCTACTGCTGAACACAGGACACAGGACTATCAGCCACCATTAGTATTCATATACATGTTACTTGTTAAAAATTCAAGATAGAGCTCAAACTAACATTTCTGCATTTTTAATGTTTCTTTTAATGGGGAGAAGAAGATGGAAATTTGTCCAATCTTAAGAAATTGCCTTGGTTGGTTAGTCACTTAGGAAGCAATGGACCGTTCTGTGATGATGGCAGGACTATATAACCTTATACGTGATCCTCAGCAATCTGATCACAGCGCCAGGCATTACTTTCTGGGCTCTGCTGAGCTTGTTGAACTACGAGCTATGGGAAAGCAGCAGTCACACAGAGAACTCCATTTTCTGCTGGGTATCAAATACTTGGACAATTTCTTACTTCTAGAAATGATAATAGAGTTACCTCTGACTTTCACTCAGAAACAGTTACTTTATGCAACTTATTTAAACATGGCTAAAATTGATGTTGGCCTCTGAAAAATGTGAGTTTGATAGTGAAAATAAGCCACTTCTTATGCTACATATACTAATGATAAGTAACATATAAATAGCCATATGAAAATTGTTCTATTTTAGGGTTCTCCTAATTTACAGTGACTGAACCCTGAAGCATCAAAAAACATAGCTAAATATATGAAATTTCAAGTTCCTTATAACTGTCAACAGTTTACAGTACAGAAATAAGCATACTAATGGAGGTATCAACTATCATTTTAAAACAGTATGAGGAATGAGCAGGCATCTACAAACAAGACCTAAATCTTAATGGAGGTGTGTTTACATTAGTATAAAAGGTGCTAATTTTTTTCTTGGTATGATTAGTTCCTGGAAGAAAAGGTGAATAGGGAGTATTTGTATAATGAACTTGTCTTTTAATGTACATAAATAGAATGTACACATCTCAGAGTACTATCGAATTAAAAACACCATCCCTTAACCAAAATCATTGAGAGCTTTTAAAGTTGGCTGAAAAATCTGTGTGCTTACTGTAGGAAAGAAATATCACTTCTATGTTCAGAAAAAGACTCTGCTGTCCTTTCCTATTTTTCTGTGCATAAATAAAACCATCAGCTCTTTCTTTTAACCCACTGTAACAGAAAACGTTTTTCATGATCAAGTATGCTTTGTTCCTTTAGACTGATTTTTGTAAGGTGTTAATATGCTAAATTTTATATTTATGCAGTTAATAAAAAACAATGTTGTAGGTTATTTTTTCCCACAATTGTTATTAAAGATAAACTTGGGCATTAAAACATTATGAGAAAAGCTTACACTTGAAAAGGTATTCCCAAAATTGTATGAAATAAGCGCTGTACAAAATGGTATATTTTTTTAAAAATGTAATGCTTAGTAGTGAACAGCTGATGAAATTCTGTTTAGGAATGAAGACATATATATATTTGAGAAAAGCCAAGCTGTTTATACAGTACCTCCACTATGAAATATGAAGGTGACATTGTTCACTCTACATGCATCTATCAGCAAGATAGAAGACTAAGTCACATAAGCATAAAGCACAATAATAGTTGTAAATCTGCACATCAGATTTCACACGTATATAGTAAAGTGTTGATTATTGTTTCAAAAATTTTTAGCACCAATATTTAATTACATACCGGTCTGCGATTAAGAACTTTTTATTTAACATCTTTGGAATTCAAGTAAGCATATCTGTATTTCTGATGTTAAAATACTATCTGTAATTAATGTTTTGAACTCAGTGTTAATATCTGAGCTTTTAAACCTCTTGAATATTTTTAGTGCACGGATTATAAAGAAAGGGAGCTCAAAGTTAAACAGTGAAAAGATTCAGCATATTAAGTAACTGTTAAGTGCCTTCACCCCAGTTCACTGAACCTCCTGATTAAATACAGCAATGTTGCCTCAGCTGAAGTAGGCTGTAGAAAGACAGCTGTCAGAATGATGAAGGCATGAGTGTTAGTAGCCAGATCTGAATCTAGAAGAAATAAATTCTCATTTCTTTGCAGGGAGAGAAAGCTCAATGGGGCAATAGCTTTTACTCATGTTTCCAACAGGAAACAAAAGTCCAGTTTTGTTAGCTTTGTTAACCAGAGATAAGCACAAACCTTCAGACAGGGAACTTGCTATTTTACCTTGTAGGTTTCCCTGTGCAATGTTTCTTTGATGGCGATCAAGGTTCACAGCCCCCCTCTGTCCTAGTGCTTTTTAGAGGCCAGATAGTGAAGCAGCAGTTCCAGTTGCAGCAGTGCTGCAATCTTGACCTACAGCAGGCAGTGAAGCTCAACCATCCTTCTTAGCTGTCTAGCCTTACATGCAGCAGTCACATCTTGAGATGAACAGACAGGTTTGCAGTCCCTTGTACTAACACTAGTCATGGAGAATAGAACAGTCAAAGTCTTGAGCTCCACAGAAAACAAAGGTCACATAAACACTCTCTAATCATAAGGGCTAGTTTTCCAATGACCTCCTGTGTCTACCTTGTCATCTGTTTCTCAGGAAACTTTCAAATCTCATGTTACCACAGGAGTTTCTCCAATGAAACCACCAGATTCAAGTTGTTCACAGGAATGTTTGTTTTAGGACAATACCTTTCAAAAATTACACCGTGAAAGTAGAAGTGCCGGGTAATCTTTCTAAATAGCAGTAAATGTAGGTTTGAAGCTTAATATTACGTGCAGAATTGCTTCTGTTCATGTATCTGATGGTAGGTAGGAAGATGATAGAAAGGTCCTTTCTAAGATAAAGTACATACCATTTCACAACTGAAGGTTCAAAACATGATTCAGTTCTTTACTGCTGGTTTTCCCACAACTTTAGTTTTCTGATACTGTATTTTTGGTGTCAGTACTTTAGAGTAATATAATAGAGAGCATTAGATTTGTGTGGGATGAGTGACGTTACCTTGCAATTGGATACAGTTGAGCATAAACCACAGATAAACAGATGCATCATACTGAATACTGAATACTACACTGACAATTCTGTTCTACAATGATATGCAGATCTGGATTTTTCCAACTTTTTTGAAAGTGCATTTCCTTTTGATACATATTCATCCATGGTACCCACTGCACTGACATCTGCAGATTTTTATCTGGACAGGAGCATAGGAACCAACCATAATTATTTGTTTCAATAGCTGATTACTCCTGCTGTCACTGATTACAGCTCATTTGCAATGTCCCACCCAGAAATAAGTGAGACATATTTGCCTAATAACACTTTTTCTGACATTTTGCTATTTTTCAAGAGTTAAGAGACATTTCTGAGATTTACAACCTGTGGAAAGAGAAGCAGTTCCAGACCATGAGGGATAAAGATATGTTTCACATCTGCCAGCCCCTTCAATTTTTGCAGTTTGGAAATAAACCAGCTGTACCTAAAAAAAAAAAAAAAAAAGAAGAATTGCTGTGTTTGCTGACCTAAGCCTAAATATGATTCTCTATAAACAAAATCATTGCAGGAAAATATCAGGAAAGTAAGGGTAACTCTCCAAGTCCGGATTCTGAATGCTGGTTTTTTGCAGCATTTTCACCTAAGCATGAAAATCAAATGAAACTGAATTAATCCAATTCAGGCACAACCACTTACTTTTTATGTCAGATTTATAGCCCAAATCTCAAAGAAAAAGTGAATCCAGAATCCATTTGTGCTTTCACATTTTTGCACAAGTTTGTCTATGTACATGTAGTGGGGAATTTCACTGCATGTCCTTTTTAGAATACCTCAGATTGCCATTTCAGTCTGGTTTTCACTTGGATTGTAACTCTGAAAGTCACTACTCGGTTTTGTGTGTCAGCATGTCTGTGTGACCTACACTAAGGCTTTTGCTGCTGTGAATGTTCTGCATTGGCACTAGAAGTGTACATTAACATTAGAGATGATGATTTTTTTTGTTACATGCGAATGATACAAAAATATAGCATTTAAAAATTCTGTCGGTTATAGCTTCTTTATTAAATTGTAATTTTACAATTTATTAATTGTAAAACTGTAGTTATGTGTACAGACAAGACATGTTAGAAATAATATGACAGTATTGAAAAACTGGTGGAATAAGCTCCACAGTTGTTTCAGGGTTGCCTGGGTTCAGCAGTAGCAGTCATTTTTCTCCTTCTTAGTAGCTGGTGCAGCGCTGTGTTTTTGACTTTTGGCCTGGGAACAGTGCTGATAACACCAATGTTTTTACTTACTGCTCAAATGTTTAGTCTGACCAAGGACTTTCTGAGTTTCATGCTCTGCCAGGGAGGAGGGGAAGCCGGGAGGAAGCAGAGACAGGACACCTGACCCAAACTAACCACAGAGGTATTCCATACCACAGCACGTCATGTCCAGGATGTAAAAACTGGGTGCAGGGACCTGGAAGAGTTGGTTCACTGCTCAGGTCAGGCTGGGTATCAGTTGGCAGGTGGTGAGCAGTTTTATTTTCTTCCCTTGTTATTTCCCTTATCATTTTTATTATTGATGGTGGTAGCAGCAGTGGTTTGTGTTATATCTTAGTTACTGGGCTGTTCTTATCTCAGCCCATGGGAGTTACATTCTTTTGATTCTCCTTCCCATCCCACTGGGAGCAAGGGGAGGAATGGGGGGAGGGGGGGGGAGAGGGTAGCTATGAACTGTGCGGCTGATTTATGGCTGGGTTTAAACCACAACAGTCTCATAGACACGTAGAGTAAATAAAATATGGGAAATGTCTCTTTCTTGGTGATCCAGAATGAGTAAGGAACTTTAGATAGATCCGCTGCTGCCTGTATTGCATTGACTACAGCCTTTTCGTCTATATGCGCATAACTATGTCACTGCACTGCCAAAACTACTGTATCATTTCTTCCCTGTCTTACATTCATTAGCTAGGCTTTACTTGATTTCATTTTACCACAAATTGCTGTTCACATTTCCTGCTTCTGATCTTTTTTCCCCTTTTTCCCTCATTCACTTGCTCTTGTCTCGCCTCTCTCTGATCTTCTGCCTTTTGAGCTTCTCATATTGCTATTTTTCCCATGTCTCTTCCTATGCTTAGATACATTCCTCATTCCTTGCTCATGAAAGTCCTGTCTCCTTTTTCTAAAACTCAATTCTTTCATCAAGACCCCAGTATTTACTTTTATACTAAAGCTATTTTTAATCTGATAAAATTTATTACTTTATACAAAGTAAAACTGAAACAAAAGTATTTTATTTATTTTTCTAAAGAAGCAAGTGTCATAAGCCTTTCATGTATCTAAAAATAAAGGCATACACACAACATTTTCATTAAAGATGGTGATTCATTTCTGTTCTTCTTCACAGCACACAACAGAGAAATGCGCAGCTGTCTTTTAAATGGATGGGAGTGCAGAGATACAGGTCTCTTATTCATTTGGAATAAAGCTGATTGTCAGCTTCATTCTGCAATATGGATTCTAAATCCAGGAAGATGGTTTTACGCTTAGCATTGAGGCAAATTATTTGTGTTTTCACAGATAATTGCATAGATACTTATGATATCTGTTGCTCTTAGGGGACCAGAGGAGAAAAGGGACTCCTTAAGAGGAAGCACCAGAATAAGTAAATACATATGAAGGAGAAAAGACTGAAAAAAAACCAACGATTAAGCAAGCAGACAGATACATGAATGGTGATTGTGCTGATAAAAGTGTTAAAAATAAGTTTGGTATGAGTGCACAGGAACCTTACAAAAGAAAGTAGGAAAGGAAAGAAGAAAAGGATGGATAGGAATAAGAAAAAGCATGAAGGAAAGACTAAAACAAAATAAAAAAAAACAACATGAAAAAACCCACGACAAACTGAGGAATACAACATCGGAGAAATAAATCAGGAAGACATAAATCTTGGAAGACAAACTTTTAAATGATCCTTGGAACCAAGTTGCTTTGACTTTCAACTTCAAAACTGTATGGCAACTTACTCCATATGAATTTCCTGGTTAGAAACAGAGGAAAAAGATCATGGCTTGATAGAATTGCACTGTGTTTGCAGAAGCAGATGAACTCTGCAAAAGGCAGACACTATCACCAATTTTTGCTTCAAGCAGATTTACATTGAGTTATATAAAAAAGACAAGGTCACTTCTAGTGACTGCTAGAATCCCTGTATCTACCACTTGGAATTCTTTCCTTGAACTGAAGAATGTTATATTTTACTACCATTCACGTAGCTACTTTGGCCACGCTGATAGCAATTTTAGTGGGGGGCTGCAGACTGATGTTTGAGGTCAAAGCTGTATCTAGGTTTCTGCAGCAGGTCTATGAGATACAGCATTTTCTATCTATACATGCAGCTGAAACTGAACCAGATGTTACTATTTTACTCTATGTTAATACAGCTGCCTTTTTTTCTGGTCTTAGGTGTCAGTACATTGCTGCAGAATCTGGTCCTGTCAACACATGACTGCAGAATACTGCTGAACATATCAGCTCCCTTGATATTTGGATGCTTTATTTGAATACCTCTGTTTGTTCTCTATAACAGCAAACATAAGAATTTTGTATGCTGAAATCCTTCACAGCTTATCTCTATGTTACTGTAACAGGACCAGTTTATACTTCTGACATATAAAACTATTTCTTAATCATTAGGTTTGTGAGGGATTTCCTTCCTGGCCTGATGTCTCATGAGTATCTACAAATGCATCCTCATAGTCCTCTTCCTAACCTTTCTTAAAATTTCCTGTTCTTATGAAGTCTTCACAAGATTTGTCAAGAATCATGCTGCTGGTATGCTGAGATTATAACCAATTAAGTTGAAGAAACTTTAACACTCTTGGACCTACCTTCTGTTTTCTTATGTTTCATTCTAAACTAGGAATTTCTCTCCTTTTCTCTCCCCTTCTCCCCTTTTCGTTAGTCCTTGTTTTTCACCACAATGGGATTGCACAAACACTACAAGGATGACAAAAGGAGCTATGATATTATGGATGTTACACATAGTCTGCCATAAGAAAGCCCAGTTCTCTATTGGAAACCATGCTTTTGTGAAACATGAAGGAAACAGCAAAAATAGAAGAAAAATAAACCCAGAAAAATTAAACTGTTTGACCTAGATATTTCAAACATCACCTTCTTTTAGATTGCAAAAATAATATTGATGCATTTTTGGGGCTGGTACTGCAACATTCTACAAGAAAAATAAATCATAGAGATAAGTCTCATTTTTTATTTATTTTTGTTGAATTTCAGTCTAGGAGCAGAGTAATGATGCCATAGAAAAGTGTACAAGCCAACAGCTATGTGTAAATATTTACATATTCTGTCTTGTTTGGAAAGTGGCAACTCTACAGTTAATGTTTCCAATGGATTGCCCTATATGATATTCCAAAGCTATATAAAGTTTGCAGACCAGCCATTATTTCTGTTTTTGCAAAGAAAGCAACATTTGACACCTTAGAATTTTTTTATCAAGCAGATACAGAAACAGTGGAACTCCTGACTGACAAAGACAATACTTGTTGAATAAAATACCTCAACAAAATGAATTTTCCTAATACTTTGATCGAAGTGCTATTTCAGCTTTTTTTTTAATTTTCAGCACTTGCATCATCTATATATGGATAGCTGAGCTAGAATTTATCTCAGTGTACTGAAGTCACGTAAAATCAAAGAACTAGATGTCAAAAGTAAGGCAGCCACCCATGCCCATTCTGCTGTAATTTACAGAATGACAGATCTATCTCTAGCGAATAGTTTATTATATCCACCTTAGAAATAGATCAGTCATTCTCTGGATGCTTTTTATTTCGTTATACTGACTACCAAGAGAATCTTGCTGAGCTATCTTATGTGGATAAAATTAGGAGAAAATATTAAAATACTTTATTCAAATACAAATCGTGAAACTTTTAGAAGCTCTCCAACAGCATAAATAACATCTGGCAAGGAGAAGTGCTCAAGGCAGAATCTTAAGAATCTTGTGATATGCACAGTTCAACATTAAGCAATTATCACAACGTCTGGCAAGAAGACAACCCTCACAGGACACAGGTATCTGTGCTTTTTTAAGAGTGCTTTTATGTATGGAATGCCTACAAGGCATGCAGTTTAAGTAGTGTAGAAAATCATTGACCAGAATTCTACAATCTGGATACTTTTGTTAGATTAATATCCAGTCTGGAACTATGCAGTCTGACAGAATTTAGACGAGCTCTCTGGATGGGCTATACTTATTTTGCTTATCACAGAGGATCTGCCTGTGCAGCACAGTAGGTTTGCCATCATGCTAAATCTAAACAAGGGACCAGGGAGGGCAGAATCACAGAATCAAAGAATAGTTGAGGTTAGACGTCACCATGTCCCTCCTCTGCTCAAGCAAGACCACCCAAAGACAGTTGCCCAGGACCATGTCCAGGTGGCTTTTGAATATCTCCAATGATAGAGACTCCACGTTTCTGGCAACCTGCTTCCAGAGCTCAGTCACTCTCACAATAAACACATGTTCTAGCACTGGACACCACTGAAAAGAGCCTGAATAGCATCTTCTTCGCAACGTCCTTTCTGCTATTTATATATGTTAAAAAGATCCTAACTGAGCCTTCTCTTCTCTAGGCTAAATACTCAGTTCCCTCAGCCTTTCCTCATAGGAGAGATGCTTCAGTCCCTTCTCATTTTAGAGGCCTTTCATTGGACTCTCCCCATGACTTTCTTGTACTGAGGATCTCAGAACTGGACATAGTACTCCAGGTCTTGCCTTAGCAGTGCTGAGCAAATGGGATAGGATCACTTTCTTCAACCTGCTGTTAGCACTTTGTTTAATGCAGCCCAGGATACCATTCACCGTCTTTGCCACAAGAGCACATTGCCAGCTCATGTTCAGCCTGGTGTTCATCAGGACCCCCAAGGCCTTTTCTGCCAAGCTGCTACCCAGCTGTGTTGCTGCCAGCATGTACGGGTGCATGGGGCTGCTCCTTTCCAGATGCAGGACTTTGCATTTCCCCTTGTTGAACTTCATGAGGTTCCTTCATGGAGCAGTCACAAGCGCGTGGGCCTGAGTAAGCTCTAGAAGCTTTTAAGGATCATGATTGGGTGCCCTTGACCCAGGGTCCTGAAGCATTTGTTGTAGGTTTTCCCTGGTTAGGGAGGGTCTAGCACCCTGTAGCTGGTGCTCGAGAAAGAATTCTGTAAGAGCTAGGCCTAGAGCACAGATCTCTGAGTGCTGCCAACAGATGTGGCAGTTTGTGCCATAGACTCAGAGTGGTGGCTTTGGGTGTTTCTCGGACCTTCTTGGTAAAAGGTCTAGGATATCAGGGAATGCTAGGGAGCCCTCTGAGAAAAGAATAATGCAGAAGCCCTCAAAGCTTTTGCTTCTTGTTTCTTCAGGTTTGTACACAGTGTTGTAATACAAAGCAGAGGAATTATTCTGGAAATAATTCCCCAGCTATTCTGTCATCACTTTTTCTTACTTTTCTCAAACTTCCTTGAGCTTATTTGCAACTTCTAAAATTGCTTCATCTCCCTGTGCTTCTGATGATCTGTCACACTGATGTGTACAACATGTCAGATCTGTCTGGGTTTTTCCAGAATCACTGCTTCAAGCTTCCCCAGAACAATAATTTCATGCCCAGTCTTCTATCAGTAGATATTCCTTCATTCCAATGTCTATACCTGGATATCAGCCACAGACATCAATTGGGTTGAAATGCTCATTCCTACTGGATACAGCAGAACATGAACTACAGAATACAGAGGCCATTTTCAGCTCTTAATTAGTCATTTAATATATGAACTCAGAGTACTTTGCTAGTTCTCTAAAGAGATATTATATTTTCAGTCAATATTCCTAGTTAGTTCAACTAAGCCACTGACAGCAATTTTCCTTGTTGAATCAATAAGGGCTTAGACAATATAGAAAAAAGAAAGATCATTTTACATCAGTGATATTATTTAATTTTTAAGGTTTTATTATGGGTCTGGTCATGTCTGTAATGTTGACTTATTCTCCAAATTTGAAACTTATATCCAGACTGACTTTTTGGAACTTTTCCTCGCTTGTGCTGAAACCCGAAACAAATAAGTTGTTTAGGAGAGTGCTACCTGGTGCAGAACTAAACCATGCCCAGGACTGTCCTAGTCAATTTAGCCATATAGAAATATGCATTGCTATACCCTTTTATTATTATTTTTTTTCATACAGATTCAGATTAGATGTTCAACCTTGAGAGAACTGATATTCCATTACATTTTTGCACCTTTTTTTTTTTTTTTTTTTTTTGGCAAAGCGTATGTAATATGAATTAAAAAACAGCAACTGATTTATGCAAAATGAAAACTTCTTTCAGAGGTGGATTTACCAGACTACCCTGCAAGAACACCCTGAGGATCCCTACACCATTTCTTT
This sequence comes from Myiopsitta monachus, assembly GCA_017639245.1. NCBI lineage: Eukaryota > Metazoa > Chordata > Aves > Psittaciformes > Psittacidae > Myiopsitta > Myiopsitta monachus. The sequence goes on along the minus strand of CM029918.1, from coordinate 59,720,907 downwards.
CTGGTAAAAAAACTGATCCAAAGCAGCTTAACATGAAGGTTTAATGATTTTTGTTCCTGAAAAAGACTTAAATCTCAGAATATCAGCAAATACCAGTGGGCGATTAATGAAGCCACTGATTATTTGAAAGAATTTTTTAAGCTCGTGTTGTGACAGCTCTCATTCAGTCATACAAAATATGTAAACACAATAACTATAGAAGATGGAACTTGCAAGCAATTGAATGGAAACATCACTACAATTTGTGCCAGCTGAATACTTTTCACAAGGTGCTCCTTCCAAAAGACATAAGATTGATGAACAGTGTATTGATTATTGAGTGAACAAATGGAAACACAGGTTATTTCCTTTACTTTTCTTATTTTGATGACACTTATTCAGTGCTTATAAACTGGACAACACTGAAAGTCACAAAAAAAACTATAATGATCTGCACTTAAATGGACAAGTGGTCTTAAATAATAAGAAAATAGAAATTAATTTCCAGTTCCAGTTTCAGATGCATTTGAATGACTGATATCAAAAAGATCTGTATAATCTACAAAATCTTGTAATTGATGAAACATTGCATTTTGTGACAGCCATGTTTGAAAAATAGAAATTCAGTTTGTTTTCTCTGTCTCCCACCAAAAAAAAATCTCCAAAGATAAAAGTGTAAGTTAATGTTTTCAAGCTATCTTGGTACAACTACTCAAGCTATGCTGAACACATCTCTCAAAAAATAAAATATTCCAGTATATGAAAGAAAAAGCTATGGGAACATTTACAGTGATTCAGCTTACTTTCAAAACCATCCTAACTTACGTTCCATTTAAAGTTAAAATGATATAACTCTTTTTCTTCCTTTTCTATGTTATAGTGATAGATCTTGAGTACAAAATAATAGAAAATATAAATTCAATAAGAACTACCAGGCAGCCCTTCTTCATTAGTTGGGTTCCACCTTTTTCACTCATGATCTTTGAGGTGAATAAAACAAATAACATTTAAGATTTTTCAATCGAAAAGAACTTCAAAGTACAGAAGTCTTGATGTTAAATAAAAATGTATTATTATTGATTCTCACTAATGATCTGTCTTCATAATTCCACCCTTTTGAGTAACATTTTTGAGTATCAAATGCTATGGGAAAAATGAATGTGTCATACTGCTGGACATTTTCCTTAGCAGTAACTAGGTTCAAAGAACATGTGTGAAGATAGAGTTGGAAATCATAGGAAAATTAGGAATGTTTTGATACAATGTCATATTTCAAATATATACTTTATTTATATCATATGTTTTTAATTTGAAGTCTCTGAATGCCTAGCATTTTCCTCTAACATTTTGCAGCACATTTAAAGGTTTTAAATTATATGTAATTTTACTATTTCCAAAGATAAAACCACAAAATGTTTCATAGTCTCCACTTAGTGAAAAATCAACAAAACATCAGTCTTCAGTTATAGCTTCTCAGAGATAATGTTATCAGTGCAAGTTTCAGGTGAACTGCTAATAATTTTCAGCCAGATGGATAGTGATAGCCAAGTACAAGTATAATATTTTAGGTACATGATCCATTGTAAACATAGTAAGGAAAATTTTATTTATAGTAACAGAAGCGTATGGAAGTAGGACTTAAGTATATGGAAAAAACCTGGTAATTCTGAGTTTATCAAAGTTATGGATTCTATGGAAACTTGTTACACAAACGTCATTAATTTGAATAATACCATGTCCATCTTCAAGATGTTTGTTTTTCCAACCAGGACAAATTTATTTTTATGCAGGTTTCCTTCTAACCGATGACTAATGACTTCCTAGCTCTAGAATGGCATGCAGGTGTCATGAATGCTCAATATTAATGGCATATAGAGCAGTAGGCTGTACTTGTGTTGCTGATATTTTTTATTTCAAAACATCATATTACTACCTTTTCTCCATCTCTTTGGAGGCAAGCTAAGACCATGATTTAATATGGGATCTTCTTCACAGATGAGTTATGAATCATTATAGTTTGCATGGAAAGAAGCCATTTAGACTCTATTACATTGAATTCAAGTTTGCGTCCTAAGGGATATTTAATAGCAGACCACACAAATGAGATCAATACCCACCAACACACCTCCTGCCCAAGGGTACTACTTCCTTATCATTTCTCTTGTCCTATTCCCATCCACCCCACAGTGCCAAAAGGTAGCTTTATTTTAGTTATTACTTAATAAGCACGCACTGAAAAAAAATTGCTTGGTGTCAAATGTCTGATCAGTCACTTTTTTCCGTTAGACCAAAATTGGTTTTCTGTATTTATTAATATACTTAGAAAAAGTTTTCTTCTATACAAATACCTGCGAAAGATAAAAGATAGAAGGATCTTGAAGTATTCAAGAATAATTATTACCACTAGATATTACATGCTACACACATACCTTTTATGATCATGTGCTTTTATGTATTATTTCTCAGAAATAAACCTCAGGCATGTTTTGTACTCTCTACTGCAGAGCGCACTCTTCAAACACTGGCATACATTCATCATATGATTTAGATATAGCTAATATGTTAGCATTATCATCAATTAGGTATATAGTCAAGAGGATAAAAGTTCTTAGGGATAAATTCTTCAACAAGAATACAGGACATGAACATATACTGAAATCTTGTTAAAAAAAAATGTATGTGTATAGAACCTCGAGTAATGGTGGGAAGAGCTACTCTGACAATATATTGTATTCCATGGTCGCATTCTAATGCCCTCCACCAGAAATCAAGATTTATTCAATATTTAAGGAGATACTAGATATGAGCTATTCTTTGTTTTAGAAATGACACATTTTTGTAAGGTTTGAATTAATATTTTGGATTCATTTTCTGATAGGTATATTTCTAACCACCAACTGCATATTTGAACATGGCTCTGTGATGACTATCAATTTGTTATTATCAAATTCACCTGGTTCATAGAGGTCATTGCCTCTATCACAGCGAAAAGGAGCAGACAGGGCTTTCTTTTCAGGAAAAGGCTGTATCTTTCAGTGCATTTAGTAGATTTTTTTTAGTTATTTTATTTTTTTAATGTATATTTTCATAGGTTTTGGGGTTTTTTAAGAATTTAATGCTGGCCTCCAAACTATGTAGCCTGTTGTTTCTTATAGTGTACTCTTACATACCTTTTCGCGGTAAAAAGCTAATTAGCTAAGCAGACAACTTTTAAATGTTTTATGCCTTGCAGATCGTACATGTTTAATCTGGTTGCTAGAAATAATTCTTATAGCTGTCTCATTATGTTTTTTTTTCCTCTACTCCATGATAAAGTAGCTAAGTAAAATAATAGTATTTTTTAACAAGATCTGCTTGAAATATTGATATTCCTGTTATAGGTGAACTGAAAATATGAAAGGTGGATATAATCTGCAGGAGCAGTCTAGATAGATAGAACTCTTTTTAAGGCAAAGGCTCCAAAAAAATAAAAACAAAAACCCAGACAATATTATCAAGCCATTTGAAAGCCACTTCCATCAGAAGGAAGCTATTCTGTCTTCACTAAAGTGAAACACAACAATAAAATGAAAAGTTCATGTTTCTCTACTTGAATATTTAGTCACATAGACCTATATAATGACAGCAGAATACTTTTGTATTTGATGATAACTTAGAATCCTCTGTTCCTACTTTTTCTTTGAATAAAATAGCTCAGGTTAGATGACATTTGTCTAAATCTAGATGACAAAATTGGACTGAACTAATGTAAACAAGATGTGTAAGTTCTCTCAGTAATCCATAGAGATTCCACAACTATCGTGAGAGAGACAGTGACTTTAGTTGAGTCTAACCTAGCCTAACCAGGTTGGTCTAATTCTAAATGGCTTCAGTTAGGTGTCTGGAATTCTCTCTCACATTTTAGTCCCCTGAATTGCAGATGAGAGCCATTCGTATTACCAGAGGACATTCTGAAGATGAATGTCATCACCGTAGAGAAGAAACAGATGAAATAAAAAGAATATTGGGTCAAAAATGTGTTGTCCTATCTGTATAACAGATCTCCCTCATTGCAGCTAAGACCACCAGGGCTTATTTTGTGTCCAGCGAACAGTGGCTATGGCCACTGTGGGTCTCCTTCTCCTGTGTCAGTAAGGAAAGTTGCCTAACTTCTGGCTTTGGATGTGTCCCAGCATGTACCATATTGCTAGTTTAAAATGGTTCCAGTGCACTGATAGTAAGTGTTGGGGAATATAAGGAGAAAGTGAGCAAAAAAAAAAATCTATGAAAAAAAATCTCAAGATCTTAAACAAATGTGTATTTTTTACAAAAAAAAAAAAAAAAAGGCAAAGAAGTCAGACTGAAGCTGGCAAGATATACAGTCTTCATATCTCATGAGTAAGCTATTATTTTTTTTAATGGCATTTGCTATGATACTTTTGACTTCATTCGTATTGGTTTTGCTACACTGAGAAAAAGTGATTTATTGCTGTGGTTATTTTCTAGTATTCACTGAGGAAAGGGGGATGGGAAAGGAAAAGTCTTCTACTGACCTTATAATATTGTTATAGCCTACTAATACTATATAATGTCAGTAACTGAAGCCTACTTAGTCCATTAAATTCCTACAGGATTTCACTCAGCTGGGTAAAACAATATTCTTTTATTTCAGGAAAGAAAGAGAAATGACAAAACCAGCAAAACTCCTGCAAGATAAATGGCTATGTATATATGGATTTTATTAAATTTTTGGTTATAGTATACCAGGTTTTTAGTTGCCACATTCTCAGGAGTAGTTTTGGTTTTGTACTACTACTACTATGTTTTCCATTCAAATAATATAAAAATTGGGTAAAATATTACTTTTTCACTGATGTTTTAAAGTCAGGGGATTTGTTTACGTTTTGTACAGGCATAAAAGTTCAAGCCTCTGTCTTAGAATTCTACATACACATTTTGAAAACACTTATAAAGAAACCATGGCAGTTAATGTTTAAATGTTTATTATGAAGAAATTATTTTTTTTCATAACTATTATAGTATTTTCATAACACCTGTCTTAATTTTGTATACTGAAGAGATGAGACCTAAACACTTTCTCAAGAGGACATTTCATGGCTTAGTAATTTCTTTTGAGACAAAATTTTCAAGATCTTTGGCCTACACTTCTTAGCTTCATCCCTTTCTACATGTTGCATATCTTTGTATGATGTTCATTAACTTTTTTGATTTCTTGAACAGTCAACGCTGTTCTATATCTTTGTACAGACAAAATATCCAGCTAAAACTTTAAAAATTATTTCCTTCCTCCTGATTATAGTTAAAAAATAAAGTAAAAAAAAAAAAAAAAAAAAGATACACCAGAAGTTTTCAAGTAGTATGGTGGAGAATAATTTTTTTAAACTAAATTGCAAAATAAGCATTATGTTATCATACTAGTTTCCTGTCCAGTTTAAACTCAAAGCTTCTGTTAGTATTTCTTATTTCAGAGTAGCTTTCAGAATACTAACAGTGTATTTTTCAGATTATTTTTGCAGATGTTCTGTTAATTAGCTTTTTTTCACCAGCTTGTTTACAAACCAATTTGAATTGATTTTTCTCATTAAGTATTTGCATAATAATGACAAAAAACTTTATTAAAGCCATTTCTAAATTACTACAATTCCCTCTGTTATTTATATTCTTTAAATTTGAGTACATTTTGTCTACACTGATTGCTCATTAAATCCATGATTTTATTAAACACAAAAAGCAAATTGCTGAACACTAAAAAAGCAAATTCCATTAAAATGAGTAAAACTGATGCGTCTAAACCACATCTGTTGGCATCTCACAAGCTGTGTTTTAAGAGTTTTCTGACTTTAATATTACAAGCACAAAAAAAGTAGTTAGGCCATACAGAAGTGACATGCTAGAAATTTTCTTTAACTTTGCTTTTCCACCTCTTAGTATTCATATCTAAACAGCCTGTTTTGTTGTTCTTTTTTTTTTTTCAGCATTCTATGTCTGTAAATTATTTGATGTAGTCTTTCTTAGCCTGTCTGTATTTGTCTGTCTACCTCCCTTTTTGTATGCTGAGGTGGAATAACAGTGCGGTTTTCTAAGCTGCATCCTTCAGTTTATTTTGACAGCTTTTTGCAGATGCAGTAGTTGACTCTAAAAACCTTTCAGGCACTGATAAAAAAAATATTACTACAGTTTTATTTTGGTCATATTTTTACTCTTTATGCCAACTCTATGCAACAATTGCAACAGTGTTAGAAACACTGATATCATATAATGTTGGCCACATCTTCAAATAACTATACACAATAGTTATGACCAAGAAAACCAAGGGGTGCAGGTGAAAAAAATTAGAACCACCACCCCAGGTACTATCTGCAAAAGTCAATTCCAATCAGACAGTTTTGAAATACATATTTTGGTGTGTGATCAGATGACTTATGCTTTACCTCTAAGATTTTCACTTGTCCTGGGTTCAGCAGTAGCACTCATTTTTTCTCCTTCTTAGTGGCTGGTGCAGTGCTGTGTTTTTGACTTTTGGCATGAGAACAGTGCTGATAACACCGATGTTTTTAGTTACTGCTCAAATGTTTAGTCTGACCAAGGACTTTCTGAGTCCAGATCTTCCTCCTCTGCCTTGCTGGGAAGTGCTGCATGGTCTCCTGAATCCTCCCTGGGGCTCAGGCTCGCGGGGCTCAGCGGGCAGCTGCTGGGTGATGCTCTCGGCTGCTGCGGGGCTGGGCTCAGCCGTGGGGCTCGGCTCCTCTGCCGTCCTCCTCCCGCTGCTTGGCAGCCTCCACCTTCCCTTTCTCAACCACCCCAACCTCCTCCACTGGCAAGCTGCTTCCTCCTGGTTTCCTGGTCCCCGGGACTGCTCACCCAGGCTGGTTTGGCTGCCAGTGGCTCCCAGTGCTGCTCCCCATTGCCCCCCCCCCCCCCAGTCTCATGAAAATGGGGGGGGATGAAGAGGGCCAGGACAGTGAAGAGCAGTGGACAGCCAGGTACAAGTCCACGGCCACGTCTCTCCTGCCCTGCTGCCAGAACCCACTCGTTTTACAAGTCATTACCATAAAGTACAATGAAACATGAACCTTAGCCCAAGACCCTCATCTGATAAACACTAAGACAGCAAATAGCAGCTGTAAATAAGGTACAACAGTGCTGAAACTGTGAAATCAAGAGAATCAAGACCAACAACTTTGAGAGCCATTTAATCATCATTGAGACAAGAGACTATTATTCCTGTAGTTATCTCAACCCTTTGTGCTGCATGTTGGGAGCCAAAAGGAACTGTTGTGTTTTAAGCCCAGCTGTCACTCAGAAAAACCACACAGTCTCTGGAGTCTCCCCTCCCCTTACTCCCCCCACTCCAGGAGGGATGGGAAGGAGAATCAAAAGAATGCAACTCCCACGGGTTGAGATAAGAACAGTCCAGTAAGTAAGGCATAACACAAACCATTGCTGCTACCACCAATAATAATAATGACCAGGGAAATACAAGGAAGAAAATACAAGCCGCTCACCACCTGATGATTGAGCTATGAACTATGAGCAGGAACTCTTCTGAGCTCCTGCCCCCAGGTTTACATCCTGGGCAATAGTGTCCATTGCTAAGTCCACTCCTCGATCATGGGTACATCTGTATGTTGCGTCTCTGCCCTGATGGCCTGAAGTGTCATGGGCCCAGCAGGCTCAAAATAATTCCCCCTCCTCTTCAGCAGTTTCTGCAGCTTGTCGCTGGGGACTCCATACAGCTGCCTTCCATCTCCGATGCTTCCAAAACACTGGAGGCGCCCAGTGGGATAGAAACTCACCCACACTGTTCCACACACCCTGCCACTCATGACTGTTGTCATGGTTTAAGCTGTAAATCACGCAGTTTGCTCACTCACTCCTCCCTCTTTCTTCCCCCCAGCTCCTCGGGGGAATGGGGAGGAGAATCGAAAGAATGCAACTCCCACAGGTTGGGATAAGAACAGTCCATTAACTAAGACATAACACAAACCACTGCTGCTACCACCAATAATAATAATTGCAAGGCAAATACAAGGAAAGAGAATACAATTCTTCGCCACCCGATACCAAGCCCGACCCAACAGTGAACTCCCACACCCTTCCAGGTCTCTGCCGTACTTTTTTACATCCTGGGTATGATGTGCCTTAAATGGAATACCCCTTTGGCTCGTTTGGGCCAGGTGCCCTGTCTCTGCTCCCTCCCAGCTTCCCCTCCTCCCTGGCAGAGCATGACACTCAGAAAGTCCTTGGTCAGCCCAAACATTACTAAGCAGTAACCAAAACCACTGGTGTTATCAACGCTGTTCCCAGGCCGAAAGTCAAAAACACAGCGTTGCACCAGCTACTAAGAAAGAGAAAAATGACTGCTACTGCTGAACCCATGACACTGTCCAGCCTTGGGTAAAATCTCTTGGTTCTTCTGCATCGTTGTCTAACCCTGCACAAGGCCCAAACCCGACTCTGCTTAACTCTCGGGACCAGACAAAATGGTCGTGGATAAAACACACTCTGTATGTGCACCAATATGCTGATCCCCATCACAGTCAGCAGGCAGGTCTCAAGGGTACCCAAGGGTCATTCAAAAACTTCAGAACTTTCAAATGATGCTGCTATGCTTGGAGCTGGAGTAGCTGTTCCATCTGCTGCCCTGCCCTCAGATCTAGGGACATTTTTTAGCTTTTGAAGGTGCTGGATAGTTTTTAATAGGGCTCTGTAAGCATAGGCTAAGCCCCAGCACATTGCCATGCTCTTTGGCCCAAATGTCTATAAGGCTGTTCCGGAAATGAGTCCCATTGTCTGACTCAATTCTCTCTGAGGTGCCGTGTCACCACAAAATCTGTATCTCAAGGCCCAGGATAGTGTTCCGGGCAGTGGCGTGGGGCACAGCGTATGTGTCCAGCCATCCGGTGGTTGCTTCCACCATGTTAAGCACATGGCGCTTGCCTTGGTGGGTTGGTGGGAGTGTGATATAATCAATCTGCTGGGTCTCCCCATATTTGTTCTTCAGCCATGGTCCTCCATACCAAAGAGGCTTTAACCCTTTAGCTTGTTTAATTGCAACATGTGTTTCACAGCCGTGACCATCAGCCCCACTGTCCCAGCATAGGAGCAACCAGGTGATGATGTGCTTCCCTGGCTGACAGGTAAAATCTTTTCACATATTCCGTAGCTTGGTTGAGGTCCGAGGTTGAGAAGTTACCTCTTCTTCTTTGTCATGTGATGATGACTCCTGATCAGATGCTGTCCCGGGTGGTGAGTACGTTGTTTCTTCAACTTGCTTCATCTTTCTTGCCTCAGTGAATATTAGATCATCTTGATAAATATATTCCAGTTTCCAGTAAGAGTATCGTTTTTGCTTTCATCTGTTCTGAAATAAACCCTACCATTGTAAGTAGATTCATATCCTAGATCCACAAATTTTATCAGCTTAATGAGAAATGGGAATATTTTCTAAATGGAAATTTGAGCATTAGGTGTGGTGAAATTCTGCAAAAAACCAGCTTCTTCACACAAAATATTTTGAGATTAAATGAAGTTTTGAGTTATACTTTTGGACCTATTTTACAGACTTTTAAAACTGTCTAAGTGTTTCTTCATATAAGCACCCAGAAAATTTTGAAAAGTCAGAGTTCTTATACTTCTTACTAAAGCCCACATCAACTGCATCTTTTCAGTATTTCTTGGGATATTTTGTAAGATTACATGCAGCATAGCATGCATAAAGCATAAGCCTAAATAATGTCTATTTCTAATGACCTAGATATAGTGAAGCTTCTTTTATACAGGTGTACATAAAACTAAACTAGATAATAATGCAGTGATAAGCTTTCTGTGTTAAGTAACACGTATCCTATGATCTACTATTTACAGATGGAGATATAGAAACTGTTTTTTCCAAGAATGGACAGTCATATAAACTGGCAGTGCTGGGATTTTACTGAGCTAGAACGAGGTCCTCTTTTGTTGTTTTGTTGATGTTCTTTTGACATATCCTGTATAATTTTTTCTTATATGTCAATACAGCAAACTCTATGCAAACGATAAAATTAAATGGGACATACTTTGTATCAAGATCTTAATGGAAAAGGAAATAAACCTACTTTTTTATCTGACTACTTTATTTGTTAATCATTCCTTCTTATACCTTATTGCTACATGAAGGAGCCTATGCTTAGGCAGCAGGACTTGACAGGTTTCCTTCCATTACATATAAAGACAATTTAGATAGTCTGCATTTACATAGCTGCCAATATTTATTGATTATTGCTTAGGAAGATCTAAGTAACTATTGAGCACCACTTCTTAAGTCTCTTCTCAGAAGACCAAGCTAGTTTCCTCCCTTTACAGGCATCAAATGTAATTAAACATTAAACCCCAAATTCTAACCAAGAAAATGGGTTTATTAAAGATTTATTTTAATTCTCTAAGATTTTTTTTGGTTTTGTTTTGTTTTGTTTCCCTCACAACCAGTCTCCTCTTCTACAGTAGTAATTTTTAAACAGCAGAAGACAATAGCAAGGTGCTGGGAATTTTACAGATTCAGTATTGATAAGAAAGATGTCATTTTTTGCCTACAGCCCTTCTCTGTAGAGGCTGTTTTGTGGTAGATTTTCCTACTCTCAGCTCCCCAGAGCAGTCTGGGCTTTTTCATTCTTCTGCCTCTCTGATGATGTTTTGCCTGCCTAGACACGCCTGGGGACTTGCAGCCCTCAGCCTTCCTCACTTCAGAATAAAAAGGAGGTTGTATTTTGAATAAGGCTGCCTAGGCTTGGTCAGGCCCTTAGGGAAACAAGTTGTTCTGTTGCAAACTTTATAGATTATCCAGCAGATACAGTGTAACTGAAATCAGATTTTTATGCCATATAGTTGCTTACTATCCTTTGCACAAGATACATAAATATTGCATGCACAATGACTAACAGAAGTAGTCAGGTTGAATCTGGAACAGTGTTGCATTAATTCAGGATTCTGTTATTCTTAAGTATCTCAAATACCATTCTGGCATCAATAGCATTCTGTAAGATAAAAGTGCTCAAAGAAAATAGCAACTGGCAGTAGACTCTGTCACTTACTGTCTATACAGCTTATGAACTTGAAGTATGTTGACTTTGCTTTGATCTAGAAGTTCATTAAAAGAAAGGAACAAATCAGGGATGTTTTATCACTTCACTCTTTCTTTTATAATGTTTTATAAATAAATGGACTCTCACATCATGTTATCCTAAGCTAACCTGGCAGCTAACGCAGTATGTAGTTCGGGTATTCCAGAAAGAGATTGTAGCATATGTTACTCTCTGAAACTTTGTACTTACCTAGGAACCAACAGAAAATTAGTGTAAAACTAATGCCAATGTAAATTGAGCCAGTACCTACATATCACTGCAATCTAATGCTGAGAAGAAGTAGCAGGAAAGTGCCGTGGGAGTTACAGAGAATGCTTCCTCCATGGTCCAAGTGAGACTGCACTATGGCAGACCTAGTGGCCTTCAGTGGCACTCTCATTCCTGCTTGTTGCTGGTGCCAAATCCAAAATGTAGCCTCTGTGCTGTTTTAACATTTTTGCCCTAGTCACAATATTTCACTTCTACTAAGACTTCAGGTACTCTAGAGAATCTCCTGAATAGTAAACTGCTGTTGAATTTGCGTTTGATTTTCACTGGTCTTACATGCTGAAACTTCTGTCTCTGTTGAAATCAATTAAGAAAACAAACACAGAAGAAAAAAACTCAAAACAAAATGAATGCCTCTGTAACAACCTCTTCTTTGTGAGGAAAAAAATCTCATTCTTTATAGCATGAGGTTGAGGAGAGAGTAAGCTATAATTAATCATAGATGTTGCACGTAGAGTTATTTTAGTATTTGCTGGCTTTGTGCTCTTTGAATTATGAATTAAGAGGGTTTTTTCTGTATAGAAGTAGGCTAGACAAATGCAAAATTAGACCAACATGCATAAGCAGATAAGAATAATGGAAAAATTGTTGGAATTAAAAATAATCTAGCATTAGAAAAGAAAGGAAACAATTCAGGACTTATCTTTAAATTAATTTGAACTAAAGGCTTCTGACTCTTTAAGCAAATAATGAGTATATTTTATAATAATTTTAATTTCAAACTTTTGGAGAAGGAATAGAAATAAAAATACTAAAATACTGTAATCTCACCTGTTGTAGTGGCTCTTGCAAGTGGGTCAGAGAGTATTAGATATAATACTGTTCTCATAGCGATAAAGTGCAGAGATACTTGGCTCATATTCTTTTCTTGCTTGACAGTTCTAATAGTTATAGAGGAATTGATAAGGCTGGTTTAAATAGCATGTAGATTATGAATCACATCAATTATAACATATATAATCAGATTTCTGGACCTATTTTATTTCATTGCTTCAAAAAGTCTTAATAATTTTTTAACAACAAACAAGGGCTGAGGCCCAGCTGTATTATGTTCAGCTGTCTGAGCACTCTATAAGGCTATTATTGTTAAATCTATAGACGAACCAACACATAGTAGAAAATTTCTGGCTAAACCCAACATATTGATAGCATAATTTGAAAACAGATGAACTCATTTCTAGCATTTCTTTACCAAAGTAGCTTAAAAAATACATCAAAATAATAGAAATTTCAAAATAAAGGAAGCTATATGTGCAGTTATTGACCCTGGCAAGTAAATTCTGAATCTCAAATAATAACAGCTGAAAATTTTCTGTTGCATTGGAACCATTTAAAAAAAATGTCTATGAAATGCATTCATACAAAATGGCTTCTCTCATTTTATGTCATTGTATTTGATTCTGTATAATCTACTGGGAAATGAGGCTGAATTTTGCAAGAGGGATTAAAAAGGGAAAAGAACTTTAAAAACCTCATATTTTTCTCAAAAAAAAAATAAATTCAACACTGGAAACTGGATAAAGTGTAGCAATACCTAATTTGGTGTTCTTCATTTAAACATTAAGGGTATAATGTGAAATCCAGCTCAGTGTCTCTACTGAATGTCTTTTGCATAGAATCACTACTACTGCAAAGTACCTCAAGGAAAAACTTCCTGCCTCAAGCTTTATTGAGGACATCTTTCACTGTGGGGTAGGCATTGTCATTTCGGATTAATAGTAAAAGATTTGTCTTTAACATTTGAACACTCAGTGCTGCAAAGTACAAATCTCCAAACCACTGTTTACTAATGTCTTGCTAATGCAGTATTTATAGTTTTCCTGACCTGTACATGTTCCCTCCCTGTCTATGGAAAACTCTTTCTCCAAGTACAAATGGTATCAAATGACACTATAAAGACATTTTTCTTCCTGCCCTATCTAATTTTTTATTTTGTTCTCTTAGCAGTAGGAGTTAGAAGATTTTTTTATGTTTTCTTATACTTATTGCCTACATCTTCATTCTGTAAAGGTATATTATCCATTAATTACGTTGTCATCAGATGTTATTTTCATAGTATATTAAGTGCTTTTTCACTTTCGTGACTTCTGAGGTATGGTGGCTGCTTCTGTTGAATGACCTGAACGTTAAATGACAATACAGTATTAATCATTATGAAAGGTAAGCTTGGAAATTCATAAATTCACAAGAGAACACCATTTTCAAGGACAATTTACTATTCAGGCCTCAGGTTCATACTGTGAATGATTGTAATTACATGCTGTGACAATAACGCATTCATAATACAGAACCGAAATGAACTCATTTTTTTATTTCATTATTTATGGCAGCAATTCACAGCCAGATGTAGAAATAGGATAACACACAGAATTTTACCATTCACTGCAAACTACAAAGGAGGAAAATAATTCCATAAAGTTTCTGACCCTTGTTCTTGGAAAAACTGTTAGTTTAATCAAAAATCTTTTTAAGAAATCTTACTCACATTAATAGTACTATTGATGCTTGTAGACTACTTGAAGACTTCCAGTCTTTCATAGTAATCTTCCATTAATACAGCATTATAAATGGTGATCTGAAAAACATTTATCTTCTTTAATCTTCATATGTTTGAGAAATTTTTCATCTTTTTTTAACAGGATACATTTATTTTTTAGGACTTATTGCATAAATCCAGGTTAATAAAAACAGATTCATTTTGTGTTGTGGTAAATTACATTGATTTGTTAGGAATATAAAAAAAGCAAATTTTTGGATTTTAGGTGATGATCACCTTTCCCCTATACAGGCTATTATTTTGGACAGTGTAATGATTAATTACAACTGCTATGGTTTTTTTTCTAAGGCTGATTGCTCTGTCAAGTTTTGCTGAGGAACCGGAAAAAAGTCCTTGTATTATGAGGTCTCTAACAGCACAGCTTACATGATTTCTAAGAGCACATTTTTAATTGTTAAAATGTGATTTATAAGATACAAATTATAAATTTTGTCATTTATAATGACAATGGGCAGGTCATGGAATGCAGCAATGTCTAATATGATAATGAAACCAAATGCTGTAGTTCAGATATTTTTACAGTAACAAAGCATCATAATCTGGGGTGAATGACCAAGAAAAGCACCTGTGTAGTACAATGAGACTTTGCAATAAGTGAAAAAGGCCAAGGTAAGCAGCAGTCCATGTGGGGTTATCAAAAGACAAATGTGTGGGCTATACTTATACACTGGAGATCTCATAACAGGACAATAAGAAGGCAATGACCTCTACTGCCACACTTCAGAGGAATCCCAAATCTAACATGCTACTGAGGGTTAAAGAGGCTAGTAGGCCCAAAATCATGTAGGAAAAAAAGACTGAAAAAGATTGGATCCTCATGTAGAAAATAGGGTTTTAAAATAATTCCACAGCCACAGGGATGTCTCTTGTATTTAATTTCACCTTCAGTGAAGGTAACCAGCATGGGCAGATCCAGAAAAAGTCATAGAAGGTCCCACAGTTTCGGTTATCTTTCTGACAAATTAGAGCATACATTTGGGAAATATACCAAGAGCTATACTTGGAATGCTGGAAGAGCCAGGACTACAACCTGAAATGCTAAGAGTAAGTGTGTGTTGCAATTGTTCTATTTACAGTGGAAAACCAGTAAGTACTACTTACTGTAAATGGAGAGGAGGATAAGTACCTTTGTAGATGCAGACAACTTACCTCCAGTAAATCCCCTTCCCACCCAAAACCTGAAAATATTTTCTTTGCTCGACATGTAGTGCAGAGATTAGTTGATAAATGCCAACTGTCAGTTTCCCAGATAATACTTAGATATAGTTTGGGAGATAAGTTGGGAGTTTTGGGGATAAAGCATTCAAGGGATCTATTCTTTCCTATAGGTTGTTTGCCTCTGGCCCGTAATTTTGAAGGTTGAGGAATTAGACCATTTAATGCCAGCTGGCATTAATTTCTGGGAATATTCCCAGAAATATTTAAATTGCCAAAACAGGCAGAAGCTAAAATGATGACTACTCAAACAGGAGTGACAAAACTGGGAAATGGCAGTAAGAGGTTGCATTCCTCAGAAGTCTAGTTATTCATGCATGTCCAACTGAAATTTTTCAGTGGAACACAGGCTTATAGAATCATAGAATAATTAGTGTTGGAAAGGACCTTAAGATCATTTAGTTCCAACCCTTCAGAAGCCAGTCAAAAATGTTTTTCACTGCTCATCTCTCACCTTAAGTTATTTAGGACAGAGACATTATTCTTGAATTTATATTTTATTGTTCTCAGTAAACTTTTGCTATTTCATAATAAACAATTTCACTTTCATTGGATAGAAATTGGATGCTTGTTGTTGTTGTGGTCAGTTTGAACTCTATTAATATTTTCCTGACCCAAGAGCTTTAAATTTAGTGGAAGGAATTTAGATTCCTTCTGTAAGGTTTACAATAGGTATCCTACAACATTTCTGAGAGAAATATGAAGCAGGACAGATATCGCTTTAGCAAAGCCATGTTCATCCCTTAACACAGTTCTCAAAAGACACTCAAAAATTTTCAAATATGGTATTCCAGTTCTTCCCATCATGATAGACAGTACTGTAGTACATAACATTACAATATCTTCTCTCCTCCTATTCAGTTAATACTCTGATTTGTGTCATAACTCTGTCAAGGCAGTATGAGGTCCATATCAGGAACTTTTCTTCTGTGTCTCTGCTAGGCTGATAAGCCTTCTTTCCAGAGGCTTTATATTTAGATCCATTTCAAGAAGGTCATTGTGGTATAATAGCATTATTTAGACTTCGTAAATCAGAAAACCAGCTGGCCGCTCAGAATTGTTTTCTCTTATCCAGCTGAAATACTGAATTAGAAGTCCCTAAATCTTTCTTTCCATATAAAATTTCTCCCTTTACTCCAGCTATAAATGTTGAGAGACTGTGAATTGGTGGAATATGTGAGTTGTGGCATTAATAAGGCAATGTCTCTGCTTTGATTTGCTCTTTCTCTTGAAAAAAAATTGAGGACTCATATTAAGGGAAAAAGTTACATCTTGTGTTAATGGCTGGGGAAAAACAATTTAGAGGCAAAGCATGAGGATCAACACCAGAATACATCTGAATAACATGGAGCATAATAGATAGCCCTGGAGTAAACACAAGGCTGTATTTCACTCAAAACCTCAGCTGCAGTCATAAACTCTGAGACGTTTATGAATGGCATCAAAGCCTCAGGAATTAATTCAGCCTTGTACTCGCAGAGATGCCATATGTTGTTATTTATAATACCCACTTTATAATTACTACTCTTAAAAAATTTAGTATTTATTTGTAATGTTGTAATTTATGTTGCAATTTTTCAAAGATTAAATCATTAATTTGAAATGCTGCACTTCCTTTTAGGTAGCATCTCTAAAGCCATATTCAATTCCTTATCAAATAAGATTTTCAGGGTGACTGTATTAAATACAAGAGGATTCCTGCTGAATAACTTTTAACACCACAAGACACTATTCTCTTTAATAAAGCTGTGGAGTGAAATGTTACTAAATATAAGAGCTATGGGCCCATGTTTTACTTGAGAAGTTGCAGATTTGTACTGGGTTTGTTTGATAGTTATACAGTGTAGTAAGGTAATTAAAGAAGTATTTGTTCTGTTATGTATTGCTTTTGTGAAATTAAAGGTCTTACATAACTAACTACCTGCTGCCTGTATTTGTAATGGAGACAATCAAAATACTCTAAAGAAACAATTCAAATTAAAAAATCATATATTTGAATCAGGAATCTTCCTGATTCCTATAGATTGTCTAAAACAATCCCTGAAGACCATAAAATTCTTGGAAATAAACTTTGATTTTTCTTGCCATGATAATATCACACTTATTCTTGGCCTCTTCCCATATATGTAACGTTTTGGCAGTATGACCAACATAAAAAGATCAAACATGAGTAGAGGGAAAAACATTCCTGCTCTCTGAAGTGGCTTGCAGACAGGCTATTTGAGTGCAGCAAAAAAAACCACTGCATAGAATGAAAACAATCTCACAGAAATCTTCCTGACATGTCTACTCCCATCTCTATCTTGTTCCTCTTTGTTTTCCTTTTCATTTTTTTTTATTCCTGTGTGCCTTGTACTCAGCTAAAAATGAATGCAAACAAAGACAGGCCTTCACAACCACTGGATATTATTTACGAAAGGGCATCTGTCACTCAGATTCAAGGTCCCTATTATTGGAACATATACAAAACCTCTTCTTACAGAGGACTTTGCATAGCTTGCCTAAGTCATGTCCTTGTACCTTACAAGTTCCATTGTATTCTTAAAATCTCTAGGCTACAGGGAATAAGGTATTCTTGTTATGCTTTTATCCTTGTTAATATGGCATGCTGAGAATAAGAGATAGAGCGAAGCAAGGTAAGGAGTATATTAAATGCAATTTAATCCAGTTCAGATCTGGGGCCATCTGAGCCATAATCTGCATATTCCCTAGCATAGTCTTTTCAAGCACTTTCGTGGAGAGATTCATCAGATTCAGCCATGTCATCCAGGGTCACCAAGTCCTGATCCAGTTTGTCAAGTTTTTGCAGAATATATCTTTCTGTGTATATTTACTGAGGTTAAAAGTATTTTTCTTTTAATCATGGTCATGGAAAAAAAATAAATCAAATAATAAATATTCCAGTCCTGATTACACTGACCTTTTGGTGAAAAGTGTTAAATGGTTAGTTTTACTTTTTCTGTTAGAGCTCCAGTTTAAGTCTTGCATTTATTGTGACTATTTTCAGTAAAACTTCCAATGCAAGAGAATTACTTGGAGAAAAATAATACAACAAAATTGTCAAATTTCAGTCTGGTTTTGAGAACTTTTTCTCCCTATCATTTAATAGACATTTCTGTGGGTTTTCTTGATAAGTAGTGTAGGATTTTGTTGTATATGAACAAAAGCAAGGCTGAGCTCTCAAAGCCTAAATGTTATGATTCTGATCTGGGAATTACTGAATTACTGAATGATAAGCTATATCAGTTATACAACTCCTACTTGATAAAATGTTTTATTTTTCTTTAATTTCCACATTTTAGGTTAAATTTAACACTGACATTTTGTTCTTGGTAAAGCATGCTACGTTTATGAAGCCAAATGTTTCTTAGACCACTCAAGGAGTGTCACCGTGATTCTTCTCTCTCCTCAGAGTTACTTACATCAAAGAAAGACAAAAGGTGGCAAGTGAAAATTGGAGCTTAGTTTTTACTGGGTTCAGCATATCAATGACTGAAAACTAAAAGTGCAAATATAAAGTACTCCAACAATTTACGAAGGCTCTGCAGGGGTCCTTAGGTCTTAGAGGGCAGAAACAATGCATTTTAACAGAAGAAAAACAAACTTTTGCAGGCTTCGAAAACTTTATACTGTTGGGAATCGCTGTCCTCTAGGTCTGCTTTATGAGATCAGGGAAATCTCATGAGAGTAGTGCCTTAGACAGAGATGGAGTAAAAATAATGCCCACTCCTTATTCTGCAAAGAAATAGGTTTATGACTTTCATAACAAAGAGTAGGTAGAAAAGCCATTGGTCTGTGAAGGATTCCATTTTTAAACTACTGTTGTTTAATGTAGCACAGAAACACAGAACGGTTAAGGGACATCTGGAGGTTGTCTAGACAGACACTATAGTGCTGGGATACATGATAGCATTCTAACCCAGATAATTTGGACATCCAGGGTCAAGTACAGCCATGTCAATTGACACATCAAGAGTGGTGAAATAGTGGAGGCAGAAAGAAGCCCTAAGGAGATTTAGATTTTCTTCAGCTTCAGTTCAAATTGCCATGACATGATATATTTGCAGCTACACAGCTTCAGCATTTGAACAGCGGAATACTGGCTTCTAGGTGAAAAATTCCAAGAAGAATTCCTGGCAGAAACCTACATCCTTACAAAACCATAGTTCACTGCAAGTACCTTGCTAATTGAAAATGTGAGGCATGTGGGCACAACAGACTACTAGAAGGTGAATTATTTTATACTTTTTATCCACTTTCTGGTTCTGTAGTTTTGAATGCAAGAGCTGACACACCTACTAGTCGGCATCCTCTATTAGGTAGTTCTTTGACAGCAAGCTGTGAGACAAACTCCTACCTCCAAGAAATCTCATCTGCTTGTCTACCTCTGATGGAAGTTGGCTGAAGCCTAAAGATCTAATGAACATCCATAAAAATTAATGTTTTATTAAATTAATTGTGGTTACCCAGATTACCTCTTTTTTTTTTTTCCTGAGACCTGATAAACTCTTCATATCAACATTTCCATTTGGCATCAAGTTCTGCAAATTAATTATACATTTTGGCACAAGATATTTCTTTTTATGCATTGCCAGGGATCATCAAGAGCAGGGCTGCTCCCATTGGGAAGGGAACTGAGGGCCGCTGCCATGCAGATCAGGCAGAGGAGAGGTTGGCCTTTCCTTGGGGGATGCTTATGAGCTCCGTCCAGAATCTGGCCATTAACCAAGCCCCTTGCTCTTTAGTGATGCTGTTAAGAGGGCCGTGTCACCAGAAAGCGTGCTGTAAAAGGTGGTGGGAAGTCTGTGGGGCTGTAGACAACTTCTGGGGGAGGATAATGTGAGCCACAGTGATGAAAAGGCCACACTCACTGGGATAGCAGTGCTCCGTGATGAGGGTCAAGTCTACCCTGCAAGCTGTGGACACAAGGCGTGGTGGCCCATCAGGAGCAGAAAATCAGGGTGGGCATGGAGGTGGCCAGCAGGGCTGGACTCTGCTTTTATGTGCTGATTGTCCCCCTGGTGCAGGGCAGGCTCCATGAGCTTGGCTCCTAGCTACAAGTTACCTGAGATGGCTGTCAGGCTGTCTTACGGGCAGACAGCTCCCTCAGGGACAGGACCAGTAGCTGAGGGTGCCTGCAGCTTGATGGGGTGCTAGGCCACAGTGGGATGAACAGGGCAGGGCAGGGTGGCAGCAGCTATGGGCCTCAGTGGCGCCATGAGCAAGAGGGAGGTCAAGGCAGTAGGTCTAGCTCAGCCCGGGAAATACATGCAATGATCCAGTGAAACAGAGGCAAGGGATGCCACAAGGGTAGGGACTGATAGCTCCTGGCTCAGCTTAAATGGGATCCTGGGACACAGAAAGCGTGGTGAAATGCCGCTGGATGGCTAGGCAGGGGCACAAGGGCATGCTAGTGCCCTCAGGTCCCTAAGGGTTGGTTTTAATTCCTCTTTATTTTAATTTAATTGAACAGACACTTGTTTTGTGCTCTGAGACAGACAAAAGTAATTTCCATCACACTCTTTTAGAATCTCTTCTAGACACTTCTTGAAATACTTCAGATACTTTGATCATGTCTTTTCTTATTTCCAAAGTAAACAATCCTAATCTTCTCAGTCTCTCTTAATCTCTGAGATGCCCTTGATGATTCATCAGTCGTCTGTGAGTTGTCTCTACCTCCACAGTGCTTTTCCTGAGACAAGGTGACCAGTACTGTAGCCAAGACGTGACTACATCACCCACCTGATTTATAGAAAGACAATATAATACTATTTATATATTCTGTCTCTTAATGCTCCTGTAATGTAGAGCCTTGTTAGCTTTTCTGAATAGCTGCTGAGTGGCACTGGCACTAGAACTTTGAGCTCTGCTGTTAATCTGAGGTCCCTTTGCTATGTCACTACAGATGTTAGGTGCTGTGCTGTTGACGTTAGATGCTGCTATATAGATACTAGGATTACTGTGTTGTTGCAGATATTGTTAAATGTAGGAATGTTCTTTTTTTTCAAGTGCACATTTATTTGCATGTATTGACATGAAATGCATTTGCTGTAATGTTCTTTCAGGGCCACTGCACACATGTACTGCCACAGTATGTGAAAATGCATGAACCAAGTTTGCTGATGTTGATGGGGGACCAGAGGCCCTCTGCCCTTCTTCTGATAGTCCATCTATGCCTGCTTTTCTTCTGGGAGGCAGGCATCTACCTCATGGAGAAGTCCTGATGCCTCCACCCACTTGGGGTACAGACCAAGAGTCATAGGGTAATCATAGCAATACCCTTTGGAGTAATGGAGGGAGCAGGACTGTCCCTTTTAAAATCCCAAGAGACAGTCTAACACATCTAGGATAATTCCAGTTTCTCACTCCCTTCAGATTGGAGCAAGTTGATCTCCTATCCTCTTATACCCACAAGCTATGTCCCAGGGTAGTGACAAAGAGAAGAAACTAGCTTATTGCATTTAAAAAAAAAGAAAAAAGAAAATTAAAAAAAAGTTAATTACATCAGAGTAAGACAGGGCAAGATTCCAGAAACAGGCATTTTCTCAGGAGATTCATCTGAATTACCCCTTTTGGGCAAATTCGCTACAGGTGTCTGGAAATTCAGCAGTTATGCACTGGTATTGTTTTAAAGGAAATCTGGGTTTGGAATAGTTTGACTTTACTAGGCAATAGCTGATATGCTCTGGATCAGCAAGTATCCTTATATCAAAGGATTTTGGCAACAACCTACATCTACATTTTTGGATCCAAAGAGAGCTGGGAAGCAGCTGGCATCTGCATAAATGAAAATCAAGTGAAAACTGGTAAGTTTTGAGTTTTCTGTTGTCTGAACAGCAGTAACTTTTTTTTTTTAGAGTCTGAAAATTTAATGACTTATGGAAATTTACTCTCATAAAAGTGGTAATTTGTCATGATTACATCAAACTCAGATGATGCAAGTGAACAAAGATCTGAGTATAAAGAAAATATACATTTTGCAAAAACCTCTCTGTTCATCTCAGATTTAATTTAGATACTTCTAGATGGAAGTAAAAGAAGCTGCTATAATTCCCGAGGTTTACCAGTGGAATTAGGCACCTTAACTCTTCATGAAGACACCAGTGTTTCCATTCTTGAAAAAAATTGTCAGATTTTAATAAGATCCTTTCTGCCTGATCCAAACTTTACGCAGTAGGATAGCGCATCTTCTGGTTTTGTATCATTCACTGTAAAAGCCTGAATGAGTCTTTCCAAATATGTGTGTGATTGCTTAAATTGAAACACTCCAGTATAATTAAAGCAAATGATATTTTCCCCACAAATTCATTTTCTCATCCATTGCATTAGTTTGATAATATAATGATAATCTTCAGGCTTTGTGTACTCATCTTGACAAAACCCTGCGTTCTTGATTTTTTTGCATCAAATATGTTGCAAATGATATAATTAGATCTTAAGTTTGAAAACTGATTGTTTTCATTACAAGCTAACATTAGTGCTTAATGAGATTGCATACAGATGGCTACATATCAGAGCATAGCTATAAACATCATAAAATGCAAAATAATTAAGTGACCTTTCCCCAGACTGTTTTCAGTGGCAGAACTATGACCTTCTTAGATTGTGTTCTGAACTTCTGTCTTACCATTGAATGCAAAATCAGTGCATGTAATGAAAGTAAGTCTTAGGGTGCCATAAAGCGTTTCACAAGGCAGAGATGACAGCATTTGAAATGTGTTGAAAGCTCTAATGCAAATTATTTAGACTGTATGCATGATGCAAACCTCTCTGCTTGAAGAGTCTAATAAATTCTTTCATTTGATAGGGATTTTAATTGGATACAACAGCCAGGGGTGCAAATGTTGTCCATCTACCTAATTCACTGGCCATTCAGTTGTCGCTAGCCTAATGTTTTCATTGTTGCTACATATATTAGAGCAAAAAGACATTAAGATGATTTAATTGCACATATTGCAACAGGAAAGCCTAAAGACTTATGGAGTATGTTGAAAATACAGGATACATGTTACAGAGATAATTATATAGTCTTGAAACACTATGTCATGATATATACTTCTATTCATCACCAGTGGTGGAACATACCTTCCGATAGTATAAGCAATAAAATAGGCACTTCAAATTGAAAGAAACATACTTCATTGATTTGTCAATTGTCTGCTTCTTATTAGTTTCTTAAGCCCTTTATGCTTAACAAACTTAAGTGCAAATATATTTTTATTTGGTTCATTTTAACTTCTGGAAATGCTGTTTTCTGTCATAAAAAGGCTATAAAGGCCAATCATTTAAAAACCTATCTATACAAATATACAGCAAGTTGTGTTAAACACACACCAAAGTACAATTTTCTGTTGAACTATATCTCAAAACATTTTTGGAAACAGAGGTCTAGAAATAAACATTTAAGATAAATTTGGGAAACGTTTCAGCTGTCTTTGAAAACGTGTATGTTTCGAGGTTAATGCATTTGGCAAAGAAATTAAAAGGAGTTTGCTTGGAAAAGAAGACACATGGTATTGAGTCAAGGTCAGATTTGCTTGGTATGAAATATAGTTTCATGTCATAGAAGCTGAGGTCCTGTCCTTCCTTGCAGCTCAAGAAATTGGGAGTAGTGATTATTCTAACCTGGCTATTATCTCTAAAAATGATGTTTTTGCAGAAGCTAACTTAATGAGGTAAGGGGCTGGTGATCTGCTAATTAAAAATCCAAAAATAGGACTAGTGATAAATTATGTGTCAAAATATCCTAGCTAAGGAAAAATCTTTAAGTTAGCAGTGATCAATGCACAGTTCTGATTTCATGACACTGCATATTCATTTAATGAACCTCTTCTTTTATCTGTTAATTACTACAGCACTCTCTGGATTAAGACTATAGAACATTCTTTGTAAAATCTGTGCATTGTCTAGCTGAAGTTTATTTATGAATATTTATTAGTTTATCAGCATATCAGAATCTTCTTAGGAGCTGACACGTTACCTCACACTAATAAGGACTTTTGTTTGACATGGAAAGCAGTTTCTTTACATTGGAAGGGCCATTAAAGCTTAGCGTATATCTTTCAGAAATGCAAAGAAAAAACAGGAAGCTAAATATACATACTGATATTTTCAAACAGGGCCAGCTGAATTATACAACCTATTTGTATCATACTACATTAAGAGTGATACAGAAATCCACCTTTAAATCTAAATAGAAACATCTGGCCAGTGGATCTACAGTTAATGATAAGTCATCTTTTTCAGTTCATCTGTGAAAACAAGATTTATTCCAAATTTCATGCAATGAAGTATGCATTCAGATATCAGAAAAAGATATTTCAAATTGAACATAATTTATCTGGATAATAGCGTTGATATTATTAGCCATTTTACTAGAGTATGTTATGGCCTCTACTTAAACCTAAGCACTTTGTTTGACTTGACTAGCAAATGGGAAAATGTGATGAAAGACATTTTGTTGAAAAACCAGGGCCAGTCAGAAAACCAAACACAGGTCAAATCAAAAGAAGAACAGGAAAAAGAGGCATGGCTGCAAGAATGCAGTATCAATCCTGCAAGGTTTCATTGTACATAAAAAATCAAAACAAAACTATCAGTCTCTGGAAAGCTTAACTGATAGTAACCCCTGAAACTTGCACTGTCAACAGTAAGAATCCAATAAGCAAACTCACTCTCTGCTGACCCAACATGTCCCCGTAAAGGTTAATAATTTCACACCTACTGATTTCAGGCGTATTTAAGTTGTTAATTGTCAGGGTTCAAGTGATCTGAAAAAATATTGCTGTGGAATAAGACAAGAAATATAGTTCTTATTTTTAAGCATGGTCAGACCTCTCAGAAGGATGAAGTTTCTCAATGCCTATGTGAGACAGCTAATCAGGAGTTACTACAATGAGTTACTACAATGTGGTCATAGTTTCACAGGTTGAATATGACATCAGATGTTAAAGTGTCACACAGAATGTAAGTGTTTAGATTAGAAATCTCATTAAAGTCCCTCATTTCTTATGTGAGAAATACATGGATTTGAACTGATGTTGAGGAGGACCTGGTGCATGTCAAATATTCCTACATCACATTTTGAGCATCACCATGCTCTTGCATCTGCTACTTCAGGTATAACCACAGAGCTTAAGGCCAAAACAGACCTATAGACTATTCAATCTGTCAAAACACAGGGCGTTAAATTTCATCTAGTTACTTTTGCATCAAGCCAAATAATTTGCACCTGACTAAAGCTGCTAATGTGCTCTGCTAAAACATATTAATTAATACATAATGCAGTACTGGAAAGAAGCCAGATACTATAGCAATATAGACATATGTAGAATACAATATACAGAAAGAGTAAAGCACACTGAAATGCTGTGGAGGAAGAAGCAGTGGCACAGTCTGGGTATACGGGTATGGAGGGAGAACTCAACTAAGAAATAAGTTGCAAGACTTTGTGAATGAATTCACTAACTCATAGATAAAATTTTAAATGAAGAGCAGAGGAAAACAACTGCAACTTCGGTGTTACCTCAAGAAATTTGAACAGAATAATTTTAATCCAAATCAGCAGTTATTTAATATAATTATGTTATTCTTAATGCTTGTCAGGGTTTTGCTAACAAGCATTTAATTTTCCACTCTGAATTATCTTGGCTGCACTATGCTTGTCTTTCTAATTGAATCTTTTCTCTGACTTGACCCAAAAGTCAGATGATTTACCACCTGTACTCTTACCTTAAACTGTGCCAGCCTAATCAGCTTGAGATCTAATCAAGCTTTCACAATGCCAATGCTTCATTTTCACCTTCGCTTATTTTATGTGAAATGACATTGATCACTACTCAAGTGATTAACTGAGATTGGGTGGCTTTGTCTGCATTGTTACAGACTTATCTGACTTTTGCTGTATTTTTCAATGCTTACTCCAGTGTACCACTATTTTTACAAGAGCTTTGGATTCAAGACCTATGTATTTTTACTAGTGTCCTAGGACCACAATAAAATGCAGGCTCTTTTATATTTATATTCACATCCGACCATAATGTGTCTGTGACCTGTCCAATGTGTAGGTATGCTGTTGCATGCTTTCTGAGGTATTCATAGTTCAGGCATTTACCTTCTGAACCTTAAGCCACCTACTCATTGGATTCTACCTCTCTCCATTGACTCTACAGGAACACAGATTTTTAGCTGTCATTTACACAGGTGCACTTAAATTTATTTCTATTGTAAATTGTGCAAATATCCTCATTGTATGTATTGTGCAGGCTGATTGAATGAAAAGATATGTCTAGACTAAATCTCATGTTTTGCTGTCACAGCACAGTGATATTGCTTCAGCAACCATAAAGACTGCTATGAAAAAAACCTGAAATTTTCATGCCAACTGTAATTATGCTCTCGGGACCTTTGATTTTCATTAATACTCCAGATAATTTTTGGTGGTATATGCCTGATTTAAATGCATTTCCTGTTACATTGACCTTCTGAAGTGTACGTGCACATATAGACACATAGAATATAAAAATGATGTTATGTATAGTATATAGCTACTACCTATCTGAGAGTCTGATATGAATAAAGTTTTGGAAGGTGGGGAGTATTAATCTTGGAATTCAGCAGTCTGTAGAAATTAGTGGGATTGTGATTTTACTGGTAAGACAATATTTTACCTTTCATTGGAATAGAGCTCTTCCAACCTCTAGGCATTAAAACAGAGATGATGTCCCACAAGCACTAGCAGATTAATTACAAGATTTCAGTGACTTCTTCTCTGAGTAATTAATTTTTTAAGTCCATGACAGATATTAATAACAAAATTAATAAAAAGCACCCAGATAGATAAAGCCCAAATTAAAATGTGCAACTTCTCTCACCCAAGCAAAGCACTGAATTTTGTTCAGGCAAGATGCATCAAAACATTTAATTTAGGGCATGTGCAATAAAAGGTGAACAAGCAAAAGAATGCTGAGGATGATACTTCCTTTCTTTTCCTAGTGGTTAGGCAAATATTTAAAGTGAGATTTTGAGCTTTCAATCCCTGGCAAGCGCCTAATCTTAGCCATCAGACTAACAAATGTAGTTGGCAAAGTGAAAGAATGCTTTCCTCCCATGAAGTTGTCCCAGCATAGAAACACCACAACTCAGATAATCCTTCTCATATTGAAGCTTAACAGCTGCATCAGAACAATATTTTCCCTCTCTATCAATCAACAAATATACTTAATTAAGACACATGTTAACAGAAGATCAAGTCGAGAAAAAGCTAAGGTTTCATACACAGCTGATCTGCACCTGCTCAAGTGAAGTGGTTTATCCAAGAAAGTGCAAGGTAATTTGGATGAGTTTAGCCCTCTTTTTACTGAAGTCTGAGCTGACACTGATTTCTTTGTGTTTGCCATATAGGTAGAGCATGCATACACACATATATATATGTGCTTACCACAGGCAGGTTGAGGTAAAGTACTGTTTTACACAGTCAGTTTTACCATTGTCCTTCCTTATGTTATCCTGGTATTCAAAGCTGGTTTTGAGAGAGCTCTCTTATTCAGTCCCACTTCAGCTGCTTTGATGACCTCAAATGAACAAAACTGCACTCAGATTTGAGCCTGTATTCCTTCGGCTTCAGAAGCTGTGAACTGTAGAAATACCATGTATCAAACAAAAGTGTCTTTTTGAATATTCAATTCAGAGTGATACAGATACTAAAATTAGGACCTGAATCACAAGTCTGCTGATTTCTAGTTAACTGTTTTAGAGTAAAAATATGAAGTTCAGCGTGTGTCTTGAATCCAATGACACCATGATCTCACCTCATTTTCTAAACAGAGAACTGAATGTATTTCTAAAAACATCACAAGGTAATAGATTTTTTAATATTAAAAAAGTACAGAAGATTACTATAGGTAATTTGCAAAACCTCTCCTTTTTTTACAGGATACATTAATTTTGCAAAACTCCAGGCATCCCAATGGAAAAATTTTGAAAGCAACCAAGAGAAAATAGTTTTTATTTTGTACCATTTATATATATATCTATCTTCTATTCCCATTATATCCCTCTCTTCTTTTACTTTTCAGGTTGTAATACTTTTCAGATTGTAATAGAAAAAAAAATGACATGAGACTATGAAAATGAAATGTTCTGAATTGCTGTTTGCATTATCAGAAATTGTGTAATTCACGATTTTGCTAAGTAAACTCCACAAGGGAAAAATATGTGAAAGGTGTATAATCCTGGCCTCCTGGAATATTTATTCATGTTAATGAAGTGCACAGTTAGAATTGCCTTTGTGCATGTCTATTTCCTGCCAGCCATAACAAAAGGAATGAGGAAGATAATTATAAACAGTTTAATAAAGCTCTGCCAATTGAAATAGGAAATTTTGTGTGCATGTAAAGGTATTTAACTTTGACAGGAGGGCTTCCCATATACACAAAGGAACTATGTAAACAAATACTCTGCATATGTTTATGAATAATTAAAGGGATTTAAACAAGAAGCAACTATTTTAATATACCTACACATAATGACCACTTTCTATAGCTATAGAAACTGTAGTTTACTGTTCATTGACTCTGTGTGTACAAAATAAAGATTAGGGTTTGTAGCATTCTCCAAAGTCACATATGTGATCTTATAAGGTAAAGAAAACTTGCAAAAAAACAAGCAATAGGAATAATCAATGTGTTCTTTTCAGGTGATTATAAGGCTCAATTCATTATATTGGAGGGTACTGCTAATAAGAAAGGCCACTGCTGATTTCCAAGGATGATAACTAAGGGCAGTATTGTTTATTATAGACATATTCATAGCTTCTGAATACACAAGTACTGAAGTGCTTAGGATAAGTCTTCACAATCTTTACATAGAGTTTAAAAATAAAAGCTAATCAAAAATGATGTGTTGATGGCTCCTGTGCCAGCAGTGATCCTGACACAATTATCTACAGGGTATAAATTGTACCACACATCTCAAAAGAATGCTGTTTGAAAGAGCCACTGGACAATCCATCTGTGATAAAAATGGAAAGTGTGGCAGGCTCAGTCCAGTACACCATGGTAAATATTATTTTCATACTTTCACCTTTTAAGGAATGGAGTATGACAAGGAAGACTGAAAGTTTCAAAGTATCTGTGCTCTTTGGAACAGATGTATAAACAGCACCAAAAAAGTGAAGTTAAGAGATTTCCCATAACACAGAGTGCATAGAACATCAGCTTGACTGAGCACAGTGGTGATACAAACCATAAATTAAACGTGCAACTTGGTCTGCTTGTTTAAATTACACAACTTATTCCAAAGGACAATTAATATTATTTATTTTCATTACAGTTCCTTCAACAGACTTCATGAAAGATGGTGATTCATGAATGAGCTTTTGTGCAGTGGGAGATTCTTCTCTAAGACATTCACTAATTCACTAAGAATTGTAATAATTTCTTATACAGTAAGGATCTTTCAGTTGGTATGAAAGCTGATCAGTCATCCTAGAGCATTCTTGTGTGAATTATTCCAGTCACTGAGCATAAGAATATAGTGTAGACAAGAAAAAACATCACCAACATTGACTGCACTGAACTGTTACTGGTTCTCACCCACCCTGCAAAACACTTTTTCTTCTGTAATAAGTAAGTAAACGATATTGTTCTTAAGTGGACTAGCTGGCTCAACACATATAAATAGATCAGATTTCTTCTTAATCAAATTCATGGAAGATTCAATTGGGTACAGAAAGCCAACATAAATGTTTTATAGCTTTTTTTTTTATTTTCTACAGCAAGTTCTATACTTCTTATCTGTATTTGAAGATCACTTAGCTGCACTAATTTAACATTTTTCTGCCAAAGTATTTAGATAGAGACTTATTTCCTGGATTTTTGGCACACGCTGAAAGTAATTTAGGGATATAAGACTATATACTGACATTTCAAACTAGAGAACTGTACAGAAAATGTAATTTAATTTTAATCAGGAGCGTCTTGTCTCCCCAAAATCTGGATTTTTTTATTTTTTAAACTAGATTTCAGTGATAATACTTGCTGGTTTATCACCCTTATTTTTAAATTATCATGCCAGATTTAAAAATCTTTACGTCTATATGGTTGGGGGTGAGGTATAAGGGGGTGTATAAACTTCACAAAAGTACATAAAAAGTTCAGATAAGACTGTGGAACCTAGGCAAACCTAGAAACAGAGCACAGCGAGGTCAGTGGAACACATGAGTACCAGAAATCTTCTTGCTGAAGTTGATGGTAGCTGATGGTGGCAGACTAAAGGAAGGAGATCTGCATAAAGGTTTCATTCAGCCCCGAGAGAGATAATGCTTAATTTACTCCACTGAGGGAGAGAGGACTTCCAGAGACCAACAACAGAGAATTAAAAGCAGATGGAAGGGTTTTATTGAGAACTGTCAAGAATAAGTTTTCCTGACTAGTCTTTTTATGAGTCTTACTACCCCTGAGTTCTTCCTTGTAATATTTCTACTCTTTGTGATTTCAGAGTGGTCCCTTTGGCATTACTTACCAGGGAATATCTAACATTCAGTCAGTTTTCTCTCAAGCCTACACTTTCCCGTTCCTTCTGCCTTTCACCCTGAATAGAGTCCTACACCACTGAAGAACACATTGCTTTGTATGTGAGGCTTTACCTCTGTTCCAGTCACTTCAAACAAAAGGTTAATGTTAGCTCTATCTTACTCAAAGGTGTTACTCTGCAGTCCATCTTTCCCCTTAAGGATCCACTCCTGGAGCTAATCACAGTTCCTATCTTTTGTCCTAATAGTTTTCCCCAATGACAGATCGTTTTCCAGCCTCTCATGATCCCTATGAGGTCCATCTTTCTCCCTGTCCTCTCAGGATTGTGAACAAAACACCAGCCCCTATGTAGACTCATAATCTGCTTTAGATTCTTCCTTTTAATCTCGTTTACTCATCATAAACATGCCCTCTTCAGGTGTCACCAGCAAGGGCACATTTAAGCTACTTTTTAAGACTTGTTTCAGGATTACCCTCTCCCATAAGCCCAAGTTACCCTTGCTACAGAACGACAGATGCTATTGGTGAACTTGCTATCCCATAACAACCAAAAGACATCATTAGTGTCATTAGCTTATGGAAGGACTGTATGTCTGGCAATATGAAGAGAAATAAAGGGTGCAGGAGCATTAAAGGCTTATTAGACCATCTTCATTTTGTTAAATTGCCTTGGTGGGAGTGTGGACTAGGTGACCTCCAAAGGTCCTTTCCAACCCTAATGATTCTGTAATTCTGTGACTCTTGTGCATGGAATGGAAACCATGCCTAGTATGGTTGCAACCAGCAAACCAGGACTGAAGAGAAATCAAATTTTCAATGCCTTAGCCTATGTATCAGCTTTGAATGGAAAAGAAAATAATCAGGTTCTAAAATAGAGCAGAACTGGAGGTCTTTCTTGTTGGTACTGGAAAAAAAAGGGGGGGATAATAATTTATCCACGTTTGCTCACAGGACACTGCAACTGCCTGCTGTCCTTGCTCAGGACAGACTGTAATTATGGAGACAACTATTATTTATTTGTGGGCTCCCAACAGACTGAGGCTTTTATTATTGGGCTGTGAATGACACAGCTGAGATAAGTGTTCCTTTGCAAATACACTTACTCTTGTTACTCCTTTCACTGAAACAGAGATGGAGTCGAGTTCAGTGGCTAAATTACACCAATAGATTTACTTTGTAATGTTCTGAATATATTCATATTTAATTCAAATTTAATACAAAACACATTCTAAACACTTAATAACATTGGTTTGACCCCCAATTAGGTGATGGATGTCTACAAGTAACTGTGAAATACAGCATGTTTTCAGTGTTCCATTATCTTGCCTTCTTTCCAGTCGGTCTCTCTAGTACCTGCTCAACAGACAGATAAGTCTCTTATCAGAAGTAGCAGATGGCAGAGCCAGGCTGTTTGAATTTTCTGACATGCACCCATAGAACATTTCTGTGAATTTTGTTAAAGTGCATCGTATTACAGCATAATTGGGGATATAAGCAGAGGGATAGCACAACTTCTGTTCAGGAGTGTATTTTTAAACCTTGTAAAAAAGGTCTGTAATGCAAAGGCTGTATTTTGCAGATTAGAGAAAGCAGACTGAATCTTAACTGACAGTCTTCAGTCTTCCTCATTTCAGTGTTAAAGAGCAGGTTCAGAAGATGAACTGAGAAATTGTCTTTGCAGTTTGCGAACTGGGGCAAAAATCTGCCCACTGATTTACTCCGGACTTAATGTCAGTTAAGTGAATCAGACCATGTATAACACTGAATACTGTAGAATTTTTAAACTACTCCTGACCAAGAAACAAACCAGATGGTTAATCTGTACAGTTAATTGAAATGTGCAGCAGTTCCTTGGTGATATATATATATATATATAGTTCTATAGTTATATCAGTGATGTCTTTCAGGTTCTGAACAAATCCAAAGTATTACCTCGTAGGTGCTTCATCTCATAGAACAAGAGAGTGAGTAAAGAAGCAGAGAAGAGGAAGGAATAGGGATAAGACTTGCATGTACTTGACCAGTGTTAATATCAGAAATATGGCACACCTAGTTGAGCTGTATGGTCAAGGTTTCCAAGAAAGCACAGTGAAGAAGCATATGATTCTCTTCCACATCCCTTTTTACCTTCTGAAACTGATAGACATGGAATGTGAGCACGCATTACAGATAAGAGACATAGACTCCCCATGAAACTATTCTGCTAGTAAAGATTGCCAAAAATCTTACAATATTCCCTATTTGTTTCTGAACTTCATCACTGGGTCTCTGTACTGCAAGTGAGGACAAAGGGGCTTAAGACAAGTTATCCCAGACACTATTCAGAGCACATACAAACAAAAACAAAAAAGAAAAGCAAAATCCTCTACATGGAAGCTCTGAATTTATGCTTTATAAAATCTGGAAATCTTCCAGAATAAAATTGAAGTTGATGACATAAATGTTCTGCTTTATTGTTTTTATGCTATTTCCAGGTTCTATCACATTAGCTCGATGGGAATGAGTGAATAAACATTATTTTAAGAACTATTTATAAATTCTTTTGGGTCATGCTCTGAGATCAGGGGCATTTTATATCTGGAGTAATTCAATTGAGACTGCCGTACCAGGCCAGCATCAGTATTTCATACTCAGCTTTCCAGAACTTGGTAGTATTTGCTACAAGTGAGGCCCAATGTGCTATTGGGCACGCTGTGGGGAAAAAAAAAAAAAAAAAAAAGGAAGTAAAGAGGAAAGTCTCAAAAGAGAAACAAAAGACTATTTAAAATTTTGGAACCTTCACTATAATAAGGGTCCAAGGTCAGGTTGGACAGGGCTTTGAGCAACCTGGGCTAGTTGAAGGTGCTCCTGCCCACGGCAGGGGGCTTTGAACTAGATGACCTTTAAGGTCCCTTCCAACCCAAACCATTCCATGACTGAATGATAGTGTGCAAAATTTTATTAAGAATCTAGACTTTAAAACTGAGGCACCTATTGAGATTCGAAATGCAGTGTGTAGATTTTACTGTGAGAAAACATGAGTATGTACAGGATCTGGCATGACCAGAAATTCTACAGAAACAAATAAAAGAAAAGACATAGAAGTCCAAGGACAGAGAGGGGACTAAAAATGATGGAATGTTTGGGGTGTTTTTTTCCTGATTTAGTAAATCAATAAAAATATTATGTTTTGCAATTTTTCCCCATGTCCTGTATCCATGAATATATTGTCTAGATTCTGTCCTCTCAAATAAGGAATCAGTGGAGAATGTCTCTGTGTGTTCATCTCTTGTCTGTAGGAAATCTGAATGCATATTTCTAAACAACTATTGCCACTCTTTTTTGGACAACTTCCACTTATTCAGCGAACTATCAGTTGCTTTTACAACCTTAATGAAAGCAGCTGTAGTCTGAACCTGGAAGTTAGGTAATTTTGGGAGGAGGAGTGAGTTAGAAGAAGATACTGAACAATGACACTAAATTAGTGTTTAAATTATTATACTCAGGACAATGGGACAAAACATGCATTTTTGGGAAGTAAAGAGAGTTGTGGAATAGTGTAGAATAGA
The DNA here is from genome assembly GCA_017639245.1 of Myiopsitta monachus. NCBI lineage: Eukaryota > Metazoa > Chordata > Aves > Psittaciformes > Psittacidae > Myiopsitta > Myiopsitta monachus. The sequence goes on along the minus strand of CM029918.1, from coordinate 59,686,688 downwards.
AATCCTTGTTTCTTTCATTATATTCTAACAGTAAAAGCTGAGATATCTTAAACATTGGTATATATTCAGTTCAAAAAAGAAAGCTCAGTAGTTATTCCCAAAATTAAAGAGATTAAACTCCAACAATACATATATCTAGAACACCCTGACATAAGACCTGATCATTCAATTGTACATATTTGATGTGCAATGTTGTGCTGATTAATAAGTTGAATAAAGGTCAGGTTTTCCTTTCAGAAACAAATGTGTACAATGTGTCTCACATCGAACACATGAAACTATGAAGCACACATTAGGAGGAAGAATTTATCTGTGGACATGAATAAATGAAATTTGCTCAGATATTCTGTATTTAGATCACATATTCAGGGAGACTGAATACTTCTTGTGCAGGTCAGGTACCTGCATATGTCCAATTATATACTTATGTAGGCTAACAAATTAGACAGATTCAGGCACATTAGTTACCACATATCTGTTTCTAAAGAAATCTGTCTGCAGAGATTTATAGAAACTGGATTTTTAAAAAGGGTTAATTTCTATCCCAACTTAAAAATAAATTTTACATCAATTATCATTTCAGTGTAATTGTATGCAGCCCTACTATATTTCTTAATTACAGATAAATTGACATAAAGCATACTTATACTTTTTTTGGGGAAAAAAATCAGATATTTTGAATGCTTCCCAGATTTCTGACAGTTTGTTGTTTTTTTTTTTTTTTCCTTTTTTAACACTAGAAATAGTTGTGAAACTTGAACATCATGGATAAAGTTTACTTTTTTTCCTTACTATGCCTGTGTCTATGATACAATAGGCATATGATTCAGAATAGTACTAGCTCTGTGATTAGACTGTTCACTTTAGAGAAAGTATTTATGCTTTTATAGTTTTTATATTTATAGTTATATAAGAATGTTTATTTATAGATATGTTGTATTTATACTATAGGTCTAGCATAAGGCAACATCTTAAACATCTCTATATTTATTCCATGTTTCATAGTCACAGAGCTATGGATGACAGCCTAGTTACTAGTCCATTTAATTATCTTCACTCTTCTCTATATTAGTTATCTTACTATTTTTACAGATAATTATAAAAGAGGATTGAGACTGAATTACATATGAATTTAGAAAAATCACACAATTTAGAAGATCTGAGTATAATTTAACCAAGCAAAAAAAAAATGAGTATGACTCATCATTTATCAATATGTTACTTTAGCATTCTCTTATTTGGATAACAAATTTTATTCTAAACTAGTCTGTTAAACATTCTTTGGAAGAACTTTGGGTCACACAAAAAAATGCACTATGAACCAATAGCTATCTGAAAAATATCATTATTTACTACTGATGATAGATATTTGTCTATGGAAAAAAAATATTTTTCAGAGTCTTTGAAATATGTTTTTGTATTCTTATTACCTAACCATATTTCCTGTCTTCTTCATGGGGGCTGGCTTGAGCACAGTATGAGTTTATATTAAAAAAATAGCCATTTAATTATTTCTGCTGTTTACTAAGAAAAGAGTATGGTTAGTCATTATGACATAAGTGTGTTATCAGACACAAAAACATAAAGGAAATATCTTCAAAGTTTTTTGAACCAAGAAATCTGGATTCATATGTGTTGACTTCCACCAGTGTTCTGAAACACTGATGTAAAAGGGAAAGATATCAGTGGAATGGCCTAAAGAATAAAAAAACCCCAGCAGAATAATTTTTTGTGCAAATTATTATTCAGCAAAAATACGCACCAATATATTGCTGATGAAAATCATCATAGAATAGTCAGTACAAATTTTAAAACCAAGTAATCTATATATTGCATTGTTATTGCTCTGAATTTTATTATGTTGTGCTAGTACCTACAATGTCCAACTAATGGTCAACTCGAAATACAGAAAATATCACAAGTAGCCTAATCTCAAGACAAGTACACACACAAAGGGGTATTTGAGATATGTATCAAAGAAAACTATTATTACATTTCTTTTAGAATAGAGCTAGTAATAAATAATAAGCACTTACATTCACATGTAGTGTTTTGAGAAAAATATTGCAAAATATGCCAAAATAAAGGGATAGACAATATTGTTAAAATGGGTAATATAATTGTAGCATCAAGCCAAGTTTCATCAGTAGTAAATTAACACTTTCTAGCTCTGGAGTCTTTGGAGGTAACAAGCTGATGATGACTCCATGCAGACTTTAAATTTGTGCCTTGACTAAGCCTTTTTGGTAGATCAGAAAATAACATATTGTACTGGAATATAGCACAATTTCAGTCTCTTTTGATCCAGAACATGGTTCAACTCAATCTCTTCCATTGAAAAAAAATATTAGAAATAATTTAGGCTCTGAAGACTCCTGGCTTTCCTCAGCTTCATTCTTGGAGAAGGATAAATTATTCTGTCTGAGGTTTATTGACATTTCAAATCTAACATGAACATGGATGGTAACAAATTTCTACCCAAGTTTAAAAATCTAGGAAAAAATAAGCCCACTAAAATTAGAGAAAAGATAAGACATCGGCAGGCTATGGTTGATCACTCTAGGCTTCAAAAGATGTTCAGATGCTGTAATAAAATGAGACTTTCTAAGTCCCTATGAGGTGTCTACTTTGCATGTGCAAAAGGGGAAGATTTAAAGGGTGTATCTGTCTCATTTGACTTATGTGCTTTTAACAATGGAATGTCTTTTCTTAAAAAAAAACCCCAGAACTCCAAACTGAACAGCAAGGCAGAAAAAGACATTCCTAGCTCCTGTTGTGGATGCCCATATTCATGAAGTGATCTTGGCAGAGCTATTTCCGCAGTCTTGTTACATACTAACATGGTTTTGTTTTCATCAGCTCTTTTTTGGCCTTTCCAATATGTATCTAAATCCCATTAAAATTGCTTTCTTTGCTTATCCAAAGTAGGAAAAATAGTGAGGGAAGTGTTATCTGCGTGTGTCAGTTTTAAGCTATGTGTTTCAGCACTGATTAAGTAGAGATGCTGTGACTATGATAAAAGAAGAAATACAAGAAAAGATGTTTCTTTCTGAAACATTTCTGAAAAAAATCATAGCTTTCAGGATAAGATCTTTAAAGATAATGTTTCAGAGTAATTGAAGAACTTGAAATTATATCTTTCCTAGAAAGAACTGCAGTCAATTACATCAGGTTAAATAAAGTCACTTTGTCTATAGATGATATTTGTAGCTAGAATGAGGTGTAATTTATACAAGTTAGGTTTAACTAATTTGTCAGCAGTTAGAGATATGCCAGCACAGCAGGTGATACACATTTATTTTTGCAGGCAAAAGACATGCTTGGCTACATTGTAAGTATTACTATCATGCTAAGAGATAGCAAACCCCACAATTTCTAAGGTTGCTTGGGCTGGGAAAATGAGTAATTTGAGAGCCCTCTGTAGCAGTATCTAAACAATATATGTACCAGAGTCTGCTGTGAGACATTATCCCCTTGAAGCAGACTTAATTAAAACTTATATCTAGGGTTGCTACATTTATATATTCAAATAAATGGAAAGCTACTTCTATATTCACTGACTTATCAGGTTATGCAAATGCTGAATAAGCACCTTGCTGAAATAAGGTTTAGGAATTTTGTATCCAGTCATTATTGATCAGAGAAACAAATTTATGGACTCTTCTTGCAGCAATAGGTATAACATGAAAAGTTTCAATGTCTACTTGATTATCTCAGACAGATCTCAAAGCTTGTTGGACGTGAAAAGACTGGTCACCCTTAAGTGAAAGTTATCAGAATATTCAGAACAGTTTATGATGCATGACAATTTTATTATGAAAGCTTGATCAAAAGTTAACAGTGAGAAAATGCTGATAAGAAAACAGTAATAAAGAAAAATATAGTCTGGTGATACTGCAGGACATAAAAATGTACAAAGCTAAAGCTGTTGAAATGTCAGAGAAAACAGCAGACATTATTCTACGATTCACATACAGATTAAGTATTCTAGTCCCTAGTCAAAATTTCAATTTCAAGTCAATGAGATGTCTGCTGGAACAAAGGGGGTAAAATGTGACTGAAACAAACAAGTTCTTGGTATGTGCTGCTATGTGTCTGAAGACTGGGATATTTAGCCTACTCTTTTTCAGTTCCATGATAGGAGAAAAATAAAGCTCTGTAGAACGGGCTTTAAATATACTTTGTATCAACATGAGACAATAGCTTTGAATTGTGCAAGTTAAAAATTTGTTTCAATTCATACTTTAAGAGACTTCAGCAAATCTCACTGCAAGCCCAAGTGTGAGATCAAATTCTCTGCTAGCTTGCAGAATTAGGAAGAAAGGTGGCAAATGACACAAAAACCACATTGCTATAGGTGTTGCAAAGCTTTACTACTCTGTTATGATGTTTGTGTTTTATATAATATGATAGGGATGCTTTCTTTGATCAACATTACAGTTGTCTTCACCTCTTATGGAAGGATGCAATGAGCCATAGCAGAAATGCTGACATGTGAAAGCTGGTCGTTCTTTCCTTTCTGGATGGTTTTACTGTATGAGGGTTAATGCACAGTGCTGTTAGCAATTGCAGTTCTCAATATTTAGATGCATTAACTTTGCTGAACAATTCGTTTTAGCCAGTTCAGGGCCTGGGTTACTATGGAATTGTACCTTCAAAAAATAGCAATTCGTCATTAACTTCTGGTTGGCTATTATCTACTTTCTTCGTTTTGATACTAAACACTTCTTATATCAACACATTAATCAGATTGTCATTTGCTGCTTTTTGAATGACTGAACTCATAAACTCAAGAATTCAGAAGACAAAGAAAACTATTGCTGGTTGTTAATTACCAGCATTTAGTTTCACCAATTACCTTGATCACACAATAACATTTTTACAAAAAGCTTATTCTGAGTACCAAAATAAGAACAGTAATTGGAATATCTGGGAGTTCTGCAGAACTCTGATCGTAAAGGTTTATTTTTAGCTGAAAATTTTGTCTTCTCTGAAGTCAGGTTTTGCCTCCAACATCTCAATGATTTTTCTCTGTAGGTGAGTGGTGACACACAGATGGAACTCATTACCTGCAGTGCCACATGCTGCTCAAAAGGAAGTTTAATGAGGGTGAAAAAAGTGGTTCAGACTTTTACCCATTGTCTTCCATCACAAGTCATCATGACAGCTTTAGGAGGTGTGACAGCTAATACTGCTTCTGCAAGTGGATTTGCATAGAGGGATTGTGCTATATATTTCTCCCCCAAAAAAACTAAGCTATCAAAGCAAGTTTGCCTATTGCATAAATTAGATAGCTAAACATTCCAACAGAATTAGCAATTTCTTTAAGATGGAAGACAACCAATCTTCTTGAGAATAATCTGCTAATAAGAATTTAAAGTATATTTAGACATGGTCATCTAAATATATATTAAGTATCCACAAAAATAATTCTTCTAGTAATTGGAAATGAAACATATTTTTAAAAGTGAATGAGCTGCAAAGAAAAAAAAAGAAAACAAAACAAAAAACCCCAACTACATTCTTCAGCACTAACTTTAAAAACAATGCTTAGATACACTTCAGGGAAAAAAAACAAAATCAAACAAACAAAAAACCAAAAATACCTAAAGAACTAATTCACATTAGACAGAGGGAATACTTGTAGTAGATGAAGACAATAACATCCAACCATGCATTTATGCTGAGCTGCTACAGGTTAATTACCTATAGGTATTCCTCAACACTCTTCATGTTTTGAACTTTAGGCAGCATTATTTGTTGTCTCATAACTGAGAGCAATGACCCAGGACAGCACCTTCTCACATTACTGCTGAGATACCCTCCCTCTGACCTGTAAACCTCTGTTTCAGCTAATTGTCCTCAGGTGCTGAACAGGGTTGAGAGTCCTTCAGTGGTTTGGCCTTAGGTTGCTTTGCTTTCATCCAGCAGCTTTTTTTTATTATCTTCCGTTTGTGTAGAAACTTAGACCTTGGCTGAATAGTGAGAGTGGACCTTTTTTCCTGGTTGCAGCTAAGAACATGGAAACAGGAGATGTCTGCAGTAAATCACAAATCAAACAATTTAAGAGAGGAGATGTATGTACCTGCCCAGTAAGAGCTTTCCACTTCAGCAGGAGCTGGAAGCCAGAAGTCCGAGTCTTTCTTAGAGACAAGATACTACTGACCAGCATTAGCAGGCACCATCCTTTCACGTAAGCAATGCTCCCTCTTTCAGCCTGTTCAGTGTCTGAAGGGGGCCTATAGGGATGCTGGGGAGGGACTTTTCATTAGGGACTGTAGTGATAGGACAAGGGGTAACGGGTTCAAACTTAAACAGGGGAAGTTTAGATTGGATATGAGGAAGAAATTCTTTCCTGTAAGGGTGGTGAGGCACTGGAATGGGTTGCCCAGGGAAGCTGTGAATGCTCCATCACTGGCGGTGTTCAAGGCTGGGTTGCACAGAGCCTTGGGTGGCATGATTTAGTGTGAGGTGTCCCTGCCCCTGGCAGGGGGGTTGGAACTAGATGATGTTATGGTCCTTTGCAACCCGAACTATTCTATGATTCCATATAGGCAACCTGAGTATTACGGGTTCTGTAATTACATCTGCTGTAGCCCTAGAGCACAAGGTTTTAGAAGTAGAGTTCAGGTCCAGATTTCCAGGTCAGGTCTAGCTTTTGCATTCCAGCTCTAATTAAATGAGTGATAAATCTTTGATTGCCAGGCTTGAAAATGCAGCTCACAGGGCTTTACGATATGTTGTGTAGACATCTCTGTAATCTACTCTTAGTGTTGAGATAATTATGGAAAGTTAGAAAAGGGAAGGGAAATAAACACCTAATTAAGGAACTGAATGAACATAAGGAAACTAATGACAAAGTATCTGGTAGGAACTTTCTATCTGTACAGATGAAATACTTGTGCAGTTTCAAATGATTTATGAAACAATAATCTCTGAAAACTTGGAACATATCCAGTCAAAATCTTAGAACTGGCTTGCATTATGTTATGTAGCAGCTATCTGCATCAACTTCTTAAATATAATGATGAACTGAAATAGAGTCTATTAAAAATATATAATTAACCCATTATTTTTTTAAGCACATTGTCTCATTCTTTTTCTATTCCAGCTACATGCAGCTACGTTTTTTTTTTGTGCTAGAGGTCCTTAACATAACTCAATTTTTGACCTCAGACGCCTTTATTCAATTCTTTTCCTGTATAATTCTATTTCGCATGATGCTGGCAAATAGCACTCTGGGCCGCGTCAACATGCTGTCAGTGTAAACAAGTTTTATCTCTTCACTCTTTTCTTTTACCATGTAAGAGTTTAATATGTGTTTGATATGTATCTAGGAAAATTTGACTGTCTGATATATGCTCAGAAAAGCAAGGCTTTTACTGCTTTACTTGAGCATGTAAAATGTGTTTCCTGAAACAACAATTTACTCTGTATCAAGAAGTATAAATAAAACCTAATATCTCCTAATTTGGTTAACTGATGTAGATTTGATAATATAGATGGGTAATAGTTGTGAATAGCTAAAAGGTCAATGTAAGAATAAAGCAGACCATCACTGGCTGCAGATTTTTTGCCACAGATTTTCAAAGCTAATACAAGCGGGCATATGGCTATTACACCAGTGACAGATCCGCTCAATTAAATACATGTTAGAGGAATAAGGGAAGGGGGTGATGAATGCATTGTGACTAGGATTATAGGGTCTTTTCAGTTTACCTACTCAACTTTGATTACCTCTTTTGGTATAGGATTTTTAAATAAAATTTTCTAAATTTGTGTGATCATGTTATGTGCTTCTGTGACTGGTATGACATTAAATGCTTTGAGGAGTAGAAAAACCAGTCTGTCTGATAAGACATTTGTCGTATTTTATTTACGCTGCCGGAGAGAATATAGAAAACAAGAGAAATTGCTACCATTAATGGCTGTGTTCAGAACAGGGTATATTTGGAGGATGCCTGAATGGATCTTCTACCAAGAATAACACTATAGAAGAAAGGAGAAAAAAAAAATGGGGCTAGAGGGAAAAAAGCTTAAAAGCAGGAAGCTAGTAGAGAATAAACAAACTACAGAGGAGCAGAGAAAGTAAGTTACGGTCTTTCTGATTGCAGGAGAAACAAGAAAGGATTTCAATATGGAAAATTCTGGTTTGGACAGTTTTGTTTTTTAGGACAAAGAGCCTGATTTTAAAAAGCTCTCAACATCCACAGCCCTTCATTAGATATGTAATTATTGAGTTGGGTTTGGAAAAACTGCTCTTGTCTATCTGTTCCTATTCAACAGCTTAGCTTAGAAAGTGTAGCATTCCTGCTTTTTTTTTATTTTAAAAATGTGTTGGAAAACAGGAATTACTAGTGCGAGGCAGCCTACAGGTCACCTACAAGATTCCCAGCGCCTTATGACTTTGTCAGGACAGTATGGTGGGATATTGTCATCCATGCTATTCAGCTCCGAGACTTAAAGGATAAATAAAGTTTCTTTTACCCAGTAAAATGAAAAATAGGGTAAATTTTGATCACTTTAGACCCTAATTGCCTTGCAGTTGAGTCCCACAAGACTTACTGAACCCAGTGAAACTTTTAACCTTATGCATATCACTGTAGTTCTTTCATTTCAATGTTAAGCTGTTATTTCTTTTTCATATCATAATCCTTCAGGGAAAATTAAAAACAGAAATGAAATCAAAAATCAAAACAAAAACCAAAGCCTGCATCTTGCCCTCTTGCACTCCCATAGGCTTAGTTGCACGCATCCAGCAAACATTTAATGAAAGCTTCTGTTTAAGTAAGTTTTTCTTTATTCGGACTACTTTCATGGTCTTTTGCTCTGCATATGTATCCTATTTCTAAATGCACTTTTGTTTTGATAGATACAACTTTTGAGAGTGCCTTGGAGAGAAACCCTGAATTATTAAGCCTTGAATATAACTGGCTTTCATCCACTACAGTACCTTTGTCATAGCCCCATACTTCAAAGCTAATCTTTGATAACAAGCTTTTTCTTTCTTTCTGTCTATACTCAATGCAATTTCTGCTGTTAAATTTATAGCCCACATGTCTTTCAGTAATTATTTTCCAAATCCCCACATTTTTTTATGTTTGATGTCAACATCTACTGAGCACTTTTTAGTCTTTCTTTTTTTTTTAACTTTTACTGACGTCTTTCATACCCTCCCCCCCCCCCCCTTTTTTTTTTTACTGGCTCCAGCTGTACCATTGCATATTTTTAATTTCCCTCTTTTAATTAAGTAATCATGTTCCAATCTGTCTGATTTTGTAAAAGACATCTTGCCTTTGAATCTCATTTTTACATTTTGGGGACTAGTTTTAAAAGCTTCCATCTAAGTCACTACCATGGAGGAATTAGACTGATTTTCCCTTTGCTAACATGAAGATCAAGCATCAAGCTTCTCCTAGAACTTGGTGTGACCTCTTCTGGTTTTGATGTCTTTTTATATTCTTTAGGTTAGCAGGCTTCATATCTCTGTTTCCATGGGGAGGACAGATCTATGAGAATTAGCAGGGGATTGAAGAGACTTATTCCCCTCTTACAATTTTTCTTTTGGAAACAGTGATCATATCTTTCACCGCAACTGTTGTCTGTGTTAGACCCTAAGTTTCTTAGTCCATTTTCTGTTTTTCTGGAATGTCCTTTGTTTCACTTGACTCTTCCTTTTTATTTGTTTTTTTTTGGTTTTGTTTTTTTTTTTTTTTATATGAGGCTGATCAATTTTTTTCAGTGTTCATATTCAGTCTGTATTTGTTGCCTGTTTAGGACGAAGTAGTTCACAGCTTGGGTTTTGCAGTTGTGCTCCATTTCTTGCAGCAGTCGTACAGAGTATGATCCTCTCCTCTCATTTAAAAATAGAGGCCTAAATCCATCACAATTCTTTGAATGCTGTAAAACCTCTGTTGGACTCATACTCAGAGGCTTTGCTGTCATACAGCACAGTTAGCCTCAGCCAAAATCTATGTTTTTTTAACAATGGCTTTTGCATGTGAAATGTCTGAAGTGTCTGGAAATTTCAGGAAAAATTATAAATCTGAGTTGTGCTTTGGTATTCACTGGGTGAATAAAACCTGCTGAGCTCAGCAGGAATGGAAGGGTGTGCAGAAGATTAAAGATTTTCTTTTTCTGCCTATATTCCTAGTGAGTGTTGACTTTTTTACAAATTATATTTAAAATGTCATTTTGAATCGAAGGTTCTGTAAATTTTCTTGGTCTGAAATGGGAACAGGCTCATCAGAAAAGCCTAAGAAGGTAGCACAGCTTCCTTTTTTTCGGTGCAGATATGTAATACATCTGGTTTCGGTGTGTTTGGGTTGGTTTGTGTTTTGTTTTGTTTTTATTTTTTATTTTATTTTATTTTATTTTATTCTATTTATTTTATTTTATTTTATTTTTATTTTTATTTTTTGGGAAGAAAGGGGGAGAAAACCCAAGCTACTGCTTTGTCCAGACTGAAAATCTCTGTGCTATGTGTGGTCACATGATTCCCACTGACACTGGTGATCTATTCTGGGTCATATGGATGCTGGCTAGCCAGTTGACTTACCTTGGTGGGACTGTTTTAGAGTAAAAAAAGACTGAGTATGGAGAATTTACTTTTTCTGTTGAAAAGCAAAGAGCAGTTGGTCTAAGCAAGTCTGACTTGATTTGCAGAACAAAGTGAGATAGCTGATTCTGATCAGCAATTCTGCCAATAGGGGCTGGAACCCAGTCTTCAACAAATATCAATTGCTGAAGCAAAATTGTGGCCCAATGCCACAGAGCTACAGGTCTACAGTGGCAATCATTGTGGGTACACTGCATTAAGTTGTTGAGGAGATTCTCTCAGGACAAAATGCTTGTGTAACCCTCAGTAAGTGTCAGTGATATACACAGAAGTCTCATTTCCCTAAGTAAAAGGATTGACAAGAATAAGAACAACATTTCTGTAGGCAAGTAATCATCCAGGTCCCAGTTTTCTGCTGCCATAAAAGTAATGAGACAATTTCTGTTGTTAATGCCTCAAAGAGCACCTTCCAGCTGAAATCCTAAAGACAATATTAATAGCTTAATATTCACTATGACTCTGAGATTAAGAACTATTGTTATTATAATTTTACAGCTGAGAACAATACAGATGTATCAAAAATGCAAACACAGCTCACAGCAAAGCAGGGCTGAAATATAGGTCACTTGAGACCCAGTATTTTAAACAGACTAATTATAAACATACTCTGCTTTTTATACTTGATAGCATAGTTGTGACATTTCTTGTATTTCGTAATTTTCAGATGCTAATTCTGAAAAACTCTTCTGGAATGTCTGGTTTATGTTTATTATTTTTTTTAATTGATAATGAATTAATAATTTTAATAAATAATTAAATTATTATGTTGGAATGCTCTATCCTTTCCTTTGTCACTGCATATTTCAATCCCTTCAATATTAGAGGGAACTAACGAGGAAAAATATCTAAATCCTTCCTCACTAAATTTGAAACATGTTTTTTACTGCAAGCAAAAGTCCTCCAGAAAACAACTGTTATTTCAGAAAATTCAAAAGAAATAATTTCATTGATCTAATTATCAGCAGCATTGGTGCATTTTGTTATAAAAATTATAATCTATTAAATCTCCATTTAAGGAAAGCTCAGTTGTAAAATAATCTTTTCCTGTCTGAGTCACTTGTGGCTTCCACTGAGTCACATCTGGCTGAAACCAACAAAAAGTAAACTCATTATTGTAATTGTTAAGTCTACTTTCCAGTTTATGAATTCCTAAATTAAGAGATCTATTACTTATATAAGTGTTTGCTGGAATTAAAAAAAAAAAAGAGAAGGGAAGGTGGAGGATGAATTTAGAGTCTGAATTTCTTCTTAATCCACATTATTTTCCACCTCTCAGGGATGAAATTACAGGGAAGTTAATACTACTGGTCATCACACTGTCTTTGTTTCTTGAGTATAGACGTTATAACAGTTTCCATTACTGTCAGTATGACAAATGTTCACTCTGTGCCCATAGTCTTTATTACTTTTCTGTTTTCAGCAGCTGCACAGATCCCTACTAATTCTCAGCCATGCCATATTCCTTCAAGCGTTCATCAGCCTCTTGAAAAAACAAATCTTGCTTGATCTTTTGTGCTTATCCAGATGTATTTATATAAACTTGAAATTTTGTATATAGTTATGACTGTGTGTCTATATTTACCACAATGTGTTATATTTACCGGCTCTGTGTTAGTTACATAGATCTTAAACTTTCCCAGCTTTTGGTTTTTTTTTTTTTTGTATTCTTCCCATCCTGCACATGTTCTGAAAGAAAATTAGTAGAGATATCACAATAAACAGAAAAAAAATCTCTATAGACTGAAAGAATTTTCTATTCAAATATAGTTGCTTTCGCCAAAGCCAAGATTATCACATAGAAAGTCCCAGAGAGAAGACTGTTGGTGTTTTGCCAATTTAGATCTGTTATATATATGTGTGTCATGAATCTGTAGATACAGTTTCACACATTGCATATAACCTAGAGCTATGACACCTAAATGTTCTCTCTCCTATTAAAAAGTACACCTTTTATCTCAGGCTCTCTCTCATATTTTATTCTCACTCTCATTCTTTACCACTGAAACCTTTGGAAACCTCATGGTTTGCATCATTAACTCATAATCTTTCCATCCTCTCCAATAGAGAAATACTTATCCCTGGTTCAGACTTTCTTTCACTGTTGGTCTGTATTGTACTTTTTCAGCTAGGTTTCCAGCACTTTTTATATTATCCTTTCACCCTGTCTTATCTTTCTCTGGATTTTACATCTTCATACCTTTCTGATAGTATTCCTGCATCTCATAGTTCCTCTAATCATTCATTCGGTAAGTGACTTCTTTCTTCTTTATCCACCTAACTGAAGGACTCTATACTTTGCTTGTTACTATACTTTTTCTGGGTACTCAAATAGCACCTGTTATCTCTTCCGTGCCAACAGCACACAGAGTTCTTTCCACTCTTGACCTCTCTTTCATTCACATTCGCATTTGCATTTGCATTTTAACATATGTTTTTTTGTATCCTCTGGGACAACCCATTGCGTGTGGAAATGAACTCATTTCTAGGTGTAGGATAATGCCATGGTAAGGGGTTGCTGCTAAAGAGCAGCATTCACAGACACCATCACACTCAATAACAGTATGAGAAAACGTCCAGTGCCAAAAGGAAAGTGGAAATGTCTAACTCACATTTTTACTTTCACTTTCCGCCAGAGTGCTGGTACCTCTCCAAGCCAAAAGGAAAGTCTTCTCTGCAGCAAAGTACCCTCTTGGAATTAACAGTCTGAAAAGGCATTTAGCCCTTCTAATTAATATATTCCTTAGTGTATATTCTTTTTGTCTCTTACTTTACTTGAATCATAGAATCGTAGGATCAGAGGATCAGAGGATCATAGAATAGTTAGGGTTGGAAAGGACCTTTAAACCATCAAGTTCATGGGAATAGATGATCTTACCTTTTCTTTCCAACCCTAACTATTCTATGATGGTAAGTTTCAAACCCCTGCCATGGGCAGGGACACCTCACACTAAACCTATATCACCCAAGGCTCTGTCCAACCCAGCCTTGAACACCACCAGAAATGGTGCATTCACAACTTCCTTGGGCAACCCACTCGTGTGCCTCACCACTCTTATAGTAAAGAACTTCCTCCTTATAGCCAATCTAAACATCCCCTGTTTCAGGTTTAACCCATTACTGCCTTGTCCTATCACTACAGTCCCTCATGAAGAGTCCGTCCCCAGCACCCCTATAGCCCCCCTTCAGATACTGGAAGGCTGCTAGGAGGTCTCCACGCAGCCTTCTCTTCTCCAGGATGAACAGCCCAACTTTCTCAGCCTGTCCTCATATGGGAGGTGTTCCAGTCCCCTGACCATCCTTGTGGCCCTCCTCTGCACTTGTTCCTACAGTTCCATGTTCTTTTTATGTTGAGGACACCAGAACTGCATACGGTACTCCAAGTGAGGTCTCAGGAGAGCAGAGTAGAGAGGCAGGATCCCTCCTTCGACCTGCTGGTCACGCTTCTTTTGATGCAAATGTAGATAACTTAAATATAAAAACTCTTGCATCAGTTGCATTTTCCATTTTTGCTCTTCATTAGGCCACATACTGTGGCTGAAGGAATTTTAGCTTATTATTAGAGCTCCATTTGATTATTTGGGGCAAATTTTTAATTGATTGCCCAGAGATTGTTCCAAAAAGACTTTTTTACCCAAATGTCAATAATACAATGACAAATCATGCTGTTCACATCCTTGTTTCTACAGGTGACACAACATGTACCTCATAATTTTTTATATTTATCAATTCTGGTTGCTGACTTACCATTAATAATTATTTTGAAACTTTTAAATCATGACTGCAAGTTGCTGTAATGAACTGTTTCACAGCAGTGGAGACATCATAGCAGCATTTCAGTATCTGAAGGGTGACTATAAGCATGATGGGGATGGACTTTTCATTAGGTACTGTAGTGATAGGACAAGGGGTAATGGGTTCAAACTTAAACAGGGGAAGTTTAGATTGGATATGAGGAAGAAATTCTTTCCTGTAAGGGTGGTGAGGCACTGGAATGGGTTGCCCAAGGAAGCTGTGAATGCTCCATCACTGGCGGTGTTCAAGGCTGGGTTGCACAGAGCCTTGGGTGGCATGATTTAGTGTGAGGTGTCCCTGCCCCTGGCAGAGGGGTTGGAACTAGAGGATGTTATGGTCCTTTGCAACCTTAACTATTCTATGATTCTATGATTCTATGAATATACGTTAGGATGCTTGACAAACCTTTTTATTATAATAAGGGAAAGGTTATAGAAATGGGAAGCTCTTTGCATGTTTACGGCTCCAGATCAGTGAAAGTGTATTACAGAGAACAAGGCAAAAGAGAAGGGGTAGGCACACTGGAGTGCAGTGGTTTACAAGTCAGAAGACTGGAGCTATAATCTCCCTTCTAACTTCAACTTGAGAGGTTATCTAACCTTGAGAGGTCACCTGACTTTGAGAGGTCACTTTGCTCATCTGTGATTCAGATAGATCCATCTCTCTAGGATACAAGTGTAAGCATCACGTTTCTATGTCTTTGGATGACCTTTACATCAGGCTGCCTGGTGAGAAGCTACCAGATCACTGCCCCAGGAAATTTCCACAGGGAATAACATGGGGCACAAAGTAGCAGAGTCTTTCCCATTGGCATGACACAATGCTAATTACCACTGACTCCCATGAGGATTTGTTAGGTCAGACAGAGAGCTATGGCTTTATGTTGATCCCTGTTATCTTATAGAACTGCATACTCCCCTGCATCCTTTTGTCCTCGGGGTTTTGATGACGAACACAGCAAAAAGTAATTCAGAGTATTGGATGCTTACCATATAGTGAAAAGGGAGAGCCAGAGCAGGATTAAAGTTTTAAAGGAGTGAAGGACAACAAGCAACTGAAATTACCTCACATATTCCAAAAGGTCCATCAAATTATTTGCTGCAGTACAATAACCTAAATTTTCTGTATACATGTCTGAGGTTGAGACCAAGACACAGAAAAAGCTCATTTCCAGTCTAGCACACTCAAAAATGCTGCTGCATCCAGACCTCTGAATGTTATAACATTACAGGAAGGTCAAGAGACTGAGAACAGTCTTTTTACACTTTGAGTTTTACTGCTTTCGACTAATTTGAAAGTAACACACTGATGGCTAAAGAAGCAGAGGTGGTTTTAACACTTAACCAATGTTATCTGTGTGAGTAATTCCCATTGACTCCAAAGAAAAGCTGAAAACTATACCTACCAATGCTGGTCAGCCTGAAAACTTTAAAAGCTATGTAACAAGCTCTGATAGGTCTTAGACTAGCAGTAGGAGATACTTTCTTCTCTGTTTCCAAGGCTGAAGAATCTGCATTAATAATATGAGTAGGATATGTAAATTCAGTCACCTAAAACCTTTGCCCTACTTTGATGTCTTAAGATTTTACTGCTGCATACACTGTTTCTTCAGACAATATTTTGAACAGAGACTGCTGAAAGGTGTAATGGCACAGTATCCACATTCTTTTTTGTTCCATTGTTTTGAGGGAGCACACACTATATTAGGTTAAGACTATCAAGAAAAGGAAACAAACAAACAAACAAAAACCGACAAAGAAACAGTCTTCATTCTGTTACATTCACGTTACACCATAAAAAATAGCCAGAATGTCTCTTCATTTAATTCCCCTATTTATTCTCAGTGGTGCCCTGAATCACACTCAGACACACTGATGGAATTGCTTCAAACTCATTTAGTATTATATTCAAAATATTTCCACTCTAAAATAACGAAATGCAGACATGAACTGCAAGCAGAAGCCTAACTACAGGAGTACAACAGCAACAGTTCACATTTTGTAGAAAAGCTTTCTATAGACAGATTGGAGAAATCAACATTAGAAAGTAAACACACATCAATTTATTATATCACAGAAGTCTGATTACAGCACATTTTCAGAGTCACATAAGCATTCAGCCCGACAACCTGTTATGCCTGTTGCTTTTTGATATGACCTACTGAATGCTTGAGTTTTCCCTATGTCCTGCAATGTTTATTTTTGTTTTTTTTTTTTACAGATTGCTAGAGTACTTCTATCACTAAAGAAATCAAATTCAAAACCTGGTTTATCACTCCTCAGAGTGGGTAAGCTGGTTTTCAGCTTTTGAAGGCGTTTCACTTATTTCTATCTCCACGGACTGCATGGTCCCCAGTAATTTGTAGTTGATCAAAGATTTGGATTACAGAAAGCATGCTTTCTGGTGCATAAAATATAAAATTTAATTAGACACCTTTTCTTTCTATAAAATGTGAGGTGGGATAGTTTCTTTCTGCCTCTCAAGAAATCATTTAAATGCTTTGTTGTAATTTATTTCCATTTGAAAAAAAAATGTTTTCATCATGTACATATTTTTTACTAGGGACTGTTGGAAAACCAAACATTTTCAGGAAAGGCTTATCAAGGTCATAAACCCTGACATATACAGAATATATTTTTATTACTTTTATTTCAATGTGAACAGAATACTTACGATTTGAATGTTGCCCTGCCTCATTCATGATCAAAATTCTACAGTATTCTGCAAACACATGCAAAAGAGAACTGAAAATGACTATATAGAAATATATATATACACTGTAAGTATATACATTTATAGAAAGTATGGTTTTATTTTCACTGCTCAAACTAAGACACCTGCAAAAAAGAGATGTTTGATTTAAGTGGCTGCAAGTATTTAAATTTTAATGAGAAACAAAAAAGAAGATACTTATTTGAAAACTGTGACTTTGGTTTTGTTGGGTTTTTGTTGCTTGTTGGCTTTTGGGTTTGTTTCTTTTTTTTTTTTTTTTCCCCCCCATAATAGGCATTCAGAAGGTTTGGAATTTTGTGGGGTTTTTTTTGTTGTTGTTGTCAGTTTTGCCTTTTTTTTTGTGAAGAAAGTGGGAGATGTTTGGAGGATTGGGTGGAGGTTTTTATGTACTCTGCTTGGACACTCTGAGGATAAACTGTGAAATGTATCAATCACTGGGCCTCATCTATGCGTTGTATTGAAAGTGATTTATAAGATTAAGAGATTCTTTAGATTTTTTTTGCATTCAGGTGATACCAGATCTGTAGAAGTGATCTTGATATTTTTCACTATGAAACATGCGACACAAGATCAGCCTTATATTTTAGTTAAGAGAGAGGGATAGAAGGACAACAACAAAAAGAGCAACTTCCACCTAAGAATGTGAATGGGCTACAAAGGCATAATTTCAGAAGATAAATTAATAATCCTTTACAGTTGATGCATTTAACTATTAATTTCAATGAATTTTAGTGTCAATCTGTTGACTGTCAGTCTTGGGTATAGTCATATTTCAGTACAGCTCACAGAGCAACAATCTGGTGTACCTAGCTAAGAAATGTCTGAAGATGGGGATAGTGGCTTCATAAATTATTGTTATCTCTTCATCATTTGCTCTTCTTTTTTCATTGAACTAAAAAAATTTGAAGCAGGAATATTTTCATGTTGCAAAAAAAAATACTTGGTAGAAAGCATGCTCAAACCATTATGAAGTAATGAGATTTTGAAGATTACATTATCTAAAAATATCTGACCTTTTGTTAGTTGCTTGAGCAGAAAATAACACTTCCTCTAAAGCCAAGATTTAAGTTCAGTTTTGATGACAATTAAAACAGAGGATCCTTTAATTTCACTTAGATCTTATTCTCACATCTGTTACCTATTCAGTGTAACTGACTAAACTAAAGACTAAACTTGGAATTTTAAAAGTAGAGCACTGTCTGTTTGCTTGCGAAAATCAGAAATGTATGGTTAACAAGTTAATGATTCAACTTGCCATCATCACACATGATAGATATTGGCTTGCTCTATTGTAGCGTTGAGTGTATGTGTGTATTTTAAGGTAATAACTTCAGAAAATTCCTAACTTCATGAGTTTTTTTCCCATCATTCAGAACTTTATCCATCCCTGTAAACATAGAAGCAAACATGCTGAAGCATGTCTACTTTTCCCTTTTTGGTCCATACCTGTATCATGAATTTTTGACAGAATGTCCAATCAAGTCATGTGTCATGTTTGTGCCAAGGTGTTAATCTGTGTATGCAAAACCTAATTATGTTAAAATAATTATGTAAAATAATTCTGACTAAGGTCATGCTGAGAAACAGAAAAGCAGCATGAAGTTATTTGTAGGCATATGTTCTGATTAAAAAAGAAACATTTAGTACAAATAACTAGTGTGGCATTCTTTCTATTCTAACTGGAAATGAAGCTACTTAGTTTCAAAAGAAAAATACATCAATTATTGATGTATGAATATTCTTAAATTTTAAAGCAGAATTATTTCCTATTCGGTAACATTTATCTAAAAATCATTAATTTTAATATGCATTTGGGTGATGGTATTTGAATTCAAATAATTTTGCATTCTCCCCAGTTTAACCACATTTTGCATATTCATGAGTCAATTTAGTCAAAAGATGTAGCAGGGCACGCATTGCTTTCGGGTATAGTCACATTAGGTAATTCTGTGTACTGTGCTGCCTAAGGCTTCACCTATTTCATTTACCACCTAATAATATGAAAGATCCCATGCAACAGTGTCTCATGTAATTTAGATGAAAAGGCTCTAATGAAAGCACTTCATAAACATATTTAATTAATATTTTCACATATTTTAATATAGTCTTTATGCAAACTAATCAATCATAGAGAAACAGAAGTAAAACCATGACTGAAAAAAGCAAAACATCTTTGATTCATGATTTTTAATTTTTAGACTGAAATAATAATTTCTGTATGCTAGACAACAAATTTCATCATGCTACAGATAATTAGTCTTTGAAAAGGGATAACAATGATCTCTGCAGGCATCCATGTGGTAGATTGTCATTAGCCCTCCAGGATATTACAGGTAATTAAAGGCTGTAAGACACTCACCTATACTTGTACCACCTGCTTCAGATCTCAGACTCTTAGAGCACATTTTTAAGGACGAGATAGGTATGAAAGGGGCAGAGCAGGACCATTTATGTTCACCAATCAGTGTTACTATGCTGGCATGACTTACTTTCTCTTTAGTGGATGCAGGTTCTAAATCTAATTCTGGCATGTCATCTATTTTGGCAATTCATTTTTGAGCTTATCATAGTCTGCAAGGTGACGATTTATGCCCAGAATAAGTAGACTGGTCAAAAAAAAAAAAAAAAAAAAAAAATCTGACAATTGAAACAAGACATATGTGTCAAGTCATCATCACCAAAAAAATAGTGCCAGAAAAAAAAAGTTAAAATGGTCAAATTGTTTCATGAAGTCTATCACTTGCTATAGCAGAACAGTCCCACCATATCCAGAGACATGAAAAGATAAAGAACAAGGCAACAACAATCTTTGAAAATTGCTTCTCAAAAGAAGAGTAGGCTGACTAGGCAAAGGAGACTAACTAAAAAGGAAGTAAGTATATGCAAACCAGTATCAATACTCCAAAAAAAAAAAAACCCCAAACCAACACCTCAAGTTTTGAATTTCTAGTGGATTTTGAAGGCAATTAAGCCATAGAGAAGTTATAATGGTACATTAACAAATGTACACTGGGAAAGGTTGTGGATATGATTTACCTGGACTATAGTAAAATCTTTGATACTGTTTCCCACAGCATTCTCCTGGAGAAAATGGCTGCTCATGGTTTGCATGGGAATACTGTTTGATGCGTAAAAACCAGGCTGGATGGCCAGGCTCAAAGAATGGTGGTGAATGGTGTTCAATCTAGTTGGCATCTGGTTACAGGGGGTGTTCCGCAGGGCCCAGTACTGGGGCTAGGTCTGTTTAATATCTTCATCAATGATCTAGACAAAGGAATCAAGTGGACCATTCAGGAAGTCTCCAGACAATACCAAGTTGGGCAGGAGTGTTGACCTGCTTGAAGGCAGAAAGGTTCTGCAGAGGGATCTGGACAGCCTGGATTGATGGGACAAGGCCAATCATAAGAGGTTCAGCAAGGCTCAATGCCAGATCCTTCAGCTGGGTCCCAACAGCCCAATACAAAGCTACAGGTCTGGGGAAGAATGGCTAGAAAGCTGCCTGGCAGAAAAGAACCTGGGGTGTTTGTTGGCAGCTGGCTGAATAAGAACCAGCAGTGTGCCCATGTGGCCAAGAAGGCCAAACAGCATCCTGGTTTGTATCAGAAATAGTGTGGCCAGCAGGACCAAGGAAGTGATTGTCTCCCTGAACTTGGCACTACTGAGGCCACACCTCAAATACTGTGTGCTGTTCTGGGTCCTTCACTACAAGAAAGACATTGAGGTGCTGGAGCAGGTCCAGAGGCGGGCAATGAAGCTGGTGAAGGGTCTAGAGCACAAGTCTGAAGAAGTGTGGCTAAGGGAAATATGCTTCTTTAGTCTGGAAAAAAGGAGATCAGGGGAGACGTTATAGCAGTCTTCCAGTACCTGAATGGGGCCTACAAGAAAGCTAGAGAGGGACATTTTACAAGGGCATGCAGTGATAAGACAACAGGTAATGGCTTTTGACTGAAAGAAGATAGGTTTACATTAGATATTAGGAAAACGTTCTGTATTGTAAGGTGGTGAGCCACGGGAACAGGTGACCCAGAGAAGATGTAGATTCCCTATCCCTGAAAATGTTCAAGGCCAGGTTGGATGGGACTTTGAGCAACCTGATTTAGTGGGAGGTATCCCTGCCTGTGGCAGGGGGATTGGAGCTAGATGGCTTTTAAGTCCCCTTCTAACCCATTGTACTGTACTATGAGTCTATCCCTTGTGTTCTTAAGAGATTGGTGTCTTAAAGGACTTAGAAACTCAGATGCAGTTAACACACTCAGGCTTTTGTCCCCTTAGTTGTCTAATGATAAGTACAAATTTGTTCTCCTCTTAATGCTACTGTGAAGACCATTTTCTAAGCTTTGATACCCCCTACTCTCTTTTTGCTGCTTGCTCCTTTCCAGTGAATCAAGCAAAAGCTTCTTTTCTCACTTTCAAAGCCTTTCACAACTACGTCCCTCTCTACATACTACCACTTTTCACTCTCTACTGGCTCCCAGTTCTGCTTATGCCTGCTTCTATTGCCCATGTGTTAAACTTAACAAACACAATTTCTCACTCTTGGGAGACTGTATCTTGTAAAGTAGAAGGAGTAATGGCTTTTCGTCTTTCAGAATTCTTATCCCTCAGTGCAAAACTTAATAAAAAGCTTGAAAATAACTATCCTGTTCTGTCATTGAAATTTCCTAGTAAGCTTCATGTTCTCTTTGTCTCTGTTGGTCTGCATGTGACCCTTTAGTTTACATTTGGACTGTGCTGTCTTCAGGTAAGGTTCATGTACAGTTTTACAGTCTGCCTGTCTAAGTGTCATGGGTTCAGCAGCAGCAGTCATTTTTCTCCTTCTTGGTAGCTGCTGCAGCGCCGTGTTTTTAGATTTTGGGCCTGGGAACAGCGCTGATAACACCAGTGTTTTCAGTTACTGCTTGGTAATGTTTTGTCTGGCCAAGGACTTTCTGAGTCTCATGCTACGCCAGGGAGGAGGGGGAGCAGGGAGGAAGCAGAGACAGGACACCTGGCCCAAACTGACCAAAGAGGTTATTCCATACCACAGCACGTCATGCCCAGGATGTGAAGACGGAGAGTAGAGACCCGGAAGGGTGTGGTGGTGGACTGGGGGTGCACAGCATGGTCAGGTTTTTGGTACTGGGGGGTTCGCTGCCAAGGGGTGCACTGGCTGGGTCGGGCTTGGTGAGCAATTGTATTCTCTTTCTTTGTACTTCTCCTGTCATTATTATTATTACTGGTAGTAGCAGTAGTGATTTGTGTTATACCTTAGTTACTAAACTGTTCTTATCTCAACCTGTGGAAGTTGCATTCTTTTGATTCTCCTCCCCATACCCCCTGGGACTGGGGGTAGAAAGAGAGAAAAGTGAATGAGTGAGAAAACTGCGCGTGTGTGTGTGTGTGTGGGGGGAGGGTTAGAGGCTTAAACCACGACACTAAGAAAAGTGGAAGTCCATGACTATGCCTCCTATGCCCTATGATGGTAAAAAGAGTAGTCTTAAGTTGGAAAATAATAAATAATCAATTTCAAATAAGAATTTTAGCACAATTAATTGCCTATTCTAAGATCCTCTGAACTTTTGGAGATATTTGCATAAATGACTCAACTGATTCCTGAATAGCTATAAACAACAAACAGTGTGACGACTGAGCTCACAGTTGGAGAAATTGATTGTTTTTAATCCAAAATCAGTGTTTCCAATCAACCCTGTTTTGCCTCTTAATTGGTAGGATATAAAATGGCACATTAGCTAGGAAACACAAAGATTCTAAGCAGGATAAAACAAAGCAGATGCAGGATTACTTTTTTTAAAGACTGGGCTACAAAACCTTTCTTACTTTAAAGAGAGAAGCTGTTTTCCTTTTTGTAATGTCAGTAATGATGATGTTTTTACATGCAAATCAAGAAATAATTTAACTTCTGCCATCTTAACAATAGAGATCTGCAAACAACCAATAAAATACAAGCTGGATTTAAAAGAAAAAGCCTAATTAAGTGAGACAGCAGATTTAAGTTTACAGATTCCAAGGAGTAATTAAACAAGACTAGAGTTGAGTAAATGTTATAAAGTTATTCCCAGGTTTATTCACGTTATTAGTGAATTTGCTTTGAAGGTATATACATCCTTTTGTGTTTTGCTTCTTCCTGCACTCATTGATAGAGTTCCAGCATCATCAATAGTAAAGAAAATGAGTATAAGGGTGGCTTTTACCTAAGAAACAGAAAAAATACCAATTGCAACCAAACAAAATACTAATGAAACTAAAGAACTCAGGAAAAGTCATCTCCATGGAAAAAAAACCCTGAAATAATTTGGAAATATTAACTAAAATAAAAATGAAATATTATTACTGTAATTTGCTAAATTAAATAATTGTTATAGAAGGTACACCATGAGCTATATGGAACATTTTGTACTATATAATGCTTCTATATGTATTAAAAGATGAGCTTCCCCAACTCCCTAGAAACCTCTGTTAATTTCTTTTCTCAGACATTGAAACTACTTTTTTTTTTTTCATTATTTTATAAACACATAATTTTTGTAAGAGAAAAGGAACTGGATTATCTCAATTATTACCATTAAAGTACATTATTTCAACCAAAAATACATGAAGAAAAAGAAAAGAAAGCTGAAGTATTTAAGAATCATTTCCAACATCTTCACAAATTAATTTAATTCTTAAATAACATATTTATAGCTGGTTGACGGAATTGCTGCTTCAAGATATTCTACAAAAGTGCATCTTGTAATTAATAAAAACAGTCTATTTTTTTAATAGCTAGATACTTTCTCCACTGCATGTATATCATCATTGCATTTCATTTGCTGCGCAATGATTAGAAAACCTTTTAATGAGATCAGAGTTTTTTTTAAAGCAAACATGGTTTATCTCTAGCTCTTGACTTATTTTCAGTCACCCTCTCAGCAGTGAGAATTCACAAAAAAAAAGATCATATCAGATTCACAAATGTATAATGGTATGGAAACTTCTATTCTAAATGCACATCTGCAATTCTGTAGCATAAGCGTTTTTCTTCCTACTGCACCCTCATGCAGCTCCTAAGTTATTGTGAAGTAAGCATTTCTAAGTCCTGGAGAAATTATTCACCTCTAACCTTGACATTCAGTGCATTCAGCACGGTACAGGTATTCTGTTTAATGAAAGTAAATTTGGAGTTTTTTTTAATAATGTGTACAAAAATGTCATTACATTCTGCAGGAAATTCCATTCAAATTATTTACAGTTTATTAATAATAGGTATTGCTATAAACAGTAGTATATATGAGACCTTGATATACTAGGGAATAATCAAATGCCTTTTCAATGCAATAATCTACTAATACAGAAGTATTATGATTACATGTACTCCTTACAGATACAATTTACATCAAAGTATTTTACATCCTTCTAGAACTCAGAGATGGTAGAAAGTCTGACTTAAATATATGTGGAAAATTTATCTCAAATAATAATCATTTCAAAGTAATAACCTGTTGAAGAATGACAGCTTTGTGTTACTACATTTGGCATTCAGTGAGCAGTCATCCTGTCACCGCTGCCAATGCTGACTGATAAATGTTCAAAAGAGCCTAGAGGAATATTGACAAACCCCCAACTTGTGTGTAATATGGAGATAAGGGCACTAAAATAATATTTACATACTCCCCTGGTGTAGCATGGAGCTAATATCACAAAGTATTAAAGCTAGTTTTTACTACCTCTATGTGCATTTTTTTTTTTAAATTCATTTACTGCCAGACACTGTAAGTTTCAACTCCTATTCAGTGATTCAGTGCTGGATATAATTATTAATCTCCAATGGAGCACGGGAATAGAGAAAAATGACAACCGTCTAACAACAAACCTCTTCCCCTCATCCCAAATCCAAACCCCATCCTCTTCTGAAAAAAAAACAACAAAACCCACAAAACATTTTCCTGCCCAGGCTGTTCTACAGAATTCCAGGATGAGCAAAGCCACTCTGTGTGCTGCAGTTGTTGTATCTAAAACATCAGTAGAGGTTATAAACTTTGGTTTATTCTCTTGATATATATCTGGAAAAACTCAAGTTGATTATTCCTTTACTAAATTATAGGAGCTTTGAAGTTGAAGGCCACATCTAGCTTTGTAATGAATCACTGCAATTTGTTGGACTTGCAACCTTAAACATATAAATTAGTGTGGTTTTTTTTATCATCAGACACATATTCCAGGGGCAGAGTTCCATATAATTTGAATGGAAATTACACAAGAATGTCTTTATCTAATTTTTTTTCTTTGCTAATATTTTTCCTCCTGGATGTGATTAAAGAAAAAAGCCTACAGCAGGAATTTATGGATACTAAAGCCACATGCTACAAACATCTACAGATGATCTTTTCAAGTCTTTCTATTGATTTTGATAATCTTTTTAGTTTTCTTTTGTCACTTATTGAAGCAAGCACTATTTTTCCTTTTGGCATTCAGCAAACCAGAAGTGTGCTCAGTTTCACTGAACTTTATAGTCAATATTATGTGATTTCAAAATCTCTTGTGAATTGATGTTTTACTGCCCAAGGAACTACTCATGAACTTGAGTTTCAAGAATGTGACTTTCTTGAGGAAATCTACTAGGTTTTCTAGTACTGAGATGTATGCCTTTTTCTATGGAGATGTGAAATATTACTGGTTTATTGCACTTTGTGGTAAAAGGAAAGGAAAGGGAAGAGGACAAGAAAAAAGAAAAGAAGAGAAAAGAGAAAAGAGAAAAGAGAAGAAAAGAGAAGAGAAAAGAGAATAAAAGAAAAGAAAAGAAAAGAAAAGAAAAGAAAAAAGAAAAGAAAAAAAGAAAAGAAAAGGAAAAAAGAAAAGAAAAAATGAAATGGAATTTTTTTATACAGCTGG
The DNA here is from genome assembly GCA_017639245.1 of Myiopsitta monachus. Taxonomy (NCBI): domain Eukaryota; kingdom Metazoa; phylum Chordata; class Aves; order Psittaciformes; family Psittacidae; genus Myiopsitta; species Myiopsitta monachus. The sequence goes on along the minus strand of CM029918.1, from coordinate 59,660,677 downwards.
AATGAGGTTTTTTATGTCAGATATAAAGCTATGGTGAAGGGCTTTTTTTTTAGCACCATAGATTATTTCTAAAGTGCCAATTATTTCATAGAACTAATTCAAACTTGTGAATCCTGTCAGTGGCAAGGATAGTCTAGAAACACAACCAATGAGAAACCACTCTTTTTTTCTCTTAATTTTATTCATAATTTGGGATGTAAATCTCAGACGTATAATGTAGCTTTTAAGGATACAGATAAGAACCAAATTTTGCCTGGAAGCCATGTAACAGCGCCAGATGTACAACTTCTTTATCCTGCCTATAGATAAAGCTTGTAAAATATAATTTTAAAAGCAAATCTCAAAGCTGGTCAACTTCCCTGAAAGAGGAGTAGGATCTTGTCTGTCTGTACTCATGCCTAAAGACAAGCACATATTCTATCTTAGCTATAGTAGCAGGCAGGAATTTTTTCCATTAGGCTGTGACTGATGGAGTAAGTTTTCTCAAATATTTTTTTGTCCCCCTACAGCATTTTCTCTACTACAAGCTCTTGCCTATTTTAAGTCACACCTCCCTTCAGAAAGGAAAATAGGCTAGTGAATCATATACTGGAGGGGATCCACTTGGTCTGTCTGGTTGCCTGTCAATACTTATCACAGGAACTACTTAAAGTAATTCTTGTTTGAACTAGGCAGCATAGACAAAGCATTAACTCGCCATTTAAAAGCTGTCAGAGAAGTAACTCTACCATGATTATTGGCATATTGCATTCTTTAGAAAGTGTTAAACTAAGTCACCTTTGAATATACTATTCAGCTTTGCCTTCCATTTCTTGGGTCTTGTTTTGCCTTCAACTGCTAGACTGAGAATGTCACTCTTACTGATGTTTTTCCTGTATGTAGACTAGGATTAAATTATCCCTAATTAGAATTTTAATAGCCAGTGTGACTCTAGCTGAGACAATCTCCACAGAACAGAAAGTGCAACAGACTGCCGGAGGTACCTTAAGAGAAGCAGTTTCTATGCCCTGGCACTGTCATGTGCAGGAGCCAGGGGGAAAAAACAGAGATGCTTAATAATCACTAGTTGGAAATTCTGTTTCATTCCATTGGGGCAACATACCTCACCAGCCAATAATACTATCCAGTCCCAAAATGACATGCTTTGGGATTTGAGGTAGATTCAAGACAGCTTACATCTTGAAACACATCCAGGAGGTTTGCAAATAGAAGAAGACAAAGAGCAAAGAAGATGACAAAGAGCAAAGAAGAATGAGGAGCATGGGAACATAAGGGAGGCTTTCTTACACAACATATAATATAAAAATATAACTAAGATATCCTAATTCCACAGTCACTTCTTGTAATTTGGCAGAAATGTTTTAACTCATAGGCAGAAGCTATCTCACATTCAGAAAGACTATCTGAGTATACGCCCTTTTGACTTCAACTAACCTAATCTGCACTCTGGTTTAATTTGCTTTGCTTTCAGAATAATGAAAAACCAAATAAGGATCCATCAAATAGTATCCAGAATCAGTACATCTTTTACAGAACTATAATGTTGTGTTTGTATATTTTGGTTTTTGACAGAGAAACATTTCAGCCCTAATTTCCAATACTCATGTATGCACAGCTCAGTCACAATTGCAATTGCACCAGTTTAGTTTCCACTGACTGGTTCTAAATTGGTTCCATGAACAGTTGAATCAATGGGGATATTTTTCCAATACAACCATTTTAATGAAACTATCACTTGCCAGGCACATGGAATGAATATATTTGGAGTATATTGAGAATATTGAATATTAACAATCCTATAACTTCCTTTTACTCTTCTCAGTGAACAGGGGATTTTTAAACTTTAAAGTTTTTGAGATTAAACTTTCTAAATATAAATTTTCAAAGCCCGTTTAATGTACAAGGATAAAAAATTATGTTTCTCCTACATCCTCCTTTTTGTAAGAATTTCTTAACCTATTAGTCGATTTATTTCCCGTGAGCCTAAATAAGTCTTTTAACATGGCAGTGTATTAAGATGACAGTAGTCTCCAAGACTGCTGGAATATCACTGAATTCCCATCTCAAATTGTCAGCTAACATATCTTTTTAGACATCTGAAAGTTCTTAACTTTTATAACAAATGCAGCTTACGTTGAACTGTCAAAGCATAAGCAGTCTAAATGCATAGACACTGGACTGACTTTGTGCTTTTACAAAGTTACTTTTTTCTAAGAGGATAGCAATCTCTATGATCTTGAATGCACTTTATTTTCTAAACAACGCGGTGTAAGAAATCTATCTGCAGATGGCAAGCTTTCCTTCACAGAATGGTTACCAAGTTCCTGACCTATGGTATGTTTGTGGGTATGTGTTAGTCAGAAGCTGTCTTGTGAGAGGTACACTTTGATTACGGTTTGGGTACCCTAGGTTACCTGCATTCAGCTTGAGGATCCATTCCAACCATTTGTATGGTCTGCAGCATTAAATATGATTAAATCTTTCTGTCCTCCATCCAGAAAATAGTACTTCTGCTTCTTTTTACAGAAGGTCCATCCCCATCCACAAAGAGCTGCCTAATGCTCAGGGCAGGGGCTGCTCCTGGAGCTTCTCAGTCACTCTGATCCATTTCGGAGAGAGCAAGAAGACCTGCAGGGTCCCCTCACTGCTCCCAGGCCTCAGAAAGACCCTGGCCCCTCCTACTCTGTCAGTAGAGTGGGAATTATATTTCGAAAAAAAAAAAAAATGTACAGAAGTGTAACTTTATTTCATGGACATAACTTCTATTTTATGTATATGAAAATAAATACAAAATATAGACAGAATAAGAAATGAGAAAAATACATAGAATCATAGAATAGTTTGTGTTGGAAAGGACCGTAAGGTCATCTAGTTCCAACCCCCCCGCCATGGGCAGGGAGACCTCCCACTAAACCGTGTCACCCAAGGCTCTGTCCAACCCAGCCTTGAACATCACCAGGAATGGAGCATTCACAACTTCCCTGAGCAACACATTCCTGTGCCTCACCACCATCACAGTAAAGAATTTCTTTCTTATATCTAATCTAAATATCCCCTGTTTAAGTGGGAACCCATTACCCCTTGTCCTATCACTACAGTCCCTAAAGAAAAGTTCTCCCCAGCATCCGTATAGGCTCCCTCCAGAAACTGCAAAGCTGCTATGAGGTCTCCATGCAGCCTTCTCTTCTCCAGGCTGAACAGCCCCAACTTTCTCAGCCTATCTTCATACGGGAGGTGCTCCCCACCCCTGATCATCCTCGTGGCACTCCTCTGCACTTGTTCCTACAGTTCCATGTCCCTGTTTATGTTGAGGACACCAGAACTGCACACAGTACTCCAAGTGAGATCTCACGAGAGCAGAGTAGAGGGGCAGGATCACCTCCTTTGACCTGCTGGTCACACTCCTTTTGATGCAGACCAGGATACCGGTGGCTTTCTGGGCTGCAAGTGCATACTGCCAACTCATGTTCATTTTCTCATATACCAACACCCCCAAGTCCTTCTCCACAGGCCTGCTCTGAATGTCTCCTCTGCCCAACCTGTAGCGGTGCCTGGGAGTGCTCCCACCCAGCTGTAGGACCTTGCATTCAGCATGGTTAAACTTCATCAGGTTGGCATCAGCCCACCTCACAAGTGTGTCAAGGTTCCTCTGGATGGCATCCCTTTCCTCCAACGTATGAAACGAACCACACAGCTTGGTGTCATCGGCAAACTTGCTGAGGGCACACTCAATCCCACTGTCCATGTCACTGACAAAGATGTTGAACAAGACCAGTCCCAACACTGATCCCTGAAGGACACCACTCATTACTGGTCTCCAGATGGACATTGAGCCACTGAGCACAACTCTTCGTGTGCAGCCATCCAGCCAGTTCTTTATCCCCCGAGTGGTCCACCTATCAAATTGATGTCTATCCAATTTAGAGACAAGGATGTTGTGTGAGACAGTGTCAAACGCTTTGCACAAGACTAGGTAGATGACATCAACTGCTCGACCCCTGTCAGTCAGTTCCGTGGCCCCATCATAGAAGGCCACCAGATTGGTCAGGCAGGATTCCCCCTCAGTGAAGCCTTGCTGGCTACCACCAACCACCTTGTTGTCTTTCGTGTGCCTTCGCATGCCTTCCAGGAGAATCTGCTCCAAGAGTTTGCCAGGCACAGAGGTGAGACTGACTGGTCTGTAATTCCCCGACTCATCCATTTTCCCCTTCCTGAAAATGGGGGTTATATTACGTTTTTTCCAGTCATCGGGAACTTCACCTGATTGCCGTGATTTTTCAAATATGATGGACAGTGTCTTAGCAACTTCATTTGCCAGCTCCTTCAGGACCCGCAGATGGATTTCATCCGGTCCTATGGACGTGTGTACGTTCAGGTTCTTAAGATGGTCTTGAACCAGATCCTCTCCTACAGTGGGCCCAGGGTCTTCATTCTCACAGTCCCTGTGTCTGCCTCCCAAGACTTGGGTGGAGTGATCAGAGCATTTGTCGGTGAAGACTGAGGCAAAGTAGTCATTTAGAACCTCAGCCTTCTCCAAATCCAGGGTAGCCAGTTCTCCTGGGAGCTTCCAGAGGGGCCCACGTTGTCCCTAGTCTGTCTTTTATGTGCCACATAGCTATAGAATCCCTTCCTGTTATCTTTCACATTTCTAGCCAAGTTGAATTCTAAGTGGGCTTTAGCTTTCCTAACCTGGTCCCTAGCTTCCCAGACAACATCCCTGTATTCTTCCCATGTCACCTGTCCCTGCTTCCACCTTTTATAAGTCTCTTTTTTCCTTTGAATTTTCCTCAGCAGCTCCTTATCCATCCAAGGAGGTTTCCTTGCCCTCCTGCTGCACTTCCTTCTAGTTGGGATTCAACACTCCTGAGCTTGCAGCAGGTGATTCTTGAATATCAATCAACAGCCTTGGGCCCCCCTGCCCTCTAGGGCTATATCCCATGGAACTTTACTAAGCAGGTTCCTGAGAGGCCAAAGTCTGCTCTCTTGAAGTCGAGGGCACTGAGCTTGCTGCACACTCTTCTCACTGTCCTGAGGATCTCAAATTCCACCATCTCATGATTGCTGCAACCAAGGCTGCCCTAGGAGCATCACATTTCCAACCAGCCCTTCCCTGTTGGTGAAGACGAGGTCAAGGATGGCACTCCTTCTTTTTCTTATTACTTCTTAATACCAGGACTGTAGTTATTCTTTAATTTTAAAAAATGAATAAAAAAGCATACAGATGCGCAGCAATAAGAAAAGTAATTATGTCACAATCATATTTGCTGAATTATTTATTTCACTTTTTTGCTTTACTCCCCACACCCACCTTTACTGTAGGAAAACTTCCAGGCATCTGCGGTAGCTAACTGTGGTAAAGAAGCAGCACTTTAGATTTTCAAACTGGATGTATACATTAAATAATTAATCCTCATATGACTTTTTTTTTTTTTTTTTTTTTAGTTAGAACAGTACTATTATCCAATGTGTTTGTATTTGTCAGATCATCTGGTAAAAATAGCTCTACTTATCCGCATGTAGATAAAGTAAGATTCATTTCGCAGTTTAGCACAAAACTTACACATAAGAAGATAAAAATATTATTATTCCTCCTGTGATATCTCTTTGAGATCTCAAAAAGTTATTCTGTCCTTAGAGACTGTTCTCCCCTTCCCTTAGATCAAAACTTTTTATCTTTTAATATTTATTAACTGTTTGTTACATAAGGATGCTGTACTGATGGGGGGTAAGAAGACCTATTTTACATTTTTCACACATAATATTATGTTTTGCAATGACCATTATTCAAGTTTCAGGTTTGATGTAACCTGCCAGGTACTAAATTTCAATAGAAGTTACCTGAGTTTACTAGTTATGAAAAAGAAAGGTAAAGAAAATTGATGTGTGCTCTTTAACATCCTTCTTCTTCATATTTCTACTTCAGAGTTAAATCAATGATGGAAACAAAGCTATTGGTTTCGATCTGCCTGGGTGCTATAGGTAAACGTTTATCTTTCAGGCTTTGTAATCACAAATATGAGCCGAAGAGAAGACCAGTTCATACTCTGTTACAATTTCACTAAGAATGCAAATGTATTTTTTGAACTCTGTAAATGCTTAAATCACACCAAAATTCATTTTGCACAAATCCTTTGCAGTGGGACAGAATGTGAAATGCAAGATACATTTCCAAGAAAAATCCATGGTTGGATTTATTTAGAATTAATTTTAATTTTTTCTCCATTTTAATTTCTCCCCATATGTTTCATAGACATTTTTTGTATATTTTAATGTTCATTCAGTACTTTGCTTTTGATTTTCAGTATATTTTAATTTCATATTATGTAAATTATCCTGCAGACTTAACCAGAGTAAAGAGACAGGCACATTACAAATTCCTCTAAATGCAGAGAGATTCCCTGCCAAGAGCCACCGTTGCTCTTTTCGGAAATATAAAGGTAGCTCGAGAACCAACACAGAGACCTGTTTAGAACTCCATTTCTTCAGTCTCTCTGTTAAAAATATGCAAAAATATTTCCAACCCTGCTAATGAAGGAGATGACAATCTGCTGCCCTTCAAATTTCATCCTTTCCATCAGAAATAAGTCCATCAGAAAGACAACAAAGAAGACAAAAGCACACCTGTGTCTCCCTTTCTCCTTGTGAAATTCTACTGTAAATTTGCAATGAACATTCATTCCTCCCCTGCCGTCATCTTACAGAAGCACACTATGAACAAGCATAACTATATGATGAGAAATATACTCATCATACTACCCATACCTGGGCTAAAATTGAGTTTAGTCAAGTATACTGAACTCAGTACAACAGGCTGTCTTTTGGAGCCAAGAAGAGCTGATGATTGCTCTTGGATTGATGGTCATCACTTTTAAAGAACAGCAATGACAAAATGGAGACCTACAGCTACTCTATCATACTTGGTTCAGATAAACTGGCTGGGTTTAGTGTTGCCATGGATCCCTATAGCTTTTTTAGAATTTGCCTTGGGTATGACTAAAACCAGTATGCTGTTGGCCTGGCTTCACTAGATATAGTGATAAGAAAAAAAGATAGAGGAAGAGCTCCAGTTATATATACATAGGGAGATATATTGAATGCTTAATTTAGGGAATGAATTCATGCTAAGAAATGAGCAATACAGGCTTTTTGGAAAGGAGGAATAAATGCAGTCACTCTCAAAAGATTTTCATAATTCACATAAACTTAAGTGCCTTAGAACTTTTAGGTACTTAACTGAACCATAAGCAGCCTCTGAACCTTTGCAGGTGACAGAGCACAAACTGCAGTAAGGCTTATTCTCTGTTGTTTGTCATTTAATTAATTATTATGAACCTGCTGAAGCTTGATATAAGAAAAATATGTGTTTTTAATGTAATACATACACCCCTGTGGGATTTTTTTCTAGCGAATAGTTCTTTTTCTTGGCAAGATTTAATTTCTTGAGCAACTGGAATGATTTCCTGGCTTCTGAAATCCTTTTCACTCCTACTCTAAACTTGCCTGTTTAGAGACAGGCTTAACTTTTATAAAAACTGGAAGTACTTGTGGCTGATACAAGCATGTCAAGATAGTACTTTATAAAGAATAGACTCAAAAAAACAGATATGAGCTGGTTAATATGAAGCTGTGTGATTATAAGTTATCTTGTATACTTCTGCTTTTGATGCATCATGTTATTAGAGTTCATCATGAGAATAATTAGGGAGCATACGTATTTGCATGTGTATGTGTCCGAACACGTGGCAGGTTATATAGAGGATGTAAATGCACATAATCAGGAAAATGCATTGCATTTGATTATTATGGTTCAACTACATAATTCTTAATTTTAATCTAATGTAGTAGTTCGTTTATTTACAGAAGAAAAGTTAGTAATACAGAAAAACTCTGATGATGCTGAGCAAGCAGATATGACAGTCTTGCTCTGACTTCTTTGATGGCATCTTTTCTTTCTTAGTTATCCTATAAGGGTTTTAAAATTGTTCAAGGGCTCCTCAGTATTATTCCTATATAGAGAAAAAATCCATATTAACAGGAGACTGACTAAGGCATTCTGCAGTCTAAATTATGAATAGAAAGAACTGCTGAGACAAATTTGAAGAGCTGAGTGATGTTCTGATTTATGCAGGGCCTGAAGCAGGCTTTTAGGTCTCTAGTATCACAGAGTACAAGAATAAGGCTGTTCAGAATCTACTCTTATGTTTCTATATTAGTCTTTTTTTCTTATTTTTTTATTTTCTTTTTTCCCCGGGGTATTATAAACTTTGTGGGTATAAATAACCAGAATGTCACTGAACAAATTTATAGGTAATTTTGTTTTCCAGAATATATATCAGCATCTTCAAGTCCATGGTTAGCTCCAGAAGTAAGCAATTCTGGGCCTGCTCATATGCATTAGGTGCATGAATATTTTGCACAGAAGAGGTCTAAATTTCTGGATAAAGTGAGTCAACCATTTTCTCAGATAACATACTAGATTATATTGTGACTGTAAATGCATATTTAATTTCAAGAACACCTTAAATCTATTAAGCATGTGCTTATCTTTTAGATACTTTAAGTTAAACTCTGTGTGTGTATAACTATAATTTATTGTAATATTTACAAGACTTCAGCAAAATCCCATTGAATTAAGCGAGCACCTCCAAGAAATAAGCCTCCAAATACAAATTTCAATTAAAAAAAATAATAAAAAAGTAGATGATTCAATCTATTGCTCCTTAGTTTACATCCGGCATATAGTTCACTTGTGAACCACAGCACCAGGAGCCTTCACACTGCTCAAAAAGTGGTAGGATTTACCATTCTGAGTTATTTGCATTTTGGCAAGTCAGTGTACTTACTCTGGCTGTGGTATTAGATCCTTTGCAGTAACAGATGGAGACAGCAATTTCTGAGCTTTTATCATTTCAGCTAACATTGTCTGACATAATTTTTTAAACATGAAGACGACTTGGAAGTAAAGGTACTCAAGTACCAGACTTGAAGAACAATAAAAAAACCATCCGCCTTCAGTAATTTTGTACTGTAGCAACACAAGTACAAGTTCTATTCACATTTCTCCATCCTTTTGAGAAATCTGGGACAATTGGTGAAATCACTGCAGTGCGCAATGAGAACATCTGCCAGCTGAAGCGTCAGCACATCAGTTTAACTACCTGCATTAATATTAAAGGACCAGCAAAATAATAAAATAACATCCCTGCTTGAAAGTATTAAAGATATGTTAACAATGTTCCCAGGCTATATTATTTCAGGTTATACAGACTACTCCTGCGAAATACTGTGGAAAGTAATCAGGAAAAAAAAAAAAAAACAAAAAAAAACAAACAAACAAAAAAAAAACCCCCACACACGCACAAAAAAAAAAAAAAAAAAACAAAAAAAAAAAACACTTGTAAAGCATAAGGCGAGTAGCTCAAGAGAGGACGCCTTCAATGCCTGAGTGGGGGGAAGCTCAGCCTCCAGGAGCCTCAACTCAGACAGCCAAGAGCCATCGAGAGCCCCAAGTCCTTGACTGGACTTGCCCAGGGGCCGGCAGCTCAGCTGACCAGAGCAGTTGACTCACAGGGGGCGGCCCCAGGAGGGGCAGCACCACCCAGACATAGTAAAAACCTGCCGCAGGGAGCGCGAGAGACCAGGAGCGCGAGGAATAGGGCGGGCAAGCAGGGCGGGTTCGAGGCAGTTCACGCAAGCAGGCGAGTGGGATGCTGAGCACTTGTCGTATGGTCAGGGTCGGGTCTGGGAGCTCAGCTCTGAGTGCCCCGGCGGTGGCCAGCGTAAACACCCAGACAGAGCCGATGAGAGGGGAGGCTGCAGCACAGACTTCGGGGTGTAGAGAGCGCCTGCACTGCTCTCCTGAGGGGAGGGTGCACAATGGGCAGGGCTGCACTGGGTGCTCACTGGTGGAGGTTCTCCTGCAGCAGGGGCTGAGCTGTGGGATGCTGTCAAAAGGCTGAAAGGTGTCAGGGATGCTGAGAGGAAGCAGCAGTGCTTGCTCCAGGACCAGAATGTGCAGGGTCTCCAAGCGTTCCCTGTAGCTCATGGAGGAAAGAAGGAGGCTGCTAACCCAGGAAGCTGGGAAACAGTAATGAAAAAAAGCACAACAACAAAAAAAAGGAGGAAGAGGACAATGAAAAGCAAGGGGCTTCCTCCTAAATCTGTTGTCCCCACCCAGAACCGTTTTGCTGTCCTGCAGGGGGCTGATGAGGAAACACACTCGCACCAGGAACAACCGGCTGATGCACTGGTAAAGAAAATCACAATTGGTGCTGCCAGGAAAAAGCAGCGGGCTGTCGTAGTAGGGGACTCTACTGTGAAAGGAGCAGAGGCACCCATCTGCCAGCCTGACCCAGTCTCAAGGGAGGTGTGTTGCCTACCAGGGGCACTGATCAGGGGTGTTGCAGAGAGGCTGTGTGCTCTAGTCAGTCCCACTAACTATTACCCACTTCCAGTGACCCATGTGGGTGCTACTGATATAGATAGCGGTAGCCTGGAGAACATAAAGAAGGACTACAGAGGTCTGGGAGGGGTGATTAGGGGCTCTGGAGCTTAGATTGTCTTTTCATCAATTCTCCAGGATACAGGGGACGACCTTAAAAAAGGATAGGAAGATTGGCCAGGTTAATAAATGGTTAGAAGGGTGGTCCCATAGCCAGGGGTTTGGGTACCTTGAACATGAGACTCAGTTTAGTAGGCCAGGTCTCCTGGGGGCTGGTGGAGCTGGTCTGAAAAAGAAGGGGAAGATAGTTTTGGTAGGAGGCTTGCCAGACTGGTCAAGGAAGCTTTAAACTAGATGTGTTGGAGGAGGGGGTCATCATTCCATCCCAACACTCCCAGTCAGTTGCCAGCACCTAGAATAAATGCCCAGAGCAATGTAAAAACTTTCCAGCTGATCCAGCCAATGAGCCGGCTTCATTTGGAGCTCAGCTCAGATGCCACTATACAAATGCCCATAGCATGGGGAACAACCAAGAGGAATTAGAGATATGTGCATGTCTACGGGGGTATGATATCATAGGCATCACAGAAATATGGTGGGATGGCTCCTATGACTGGTGTGTTGGAATGGAAGGTTACAGGCTCTTTAAGAAAGACAGGCCCAGTAGGCAGGAGTTGCTATTTATGTTAGGGATAGGCTGGAGAGTATGGAACTCTGTCTGACAACAAGCGATCTGTCAACAGAGAGTTTGTGGGTCAGGATTAAAGGCAGAGCAGCATTGGGAGGCATTATTGTGAAGATCTGTTACAGACCACCTGATCAAGAGGACTTGGTGGATGAAGCACTTTAGAGACAGATAGGAACAGCTTCACGCTCACAGGCCCTTGTTCTCATGGGTGACTTGAACTACCCTGATATCTGTAGGAGGGATGGTGCAGCTCAGCACAGACAATCCAGGAAGTTCCTCAACTGTGTGGAAGACAACTTCCTTCTGCAAGTAATAGAGGAGCCAACAAGGAGAGGTGGAATGCTTGACCTCATCCTCACCAACAAGGAGGCTGGTTGGAAATGTGATGCTCCAGGGGAGCCTTGGTTGCAGCAATCATGAGATGGTGGAATTTGAGATCCTCAGGACAGTGAGAAGAGTGTGCAGCAAGCTCAGTGCCCTCGACTTCAAGAGAGCAGACTTTGGCCTCTCAGGAACCTGCTTAGTAAGGTTCCATGAGATACAGCCCTAGAGGGCAGGGGGGCCCAAGGCTGTTGATTGATATTCAAGAATCACCTGCTACAAGCACAGAAGGAAGTGCAGCAGGAGGGCAAGGAAACCTCCTTGGATGGATAAGGAGCTGCTGAGGAAAATTCAAAGGAAAAAAGAGACTTATAAAAGGTGGAAGCAGGGACAGGTGACATGGGAAGAATACAGGGATGTTGTCTGGGAAGCTAGGGACCAGGTTAGGAAAGCTAAAGCCCACTTAGAATTCAACTTGGCTAGAAATGTGAAAGATAACAGGAAGGGATTCTATAGCTATGTGGCACATAAAAGACAGACTAGGGACAACGTGGGCCCCTCTGGAAGCTCCCAGGAGAACTGGCTACCCTGGATTTGGAGAAGGCTGAGGTTCTAAATGACTACTTTGCCTCAATCTTCACCGACAAATGCTCTGACCACTCCACCCAAGTCTTGGGAGGCAGACACAGGGACTGTGAGAATGAAGACCCTGGGCCCACTGTAGGAGAGGATCTGGTTCAAGACCATCTTAAGAACCTGAACGTACACACGTCCATAGGACCGGATGAAATCCATCTGCGGGTCCTGAAGGAGCTGGCAAATGAAGTTGCTAAGACACTGTCCATCATATTTGAAAAATCACGGCAATCAGGTGAAGTTCCCGATGACTGGAAAAAACGTAATATAACCCCCATTTTCAGGAAGGGGAAAATGGATGAGTCGGGGAATTACAGACCAGTCAGTCTCACCTCTGTGCCTGGCAAACTCTTGGAGCAGATTCTCCTGGAAGGCATGCGAAGGCACACGAAAGACAACAAGGTGGTTGGTGGTAGCCAGCAAGGCTTCACTGAGGGGGAATCCTGCCTGACCAATCTGGTGGCCTTCTATGATGGGGCCACGGAACTGACTGACAGGGGTCGAGCAGTTGATGTCATCTACCTAGTCTTGTGCAAAGCGTTTGACACTGTCTCACACAACATCCTTGTCTCTAAATTGGATAGACATCAATTTGATAGGTGGACCACTCGGGGGATAAAGAACTGGCTGGATGGCTGCACACGAAGAGTTGTGCTCAGTGGCTCAATGTCCATCTGGAGACCAGTAATGAGTGGTGTCCTTCAGGGATCAGTGTTGGGACTGGTCTTGTTCAACATCTTTGTCAGTGACATGGACAGTGGGATTGAGTGTGCCCTCAGCAAGTTTGCCGATGACACCAAGCTGTGTGGTTCGGTTGATATGCTGGAGGGAAGGAATGCCATCCAGAGGAACCTTGACACACTTGTGAGGTGGGCTGATGCCAACCTGATGAAGTTTAAGCATGTCAAGTGCAAGGTCCTACACCTGGGTCAGACCAATCCCAGGCGCAGCTGCAGGCTGGGCAGAGAAGACATTCAGAGCAGCCCTGAGAAGAAGGACCTGGGCGTGATGGCTGATGAAAAAATAGACATGAGCCGGCAGTGTGTGCTTGCAGCCCAGAAAGCCAACCGTATCCTGGTCTGCATCAAAAGGAGTGTGACTAGCAGGTCGAGGGAGGTGATCCTGCCCCTCTACGCTGCTTTTGTGAGACTTCACTTGGAGTATTGTGTGCAGATCTTGTGTCCTCAACATCAAAAGGACATGGAACTGTAGGAACAAGTGCAGAGGAGGGCCACGAGGATGATCCGGGGTGGGGAGCACCTCCCATATGAAGATAGGCTGAGCAAGTTGGGGCTGTTCAGCCTGGAGAAGAGAAGGCTGCATGGAGACCTCATAGCAGCCTTCCGGTATCTGAAGGGGGCCTGTAGGGATGCTGGGGAGCGTCTCTTCATGAGGGACTGTAGTGATAGGACAAGGGGTAATGGGTTCCCACTTAAACAGGGGATGTTTAGATTAGATATGAGGAAGAAATTCTTTACTGTAAGGGTGGTGAGGCACAGGAATGGGCTGCCCAAGGAAGTTGTGAATGCTCCATTGCTGGCGGTATTCAAGGCTGGGTTGGAGAGTGCCTTGAGTGGCAAGGTTTAGTGTGAGGTGTCCCTGCCCATGTCAGGTTGGTTGGAACTAGTTGATCTTAAGGTCCTTTCCAACCCTAACTGTTCTATGATTCTATGATTCCAAGTATGGGATCGTTACCCCATTTAGCTAAAAGTGTAGCACAAATGACTTTTTATGCACAGATTTGATCCTAAGATCTATGTCCAACCCCGAGCTCCTAAAGAGACAAAAGCAATATGGGTAAGAAGAGAAAATGATATACACATAGTCGATATGTGAAAAACTGAACAAATAATTGTATTTTTAAATACGTAAGTAAGTTCCTTCAAAAAAGGTAGTTTCTCATTTTTTTCCTCAAGGTGAACATGCAAGGTCTTTTTTTTTATGGGAGTAATGGAAATTTCCTCTAAATTCGATTTATACACTTTTGCCGTCTTTTTACTAATATGTACTCCTATATGTCTTGGCTATATGCTGTCTAGTTTTAAAAACAGTGCATGTTTCCAATTTGTATAAGCATGAAAAGTTCTATGCGAATATGTTATCACAATGAAGACTATTTAATTGGGGCATGATATGTAATTATAGCTGCTTTGCTGAGGTGTCTCTTGAGAAACTGATTTAGCCTGCTGATAGTGAATGATAATATGCTAACAACCACTGCTTAATCAGGACAGAAATTAGCAACAATTCTTTTTAATTGAACTAAATTTAACTGGAGTCAAGAAGTAAAGTACTGATTAACCTCCAAACTATTGATCAGTGCTCACTAATTCTCCAAAGACTCAGAATAATTATATCAATAAATGACAGAAATGTTAAACTTTACAAATCAAAGAGTTTCTAGAAATAAGTACAGCATAAATAGTATTTCTACACGGACAAAATCAGTCTGAATAAATCATCTTTCTAGCCATAATTTCTTTTCAATTTAACTAATTTACTAATTCAAATTAAAATTTACATAGTTAATGGTGTTTAGCTGACTTTGACTATATGCAGTGTTTTTTCAGTACCTGTGTATCAGGCATCACTCAATTCCACCACAACCTCAGGTGACTGCTGAACTGTAGAAGTATTGTATTGATTTTACTGTGTCTGAGAGAGATGATACACCATAGCAGAAAACTGCTTAATGCTTGGTCTCACACTTGTTCACTTCCCTGTACCTGTAGAAATATGCCAGAGACAAAGGGTTTCATTTCTTCTTCACAAGATGTTATAGTAGTATATTCCTGTCTCTAAATGTTGCAGATTTTCCCAAGAGCAGCACTTGAGAGTTGCAACTCTCATAATGATTAGCATCCCTGGTGATTGTGTCATTCAGTACTGAATTCAAAGAGCTCAGCATAATTCATTGCATCTTTTCACTGATTTGCAACTTTTTAATTTCTTTTTTTGTACTTTCACATGCTTTTAGACTTGATTATTATGTTTCTGCTGTTCTTTTTCTGAAACGCCTGTGCAAGGCCCACTCAAGACAACATCACCTATCAAGAAATGATGGGGTTTTTTTTTCATCTAATGAGGATAGAATAATGACTCTTATTTTGAGTTTCTTTCTGTGCTTAAAATTTCCTCTTCCTAACAGTTAAAGAGGGTCAGTGGAATTGACAGCCGTGTCTTATACCTACCCTCAAATTAAACAAATTACTCTGCTCATTTTTTTTTTCATTACAATTTCCACAGAGACTTTGTATCAATTTTAGGGTATTTTCAGCAATATCATCCAGCTACAGTTTTCCCAAAAGCAATATGATATCAAATGTGTAAGCACAATCCATGACAAATAATTTACTTTCCTTTTGTACTTCAGGGGTTTCATACACAGGCTATAGGACTAACAACGTTATTCTTTTTCTGCCTAAATTGAAAATCTGCAGCAGTTTTCAGAAATGATGATTTCATCATTAATTTCCAAAAGCAAAAAGGTCCCTTTGTTACAAATAAGAACAAAAAGGAACTACGTCCAACTTTTCAACCATTTTCTGTATTGCTAGGATGCAGATATATAGAATGCACGTGTCCTGTGTTCAGCAGTAGTAGTCATTTTTCTCCTTAGTATCTGGTGCAGTGCTGTGGTTTTGACTTTCAGCCTGGGAACACACAGATGTTTTTAGTTTTTGCTAAGTAATGTTTACTCCAATTAAAGACTTTTCCCAGTCTCATGCTCTGCCGGGGAGGAAGGGGAGCTGAGAGGAAGCAGAGACAGGACACCTGACCCAAACTATTCAAAGCAGTATTCCATACCACAGCACATCATGCCCACTATATAAACTGGGGGGAGTTACCCTGAAGGGCTAGATCACTGCTCAGTCAGGCTGGGTATCGCTTGGCGGGTGGTGAGCGATTTTATTCTCTTCCCTTGTTATTTCCTTTATCAATATTATTATTGGTGGTAGCAGCAGCAGTAGTTTTGTGTTGTACCTTAGTTACTGGACTGTTCTTATCTCAACCTGTGAGAGTTACATTCTTTCGATTCTCCTCCCCAACCCTCCCGGATCAGGGAGGGGAAGAAGGAGGGGAAGAAGGAGGGGAAGTGAGTGAGTGGCTGCATGGTTCTGAGTTACTGGCTAGGCTTAAACCATGACAAAATAGAAACCAGTGTTGTTAATATTTTTCATTAATTCTGCTTATTTTTCATTTTAAGCATGTCAGGAAATTATTCGTTCTCTAATGTATAGCTTAGAGTCTTGGCTCAGCTACTGGAAGAAGTTCCATTTAGCAAATGTATCTTCGCATATTCAGTATGTATGTGGAATCATAGAATAGTTAAGGTTGGAAAAGACTTTAAGATCACCTAGTTCCAACCCCCCTGCCATCATAAGAGACACTACACACTAAGCTGTGTCACCTAAGACTCTGTCCAACCTGGCCTTGAACACTGCCGGGGATGGAGCATGTATGCAGCTTTTCCTTCATTTCCAGCAGGGAGTTAATGTGTTTCACAACTTCCAGAATTGTCTTCAGCAAAGAGCTGATGATCCCTTTTTATTTCCCTGCTAGGCAAATCTCCCAAATATCCTGACAAATGTTTTAATAAACAATTGGAATTCTGACAAAAGCTTTAAAAAAGCTTGATGACATGGTAGATTATTTTCTAAGCATATTTCCAACCTAAAAACCCCAAATCAACTATATATTGATACTCTGGTGCCTACAGTTAATTTCACCATTACTGCTGTGTTTTTTATAAGTTTGTCCATGTTCCTTGTCAGTCACAAAACTCCCTGTGGTCTACTCTTTCTTGTTTGGACTCTGCTGCCCAGGAGATTATCTGTCATCTCTCTAAAACAAGGAGAAATGTTTTTTTCCAGTATAATCTGTGCTGTAAGTCTGAAAGGTCAAAGTCTATTGCTCTCTCCTGTTCTCTTCCTGAATGCATTGCTATTTGTTGGTTTCTTTGCAGATTAATCTTTTTGTGGTTATTCCTGACATAGGATTCTACAAAGGTCAAATGAATTATCTTAATTATCTTTCTATTAATTTTCTTTCTACACTAGTAGAAGATATTTGCTTTTGTTTGTTTGCTTGTTTGCTTGGTTGTTTGGTTGGTTTGTTTTTTGTCTTTTTTTTTTTTTCATTTTGTGGTTTAGGTTTTTTTTGGGGGGGAGGGGGAGTTGCTTTCTTTTCTTTTTTTTTTTTTTTTTACATTTTATTTTCCCTGATATACTGATTTACTTTCTTGGGCTGTGAACATATTTAAGTGTTTGATGAGGGAAAAATTATGGACTTCCAGCAGAAAACTGTATTCTTGCTGTTTATTTTGCCATACTGAAGTTTCCCAAACCAACCCAATTAGTGTGCATAAGTTTAGAACTCATTCAAGTCATCTGTACAAGATATTCTTTGAATGTTTCTGAATTACATGGCTTTTATGTAATAGCCTAAATTTGCATTAGTTTGGAGTATATGATCGTAATACTCATAACCCAAGGACAATCAAAATGCATCTGGCCTGGATAGCCAACTGTCTTGACAGGTAGTGATTTCCAAAATTTTTTTAAGAAAGCATTCCTTGATGAAAAATTGGTCATGTTCTCACTCATTCAGTCTCACTTAACTAATCAACATTGCCTATTTTTGTGAAAACCACTGCTGACACACCAACATTAAGCCAAAGCTGATAAGGTTGACAGGGTCTGCCTATAATCATTCATGTTTCTCTTCACCATCCTTCTGTTTCTAGGCTGAAGGCACATATATAACCTTGGTGTCTCCCCAGGTTGCTCAAACTGTCCTATCAACAGCTTTCTCTTGAGCTCCATTCTGTGTTTGACTTCCAGGGAATGAATAAAAGAATCAAAGTTTCTCCTTGAGTACAGAGCTAAAGTTGCTTTTAAATCCAAAGCATAACAAAATATTAAATGCTCTTACCTTAGTTCTATCTTTTTGAGTTGCCTTTTTGCGTAACCACCATTTCACTGTCACACACAGTTTTGCTTTCCCACACTTCCCAGCATGAGATCTTGCTGTCCTTCAGTTGGAGTTAACCACTTCCACTGTATGAATATCCTCTGCATCAGTGGAGTATACTGCTGACACAGTATAATCAACATGCAATCCCATAAATCATGCAAAAAAAAATGGTTCAAACTGATTTTTACAAAATAGCCTTCCCTGAAATAATACTCTGTTCAACTGACTGTATGTTGAAAAACTAGTTTTTCTGTGAATATAGCCAAAACACTGTAAAGGCATTTTCAATGTTTTAATGTTTTTACTCTGTTTAATTATCTGTGTTAGTTACACTTCTCATCCATTTTCCATCAGATTTTTGAATCAATTACTATTGCTAATGCACACTATACAACCATACAAAATATTGCAAAGCGGAACATAGAGAAAACCAGTGTTAGACTCTGTTCTTAACAGCTCTGACCTATGCTGAGGCACATGAAAAACAACAAGGTGGTTGGTGATAGCCAGCATGGCTTCACTCAGGGGAAATCCTGCCTGACCAATCTGGTGGCCTTCTATGATGGGGCCACGGAACTGATGGAAAAGGGTAGAGCAGTTGATGTCTTCTACCTGGACTTGTGCAAAGCTTTCGATGCTGTCTCACACAACATTTGTCTCTAAATTGGATAGACACCAATTTGATAGGTGGACCACTCGGGGGATAAAGAACTGGCTGGATGGCTGCACACGAAGAGTTGTGCTCAGTGGCTCAATGTCCAGCTGCACACCAGTAATGAGTGGTGTCCTTCAGGGATCAGTGTTGGGACGAGCCTTGTTCAACATCTTTGTCGGTGACATGGACAGTGGGATTGAGTGCACCTTCAGCAAGTTTGCTGATGGCACAAGCTGTGTGGTTTGGCTGATATGCTGGAGGGAAGGAATGCCATCCAGAGTGACCTTGATATGCTTGTGAGGTGGGCTGATGCCAACCTGATGAAGTTTAAGCATGACAAGTGCAAGGTCCTACACCTGGGTCAGACCAATCCCAGGCACAGCTGCAGCTTGGGCAGAGAAGACATTCAGAGCAGCCCTGAGAAGAAGGACTTGGGCGTGTTGGCTGATGAAAAAATGGACATGAGCCGGCAGTGTGTGCTTGCAGCCCAGAAAGCCAACCATATCCTGGGCTGCATCAAAAGGAGTGTGACCAGCAGGTTGAGGGAGGTGATCCTGCCTCTCTACTCTGCTCTCCTGAGACTTCACTTGGAGTATTGTGTGCAGATCTTGTGTCCTCAACATCAAAAGGACATGGAACTGTTAGGACAAGTGCAGAGGAGGGCCACGAGGATGATCAGGGGTGGGGAGCACCTCCCGTATGAAGATAGGCTGAGAAAGTTGGGGTTGTTCAGGCTGGAGAAGAGAAGGCTTCATGGAGACCTCCTAGCAGCCTTCCGGTATCTGAAGGGGGCCTATAGGGATGCCGGGGAGGGACTCTTCATGAGGGACTGTAGTGATAGGACAAGGGGTAATGGGTTCCCACTTAAACAGAGGAAGTTTAGATTGGATATGAGGAAGAAATTCTTTCCTGTAAGGGTGGTGAGGCACAGGAATGGGCTGCCCAAGGAAGTTGTGAATGCTCCATTGCTGGCGGTATTCAAGGCTGGGTTGGAGAGTGCCTTGAGTGGCAAGGTTTAGTGTGAGGTGTCCCTGCCCATGTCAGGTTGGTTGGAACTAGTTGATCTTAAGGTCCTTTCCAACCCTAACTATTCTATGATTCTATGATTCTATGATGGCATGTGTAGACAAAAGGATAGATGACCTGAGAAAATCTGCAAAAGAGATCCCTGCTCAGGGAAATACACCCAAAGGCAACAGATACATGCCTTTTGTCTATTTAAAAAAAAAAAATATTGGCATTCTAATGCACTTTTTCTGTCATATTTTGATCTTTTATCTTTCTTTTCCTTCTATTTCTTTCCTTTAATTTGCTTCATACACATTGTTCGTTCCCTTATCCTTGTGTCCATTCTTATTTTCTTTCCGTTTGCTTTCCATTTTGTTTGCTTCACCAATTAAAAATGTACTCTTCATGCAAGATGGTATTTGCTGCTCATTCCTTGTATGTTAAGCCCTTCTGCCACTCTTTATATGTCTAATTTTTTTATATTTCTCATTCCTATACACTCTGAGTCAGGAAATTTTCATGCTGAATCTCTGATGCTTCTTCAATACACGTGAACAACAAACCTATCACAACAAAGGTGTAAAACATGTTCAAATGAATTTCTTGTTAATCCTTATTCTGGTATTAACAGAAACATCTGGCTTAGAATTAACTTCTAAATTTTGCTTAGTTCTGGGATTTTTATATAAAATGTGTTCTACAGAGAATGACTCTTATGTTTTAAAAAATTACATTATTTATTTTTACTCATAATTCTTAACATATATACTACATACGAGCCTTTCATACTGGCTGGATAGAAGTCTTTAACTTAGAATTACTTGTGCACAGACAAAACAAAGATTTTTTTTTTTTTAATTTCTCAGCATTCAATAGTATTCATTCTCAGCTGATATACCTTTAAAACATCCAATTTAATAATTGCAAACATCTGCATTTAGCTACTTTTTTCATAAATATTTTTTTATATATTTGAAACTTATCATAGGGAGGAATATTCAGATTGTGTCAAAGATGAAGGTATTTTTCTTCATGAATACCTGAAAGTTGAAAAACACGTAAGCTCAAGAATTAAAAGAAGAAAAAAAAGTAAAGGAAAATGATTGCACATACAACTGCCTTTGGTTTTGGTAAACTGGGTATAAACCCCCCTAGAAACAGCGCAAAAACCTGTCACTGGATTTGCTTGTGTGCTTACACAATGTAAGCTATATAGCAAATGCAAAGTCCTGAATCACGATGCTTTGTCAGAATTATTAAATTATTTTGAATCAGAAATTTATCACAAAACTTTGCTCCTCAGAAAAATTTTCATCCACTGACCAAAAGCAACCATATAGGGTCTGTATCATCAGATATTCGATTAAATATTTAAATTTTAAAAGTAATTTTCCATATTAAAGAAAAGACAGTGTTAATAATTCTGAGATAAAATATACTGTCCCATAAGAATGTTTAAAAATATCTTCAAGAGCTACAGGTCAGTCATTCTTAATGGATTGTTGAATAGATGTTGTATTTTTTCCCAGTTAAATTCAGAATTAGTTTTCATGTTTAACTAATACGTCAATAAGTATCCAGATTTATTCTACTCTCTGTATGAACACTTTAGAGAGTGGCCTTTGCAAACAGTTTCTCAGGATATAAACGGATACTGACTTTCAAAGCTTTTGACAAAGTTAGCACACAGAGAATATGCTGCAATGAAATTAACAGTTCTGCCAGATGGTTTGTACCTGCAAGCACTGCAATAATTACAATAACCTTATCATATTCCTTGTCTTTCATCACCTTGAATATTTCTATTGAAGTTGTGCACGCCTCTCTAAACATTTCACCTTAAAGAATGCAACTTTCATTTGGGTGAGAAATTCCATCATAAAACTGGAAATTAAGGAAATTAATAATCTCATATTCATTTTAAAGTTTTAAGTTCCTCACAACCATTTATTTCTTGCTAAGGAGGTTGGTAATGTGCTTAATGGCTCAAGAGAAATTTTGAGGTACCCTGAACATGGAACTTTCATCGAATGTGCAGTATGCTAGGACTTTTGGAAGCTATTCATTCTCTCATCACGGTACAAAAAAATTCCTACCATTCTAATGGAAGCATGCTCAAGTTTTTCTTCTTTATAATATATTTCATGATCATATAGTAGTGGAAAGGCAGAGGATATAATTTGTTGTCATTCTCCATCAATACTGCTCAAATTAGAAAAAAACATTATAATTCTCACAGTTCTGTCCCCAATGCATTTATAATCGAGTTTGTTTAAAAGAGTTCTCACCAGGGATCCATTTTAATTCAGATAGCATAGTGAATATCTACATAAAAGTGACAGTAACTAGACAACAACCCTATGTACAAATAAGCGTTCATTCAATTTGTGAACATTACAAAAACAAAGTACATGCCTGAAATCAGGCTCTACCTAATAAAGTGATGTAGTGTCATAGAAGTTAAAGTCAGAGACATTGGGTACTGACGCCTAGTGTCCGTTTGAGGTATATTCCAGGGAATTGTGTTTTACACTATCTCTGGTCCTATGAGGTGCTGCAGAACATTGAAGATGACTCCTTGAGCACATCTTCCAGACAGTTCCTAAGGGAATTCAGTTCAGTTCAGACCTCTCCATAATGTAAATTAAAGCACAGCAGGGAAGAGTAGGATATGTCTCTTCTGAGACATGTTCCTGATTTGAACTCAAATAATGTTAGGGAGACACCCAGAGATGGTGGAGCTACTAATCCACAGAACTACATAGCAGAAGCAGACACGAGTGGCAGCTGACTTTACACACTGATTCATTTCTGCTCTAGGTTCATCTGAAAGGGGTGATACTATTCCCAGTACTGCCACTGGACACAGGTCATCATCTCAGATTGCATCTAGCAACTGCCCATGTACAGCATGAACTTGTCACAACAAAAAAAAGATAGTGATCTGGAGAGGAGAAAGGTTCATTTGGCATCAACAAACTGATGTGCTCCGGACCACATGACAGATCTGAAACAAAAGAAGAGTGAAACTGTAAACTCTACAGCCCTCTATCAGTGAAAGTACACACTCCAGGTTCGTATGCATCTTTGGACCAAAGAGGCTTGATTCAAGTTTCTCTGCTCTCCTGAGGAAATAACATTTTTTTTTTCTTTCTGCCACATTTCATTATTTATAAAATGAATAAAACATTCTGCTGTGTACAGCAGTTATAAGGATAAACAAATTAAAGTCTGTGAAGTACTCATAAACCACTCCAATGGGCTTGTGCAAGAGCCATAGATAGATGTGGAGCAGTGAAGGAAAAGACAGTAATGGATCTGAAGTGTAGCACTTTCTTATTTTTACCCCATTGCAGTGTGGAAGAACTAGAAAAGCAATTAGTGACACTTGAAATGGGTATTTCAATCTTTTTGCTAGGCCAACAAGTAATTCAACTAGAGGGCAAATGGTGAAATTCACTGTTTTCAGAATGTTGTCCGAGTAAATAAACAGAAAGACTACAGAAAATATTTTCCTTTTAATCTTTTCCATTGCCACTACTCCTAGCTCTTGATTGTCATAAGAATAGGTAGAAAAAAGTGTCAGGAAGAAGTGTGATTATACGGATTGTAAGTGGATTATATCCTTTTAAATATCAATACATCATATGTGCTAATCCACTGAATAAGGCTTGCCAGCCAGCTGCCTAGTTGTTTAAAGTCATGCTAACAACCCATCAATTAACAAGTGGAATTGCTGTCTTCTAGTATGGAATATTTTGTCTGACTCCTACCTGAATTCAGTCTGCATCAGATCACTTCAGCCTAACTGTAGTTTGCTAGATGGCAAAGTAATATCCATTGCATTGATTTGATTCAATACATCAGTTGCAATAAGTCATATGGGAAAAGTTCAAGTCAACCCATACTGTCAAATTTGAGCATCCAGAGCTCTCTGTTTCTTACATAAACCTATCGAAGCTTTTTTTATTGAGTAATCTTGGAAAAGTAATCCTCTTCTCCATCTAAGCAGTGCGCAGGGGTGGTCAGAGGGGGGACAGATGATAATACAAAGCAACAATACTGTAGATAATAAGAGAGACAGGAACTTCTCAGAGTTTTCTGGTTGCATTTAACTTATATGTGGCACTTACAGTTCTGGATGCAGCTGAACCCGTCATTGTCAGGCTAGGTGAACAAAAAATGCTTAGTGTTTGCCATGGTTGTGGATAAAAATCACTTGAGAGGGATCGTGTGACCAGCTAAATCTCTGCAAGTTTATTAATGCTGGGAATACTGTTGTGAATGGACCTGATGCTCTGCAGGGTTCAGGGCTCATAAAAAGCTAGTTATGACCCTCCACAATATTAGCATTATAGGAGTCTGTGCTTATGGTGGGTATAACCTTTCATCAAAACTTCCAAAGAAAGCGTGAGCATATGCTTGACTTTCTTTTTGAAAAAGCAAATAGAATAGAGTCTGCCTCTTTTTCTCCCCATTTTGTAAAGACATTTATGCAATCTGTGATAAAATGTTTTACATTAAGAGGGGCAGAATAAAGGGCAAATGTTTCATAGAACTAGAGATAGTTACTCAGGCAGATAGCTAGGACAAAATGACATACTGCATAGTGATACAGGAAAGTAAAAGAACAAACACACTGAAACTCTAAAGCTCTGAGATGCAAGTGTTCTTCTTTAGCCCAAAGTGAGCACAGAATGGAGGTGTGCTGTGATGAGTGAAAGGAGGATTCAGTTGCAAAGTAAAGTGAAAAAGGAGGTTTATGGGATGAAATACGAAGAGATGAAGTAACTCAGGAGGACTATTTCTGGAGCATGGGGCAATGTAAGTAAAAGATGTCATCCATCTGCAGAGATTTCAAGAGGAAAGGCAAGACTGGAAGTGCATGCTGAGAGTTTGCTCTGTGTAACAGCTAAATTCTGATTTCTTTTTTTCTAAGTTAAATACACTGTATCTAGTTCTCAACTTTCATTGTTATATAGATATCTTGGATTTCTACTCATGTAAGTGTACAGATGCGTCTGGATGTAACAGCACATTTACTGAATGCAACTTAGGATATTTACTGGATGCTCCTAACTTGAAATTTATAATGTTTTGACTGGATGCAGGTATCACTGCACATTTTTACTCTGGGAATGAATGGATACCAAGGTGATTCATGTTTCCGGTGTCAGTATTTGGAACCATAATTTAGCAACACACATTCTGAAAGTGTACTCTCTCTTTAAACACTGTAATCAGCAATGCCATGCTAAAATACTCATGGGTAAAAAGAAAACCACAAAACCTAAAGACGTATTTCTGCTTTACGGAAAAGACATCCTAAGGGAGTTTAATAACGTGAATACAAGATTTTTTTTTTTTTTTTTGAGGTTGCTAAATATATATTGCCTTTCCATGTTTATTTACAGGAGAAATCTAGCACCAGAAAATTGATCTCCCTATTAGTGATTAGGCTCGGTCATTTAACCCTTCTGTTTGTAAGTGCAAGTTAGAAAGCACCCTATTATCAGTTTGTAAAACTGATTGAGTGGCTTTTTCCAAAAGAGCTACTTCCAGTGCCTCCTAATGAGCTATTCCTGTGAGATTTTTGCAAAGAATAGCTATAACTTCTGGGGACTGTGTATAAGATTGCTTCTAGCTTTAAGATCTGTCAGGACTTTGAAAAGCAGGCATGAGTGCAGACTTTGTGGCAACATTCAAACTTGCTTTCAGCTGTGAGTTTTCCAGGTGAGAGTAGACTGCACTGGTCTCAGATCAACTTATCTGCCTGAATATTATTCTAGGATACTCGTGAATTTAGGTGACTGGATTGACCTTTATGTGATAGCAGCAACATCTGAGCTCACTGTGTTAAGCCTGGATGGTGTTTGTCTCTTTAAGCTGCTTATTCCATTGAAGTGTAGCCTTTGGTCAAAGTACAAATGTGCTAAAAGCAACAGAGGTGACTTCATGCAATGCAAGAAACAAGAGCAGATTTTGGTATGGAGATTCTTCAGAAGATTCTTTCAAATTTTAAAAGACTTCAGATTCCAGATTCTTCCTTCTAAAGTGTATAGTAGCAAAGATGTTTATAGGACCAAAAATAGTTCAGCTCTCAAAATTCTTTATTTGCACTTATTTTAGTAAATATTGGGGTCAAAATTTTAGCAGCTTTTCAGGAATAGAATGGTAGTTTCTTGAATGTTAATGATATCAACTCCTACACTGCTTGGCAGCTGTGGAAAAACTTTATCTCTGTGATTTACCTCCCACTTTATCATTATTGTGCGATGGTTACTCTTTCAAAAGATTATTTAATGGCTAAAATCAACCCATAGTTTGCATTGGGTACAATCATGCTTCTTCTATTTGAGCAAGATAACTGCTGATGTCTATCCACCTAGAATCCTATATGGTCCCACGGGTAATACCATTTATTTCTGTGTAAAAATAGAAACCATTAACAGCTTTAACTTTCTAATTTATCAATCTGCAGCAATGATTAGTTATGTTCTTTAGGGGTGGGTGAGAGACAGAGAGGTGAAGGAAATAAAGTGGAAGCTTCTTTTTTCATAAAGAGCTTCAAAATTTTTCTTAAACTTGGTTTCATTTTAATTCAGAAGGAAGAACAGGCATGTTTCTGATAGTTTCTATGCAGAGATTGCTGAATTCCCTGGGCATTTACTGTTCTGTGGGGAAAAACTCTTCATCTGGAAGTCCAGCAGTCCAGACTAACAAACAACTATGACCAGTAACGAGTGGTGTTCCTCAGGGATCGCTGTTGGGACCGGTCTTGTTCCACATCTTCGTCGGTGACTGACATGGACAGTGGGATTGAGTGTGCCCTCAGCAAATTTGCCAATGACACAAACTGTGTGGTTTGGCTGATACGCAGGGGGGAGGAATGGCATCCAGAGGGACCTTGACACACTTGTGAGGTGGGTTGATGCCAACCTGATGAAGTTTAAGCATGACAAGTGCAAGGTCCTACACCTGGGTCAGACCAATCCCAGGCACAGCTGCAGCTTGGGCAGAGAAGACATTCAGAGCAGCCCTGAAGGGAACGACTTGGGAGTGTTGGTTGATGGGAAAATGAACATGAGCTGTCAGTGTGTGCTTGCAGCCCAGAAAGCCAACCGTATCCTGGGCTGCATCAAAAGGAGTGTGACAGGCAGGTCGAGGGAGGTGATCCTGCCTCTCTACTCTGCTCTCCTGAGACCTCACTTGGAGTATTGTGTGCAGTTCTGGTGTCCTCAACATCAAAAGGACATGGAACTGTTAGGACAAGTGCAGAGGAGGGCCACGAGGGTGATCAGGGGTGGGGAGCACCTCCCGTATGAAGATAGGCTGAGCAAGTTGGGGCTGTTCAGCCTGGAGAAGAGAAGGCTGCATGGAGACCTCCTAGCAGCCTTCCAGTATCTGAAGGGGGCCTATAGGGATGCCGGGGAGGGACTCTTCATGAGGGACTGTAGTGATAGGACAAGGGGTAATGGGTTACCACTTAAACAGGGGAAGTTCAGATTGATATGAGGAAGAAATTCTTTCCTGTAAGGGTGGTGAGGCACTGGAATGTGTTGCCCAAAGAAGTTGTGAATGCTCCATTGCTGGCGGTGTTCAAGGCCGGATTGGACAGAGCCTTGGGTGGCATGATTTAGTGTGAGAAATCCCTGCCCATGTCAGGTTGGTTGGAACTACATGATATTAAGGTCCTTTCCAACCCTAAGTATTCTATGATTCCACGATTATAAGGTTTTCTAACTTTGAAGGAGAAGCTAAACTGGAGATAGAAGACCTGAATTTAAATTGGAGACCTGTGTTCATTTTTCTTCCTTCTGATATTTTAAGGCAGTTTTAATGAAAATTCAACCACCCCATATTTTTTCTTTACATTTTCAGTAAACAATATAATAGTTCCAACAGAATAAAAATGTTGTAATAAACTATGACTACAGAGAAAGGAGCAACCCTTCATTTTCATAGTAGACAATATGACAAAAATTTCCCAGTTTCAATGAAAATAAATGAAGGAAATTTTATATATTGAAAGATTTTCTATGAGCAAAACATTGTGACAACCATCAGTGACCCATTGATCTAGGAGATCTGTTGGCCCATCATTATGTCTTCAAAATATCTCTCATATAAAAGAAAACTTTATTTTGTTATATATATACAGGGATATATATATGCACATATATATACACACACATATGCATAGTCTTTATATGTGTGTATATATATATAAACATATAAATATATGTGCATATGTGCACATAAAGATTTGGTTTGCAATTAAGTGGAAAAAGTGTGGAAAATCCCAGAAAATAGTTTTGAAATCTGGAAACCATAAAGTGCTACATCACTTGTGCTTATATGACTTTCAGGAGTTATATGTTTCTTGTAGATTTCCAAGTTTTGTTGACAGAAGGCAGATGTATATATCCATGTTTACTAAGGAAAAGTGATTTCAGTGCAAATGTATGATCTCTATTTTATTTACTGTTATGGCAAGACAGAGCTGACATTTCCTGACACAAATTATAGGGATGGCGAATAAAAGGAAAAAGCATTTCAAGGATTGCACAGTCTGATTAAGGTCTGATTAGCCTATGACAAGAGCATATTTTCCACCAGTATCATGAACTTGCTTTGTTGGCTATTATTCTGTGACAGACCATTTGGTTCAGTATGATATGTGGATTTATATCCTCCTTCAAATGTGCCCTTTTATCCTTTGATATTATTTATTTATCACAGTAGTAACCCGGTTTCATTTTTAATAAAATACCACTTCCTCAAAAGTGAGACTGATGAAATTATTTACTGTGAATTGTGTACCTTTGTAATCCTCATTTCCTCTGTCAAATTGATTTCTATCAGGTGATTAACCTTTTACAGATGCTGAGAACTATCCAGATGTATTATCTCACTGACTGTAATGGGGCTTCCTATGCATTTGAGTGCTCACAAATGTGAGCAGGGAATATACAAGACTTTGTGACTGTATTTGTTTATCAGTTTGCATAAATGCAATCTCTGTATGTACTTTTGCAAAACTGTCCCTTTTACTGCCTGCCATCTGCGATATGCTGTCATCATAATGACTGCATTTTTAATAGAAAATGCATTATAGCTTTTAAAATGTGCATGAACCTCTGTGAGAAGGCAAGAGAAAAAAAATCAACTCTTTGTTGTATCACATAAAATCTGCATGGAAAAAAAATTAACATTTTTCTACCTTCTTTGACATGAGGTCATTGAGAAATATGGTAATGTGGGTCACATCTTCCCTTTACTTATGCTATTATAAAATTAAAATATATTGTCTGGCTCTAATGAAAAACTTCAGTAAGTGGGAAATTTGCAATCAATGTTGGATGCCCATACTCTATACTAGAACTTCACAGCTGTTTTTTTCCTTTTTTCCAGGTTATCTCTAAAACTTGTGAAATTATACCTATATTAAAGTTCAGCTATTAGTTTAAAATATGCAAACTCCCATGAAAATGTGCTTTTAGTTGAATTTTCCACTTTGATGCACCCTCCAGCTCTTCTCATCTCATCAGAATAAGTATTAAACCCAAAAAATTGTTCAGCAGGATGACTGCAACAGAATATTTTGTAATTTAGGTTAGCTTTCAAAAAACAAATTATTTTTGACCACTGACTGCTATTGTAAATTATACCTGTCACTTTAAACTATGTGCTACTCTAGTTTCCTTATTTATTTCAGAGTTTTCTATTCTGATACAGTATGAAAGTAGAAAAATATCTGAATCAGGTATAATGCAAAAAGTGGGTCTCCAGAATTTCATCTGTCTTACCTCCAATAAAACCTCCGTTTTTCAATCCCAATCTTGGCACGCACTAAAAACTTCTCTTGAAGTTACACAAAAGGAGTCAAAAATCCAAGCCAAGAGGTTAAAAAAAAAACAAACAAAAAAAAAGCAATCTATAAGATAAGCTTATTCACTTTTTGAAAACTTCACTGTACCCCAAAGACCGAATTCCATTAAATAACTTATCATGATACCCTAAATAATGAAACCTTATTTATATATTTTTTTATCTTGAGGCACATTATATTAGGTAAACTCATTAGGTAGAATTAGGAGACGTCACAGAGATTGAGCTGACATAAAACTCAGGGTATGTATTATAGTTTCCCAGTAAAATCAGAGTTTGTGTCATGTCCAGCATTTCTAAGAATCTAGCCCAATGACTAAAAATAAGACCCTACAAAAAGTTGTCCTTTTCTCTGGAGGTGGCATGTTAGGTAGTAACATGGAGCTTTTGCTGTGAAACAGGATTCCTATATTTGTCTTGCATCATCCACCCGTGTGTGAACTTATGCAGTGATGGGTATGAAGGAGACTTACTGCATGTAATAAGCATCAACCTTTACACAAACCTGCCTTCTTAAATTAGCTGGTTATTTTTTGGAAAAGGATAAAGAAAAATATCATGAACTATATCAGCTTTGCAACACAAAATCTATTAACATTTAAATTTATTTATCCTTAATGTTTCATAGGATGAAGTGTCACAAAGTTTAAAAGTGCAATTCAGTTCAGAGTTCTGAAATTCTGAAACAAAGGAAAATGGGAGGGTTTTCTAAATATCTGGGATTTGCAAATTGAAGTAGCAACTCAGGACTAGCTTTCATTTACCATATTATTTTACATATATTATAATTCCAGACAGGAGGACTGCAGCATACTGTATTTTAGTATTTGGACACTTTTGACAAGAGTAAG
The DNA here is from genome assembly GCA_017639245.1 of Myiopsitta monachus. Lineage (NCBI taxonomy): Eukaryota > Metazoa > Chordata > Aves > Psittaciformes > Psittacidae > Myiopsitta > Myiopsitta monachus. The sequence goes on along the minus strand of CM029918.1, from coordinate 59,630,210 downwards.
AAAATGTGAAAGTACATAAACACATTTCTCTATTTTGTGATCTATTATTTAAAATACAGAATTCAACCGTTATTACTTTCAGTTGGTTAATTTTTTAAATTCTTCTCATTGTATTCAAAGAAGCCTTTTCATCATTTAAGGTATTTTTTTCATAAAGATAAGAGACAAGGAGGGAGGAAAAGAACAAAAGAGCTGTGACTAAAGAAAGTTGTAAAGAAACCATTTCCTTTTTCTATGCACAGAACAGGTAATTGTAGATTGCAAATCTTACCAAGATTGTCCCTCTGAAGTGGAGAAAATTATTAGAAAATTTTTTGGTTTTGTTTTTCTTCAGAGGAAAATTTTCTTTGCTATTTTCCACTATCTTCAGAAACTAGACAAGCCATTTTTGCCAACTTTTCAGATGTTGGCCTAGACTAAGTAACACTACTGCAAGACACAAAACAAAACTAAGCTTTACTCCCTGTTTAGTCCTTGCTCCTCTGTCAAGTCATCATTTAGGTACTGGGCTTAACTCCTCAGGAGTCAATGGTTTCTTTTCTGAGGTCCATGGGAGCTGGCAGGCATCATTTCGTAATACCACAGGTTCAACTTTAAGCATGTCAGTTGACTAAATATTACTTACGAGATTTTGCTATGAGACACTACTGGATTTGAATTTCAGTACCATTTTCAACTGATCAAAAGCAGGCTCAGAGCCCCCTGCGTTACTTCGAGAGCTTGAACATTGGTAACAGATGTGTATTGTGATAAGTAATTGATTTACTATAATACAATTATTAGAAATCTGCATTTCTATTATTTCATATTACCTTTATGAAACATCCAAGAAACAAGTTTACTTTTTATAAAATCAAAACATTTCATCTTGCCAATATGACAAGGAATTAGTGGTTGGAGAGAATATACATGCGTGTATATAAAGGCCTAGTCAAACCAGATTTTCTTTTAGAATAACAGGTTTTCTGCTGAAGCAGTATAAAGGATCCAGGAAAAAACTGGTTGCTGCCTAAAAACTTCCAAATACAAAGATACACAGATAAAGGAAAAGCTGGGACTAACCTTGCCTTACTTCATACTTTCTTATTATATTGATCTATTTTTTCATTATTAAAATAAGCCATTTATCAGTTATAAAAAGTGCCAGTCCTCAGGTGAGTAAATGCCAGAATCACAGAATAATACAATCACATAAGCTATTTCAGAAACCAGCAGTACTACTTGTATCTGATACTAATTATAACTTCTCAACCTCTTCAAATCTAAGAGTTAACTACAGTGGAAAATGGATCTAAGATCTGATTGAGAACCTTCCTTTTTCTTTGGGTTAAAGTAACAAGATGGGTAGCAGAAAGCAGAATTACTGCAAATGATGGACATTTTTAAATGCTTGGTAAATTCCTAACATCAAAGTAATTATGCAGAGTGGATGCCCCTTTAGTTGGCTTTTTTTTTTTTTTTGTTTGCTTGTTTTGATTTTTTTTTTTCCTGAAACAAAAAAAGAAAAGAAAGCTTAACATAATATTTTAAAAATTAATGCCTTTGCTTAAGGAAAAGAGTGATTTCTGAAAGCTTTTCATTAAACCATTATGTGCTACTACATCAGTCAATCACATACAAACAATGAGATGTGACAGTCTCTGTGCTCCAGCAGGTCTTTCAGCTGCATCCCTGTCATGGGTTCATCAATAGCAGTCATTTTTTTCCTTCTTGGTAGCTGGTGCAGCACTGTGTTTTTGATTTTGGGCCTGGGAACAGCGCTGATAACACCAGTGTTTTCAGTTACTGCTTGGTAATGTTTTGTCTGGCCAAGGACTTTCTGAGTCTCATGCTATGCCAGGGAAGAGGGGAAGCAGGAAGGAAGCAGAGACAGGACATCCGACCCAAACTGACCAAAGAGGTCATTCCATACCGTAGCACGTCATGTCCAGGATGTGAAAACAGAGGGCAGAGATACAGAAGGGTGTGGTGGTGCAGTGGTGGTGCAGTGGGGGGTTCGCTGCTGGGGTGTGCACTGGCTGGGTTGGGCTTGGTGAGCAGTTGTATTCTCTTTCTTTGTACTTCTTTTGTTATTATTATTATTGATGGTAGCAGTAGTGATTTGTGTTATACCTTAGTTACTAAACTGTTCTTATCTCAACCTGTGCGAGTTGCATTTTTTTTTCGATTCTCCTCCCCATCCCTCCTGGGACTGGGGGAAGAAAAAGAGGGGAGGGAGTGAGTGAGTGAGTAAAACTTCATGAGTTTTAGAGGCTTAAACTATGACAATCCCCTCAGATACAGGTAGTGCAGCCAAGTGCTCATTGTGCATGGCCTCAAGTGTCTTCATTTCTATGATCAAAACATGTTCTAAATTGGAGAGGATGTTTTCTAATGGTAGAAAGAAAAGATATAAATACTATGAAACCATAGGATGGCTCTGTTCTAAAAAAACCCAAACTGGAAAACAAACAAATAAACAAACAAAAAAAACCAGTTCCTCCGAATTGGCATTTTGCTGTGATCAATTAATAATAATTACAACATACATAAGTACAATGATGATTCACTTGGATGGGTGACGGGCGCATGGCCATGTTCTCTATAGATTACGGAGTGGGGGAGCAACTGGGTTGTGACTTCTGGATTCATTTGCCACTGATTGTAGGTCAGGACATTATGAAAGCAAGACACGAGAGGATGGATCTGTCACAAAAGAAAGTACAGTGAAATTAGAATTTCCATTTTTTTAAAACTTCTACGTGAGAGGTAAGATGTTAAGCAATTTACATAGATAAGCACAGTCATATATCCTTAGATCTTCATATTATGTTTCATTTTTTATGTAAACCGCTTTTGAATTAATTCAAAGTACTCATAGTGTGTGCTTTATCTTTTAGGAAAAGTTGAAAGTGTTTATCCATTTTGTTCAACTAGTTTTCTAGCTTTAAAAAGTTCTGTTAGATATCCCTTTGTAGCTTTATTTTTAATATATCTTTGATGGTGCCTGAAGCTGGAAGAAATTTAATTATCCTTCTTTTTTTCCTTCCTGATTTCTAATAAAATAAATTTAGTGATTAAGGCCACAGAAGAGTTTCTGAAATTCATAATCAACCTCATCATATCTCAGCTGGAGAAAACATAGAATCATAATCCTCACCAATGTAATGCCTGAGCAATCCTACATTTCTGGCTATACTGAATATATGTTATAATTCGGAAAAAAAACAGATAAGGATGACAAAATACACAGAATTTACAATACATATCTCATTGTCACATGGCAATTGAACATGCTAGTGCGGGCCCTGGACAGACTAATCTCAGAGCAGAACTGACGCCCCAGGGCTGGGTGTCAATGCCTGAGCTCATCTCAGAATACCAGCAGAGGGTGAAGCACACCACCTTGGAGTTTAACACAGTGAGCTGAGTATTTATTTCCTTGGGTAAGCACGCAAATATGTTCCCATATTTGATACATTCCCATATGTATCTCAACTTCTCTAGAGCTTTGAATCTTAATTCTGTATTTCAAAGAGACATCTTTTCCACAGGTCTATAACCCTCCAGAGAATGGCTGCTTGCATTTTCCTTTACAAGAGAACAGAAGTAATTTATTTATACTAATATATGGCTGGCAAAATATCTCAGGAGGATGGCTCTGTTGCTCTTCCCATTGGAACTTTTCCACTTAGTGAACAGGTGTTTGCAGGTTTTTGGGCCAAGGAGATGATATGGAAAAATAAACATGAATTTGTAAATAGTAATACAGTCATTCAGTTAGAACAAGTCCAAATTCTGATTTTTATTCTAAAATATGCAGAGAAGTAAATGGTATGTAGCAGCACGTCCACTTATTTGCAGAGAAATGGAAGGCGAATTCATTTGCAAATTTGATGCTGTTTTCCATCACATCCCAAGCATGTCAGTGACATAAATTCCTTGTTTGATAGATGCATATAAGCCACTATAGTGATGAAATATATACAGAAAGAGCAAAATAGTGCCATTAAGACAGGTTTTCTTATACCGTAATACAAAAGCACACTACCTCAGCTAAGCCACTAACCTTTAAAGGGGAACAGGAATATACTGTTTCTCTTCACCTTGCCTGGAGAGAATACTGCAATTCACACCATCAGTTTTCAGTCTATAATCGGTCTTTGTGTTTCTGAACAGTGTATCAGGAATTGTTACTGCTATGATAGGCAGTCACAGGAGGATAAGACAAAAACATTTTCAGTTTTCTAAGCATTCTCTATTTTCTTCCTACAAAGTCTAAGGAAAATGGAGTCCCTAAGAAATTAAATTAGAACTGTAAAAGCAAATAAACTTTTACATTTACTTTACTTTTCCTACTGCTATTGTTTCTTAAGCAATCCCTAGTGACTGATACATTAGCATGGATTTATTACTACTATGAAATATGTCATATAAAGCTGGTTACAAAGTTTGTAACAAGTCCTTTTTTTTCCTCCTATTTTATGGCATATTTATTCTCAGATGTCCTTGCCTCTGGAAATATATTTAGAAAGCTTTGTTATTACAGTCCAATGAGTACATTAAAAACTGAACCAACAGAATTCAGGAAAAAAGTGTATCTCAAGACATTAAACACATTCTTCCTATATAAATCTGAGTTGGTTAAAATAAAATAAAAAAAAGGTAGTTATTTCCTGTTATAAAGTCAATTTTCATCTGTTAAAAGAAAAAAGTACAAATTACAGTAATTATCTAGTAAAGGTATACCAAATAACCCAAATCTTAGGAAATATTTTCATAAGTATTACCCAAGAATGAGATTTATCAGGGATTTTCTTTGATGTATCATCATAAAAGATCTTCAGCTTGAAGCATACGTCCTTGCTATATCCTAATGATAGCTTTGCTTAACAAACAACAGACTTGAAAGTTTTGGCGTATTACAATGCAGATTTTATCAATGCAGTTTTTATTAGTGTCACATTTACTCTGGTTTTCTTATAAACAAACACCTTTTTAACAAGAAAGTTAATGTTAGCTGGTAATGTCAGTATTAAGTAGGCAGACTTTTAACAAACTCAAGCTCATATACGCTGACATGCTAACTTAAGGGGTTTCAATCTCTCGAATTTATAATGCAATCCAGAATCAAAAAAGATTGCATATAAAGTCTGTAGTGAAGCCCTGAACCTCTTTTTCTGACTTTTTTTGATTTCAGTTTTCTGGGTTTTTATCCAGCACAATCAAGATGTGTATTAAACTGTGGCATCAAAGAGCAACTATTTTACATAAAAGTGATTGAAAACAACTTTTGTTTGGTGTCAAGAAGTCTTTGTCTTTTCAAATTTATTTCAGACAGAAGACAAAAAAAAAGTTATATTTAATCAACAAATGCAACTAATCAGCTGATTAAAAAGTGCAACAAGAATGATTAATGATTTATAGCCAATTCATGTCTCTAAAAACCTTTGACTGGGACAGATAATTACAGCAAGAGTTGGTGAAGGCCAGACTTAGTACAGTTCATGGCATCATTTTAAATTTTCTTAAAAGTAATTATGTCACATTATATACAAGAGAATTTGATTGTCCTATGAATTACTAAGGCTTCAACGAGTCTCTGGGCCTGGAACTTTAAATTTTAGACTTTAAGCCTTCTAGGCTTGGTAGGAACAAAGAAATTCTGAATGTCTTTTAACAAGTTTGGAAAGAAGCTTCTAGCTATTGAAACTTCGTTTTATATAGTTTTAAAGTTTGTAATAGCTTTAAAAGATGTTCTTAATTTTTTTGCCACATAAGTTTCTAGATGCATTTATAAGACCTCTGCTCTAAATCTTCTACTGTAATAGTTTTTCTCTTTTCAGAAAGACAAATTGGACAATTGTCAGAAAAGCTTTCATGCTGCAAATCACAAACTTTGCTCCTTTGTATAACTATACAAATAATAATTCATTAGCTGTTTAATTTTTTTTAATTGAGTATTTCAGGATGTCTTTAATCAGAATGAAGTTATTCGCACTGCCCTATAATGTACAGTATGTGTTTTTTCTTCTCTTTTTTCCTTCCCAAGTGATATTCGCAGTAACTGTATTTGTTTTGTTTTGTTGTTGTTTTTCTGCAGAACAATTAAAACCATATTTAACTGAAACATAACCGAATCTATGAAGGCTGTCTGCCACCCCCACATAAAATCTTTTAAGTGAGACTAGTTTTTCCAAAGGTTTTCTTATTTTTCTATTTAAATGAAAAATATTTTTAGACATAAATAAGCATATTTAGACAGTCCTAGTGTTTACTTACCAGTGCAATAGTTGTACTTTTGTGGTAGATTTATCGGACTTTTTCATATTTCTGAACACCCATGTATTTTAAGTGTTACACACAGCAGTCCAGGGCACGATAAACAGATGTTGTACATAGAAGCACATACAATATGGATTACAGCCCCCAGGATTTACACTTTGACTTCATGAAAACGCATATATAATCTCTAAAGTTCAGTATCACCTGTCATCAGAATTGAAAATGCATCGTGGCATTTGCCCTCTAGTCACACATGACACTATGTCATAATGATCAGATTCACTGCTATCACACACCTGATCAATGCAGGTGTAACTGAGAAACAGTGAAAGCCACTGGTTGCAAAGAGAAGTCATCTGACCTTGTAACACTTCAGGACAGTACCATAAAAGCTGATGTTTAGGAATACAGACGATATTGCAACCCCCTGCTTAAGTCTTTATTATTGAGACACATATTCTGTAGAATTTCCAGTATCCCATAGCAGTGATTCATACCCAATTCAAGGATTTGTTATTTGGTTTCTCCTTTGCCAACTACTACTGACAGCTTCAGTGTCTCTTAAAAATTAGCAAACAACCAGTGAACGTTGACTGCTGGAACAAAAGGCTGTTCCCCTTTTTAAGTCTGAAATTGTGTCATACAAATTAGAACAGGAAATAAAGGTCAAGCTGACTGGATGGCCGCACACAAAGAGTAGTGCTCAATGGCTCAATATCCACCTGGATACCAGTAACGTGTGGTGTCCCTCAGGGATTGGTGTTGGGACGAGTCTTGTTCAACATCTTTGTCAGTGACATGGACAGTGGGATTGAGTGCACCTTCAGCAAGTTTGCCGATGACACAAGCTGTGTGGTTCGGTTGATATGCTGGAGGGACCTTGACACGCTTGTGAGGTGAGCCGATGCCAACCTGATGAAGTTTAAGCATGCCAAGTGCAAGGTCCTACACCTGGGTCAGACCAATCCCAGGCACAGCTGCAGCTTGGGCAGAGAAGACATTCAGAGCAGCCCTGAGAAGAAGGACTTGGGCATGTTGGTCAAGGAAAAAATGAACATGAGCCGGCAGTGTGCGCTCGCAGCCCAGAAAGCCAACGGTATCCTGGGCTGCATCAAAAGGAGTGTGACCAGCAGGTCGAGAGAGGTGATCCTGCCCCTCTGCTCTGCTCTTGTGAGACCTCACTTGGAGTATTGCATGCAGTTCTGGTGTCCTCAACATCAAAAGGACATGGAACTGTTGGAACAAGTGCAGAGGAGGGCCACGAGGATGATCAGGGGACTGGAGCACCTCCCGTATGAAGACAGGCTGAGATAGTTGGGGCTGTTCATCCTGGAGAAGAGAAGACTGCATGGAGACCTCCTAGCAGCCTTCCAGTATCTGAAGGGGGCCTATAGGGATGCCGGAGAGGGTTTCTTCATGAGGGACTGTAGTGATAGGACAAGGGGTAAGGGGTTCAAACTTAAACAGGGGATGTTTAGATTGGATATGAGGAAGAAATTCTTTCCTGTAAGGGTGGTGAGGCACAGGAATGGGCTGCCCAAGGAAGTTGTGAATGCTCCACCCCTGGTGGTGTTCAAGGCTGGGTTGGAGAGTGCCTTGAGTGGCGAGGTTTAGTGTGAGGTGTCCCTGCCCATGTCAGGTTGGTTGGAACTAGTTGATCTTAAGGTCCTTTCCAACCCTAACTATTCTATGATTCTATGCTTCTATCTATCATCATTATTCAAATTAATCATACATTTATAGAAATTTTTGAGAAAAAATTTTTTTCTCCCTAAGTCCTCATTCTGTATTCACACAGAGCCACAATTTCAGAAGCAGCCCTGAGAGGGTTCTAGAAGGAAATAGCATCCCTTTTTGCTGTCTCTTTCCTGTGCAGAGTAGTCAAATGTCATACTTTCAGAAAATATTTAGAAATATGAATTCCAGAGTTTTGTAATGGATTTGTCCACTTTGCCTGAGAAAGGCTCTCCAAATTAGAGTGCAGATTTTTACAGGAACTCGACTCTTTGCTTGGGATTTAATAATTAAAAGCTTTTAGGTTTCATGCTCTACTTGAACTCTTATGCTTCTGTTGTCAAAAGAAAACATTCTTCATGGTAAGCTCCTAATAAAACACATTTTTGTTACACATCTTGGTAATGTGTAGATATTTTTTAACACTATGCATTTTAATTATGGAATTAAGATAATTATAACTTTGTTTATGACCTTATGCTGTTTATACTTGCTAGACATTTTTAAATAAATCTTGTCCAAAATCACCTGTTCTGCTACAATCTGCAGACTCAGCTGAATTGCACTAGAAGTTGAGTATGCTCAACAAAGGAAGAAAACACTCTATTTCAAAATTAAGCTTTGGATATATATGCTGAAGTTCTTAATGCACTTCTGTGAAAATCAGTGTTTTTCTCTCTCTCTTCCATTTTCAAAAGATTTTCTCGTCACTATTCACCAGACCTATATTCTGGACTAGCAATTTCAGTGTAATCAAAAGGATTCTGAAGAAAGAAAAGAGCCCCCTTTTAAACTGTCATTGTTACCAACAATGGGGTACTCAGATTGCAAAAATTAGATTGCAGGACTTTAAAATGATCACTTTTTCCAAAAGTACACTAGAGAACAACCAATGGGACAAGCAAATGTGAATGCGGATTTTGAATAACCTGAAGCATGACAGAGTTTATATGTAAAGATAAGGAAAATGGAACTGGATACAAAATTCACATCTGAATTTTCAGGGACATTTAGATTCTTCTAAAGCCTAATCTTGGCAGCAGGATGACACTATTACAAGAATTATAAGGTGATAATCTAATGTTATATGGACACCACTTACTTCCTAGCAGAAACAGAAATGTGCTAAAAGGACAAACAAAAAAAAAAGCAACAGTCACACCCGCCCTCAAACATAAATTAAATATTTGTTTAAGAAGTTGTTAAAGAGAAAATGAAATATAGTAGGAAACAGTCAGAATACTTTAAAATTATTACTAGTCTCTGCCTATATTCACACAATTCTGTAAATATGTTATTGTGGTTCAACGATTTGTTTGATGCTAACTAAACATTTTCATGTCCCACACAATTCCATTTAATGGAGCAGATGATGTAAGAGATCTAATGTTTGTGTATAATAAACAATAGTTAGGGGGTAATGGCTTCCTTTGCTTCTGTTTATCCTGGTGGCATTCAGGCAGTTATACTTTTATTACCTCTATCTGCATTCCCTGTTGGGCACTTTAGTTAGGGAATACTGTACTCAAAAACAGAGAAGGAAAAACAGAGACTTGCAGAATTTGTTATTCAAATAATATTTCTCAAAAACATTTATATTTTCATTGTATGAAATTAATATATAGTATTTTTACCTAGAGAAGCAAGCAAAATAAGCATTGCATGACCCTTTCAGCGTAAAAATGAGTGATGTAAATTAATTAACACTTTCTGTAATTTTCAGATTTTATTTTCCCTTTTTTAACCCCAAGTTCCGGACACCAGCATAACAGACTTATTTTGAGTTATCGCACATGTTTTCCTTAAGGGTAGGGTAATTTAGGAAGGGTTAAGCTTTGGGCTACAGCTTTATTATATGACTTCAAACTCATAGTGTCAGTGTCACTGATCTTTCTCATTTTGAACTTAAGCAAATACTTCTTTTTCTTCTTGTTCAAGCATTTCAGTGACCACAGGTCCTCTGATCATCTTTAGAGCATCCTTTTCCTACCTGTATGTCTGCTAAAACTGAAAAATGTCAGAGATTTCCAATGTAATTTTATTTAGGAAGAAATTCGGAGCAAATAATGGTTCTAGCTTCATATTTTCTCTTTGTCAATTTGAAAGAGGCCAATGAAAATATGCAGTGCTAAATATCTACAGAGCAATCAAGATTGTGGTAAATGAAAATGTGAATATCTGCATTTGTGATCCTGAGATGGTCAATAAAATGCACAGTCTTTCCTTGTTATGAAAATAACAAACATATAGGAGATTGCAATGATCTTTCTCATTCAAATCAGGTTTTTATTGCTTTTCCTGTTTGTAATCCCTAGTGCAGAACCAGCTTTTCACCTTCCTACCTTCCCACAATTTAAAACATCTTTATGGAAGAAGCAATAGAATATTTACTGGGTCCAAATCTGAAACACTGCAAATGACGGATGAACTATTGTACGTATTGTAGCTAATGTTAGAATTGCAATTTCTATGGACCACAAAATTTGTTATATATTTATTACAGGAAGTGTAGTTGGATTTGAGGTACCTTCTAAAGAACTGAAATAGCATTGCACTTACTGCAGTGTTTTCCTTAGTTTTTTTTTAATGATTTTCAAGTGTTCTAAACTATGAGAGTTAAAAATGTACTATATCTATAGCTAATCAAAAAATAAAAAGGACTGGGTGCCACAGACTGACATAGGAACAGAGACCTCATTGGGATATCTGGAATATTGAGTCCATTTCTTTGCAGAAACCATAACATATCTATTTTTAAAAGGGGATCTCAGACCATCTAGTGCACAAGAGCAGGGAACCTACTTGTGACTCCAGTTAAGAGTGAATAAAATGACGTTGAGATTAAGATCATTAGAAAGAAAAAAATATTTAAAATGAAATGTTGTCAGTGAAGTAAGCTGAACACTACTTTTGCTTTTGAAGAAGGGTTGTGTGTTAGAGAACACTGACAAAAAAAGCAAGAAGTAAAGCAAAATGGGTAAACTCAAAGTCTGGTTGTAGCAAGGTGGTTGTTGATCACTTTTCTCAAGTAACTACTGATAGGGAGAGAGGAAATGGCTTCAAGTTGTACTAGGGAAGGCTTAATATTAAGAATATTAATAAAAATTCTTTCACTGAAGGGGTTATTAAGAATTGGAACAGGGTTGCCCAAGGAAGTGGTAGAGTCGCCATCCCTGAAGGTATTTAAAAGATGTATAGATATGGTGCTTAGGGACATGGTTTAGTAATGGACTTGGCAGTCCTGGGTTGATGGTTGTACTTGATGATCTTAAAGGTCTTTTCCAACATAAATGAAGTCCAAAGGAGGGCCACAAGGATGATCAGGGGTGGGGAGCACCTCCTGTATGAAGATAGGCTGAGAAAGTTGGGGCTGTTCAGCCTGGAGAAGAGAAGACTGCATGGAGACCTCCTAGTAGCCTTCCAATATCTGAAGGGGGCCTAGAAGGATGCTGGGGAGGGACTCTTCATGAGGGACTGTAGTGATAGGACAAGGGCTAATGGGTTCAAACTTAAACAGGGGAAATTTAGATTGGATATGAGGAAGAAATTCTTTACTGTAAGGGTGGTGAGGCCCTGTAATGGGTTGCCCAGGGAGGTTGTGAATGCTCCATCGCTGGAGGTATTCAAGGCTGGGTTAGACAGAGCCTTGGGTGGCATGGTATAGTGGGAGGTGTCCCTGCCCCTGGCAGTGGGGTTGGAACTAGATGATCTTAAGGTCTTTTTCAACCCTAACTATTCTATGATTCTATGACACAATTGCACAGAAGTGTATCTACCTCATTAATGAGAGATAAGAATGGATTTTTGGGGTTTTGAGGATGGAAAATCAGATGATCTTAAGGCCTTTTCCAATCCTAGCTATTCTATGATTCCATGATTCTATGAAGTATGTGATTTAAAGGGTGAAATTAAATTAACTCCAGTGATGGTAAGTGGGGCTTTATTTGTTTGATTGGTTGATTGTTTTTTTTTTCTTTAGTTTTGTCTGTTGGTGGATGTTTTTTTAACAATAGAACAGTACTGTCCCCACAGTGCGGTTAATACAGGAGATACAACAGTTCGGTTTGGAATTTGGTGTTATCTAATACGTTTTCCTGGGACTAAGAAAGATATTAAGGGAAATAAAAATGGCAGTAAAGTCTTTTACAGCCCACTGTAAATGACTTGTTCATAGAATTACGAAAGATTAATCAACCAGTCTGAAATAAAAACATTTCAGTTCTCATCTGTGGACTGATGTTGCCATTACATGTAGTTTCTAGAAAATTTTTAACTGCAACATAGCAATTTTATGAAGCCAACTGCAGAACGATTTATGTATGATATATAGCTCAATGTTTGCAAAACATTTGTCAGGTGACACGTCAATCACAGCATGCTAGTCAGTGTTCAGAAGGAGGAATTCAATCTTCATATCTCAAAATACCACAAAGAAAGAACAAAGGAAGATGGATGGGGGAAAATAAAAGGATAGGGATTAAATTATGCAATAGATTATTTTTCTTTGCTTCATTCTCTGTCTCCTTTGTTTCTTCTTTTTTTCATGTTCCTTTCTGTGTCCCTTATTTTTTTTCTTAATCTTGCTGTTGTACTTTTTATTAATAGCATACAATTATTGTTCCTGAATCTTTCCAAGTTCTTTCTGGGGGTTGTTTCTCATAGCAAAGAGAAGATAAAAGCTAGCTGTGTTACACATTTCTGATTTCTTTCATGTTTGGACTTCCTTTAGAAAATATTAATAATAATGCTAGACTAACATCTCCATCTTGTCTATTCTTTGTCTAATTTTCATCTTTTTTCTCTGACTTCAGAGATCCAGAAGTCAAAATTAATTTCTTGGCTTTTTTTAAGACTGTATGCAGTTCTCCGTTCATGAATCATTTTTAATTTTAAACAATAAGTTTTGTAATATTACTTTCAACTGCAAAATGTTAAAAGACTTTGAAGACTTAGGGTGGCAATACATGACCCCACAGAGTACAGGTTCTCATCTATTGCATGTTAAATAGAATCCTTTGGAAATGTCATGTCATTATCACAAAAAACTGTTGATAATACTGAAAACAGGAGAAAAAAGGGAGAGTCTCTGACATTTCTGATTCAAGCTTTAAAAGGAAAGTAAGATATCAAATCATAGACAGGAAAACAATTCACATTAAACCAATAAATATTAGCAAAGCTCTATATCCATTAACTTTGATCAATGCTAGATAAAGTGACTCGTGGAGTTTTATAGGGGAGAAAACCCTCAGTGGCAGAGGAGGTGATGCTCTTGACATAATATATTAATTTCTTATTAATATACATCTGCATGACGCATATAAATTTACAGAATATCTCAGGTGTTAAATACAGAAGCTTTGGACTCCAAATTTAATCATAAGCCCAATTTCTGTTGTCATTCTTTGTGTATGCAGTAGCTTCAAGGCAGAGCTGTGCTTTAGAATTGCCTTTCAATAGTTAATCCTCTTCTGTGTTGAGCAGGTAGAATTTTTTTTTTTAATCCATAGTGTATAGAGAATACAGATTATGCGAACACATTATGACATGGATTTAATATGAACTTGCATTAGCTAATTCTGAAATGAAGGACTCTCTTGCTTGCAACATTTACATGTACCGGTGTCATAGCAAAATGGTATGCAGTAGGCTGCCGCCCTGTCCATGTAAACCAAGACAAAATGATAGAAAGTTTTGGCATCTTATATCAATCTCAAGTGGGTTTTTAACTGGTAAAATATGTAATAATATTATGCTCTTTTTTGATTGCTTAAACCTAGGTTCACAGATCTGTTTGTGTCAGGACACACATTTGTTTTTGTCCACGGTGGTTTTTTTCCCAATTTCTATCCTACATTTCTGTCCCTGCAATGTCTGTTATCTCTGAAAACCTTTCTGACATTTTTGAAATATGTCATCACTGAATATGTCAGATTCAGCACTTCTTTTAACACCCCTGGTGTCTCTTTTTATTTTTTCAGATTTGGCCCAGTACTCCCTAAAATATTTTTTCATACGTATGAATTAATTTTTGATGGCTTTCTTTTCTCCATTCCCATTGTAAATAATTCAGAGTGAGTACATATAGCTAATTCAGATACTCACAGAACTGTACATAATTATGAGTTTCTAAACTAGAATTATATGCCAGGCCACTGTCACTTAGTCTTACCTTATTACTACATTGTTCCAGATGCAAATATGATAATCTTGCCATTTCTTTCAAAGCAGAATTTTGTAACTTTGAAGCACTCCATAACATCATTTTTTTTTAATTACTGATGGAGTATGATTTCTTTTCCATAGCTGTGCCTTGAATGTTCTTTCCCAGTACTTGTTTTTCAGCTGTTGTATGCCAGTTTCTGAGATCTCAAACCCACTCATTTTCTGCAGCTTACTGCAGCAGCCACTCCTAACATCTATCCTTCACAAACTCTGTAGATTCCATGGCAGTAATCAAACCACCCATTTCTACTGCTTTGCTTTCTTTAGCCTATACTCTGTTGAAGTCCCTCTTATTGCAGCTGGCTTCTTTCCCCTGCTACTGTGCTATGTTCTTTACTGACAACGATTCCATGCATGGTACTATAGCTCTCAGTTAAAAAACAACAAAATCCCATTTTTCTAATATCTGAGTTTGGAGGATATTTCTGTCCTTTCACCAATGTTACATCATGCATTAAATGAGCTTGTTAGTGTTGGCTGAGGTCTCTGTGTTAATGACAGCTGGAGAGAAATCTAGATATCTCTTTGCAGCAGGTGACAAATAAGTAGTTTCCTGGAAACCTGCTTCCTGAAAAACTCCAGTCACTCAAAGTTAGATCTCTGTGCACAGGTAAAGAATACTTACCCATAAAGCTAAAAGTCTCAGTTCTTTATATAATAAATGGCAGTAAGTGCCTCCTAATTGAGGTGCTCTGAGGTGCCCTTTGGAGACGCTTACTTTTATTCTTTAGATATATAATGAGCCTAGGCAATTAATTGAGGCTCCCAAATTAGGTGTCTAATGTAGACACTGAGAAAAAAATCCTCTTCCCCTAGTTACAACAGAGCATTGCAATCCGTGGGTCTAATGGAAGTCTTTGAAAAAGGCCCCAGCTGGAAAGAAAAATAAGATCTTTAAACAGCTTCAACTTTATATTCACAGAACATTTTTTTTCTTTCTTAAAAATACTTCAGGCAGAGAATTTCCAGCTAATTTGAAATTCTGTATAGTTGAATACCTATGAATCACTAGTATATACATATTCTATAAGATACCATTTATGTCTGTACAGAAATTCATCTTTTTGAAGGTCGTCCCTTCTTCTTTGGTATTCTAAATGATTCCTATTTACAAGTAAAAGGATCCTTATATTTGTATCTGGAGGCTAAAGTATGTCTATCATGCTTATTCTATCTTGACCTATATTTAGGGAAAAGAAACGTAAACAAACCCAAATCTTTTACCATTAACAATGCCAGTTATGGAACAGTCCTATTATAATGCAGCATGAAGCACTACAGGTTTTTTTTTCTCTATGAAGACTGTAATTCATCTATCTACCAAGATAAGTACATGCAAAAGACATATACTGCTGCAATTCACATGGGAGATTTGCCAGGCTGCTCTGTGGAGGATACTGTAGGTCAATGATACATTGGTTCAGAGGGCAGTCATTTACTACAGTCATCATTTCTGCCACCGTCTAACCACATGTCTTAGATAAACAATAAAACAGATTCTGGCTGGGCTTGATCACCACACTTCAAAGGCTGTAAATAGTTTTCTTTTAGCTTGTTTTAAGTCATGATCAAGAAGTAATGACAGGGATTTAAGACATGAGGAACAGTAAAAACATGAATTAAGCCTAATAAGATATCCACATCAAGATAATTTTCATTCCTTAAGAATTTTTACATTTTAATTAGTAGCAAATGCTAATGAACTCCAAGAAATCAAAATTGACCTGTAGATATGCTTATACTTCACATATATATATATACACCTCTTAAAACCCTTGAAATATTATGTCACCATAGTCAGCTTTGCACACTGTCTATATTTAAGCCCCAAAAGAAAGTTGCTTTTTTAATGAATTGATGCTCTTACAAATCTGTTTTTCCCTTTTAAATCACTACTTAAGCAGAGAAAAAGAATGTGGAATTCTATTGTTTTGTTTTTACTCTGTGTTTTGCCTGTCACAGTAAGTAAATTTAATCTGCATTATTAGTAACTGTCAACAGCGTACTCTGAGCAGAAGGCAAATATGGCAGGTGGTATAAAAAGAAGAGATGGCTGAGAGCAAAAAAGCAAAACAAATGATTGCCAGGAACTGCTAATCTAGCTATGCATAAATTTAAGACAAATTCAAATGCAGGCAAACTTTCACTGAAGATGAATACTTGACAGAAAAGGAGATAAAATGTCCAACACTTGTTATAAGACCATTTGTCAGAAAGCTCAAATGCTAAAAAAATTTTATCATCTTCTAAATGCTTTAATGCAATTTCAATAAACTGAACCTGTCAGACATTTTGAACCTGCTAGGTGACGGCTCATCAGACAAAGAACTTATGGTACAGAGCACTGTTGTTTTGCTTACTAACACATAAAGTAATTGACCCTTTCAGTTTACTATACTTTTCAGTGGTCAGCATTTAAGCTTTTAAAATGTACTTGCAGGTATTTAACATCCACATGATATCTCTTGTGACAGTTAAAGATATTAAAGAATACATTCTCAGAAGACTTACGAACGTGAGTGATAAAATTCATGCTGGCTGACTATTTTATATTTCAGAATCATCTGGTTTTCAGCAACATATCTAAAAAGGATATGAAGAAATTAGAACTTTGACAAAGAGGCAAAGTCTGTCAGCTTCTTTGCTTTTTCTTCCATTTCTGATGATGTGTGCAGATTGGGAGAAATATGCCAAGCCCTTTGACAGTTCCCCAGATCCTGGAGGACAGTGTGCCTGGAGCCTGGTGCAGAATTTCACACTTCCCAAATCTCACTTATCATCATGCTGGATAGTCAACTTTTGGCACTCAACAGAAATACCTCCAAAATAATTGAGGGGGAGAGAGAAAGGGAGGTTGAATATAGCTTGACCTCAAAACATTAGGTGGCTGCTGATAAACTATTCTTAAAATTTCTCTAATCCCAGTGGAATAATATCTCTGTCTCTCATAATACTCTGGAAAGACTTGGCCCAACTTTGTTAAAAATTTAAACACCTGCAAAACCAAACCTTGGGTTGAAATTCAGAAACATGCTAACAGAAGCTGAAGAAACAAGAATTTCTTTCTTCCCAAATGTTCTCTCATATGTGTATTTTACCTACTTAACAGGCATATACATATACCTTAAAGGCCTAGTGATACCTGGATTGAATACAGCATGATGTTTTTGTGATACCCTCATGATATGTATCTCCTTTACTCATTTATTTACTGAAGTATTCATACATGTAACACATGAAAATGACAGACAAAAAGGGGTTTGGACAAGCAGGAATGGCAGCCCTCCACCATACATCAGGCTCCACACAGGTAAAATGAGTTCTGTGAGAAAATTCCACCTCTAACGAGATAAGGAACGTTACAGACAAACCCCTGTATTCATTTCACCCGACTGGTGTGACAAGGGTGTCAAGTGGTCCTTGGTAATGCAGGGCAGTAAGGCTCACTTCAGAAAGGCTCCAGCTGTAAACTCCAGCTCCACTGGGTCTCTAGCATCAGTTACTCTACCTGACACTGGCACCAGTGGGAGCCAGAGCAGCTATTAGCAGCATAGCTGAGATAACACCAGGACCCTTTGGAGCTCCTAAACTTCTAAGGAAAGGAGTTACAGAAGAACTCCACAGGAGCTCCGCAGCACACAGGGAAGTTAGCATTCAGATACTGCAATGTAATTAAGGCAACTGGGGCACAATGTTTCATGTTGTTTAGAACAAAATCCTAGCTAAATTCAGACCTTGGTTATGCTTTGCACAGTTTTTTTCTCCTTTTGACAGTTCTGCAAGACAGATGGTCTCAGAGCTCTGTCAATACTACATAGAAATCTGGAGAGAACTATTTTATTTTTTTTTTTTTACTTGTGATGTCTAAATTACAGTTGTGAATTTCCAATATTGCAATTAATAATTATGTTTAAGTAAGCTGAATAGCTTTGTTGAGGACTGAAAAAGAAAAGCTTTCATCCTTACCAGACTTCTAAAATTAGCTTGAAGTTTATCTTCAAGAGTTTCTATTATGTTGGAGGGACTATTACCTTCCTACTTTTTAAGCAACAACTTTGCTATATGTCGTGGTTTAAGCCTTTCAGCCACGCAGTTTTCTCACTCACTCACTCTTTGCTCTTTCTTCCCCCAGTCCCAGGGGGATGGGGAGGAGAATCGAAAGAATGCAACTCCCACAGATTGAGATAAGAACAGTTTAGTAACTAAGATATAACACAAATCACTACTGCTACCACCAATAATAATACAAGAGAAATACAAGGGAAAAGAATACAATCGCTCACCACCTATAGCCAGCCCGACCAAACAGTGCGCCCCCACAATGCATCCCCCACACCCTTCCAGGTCTCTGCTCTCTGCTTTTACATCCTGGGCATGACATGCTGTGGTATGGAATAACCTCTTTGGTCAGTTTGGGTCAGGTGTCCTGTCTCTCCTTCTTCTCGGCTTCCCCTCCTCCCTGGCAGAGCATGCGACTCAGAAAGCCCTTGGTCAGACGAAAACATTACCAATCAGTAACTGAAAACATCGGTGTTATCAGCACTGTTCCCAGGCCCAAAATCAAAAACACAGCACTGCACTAGCTACCAAGAAGGAGAAAAATGACTGCTACTGCTGAACCCATGACACTATATTTCTTATGACAAAGTGCTTTTTTACTTTTACATTCAGCTATTCATGAATGTACAGGTGAATGTGGGGATAGACAACAGTCACATGAGAGATATGCCTCCATTCCCAGTTGCATCTGAGTCATAAGTAAGAAAATCCTGCTCTTGTTGCTATGTTCCTCCACTTTTTAGAGTCTAATTATTTTGGACCTGGATAACTAGAAACAAATAAAATAAACTAACCATTCTATGAGGTTCCTAACACTGCCAGTCTCGTTAGGGCTGTTATGCCTTGCAGCACAAATTTTATGGAATAGTATCAATTACTTGCATTACAAAAAACCAAAAAGGAGCCCTCCTTTCCTGCAAATTAAAGCTAGAGAACTTGAAAGGAAAATAAAAGGAAATAAACTGCCATATTTCATTTTGTTTTCATTAATGAAACAGTATGTCTGCTTGATGACCTACATATATGCATGCATTCTCCTATGCAGCTTACTGTTAAATTGCAAGAGTCACTACGGTAAGTGGACAATGTAGGAAGAAAAAAGGGGCTTGAATTTTTTAACAGGATTAACAGTTTTATGACTATTAGCAAAGGTTGTACCTTAGCAAAAAGTACCCCTGATAAAACAGAATCTAACCTTACAGTTTACACTTTACATTTTCCTTGTTTCTATAAAGAATGGCTCCTATGCAAACAGGTCTGATAATAATTATACATGATGGTGTATAATAGAATGGGAAGAACTTATTTTTCTTCAAAACAGCAGGTATGCCTCCTTCCTCTCATTGTGTCAAACCTCGATGGAGATAGTGATCAAACATGGTGTGACAATTTCCTCAATATCTCCCTGTGGGAGCTATTAAAATTCTACTTATGCACAAAAAATCTTGAGTGCCTAGCCTGATAAAAATTATATGTCATCATCTAGGAAATTTGAAATTCAATCCTGCCAAAAAATAGAAAACATATTTCATGGACAGTTTTGAAATTCTTTGTTCACTGAAATATATATATATTTTTTTTTGTCAACAGCTTTCTATTAGTTAGTTGAAAGTGATGGGTAAATGAGCTCTCCAAGGTCTCAGCCTTGAGTTTCCTCTTTGTTTCAACATCATATAGACATGTTCAGTTCTAAAGCCAACAAAGCCAATTCATTTCCAGAAAGCACAAGGGAAAGTTAAATGGTGGGAGAGTGACTAAAATAAGTGTGGCATTTCCCAGGACTCCCAGGACCAACTCACCAGAACAATAAAAATTATTGCAATTCAGACTCTGTACTTGCTGTAGTCAGCTGTAGCCTTTATTTCAAGATTGTATCAAACTGCTTTGAATTTGTGTGATAAGAAAGTATTCATGAAACGTTTTTATGAACACACTTATTGAGAGTTTACTTAAATGATATTTTCTCAATTCTTGATAGTAAAGGAAGAATTATGTCATATCCTACAAATAACATTTCATTAGAATACGATAAATATATTTAAGCCATCAGGGTTACCTACATAAAACAACAAAAGAAACTCAACAAGAAGCACAATATCTGGAAACTTAAGCAAGAGATTAATGCATGATACTGTGCCCTGTCCCAGGCTGAGTGACAGCCTTGCCTTGAGGCTGTGAAGGGGAAAGTAAGACTGAATTCAAACATGAGCTGACTGATACAAGTAACTCATGAAAGGAAGGAGACTGGATCCTTGTTTTTGCTGTGGGTGGAACGAAGAATCTTTCTCCCTCATCTGACCTGTCTCCATATATCAGCCTGGTACCGGAGAATGAAGAGCATGTGAGTAACAAGCAGGATCCAGTAGAAGCCAGCCATGCAAAGTTGGATATGGGTTGGTCCTATGGCCCAGAAAGCCAAGTGTGTCCTGGGCTGCATAAAAAGAAGTGTGGCCAGAAGGTGGAGGAGGTGATTCTCCCCCTCATCTCTGTTCTCATGAGACTCCACCTAGAGTACTGTGTTCAGCTCTGGGGTCCCCAGTGCAGACTGGGTCTAGAGAAGGGCTACAAAAATGATCAGGGTGCTGGAACACTCTGCTATAGAGAAAGGCTGAGAGTAAGGCTTGTTCAGCATGGAGAAGAGAAGGCTCCAGAGAGACCTTATTGAGGCCCTTCAGTATATAAATGGGGCTTATAAGAAATGTGTGGAGAAGCTTTTTACCAGGGACTGTAATAACAGGTCAAGGTACAGCAATTTTGAACTGAAAGAGGGGTAGATTTAGATTAGATATAAGAAACAAATTTTTCATGATGAAGGTGGTGAGATGCTGGAACAGATCGCCCAGAGAAGCTGTGGATGCCCCAGCCCTGCAGTGTTCAAAGTCATGTTGGATGGGACTTTGAGCAATCTTGTCTGGTGAAAGCTGTCCCTATCCATGGCAGGGAGGTATGAACCACCAGATCTTCTATCCATGGCAGGGGGGTAGGAACCAAGCAATCTTTGAAGGTCCAATCTGAGCCATTCTATGATTCATTTAGATACTTATGATGATGGTGATTATGCTGATGGTATTTCTTATTGTCATATTGATACTTTCAAAGCTACATCATTTAACTTTAAGCATTTTATTTTTGCATTTAAAATGATTTAGAATAAATGTTTTACTGAAATGACAGCCGTCTGTGAACAGCATGGAGCTTTTTAGCAAGAAGTGATTCCAAGACCATCATATAGCTTTTAGAATATAAATAAAGCAATTCATTTTGGATGTTTACTTGTTAGCTTAGTAGGATATATGCATAAACATTAAAATGCAGAACTGTACTTGACATTTTGATCCTGAACATGGCATGCTACTGTAAAGAAACAAGTCCTTCTCAGCATTACATGCAACAGCAAGTACTTTTTTTTAGTTATTCCTCAGAGTAGACTTTTCTATGTGAAGAATACTAGTGGTAATAACTGCCATTGTGAAAGTTTTGGAAACACTGTCATGCTTTTGACAAATCTGTAAGAAGTGAAGGCTTCTGACATTTTCCTGGTGTTCTCAAAACCAACTACAATATAGATTTATATATAAAATATACATTAACCACTATAAAAGGTACAGCTTCTCATAGGCATCCTCTAATGAGTGTGGCTAGTTTAGAAATACTGTTTAAAGTATCTCTGTTAAAAATCTATCTGCAGCTATTTACGGTGGACTTTCCATTTTCTCTAACTATATACAATCCTGGAAAATGCTGTAATGTTCTTAATTTGTAGTATACATTTTTTTCATAATAAGGTCAACTATAAATTTGATATTACCATTATTTTGGTCTTGTAATTTTATCACTTTTAATTAAGGTATTTCAGGCAAAAAAACTTGTAGACCCATCATTCACACTATTGATTCTTGAAGCTTGTCCTGGGTTCAGCAGCAGCAGTCATTTTTCTCCTTGGTAGCTGGAGCAGCGCTGATAACACCAGTGTTTTCAGTTACTGCTTTTTAATGTTTTGGTCTGACCAAGGACTTTCTGAGCCTCATGCTCTGCCAGGGAGGAGGGGAAGCCGGGAAGAAGCAGAGACAGGACACCTGAACTGACCAAAGAGCTATTCCATGCCACAGCATGTCATGCCCAGGATGTAAAATACTGGGGGCAGGAACCCTGAAGTGGCTCTCTCTCTCAGCTCGGTCGGGTGGTGAGCGGTTGTATCCTCTTCCCTTGTATTTGCCTTGTCATTATTATTATTGGTGGTAGCAGTAGTGATTTGTATTATACCTCAGTTACTGGACTGTTCTTATCTCAACCCGTGGGAGTTACATTCTTTCAGTTCTTCTCCCCATCCTCCCCCCCCATCAGAGTGGGGGGGGGAAGAGAGAGGGAGAAGTGAGATTTACAGCTTAAACCACGACAAAGCTGTATAAATAAATCATCTTTCATGCCACTGCATAGGACATTTTTTTAGTCTGCTATTTGGTAGACCACAGTTTTTTTTCAGCATCATAGCTTTTCTAATCCCGTGAGACTAGCCAAGGAATTCACCCAAAGCTCACCTGCAAGCTTCATGAGAACTTTCTGAATTTTAGTATGAATTCTGAAATTGTTACAGGATTGAGAAGTCTACTTTGTATTAATCCACATTTACTCAATTTATCATTAAAATATGCTATGATACTATGTCTGATAGAAGCAATCACAATACTACAGTAGCTCACTGCCTAAAGTATTTTAAACCAGGTGAGTTTACATATGTCACAAGTTCACTTGCCAAACTTACAGATTTGCCAAACTCCTAGGCCAATTAACCTATAAAATAGCAAAATATCATGAGACTACTATGAGAGAGATTTTTATTTTTATTTTTATTTAAAAAGTGAAAGTAAGTTAGAATTTATTAAAGTAAAGCTAATTACATCCCCCAGTATGAATGTCTATGTCCAGTCCATAGTGATTGTCACAGAAGCCTAAACAACATATTGGTGGTCAAACAAAATTTCCAAAGCTGAGATTCCAAATATCATTAGACCTACTTTTATGACCTTTTGTCATGCATTCATCATGCTATTTAACTAAGGCTTAGCAATCAAGAAATCTCATTGATCTAAGGAAAATATTTTTGTAAACATTTATGAATGTAAATCAGATTATGAATTGAAATATTCTGAACCAAACATTGCACATTTAAAAATTTTATCAGTTTCAGGGTTCTCTAAAGTGCTCTAAATATTGTTGCAGCCATTTCTTCGGTAATGCTGCAACTGAAATCAAGACAGATATCTAGTTTCATTTCTATTCATTTATCTGTAGCTTGAGATGACTCTGGAACATCACTAATTTGCAAAATCTTTGCATAGGTCCTGGCTGAAATATCACAAGGAATATATACGTCTAAGGATTCTGTAATTTTAGATGAAATTGAGCTTATTTTGGTGAAAATCTCCGTTAGCTTCTTAATGTCAGCTCTGTACAGTTAACTAAATTTTATATCTATTTGACATTTCCTACTTTAAAAGAGTTTTTTTTTACCTTCTAGCTAGCCACAAATATTCAACTTATGTCTGTAAATTCCTTCTTCTTTCTCATGATAGAGATCAAATTTAAACATGTATGACTTTTTACTTTTCTCTCTCTTGTGTCTAAGAACTCTCTAGGAATTTTGAAAGAATTAAAGTAAGCTAATGCCACTTTAGGTTAAGTCCTTTTAATGGTAGAGAAACTAATGTAGACATAAGGTGAATTTTCCATGACCTATTCAGAAGGTCACTAACAAAATATGGATGAAAGCCAAGCTTCTTTTTTTTTTTTTATATTGTGCAACTTAATCACAGATTATCTTTACAAAGGATTCTTAGTCTTATTTATAATTGGTTTTTCTCATTGTCTTCTACAGCTGGCCACTGAAGACATATCTATCTCTTTTGCCATATAACATATGGAGAACTCCCAGCTCAAAAAGGAAGCTAAGGGAGAAGGTCAGGAGGTCTACCCATATCAGTTAACAAGGACAGGCTTGTTCCTCGTCATAATCTTAACTGGAGTGCATAGGAACTTTTACATTAAGGACATACAATGTAATTTCCTCAGTGTTTTTCTGCTATTTGGTGCAGTCACAGATTATGAAAATAGTGGAAAGAGTGAGAATGTAGATCAGTGATCATATATTACTGCACAGGCTTTCCAATACTGATCACAGCTGAATCATTAAGACGACACACGGCAATAGACTGCTAGTGATATCACTTTTAGAAAAAATTATTCCTAAAGTCCAAGTTAAAAAAAAAACAAACAAGCAAACAAAAAAAATGAAAAGCCACAGATACCCACCTCTAACCAAAACAAATCCACCTCTAAATTTAGCGTTTGGTTGATGATTTGAAAAATGAAGTTTGCACTATCATTTTCCAATATTTATTTTCTACTGCTGCTGCTGAAAGTAAATGCTGTCATAACTGAAATCAAAATGAAGATGTTTTTCCATTTTTCTTGTATCTGAAATCATTATGGAGGCTAAGTAATAGAAATATTTCCTGATTAATTCTGAATTATTGTGTGAAATACATAAAGTTTCTAGATTCAGATGACAAATAGTGCTCACTGGTTCCACAAGTCCATTGTATATAAAATTAAAAGGTATTTACATGTCTCTTTAAATCTGTGGCAATTCAATATGAATTTCTATTCCTTATTTGAAATAAATAATTTAAAATGAGAAAAAGTAAATATATAGATAAGTTTTAATATTTTCATGTTTTTCATTATCTTACATTTTTATATCATGTCATTTCTCACGGTGATATCCTCAGCTTTCAGGCTATCTTTATGCAAAAGTATTTCCAAGTGGTTAATATTTGTCATCCACGAGAGATTCAAAAGATAGGTCTCAGCTATCCTTTTCAGTTCATTCTCCACCTTCTAACATGTTGAAATTTGTTTTTGTTTCAAGCCAAGATGAAGAACTGACATTGTACCCCAAACAAGGGGAAAACTCCATATTTTCATTAAGTGCCAGATATTTTTTTTAATAAGGCAGTCTGTAGTGCAGAAACATTCAATCTAATACAGATAATCAAATATATTAATACAATTGGTGTTATAAAATTCAAAAGTTGAGTAAAAAAAATCAAATATCCATCTGATGTGAAAATACTTCATTTATTTTCAGAGGAATCTGTCTGAAATAATTTTGTGGAGCTTGAAATCTCCTCTTAAAACACAATGATTTCCATAAACCTGGATTTTTTATTTTCTGTAAAATATTTTCAATCACCTCTGGAAAGTACCTCCTCTTGTTGTTATAGTAGGCATACCGTTTGTGTGATACTGTTTTCCAGACTCCAAACAAGAGCCCAGAGAGTACTCTCCCAGCTCCCTACAAGACCAGATTCCATGCCAAGAAAATGCAATCTGTATTCCTTTTGAAGAAGCATATTTTCCAGTTTAGCAATCATCTAAGATGTTTTTTAAATGTATTTTTTTACTGACTACTGGGAGTCTGTCAATGGAAGAAATTGGTGATTAGGGTATTTTAAACACAGTTACACAATGCTGGTATATTCATATTCATGTTAAAAAAAGATCATCCACAAAACTTTAAAAATTTAGGGGTTCCTTAGAACAAAGAATATCACTATATGTGATATATATTTGTAATACTGCACGGAATATGTGATGTACTGGGCTTTAATTGTTTTTTCAGCATTAGCAATAGCAATCCAACTTGGTTTATAAAAGAGCAATGTTTATTTTGATATCCCAGCTGATATAGTCTTTTAAACTCATCTCTATCAATATCTGAGACTCAAGAATTTAGGTAAAAGTGCCATAGGCAACGCTACTTTTCCTGCTAACCTGGGATGAACATTTTAGAATTCATTCCCCTCTTGGACAAAACAATTATTTCTTTCTGACATAAATTCCTAACAAGCCCTTTCTGTCCTCAGCTGTATGCAACAATGTTGTGCTTATGCTAATTTGAGGTTGTGGGATCATAACCCCCTACTGATGCAACAAATTTTGAAGTATTAACAAAATTACTATAAGAACTGCAGAAAATGTAAAATAAAAGGTTGCTGTTTTCCAAATATGCCATTCTTGAAAGTCCATTGTGGAATTCTTGGTGTGTGCATTCATTTAATAGCAACTTATTTTCAAGATAATTATGTAACTTAATAAAAGAAATTCTGCAGGAATATAAAAATTGTTGTTCCCCTTTTTATATGAAAACAGAAGTTGCTTTTGGTTTCTTAAGCAACTGAGGTTTACAGAGATTCCTCTACTTAAACTTTCAAAGCCTGTGTTCACGCTAAGGGGACTTACAGACAGCTTAATGCTCACTTTGTTAGAAAATTAAGATACTCCAGGGACAAGTCAATCAAATAAAGTTAATCTTTCCTCTGTTCTAAAGAATTTCTCCCCCATAATTCACTGACACACCCCCAAATCCATTTACAACATTTTGGACTTCTTTAAATTACAAACACTTGTCTTGATTTAAATTGAAGTAATGAAATAAAACAATGTAATTATTTTCCCCTTTTACCCTTATAATGAAATATATATAGTTTTAAAAGTATATAATACTGTATACTATGAATGGAAGGATGGTCAAGTCAAGCTTCATCTGTTCCAGAAACAGGTTATCTTTAGGTAAAAGCGGTCTATGAAAACATGAATTTTGATTAACATATTTTTTCTTCTTTTCTTAAAAATGTTAAAAATTGCACAGTGTTTAAAAGCACAAGGGAAAGTGGTGTTTCATTTTCTCGAGTACGGTGTTTCATTTTCTGCAGAAATTGTACATTTGGGGTTCTCCATTTATTCTGGTACATGCTGTAAGGTAATAAGTAAACAGATAAATGGAGGTGCAATCCAAAAGGAATTGCAGGAGAAGAATTTTTATTTTGTCTGCACAGTTCGGTTAGCTTCATTTTATTGCCTTGATGTTTATTACTTACATTCTCCTGGCTCTTGTCTTCTAATAGTAATCAAGACCTCTTCATACTGTCTCTAAAAACTTATTAGAATAATAGATCAACAAATGGGATTTATATATATGGATTTCACAAAGGTAACCTTTCATGATTCTCCAACAAAAATTAAAGTAACTTTGTTATTTAATTATGAAATACGTAACCTCATTTTAGACTTCTGTAGCATGAAACTATTGAAGCTGACACTTGAATTGCATTTACCCATGGGTTGATGAGCTCTGAGAGTTAAGCATGGGCAACTATCAAAGTATAAGCATCTTCCCAGGTTCTTCATACCTAATTACTACAAGTAGGAAGTTTCCTCTAGAGAAGAACTACTTTTATTCTGTATCTGACAGGTAGAAATTAGTTGCCTAATGGAATGGAATAGTTCTGCAAATTGAAGGAATTAAGTAAGCTTTTTTTAATTTAAGCTCCTTTTAAATTAGATTTTAATTTGGATTCAAATGTGTGATTGGTCACATAAAACAGTTTAGTTTGGGAGACTTCCAATAATTTTGTATTGCCTTCTGCCCATATATCATATCTGTTGTCGTTTAGCTAATATTGACAAACACTGTGACTGACGATTAAGTACTTGACTATCTGCACATGACATCATGGAGTAGGCAATGCTGCAGTGACAAAGCCATCATAGGTGAAAAAGGGAAAAACGAATAAGCCTAATTTTCCTATTTCCATGGGGGGGGGGGGGGGAGGAGGAGGGGCTTGACAAGGTTAAAGAACACATAAAATGAACATACACCATATGATAATCTAAAAAATAAATTCCTGAACAAGTAATGTCTTTCTCAATTCCCTTTGTTTTTGAAGCAGATTCCCAACTTGTGTATGATTCTGGAAAAGCTCATGACTCTACTGAGATATAACCTCTTTTAAAAAGAGATGTTTAAGCATAAGTGGTATTGTTAATTTAATTTCAAATAACTGGAAAGCAAACCACCAATAAACCATTGGTTTTATTTATGGTTTTCTCTCTTATGCACTTTATTTCTCTTTTCTTTCTAAATTATTTTCCCATTTACCTATTCTGAAAAGTAAAGCTTCTAAATTTATTCCAGTGCTTTTACTTTAAAATGTTAGCTTCTCTCAACAAACTATTAAGAGAAGGAGAAGAACTTGCATGTGACCTAAAAAGCTTCTTTATTTCTTTCTGTTTGGACATTTATTTTTATATCCACTGGAAAAACTGACAGGAACAATATTTTTATATATTCAGTTCTGTCGTTATCCTCTACTCAGTGCTGACTACAGTAACGTCTCATTTGTGCTTTCCTGACCTATAATGGCCTCTGCCAGGTAGCTTCCCCCACTTATGCACTGTTTCTGACCTCAATATATTAAAAAAAACCCTTCTCACCTGTGAGATATGAGGATGAAAGAAGGCTGTATTACACCTGGTATGGGCAGAGAAGGAACTTCTTTCAATGACATTTTTCCACACAGATTTTGTGCAGATAGCAACATTTCTGACCAACTCCATTGACAGTATTTAAGGATTTGAAAGGTCTAGCTTGTTCCTTAAAACAACTGTTTAACTTGGTTAGGAAATAACCCACTGGTTGCTGTAAAAAAGCAGAGACTATACTATAAAGGTAACTCCTCATACTATAAAGCACCTTAACTTTCTGCTAACTTATTTTCTGATGGCCAGAATACAGAGAAAAAGAATTACTTTCACGTTATTAAAAGCATCTGAACAATACTGCCTTTAACTCGAGTCTTTTAAGTTAAGCTACGTCATCTAAAGGGCTGCTTCATATTAATTCAGGCTAGGAAAATATACTTAAGTTTGGTTGCTTTGTTTCTTGTAGACATTATAGACCAAGGAAATGAAACGAGCAGGACAGCTGCATTTGCACACAAATTCAGAATTGTCATTCAATCACTGTAATGATACCAGATATCCCAGGAAACTGTTGGAATATACAGGTATCACTACCTGTGCATTTATGTTTATAACTACATATTTTCAAACACAGAGTTCAGAATGGGAAAATCAACAGAAAACTTTGTAAACTCCCCTAAGGCTTTACCCATTAAATGAGGCTCTTCCTGTACAGTACTAATTTCCAGAAATTTCTTTCGTGAAGTAGCCTGCAAAATAAGCACAAAATATATACACTATATCTGCCTGTGTTACTCTGGGAATGCAGGAGCCTCTTGAGAGCAGAAAGCGAAAAGTACAAAAAGGAAAAGAAAACAGAATAAAAAATTAGAACCAGTGGAATATTTTCAGGCACATAATCTAATACGAATTTGTGCCAAGACTGATAGACTGCATGTCCTTGAGACAGGGAAAAGATAAATCTTTGGTTTTCCAAACATCACAAAGTAAACAGAAAGGTTCCTTCAGAATCCTTAATGAGAAAAAATTAACCAGCTTAAGTGTGGAAGAGAATGAACTATCCCACAGTTATTTTACAAAAAGCAAATAAATGTTTAACACGGCCAGCTCCTGATGGCAGAGGAAGAAGCAGCATACACTTTGTGAAAGAATAAGTACAGTTTCATGACTTAAGCAGGCAAAATTAGAGGAGGAGTGTGTCCGGGGTTCAGCAGTAGCAGTCATTTTTCTCCTTCTTAGTAGCTGGTGCAGTGCTGTGTTTTTGACTTTCAGCCTGGGCACAATGCTGATAACACAGATGTTTTTAGTTGCTGCTCAGTAATGTTTACTCTGACCAAGAACTTTCTGAGCCTCATGCTCTGCCAGG
The DNA here is from genome assembly GCA_017639245.1 of Myiopsitta monachus. Classification (NCBI taxonomy): domain Eukaryota; kingdom Metazoa; phylum Chordata; class Aves; order Psittaciformes; family Psittacidae; genus Myiopsitta; species Myiopsitta monachus. The sequence goes on along the minus strand of CM029918.1, from coordinate 59,600,239 downwards.
GAGGAGGGGAAGCCGGGAGGAAACAGAGACAGGACACCTGACCCAAACTAGCCAAAGAGGTTTTCCATACCACAGCACGTCATTCCCAGTACATAAACTGGAAGCAGTTACCCAGAAGGCCTAGGTCACTTCTCAGGTCAGGCTGGGTATCGGTCTGTGAGCAGTTGTGTTCTCTTCCCTTGTTATTTCCCTTGGTATTTCCCCAGGTTGCTGGCTGGGCTTAAACCACGACAGAGGATATGAAAAGATCTTTGAATTCATAAGGCTATACACTTGGGGGAAAGCAATGGAAAAATTATTGGCGGGTCTGTAATTCACTGTATATCAAATGCAATATCACACAGAAGCATACACCACAGTTGCAGTTCGAAGGGACCTTGAGGCTCATCTAGTTCCAACCCCCCTGCCATGGGGAGGGATACCTTACACTAGACCAGGTTGCTCAAAACCCTGTCCAACCTGACCTTAAACACTTCCAGGGAAGGGGCCACCACAACTTCTCTGGGCAATCAGTTCCAGTCTTCCTTTTTTTCCCCTTTTTAAAAATGGGGGTTCTATTTCCCTTTCTTGTTTTACAGTCAGTAGGAACTTCACCAGACTGCCACTACTTCTCAAATATGACAGATAATGGCTTGGGTTATATAATAGACAATGACTTGGGTTATATAGTTCTCAGTGGTAAAAATGGCTTGGGATATTTAATCTTCCATGCTAACTGGGAATGGTCTCATACAGTAAACCAAGTGAATCATCTGTCACCCAATCTAGTCCTTCAACTGTCTTCCAGACTCAAAAATCTAACAGTTCTTTAAAAAGAAAGCTAAGAATAGTGATTTTGCCAGAGGGAAAACAGGAGATTGTGTGATGGAGTGATAATGTATAGAGATTTAACCCATTAATCTACTTTTCTTATGTAGGCCTTCTTTTTTTTTATTATTTCTTTTCAAGGAATTCAATAGATGCAACCCTACATTATAAAAGAACTGTTAATTTATTTAATGGCAGGCTACTGTGTAGAAAGTGACACTTAAAGGATTTGCAAATTTTAAAAAAAGCTGAGCTCAAATGACAGCATTTCAATGCGTGCTTTGTATTAAAGTTTTTTCAATATAGCTCTTGGAGTAATCAAAAGGAAAGACAGACTTGTTGCTCCAGACCTTCTGCTCCTTCTGCTGGAAAAGTACAGCACAGCTTTTCATAGAAGTTATGACATCAAAGTATTACAGAGTAACTGAAATTCTTTTGAAAAAAAAAAAGGTTTTTGGATGTGATCTCCTTATATATATATTCTCTCAGCAAGGACATTGCCAACAAACTGCCATAACAAAACAGAAGTGTGCAGTCTAAAATACAGAAATCTTTTTTCAATTTCTACAGGTATGCTACAGATGTTGACGTTCGTCTACAGACAGAAGTACCTAAATAAGTACTATATACGCTATATATGCATTGCAGAGTCCTTCAGGTATGCTCAAGTTCTTCAACAGGGATTGCAGTGATAGGTCAGGAGGTAATGGGTTCAATCTTAGACAGGGGAAGTTTAGGTTGGATGTAAGGAAGAAGTTCTTTACTGTGAGGGTGGTGAGGCACTGGAACAGATTGCCTAAAGAAGTGGGGAATGCTCCATCCCTGGCAGTGTTCAAGGCTAGGCTGGACAGTGTCTTGGGTGACATGGTTTAGTGTGAGGCATCTCCACCGCAGGGGGTTGGAACTAGATGATCTTAAGGTCCTTTCCAACCCTTACCTATTCTATGATTCTATAAGCTCTGCCTCAGGCAGTGATGTGCTATATGACTAGTGGCATAATGTACTGCCCTATGTATGATTATGCTAAATTTTCTGAACTAGTAACATGGGGGGTTAATTTTTATCGTTTGTATGCCTAGGAAAGTATGGGCTGTTTTGGTTTTGTACTAGTATCTCAACTGCTCCTGCACAAATTTCAGCTCAAAAAAGTACACATAAAACAGCTATCATTTCTATCCTAGTGGAGTGATGGAACCAATATCTTGAGATCTCAAAGGACTCTGTAGATCCCTGGAGAAGAAGCACAGGAATATTCCATCTCCAGTCCGGTTTAGCCCCATTGGTACTGTGGCTGCTGAACCAGGTCAGCATCTGCCCACTGCTGGGATTACCCAGGGCAATCATAACTAGATGAACTAGTGAGAAATAATAAATCTATCTTTTTTTTTTTTCCTCATTTCTTTGCAACTATCAGGTATCTTACAAGATCCAAATCATACCATAATTTTTCCCCATCAAGTCTCCTCAGTTTATCGCCTTTAGTGTTTTTGAATTTTTAAAAGGGGACTTTCTAAAACAAGAAGACTAAAACACAACTCTCAAGTAAGATGATTACAAAAATACAATGCAAATAACATTATTTGCGTAAAAGCATATAATGAATTTCCTTAAAAAAAAAAAAAAAGAAAAAGAAAGAAAACCAGGGAAACAGAAATAATCTCATGATAATGCCACAAAATCTAAATGTTGAAAATTTCTGGATCCAGCAAAATGTGTAATTTCTGCTTCTATTCCTTTTTTTTTCAACGATTTTCTTTCTTCAAAAGTCTACTGAGTTTAGGGCAAAGACATATTTACAAATATTTTATATTTATATATATAAACTTTAAAAATTGCAGTGCTGTGTTGATCATTTTATTTTCTCTTGGAATATTTCAATATGCCTTTCTATTTATTTCTTTTTTTTTTTATTTTGTAATGAAAATCACTAAATTATTCATCCCACTGAATGGAGTCCTATATGACTTGTGAACTGCAAGTGATAGGCACTGGAGAGATACTCCATTGACAGAACATGTGAGGAGTCATCACAAATTGACCTCAAGAAAAAAAGAATCATCTTATTTCCAAGCTATATCAGGGCACTACTAAAGTAATGGGATATTTAAAAATCAGATTCAAAAGGGAAAAATGCAAAATCCCTCACTAGAAGGGAAAAATGCTTTTAGGTGCTTCTGTAGGAAGCCATGTTTCTTGTAAGTGCTGCTTCTGGTGCAAAGGATGCAAAAGTGTACAGAGTAAGACCACAGAGGTTGAATCTAAAATAAAAATTTTTACAGACAGCTTTTCTTATCCATTTATTCGAAGCATTTTGGTTCTTTGGAACATTTTTGTTACACCTGGCTGAATAGCTTTGGACATATATCTTGAAATAACTATGCCTTTTATTTGGTATCCTGTACTTCCTTCATCATAGAATCATAGAGTCATAGAGTTAAGGTTGGAAAGGAGCTCAAGATCATCTAGTTCCAACCAACCTGCCATGGGCAGGGACACCTCCCACTAAACCATGCCATCCAAGGCTCTGTCCAACCCAGCCTTGAACACCGCCAGCGATGGAGCATTCACAACTTCCCTAGGCAACTATCCTATGGAGTCTGAAAACTGAATGTCCTGGTAACACTTGTGGACAACAAACAGTGGAGAACAAATGAAGCTGCAGAAATCAGCCTTGGCAAAGTACCAGCAGATTAAAAAAATATTAAACCAAATTATCACTACATGATGTTCTAATGACAGATTCTTCATCACTAATGGATGTCTATCAATGAGCCTCTTACGTGTGAGGCTGTCCTGAGCTGGGTATTTGTAGAGTTTTCAGTGAAAACCAAGAAAGAAGAATAAATACAAAAGATTCTCTCTTCACATTTCTTCATATTTGCTGATATTATTAAGTTTCTCCTATAATCTCAAAATCTTTATGATTAATTTGGCTTTTAAAAAGAATTATCCACTTAACATTCACTCTGTTAATTATTATTTCAATGACATCTTAAAAATCGTATTGCATGATTATGCTCTTAAAATATTTTTATTTAGAAGCATATATGTACTTCCAGGTATAAATGCAGCTCTTACATATTCTAAATATCTGAGATGCTGTTTTAGAGTACTGTTCTCATAATCACGGTCTCTTCTGCAACTTGTTAAAGAAGTGAGCATTTACTTTTAAAAATTCATATACTATACTTAGCACAGCATGGATACCATATTTTTGGGTGACTGAGCTTCAGCTGACTTTGACATTGACATTTAAAAATAGTAGACATGACTAGTACATTTTTAATAAAAAAGTAGTCTGAAATCCTATTTAATTTTATAATTTAAAACAAAATTTTACAAATTTAAGTTAAAACAAATAGCAATTATTTTTGCTAAAAATACAGCTTTCTTGGTTAAGAGCTATAGCCTACCAAGATAAAACAGAAATTGTAATTAATAATTATTAATTAACTTTCTATATCAGCAAAAACAGATCTAAGTTTAGATGTTAATCTAAAAATCATATTTATATATATAAGGAAAACTCAGTTAAGCTTGGGTATTTCACAATATATTATCTGAATCTATCCTGACTCCAAATGAAAAGTAATTTTATTCCACATGAAAAAGATAGTCAACTATTCAGAAAATTTGGAATCAAAATGAAAACAGAATAGAATTTTCACATGCAAAGATTAACTGAACTATTTCAGCATCTACCATGGCCTTACCTAGTAAATTTAAATACAAGAAACTTCACAATAATGCTACATAAATAAAGCTGGAGAACTTTATTAGTTTTCAAGGCTATCTTGAAAACCTAGTTTTTTCATGCCTTAATAGGCTGAATTTTTTAAAATTTAATCTCTTCAAACCACTTAGCTAATGAACTCATTCAACGATGAAACCAAGGCATATGCACCAAAAGTTTCAACAGATAAAAAGTATCTAGAATATAATAAGAATATAAAAGAATATATGGAATTTTAATACAGACTGAGCATCAAAATACTCAGCAAATTATTATAATTCATGTTCCTCATATGATTTCTGAAATGAAAACCAAGATTAGTTGGAAAGTGTATGTAAAAATATGTATTTATGAAGAGTATTTTTGACATTGCTAGTCAAGTGTCTGACCAAAGAAAAGTTTCATGGCTATATTAAACGCCTGAAAATAAAAGTTTTATAAAAGATAGTGTTATCTGAGCTTCCACTCCAGTACTGTAAGGAGCCTTACTATAATACACTTAATGGATTTTAAGTGAAACCTGTATTGTACCACATGGCATTATGTCACCAGACTCCTTTTCATGGAGATACATCAAAATAACCGGATCAGAAAAATTCAGAGTTCTATGTCCTGCAATAATGCTTCCTAACCCAGTTCTTTCCCACCCCAAGAAAAATGCAAACACGTTTTTCTTCTTATATTCTGCATGCACGATTCATATCAAAATTCAATCATGCTCAATTAGCACTCAAAATTTTCCAATAATTATGCTGAAGGCAGCACCAGCACACACAAAGCAATAAGGGAATCAGGGACTAAGCTGCGCATAAATTCACTAATAAAAGAAAAGGTCACAGGCTGATATTACTGAAATTTTATTAGATTTCATATCCATGTGTTAGAAATCAATGTTTTTTTGGCTTCAGCATTTCTGCTCTGAAGTCAGCCACTCTCTGGGGCCCTGAGTCTAATCAGAAGCTGTACCAGTGTTATATCCTCTCCTGGGCACAAAGACAGCAAGAAATAAGAGAAGTTTTACAGGTCAGAAAAGACAGGCTTTGCCATGCCTGCTGCCAAGTGATTTGGGGAGCTGAAAAGGAAAAGCTGCAGCTGCAGCTATGAAGTGAAGTAACTGTTATGTTGGTCAATGCCCACAGGAAAGGTAAAGCCAGCACTGGGGATTTTAAGGCTCTTTGATAGCTTCCAGGAGCAATCTAGTCAAATCAGAATGAGTCCACAAAGGACTCTTCACGCAAACACTGCTGCAGAGTGGTTACAAATATGGGAGCTGCAACCTGAATTTAATCCCGCAACTGAAAAAAAAACACAAAAGGCCCCTGAAACAGGCTTTAGATATATGGTGTTCCTACAATGCTGTCATGGTTCTTCTTCTTAGCAGCTGGTGCAGTGCTGTGTTTTTGACTTTCGGCCTGGGAACAGTGCTGATAACACAGATGTTTTTAGGTGCTGCTCAGTAATGTTTATGCTGACCAAGGACTTTCTGAGCCTCATGCTAAGGCCAGGGAGAAGGGGAAGCTGGGAGGAAGCAGAGACAGGACACCTGACCCAAACTCACCAAAGAGGTATTCCATACCACAGTACATCATGCCTGCTATATAAACTGGGGACAGTTACCCGGAAGGGTTAGATCACTGCTTGGTTGGGCTGGGTATCGGTCGGCAGGTGATGAGCATTTGTATTCTCTTCCCTTGTTATTTCTATTAATAAATAACAGAACCTTAGTTACTTAACCTTAGTTACTGGACTGTTCTTATCTCAACCCGTGGGAGTTACATTCTTTCAATTCTCCTCCCCATCCCTCCTGGAGCTGCGGGGGGAGGAAGGGCAGGGAGAGTGAGAGAGCGGCTGCATGGTTCTGAGTTACAGCTGGCCTTGAACCACGACAGTTCTTTTTGGCACACAACATGGGACACAGAGGGTTGAGATAACAACAGATCTGACCAGAGCGTGGTTAATTGTATTTGTGATAAGCATTCATTGTTTCGGATTAATAGTCACTCCTCACAATGCTGATTTATTGGCTCTCAGTGTTGTTGCTCTTGATCTCACAGTTTCAGCATGTCGTACATTACTTGAAGCCGGTATTTGCTGTGTTAGTGTTTCTCAGCTGGGGACCTTGGGCTAAAGTTCTTGATTCATTGTACTTTACAGTAATGACTTGTAATACAATAGAATCATTTATCATGAAACTGATCTGGCTTGCGTTCCCAGTATCGTCAACACCTCTATTCTTTGGGAGGTATATAATAGAAGTGTATAGCAATTACACATTTTTTTCCCCTTCTTGGGTGGTCAGCCTATGAGGGAGACATTCTCACACACCATAGTGACAAGTACAGCAGCTACTCAAACTCTGACTACAACAGATAATGCAGCTACACCAACTCTGAGCACAGCAGGTACACCAGCCCCAGTGGAAAGTATAGCAGCATCATTTGAGAGTTTTAAAGGTTTTGAAATGCCTTTGGGTGCCCTTGAGACCTGCCTGCTGATTGTAATGGGGATCAGCATATTGGCACACATACAGAGTGTGTTTTATCCACAATCATTTTGTCTGATTTTGAAAGTTAAGCAGAGTTGTGTTTGGGTCTTGTCTAGGATTAGATGATGATATAGGAGGATCAAGCTATTTTCCCTGAGGGTGGACAGTCATGAGTGGCAGGGTGTATGGGCAGTATGGGCAAGTATCTAGACCACTGGGCCCCTCAAGTGCTTTGGAAGTGTCGGAGATGGAAGGCAGCTGTATGGAGTCCCCTAGTGACAAGGTGCAGAAACCGCTGGAAGAGAGTGTGAATTATTTTGAGCCTGGCGGGCTCATGACAGCTCAGGCCATCAGGGCAAAGATGCAACATACAGATGGACTCATGATCGAGGGGTGGACTTAGCAATGGATGCTATTGCCCAGGTTATTCATGAGTGTGAACACTGCACACAGCCTCCCCTGCTCTGAAATACTGTGGGGATTATTTATGGGGATTGTTCCACGCACTAAGAACTGATCTCTCTCTCTCTCTCTCTGTGCATATATATATATATATATGTATGAGATAGGAGTGCTGGCATAATGAAAATGCGGGATCTGAGCATGACGTGAATGGTATGGAATAAGGGGTGGACGCTGTCCTGGGTTCAGCAGTAGTAATTTTAATCCTTTTTAGTAGCTGGTGCAGTGCTGCTTTCTTGACTTTCCGCCTGGGAAAAACACTGATAACACAGATGTTTTTAGTTGCTGCTCAGTAATGTTTAGTCTGACCAAGGACTTTCTGAGCCTCATGCTAAGGCCAGGGAGGAGGGGAAGTCCGGGAGGAAACAGAGACAGGACACCTGACCCAAACTGACCAAAGAGGTATTCCATACCACAACACGTCATGCCCGCTATATAAACTGGGGACAGTTACCTGGATGGGTTAGATCACTGCTCGGGTCAGATTGGGTATCAGTTGGCGGGTGGTGGGCGGTTGTATTCTCTTCCCTCAATATTTCCATTATCATTATTATTATTGGTGGTAGCAGTAGTGGTTTGGGTTATACCTTTGTTACTGGACTGTTCTTATCTCAACCCATGGGAGCTACATTCTTTCGATTCTCCTCCCCATCCACCCTGGAGCTGTGGGAGAGGAAGGCAGGGGAGTGAGAGAATGACTGCATGGCTGATTTGCCAACTGGGCTTAAACCACGACACACGTGAAAACTGACAGAGAACAGGAAATTATGAAAGTTCCCTAACTCTCTGCTGATCCACATGTTGCTCTGGGCATGAGTGGTAATCTGTCAACTCCTGCCTCACTTATGTTTTCTTCTGCATGTTCAACAGAAGAGATAAACAGATTGTCAGATGCACTGAAATAGCAACTTTTCATAGAAGAAAACAAATGATCTGATCAAAAAAATCTAAATATGAAAAAAAAAATAGTTTCCATTTGGAATTACTTCTGATTTGCACCATTAAAAGAATGTTTTATATCAATATAAAATTGATGGGGCAGAAGAGAGGATTAAGCCTATAAAACTCAGGGATTATCATTGATTAGAGAAGAAAAAATGAAGGAGATTTTTACTCACAGTCAAAGCATATATTTATTATTGCATGCATATTGCATGCATAGGAGAAATAAAGAAAACTGCAAAAGGTGTTCTAGAACAGCTTTTTTTTTTTTTTTTTTTTTTTTTTTTTTTTTTTTTTTAGTGGCTAGAATTTAAAGCTGAAGCAGTTTGTTTCTTCTCACTGGAGTTGAGTTTTTTTACAAGGAGAGCTGGTTGCTATTTAAGTGTTGCAAAAGTGGACCAGACAATTAATTGATACAACCTTGAGAACCTAATCTGCAGCTAAATCAAGAGGCTGTGTTGTAGAAATAAATAGCTGTGGTGTTTTATAACTAGAATAAGCATGATATAGAAAAATATTTTTTTGACAGGCACTGCCTTTGTTTTTAATCAGTTTTATGAAGCAGATGATAGAAAAAAGTATATTTCTGTGGAAGTTTTCTGGGGCTTGCTTCTGTACCACTAGCAGCGTGGGCTCTCAGTTTGACTACACTGAAGGCAACAAAGTAAATGCATCAAGTTAAACAGCAAAGTTGTAACATTAGACAACACTAACTGATTAAGGGCAGTCATTGCTTGTTGGGGTTTGTTTTTTTCTTTTTTTCAGAAGTCACTGCTTTTGCTCCCTGCATTATCTACTGAATTACATCGGACACTAAATTTTCTCGCAAGACAACACTACATTACCATCCTCAGAATGCTTCTAAAAAAAAGAAAAAAAAATATATGAAAGAGTGAAGCTGCAAGAAAACATGTTTCAGATAAAGATATCTCTGCATATTATAATGGCTGAACCATAAAAGGAATACACTTATTTTAGCTATTCTATGTGATTTTGCAGACAGAGGTTCTACTTTAGTTGCCTAATCCTAACATTAAGCTAGTGGTGCTATCAAGGCATAATGACTTCAGAAAACATACCTTACCTTAACATAGTAATATGATTAGACAGTGAAAATAATCAAAAAAAAAAAAAAAAAAAAAAAAGAAAAAAAAAAAAAGAAAATGAAAGGAAAAGGAGAAATGGAAAATTAAGGTTCACATTTACAATAAGAACCAACAGATTAACATAATATGAAAATAAAATAATCTAAAACCTCAAATCCTATAACATTGAAAACTTCAATGTATCTTTTCAACTCCTGTAAAAGCTTTGAAGGCTCCCTTCAATTGTCCATACTGTATAGAATAAACTGGTGGAACTCAAACACCTACTAAATGATTTCTGACTTGGCTCATTTTTTCTGACTACAGCCAACTCCTTACAAAGTTTTACAGTTTCTCAACCAATACCAGGCCAGAAATTATCAATATTCTTCAATTTATGCATAACTGATTATTAATGTAAACAAGTATTTTAATGCTTTTCAAAACCAGTCTCCTTAATTTACCTTTTCTCTGTGTGTGGACTACAATTATTGCTACTAAGGATTCTTTATTTTATCAGACACTTGGCTGAGAAGATACTAGCTAGTGCTTTAAAGAGCTGGTATGATTTTAGAAGAACAAAAAAGTTTTGCTTTGTTTTTTAGTGACAGATAGGAAGTCAAAACCATCACTTGCCTTGCTGGATCATTGTCTCCTATCTCACTTAAACTTCTGACAATACAATTCACAGAGATAGATATATTATGTTCAGTGGGAGAACCTCATCAAGCCATGCCTTCTGTTTTGTTTTTAACACACTGATTTTAGAGAACAGAGAGAATCAATGATCCATCCGTCAACTGCGATAATTTTGTTTGCTATGTCTACTTGATATGTTATCCAAACAACTTATTAATGCCTTTTTTATGCATCCACAATATGTATCAGTCCAATAGAATTACAAATATTTGCAGTGGATTTCAGGTTTTGGAAGCTTATCTTGGTGTTTAAATTGGGAATTGAAGCAGCAGCCCCATGCTTGTACTCAAGTGCACCTGGAGCACAACAGACAAACCTCTTGGTTTTTTGGTGATGATTTGGCATGTATTTGGTTGGCAAAACTGAGGCTAAAATTTTAATGTAGGGACACCTCAGAAGAATTCAAGGCTGCTGGATTTCCTGGCAGGCTGAAGAATCTATGGAAATGTTTATTTCCTACAAGACAGTCCATCACAATCTATTTAATAATCCTAGAAAATAATAAGATATTTTAATTCAAAACACAGATATTTCCCTGTTTCTATTTTAAATAAAGTGGTCAAAGGTAGAAAAGAAACCACATTTCTTTCTCACAATTTGCATACTATTTTGACTTTATTTTAATGTTATTTCAGAACTCTAAAATGTTGATGTGGACTTTCAAAAACAGAAAAAAAGACTTTAAAAAACTTTTCTGAACAAAAAAAAAATATATATATTTTAAAATCTATTTCTCCCTGGACATATAAAAAATTCCAGTGCTGTTCCTTCAGTTGCAAGCTCTGAATAGTAGGAGAGTTTAATGATGGCTACTGATATTCTTTGAAAATGCAGAAGTTAGGATACGTGGTCAAAGTTGATGCAAAACTCCTTGGCTAAGCTTTGTCTCAGAGTAGACTGCACTGAGTCTCCTGAAGCTTTAAGTGCAAGCCCAACTCACAACAGTAAAAGTCCAGAGGAAAATACTCATTCAGGATGACTTCTGCTTGTGACAATCCTGCTGGTTCAGACATGCAACCTGCTTTCATCCACCTAAAATGAGCAGAATATCCACTATAAAGCATGCTGTCACCACCTATTTTGTTTTAATATCTGAGTACTGGGAGTCCATGCCACTGTCTCACCTTCAAGCAAAGTGTGATCTGTGCAAATGGCTTTGCTTGGTAGGTTACACTGTTTCAAGTCATGTTTGTGTTTTCTCCTCTGGTGTCTGCCTGCCCAGGTACCCACAGGAGACTCCTAAACCTACAGGGATTCCTTGAAAATACTTCTTAGGTTTATTCTGCAGAAAACAAGGTATTTCTGCTCCAGGTTCCTAAGCTGATGGCAATTTAGATGTTCTTTATTTCAAGGTAAACTTCACAGAGCTGATTAAAGCTTGTTAAGCCTGCTCCTTTTGGCCGCTAGAATGGTATAATCAAGAAGAACATAAGAATTTGAACACTGGTAGCCTTTTTGTTTTCAAATACTCTTAACATCAAAGCTATTAGTAAACGCTTGCTGTAATAATTTCCTCATTCTTGTTTCCTGATAGCTTTCATGTGTTTCTAACTTTCACTATCATTTCTTTTATCAATCACTGGATGTTTTTTAAAAGTTTACTTACCGCTTAAAAACAGAGGTGAAAAAAATAGAAAAAAACCCATGTATCAATATTATTTTAAGCACTAATTAATTTTAAGATTTTTTTTTTCCAAATCAGATTGGCTTTTCTCACTCATGTGTCCTCCTGTCATAAATACCATTCACTTGCTCGTGTTAGACTGTCCCTGGATAGATGGCACAAAAAGTTGGCACAGAGAACATTATAAATCAGGATTAACTGTAACCACTGTAACACACTGAACAAGAGTCTGCAATCTGTAGACCAGATGGGGATTCTACCCAGAAAATACTACCTGACATTAAGTAGCATTCAAATACTTTCTGAAGTACTATCTGAACAATTTCTGGAAACTTTATACCTCCATCTGGAATATGGAAAGAGATGCAATATATGTACATAAAATGAATCTATAAACAAAATTAAAATATAATCTATATTAAAAGAAAATAATTATAGGGTATTCATCTCTTATGGTTCTTCACGTAATGATATTAAGCCAAGGGTAAATTTGGTTTATTATTTTTTATCCACACTATCTATTTAGTATTGGACTTTGAGGATATTTGCATGTTTCCTTTTTAAGTACGCAATGTTATGCAAAACCCTAAAAAAATAAGTATTCAACATACTTTGGCATCATTCTAAAGAAACATGTACTGCAGTTTTAATGTGGCAAGAAAAGTAAGTAGAATGAAAGTTTTGCAAGCATGGCTAAAGACAGTAGTTATATACTTGGCTATTGTCATGGGTTCAGCAGTGGCGGTTATTTTTCTCTTTCTTGGTGGCTGGTGCAGCACTGTGTTTTTGATTTTTGGCCTGGGAGCAGCGCTGATGACACCAGTGTTTGTAGTTGCTGCTTGGCGGTGTTTTGGTTTGACCAGGGACTTTTCTGGGCCTCGTGCTATGCCAGGGAGGGGGGGAGCTGGGAAGGAGGGGAGAGCTGGGAGGAAGCAGAGACAGGACACCTGACCCAAACTGACCAAAGAGTTTATTCCATACCACAGCACGTCATGTCCAGGATGTGAAGTCGGGGGGCGGAGACCCGGAAGGCAATGGGAGTGGACTGGGGGTGGACGCCATGGTCAGGTTTTTGGTACTGGGGGGTTCACTGCTGGGGGGTACACTGGCTGGGTCAGGCTTGGTGAGCAGTTGTATTCTCTTTCTTTGTATTTCTCTTGTATTATTATTGGTGGTGGCAGTAGTGATTTGTGTTATACCTTAGTTACTAAACTGTTCTTATCTCAACCTGTGCAAGTTGCATTCGTTTAATTCTCCTCCCCATCCCCCGGGACTGGGGGAAGAAAGAGGGGAGTGAGTGAGAGAGTAAAACTTCGTGAGTTATTAGCCTGGGTGAGGCTTAAACCACGACAGCTGTATACATAAATCAGTTATGATCAACAATAAACAAGGCAGAACCATGTTTATGTTAATAGAAACCAGCAGCTATTACAAAGGCTGGGAGTAAAGGTTGAGAGTCGAGTAAGAATAACACCCTAAGTTCAGTCATTAAAATACATTCATGCTTTGGGTTTACAGAACCTGCACTTTACTACTTCAGTTTAATTTCAACATATAAATACAGAGCTCTTAAGGAAGAATACCTTGTTATTTACAACCCAGCACTTTTCATATGCTAAGGGTAACAGCAATTAACTTTAATTTTCTGACCAAACTATTGTCTTAAAACCAGAGATTGCCTCCGCAGAAAGAAAATGGTTATGCAAATAAAACATTTGTTACTGCTAAAAAAGTTTGGTGTATTTCCTTGGGTTTAGCTGTTGATTTTATTGTGTTTGGAGTTTTTTTGTTGTTGTTTTGTTTTATTAAGCATCAGTGGCTTCTCTCCTTCCTATTCAGAAAGCTTATCCTGTTCTTACAGGCATCAAGACTGCACGCTCTTACAGGCATCAAGGCACCATGACTTCCAAACACAATTTGGAATTACAGCATCCAGTGGCTATACAAGCCCCCATGACAGAGTTTAGCCTAGCTCTAGGAGATAGTGCTGTTTTCTATGAACTCAGACAGGCATATTGCTACTCACCACAACTAAAAGTTGCTTCTCACAGGACACACCATTTCCCACAAGCCAGTCATCAGTCAGTTACAGCAATTACAACAACTGGAATCAGAACAATCTGCCTTCATTGTATCCCTCAATAAGGATCTAAATGTCAGCTTTTTGATAATTTCTATCCACTTGTTTTGAGAGCATTAGTATGATATTACATTTAAACTGTGTCATGGTTTAAGTCCAATCAGCCACGCAGTTTTCTCGCTCACTCACTCCTCCAGCTTTATTCCCCCAGTCCTGGGAGGATGGGAAGGAGAATCGAAAGAACACAACTCGCACAGGTTGAGATAAGAACAGTTTAGTAACTAAGGTATAACACAAATCACTACTGCTACCACCAATAATAATAATGACAAGAGAAATACAAGGGAAAAAGAATACAATCGCTCACCACCTGATACCAAGCCCGACCAAGCAGTGCACTCTCAGCCTTTCGGGTCTCTGCTCTCCGTTTTTACATCCTGGGCATGACATGCTGTGGCATGGAATACCTCCTTGGTCAGTTTGGGTCAGGTATCCTGTTTTTGCTTCCTCCTGGCTTCCCCTCCTCCCTGGCAGAGCATGAGGCTCAGAAAGTCCTCGGTCAGACCAAAACATTCTAAGTCGTAACTATAAACATCAGTGTTATCAGCACTGTTCCCAGGCTGAAAGCCAAAAACACATCACTGCACCAGCTACCAAGAAGGAGAAAAATGGCTGCTGCTGCTGAACCCATGACAAACTGTAACTCTGATCACTCTGAAAAAGATCCTTGCTTGAGCAAGTACTTCAGCTCACCTCAGTCGTAGATAATATTTCTCTGATGATTCACTGGAGATTGTGTCCCAAAGTTACATTAATTTAAACTGTGGAGAAGATTACCTTATTATCCCAGAGGAAACCATGGGACAGGTCTCATCTCTGAAATTTATTCCAAAATAAATGGTAAATCAATTTAACATCAATATCAACCCTTCATAATTTTAAGCAATATTAAAAAAAGAAAATCAAACCTTTTGTTAGTTGTTTTCCACATGGAGGCTTTCAGTGTGCAGATATAGGATTCTAAGGACTGAGATGTTGATGGGCAATGGTATATGGACTTCATCCCATGTTGCCTATGTGTGGTAAACCTTAGCTTGAGCCACATTGCTACAGACAGGGCATTCTGCTCTTGAGAGTTGTTTAGATCGCATAATTCATACTTTTTTAACTTCTTCATATTTGTTTCATATGAATTTTAATCACATACCACAGTGAGAACTTGTATTAGAAATTTTGTTACAAATATTCAATACAATACTATACTCCCATTGCTTCCCTGTTCAAAAGACTAATTCAGTCAGTCCCTCAGTATTTCTACTTTTGTGTAGTCTCTATATAGGAAAAAGCATATCAAACTGTACATATATAGTAAATTACATATTCCTATACAATCAAGTGTAATTTACTTTAATAGTCATTGCATAGAATAATAATTTCTTATAACTTCTTTTAGATAGCTTTATTTACAACCCCACAGATGCTATTAATTTGCTGAGAAAGAAGCAAATTAAGGTGTTTTTACAGGCACATTATGCAAAAAAAAAAAAAAAAAAAAAAGCCAGCCAGAAAATACTGATTTAGAAGGGTCTACAACAATATAAATAATTCAAAATATAGAACTATTTTTATTCATATTTGTCTCATGTCCTATAACTTTATTTCTCAACAGCAATACAGTTTAATGGCACACACATAGCCTGAACCATTAATTCCTTATGTTATTTTTATCAACTACATATATATTGCTGACTGACCAAGTGTTTGATTTGTTTTTTTTTTTTTTTAAATTTGGTGGTTTTTCTAAGAATGAAATTCCAGTGACATCCTTCAAGAAGAGTCTCAAATGCACTTGATCGTTTGACATTGCAGACAAATACTGGATTTTAAAGGCTCACAATAAGTATCCTGTAGTACAAGAAAACTGCACTGATAGGTATAACAGAAAGCAAACAGGTAACAGTTTTTTTATTTCCATGAGTACTAAAGTCTTGGTAACTTCTCTGAGGGAGGTTAATACCTTAATAGCCAATACCCAATGGTTTGAGAAGTAAGAAATGGAGATTCAATCCATTTTCTTTTAAGGCAAAGCTGGAGCTTGAACCTAGACACATATCCTGGTATCCTTTTGCAGTAAGAGAACAGGTCAAGCTCTCTTTCCTTTCTCTCCCTTACTATTATTAAATTATAAATAAATATCGATTCATTCTAGAACAGACAAGAAACCTGAACTTGAAGTTGTTTTATTCTGTGACACTCTATCATCTGCTTTATTTGTTCTCCTTTTCCCATTCCTTGTTCCACTGAAAAGGTCTCTCTTAGATCTGACAGCTTCTCCTTGAAATCAGTCTGTTTCCAGATAAAGTGATCATTAGAGGAAAGTGATCACCTGGGAGAAAGAAGGTGTCATCTGTACTGTTAACTGAACTGCAATGAATTATTTCCAAGTGACTTACTAGATGAAAAATCATGTATTTTGCTGAAAAAAAATCTTTGGCCAGCTTTGCTCACAAATCTAAGAATTAAGGTAGGATTTATTTATTTTCTTTAATTATCTGTACATCTATCATGCTAAATACACACACTGTATTAAATATCTGGATCCAAAATTGTATCAGTTTGTGACTTCAAAGGCTAGTTAATTTGCTCTAAAATATCTTTTCTGATCAGAACTTGAATCTATTATTAAAACGATCTTTTATACTCAAAGAGAACTGTTCCTCTGAGAATATCATTCCTATGTAAGCAAACATCCTTTCACAGTTCAAAGTCAGTCTGTAGCCACTTATGAGCTAAGACAGAGGATAGCTTCCATTACAAAACTCCATAAAGACACTTCTCAAACAGGCTCATTCCAATTCATGAAATGCTTGCTTGCACAAACTCAGTGTAATGCACACTACGGGCTAGAAGAAACTGTCAGCACTTGAGAAAGGACATGTAGAAAGGCAAAGCACTGAGTATTAACACCAGATCCATGAATGCTCACCAACATGAATGATCTCCAACACCACTCAGCATGTGTTCCTTGACACAGCAAGCTACTCTGTCATTTTGATAAAGGGGTGAGATACTCACTAACTGTCCATAACTGGATTTGTCTTTTGTTTTTTCTTTTCTACATAATGAACACCTTCCATTGTAACAAGTACCTTTATCACAGTAAGTTCTCTGCAGTTAAAGTTATTTCACAATTTTTCAATTTCCTGCTAGGGATATCCTATTATATTGATTTGTTTCAATATTGTCTATGGTAAAATCTATTTATTTGGTTTTTTTAGATAGATCTGTTTAGCACTTTTTCTTGTCAAAGGTGATCATCAAATTCTTGCACCCTCTGAAACATCCACAGCACTACTGTATTAGACCCTTCCTTCTTTGTAACAGAAAAAGTCCTTAAAGCACATCTTATCTCTGCTAAGTTCTTTTGTACCTCAGTCCCTTCTTTCTAGTTCATAATTGCACTGTTCCATATGCTTCTGTGTGAAGAGATAAGGAACATGAATAAATAATAAAGTTAAGGAACATACCCAAACCTCTTAAAAACCCCCAAACAAAACAAGCAACAACAACAAAAAAAAAAAAAAAAAGAGAAAACAAACCCTCCAAACCTGAAAGCCTTTATTTATTTTTGGCTGTTTCCTGCTAGGTTTTACAAGATTTTTTTTTTTCTGTGACAGAAGATAAATTATGTAGTTTCTGAATTCTATCAAGATTCAGTTCTGATGGCTTTAAAGAGAAACACAGTCTTTCAGTTTTAATCTTACCTTTTCTCCTCTTTAATAACCTGTGATCAGAGTGCCTAAAACATTTGGACAGACACCGCTACTTAATATTGTTGTACATATTTTTGCAACATCCAGTAGAAAATTTATCAGAAGTATTGAGAATGTACAAAAGTGACTTACCTTGATGTCTATCCAGAAAATAGGAACCTGAAAATTTTCAACTTAATGCTTTGTCTCTACTCCTAATATTTTTCAAGGCAATGAGCATTGAAAAGGAAAACAATAAATCTTTTGGCTCTTTCACATGCCTGTTTTGTAAGCTCTAATTATTCTAGTACTACAGTTAAATTTCTAATAATACATATATGCCCTAATGAATCAGCTAAGCTCTTAAGAACTGGCTTTTAGGGAAGCAGAATGCTGCAAATCTCTGATGTGCCACATGTATAATAAAAACATACCATAAAAAGCTTCTGTTTAGTGCTCCTTACAGCAACAGCCTTAAAAGGGGTGCAGATGGTATGGGGTCATGGTCTCCACTCAATAATCATCAGAAGCAACCAGCTGTGGAAGGGAGCACATGAGCAACAATTAAGGAAGGCAACAGCAGGCAGTAGCTCCCACCATGCATTAGTAGTTGTGTTGAGTATTGTGCTTACCTGAGGCATGATGCTTCCTTGAGTGCCTGCTGGAGTACTGCAGATCCACACCATCCCCATGATAGAGACCAGTGCCTTAAAGGCTCAGCTAAGCCCTTACTGACTTCTAAAAGCACAAAATTTAAAAGGGAGTTAAAAAGAGATAAAAGTTCCAAACTTTGCTTTTCATGTTGACTTTCTTAAAAATGAATGTTTTTAAAAACCCTTAGGGAGATGCAGGCTTCAAAGTCAGACAAAAGACTTTCCCAAAAAGTGTGATGAACAAAACCACAGCTTCTTTGGCTAACTCTCTTTATGTGCACTGGAAAATCTGAAGATCTGTTAAATGACAAAGTTTGGTTACCTCGAGTCTTACTTGATGAGAAATATACTATTTGAGTGACAACTATTCAGAGGGAAGAAAGGAAAGCAGACAAATAAAAAAGACCTTTCTGTGAACCAAAGACTACACAAAGATTTTTCACAAATGAAGATTTAAAGGTACTTGAAGAAAACAGGTGGAGATTTTGCTTTATAAAAACAGAGTTGGCAGAAGTTGATATGCAAATTATGAGCTTACAATGATGATAGGATGCCTCCCCTAAAACCAGGTTTCTGATCTTAAATAAATCACTGGTAGTTACTCCTTGCTCTTTTGGTCCAGTTGGGCAAAGAAAGATGGTGTCTTGATCACATGTTATGAACAATTTAATGCAATCTATTCCTAACTATTAAACTATAAAAGATCACTGGTCTTACAATTTTTTTTTTCTAATGTGTAACACACATGAGCTTTTTAACAGATGCTGAAGTTACCCTTTCCAAAATCTCATGAGTTAAATAATTTTACTACATTTAGAAGTTCAGGTTGGGTTCTTTATAACCTGAAACCAAACTCTTGATGCATTCAATTAAAATCTTTGCAAAACCCCCCAAAATTCAAATTTGAAACTGCTCCTTAGCATTTCAAAATTCTGAACAGGTACCACTACTGAAGAAAACATAGCTATTATATATATACTTCTACAGGTTAGTAAACTATTCCAGGAACTGCAGTCTTCTATTAAGCAAAGTTTTTCAATATGTACCACTCATGGCAAGAAACTCTTGCTTACTAATACCTTATAATGCAAAAATTATTGCACAGGAATGACCACATTCCACACACAGCATAAATCCACTTAATTACTGGTTCTTTTTCTGGGGTTTGTCTGTACACAGGTAGCTAAAACCTGAAATTTTACACACACATACCCCGAACATCCAAGTGAAGTTGTGTACACACAGTAAGAGCCAAAAAAATGATTTGGCAGTAAATGTTGCTGATATATTTTGCATTTGACACTCATATTGGTGGTATGATGAATGAGGAATGCAAAATGTTGGACTGTCCTTGGTAAACAAAGCCTTTCTAAAGTAAAATATTTTAATTTAACAAAATGCAACCTGGAATAGAAAAGAAAGACAAGTGCTAGCCCTGAATCCAGAATGACTTTCTAAGAAAGGGTTGTCCCAACAGCGAGGTAAAACCTCTAGAGATTAGTGGGGATCTGAAAATAAATTCATGTGCCAATCCATGTAAATTAGTGTGTGTGTGTAAGTCTAACATAATCCTTAGTAGGATAGATGGAAATCCCACAGTAACAGCGTGAGAGTGACCATGAGGATGATTTAGCTGGCACTCAGATACGAAGTACATTTCAGTGCCAATATGCCAATAGCCACACCCACAAAAGCAAGCAGGAGCTTTTTCATTATTGTAGATATTGTTATTAGGTGGAGACTTCTGTCTACTGTGCATCCTTCTTCATGTCAGATTTGCTTTGATCAGGAAACAGTGTTACTTAATTTTTGTGTCACAAGCCATCTGAATTTCCATGATGTGAGCTATAGCTTTCTGCTAATCACCATTCTGCTCTAACATGCTCCAGCCATCTCAGATTTATGATTAAACTGCACATCCAATTGTAGAACAAATGTGTCTTACTTATCTTCTCAGTCTCTCAGGACCAGAGTGACAATGATGAAATAAGTGAAGTTTCTCCAAAACTAGAGAGAGGTAGCATCCTGCACTCAGATGCTGGGCAGAGAAGAGATTCAGAACAGCCTTGAGGAGAAGGACTTGGGCGTGTTTTTCGATGAGAAAATGAACATGAGTTGGCAGTGTGCACTTGCAGCCCAGAAAGCCAACCATATCCTGGGCTGCATCAAAAGGAGCAGTGACCAGCAGGTCGAGGGAGGTGATCCTGCCCCTCTACTCTGCTCTTGTGAGACCTCACTTGAGTATTGTGTGCAGTTCTGGTGTCCTCAACATCAAAAGGACATGGAACTGTTGGAACAAGTGCAGAGGAGGGCCACGAGGATGATCAGGGGACTGGAGCACCTCCCATATGAAGACAGGCTGAGAAAGTTGGGGCTGTTCAGGCTGGAGAAGAGAAGGCTGTCATGGAGACCTCCTAGCAGCCTTCCAGTATCTGGTGGGGGCCTATAAGGATGCTGGGGATTGGACTCTTCATTCGGGGGCTGTAGTGATAGGACAAGGGCTAATGGATTCACACTTCAACAGGGGAAGTTTAGATTGGACATGGGGAAGAAATTCTTTACTGTGATGGTGGTGAGGCCCTGGAATGTGTTGTCCAGGGAAATTGTGAATGTTCCATCACTGGCAGCGTTCAAGGCCGGGTTGGTCAGAACCTTGGGTGGCATGGTTTAGTGGGAGATGTCCCTGCCCCTGGCGGGGGGGGGGGGGGGTGTTGGAACTTGGTGATCCTAAGGTCCTTTCCAACCCTAACTATTCTATGATTCTATGATTCTATGTTGCTCCACGTACTCTAGCAACAGATGCAGTCTGTCATTTAAAAATGAAGAAAAAAAAGAAATATTAAAAGAAAAAGAAAGAGAAAAAGAAAAAAATTAGAACAAAAAGGAAAAATATTAAAAGAAAAAGAAAAAGAGAAAAGAAACAAAACTAAAATCAAAGGTAAAAGAAAACTTTATTGGCCAATATTTTTTTTTTTTGAGGACAAACTGATAAGCGATAATCCTCAGACTTAGTGTGACATACCTGCTTTGGCTAATTTTTGCCTTAAGTATGCTGTTTTCTGTGCAGAGGGAACACATGTGCCAGCCTGGCCTGCTAAGCCTGCTTTTGCTCCTACTTCACCATGGAACCAGTGCAAACCCTGGGGCCACTTGTACACCCTAAGCAAGTGAAGAGGCTGAGACTGAAACTCAATACTTTCACACTGAAAAGCATTCATCTTTCACAGGGTGTGTGGGTAATATATAGTTCTTAAGTGTGTTTGTGATATATATGCAAAAGTGTTTGGCATTCAAAGGTTTCTGGTTTTTTTGTAAGCTCTTGGAAAAGCCATTATTTAATCTTAATAAAAGATTGGTAAACTTTTTCATTTGTTTTCAGGTTTTTCTCAAGGGGCACCAGTTCTTGGCAACTCACTATCTCTTACTAAAAGACTGGATACTTTGAAGAGAGGAGATATCCATATAAATTTGTAGTGACTTCTGATCATTTAAATTCTCAGGTTTTCACAAATCAAAAACCCAGGACCGAGGAAGAGAGCACCTTTTCTGAACTATTTCTCTATTATGAATTCAGATGACAAAACTCTCTAAAGTGAAGTATGTTTTTCTCAATTTAAAAATAAATTTCAGGAGCACTCCACTTCATGGAGACAAGAGAATGTTTACCTCTCAGTGGCGTTTCATCAAGTAAACAACCAGACACTGCTTCCATTTTCATCACCCTCCCAGATTTACTTGGTTCTTATTATTCACACTACGCTATTTGCAAACTTGAGGACTAAGTAGAATTTTCTGTGTACTGCATCTAGAGAGTTTTAAATGTGTGTTTTACCAGCCATTTGGCGCTTTTCTCTGCAATTCATAATTACTTCTGTGGCCTCCAAATCTCTCTACACAAAGCAAATAATACTGATTTTTGCAATCTAATCTTCATAACAGAGTATCTTCTGTTCATTTAATATTAAAATACCAGTAAGATTTGGCAGATGCAGCATAAGACAGTGCTTATTAGATGACACTAATAAAGGAGTGGAAAATATGATAAACTGTTACTTAAGTGGAAAAATGTTTTTCATGGTTACTTAAATGGTGACATGATCTAATGACCGTCTCTATTTGATTAGAATGAACTTTCACTGAAGAGCACTATTCTGGAATATAAAAGCATCTCCAAGTGTCAGTAACAAAAAAGTTTAAAATGATTTCATCTCAAAATGAAAATGCATATTTTATACTATTTCTGAATAGTGCCAAATCAGCTGTGCACTTATCACTTCTTTCATCAATACAGTATTTTTAGAAAGATGCACAAATATATTTCAGAAGCTAATCACAATCTATTTTTATTACTTAGCCAACAAATATTAAATTGCCACATGTATGACTCCAGCTTAGCCCTTTTTTAAACACAGTGATGCATTTCATTATTTTAAATATTTTTTATCAGTGGAAGATCTTAATACCAACAGCTTATGTTGGAACGGCACTGAGAAATAAATTTTCCTTGAGTTTCAACTGCCAGTCACTGGCTCCCTCTGCATGCATCTTTTTCTGATACTGAAGTCAGATTAACCACTTTATTTTAGCAGTTCATATCACTGTGCTTCTGTATCCAACTCTACTTTAATTTAAATATATAGATCCTCTTTGTAATCTCAGTTGGGGTCCTATGAAAAGATTACAATGTATTGCTCTGAAGCAGCGAAAGTAGGTCTGGGGAAATCTGTAGCAAATGTGGTCATCATAATTCGTTTTTATTAGTTATGACAACATTCTTTCATCTGTTTCACATCTTTTTTTTATATTTCCTTCTGCAAATTTTGCTTAAACCAAAGGTAACAGACCAACTGAAATAAATAAATTGCTTCCAAAGTCATAATTGCATGGAAGCCTGATGATAGTGTATTAATAATATTTCAATTTCTTCTCAGAGAAAGATTAACCTCATGTGTATATGCATGGTCAAAATTCTTAAGATGTATGTTGTTACACTTTAGACAAGACTAAATATGAAATTACAGCAGCTGAAATTTCTTCTTTCAGCCTCTTTCACACACTTCAAAATTGTTTAGAAGACTCCTTTCCGTACTATTTCCAGTTTGAAATGGCTCTGTTAAAAACTGTGTTGAAAGTAAAAAACTTAGGACATACATTTCAATCTTCATTTACATTTAATTTCAGCCTGCATTAGAAAGTTTAACACCACAAGTTTAATGGCTGCTGTCTATGTACTATTGAATTCCCTCATGAAGAGGATATCAATGCAACATTTGATTATCTTTCCTCAGGACTAGCATACATACATCTAAAGATTAACAGAAAAGAGTAATTTTATTTCAGAATTTCAGCTAGCATACTTTTTCAATTTGTGGGATTAGACTTATCTTTCTTTTGAGAGGCAGAGCCTAAAAAAGCCATTAGTAAATTTATTCCAGACAGATTTTAAAATAGACAGTAGTCCCTGGCTGTATATGTAGCTGTATCTGTATCTGAATTTCCCACATTCAGACTGTGTGGAGGGTAAGTACATTAAACCACAGGTTCACTGGATACTCATGGATAAATTGCTCATAGCATGGGGAACAAACAAAAGGAATTAGAGATGTGTGCATGTTTACAGCGGTATGATAAAATAGGCATCACAGGAACATGGCGGGATGGCTCCAATGAACTGGTGTGCTGGAATGGAAGGTTACAGGCTCTTTAGGAAAGACAGGCCCAGTAGGCAGGGAGTTGCTATTTATGTTAGGGATAGGCTGGAGAGTATGGAACTCTGTCTGGGGACAGGTGAGCAGTCAATAGAGAGTTTGTGGGTCAGGGTTAAAGGGAGAACAGCAATAGGAGACATTATTGTGGGGATCTATTATATACGGCCTGACCAAGAGGACTCGGTGGATGAAGCGCACTATAGACAGATAAGAATAGCCTCACGCTCACAGGCCCTTGTTCTCACTGGGGACTTCAACCACTCTGATATCTGTTGGAAGGACAGTATGGCCCAGCACAAGCAATCCAAAAAGTTCCTCGATTGTGTGGAAGAAAACTTCCTTCTGCAAGTAATAGAGGAAGCCGACAAGG
This sequence comes from Myiopsitta monachus, assembly GCA_017639245.1. Lineage (NCBI taxonomy): Eukaryota > Metazoa > Chordata > Aves > Psittaciformes > Psittacidae > Myiopsitta > Myiopsitta monachus. Next base: position 59,575,839 of record CM029918.1, on the reverse strand, counting down.
AGATGTGCCATGCTTGACGTCATCCTCACCAACAGGGAAGGGCTGGTTGGAAATGTGACTCTCCAGGGCAGTCTTGGTTGCAGTGATATTGAGAAGGTGGAATTCGAGATCCTCAGGACAGTGAGAAGAGCATACAGCAAGCTCACCTGCCCTGGACTTCAAGAGAGCAGACTTTGGACTCTTCAGGAACCGTCTTAGTAAGGTTCCATGGGGTATAGCCCTAGAGGGCAGGGAGGCCCAAGTCTGTTGGTCGCTATTCAAGGATCGCCTACTACAAGCTCAGGAGCGTTGCATCCCAACTAGAAGGAAGTGCAGCAGGAGGGCAAGGAGACCTCCTTGGAGGGATAAAGAGCTGCTGAGGAAACTTTGAAGGAAAAAAGAGGCTTATAAAAGGTGGAAGCGAGGAGAGGCTGCCTGGGAAGAATACAGGGATGTTGTCTGGGAAGCTAGGGACCAGGTTAGGAAAGCTAAGGCCCACTTAGAATTCAACTTGTCTAGGAATGAGAAAGATAACAGGAAGGGATTCTATAGCTATGTGGCGCATAAAAGACAGACTAGGAACAACGTGGGACCTCTCTGGAAGCTATCAGGGAAACTGGCTACCCTGGATTTGGAGGAGGCTGAGGTTCTTAATGACTTCTTTGCCTCAGTCTTCACCTGACAAATGCTCTGATCACTCCACCCAAGTCTTGGAAGGCAGATGCAGAGGACTGTGAGAATGAAGACCTGGGCTCCACTGTAGGAGAGGATTTGGTTCGAGACCATCTTAAGACGCTGAATGTACACACATCCATGGGACCTGATGAAATCCATCTGTGGGTCCTGAAGGAGCTGGCAAATGAAGTTGCTAAGCCTCTGTCCATCATATTTGAAATATCACTGGCAGTCAGGTGAAGTTCCCAATGACTGGAAAAAGGGTAATATAACCCCCATTTTCAAGTAAGGGGAAAATGGATGAGCATGGAGAAGCTACAGACCAGTCAATCTCACCTCTGTGCCTGGCAAACTCTTGGAGCAGATTCTCCTGGAAGGCATGCTGAGGCGCACGAAAAACAACAAGGTGCTTGGTGGCGGCCAGCATGGCTTCACTAAGAGGAAATCCTGCCTGACCAATTTGGCGGCCGTCTATGATGGGGCTACAGAACTGATAGACAGGGATAGAGCAGCTGACGTCATCCACCTGGACTTGTGTAAATTGTTTGACACTGTCCCACACGACATCCTTGTCTCTAAGTTGGATAGACATCAATTTGATAGGAGGACCACTCGGTGGATAAAGAACTGGCTGGATGGCAGCACACAATGTGTCGTGCTCAATGGCTCAATGTCCATCTGGAGACCAGTAACGAGTGGTGTCCCTCAGGGATCGGTGTTGGGACCTGTCCTGTTCAACATCTTTGTCTGTGACATGGACAGTGGGATTGAGTGTGCCCTCAGCAAGTTTGCCGATGGCACAAGCTGTGTGGTTTGGTTGTTACGTTGGAGGGAAGGAATGGCATCCAGAGGGACCTTGACACACTTGTGAGGTGGGCTGATGCCAACCTGATGAAGTTTAAGCATGTCAAGTGCAAGGTCCTACACCTGGGTCGGAGCAATCCCAGGCACAGCTACAGGTTGGGAGGGAGGAGATTCAGAGCAGCCCTGTGGAGAAGGACTTGGGGTTGTTGGTCTATGAGAAAATGAGCATGAGTCAGCTTCAGTGTGCGCTCGCAGCCCAGAAAGACAGCCGTATCCTGGGCTGCATCAAAAGGAACGTGACCAGCAGGTCGAGGGAGGTGATCCTGCCTCTCTACTCTGCTCTCGTGAGACCTCCCTTGGAGTATTGCGTGCACTTCTGGTGTCCTCAGCATAAAAAGGACATGGAACTGTTGGAATAAATGCAGAGAAGGGCCACGAGGATGATCAGGGAACTGGAGCACCTCCTGTACGAAGACAGGCTGAGATAGTTGGGGCTATTCAGGCTGGAGAAGAGAAGGCTGCATGGAGACCTCCTAGCAGCCCTCCAATATCTGGTGGGGGCCTATAAGGATGCTGGGGAGGGACTCTTCATTCGGGGCTGTAGTGGTAGGACAAGGGTTAACGGGTTCAAACTTCAACAGGGGAAATTTATATTGGATCTGAGGAAGAAATTCTTTACTGTAATGGTGGTGAGGCCCTGTAATGTGTTGCCCAAGGAAGTTGTGAATGCTCCATCAGTGGTGGTGTTCAAGGCCGGGTTGGACAGAGCCTTGGGTGACATGGTTTAGTGGGAGATGTTCCTGCCCATGGCCGAGGGGTTGGAACTAGATGATCTTAAGGTCCTTTCCAACCCTAACTATTCTATGATTCTATGATTCTAAATGAATATCTCTTGGTATTTCTTTATTTTACAGTAAGTGTGTCCTGAAGGTAAAAAAATTCTTCAGGATGATTATTTGTAGGAAAAGCTTCCAGAAATCGAGTACTCCCTATTGAAAATAACAAGTTTCAAGCAAAGCAAAGAATCTACTTCACCATGAGATTTTTTGCTCTTCTGAAATATTGTTTCACAATAAGGAAGTAACACAATATTTCTTTGGAGTTTCCCTGTGGATTAAGATTTCCATTTTAGGAAAAGATTTTGGAACACTGATGTGGAGCCCTCCTTCACAGGACTGTCAGCAGCATTGCCTACAGATACGGATGCAGCAGGCTTCAGACTGAAATGGGAATAATCCTACTCAGCTCGAAAGAGGAGGCAGCTCTCTTTCAGCAGTTCCTACATGCCAGTTTGCAGGTATGCAGCTGGAAGAGTAAAACTGCATGCTTAAAAAATGATGGCATATCTGACATAGATTGGATAAAAAAGCATGTTTTATGATTTTTATATGGTGTCATTTCATATTTGTTTAAAGCAATAATTCTGAATCTACAAGACTCAGTAGCCGAGAAGTTCTGGGCATTATCTGTGTCTCACAGAATTGAGGGGTTTATTTATGTCAGCTCAGTAGTGGAAGATTTTTTTTGGTAGTGATAACCACGTAGTTTCTGAGACCAAAAGCAAGTGATAAGCAAGATCAACTACTGTAGTACAATTATGGAAACAAATGTGTAGGTATAAAAATAAAACTCTGTGATTTAGAGATTCAATTTATTTTTAATTAGTATCAATATAGAAATACAGCTACTCTATTGGGTTATAAAGCTGCTTACTGTCCTCTCTATAGGTGAAAACAGAGTGAGGTTACTGAAAGCAAAAAAAATCTTGTTTCTCTAGGTTTTATACTACAAATCTTTGTCCAATCAAGTACTCCACTTTTTTTCTTTCCAACTTTCCCTTACTTGCTGCTCCTCCTTTGACGTACAAACAGTTCTCAGAGGTTAAGATAGAGCAGATGAACATGGTTTTCCCATACGTCTCACACTGAAATCAGCCTTAGGCATGCTGTAAATAATTACTGAATAGATGATCTGATACTATAACAAACATTTTGATTAATGCATCTTGTTTCCAGAGTGTCAGTCATAAAGTTTAATTAGAATAAGAATTTCAGTACATTGTAAAATGATAGAAATGCTTCCTTAAAAAAATGTTTACAATGAAAGCTAAGGTATTTCACAGACTGAATTTTGAAAAAGGATCAATCAGATCTTTGTAATATCATCCCTACAGTGCACAATATTCACCAAACACAGTGTTTTCTCCTCTTGAACCAAATATATCAATCTGGAGGTACTGTAACAATCTCAAAAGCTGCTCCCCTCCTAATATCCATTAAAAAAAAAAAAAAAGAAAAAAGTGCTGAGTATTGTATAGCAAAACACTTAATTCACTGTTCAGGGCTGTTTACTACTTCATGAAATGGAACGATGAATTCAGAAGATTTCTTGGGGAAGTAGGGAAGGGAAAGAAGGGGTAAATCAGATATTCCAGGGCAAAGGACAGTACCAAGAGCAAACAGTATGAATCCCACAAAACCTCTGTAAATGCTGTTCTTAGTATTATTGTTGTTTTCAAAATATTACTAGCCTTTCAAATGAAAACCAAACCAACCAAAAGCAAAACAACCCTTACATCTGTGACAGAGACGGCCACATCAGGACAGACAAAAGGCCTTACTCTTCCATTACTATGTGTCTGCAACTGGCCCGTAACTGACCTCTAGGAAAGGGTGTACAGAGTCATAGAATCATAAAATAGTTAGGGTTGGAAAGCACCTTAAGATCATCTAGTTCCAACCCCCCCCCCCGCCATTAGCAGGGACACCTCACACTAAACCATGCCACACAAGGCTCTGTCCAACCCAGCCTTGAACACCACCACTGATGGAGCATTCACAACTTCCTTGGGCAACACATTACAGGGCCTCACCACCATCACAGTAAAAAACATCCGCCTTATATCTAATCTAAACTTCCCCTTTTTAAGTTTGAACCTGTTACCCCTTGTCATATCACTACAGCCCCGAATGAAGAGCCCATCCCCCAGCATCCTTATAGGCCCCCACCAGATATTGGAAGGCTGCTAGGGGGTCGCCACATGCAGCCTTCTCTTATCCAGCCTGAACAGCCCCAACTATGCTCAGCCTGTCTTCATATGGGAGGTGCTCCTGTCCTCTGATCATCCTCGTGGCCCTCCTCTGCGCTTGTTCCAACAGTTCCATGTCCTTTTTATGTTGAGGACAATAGAACTGCACACAAGACTCCAAGTGAGGTCTCCTGAGAGCAGAGTAGAGAGGCAGGATCACCTCCCTCGACCTGCTGGTCACATTCTTTTGATGCAGCCCAGGATACGGTTGTCTTTCTGGGCTGCGAGCGCACACTGAAGCTGACTCATGCTCATTTTCTCATTGACCAACAACCCAAAGTCCTTCTCCACAGGGCTGCTCTGAATCTCCTCCCTCCCAACCTGTAGCTGTGCCTGGGATTGCTCCGACCCAGGTGTAGGACCTTGCACTTGACATAGCTAAACTTCATCAGGTTGGCATCAGCCCACCTCACAAGTGTGCCAAGGTCCCTCTGGATGCCATTCCTTCCCTCCAACGTAACAACCAAACCACACAGCTTGTGCCATCGGCAAACTTGCTGAGGGCACACTCAATCCCACTGTCCATGTCACCGACAAAGATGTTGAACAAAATATGATCTCAAGATTTTTACGAAAATATTGTTTGGACCTCCAGACACTTGTGCTTTAGGGACTGTGTAATTGAAGGCAGCAGGATATGCTTGGTGGATTTTACAGCTGACTGAATGCAGTGGGGGAAGGTAGTCAAGGGAGGGAAGGTGGCCATGCAGGGGAATAGCATTGGTAAAACCATGCCATCCCAGAAGTTGCCTGAACAAAAGCTGCTGCAATGCGCTGAATCCTGAAAGGCACAAACCGAAATCTTTACTTGGAATATTTACCCTGTTTGGCAAAGAATGTGGATGGTAACATTAAATAGGCAGGTGTTTAATCAAGTTGATGCCACGTGTCCTGCATAATCCATGATAACCATTTGCCTTGTGTTCTGCTGCCTGCCGGACAGAAGGTATTTTGTGTCAGTAGTGCAATGTGCAGCCTCATGTCTCTACTGTGGTATTATGGCTGAGCAGCCCTCAGTCCAAACAGCCACAGCAATTGCCTTTAATATATCTTTCAGATTTAAAAGAACATTTGGGGGACTGTGTTCTCATTCGTACCACATTTACACATATTCTGTGTAATGTATGCAACTGGAAATGACTTTTCTCTTTCTCTAGATAAAATTCTGTCAACTGAGTCATAACAGTTTGCATTTTTCATCAGTTTTTTATGTATGTTGATCTTTTGACCAGCGTAACTGTGAAAAATATTAAATGCCTTTAATAGAAAACTGCAGTTACCTCCAATAGATGCTTATGACAAAAGAGTCACAGAATATCACAGTATTCAGAGACTGGTAGTTGGAATAGCAAGTTATGACCATACTTTGTAGAGTAATGTAAAAAAAAGTTCTAATTCTGTGTTCCTCTTTACTAGCAACATTTATCTTGATAATTACAAGAATCTTTCCTCTTTCTCTGTACAGATAGGGAAAATCTTAATCTCTATGTTTGTTGTAAATTAAAGCATAAACATTTTTTTATTCACATTTGTTTTAGTGACACAGTTTTTGTGATCCCTATTCCTGGGAGTGGGTAAATTCTGAGATTATACTTAGTTTTTACTGAATGGTTATAAAAGCTTTAAAAAAACTATCTTGAAAAAAAATATCTCACAACAACTGCGTATTTTAAATAGTTTTCACTTTTAACAAAACATTACTGTGAGGGTGGTGAGGCACTGGCACAGGTTGCCCGAAGAAGTGGTAAATGCTCCATCCCTCGCAGTGTTAAAGCCAGGTTGGAAGGAGTCTTGGATGACAAGGTCTAGCGTGTGGAGTCCCTGCCCACAACAATAGGGTTGGAACTGCATAGCATTAAGGTCCTTTCCACCTTAACCATTCTATGATTCAATGAGTTTATGATTTATTATTAAAGAACTCTGGAATTTCTATGGCAACAGCATACTTAATAAGATCACATTACTCCCAGCTGCGTGTATTAAGATGAGCTGTTATTGCTGTCTCACACAATAGCCAGTTAGAACTGGTTACCTAAATGAGAATTTCCAGTATAATTGCTCAGACAGACATTTCCTGGAAGAAAATGGAACAAAAGGTAAAGCTTCTTAACCTTCACCTTACTGGTGTGTACTCACTACAGACTGAGTACCCTTAGCAACAACATATTCCAATTTTATCCATTTTATAGGGTAGTCCTTTCCAACTGGTATTAGAACAGACGTGTCAAAGGAATAACTACTAAGATGAGAGAAACAAGTATTTTGAAACTCCTTCCTCTCCATTGCATGTTCTGTAATGAACAATTTAAAATTTTAAAAATACAAGTATTATCACATAACTTGAAAGGAAGGATCATAACACTTTTCAGAAAAGCTAATGCAAAAAAAACCAACTAGAAAGTAACCAAAATTCAGAGATCAGAAGATAAGGTAGCAGGGATTAAAATTAAAAGTGCCCTTAACATACATTCATTAAAAAAAATTGGCTTCTCAAGCAAGTTTAGCAAGAAAGATAAAAATATAAGCTCTTGGATTTCCATGAAAATACTTCTCTGAGTTATATTTCTTTGAGACTCTAACACATTTAAACGAGGCAATATGCTTCACTAAAGCCACAAAATTTCATATCGTTTTCAGACTTCTGGGTTTGAAACACTTAAAATTGTTTCTAAGGAAAACCTCAATAGAAGACAGATTTTTTTTGACATGATATCACTGTCTCTTGGTGGCACATCATGCATCCCCCTGCTGTCTTCTACAACTAATTTTGATCTCAAAGTAATACTTACTTTGTTTGTTCTGTGTTAAATACTGAAAAATAAGGAAAGCAATGAAAAAAACCTAAAAGCACCCAGGACAGATATCCATTACTCTTCTCTAAATACGTTGGAAACAAGCTTGAAGAGCGTGCAACAAGCTCACTGCCCTGGACTTACAAGAGAGCAGACTTTGGACTCTTCAGGAACCGTCTTAGTAAGGTTCCATGGGGTATAGCCCTAGAGGCATGGGGGCCCAAGACTGTTGGTTGCTATTCAAGGATCGCCTACTACAAGCTCAGGAGCGTTGCATCCCAACTAGAAGGAAGTGCAGCAGGAGGGCAAGGAGACCTCCTTGGAGGGATAAGGAGCTGCTGAGGAAAATTCAAAGGAAAAAAGAGGCTTATAAAAGGTGGAAGCGAGGACAGGCGGCCTGGGAAGAGTACAGGGATGTTGTCTGGGAAGCTAGGGACCAGGTTAGGAAAGCTAAGGCCCACTTAGAATTCAACTTGGCTAGGGATGAGAAAGATAACCGGAAGGGATTCTATAGGTACATTGCGAGTAAAAGGCAGACTAGGGGCAGCACAGGCCCCCTCTGGAAGCTATCAGGAGAACTGGCTATCCTCGGTTTGGAGGAGGATGAGGTTCTTAATGGCTACTTTGCCTCTGTCTTCACTGGCAAATGCCCTGACCACTCCACCCAAGTCTTGGAAGGCAGATGCAGAGACTGTGAGAATGAAGACCTTGGGCTCCCTGTAGGAGAGGATCTGGTTCAAGACCATCTTAAGAACCTGAACGTGCACAAGTCCATGGGACCTGATGAAATCCATCCGCGTCTCCTGAAGGAGCTGGCAAATGAAGTTGCTAAGCCACTCTCCATCATATTTGAAAAATCATGGCAGTCAGGTGAAGTTCCCAATGACTGGAAAAAGGGAAATATAACCCCCATTTTCAAGAAGGGGAAAATGGATGAGCTGGAGAGCTACAGACCAGTCAATCTCACCTCTGTGCCTGGCAAACTCTTGGAGCAGATTCTCCTGGAAGGCATGCTGAGGCGCACGAAAAACAACAAGGTGCTTGGTGGCGGCCAGCATGGCTTCACTAAGAGGAAATCCTGCCTGACCAATTTGGCGGCCGTCTATGATGGGGCTACAGAACTGATAGACAGGGATAGAGCAGCTGACATCATCCACCTGGACTTGTGTAAATTGTTTGACACTGTCCCACACGACATCCTTGTCTCTAAGTTGGATAGACATCAATTTGATAGGAGGACCACTCGGTGGATAAAGAACTGGCTGGATGGCAGCACACAGAGAGTCGTGCTCAATGTCCATCTGGAGACCAGTAATGAGTGGTGTCCCTCAGGGATCAATGTTGGGACTGGTCTTGTTCAACATCTTTGTTGGTGACATGGACAGTGGGATTGAGTGTGCCCTCAGCAAGTTTGCCGATGGCACAAGCTGTGTGGTTTGGTTGTTACGTTGGAGGGAAGGAATGCCATCCAGAGGGACCTTGACACACTTGTGAGGTGGGCTGATGCCAACCTGATGAAGTTTAAGCATGTCAAGTGCAAGGTCCTACACCTGGGTTTGAGCAATCCCAGGCACAGCTACAGGTTGGGAGGGAGGAGATTCAGAGCAGCCCTGTGGAGAAGGACTTGGGGTTGTTGGTCAATGAGAAAATGAGCATGAGTCAGCTTCAGTGTGCGCTCGCAGCCCAGAAAGACAGCCGTATCCTGGGCTGCATCAAAAGAATGTGACCAGCAGGTCGAGGGAGGTGATCCTGCCTCTCTACTCTGCTCTCAGGAGACCTCCCTTGGAGTCTTGTGTGCAGTTCTATTGTCCTCAGCATAAAAAGGACATGGAACTGTTGGAATAAATGCAGAGAAGGGCCACGAGGATGATCAGGGAACTGGAGCACCTCCTGTACGAAGACAGGCTGAGATAGTTGGGGCTATTCAGGCTGGAGAAGAGAAGGCTGCATGGAGACCTCCTAGCAGCCCTCCAATATCTGGTGGGGGCCTATAAGGATGCTGGGGATTGACTCTTCATTCGGGGCTGTAGTGGTAGGACAAGGGTTAACGGGTTCAAACTTCAACAGGGGAAGTTTATATTGGATCTGAGGAAGAAATTCTTTACTGTGATGGTGGTGAGGCCCTGTAATGTGTTGCCCAAGGAAGTTGTGAATGCTCCATCAGTGGTGGTGTTCAAGGCCGGGTTGGACAGAGCCTTGGGTGACATGGTTTAGTGGGAGATGTTCCTGCCCATGGCCGAGGGGTTGGAACTAGATGATCTTAAGGTCCTTTTGAACTCTCATTATTCTATGATTCTGTGATTCTAAGCTCAAATCACAAAATCCCTGACATTAAGATTCTTAAAAAAACTCTTTAAAATGTTTAAGAATTGGTGGTCATAAAGAAGGCACATATTCATATTCAATCTTTTTGTTCGTGAGAAAAAGATTTCACCTAATTTGAGGAATCTCAGAAACCCTTCAGAAGTCTTTAATTAATGTCGGTGAGGGCCAAAAATGTTTAAATCCACTTCAAAGATTGTATTTAAAGGGTATTGGAGCAAATAAAGAGACCAACCCTTTAATTTGCTGCGCTTAATTTCGAGGATATAAGCCAGCTTAGAAAGTTAAGGGTATTCTTGAAGACAAAAAAAAAAAAAAAGAAAAATATCTGATTTCATCTAGATACTCTGAAATGCAATATCCTCCAGGCACCACTTAAAATTAGATTTTTGAGATTAGAGTTTAAACCACAGTAATTATTTAAAGAAAGTGGATGCTACTAGTTTAAGTGGCAGTAAAAATTCCATTCTCCTAGGATGGAAGTTCACTGCTGCAATAAGAAAACCCCACTAAACAAAATAAATTCTCCTGCAAAAAATTGTGAAAAATTCCCAGTAAAAGAAGAGATTTCTGTTGAAAGTCAGCTTTAGCTATTAAAAAAAAAAATATAAAAATCACACCAAAATACATGGTGTGCATTTTCTTTGTAACGCTGAGAAATCGTGTGCTGATCCCATCTTCACAAGGCATAAATACAAGATTCTTAATCTTGCCCAAATCAGATTTTGGGTTCAAAATCCAGCAAAACCCTACTTCCACCAGAATTATACAAGCACAAAAGATAAATTTTAAGATACAGAGTGGAGTGTGCTATTCTAATGAACCTGTAATTCCTGAACTGCTTAACCAATTCATTTTCTAGTTAAATAAAATAATCCAAAACAACAAACAAAAAAAAAGATTAAAAAATTTGATCTATAGTTCACATTATCAAAACTGCAACACCACACATACACTCAAGAATCTGTGGTATTCTTTAAGTCTCCTACTTGTTTATAGTAAATTATTTGCATGGTAATTACATTTTCATAATAAAATGTGGTTAAAAATTTTCCATCAAATTTATCTCAAATAATGAGCTACTGCATTTGTTCCTTTGCACTTTAAAGTGAGGGGGAAGGAAGGAGTCTATCTTCCTGAAGAAGCTGAAATAGAAAACACTTCTTTTCTTTTCAGTTTATACTGTTTATCTCAAAAAGTTCCCAGTGTTTGCTTGTCCCAGCCTGCTACATCAGCACATTTCATTCAATTGCCAGCTGTGTTCTCAGCGCTGGAAAGAAATGGGTTCACATGAATGTGGAGCCAGTCCAAAGTCCTGAGTGTAGATAATAGTCCTAATTAGCCACTCCCGGGGGGGTGATGTGCTAAGAGGCACCAGTTTAACTCAGTTAAAATGATTTCCTAAGAGTTCTCAGCATCTTCACTGAAGGAATCAATCAAAAATGGCTTCAGAAGAAAATGTAATTGCTTTCAAGGATTAAAATTTTAATCAGGAGTATTCAATTAGCAGTTAATGTTGAGATCCACAGTTTAGATTTTTATGCAAATATACCATTCTTATATTCAGTCTTGAAGAAAAATTTCATAGCAAAAGCAGTTCTGTCTCTCAGCTCATCAAGTCAGTGATAATTTACTTTGAAGAATATTTTACATTTACTACATTTGGAAGTATGGAAATCAGTTCAGTTTTGTCCCTTTTACTGTAATTAATCTTTGCATTAGTTGTGTGAGGCAGCTAGTAGCATTTTCCTTCATTTGCATCCGGTGCTTTTAAAGACATCCAACCAACATAAGATAAATGATATATATTAACTATGTAGTCAGAACTGAGTTTAGCAAAAGCTCGTTCGCACTTCCTTCTTCAAGAGCAACAATTCTGGAAGATCTAGAACTAAAACCTTTACAGTTACTAAGAATCAGATCTTAAGAACTACCAATATAAATGTCAGGAACCTTTTTTTTAAACTCTCCCCCTAAAACATTATGTGTTCTGAGAGCAGGAGCCAGTGGAACTTGCGCATAGATAGTTGTAGTTATGTTCTAGGGTCATTCCATAATTATGTCACTTTCTTTGGTCATATCCAGCTTTAGTTACATTAAGTAGAATTTTGAATCATGGCTAGAGCTAAACATCATTGTCCAATTTTTAAATTAGAAAATATCATGTTTAAATTTTCTTGTTTGGGATTTGACAATATATCAAAAGTCTGTTCATTAAAGACTCCCTATAGGGCATAGAAATGTATGAGACTATTTCCTAGCCTCCATAGAGCTGTTAAATTTTCTGATATATATCATAAAATATGTTATTTTATCCTTGCTGTAGTCAGTGTATTCCAGAAACTCATAGAAATAGTTAAATAATTTAATTTCTCTTCAAAACCTGCAGGCAATGACTGTTATAAATGGCACAATCTATTCTTATGTAAAATCTAAGACAAATAGATGTGTTCAAAGGCTGAAAAAGTGTGATAAATTCCATCGGAATTGAAAAACTTTAGAGCTGACCCTTTTTAGCTGTCTAAATGATATTTCAGTTTTATTATTCAGTCTAAAAGATATATCTAAAAGGTATTTCAGTCTTAATACTCCCATTTTTATTTGAAAATCTGACATTAATATATGATCAAAGGCATCACATATATACAAGTTAGGTTAAGCTGATTCTTTTCTGTTGAGAATTTGACCTTACAAATCATATTGTCTTTGAGGACATAACAGATGAATTTATTCCTCTAGAGGCTAAATGAAACAAACAAGCAAACAAGATATTTCCCTAACCATTGCTTGAATCAAATATCTAATTAAATATACATCAAGAAGTTTATAGACTGATTGTCATTTTGATCACTACCTTCTTGCTAAGGAAGCAAGTTCTCATAAGCACTGAGCAAGGTGGATTGGAGGTAAGCCTGATCTGCTTCTGAGATAATACTACTCTACGTAAATTAAATCCTGATGAAACAACCATCAAGGCTTCCCATTGCTTTAGTTTTAGGGTTTTCTTTCTCAGTACGGACTGTTGATGACATTATTGAAAATATATTTTTGCACCAGTATTTCAGAAAGACAGCGTCAGAAATAATTTATCTTCTGATTTCTTAAATAAGGATTCCATCATGACCACATGGTGGCATATCAATGGACATATATTAGTGAACACACAATTTGATTTTTCAACATTAGAAGCTGAATACAAATAACACTTCATTTGATTTTTCATGCGATTTCTGACATAGCCAATTACTGACGCAAGATCTGAAGTACGTTGACAGCACAAAACTGAGAAAGAGCACAGGTTATGGTGGTCTCAGTGCACACATTGAGAAATAATACACTGATATCTGAAAAAAAGAGAATTTAACCTGAGTTTTAGGATAACTACTTAGCCTTCTATTAAATAGTTTCTAAAGGGGAATATGGCTGTTCAGTTTCTCAAGAAATTTGAAATACCTATGAACAAAACCCCTAAAAGCCTGCTCTGGAGGGCTCTTTGCCACAATATAGCCATGTACCTTTTTCTGATCATTGATTTCCATAAGGTCAATGTTTGAAGAATAATAGGCAAAACTATATGACCTTCAGTGCTGCTGAAGCCACGAAGATGTACGCAGAAGCAATTGCAAAAATCAAGAAACACATTAAACTTGCACAAATTGTTTGATTTTATAGCATTAAAGTGTCCAGTGACATTTGATTAAAAGTAACAGGTAACTTGGTAAGGAATTATTAAATGTCATACTTAAGATATATGTTGATATACATATAGTATATATATGCATACATGTTATGTGAATAATTACGTATGCTATATCGTAACAAGAAACTGTGAATTTGTGTTCTACAATCAATATTTTCTTTCCATGGAATCATTATTTCAGTTTTGAATTCAAGAATATTAAAATATAGATAATTATATGTTTCAAATATAGTTTCAGAGGACTCTGAACTGTGTTATTGAGACTGCACATGCATAATAAAATTGTATTTTCAAAGTCAGAAGTAATGTATTTACATAATAGTAATTAGTAATGTAATTACATAGTTGAAGATGAACTTTACATTAAATGAACATTCTGTTGTTCATTCTTACTTTCTTTAAACTAAAAAAGAGAAACAGGAAAGTAAAATCCAAAACCATCTGAGAATTAAGAAAAACAGGGGAATTAAGGGAATTACAGTTTAAAATCTATACTGACTGTGTCCTAAAGCTGTGTAAAGTAATCTTTTACTAAAGGTGAACTATGGTAACATAATACAGAGACAGGTTTAACCTCAGTAGGAGCATTGCCACAGCAATGGAAGCCCTCTCATCATCATACAACCAGCAAAACAAAGAAGATCATCTTCAATGCAGATTTGCAACACTACAAGTATATATTTATGTGTGTTAAAGGTGATAGGTCCTCTAATGGAACTTAAAAGTTCAGCTAAAGGGAGAAGGATTGGATTGCCTTAAATGATTGTTTGAATGGCCTTTGAAGGGAGAGAAGAACCAGAAATGATATCCTGACCACTGACTTGTCTTCACTTTCCCAGTCTATCTGTTGTTCAGGCTCTTGCAATCCTCTACATATCACCCATAGAGAGGGAGAGGATTTGCTCTCAGTTATACATATAATTATATAGAGAAAACCTGCATTGATTCATTTAGCTGTGATGAAAATTTCATGTATACATCCTGTAAACTGAAAAATTCTAATTCACTAATCTGTTAACAAAGATTTACAAATATTTTATAAGTTATTCCTGTAGTTTGGTTGGTTTTGAACAGTGCATCCCATGTATGCAATTTTTATAGCTCCACAGCACACACAGTTTCTTCCAATCTATAAAAGAAATTTGGGCATGAAAAATTGAGTTACTTAAGAACATGCTGAACAGCGTCTTCTACATAACACATGGTAAACCTACGATAACGTACTTTAATTTACTGAAGTGCATTAATTAAGGTTGACACCAGCACTACCATGTAAATACTGATTTCAATATGTAAGTTGATATATAACTGAATCTATATTGTCAACACAAGGAAAGTTCTATTGCCTAAGTTAATACTCCAAGTTAATACTGAAGCCATAATTTAACATTTTAATACATTGCACACATACACCAAACCTATCCCACAACATATAAATACAACTATGAATCCGATACTCAGATCAAGTTGTTTTTATTTGATGTTTGAATAACAGAATAAGCTACTTAATAAATCAACATGTTTATTTTGTTAAAAAAAAATCAAACAATTACCAAAAAAAATTCAAAACCAAAGCCCAAAAAGTGAGACTCTTCAGATACACATTTTCCCCCTATGATGGTTGTCTTAGGATTTAAGTATAGAAATTCAAAGGTTAGAGAACATTATACAGTAGGAGGTTTTTTTCCATCTAAAATTAAACAATTAGAAAGAAGTTGGATGCTAAGGAGCTTTGTCAAGACTCATATTTTACAGGTGTCAGCTTGTATCAATTTTTTGACTCTTATCAAGCACTGCTAAATGCAACCTCTTTATAAAACACAGTACTACTTCAAGATCTTCAAAGGCCATGGCAGGGGGGTTGGAACTACATGATCTTAATGTCCTCTCCAACCCTAACTATTCTACGATTCTATGATTCTATGAAAATCAGTGCTCAGTGTTTAATTACGATTTAGCTATCAAAACTAATATATTCCAAGATAAATAAGTATGGATATTTGTTCACTGCATTTAACCAAGTAATCCACAAGGTTTCAATATGGGTTCATAATCATTTCTATGGTACAAACAAATAATTGACTTGTTAAAAATAGAAATTTTGTAAAAGACAATTAACAGGTACGGGGGGCATCTCTTCTGTTCCAAGTTTTTAAAGAAACATATTTTTTCAATCTTTTATCATCAGCAATTTAATAAGTGTAGAAGTTTCATATTTCTTCTTTTGAAGGCACTAACGGATATTTTAGTAATATGCTTATCTACAGCTAACAACCATAATTAGCTTAAGTTATGGAACGCCCTAAATAAATAAGAGTAGTTTATAGTTGTTCAGAACCACAGTTTGTTCTGCTGCTGTTTTGTTAAATATTTGCAGAAAACATGATTTGCGTCATTTGCAAGTTACATAAACCTTTATAATTATGGCCTAAGGTATTATACAAAAGTTATTTAAGTAATTCCCAAAGATTGCTGCTCAGTGCACCAAGCATTAATCATCTGTTATGTCTATTATAAATGCAGAAGCAATTAAGTAGATCTATGGTGAGAACAAGTTATTGCCAGGCATGTACAGAATCATTCTTCAGTGATGTCATAGCTGATGAAGACTGTTGTGTTGTTTGGTGTTTATTTGGTTTTTTTTTCTTGTTTAGTGAAGAATAAAAATACCACTTTGTGCCAAAAATTCTTGAGGTGTTTCAAAATAAAGTGTGGAACAACAGAAGTTTCATAAATTATGAATAGATTTAAAATGCATACAAGAGAAAATATACCCCCCCCCCCCCAAGAAAGTAGCAAATTTAATATTGATGTTGCAAAATTAATACAGATCAATGTCCTAAACTCTTCACAGGATTTGTTTAGAAAGAATACATGAGTATCAGTCTCACGCAAAATTACTTTTAAGGTCCAACATTTGAATATAAAACCTGCTGCCTTTGCCCTGTGAATTCACTGAAGGCAATGAAAATTTTACTTGAGTGAAATATAATAAAAGACTGGCTATCAGGCAAGCAAAAGCTATTACATGAAAGAACAAAGACAGTGGAGCAGAAGTACCGTAAGCTGATATGTTTGCATGCATACTTTAACAGGCTACTGCCTCTCTAATGGAACTTTTCCTTTGCTGAGCTTGGGTAACTTATAATAATCTATTCCTGGTCTATGAAATAGGATGTAACTGCCATATGGAGGTGCTGGCACCTTAAAACATGCTCAAATTGCTTTTCCTTCTATAAGCATATTAATTTTCTCAGAGTATTTCAATGGCTGGTGTTGCAAGGAGATGAGAATCACACACTGAATATATTGTAGCACATACTCAAAACTGGGCCATTCCTAAAACGCATAGGTCTAATTGCAGTTTTCCTGAAATCCTTTATGGCTTCAGCGTGCTCTGATTTACAGTTCCAGTTACCAAAGGGAAAAACCCCTCATAAATACAGCTGTGAGTACATCTTGTTTATCTCAGAAACTTCACACAAACCTACATGCTCACATCTGACAGTTAATCCAAGATTTGTTTCTGAGTTTTAAGTTTTGGATGTAATGTTTAATTATGTAATATTTTTACAATTGCCTACTATGAAGCAGCTGGGCACTGCATTGTTTCATTGCCACCTTTGAAGCCAATGAAAAGCACAGCACCTCCTTCTCTGACTAACTTCATCTGCTGCTCAACAGAAAGGAATTTAGCTGGGTCTTTCCTTTTTACTTTGTGAGTCTTTAGTGAGAATGCATAGCTCAGTAAGATGCAATTAACACAGCTATTTAATACGCTTAATCTTGTCCAAAGAGCTCACCTATTTAGACACCAATGCACAGTGTCATGGTTTAAGCCTCTATAACTCATGCAGTTGCTCTCTCACTCCCCCTTCTTTCTTCCCCCCAACTCCCGGGGGATGGGGAAGAGAATCGAAAGAATGCAACTTCCCACAGGTTGAGATAAGAACAGTTTAGTAACTAAGGTATAACACAAATCACTACTGCTACCACCAATAATAATACAAGAGAAATACAAAGAAAGAGAATACAACTGCTCACCACCCGATACCAAGCCCAACCCAGCAGTGAACCCCCACAGTGCATCCCCCACACCCTTCCGGGTCTCTGCTCTCCGTTTCTACATCCTGGGCATGACGTGCTGTGGTATGGAATACCTCTTTGGTCAGTTTGGGTCAGGTATCCTGTCGCTGCTTCTTCCCGGCTTCCCCTCCCTGGCAGAACATGAGACTCAGAAAGTCCTTGGTCATATCAAAACATTACGAATCAGTAACTGAAAACACTGGTGTTATCAGCACTGTTCCCAGGCCGAAAGTCAAAAACACATCACTGCACCAGCTACCAAGAAGGAGAAAAATGACTGCTACTGCTGAGCCCATGGCACGCAGGTAAGTATCTTATAGCCTATGCCCTCTAAAAGTCTGTCCAAATGTTCAGTAGGAAAAGCAAAACAAAGTATATCAGTAAAATAAGAGTTCTCTCTACATAAAATTGATTAAAGTGATACTATCTACTTTGTCTTCAAAGAATCAGTAAGAAAAAATAAAATTTATGCACAGTAATTATTTGTAATCATAATCTGGTCGTAGTAGCAGCACTGTAAAGAGGCCATTAGAAGGCTCTAGGAAATGCAATCTCTGAAAACATAACATGGCAGAGCCAGTTGACTTACTGCTATCTCCAGGAAGCCTTTTGTTTAGTTGGATATAATAAATATTCCATTAACTGCGGATTTCATAGTCAAGATACAATGCGTTATTCATAGACAACTTTCTAACTTTTTTAATACAACCTGCAGCAAGCAAATCAACACAAGGAAAACCAAGGCTCAACGTATTGGAGGAATCACTTTCAAAATACTAAGTAAACATGGGACTGAATTGCTCACCTGCATTTACATCATAGTTACAACTACAAAAGCAATTAGTTGCACTTCCCCCTTTTTGGTTGCTTCACAGGACTTCATTAGAAGAAATATCGTCTACAAAAATCATAAAAGAAGTTTCCATGTGGGTGTAAAGGACCATTATATGATGGATTTCTGAGCTAGACTAGCTGCTGGGAAAGCTTTGAGATAGCAGAGGAATGTTACTGGGAAAGTTTTGGGAGTATTGCAGGGAAAGGTAGGCAAGATAAGAAGGAAGAAGGAAGCGAGAAGCAGACGTCCAACCAAGGCAACCAGTGAGCAAGATATCAACCAATGAAGAAAGCAAAAATACCCACATGGGTGGTGATAGTTAACCAATTGTATCTGCCGTTCATACTTGTGGGTACTTCATATAGCCTATGGGTACCTGTGGATACTTCGTATAGCTTATACCCTGGACCTATGAGTAATAAACGATTTCGTTTCCTAACCAGAAACGGGGTCCATGCCTATTCTCTATGTTTCCCTGCCAAAGAAAATTTTTCTTTGAAAGCAGTTGGAATTCACTCTAAGTGTTGCCCTAAACACACAAAGGTAACAAATTTTATTTAAAATATTTACTTTTTGTAATGTGAAATCCATTCTCTGTGTTTCAGGTGAATGACAGGTATTGCAAGGATCTTAATTGCCACATGGGATCTTCAGGTTATAAATTAGAGTAAAACTGAAAGAATTAGAAGAGGAGCAAGAGGTCTATGTGCACTCTGTCACCAGTAGTTAAGAACAAGATAAACCAGGAATCTCATTGGAATAACTCCACAGAATAGGAAATGCCCTGAAGCAGAGGAATGTACTAGAAGACATTGAGGGCCCTTCTAAATCTCTGAGTCTATATATTGGCAGAAGCAATTTTATTTAAAAGGACAGATTGACGATTCGTCTGTACCGTAGTTCTTTACCTCCATACACTGCTCTTCTTTTCTTTCCGGACTATAAGCAACAAAGAGCTAAGGGTAAACAGAGGTTGTTTGTATCAATTATTTTTTTTTTCTCTTGCCCAGCAAACACAAGAAGCAGATTATGTCTCTATATCTAGAGGCTGCGCATGTAGAGTCTGCAAAGAAACCTCAGAGGAGTGAACTGAAATCTTAAAGGAGTGATATTACATTACTCTCTGTTCTTGTGGCAGGAAAAAGATTCAGTGGACACAAACCCACAACCCCCAAACAGAAAACTATAATGAGATAAGAAAAAAAAAGGCAGTTCTGTGCCTCAGACCTTTAACTATTATCAGGAATCTTGAAATACAGTCACCTTGAATTCTGCTGTAGCAATGTTTAGATTTTGGAAAATTGGTATACATTTCTAAGTTTTCCATTTGAAAGCTTCACTGGAACAAACTGATGATGGTTTCTGTTACTGAGCAAGCAATTCTGTATCAAGCAGAGTCATAGACTGATATTCTGCCACAAAGGATATTTTGATAGTATCCCTCTTTATCTTTCTACTGCACAGCAATGAATTGCAGCTGATCTCATTAAAAACAAACAAACAAACAAGCAAACACACTAAGGTGAAGACAAACAGAAGATAAAGTACCTCTGATAGTCATACAAAAACAAGAAAAGACAAAAATACAAATGGAAAATAAAAGAAATATTCAACAACAACAATAAAAATAACAAAAAGTGGAAAATGCATTTTAAAAAATGGTTTTGCATATGGTATATTATTGTCTTTTTGTTATATAAAGTATAAAAACTGCCTGCCTTTCCACACATGAAAAACAGAAGAAACAATGGGCAGAGAAGGATTAATGTCACTTTACTGAATCTGAGCATTCCCAAATGACTTGAAAGACACCTGCAGGGTTTTCTGATGTAAGGGGAAGGTACTACCGAAGCGTCAAATTAGGGTACTGTTTCAAACTAGGTTACAATTCCTTCCACAGTATCGCCAGATTTTAGTCCTGCCTCTTACTATCTAACAGCATTTCCTTCTCATATGAGTGTCCTGGGTTCAGATACAGCAGTCATTTTTTCTCCTTCTTAGTAGCTGGTGCAGTGCTGTCTTTTTGACTTTCGGCCTGGGAACAGTGCTGATAACAGAGATGTTTTTAGTTGTTGCTAAGAAGTATTTACTCTGACCAAGGACGTTTTGAGTCTCATGCTCTGCCAAGGAGGAGGGGAAGCCAGGAGGAAGTAGAGACAGGACACCTAACCCAAACTAACCAAAGAGGTATTCCATACCACAGCATGTCATTCCCACTACATAAACTGGTGGCAGTTACCCGGAAGGGCTAGATCGCTGCTTGGGTTGGGCTAGGTATCGATAGGCAGGTGGTGAGCGGTTGTATTCTCTTCCCTTGTTATTTTCTTTATCATTATTATTACTGGTGGTAGCAGCAGTGGTTTGTGTTATACCTTAGTTACTGGACTGTTCTTATCTCAACCCATGGGAGTTACATTTTTTCAATTCTCCTCCCCATCCCCCTGGGAGCAGGGGGAAGAAAAAGGCAGGGAGTGAGCAAACGGTTGCGTGATTCTGAGTTACTGACTGGGCTTAAACCATGACAATGAGTTACATCTTAGTCTTCTGATAGTCTCAAGGATATGCTAATATATTTTTTTTTTATTTTTTCCTTAAATAAGTAACGCCTAACTGTATCCACAACACATTTTTATCTTACATATGTATTACTCAGATTTCCCAGAAGATAATTTATGTCCTTGAAATTATTCACTGGCATTCACAGGCTGAATGAATTCACTTTTGCTTAGACTGCTGCAGGTTGTGCATTGTCAGTAAAAATAATTTGTAGTGAGGTTTCAGGGTCACAATAGAGCAGACCAAAGCATCTAAGCATCAGAAAGTTTAGCAGAAGGCCTAAAGAAAAGGACCCTGCATTTTTAAAGACTGCTCTAAGTTTAAACATATATAAATATCCAAGCAGCAGGTTTTAAATATCATAGCTGCCTCTTGTTATGATCAAAGTAACAGTGAAAATAACTACTCCACTTAAAAGAGGAAGGGAAAACTTTCAAGTATGGCTGATAGCTAAACATTTTGAAACACTCCCTCAACTCTTATTCCTTTATGTAATGTTTGATGTCTCAAAGGAATTTGCAGCATTAAAGGTATAGTATTTTAAATAAATTTATAAAATGCAATTTTACACAGTGCGGCAGGGACATCTCCCACTAAACCATGCCACCCAAGGCTCTGTCCAACCCAGCCTTGAACACTGCCAGCAATGGAGCATTCACAACTTCCCTGAGCAACCTGTTCCAGTGCCTCACCACCATCACAGTAAAGAATTTCTTCCTCAGATCCAATCTAAACTTCCCCTGTTTAAGTGTGAACCCATTACCCCTTGTTGTCTCACTACAGTCCCTAATGAAGAGTCCCTCCCCAGCATCCCCATAACCCCCCTTCAGATATTGGAAGGCTGCTATAGAACATAGCATCAAAACATAGAAAGTGTCAGGATCAAGACACAAGCATAATGCCTCTCTTTAATCGCTGTTATGGCCCTGCATTTAACTGTATGAATGTACTGCTCAAAACTGGCATGCAATATTCATCCTATTTAGCACAGCAGGTTGACAAAGGATACTAGAAAAGTATATTTCTTTAAAATGCTTATTTTTATCTGTTGTGCGTGTCGTCCCACTATTGCTTATGTTTCTGAAACCCTGTTAAGAATACAAATATTCGTTTCTCGTGGATGTCACTCATCATTCATCATAGCACTGTCATTTCCTGTATTAATCTGCTGAAATTGATGTTCAGACTAAACTGTTAGGTGGAATTATTTAATTTAGAGATGTAGAAAGAGAACACAGAACTGTCACTGTTTTTTTTAAGTGGGATTTATTGCTGTTGTTTTTACAGGACATGCAGAAGCCTGATTTGCATTCTTCCACTTCATTTCTCCTACCCTTTCAGATATGCAATTCATAACTTTAGACAGTTTTCTTTGCAGTTTCCAGTGTTAGAAGAATCTGATGCCAGTGTCCCCTATTCTGTACCTACAAAGTCAGTCTCACAAGTCACAGCAATCTGTGAAAAAGAAGACAAAAAAACTCATCTCAACTCATAAAGGACTTCTTTAGAGAAACTGGGTTGATTTTTCAATCGCAATGACGTACTTCTTTGTAAAATTCATTCGTAAGCAGTACTCTTGCAAGAATATTTTATATTGTTGAAAATAACAAAAAGTAGATGCATTTCAACAAGATACAGAGTACTTCGAGGAGTGGAGAACGCAGGGGTCTGCAAAAGGCTTAAGAATACTTTCTTGGGTGGAAGCTAAAAAATAGTAGAAGATTTTGATTTATATTGGCAACACAACAGAGTCTCTGCTTCTATTGTTTTCAAAATGGATGAAATTCTTTTTCCTCTGAAATTTTCTGAATATAATACCGTGTTAAGCATGACAAATTTATAAATTACATAGAATTGAGCCTCTGAAACAAAATTATACACTGGCACTTCATGTGCAATGCATGTGGCGTCAATAAGAGTTCTTAGATCATGATGAATTCTCATTTTATCAGTGTCGTGGTTTAAGCTGTAAATTTCACTCCTCCCTCTCTTCCCCCCTCCACCTCAGATGGGGGGAAATGGGGACAAGAACCGAAAGAATGTAACTCCCATGGTTTGAGATAAGAACAGTCCAGTAACTGAGATACAATACAAATCACTACTGCTACCAGCAATAATAACACAAGAGAAATACAAGGAAAGAACATACAACTGCTCACCAAGCCCGACCCAGCCAGTGCAACCCCAGCAGCGAATCTCCCACTCCACCACCACACCCTTCCGGGTCTCTGCCCTCTGTCTTCACATCCTGGACATGACGTGCTGCACTATGGAATAACCTCTTTGGTCAGTTTGGGTCAGGTGTCCTGTCTCTGCTTCCTCCTGGCTTCCCCTCCTCCCTGGTATAGCATGAGACTCAGAAAGTCCTTGGCCAGACCAAGACAATCAGCCTTTGTAAAATTATATGCCTACTTTTTCCAAAGAGATCTGAAGTTAAACTGGTAAGACATAGTTTGTTTGGAGTCAGGGAGCAGATAAAAGCTTACACGGAGAAGAAAAACCACTCTGGATGCCTGGTTTATGCTAGTCAATTTCACGTGTGGCAAAGTGACATAATTTGTGAAAACAGTTCTCTGTCTCTGCATTGGAAAGGTCTGGTCATTTTCCTGAGTTTTTCAATAAAATCAGCAAAACAAAGAGGAGAGGAGACCATCTAAAGCTCACATAGAAGGCAAATGGCAAAGATAGGATTAGAACCATTTTTTTTTGCCTTACAGCAGAGTGCTCTAGACTATAGGAAAAAAAGCCCAACCTGTGAGAATAAAGTATACCTTAACAGTAGCATACGTCATGTTTGGTAGCAGAGATTTGAATTTTTAGTTGAACATTCGATTAATATATTGTACGATATGAAATTCCGATAAACTATTTCTTCCCAGCAGGAGAGGCAGAATTGTAAACTTCTAAGGATTTCTGATAAGCAGACTTTGCATTGAATCAAATACAAATCAGCCCATTCCATGGTAAATGAAAAAAAATAATCAGTATATTTTTGAGGTTCAAATTCCCTTTTTTGCTATCTCTGATTCTATTCTGCAGCATTCTGTACAATTTTTAAAACAATTTGCTTGTGCCTTTAATACTTATTAGTTATTTATTGCAGATTATGCTTTTATAATGAGTAATGGCAATATTTCTACCCAATGTAAGTGTTTTACAGAATTACGTGTGCTGATGTGTATGCTATAGGTCATTTGGCGCTCGGCTCAGGTACCTCTATACAAATGCCCGCCCTATGGGGAACAAGCAAGAGGAATTAGAGATAGGTGCATGTCTACAGGGATATGATATAATTGGTATCACAGAAAAATGGTGGGATAGCTCCTATGACCGGAATGTTGGAATGGAAGGTTACAAGATCTTTAGAAAAGACAGGCTTGGCAGATGGGGAAGGAGAAATGTTATTTATGCTAGGGATAGGCTGGAGAGCATGGAACTCTGTCTGACAACAAGTGATCTGTCAACAGAGAGTTAATGGGTCAGGTTTAAAGGGAGACATTATTGTGGGGATCTGCTACAGGCCTCCTGACCAAGAGGACTCTGTGGATGAAGCGCTCTAGAGACAGAGAAGAACAGCCTCATGCTCGCAGGCCCTTGTTCTCACGGGGGACTTCAACCATCCTGAGATCTGCTAGAAGGATGGTACAGCCTGGCACAAGCAATTACGGAGGTCTCTTGCTTGTGTGGCAGAAAATTTCCTTCTGCAAGTAATAGAGGAGCAGACAAGGAGAGGTGCCATGCTTGACCTCGTGCTCACCAACAGGGAAGGGCTGGTTGGAAATGTGATGCTCCAGGGCAGCCTTGTTTGCAGCGATCATGAGATGATGGAATTCGAGATCCTCAGGAGAGTAACAAGAGTGTGCAGCAAGTCCAGTGCACTGGACTTCAAGAGAGCAGACTTTGGACTCTTCAGGAACCGTCTTAGTAAGGTTCCGTGGGATATAGCCCTAGAGGGCAGGGAGACCCAAGACTGTTGATTGATATTCAAGGATCGCCTACTACAAGCTCAGGAGTGTTGCATCCCAACTAGAAGGAAGTGCAGCAGGACGGCCAGGAGACCTCCTTGGATGGACAAGGAGCTACTGAGGAAAATTCAAAGGAAAAAAGAGGTTTATAAAAGGTGAAAGCAAGGACAGGCGGCCTGGGAAGAGTACAGGGATGTTGTCTGGGAAGCTAGGGACCAGGTTAGGAAAGCTAAAGCCCACTTAGAATTAAACTTGGCTAGGAATGTGAAAGATAACCGGAAGGGATTCTATAGCTATGTGGCGAATAAAAGACAGACTAGGAACAACGTGGGACCTCTCTGGAAGCTATCAGGAGAACTGGCTACCCTGGATTTGGAGGAGGCTGAGGTTCTTAATGACTTCTTTGCCTCTGTCTTCACTGGCAAATGCTCTGACCACTCCACCCAAGTCGTGGGAGGCAGACACAGGGACTGTGAGAATGAAGACCCTGGGCCCACTGTAGGAGAGGATTTGGTTCAAGACCATCTTAAGACCCTGAATGTACACACGTCCATGGGACCTGATGAAATCCATCTGTGGGTCCTGAAGGAGCTGGCAAATGAAGTTGCTAAGCCACTCTCCATCATATTTGAAATATCACGGCAATCAGGTGAAGTTCCCAATGACTGGAAAAAGGGTAATATAACCCCCATTTTCAGTAAGGGGAAAATGGATGACATGGAGAACTACAGACCAGTCAATCTCACCTCTGTGCCTGGCAAACTCTTGGAGCAGATTCTCCTGGAAGGCATGCTGAGGCGCACGAAAAACAACAAGGTGCTTGGTGGCGGCCAGCATGGCTTCACTAAGAGGAAATCCTGCCTGACCAATTTGGCGGCCGTCTATGATGGGGCTACAGAACTGATAGACAGGGATAGAGCAGCTGACGTCATCCACCTGGACTTGTGTAAATTGTTTGACACTGTCCCACACGACATCCTTGTCTCTAAGTTGGATAGACATCAATTTGATAGGAGGACCACTCGGTGGATAAAGAACTGGCTGGATGGCAGCACACAGAGAGTCGTGCTCAATGTCCATCTGGAGACCAGTAATGAGTGGTGTCCCTCAGGGATCAATGTTGGGACTGGTCTTGTTCAACATCTTTGTTGGTGACATGGACAGTGGGATTGAGTGTGCCCTCAGCAAGTTTGCCGATGGCACAAGCTGTGTGGTTTGGTTGTTATGTTAGAGGGAAGGAATGACATCCAGAGGGACCTTGACACACTTGTGAGATGGGCTGATGCCAACCTGATGAAGTTTAACTATGTCAAGTGCAAGGTCCTACACCTGGGTCGGAGCAATCCCAGGCACAGCTACAGGTTGGGAGGGAGGATATTCAGAGCAGCCCTGTGGAGAAGGACTTGGGGTTGTTGGTCAATGAGAAAATGAGCATGAGTCAGCTTCAGTGTGCGCTCGCAGCCCAGAAAGACAGCCGTATCCTGGGCTGCATCAAAAGGAACGTGACCAGCAGGTCAAAGGAGGTGATCCTGCCCCTCTACTCTGCTCTCAGGAGACCTCCCTTGGAGTCTTGTGTGCAGTTCTATTGTCCTCAACATAAAAAGGACATGGAACTGTTGGAACAAGCACAGAGGAGGGCCACGAGGATGATCAGGGAACTGGAGCACCTCCCGTATGAAGATAGACTGAGAAAGTTGGGGCTGTTCAGGCTGGAGAAGGGAAAGCTGCGTGGAGACCTCTTAGCAGCCTTCCAATATCTGGTGGGGGCCTATAAGGATGCTGGGGAGGGACTCTTCTTGAGGAACTGTAGTGATAGGACAAGGGGTAACAGGTTCAAACTTCAACAGGGGAAGTTTAGATTGGATCTGAGGAAGAAATTCTTCACTGTGATGGTGATGAGGCACTGGAATGTGTTGCCCAAGGAAGTTGTGAATGCTCCATCAGTGGTGGTGTTCAACGCTGGGTTGGACAGAGCCTTGGGTGACATGGTTTAGTGGGAGATGTCCCTGCCCATGGCCGAGGGGGTTGGAATTAGATGATCTTAAGGTCCTTTTGAACCCTAACCATTCTATGATTCTATGATTTTATAGTTAATTGCATTCTCTATATTTATTTAATGTTGTGGGAAATAAATTATTTTGATTTTCTTCATGGTTAGTAAATTAATTTAAAAGAAGAGGGAAAAAAATACTAACAGGATTGTGGTAGGAGTTTGAAATAATAGTCTATAGTTTAGTAAATCTTCTGGAAGAGTGTTGCATCTCTTTCATCTATGGGAGAAGAAACAAAGCCAAAATGACAAAACCCCCATAATAACTATAGAGATTTAATCTAAATTCTTCCACTCTGAGACAACAGGATAAGAAGTGTTTCAAAGTCAATGTTATTTTTCTCATTGGCCCTCATTACAGTAATAGTCTTTTTAGCCAAGAATAAACAATTAAAATTACTAATTTTCATCATGCTGCAATGATTCTAACCCTCCCTTGTACAGACCAAACCAAGAAGACTGGTCAACGGGATAAACAAAACAACACGGATTTCATTGACAATCTTATTTAGTAAACCTGGTTTCTTACCAAAGGCCTTCAGTGAAAAAGGAGTAAATTTAGATTAAATTAAAAATTTAGGATGGCCAAGTGTGTCAGGAAAGACGTTTTAGACCGTCATTTAATCTAATGGGATTTGATGAAAATCTGTTCAACTTGGAAAAGTAATTCTGCTAAATTCTGTGCAGAATCCTGCAAGAGCTTCTTATGCACAGGTAAGGGAAGCCTTGTAAAGCAGTCCTAAAGACTTCTAGTCAGAGATGGGGCCATGGTGTCACAAGATCGTCTAGGCATCCTCCTGACATTTTGATTCGCCCGCCGCTCCTCTCCTTGATGCTGATTGAAGGGACGTTGCTTGAACAATGTTGCTGGGACCCTTGTTTTCCTCTCACTTGCAGTCTCACCTCCAGGGTTTGTAAACAATGCTCTAACATCACTGCATGGTAAAAGAGCAGGCTGTGCCACACTATTTAATAAATTGATCAAGCTGGGTTACATATGCCTGAAAAGTAATTAACATAGCTAATATTTAACACTGGCAGCTGTGACAGGCTAATGGCCATTCTAGTAATCTTAATGTTGCTCGGAATTTCAGAGAAAATTCTGTGGGAGATTAAGGAAGTAAAATGGAAAGCAGGATAAAAGGCCAAAGGCCTGTAAAATTGAACTATCTTTTTCTGATCAGCTATATTTTGTTAACAATCTCCATAAAGAGTCTGAACGTGCCAATGCCATAACACAAAGCTGTCATCTTTTCATGGAGGCAAGGAAACCCAGAAAATGGTATAAAAACAATGGAGCTACAGAAACACAGGCACATCTAAGACAGATTGAGGAACTACAAAGAGTAACCTGTTATTCCATTTTTAGTTGCATTATTTGTTCAAATTGCAGCAGATGTTTTGGTCTTTGACTCAGGAGCTGATCAAATACGACAGGAACTGACAACTGAACAATAGGCATGAGAGTTGAACATGTTGCTCTGAACTGAGGCAGTACTCGCTTTATGACTCTTGCAGGGTGGAAACAGGATCAAACAGTAACACAAATCCTCCTTCTGTTGCTGGAATAAATTGCACATGATGAGGGAATGCCAGAACCACAGTTCCTGAATTCTGGAATGGTGAGATTCCTGAATTCCTCTGTACACCTGCTCTATAAAACAAATTTTAATTTCAGCATGGTATTAAATATACTCTTCACGGGCTCTCATTCTGAAAACACTATCATATCTTGATATCTTCATAAACCGCTGTAGGATGAAATCCTTACTCAGTCTCATTGAGTTCTGCCTCACTGAAATTACATCTATACTCAGTATTTTGGTTCTCGAGAACAGGAGCCAGATTTGCGCAAATAACCTCCCACTCTGCCCTTCACTTTGGTCCAAACACAGTGGAGCTGCAGTGCAATGAACCTTGTTCCCTATGAAGTGGGTGCCATTTGCACATCTTTGCACAACTTGGAACACTGAGAGTTAGTTACGTTGAACTGTTGGGCCTTTAGGATAACTTCAACAATCAGACTAATAAGCCCTACTCCAGACATAGAAAAAAAGAACTTTGTTGTGATATAAGATGGAGTTATAAATTTATTTTTTTCCTTAAAATTATTATTTTTTTAAAAAATTATATTTGCTTAATATTATTATCACAGATGTTTCTTCTTGGGGATGATCTCTTGCTAATTACAAGCTATAAGGTCACACTTTATTGCTACATTAAAAAAAAAAGAAAATGCCTGGGCACTCTACAAAAACACTGTACATCTTTGTAGGATTTAAGACAGGGAACAAAGACATCTGCAGCAGTGAAAGCCCACAGTTCCAGTCGAATCCTTCTGTCTGTGTAGTGGTACAGCTTTTGATGAAAGTTGTCTCCATCTTTACATATACAGAAGAGAAAGGGAGATATCAGAACACATTTTCTTACACCAGGTTTGGGAGCAATCACAGGCAGAGAAAACAAGGGCTATTTTTAACTCTTATCAGAAGGGGGCAGTAGTTATCACAGTAAAAAGCTAGAAGAGTAATGCCCAAGTGCTTGGAACAAATCTCGTGTACTCTTACTGTTTTCACTTCCTTGTCACTTGTTTATTTTATTCATTTTAAGAGTCCATTCACTATTAAAAAGTCACCAAAAGAAAGCTGTTAGCAAGCAATTTTAGTAATTCACCCGTGAAAATATTTTTCTCAAAGAAACTTCATCATATGGAAAGTTTTAATTTTGTTAATCGTGTCAGTTGAAAGTGTATGTTTCTATATATACTAACTTTAACAACGCTTTAAAAACTGTTATTTGTGCCTTTTTCTTATCTCTCTAAACAGACCAAATTGTGATTACAGACTTATGAACATTTCACAACTTGACAATGCATACATTTAATGAGAACCATACCAGGCTGCAATTAGTGAAAGAAAGACTTTTTTTGAGTGATTACTACTACCCTAGTAAAGATAAAATATATAATATTTTAGATTCTTGTCTGCACTTTCTGATGATAGTTTTAGAACCTGTGCAGGAAATAATTCTGTCCTTATTCTGGATCCTAATGGTCCATTTCCGTACCTTTACAGCATCTAATTGAGACTTTCTTTTTTAACAGGAAGACAAAGGAAGCCAGACTTTAAACTGTTTTGAACAATTTGTGGCTGTTCAGCTAAGAATCCATAGTCTATTTTAACTTTTTCAACAGTAGATCACACTTGTTTTATTTTAGATTAATTTCCTGAGGATGTCTGCACTTCACAAAAGCTTCTGTTGTGCAAAAGTGCTGAATACTAGGTCTGCTTGCTTGAACAAAGCTGGGATCCTTTTCAGTGATCAGCAAGGGAGGATTTTGTGGCCGGAAAGGTTGAATGTTCCATGCTGCTTTTGCAGACAATTAGCTCATAGTCTTTGATATACAGACTCTGACAGGGGAAGAGACAATCCTTGAATGCCAAAATGTTTGCTGAATCACTGTACAGATAGATTGTTAACATACTAATCTCATTCTACAGGAGTTCAAAGACAGGAGAAAGGGTCTTCCAAACATTCACAGAAACGGATATTTTGTGTATCATTCTCTATGCGCCAAACAACTTAATGGATTTTTAAAAGGGAACTGAGTGGGATCAATAGTCTACTTGAAAATTGAAAATGGAACAGTCCTAAGTCTTACTTCCCTTAAACTGGATTAAAAATTTACATTCAGAGAAAAAATGAACATATATCAAAAGTCAACCTCAATTGTAATTTCAAAATTTCATTAGCTTCCGTTTATCTTTCCTAACTTTGCTACATGATTTATCACCCCTGTGCTTTATCTTCTTCCACCATTTTGATGACACTCTCTTTTCATGGAAAATTTGTTAAAATCAGAAAAATTCCAGTTAATTAAATTCCATTTATTTAACTTCAAAGCCTTGCAGATCAGCTTTCTGAACTGAAGTAAATGTAGGTTTCCTTTTTTTTTTTTTGTGCAGAAAACAAAAATACTGTGCCAGAAGAACTGGAA
Organism: Myiopsitta monachus; assembly: GCA_017639245.1. Lineage (NCBI taxonomy): Eukaryota > Metazoa > Chordata > Aves > Psittaciformes > Psittacidae > Myiopsitta > Myiopsitta monachus. The sequence continues at coordinate 59,544,990 of CM029918.1, read as the reverse complement.
AGTTCATATCAAACTGATGTGAAAAAGAGACCAAGTTGTTTGTAGCAAATGAAAAGAAAGAAACCACAACACAGTGATGTTCAGGGATCTCAAACAGAAGTCATTATAAGGCCCAGAGCATTTTTTCACCATGAGATTTTTGAATCTATGTAAACATTCATCATCCATACCCTACTGTAACAACTAAATATGTTAGAAAGAGAACTGTGATTCGAGTCTCTAAATCTCAAGTCAATATCATTTTAGGGCAAGAACAAATTTAGATAAGTAGAGCTGTTTCCCCTTAAATCCAAGTTCTTACTTTCACTAATTTTTTGCAGATGTATATAAAATCTAACAATCTATGCAAATTTGTTACAGCTCAACAGCCTTAAAATTCTTTCCAGTGTAGAGGGAGTTGCATGCATTGAACTAGGAACTATAACAGTATATAGGATCTCCCTCAACTAAACTCATGATCTCAACCATATGGCTTTCAAAGGCAAATGGCAAGACAAGGTTGCACTGTTCTTTGGGTACCGGGACACAGTAGAAGACAGCAGTTATTTTGACACATCCATTTCACAATTTTATTCAAGGATGTGAGAGCAAAAAGGGAACAGAAGCAAACTGAAAGTGCATCATAAAAGGACTATAGCGGCTTTAACACATTCTGTGTTCTGGAGGCAGGAATGGCTTTCAGCAGACCTTACTGGTCTTGTGTCAAATGTCTGAGATGAAAAATGTAACAACATTAGGAAGTTATAGGCAGATATGGGACAATTCTTTCCCCACATAATGGTTTTGCCCTCAAGTCAGTACCTAAATGTTAGCCTATTACCTGAAACTAGAGCTTTTGCATCTCTTTCAGTGTAATAGTTAACCTTAAATATTACTTTTAAATAAAAATGGTTATGTCTGTGGTCTGTGCAGTGATCTGTAGCAGTAAGTATAGCATAATTTGTTCGGAGTGGAAAAAGATTTCTTCTAAAAGTTTGTGATATGTCACTTTTACACTGTAAGGCAATTCTTCAGTTCTTGTGGTAAGCCAAAGAAAATAAGCATTTTTGAATATCTTTGTAATTTTCCTTCTTATTTATAAAAGGTATATTTAAAGTAAGCTCAAGAAAAATAGGCAGCTTAAAATAAGTGTAATATTTCAAAGCATAATATGATCAAAATTTTTATGGTTTTTGCTTTTTTATCATAAAAATGATTTGTTCATAAGAGTTAAGACCTAATTATGAATCATTAAATACCCCAGGTTTATTTTTTTCTTATTATTAATAGTATTGATTTATAATATTTATTTACTGGATTTTATTGTAACATATATGTTTATTATAATATATTCTTTTGCTATTTTCATTATATTGTTATTTATCATGCATTTGTTTATTATAAATGATAAGTTTTTATAAGGTATTATTTTGTACTTAACATCAATATTAACTTCCACAGAAACATCTGCAAACATCATCAAACTTCTGTCTTACACACTTAGTAATATATTTACATAGTTTAAGTTACTAGGGCAGTTTTTTTTGGTAGAAACCACTACTTACAATTAGGTATAATCCCCTTAGAATTCTCCCTTGATATTTAAAATACAAAAAAGTTAATCTAAACCAACATTAATACATGAAGTTTTGCCTAATGACATGCATAAATCCTTGATCTTTACATGTGTCGTGTTCAATTTAAATTATGTTGGTTTTAAGCAGGTTTTTACATTTTTTTCTATGCCTACAATGTTTAACGGTGATAATGATCTTTAACCTAAGTTCTACAAAATCCGCACTTAAGAAAGTGCATAGTCATAAGAGAAACAGCTATACAAAGCTTCAATGAATATCCTACAACAACGATTCTGCTTTAAAAATCAACTGAAATGTTGAGCCTTTTGCTTGATAGAGAAGATAACAGACATTGATGAAGACAAAAAAATTCTAGTTTCAGCATCAGAAAGATGCACTAAAAATTAGGAAGCCTTTTTCCTGCATATAAAAGAACCAATCAGTTTGGCAAGACTTAATAAAAGAAGTCTAAGCCAAAGTTAATTTCTTACGATTTTCTGATTCTCAATCTGATTTCTTATTGAGAAGTCTGTAATCCATAGTAGGTCAGAATAGGTCAGATAGACAGACTTAGGTTTTAAAAAAAAAATAAAAAAAATAAATGGAACATTTGTTTGAATAACCACCAATCCCTACTTTCATTTTTCCCAGTTCATGTTTTGATTTAATATGAAGAACAAAGACAAATATTATACCATACAGATACATTCTTGTGCACACTGAAGAGTCAGAAAAAAAGATTGTGTACTGTCTTTTAGAACAAATAAATGATCTTTTAGAATAAATAGGCATTTGCTTTCAAAATATGTTCTTGAAAGTACCTCGTGTTTTAAACTACTTTATTCATGTAAGCACTACAGAGTTAATTAAAAAATAAAATTTAAATGTTATATTAGAGTAAAAACATGTAGCGCTATTTTGGGGTTTTTGTGTGTGTTTTTTTTTTCCAAGTAGTTATTTTCAATATTTTGCTAATGTAAAGAATTTTTTAAAAGGGTAAGAGGTACAAGAGGTAACAGCCTTAAGGTGCACAAGGGGAGGTTTAGATTAGATATTAGAAAAATTTCTACACAGAGAGGGTGATCAGGTATTGGAACAGGTTGCCCAGGGAAGAAATTGGTTCACCATCCCTGAAATTGTTTAAGAACCATGTAGATGAGGCTCTCAGTGATATGGTTTAGTGGTGGTCTTAGCAGCCCTGAGGCGAGCTATGAGGATTAAAATGAGGATTTTAAAGGCCTTTTCCAATGTAGTTGATTCTACGATTTTGTGGCAGTTTCATTGGAATTTTCTGTCAAAACACATAATGAAGAAAAAATGCAGAGAAAAAGAAATATATGATGAAAAATCAAAGAGGATTTTTATTGGAAATTTTTACCTATACTGCATCCCCTTTTTATTGTCCATCTGCTAAACTAACTGGCGCAATCAACCCAATAATTTCTTAGTCTCTGTATTACAGTGTTTTTTACAACCATTTATTTCAGAGAGATACACAAAGGGATCTCAGTGCCGCAGCGGCCGAGAGCATTCCCTGGCAGCTGCCTGCAGAGCCCCGCGAGCCCGAGCCCCAGGAAGATGCAGGAGACCATCCAGCACTTCTCAGCAATACAGAGGAGGAAGATCTGGACTCAGACAAAGAGCAGCTGGTGGTGACAGAGACAACAAGCACAGCAGCTAAACCAGCCCCAGTGACAAGCACAGCAGCCTCATTTGAGAGTTCTGAAGGTATTGAATGGCCTTTGGGTGCCCTTGAGACCTGCCTGCTGGTTGTGATAGGGATCAGTATGTTGGCATGCTTTGTTATGGTTTTGTTATGTGGTTTGTTATGGGCAGGTTATGTTTTATCCACTACCATTTTGTCTGATCCTGAGAGTTAAGCAGAGTGGGGTGTGGGCCTTGTCCGGGGTTAGACTACAATCTAGGATGATCAAGAGATTTTTCCCCGAGGCTGGACAGTCATGAGCGGTAGGGTGTGTGGGACAGTATGGGCAAGTATCAAGACCACTGGGCCTCTCCAGTACTTTGGAAGCGTCGGAGATGGAAGACAACTGTATGGAGTCCCCAACGACAAAGTTGCAGGAACTCCTGAAGGGGAGGGTGAATTATTTTGAGCCTGGTGGGCCCATGACACTTCAGGCCATCAGGTCAGAGATGCAACACATAGATGGACTCACGACTGAGGGGTGCACTTAACAGTGAACACTATTGTCCAGGTTATTCACAAGTGTTAACACTGCACACAGCCTCTCCTGCTCTGAAAGACTGTTACAAGAGATGGAGCCTGACATTGTGGACCAAATGGTCCACATAAACTAACCAAAGGGGTATTCCATACCACAGCACGTCATGCCCAGGATGTAAAATCTGGGAGCAAGGACCCGGAAGCGCTAGATCACTTCTCAGGTTGGGCTGGGTATCAGGTGGTGAGTGGTTGTATTCTCTCCCCTTGTTATTTCCCTTATCATTATTTTTATTGGTGGTAGCAGTAGTGGTTTTGTGTTATACCTTAGTTACTGGACTGCTGCTATCTCAACTCACTTGAGATAGGGAGTTGCATTCTTTCGAGTCTCTTCCCCGTCCCCTCGGGAGCAGGAGGGGGAGGAAGAGGGGGAGTGAGAGAGTGACTGCGGGAGTTATGGTTGGGCTTAACCAGTGACAGCTAGGCAAAATGAAAATCTTATTACACTGTAATAGATAGGAAGAAATGCAAGACACCATATCTTTTAATGAGACGTATTTATACAAAAACCTTTTTCTTAGCTGGAGTAAACGCATTGACTTCAGAGAAGTTGCAGCAGACTAAAATCTTGAAGGCATCTATTTCAACAGAATGGATTTCATACTACATAGAATATTATAGGAGACAACATTTACCATTCTGATAATAGTTCATACCATATTACACCGTTGACTTCAACAGTTGTGGATTCAACATGATGAGAAAACAGATTCTTAATTGCTTTAATGCAATGTAAATCTTTGTTATGTATTTGGAGGCATCAGGATGGAATCCTATGTGCATTTATAATTTTCACTGAGGTATGACTCTTCTTCTAGCCGAAATCTCATATTTTCTTTTCAATTTATCTTCTTTCTGTTTGTCTTTAAATTGTACTCAGAATAAATGAATTCCATTCTTCTACATCTTCTGTTCTCCCTCAGGAAAAATAACTTCAGGGAAAGTAAATTCCCAAGACCTTGAAAATAAGCAGAAATATCAATACCCCTCAGTAGTGTCAATGAAGAATGCTGATTTTTCAATCAACAAAAAAATGTACTCCTAGGTTGCCACCTTCCAGCCATTAATGAAGTATATGAAGCTCAGGAATTATTCAGTTTGCAGGAATAAGTGCATGGAAATTTTAAACCAAGACGTCTTAAATGTATCACTTCAGTCTGAAGTAAAATAGCAGTACTTAATGAGAAATACCAGACAAGAAAGATCAATGGTAATTTATATTAATTTGCCCAAATGAATTCTCTGGAGTCCACCTTCCAGGAACTGGAAAGTAGCCCTGGAAAAGTAAAAGACTCTGGGGAAAAAACAGTCAGTTCTTAGATGAATCTGAAGTTAATGTTCTACTCTGCCACATCCAAAGTCTTTGGAGAATCCATTATATTCCAGTATTTATATTAAGTGTGTAAGCAAGCATCTTGACTCCAACCAAGAAAATTAGGATTTTGGAGCATTTTATTTGTAGGAATGCAGGAATAAACACTGTCACATTAAAAAAAAAAAAAAAATCATATTTATATCAACATGAGCTATTGCTTTGCTTTGTGGCAACCTATTCAGCACAGGGGTTCTCTATACTTGTCCCTCAAAGCCTGAACATTATTTTTTTTAAAAAAGTATCACATAATGTAAATGACCAGAAAACATAGTGTAAATTTCAGAGTACTGTACTTGATTGTCTTATTTAGTCATCCTATTGTTCCCTGTAATGTGGTTGTACAGTCTGGCTCAGAAGATCAGAATATTTTTCATATTAGAACAGCTAGCTGATGTCAAGTGATCTGAAATCATGCAGCTTAAGATATATTGCAGATTTTAATTTTGAGCGCTGGGCCATTGCTATCTTTAGTGAAGTAATTTTTTCTGGAAAATAAATACTTGTTTGTGATCCTACAGCTATGTATCACTACAGTCAAGCAAAAAGCATAGCAGCTTCAACATACCCTTTTATTTTAGTGGTAAGAAGAGGTGTTTTGGGTCAAGAAAGTTTAAGAAACATTTATCAAAGAACAAACATGCCCCCATGACCCCCTGACAGTTCTTTGCAGTCACTGTTGTTGGCATAATTCAGATTCTTTTACTACTTCTTATTTACCCCTTTGTGTTTATTGAGACAAAAATAGATGAGTGTATGTGTGTGTTTATTAAGAGAAATCTACTCCAAAAGTCACAAAATAATTTGCCATTTTTCCCCCCTCTGTTTAAAACTTCCAGTGAACCCTGCTTCTTTCTAACCCCATAAATAACCCTGCCTGTATGGACTCTTTTTCTAATATTACCTTTCAGCTCTGCTACTCATATGAGGTAATTAGCGATAGCATATAGATAGCATATTCCTGCTGTTCTCATAAGCAGCCATTTGTCACCTTCTGATGCCAGGACCAAGAAGATTGTAACACTGATGTTCCTGATTAATTTGCATTTTCCAAAGCTTTTATGTGTCTAAGCTATGTGTAAATGCTCTTAATTGAGGCCTACATGAAAATAAATCAAATCAAAACACCTGAGGAACCTCTGCTAGTGCTATTTTGGCATTAAAGATGGGAAAATGGATAGATAGTTTATAATATTTTTCAATTTTAATAGAAAAGCTAAACTAAGAAAACTGTTAAAGTACAATAAACTGTTGAGCTGAAGCAGTTCGACAAATGATGCAAGGAAATATCTAGACATTTTTTAGATTCTAGAAGCAACTGTAATGTTCTCTTGGTACTATATCATTATCTTAGTTAGGTCAAACTGAAAAAGATGGAACAAAGCCTTTGATCTTTCAAAGACAGCAAAACAAACATAACACATGCTATCTGATTCTCTTGATTGGTAAATATTGGCAAATACTTCCTTTGAAACCGAAAAGCTGATAAAAATAAACTTTTGGCAGATGATGTGTTTTTCTTCTTAAGGGTGAATAACTTCTTTTCCCTAGGGAGAGGCAAAAAAACATATTCTTAGAAGTTATGTAATTTCTCATGTATTTTTTCATTGCAACACTAATTCTGGTTACAGAACTAATTATTCTAGTTGTTGCTTCAGTAATTTATCCAGAACTATTAAATAATATTTAAAAGTATTTTTCACAATGTATTCAAAATAATTTTTTCTTTCTTATTTTTTCAAGTCATCTTACCATTTTTCCGTGATAGCAGCCATGTCATAGTTTTCTGACTGCAAGGTGGCTTCCAGCTCCTACTGTCTGTGGCCCATTCTGCGTGCATTTAGTCAAAACAGTTCTGCTTGGGATTCATTGTAGCTGTTAATTTCCTTATAAATATCAAAACCATTCCTAAATCTGAAAACAACACATAATGAGACGGATCTCAGAGATAACTTCAAGTTTTGCAAGGTCTGTCTTGGGAGAGCCAAGTAATTGTTCACCTACAGCTCTCTGTGGGTGAGCAACAGGTTCTTACTGAAGCATTCTTGACTTCCTCGTTCAAAAGTTGCCCAGAGGTAGCTATGAATACTTGTCATGGGTTCAGCAGCAGCAGTCATTTTTCTCCTTCTTGGTAGCTGGTGCAGCACTGTATTTTTGATTTTGGGCCTGGGAACAGCTTAGTGTTAAGTTACTGCTAGGTAATGTTTTGGTCTGGCCAAGGACTTTCTGAGTCTCATGTCATGCCAGGGAAGAGGGGGAGCCGGGAGGAAGCAGAGACAGGACACCTGACCCAAACTGACCAAAGAGGTTATTCCATACCATAGCACGTCATGTCCAGGATGTGGCATCCCTGTCAGGGTTCAAGGCCAAGATGGACAGGGCTTAGGGCAACATGGTCTAGTGGGATGTGTCCCTGCCCACTGTAGGGGGGTTGGAACCAGACGATCTTAAGGTCCTTTCCAACTCTAAGCATCTTATGATTCTATGATTCTATGATTCACGGTTATTAATTCTTCACTGTTTTCGGCTTCAGATGACTTTGCTTCATTAATTCTCCACTGTTTTCAACTTCAGATGACTTTGCTTCTCTAATGTGGTAATCTTGTTTCATTTTCCCTTCTGAAAGACATTTCATCTTTTGATGGGCTTTTTAGTCAGAACATGCATTAAGCCCCCCTGTAGGATTAAAAGAGGAAGATTCCAATACAATTCATATAAAAATACTTCATCCCTAATCCAGATCAGTGAGGTCTGCTACTATCAAAAGGAGCGCGACCAGCAGGTCAAAGGAGGTGATCCTGCCCCTCTACTCTGCTCTCAGGAGACCTCACTTGGAGTCTTGTGTGCAGTTCTATTGTCCTCAACATAAAAAGGACATGGAACTGTTGGAACAAGCGCAGAGGAGGGCCACAAGGATGATCAGAGAACTGGAGCACCTCTCTTATGAAGATAGGCTGAGAAAGTTGGGGCTGTTCAGCCTGGAGAAGAGAAGGCTGCATGGAGACCTCCTAGCAGCCTTCCAGTATCTGAAGGGGGCCTATAAGGATGCTGGGGAGGGACTCTTCATGAGGGACTGTAGTGGTAGGACAAGGCATAACGGGTTCAAACTTCAACAGGGGAAGTTTAGATTGGATATGAGGAAGAAATTCTTTCCTGTAAGGGTGGTGAGGCACTGGAATGGGTTGCCCAGGGAAGTTGTGAATGCTCTATCGCTGGTGGTGTTCAAGGCCAGGTTGGACAGAGCCTTGGGTGACGTGGTTTAGTGTGAGGTGTCCCTGCCCATGGCAGGGACGTTGGAACTAGATGATCTTAAGGTCCTTTCCAACCCTAACTATTCTATGATTCTATTCAACGGAAAGTTGTTTGGGATTTTTGATACTTTAATCCATCTGTTCTATATTGTTTCTGGCAACGAATGCTACTTCTAAGAGCAGGCGAAAACAGTAAGGTTAGTCTCTATTCTTTCTTTTTTTAATCTAATATGGTCTTCACTCATGCTTGTCAATCACCCATCCATCCATTCATTCCGCTTTCTGACATCTGTTTCTGCCAGCTCTCACAAGCGGTCTTGAGCCCCAGAAAAATATCTTCATGCTATTTCTATGCATTAATTCTGCTCCTGAACCTCTATATTAATCCAACCTTTCAGGTTTTTATGTTCATTTTCTTCCTGTAGACCCACCTAGGGTATTACATGGGCAAGTTTCCAAGTGTATGTGGATTTTATTTTCAGTTGCTGAAGTTCATCAGAATCCAACTTATCCTGTTACTTAAAATCATTCTTTCAAAAATGTAGTTTTAAACAGAGTTTTATACTTTTTTTTTAATGTTGCAGCATTGTAACAAGATATTTTTACCTTGTCATCTTGTTTCAAATTAATCACTTGATAAGAAAATAGACCTTAACTTCCTAGAAATTGCAGGAAGGTTACAGGAATACACCTTGATTAGTAAAAAGGAAGTTTGTTGCTGGAGATGGCAGGGATAACTGATCCTAAAAGGGGTCTTGACCGGAGCAATGAATCAGATGCCACTACAACTGGTCGGAAAACTCTCCATGACTTCTTGCTGCTGTTGCTGATTTACTGAAATCAGAATATTTTATGAAAATTCTCCTCTGAGTAAAGAAAGAAAGATTTGTTAGGACTGTTTTCTTAAAATGGCAGAGAAAATGCTTTGTAAGCTCTGGAAAAGTCATGAACAATACCAACCTGGGAAACAGTTTAAACTTAATAGCTCATTGTTCCTTTGAAATATTGCCAGGGAATAATCCTATTATTGGTCTGCAGAATAAGACTCCTGCACTTTTTTGTCCTTTGGAGTTTTCTGTATTTTCCGTGAAGTATCTCTTGAGCCAGAAGAACGAGACAAGTTGTGTAGCTTGGTGGACAGTTGGCAGACAGTGTGGGCCACTTAATTAGGATGTGAGAGTTCACTATATCAGTGAGTACTCATTTATTAATAAAGAAAGACTCTTACAGGAGACATTCAGAGAAAACTTAGATCAGCTGTCAAATATGAAGGACTTATCTGTGATGCACAGTTGGTAAAATCAAGACTGGATCAGGTAAAGGAAAAACTTAAAAGTGTAACCCCCCTTCTTCCAGGGGACATGCATAATCTGGCAGCTGGATCCCACAAATAACAGGCTCTTTTGGTTTTGAGATTAATTTCTTTGAGGGAAAGCAACTATTTCTGCACTTTAATTGCTACATACAAGCTAAAGCCAAATTCTGTGTTAACATAAGGTGCTGATTCTTGCTGTCACTCTTTGTGTATGTACTCCCTTTCCCTTCTTATTTCATCTCTGCTTTTTTTATCTTCTCTTGTACTTAATAAGGCTTAGCCAGGCAAGATTTCAACTCTTGCTGTGAATCTGCGACCATAATGACAGCTAAAAGCAACCTAAAAAAAAACAAACCCACAACTCCCCCTCCCCCAACATTATACTTGTTCAAGTTTGCAGGTCTTTGACAGGCTAAAAAAGGCTGTACAGCTTTGGTGGTTTTGTTTGGTTTGGTTTGGTTTGGTTTTTTTGTTTGTTTTTTTTTTTTTTTTTTTTTTTTTAACAAGCATCAGCAAGTGAAGGAAACACCATGAAAAGCATATTTCTTTTCCCTTTTGGGTAATTTCTATTTTCAGGGAACTAGGACTGAAGATGCAATGACTGCTTTGGCAGTCTCCAACTTATGTATTTTCTTTTCTTTTAGAAGGACAACTATTATACTTCAACACTGTGAGAAATACTATGAAATTACTGCTTCTTTTCTATGTCACTATAGAAGTATAGTAAAAACAAAGAAGTTAAGTATGTGTCTTAATATTTAACATTGCAAATAATCTTTCCCTTGTGTTGAAGAAGTAAAATGGATTATATACAATACAATTTCTAGCCATTTAAATCAATGTTTGTGAACTGATGTCTGCATTAAGGAACCAAAATGGAAAAAATGTTGTGTCTTGATTCACTTGCAAAAGAAATTTAACAAATGAACAAACAAAACTAATACAAAAAAGAAAAAAAAAGGAAAAAAACCCAAGTTTTTTAACTGCTACTAATTGCTGGACAATACAAGATTATTCAGTTCACCAGTTTGCCAAGCATGGTTTTGTGGTCTTAATATAAAAGATTATAAAATACTTAAATAAATTTATTGCACTCGAACCATCTGTAATAGTTCAATAGTCACATATGGTGATCATAGCATGAGGCTTGGGCCAAAAAAATTCTATGTTTGCAACCTCATGTGATTTAGGTGCTTTTTATTTTCTACACACTAATCACTCTATGCCTTTTCAAATGGGTGGTTCACTCTTGTACAGTACCTTTAAAAATAACAATTAAAAGATGCAGATTAAACAACTTTGCTAAGCTGTTCCAATGGTATAGCAGAGGTAGATGAAATACTATTTAATTTTCCATCTAAGGAGGCAAGTAGAGGAACAGGATATTCCCCTGAGTTCTTCCACTCCTGCTACTTAACTTTTTATTCACCTGGCTGAAAAATGGCAGACAAGATTCCAGTTGTCCCTGCAGATGTGGCAAGCCACGGAAAACATTGTACAATTTCATTACTATAACTGTTATCACTATACTTGTTGCCATAGCCATTAATCAGTTATACTCTGAGGCTCGAGATGGCTAAATACAGCAGAAAATAGTAATGAAGAATCTTCTCTTATTGAACTGCTGAGAAAACAACCTGAATATATTTGATCTACCATATACCTGCACATTGTCCTGGTGAAATCATGGAATAGTACTCCTAGAAGTACATATGGGATCACTGATTCTGAATAGCATCGAAATGGCTCTGTAAAATTGAATTCTTACAGAGCGAGTATTCAGGCACGGCTTCAGGGCAGTCATCAATGCTCCATCTTGTAGCAGGAGATGTATGCTAGATCTAAGCTAACTAGGTTGGGGACTGCTATCAGTGTAGCCATAGCAACACAGAGCTTAGCCTGCGCTCATCTCTGATCTGCAGCAGAAACGTGCTAGCAGCCAGAGCACTTGCTTGCTAGTCTGAAGCTAGCTTGGGTATGCCTGTTTGGTCTGAAGTGCCTGCACTAAACACCTACTCTGAGACTGCTAGCAGACAATATTCTGCTTCAAAAATCTTTATGCATACTGGCTATCTGCTGGGAGATTGGACTTTCAGATCTGGCAGCATTAGAAAGAAGAATGTTTTGAAAGCAAGCTTTTCCAGTCATGTGAAAGGTATCATGAGTGCTTTTCTAGAATTGGACTGCTTGAACATTGTATTACTATTATTGTTACTAGTTGCTGTTGCTTTTGATGTTGTTGAATACAGAAGAGTTATTCTTGCTCTCTTCCAGATATACTTGCACACATATGAGCATAAACATCAATGCTGAAGGGAATATATAATTTGAAAGACATATCAGAAAGTTTTAGAATTTCACAAGGGTTTCCCAATGGTAATGTGTTTGTGGTTTTGAAGAAGTCAAATATTATAGTACAAAAGAAGTCACAAAAAAAGAGAATGCAATGTATGTGGGAAAGGTCTGGATGCAAGGAAACTGAAAAAGGAACACATTTTGCTGTATGGTTGTTTCATCCACAAATTTAATGCCTCTGCTGTTTCCCGGGTAATTAATGAAAACTAAATAAAACATGATTTTGATGAAACGAATTGCTTGCTTTCCTATTCTTTGTGGTTCTTCAGTCTATAGAATCCTTTGTGGATGGAGTTCATAATATAATTAAACTTAAATTTTAAAGTAAGACTTTTGAGGCTGTTGCAAAATATTGTTTACTTTTAATTTAACTTCATTACACATATGTCTCTGGAAATGGTCATGCCTTTCCCAGTAAATCATTTATTGACCAAAAATATTTAACTCAAGGATAGGTATTTGTGAAAGTGTGTTATTTTACACAAACTATATTTGAAAATACAGAAAGTGTTTTATGACCAAGTAAATATTCTGTTTGACATTATTGAACAGGTATTTTATTTATTTAATTTTTTTTTTTTTGCTTTATTTGTGAAATATTAAGACTTGTTACCTTGTTTGGGTTTTTCTTTATTCATTTCATCAACCTCAAGCAACAGGACACAACTAGATTGTTTCTTATTTCCATTTATTTAGAAACAAATTTTTACTTTTTTTTATTGGTATATAAAATGCAATAACTTGAAAATATGATGAAAATCAATTAATGTACAAAACTTGCCTCCACACTTAAATATTTTTGTTTTATAGAAAGAAGAAGATAGTCTTGCCTATTAACATATCATTTTCATAGGTTTTTTTTGCGAAATCTATAGCAGGAACCTTATTCTCAAATCCATTAGCAAGATTAATTGTGAGAAGGCAGTATCAACTTTAAGCAGGAATATTCTTCTCATCTTTCCTTTGTTTTTTAATTCTTCTACATACAAAACCATCTCCAAAGAGAATGGAAGCTTGCTTAATTAAGCTTGACTGTCCTGCCAAGACAAAACATCGACAATTACTTTTCAGAGATTTTTTAAAATACATGGATATTGAGGATAAACAGGTCAAGTTTTCAAGTTTTTCTGCATGAAGCTTTCATTGCAGAGTCTTCCAAATTAGTTGTAATTCCTGCAACTGGTAATCCTGGAAGGTGTGGGTAAGAATAATGAACCTGACAGAAATCCAACAGTTTCTATACATATCCAGACTTAGCTTACTAGAAGCAAAGGTAGAAACTCAGAACAGGGTCTTGCACTGCGTTTCACTATTCAAGAAGGCCCTGCCTTTTTCTTTTTATCTTCCTGTCATTTTTCACAGGTACTACAGGCTGTGGCTTAAGCGTTAGGTGAGCATCATGTGCAGCTAGGCAGATAAAAGATATCTGTGGATTCATGAAGTCTGGGTAATCCTTTCTGTCCAAAACAGAGATTGCTACTGTTGAGCTTGTGTTTGCTCTTTTTTATATACTGCGAGATAAGATTTTACTGGCTCAAAATCACAAGTGGTCAAACCTGAGAGGAGGGAGAAAGGAAGGTGGAAGGAAGCAGCAGCACAGTTGTATACAGGAGCTGCTGAGAGGCAAAATGCCAACATCCACAAGCATGGAGGTGTCGCTGGCTGGTGAGACCTGACAGTACTGGCTGATGTTTTCCTATACTCACAGTCTGTTCCTTACAATTCTAATCAGTATTCAATACCTCTTTTTTATTATTCCTCTGCAGCTTACCCTACTAATGATAATCTATTTTATACTACTCTGAGAAATATTATATAAATATAATTATTTTGAATGTTAAAAACTTGATTTTACTAGATGGCTTAAGTGGCCATGAGATAGCTTGTTCTGAGAGAACCTATTCCTTTTGTATATGTTGATATACAAAATGGCTGATACGTCCTTTCTATCACGGTCAGTATGTGTGAATATAATTATGTATTTGATTTGTTGTGGGTGAAAGTAACTGGAAAAATACTGCTGAGATTCAGTTCAGATCTTGTATTTGTTTGGCGATACAAGGAGCGTATTCTTAGGCACAGGACTAACAGGCTTTTACATTTTAAGTCTATATGGGGAAGAGTTTGCATAGATTCTACCAAGACCATGCTGCTGTAGGAAAAAGTCCATAGGTGTAGCCCTAGCAATAGTGTAGGGACTGTTAGGGTTGAAAAATAAATAAATAAATAAATAAATAAAAAAATAAACAAAACAACCAACCAAAGAAATAAGAACTTTGAAACTCAGGAATGACTGATCTGCTTCTTTCCAAGTAATAAAAGTAAGAAAAATATTTTTGAAACATTTTTATCACTCTCAACCTTTGAATCATCAATAATTTAATGCATTATGTGCTAAAGAAAGCTTGAAGAATATGACTGAAACATTTGAATACTATTTGGACTGCCTCAGCTAGTAGAATGGTGCATCGACCCCCTAGAATTAATTGTGAAAATATAGTTCTGAAGGTACTTGCTAGAGCAATATCCAGAGAGAAACATGTGAATATGTGTCTTTTCTCAAATCATTTATTGTTTTTTTCCCCCAAAACACATCTATAAAGCAAAGATGAGACTGTGGCTTGCTGCTGTCAGCTGTCTTGCAGAATTTGAAGGCTGACTTATGTCTACAAGCAGTAGTTCTCAGCTTCATGCAGTTTATGCAGCATTTTAAGCAAATCTAGTTATAGTGACATGATTCTATCAACTTTATTTCTTAATATGCTTTATATAAGCACTTTTTTTTCTTAATTTGCATGGCATTTTTTCTTAATCATCTTGTGTCAGTTTATGGCATGTTTCTTTACAGGAGCTATAGATTCTTTTTCTTTCTGAACCTTTTTTGGTAATTTTTAAATTTACTTACTATCACTCATGAGATTTTAGGTCAACATCAAACATATTTATTATGAAAAAAGTCAAAACATCAAATAGAGGTAAAATTTTAAATATTGCTAATGCAGCAATCTTAACTGACTCACATAGCAGTTTTCAGGTTAGATATTAGATCAGATTTTATGATTTATCAGATTGTATTCAGGATTATTAGGTCTGTATAATTGGCATATATTTAATAATTTTCCTGAACATTTTCCTCTGAGTAAGTTGAACAATATTTTAAATGTAGAAGTTCTGTAGACAACATGGTAAGCTATAACTAAAAGAGCTAGTATCATTTATGCTGAGAAGCTGCACCAAATTTTATGTGATGTGTGACGTCTGCCAGATGGACTAGACCATTTAGCTATTTCTGCACTTTTCAGGTTTATATATCTCTTAAATGACATCTTAAGACAACTCTTTTTTCATTCTTTCATTTTCTAAGCAATTTAATCTAAATTACTGTTCTGGAAGCTTTTTCTTCTAAAAAAGCTTCGGAAAATACTATAAAGGTAATTACATTTTTGTACTAAATAGTATTAGACTGCATGGCTTTCCTAGCTGTGAAGCCATGCATATGTAAATTCAGGTTTCTGACAGGTCTGAAAAATGGGATTCTTACTGTTTGTCTATCAGTATTGTCCTCTACAGTTATGTTTCTTTTCTTTTATGTTCTTTGCATTTGACTAGTACTTAATTGCACTTGAAGACAGTGAATCACCCATCAGACATTAAGATGAACAGTATACTAAGCACAAGGCAATATTTGATCCCAAAACTAATATCTCTATGGCCAAGAAAAGGAAGCAGATATGAATATTATGCTAAGTTTAGATACTCATAATTAATGGAACTAACGAGGAAGATAAAGTAATTTAAAAGAAGGAGAAAGGAAATTTTCATCTTTCAGAGAAAAATACCCCTTTTATCATTACTTTATAAAATCAAAATCTCTGTTATGTTTGGAAACTATTCTCACCTAGACACCTGCAGAAGCTACTGATGAACTGGAAAAAAAAAAATCAAAAGTAGATATACATTTATGGTATAAAAATATTGTCCTGAAGCCTATAACATAAAGATTTCTTGTTTTCTTCTGCCCAGAAATTGGCAATGAGGCTTTTCAATGAAATGAGTTTAGAAAGCTGTCTTCATTGAGATATGAAGGCAAATATGCGTTGTGGTTTATTAACTGAGAAAATGAAGAGGGCAAAATCTTTGAATACTACCCTACAATACAGTTTTAATTTTGTTTATTTTAGCAGGTATTTATGCTCAAGTAAAATCATATGTCCTGTACTAAATGTAAACATCAACACCTTGTGCAGTCTGTCCTTCAGTATGAAATTTAGTTTTCTTGATCAAAACCCCATTCAAAGGGAAACTAAAAATTCAACAATGTTAAAAAAGGAGTCCCCCTTCCACCCTTGAAGTTGCCATGCGTCTCTTCTACATATTGGGGAGCAGAGCTCTTCACTTTTCTCTGATTTCTTTTGTTGTTTACAAATTTAATCGCTAAGAGGAAGAGTTCCAGTAATTCTGTTACCAGTAAATAGGCAGTGCTGGGCAGTCAGTTTTAATCCTTAGAAAATGGGGCTGAATCCTATACCAATAAGCATGTTGAGTAAGCCATCACACAGTATCATTTTTTGTTGTTTCTAGGAGACTGAATTTAATCTTCAAATTAATAAGAATTATGTACAGAAGCTCTCCTTGTCCAAACCGATTTCCTCTTGCAGTTTTCTTTTCTGTTCAAATCCCTAGCCAGCAGTCATGCAGAGATAAAAACTCCTGAAGCTGCTCTGCTTTTTAAATCCAGTGGTACAGGCAGCACTTCACAGAGAGCTTGTACAGCACACATGCACAAAAGTGACTTGGAGATTGGATTGACACATTCTGCCTGGTAAATCAGCACAGAGACTTAGTGATCACAGAACATCATCTCTCTAGGAAAAAAATACTTTTATTTGGATTTGTGTAAACATTCAGAAACAAAACATACTGGAAAAATCTGCTTTTTCATCCTTCTTATGTTCTTTTCTTTCCTCCAAAGAAGTAACTATGCAAACTTTTTTCCAGTTTCCATATACTTTTTTTTTTTTTTCCCCCTTGGAAAATTTGCACCAAATTCACTTTCGTTCATGTATGTAGGTCTGAATGAACTCTCATAGTCTGATTCCAAAGTCACATATTACTTGTTTCTTTGTAGGGACAAAGGAAGGTGTCATTGGCCTGGTAGGCCTATTGTTTACAGTCCTACATGCATCTATGTCTGAGTATCTGGTGTAAAACTGTCATGGTGATTTTGGTATAATCTCCATGGACATTAAATATTACTACAGAGAAGGGAAGATTCCATGCAAGTTATTGATTCACACACCATATGTGTTATTATGGAAATTGATCACTCTTTAAATTTGTGAACACTTCTGTAGAAGTGTAATGATAGACAGTGTTATACAGTAATCTATCTTTTTGCTTCAAATTTTTCCTTTGTATTTTTGAACAATTTGCTGCTTTATGTAACATCCTATACTGTCTTTTATAGTTCTAGACTGTTAATATCACTTGTTATTAACACACTTTTAAAAAATCCAATTAATATTATGCAAGTATAATTTTAGCAACATTTATTTATTATCCCACCTCTTTATTGCAGTAAAAATTCCACTGGCAGTAATGCGAGAATTTCATATATTATGACTGCTAGAGCTGATTGTCAATACTGCTCTTTGTATGAAAGAACATAGGCACTCCTTACCAAAAAATAATTCATCTCACACAATATTTATCTGCATTTCCATACCACGTTGACAAAGCACTGTTTTGCAAAGGATAACATTCTCAGCTGTATAGACTTAAAATGAAAAAATCAGAAGACCTTCTGTACCAAAAGGAGTAGTGATGGTCCAAATCAAGCTTTCCATGGAATTGGTAAGGTCTGGAAACAGAAACATTTCTACTTAAGTTAAAAAAAAATATGATGTGGTATGATTGTGTGAGAAAAATAGGAACTGGGCCAACTGAGAAGAATTAATAAATCCTCAAAACAGCTCCTGCTTGCTTTTAAATTTAGTAAAAGTTTCCTTGAAAGTGAAGTGCATGTCAAGGATAGTGACCACAGGTGCTACTAGGGCATAACAGTTCCCCAAGGTATTTCAGATAAGGAAATTGATATAATTCTAACAATTTCTTTTAGTTACTTTATGCCACCAGATATATCACTTCTGCTCCAAAAAGATTTCAACTAATGGTTTGGTAATCTACTACTAAAGATAGATGCATCCATCTGCAGATAGACTGAATATAAGGACAGCATTCTCCTGCCTACATCCCTAGTAAACCTCAGTGACCTGCGAAGAGTCCACATTATTTTCTGTGAAGTAAGCTGATAGCTCCAGCTCGTGCCATGCAATGTGAGCATTTGAGATTATTAAAGCTGTTCACAGTTCAGTGCAATTTAGATGGGACTTTATTTAGCAGGTTCTGTAATGGCATCTTCTGTCTCCAGGGCTTAGAATCTTAAAAAATCTCTCTTGCTTGTCTCTATTTGTCTCTTTTGTGGTGCTCATGTAAGTGTACTTACATTTTGCTTCTATAAAATGCTAACAGAAAACTATGGAAACTGCATGAAAGGAAGTGAATACTGCACTGCCAAGATATTAATATAAATTATCACTGAACTTGTCATAGCCAGTGTTAGGTTTCTCATTTCATATTTTTTTGATGAGGGGGGGAAGTAAATTGCATAATGGTCTTGTTTCATGTGATTATAAGCTCCACAGATCAACAAAACTGCATGGTTCATGGAGGCAGCAGTTATGGAACAGCTGGAGAAGGACCCGCCTCCTGAGCATAAAAATAAATGGAGGACAGTAGGAAGGAAGCAGTCTTTCCAGACAGTGTTAATGAGAAGGAAAATATAAATACAAAGCATCTTAGAAGAGGCTGGTAAGGATTGCCTGGGGCAACTGATAGGTATACTGCTTTAAACTGGGACCTTTCCTCCTACAACAGCAAAGACTGAGATTAGTGAAGGAACAAAGGAGCTTTTAAATAAGACTGCTCTTGAGACATCTGACATTAGATGACTGATAAAAAAAAATAAAAGTAATTTAATCTTATTAGCCACTTCCCTTCCACATCTTAAACATGGCTGAGAAGTTCAGACTTCTATCACAGAATCAGATCAAAGTTATTGAGCAGCAGCAAAGGGCAGCTGCTGAAATCCTAAAGATGAAAACAGATGCTCTGGAGGCAATAGGGTGACTTGGTGGATTTTACATATAGAGAATATAGAGAGGTGACATAATACTCCTGAGGTTGTTACAGTTAAGATAGAGAACCAGAACCTTTCAGGGTGATATTTGTGTGAGTTGCTATGTTTACTGAAAATTTGGGCCAGTGGCTCAGCACTGCTTTGAGCAAGAGGTCTCTGTGGAGCACCAGACCTCATAGCTATTTAAGACCTCAGAAGGGAGCTGGGGGAGTCATTAACTTGATTCAAGGGAGTGGTTGTTGTGTGCACACAAGAGAGTGTTGTGCTTTAAGCCTCTCAATAACTCGCCCAGTTCATTCACTCACTTCTCCCTCTTTCTTCCCCCCACTCCAAGGGGGGGGGGATGGGGAATGGAGAGAAGAATCGAAAGAATGTAACTCCCATGGGTTGAGATAAGAACAGTCCAGTAACTGAGGTATAACACAAACCACTGCTGCTACCACCAATAATAATAATGACCAGGGAAATACAAGGGAAGAGGATACAACCACTCACCACCTGACTGAGCTGAGAGAGAGAGAGACTTCTGGGTTCCTGCCCCCAGTATTTTACATCCTGGGCATGACGTGCTGTGGCATGGAATAACCGCTTTGGTCAGTTTGGGTCAGGTGCCCTGTCTCTGTTTCCTCCTGGCTTCCCCTCCTCTCTGGCAGAGCATGAGGCTCAGAAAGTCCTTGGTCAGACCAAAACACTACCAAGCAGTAACTGAAAGCACTGGTGTTATCAGCGTAGTTCCCAGGACCAAAATCAAAAGCACAGTGCTACACCAGCTACCAAGAAGGAGAAAAATGACTGCTGCTGCTTAGTCCATGACAGAGAGGAGTATGAAAAACTTCTTACTCTATTTCTCTGCTATGCAGACTACCTGCACAAAAGAGAAGAAACTGGCTGTTCTCATCTGGAGCCAGGGAAAGGAATAAAGGCTAAAGTCGAATCATTTGCCTTAAAGGATATACAAAGTAAATGATACATCACCAGCATGGACAAGGTAGCCATAGGTGAGTTTTAGGGTGTGGAGTCTTGTAAGACCAAGCATACCTAGATAATCATGTTAGTGATGTCGTGCAAGGCCAGTATTGCTTGAAGAACAATATCAGAAAGCACCAAAGTTGAGTATAAGTGTAGAAGGATTGGAACTAATGAGGAAAAAAACAATTAGAAGGTTGGTTGTTTGGGAGGAGTTTGGACGTAGAAATGGATGTGTGAAGGAGGCAAGAAGGTGAGTTCAGAAACTGAAGTAATGGGAAATGAGATTAACAAATCATGTAACAAATAAAAGAGGATGAATCCTTAGCCAGTATGATTGTGGACGCCTATGGCTGAGAGTGGAGTTACGGATCCAAGACGACCAGGACACCAAAGAGAAAAATCCTTGGACTGCCCCCACCATTAGGCTTATGCCAAGCAACTTGGAGTGAGAGGGTGGAGGAAAGATTAATGGATTTGACTATCAATACTAAAAGTTGTGGGGAGGAATGTTGTTGAGTTTGTAATTCAGTAGTTGTGATTAATAGCTTTTAATAATAATTATTAATTTTAAAATTGTGTTACAGTATGCAAAATCGCTAGTTGTAATTTAACAACAGTAATACGTTTGTTACTAAATTAGGTTATTGATTTCAGAGTTGGTTTATTTGCTTCTCAATAGTGTGTTTCTTAATGGTTAAATTCTTTTTTCTCTTAGATATTAGAAGATAAAAGATGTACCAGCCAGCACCAATTCAGGCACAAGGCAGACATGTACATCTCTTGACAGTGTTGGATGCAGAGTAACAGAATAAAACATCTGTCCCAGAAATAATCAGGACATCAAGTTTACTAAATGACCTGGGATAACAGATGTCAGCTTTTAAAGCACCTCCAAACAAGGCTACACAAAAAGCAGTAAGCTGTATTCCTTTCTCCTTTATCACAGCAGGGCTTTTTTAAAGTTTTTGAAGGGCTGCTTGCTTGTCATGGTGATAAGTCTAGAGAAGACTCATCAGAAGACATATAATCGCAATGCAGCAGGCAGTCGTCTTCCAACAGTGAGGTGACAGACATGCAGAATTATGATCTGGCCCAGCAAACCTAATGATAGCCATGTGAAGCTCTTGAAAATAGTTGAAATTTTGAAAGCTTGAAAGGACAAAAGAAAGACCTTTGCAACAACAGAAGCATGATAGTTTCTTTCCAGTTAATCTGAAAAAAGAAAGAGGGTGCAGGTTCTTGAAGCACAAAATATGCTTCAAGATAAAGAGAAAAAGAGGAAAGAAAGGATCCTTTAGATGCTGGTTATTCTTAAAAGAATATATAAGGCAAGGCTGGTAAGAGATTTGAGTATTGGATAGAGTATTGTTTGTGTGTAGAGGCTGTAATTCACTGAATTTGCCCTGTGAATTATAAAGTCCTGGAACTCAGGTGAGTAAATATGCTTGAAGAGGTAGATAGTAAAGGAAACTTCTCAAAATATATCATCCCCATAAATAAAAATTAACTCTGCTAATCATGACCTTTCTTTCAGGGATCCTCTGGAAAAAAAATCTCATTTGCAACCAACTGAATATATAGTTGACAAGTAGCAACTTCCCAGAGTGCAGACTGAAAGTCAGAAGCTGATAGTCAACACCAGAACTTGTCTCCGTAGAAGAAACTGGTAAGTCACCTCTTGCCTGTGGAGAAGACTGTGAATGGAGGGAAGGCATGCAAAAAAGATTAAAGCCTACTGGCTGCAGCACACTGTGTAATGTGGGAACATCCCCCCGTATGCTCTGTGTGAGTAAAATTAACTTGTTTAGGAGCTCTTATACTCTTGCCAGAAAGCTAGATGGCTTCTACACAGTTCTCCCTACTGCTGCTTTCATGCACTGGTGCTGATTTCCAAAATCCTGGAAAGCTGTCAGAATTTCAAGTGATAAGAAGACTGTCAATATAATTCTAACCTTAGACTGACATAAAGGATGACCTAAAGTTCTGTATATTGACATCAGCAATAGCAAAATAATGAAATTTGTGCAGAATATTGGTAACCTAAATTAAGGTGTCTAACATAAAAGAATTAGAAGTGAAAATGTAATTTTAATGCTAATTAAAGTGGTTTCAAGAATGTACGCTTTGCAGACAAATCCCGTTCCTGCTAAAAGAAATTGTAGGTCTAGTTGCTATAAACAGTCGTGGATGAATGCATTTGACTTAATATCACATTCCATTTTGATTTAAAAGCTTTCTTTGTAGAAATAATATAGTCTATACTCAGTCTATATTCAGTACTTCACAAATTAACTTGTTGATAGCTACGAAAATGAAAGCTCTGAGTGGGGAGATAAGAGTATGTTGTAGCCGCTATGACAGGCCATAGCTGCTGCGGGATCAGGAAGTTACAAGAAAGCCCTGCAAGGTGAGCTGGGAGAAACTTTGGTGGTCCCTATCATTCTCCCTTTGCTTGGGAGCTTGGGAGCATTTATATGCAGCTCCTTCTCTTGGTCCCTGCCAAAGCTGTGTTGTCATTGTCTGTCATGTATCTTGTTGATCTTTACCTTCTGACTTGGCTTTCTGGCTTGACCTTATAATGTCTCATCCTTCTGGCCATACCCAACAATCACTCAGCTGTGGCTGATCCTATTACCCATCAGTGGACCTGCTCTGCTCTTCACGCAGGGGTATATCACAGACTACTTCCTGCTTGCATGAGGGCACTGCCATGCCGTGCATGATGTTGCCAGTGGTGCTCAGCTCCCTGAACCCTGCAGCGCAGCTGGTCCTGCTGCTCCCTGGCATAATGTACAAATTTTTGTTGACCAGCTTCTTTAGAGATTTGCTCCTGACATGGTGCTGCTCTGGAGTTAAAAGTTATTGTCTCCATTCTTTAAAACTGCATAGGTTCTATTGACTCCTTTGCTTATAAAAATGTATAGGTTGCATTTCTTGTAAACATTTCTTTTAATTCCACACCCTATCCAGAACGCAAAAGAAAGGGACTTGGGTTTTTTTGTTTGTTTTTAGGTTTGTTTCGTACCTGTTATCAAAATCTATAGATGAACATGAAATTGCAGCTATGCTTGCTACTGTTGTCTTTTATTGCAGCTGTAAGTAAAGGGGTTTCTTGTGGGCTGAGAGAAGGACAAAAAGGATAGAGGGATATATATAAAGGGATATATAATAGCTAGACAATAACAATATAAATGAAAAAACACATGAGCAAAAATAAAATAAAACAAGTCATAGGCAGTAAGCTGTTTCAATGTAGTGGATATGATCTATGGGCTGTCATCACAGGGAACACCTAAGCAGGCACAGAAAAAAGCAAGCAACTTTTCTCTGATTAAGGAGGCTACTGATGTCCCTCGTTCTTCGAAATAAAGCTACCAAGGTGGTCTCTGGCAGTGTAATAATGGCTAAAGCTCCTGCTGGAGGCAAACTTGTACTGCTTAATATTATTTGGTCTCATGTCTTTGGAGACACCAGTCAATGAGGATTACTTTGATGCCATAAGCTCAGTGTTATTGCACATTAATACACTAATGGTACTGTATCATCTTTTCATGTCCTCAGGCAGCACTGGGGATCTAGAGCTATATAGAAATAAATTAGAAATGAAATTTAGATGCAAAACTAGCAGAAGGCAAAAACCTCCAAACAGAAGACAGAAGAAGCTAGCTACAAACAACAGACTTAGCAGAGGAAAAATAAACTACCTACCAAACATTTAAGAGAATCTCAAAGGAGAGACATGGAGTTAAGACTGACAGTTTTATTACTTGATGTACTTCAAGATGTTACATGATTGAGGTGACAGATTCAGTGGGAGACACTGAATAGAACCCTATTTTATATTATTATGTATTTTCCTCTCCTCCAAACAGAACATCAGCTTTACAGTATCAAAAAAAAATAAACTGAAAAGAAAAAAATCTAATTATTTGTGATACTGAGACATGCATCCAGAATCTGGGAGCAAACTTTTTCCTAAGTAATTTTACTGGTACTGCAGTGTCTTTGGCAGGCTTTTATTAATTGACAGGATAATGATTCCACTGGTGGAGAACTGCAGCTGCTAATTGTATTCTCTGTCCTGCATTCTGATGACTCTCACCTCAATAGCATTATGGAGCCTTCTAAATATAGGAATGACAGTATTTGTCTCTGTACAGGTACTATCTCTGTACTTAAGGGCTCCAAACTACGGGATCTAACCAAAACAAAATATGGTTAGTTTCTTACAAATTCTTGTCAGTCAGCCCAGTCTCAAAATGATGTTACAACTGTATAAAGAAGTAAAGGTATAACCACAGTCATACAGCTACACGTGGGTGGCCACAGCCATGTACCACTCTAGTAGCTATTCAATGAAAATCTTCGTGCTAACAAAATGGCATGCTGTTACTTGCACCTGAGATACTAATTTAAATAGTTGAAGAGACATGGATTTAATGGATGGACTACCTGCTGAATAAGGAATTGTGAGCGGTCAATAGCTCAGTGTCCAGAAGTAATAAGTGGTGTCCCTTAGGGGTCCATACTGGGACCAGTGCTCTTCAATGTCTTTGCAACATGGACAGTAGAATTGAGTGCATCCTTTACCAAAGTTTGCCAATGACACCAAGCTCTGTTTTGCAGTCAACATGCTGGAGGGAAGGGTTGCCACCCAGAGGGACTCTCACACACTTGAGAAGTGAACCAATGCCAATCTTATGAAGTTTAACAAGGCCAAGTGTCCTGCATCTCAGTCAGGGCAATCCTAAGTAGAAAAAAAAGCTGGACAGAGAATGGATTGAGAGCACCCCTGAGGAGAAGGACTTGGCGCTGTTGATTGATGAGAAACTCAACATGACTCAACAGTGTGCACTTGCATCGCAGAAAGCTAACTGTACGGCATGCTGCATCAAAAGGAACACCGCCAGCAGATTGAGAGAGGTTGCCCTGCCCCTCAGCTCCGCTCTCGTGAGACCCACCTGGAATACTGTGTGCAGCTGTGGGGCTCCCAACACAAGAGGGACATGGATCTGCTTGAGTGAGTCCAGCAGAGGGCCATAAAGATGGTTAGAGGGTTGGAGCACCTCTGCTTTGAAGACTGGCTGAGAGATTTGGGGGTGTTCAGCCTGGAGAAGAAAAGGCTCCAGGGAGGCCTTATAGCAGCAGTCTAGCACCTTCAGGGTGCCTACAAGAAATCCATAGAGGGACCTTTTACAATGGCATGTACTGGCAGCACAAGGGGGAAAGTCTTTAAAATGAAAGAAGGTAGATTTAGATTAGATATTAGGAAGAAGTTCTTTTCTGTAAGGATGACTACAACAGGTTGCTCTGAGAAGCTGTGGTTACCCCATCCCTGGCAGTGTTCAAGGCCAGGTTGGATGGGTCTCTGAGCAAACTGGTCTAGTGAAAGGTGTTCTTGGCAGTAGGGTTGGGATGAAATAATTTTTAAGATCCCTTCCAGCCCAAATCATTCTATGGTTCTATAAACATATCATCAAACACAGACTGCATTTTGTCATGCTTAATTTAAAAAAAAACTTTAAAAATTAACAGCAGTAATTTTCCCCCCTGAAGTCTCTCTGAATACAGAAAATGCACAGGACTTGTTCTCACGTGGTTGCATATGACCCACAGCAAAGTGTACTTTAAATGCCTCTCAGGCAGTTAGACACTCCTGATCCATCTGTCCGTAGCTGGAGTTGGTGCTACTGACATCACTAGTGACATTACCCCACAGGCAAAAGGAAATTTGACAGTCTTATTATTTAGTACTCATTCAAAAGAAAATTTGTTCTGAATGAAAAAATAAATAAATAGATAAAGAGAACATTTTTCTGAAGGAGAGGAAAGAAAACACATATAGTGCTTTAAAATTCGCTGACTTTACACCCCAAGAGAGAATGAAGACTCCCTTATCTGTGTTAGTGTTCCTTATAACCTGCTGTGGTTTTGATACATTAGGAATTTCTTTTGAAATAGGTTCTGTAACTGAGATTAGTTTATTATAATCCTCAGACAGAAAAAGCTTTCAAAATTTCAGTAGCAGATATAATTATTATTCTAATTTTTTAACTATCATTTTACTTTTGTTCATTCATCCTTTTAGTGCTGCTGTGCCCTTGCTTTTCTGAAATATGAAGAGGTTCTGGGCCATTTAACCATGGAGCCTAACAAGCTGAAGCTGTGAACCATCTCCACGGGTGCACTGTCTGTGTTAGAAGGTTTATCAAGGGATAAGTAGAAGTCATCACCCTGTGAAGAGACTCTAACTGCCAGGAGCAGGTCAGTGAAGAAAACATTGGTGATAAAAAAAGCAACAAACCCCCTGTAACAAAGTATGGTATTTTTTCTTCTGAACATCACTGTTCTAATCAGCTGAGTTTCTGCAAGGGTGGTATAGCAATCAACGGGAAGGAGAGTTATAAATCAGTGCTAAAATTGTGCATGCTTAGAAACCAGTGTGTTAAATCCACAATAATCAATTAAAGGCTTCTGACTTAACTAGTATTCTTGTTGAGAAATTGATATTTCAACAACACCAATTGGTTCTTTTTTTTTTTTACAATAGATTTCATGCAAATGGTATTTAAGGTAAGCCATTTAGATACTTACAACTCTTCTTGCCCTTGAAAAAAAGTATTCTAAAGTCAAAGATAGAATTTTTAGTATTGTTTTTTAAAGATAAAGCTAAACAAACAAAGAGAGGTTTTAATCTTTCTCAAGAAATATGCCATATGTTACACTATAATATGATCTATAAACCTTGATACGGAAGTACGGTAATGTGATGTAACAAAGAACGACAGGTAGAGGTCAGGTAGCATGTTGAATGCAAGTAAACTTCCCTAACACTTGTCATCACAGATGTGAGAAAATTGATGTGTTCATTTATACCATATTAACATCTGTTGCCACAGCGCTTAAAAAACCCACCAGAATCAGTGTATGAAGCTGGGTGATTGCATGTGACAACTTAGAAAATATTTGTCAGCTTTTGTCATTGTCCAGTACAGAGCATGAAATTTACAGAGCAGAAGTTGAAGTACCCCACGCTACTGATTCTGGTCCTTGTATTTACTGCAAGAAGCAGAAAAGCAGAGCTGGAGCAACAGCAATCAAAGAAATAAAAAGAAAGACATACAAGGTATTTAAACCACGTGAAATCTGGGAGCATGGAATTTTAATGGCGCCGTTCACTTTTTGATGTGTATGCTGGTGATCTTTAGGGTCACAGACTTATCTGTCTCGTCTTTCTACTTATATTCTTAAACTGTGGGGTTTACAGCTTTCATTTCAGGACCTGTTCTGCCCTGTATATGACTCACTTCTTGCTATTCTTAGAACAGCTCTAGTTAAAATGCCCATTAGATGACAAAGTTATAGATAACATGGACTTTCTTCACCAGTGGAATTGAATGCCTTTTAAAGCTGGAATAGATGCTCATTTCACTCCAGCAGCAGACATGATGGGGCCCTCAGTTTTGGTTTCTGAACCCTTGCCAGGCTAGTCAAACCTTATCAGTGAGATGTTAAATAATGGAATGGGGGGGAAAAGGCAGGGAGGGAGAAAGGGAAGAGAAGGCAAAGAGAAGCAACTGACCTTGGCTAAACTGAATATGTTGGTTTGACAGATTTCTGAATACTGTTCAAAACACTTTGTTTTATCCATCCCAGCATGGCTGCCCCCACTGAGCCCTTTATGCAAAATTGGTGGTCATTCATCTAGAAACATTTCCAGACATTGACTCAGAAGTGATAGCATTAAATATGTCTAAACAAATGGGGCAACTGTGGGAAAGGCGAGAGGATGATGGTTTTCTTCTGCTGTAGGATACTTTGTGATGTGATAATGAGGTGATCTTTTTATAATAGGCCATAGTACCATTTAGGTATGAGGATTTCACACACCAGCAAAATTCAAAGAACTGTTTTCGGTGTTCCAGGAAATTAAGTGATAGAACAAGGCTTTTTACTCAGTGTGCATTCTCTGCTCCCACACTGTACACCCCTAATGCAATTTACCACTGAATTAAGCATAAGATGTGATTTATCCCACCAACCTAATACTTCATGTTAGTCAGTGGGGTGACCGCTTTTATGGCTTAGCTTTATAATGCCATTATAGTTGAGCACACTTCTGCCTTAGCAGTATGCTTAAGGTGGTCTGTCTTTGATATGTGTGTGTAGCTCTTATTATCTTCAAGGACCAAATTCTTCCACAGTGCAAGCTCCCTGTTGTCAGTACAGCTAAAGAAGGGTTCTTTGGCCCTTATGACTGTGCTTTTGCTGTCAGCTTTTACAGAAAAAAAATATGCCAAGGGGATGTAAATATGCACAAGTCCTGATCACAGCATATATCAGTGGAAAGTGGGGGTGTGGATTAGCCCCTTTCTATTTTAGGATGTCATGCTTTAAAGCACAAGTTTTGCCTTTTACATTAATGTATGCATGCTATATTAATTATATTATATGATGTTACCAACACTTGAACTGATTTTTGATCTCCAGGTAACTTGGATTTCATGTAGGAAAACCACAATTAACACAGAAGAGAATGAGCATTCAGTACCCATGACCTACTCTTACTGTTGTTGCAGGCAAATGGATTTTCTAGGTTTTTCTTTTTAAATTAGTTTCTACAGAATAAGGGATTACCTGTACTGCAGTTGTTCATTTCCTCCAAATGACCCCATGTTGTTTTTAAGGGGAATGAGTAAAACTGGATTTTTTTTATTTTACAAATCTGCCCATATTTATCTTCACAATAATTACAGCCTGCAACTAGACAGTCCATAACTTTTTCTGATCTCTCGTGCACCATGGTATTTTGCATTGTTAGGTAAAGGCAATACATTTTGTAGACTGCTGTAATATTGTGGTGATACTAAACATGACTTCAGCACACTGTTGACATTCAAGAAGGATGGAAAGTTTCCACGCTGTCCATGCTTCAGTCATTTTTTCAATCATTACTGCAGCCCAATCTCCCTTTATGTGTGCTATGGCTTACTTTGTCAAAGCTATCTATAATATAGTGGAATTAGATAAAAAATAACTGCATGCTAGTCAAAAATTTCCTCCAGATCAGAACCTATCCACATACATTTAGGATTATGAATTTCAGGGTGATATCTTGCTACTGAATCTTAATGGACTAAAGCGCTTGCTTACAGAGTCTAATAGGACACAGTAAAAGACAAGGTAACTTAATGTTTATGAAATATTGTTTATGTTTATGTAACTGTAAAAAAATTACTGGGTCCTGTAATTATTGGGTTTGTGAGTTAAAAAAAAAGAAGAAAAAAACCACAACAAACCCCCCCAGACGAAAAGCTACATCTTGCAAAAGGCTTTCTCCAATTTAGATACAGCCGTGAAGAGGTCAAGGTCTCAGTCAGGCTGACATCCTAATGACCTGTTAAGAATTAAAAGGGCGAGAGTTCCATCTTTGTGGGAAGAACTAGCAGTTGGTATAAGAGACCAGATAAAATCTGAAAATCTAAAGGGATTTTTTTCTTTTTATTTCATCGTTCATGTTCTTTAGGAAGTCAAGATTATTTATGACAGTATTTTCTATTAGCATTAAACTTAGGAAAGAGCTGATTAAAAATTGACAAATGCAAATATGAAGTCTTTTTTTTTTAAGTTGTAGGAGGAGAAAATTTATGTTGGAAGCCATGACATAGATATCGTGAAACTCCACGCTATTTTACAAGATCACTTAACACTACAAAAGGAGCTTCTCACCAAAATGTGAATATAATGGTTTAAAAGAACCTATTAAATCAAAGAGATTAGGAAGAAAAACTGATAGAACAAAAGAAATAGGAAAAGGGCCAGGAAAGAAGCGGTTAAGGAGAAATTAAAATATGAAGACTGAAATGAAAAGAAGGAAGAATAAAAAATTTAAAAAGTATAAATACAAGAGCAAAATAAATGAGAAGAAAAGCAAAGACTGGTACAAGCAAAGAGAGAATAGAAACTAGAGAGGTTTTCTTTCATGCTTCCTTATACAGTATGTGGGAAGGACGCTATATAGAGGCAGACTGGTCTTGCCCAGCTGCTATTTCCAAACATTATTCATTAGTAACTAATGAGTGTCCAGGAATGAGAGAATGGCTCTTTACCTCCCACTCTTACTAGAAAGCTAGCCAGCATGGCTAAAAGTTTATATAGGAGAGGAATACTCCTAGCAAGGTAAAAAGAAATGTACAAAAAAGCTCAAAGTGTTCCAAAAAGACCATGGTCTGGCGTTATATTTGCACAGTGATGCACTGTTTCTACCCTGTAAGAGTAATGAGAGACTATAATTCATCCTGTTAGAGATAGACAATGGTCACACGCTAGACTGGAAAAAAGGCTAAAGGGAATTAAATACCGAATGTCAATAGTAAAGGAGAAACAGCAAAGGCAAAACATTAGAAACACCAATACTTTTCAGTTACAGAAATTCTGATGAACCTGAGAATACTAAAATGTCAGACAGGAGAATAACTTGTTATGTTTTCCTTAAAAGGAAAAACTTATCTGAAACTATAAACCAGAATCCTTGAAAAGCATTCTGACAGTGGGGCTTTCAAACATAAATATAAACTGCACAACTCAAAGTCAAGTGGCCTTGGAAATCAGTGATGAATTGTACAATATGCTGTAATTTTCTTTTATTTCCTCATTTTCCAGCTTCCCTGGATTTTAACAAGAGCATTAAATACAAGAATAGCACAACAGGGCAGCATGGATGTCAAAGTCTCTAAATCTCAGGCACCCCTCCCATGTAAACAATGTAATCTTAAAAAAAGAAAAAAAAAAACCAAAACCAAAAACAAAACAAAAACCAGACCAATAAAACCATTGCCACCTCGATTAAATCTTTCAACCAGATAAAATATTAGTTTTTATTTCTCTGGCAAAATAGTACCTTGGCTTTCCATATACATTCTTCAATAGGAGCCAGTCTTATGTCACTCCAGGGATTACTGCAGGGAGGGAAAACTACTTTAATATGGGGCAAAAATGGCCTACCTGCTTTGATACTGTGTAAATGGAGAAGAGCATGCTCTGTTTTCTGAATAGCAAGCACGCTGTATTGCTTTGCACCCCTGCATGTGTTTTGTGTGATTTCACTGACAGCTTCAGGTCACCAATTTGTAATTCCCAAATCTCTAGATCCCTGCTTCTCCAGAACTACAAGAATGGTATTTGTTTGTGAAGACTGTACATTAATCAAGACATGTCACCATTTGGAGGATCATAGGGCCATAGTAGCATCTAATCTAAAAAGTCTCCCTTGCTGGTAGCAATTTGGGAAGTTTGCCATGCCAAATAATGCATATATGTCTGCATATGGCATTTGAATTGGGATGAATACTAGCTTTCCTAGCTGCTGGAAGACAGAATTGGGATGCAAGAAGATAGCTTATACACGCAGGTGCTCAGTGCAGGTTGGTGAATCTGGAGAAATCTACAATGTCTGAATTCCAGTCGAACTTGGTGGGAGTTTCAAGTATGTTCAAGGTGTTGACCACAAGCACCAGGTGTTGATTTCTGACTTCAGTTTTTTTTCAGAGTCTAATTGTCACATCAGTGGTTTTGGATCACACTCTTCTATTTCCCCTTACTTCCATGCCAGCGCAGCTATTTACTTGCTATAACTTCAACATTAGTTTAGTTTTATTAGAACTATTTTGTCTAGAATCAGAGACTTTCCATGGAAGTTATAATTCTTGCTATAATGAAATTACTTCCAGTGACATTTTACCTGAAAGGGGATTTGACTTTAAGAGGATTGTATGATTATCGAGAGAAAATATCATCTCCCTAGATCAGCTGTGTCTTATGAATGCAAAAATTGCTGGACTGTGGCATTTGAAAGTCAGGTACAGTCAACATTTAGACGACTTGTTTCTCTGTTTCCACTCTGAACGTATGCATGATTTCAAACCTTGGGTTGTTTTTTTTTTTTTGTTTGATTTTTTTTGTTGTTGTTTTGTTTTGTTTTTATTGTTGTTTTGTTTTGTTTTTGTTTTATTTTATTTTCCTTTGTGGGTTTTTTTTTGGAAAATTGAGTCCAATTTTTATTGAGCCTCTGTTGGAGATGGGTCCTGCTTCCCCCTGAGAAATCCCAGCTGACTGAAAGAGTTCCCACAAGGTAAAATCCCAGTACAAGAAAGGTTGTTTGATTTGCCCACAGTGCTTGAGCACTCTGTTAAGCTTTTTTCGCCTGAACTGCATCTACCCTAAGTTCATGCAGAGATGCCTATCTGAACTGGGGCCCAAAGGACAAGACAAGCAGCGAGTAAAGCACACAAACAGGTAGGAGTGCATCAAAGGGCACATGAAAAACACCAACAGGCAAGGCTGGCTGCAAAACAGATGATGTGGAACAGTGACCAGACTACCACCTGCATTGCCCATATCAGGCAGCAGCTTTAAGCACGTGCCTGCCAGAGTCGCATTAATATTGTAGAAAGGAGAAGTCTCCCAGCATGGCCATACTCTTCCGCATCATGCTGTGCTCTGTGGGACCACATTGAACACAGTATATATACCTTTATCTGTCCTGGCAGGCAGACAAATGAACTGGCATTTTCTTGCTCAGTCACAGCAGGTGAATTTTGCACAGGGATGGGTTAATGGGAGCGAGGATTTTAGATAACCTGTGAGCCTGTGCTAGGACAGGCTACTTGTGCCTCCCACATCTGCAAAACATACCATTCCAGGCAATGTGAGACCCCAGCTATGCAAAACATAGTTCCTAAGAAATACCCCTGCACTTCACCTGTTCTAGAGAAGGCACATCTATGATAGTCCTCTAAGATTATTTTGGGGGTTTGACTGATGTTGCAGGCCCTCTCCTACTTTTGCAGGCTGGTACCCTTTTTCTTTACCTTATAATGCTAGATAGTGCTGTAGCTATACTGCTGGATCAGGGGGACTCTCAAACACTGTAAATGTTTGTTCAGAAACCAGGAAATAAAACATAGATAGCAGTACCACACGCTCTTGAGATTTTAAAAAGTGAGAGGGCCGGTGGTGTGTAAGGGTATGCAGGAAGGATGCTGAAGCTCTGCCAGCTCAGCCAGGGAGCGATGGTATCCACCCAGCAGAGAGTCATGGTCTTCCTAAGCTGCGCACCTACCATGGTTAATGCAGCCACCTCTGGCTGGGAACACGCTGCCACGCTGGTGTCTGGCTGCAGGGTATGCTTACCTCTGTCAGTACAGACAGCAGCAGTGAGCTAAGTCCAGGTGGAGGAACTCTTCCTCAACTTAGACACAGAGCACGGGGAGGAGGTGAGGGGGTTGAGGAGTATCAGAAGATATGAGAGAGAAAGAGAGCCTAATGGAATTGTACCCTACCTTCCCCAAGACAGGCCCAACAGGCAGACAGGATGCATGATACAAGGGATTACCTGTTCTACCTCTGCCTGGCTGAATAAAGTGACTTAAGGGATAGGGGGCAATGGTAACAAGTTCTAGCCTGGCACAGCAGGCACATTTTATCAGTGTGCGCCCCACCTTCCCAGGTGCCTTCACAAAGTGAGTGTGACTCTCTGCAAGTGGAATCGAACAATGACAAGGAAAATGGTTCATCTAGCTTGGAGGCATTGCCAAGATTAAGTTGGTGTTAAAGCTGCTTCCATAAAGATAATAAGGGGTCATTGTCATAGAAGACTCCCTTCTGAAGGGAACAGAAGGCCCAATATGCAGACTGGACCCACTTTTTAGGGAAGTCTGTTGTCTTCCTGGGACCCAGATTAAAGATATGAAGAGATAGCATCCTACCTCAGATTATCCATTATTAATTTTACAGGTAGGCAGCAATGAAGTTATAAGTCCAAGGTCAAATAAGAGATACGCCAGGGCCTTGGGACAACTGGCCGGGTGACCAGGAGCACAAATACTTTTCTCAGTCCTTCGGTTGCAGGGAATCATAAAATGTTTCATGGCCTAAATGAATAATGAAGGAAGAAACAGGAAGAGCCAGCAGACTAATATCTGGCTCTGAGCTTCAATATCTGGCTCTGAGCATCATGTTACTGGCAGAATTTTGGGTTTTATATTTATACTACAGAGTATTTGTCAATGTATGTGGCTAGATTTCCAAACTGAGGTTAAAGCAGACTGGCTATTTATACAGTTTTATGTGGTACTTCATCAACTGCACATACAACTATCCAGTTATTCTGTTTGGTTTTTTTTAATAAATGTATTAAAAATATATGTACATTAATTTGCTCACTTATTTGAAAATTCAGAATAAGATTGAAAGAAGAATTCATGCATGTAGCTATGATTAATTTGGCTGTGATAAATCTTGATGTCAGTTGCTATGGGATAGGCTTATAAACCACATGGCAGGGAAGTTCTTGTAGAGGAAAATATTTTTGTCTCTCCTTTTAACAAAATTTTCCCTATATACAGTTGTATAGCAATACAGCCTGAAAAGTATACGTTCATAAAGATTAGCAAAGTGAAAAACGTATGTTGGGAAGACAAATTATTGGTATTTATTTATTAGAAGTAATATGAACTAAAAAATGAGGAAATAGATGGTGGGCATGTCTGAGAAAGACTGGACAGTGCATTCATAAAGGTTTATCTGTCAGAGGGCTGAGACTTCTTCCAGGATCATCTCACCCTGTGGGTATGCAACCCTGTGACAGTGTAGAACTGTAGATAAGCTGTTGCTTAAATAAAATGACATATTCTCAATTTTAAATGAAGAAATAAATAAAATATTTCTGACATTCTTATGTCTAAATTAAACTATGGTTAAAACCAGAATTAATGAGAAGCCTTTATAATTTATTTATGGAAGAGAATATTTGACCTTGAAGATGAAGCTATGTGGGGAGTTCTGGTGTGAGATTTTTCTTTGTCATAGATTATAATAATATTCTCAACCTCTTGGCATTTTCCTTATTGCTTTTTTTATAAGCACCCTGAGTGTTGAGAGTCAGTGTTTGGAATGCAGTGGTGGATATAAATGTTATACAATAACTATGAAAAACAAAAGGACATTTTTTTTGGTTGACTTATATATATTTACTATGTCAAGCAATTAAGCACATAATGTAAAGAACTACTTTTCAACTTAACCTTGTTGATTGTTGAGGTAGATGTGTATGGACCAGTTGTAAGAGGATGAGTAAATTCTTGAGAATGTTAAAGAAAAAATGATCACCTGTAAAGAGACTTTTCTTTTTCCGTAATACTATTTGCATACCAATCACAATAACAGTTTGAAGTGTAATCTTATAAATAAGAACTCCGGTGCGTTGTATCTGTTAGGCCTTCACAACTGATGCTTGAAAAGCATGCCACAGTGAAGGCATGTTTGGTTGGGTTTCTTTCACACCTAACTTAAAAGGTGCTTCCAAGAGTCTAGATGGTAAACAGAAGATGCAATAAATAAGTAGTAGGAGAAAACTTACCTAAATATGTACACTTACCTCCTTTTAGGAGACTGCTGTCCATGATGTTGTATCAAAAGCCAACAAGCAATGTAGATGTGGGAAATAAGATGATGGATAAGAGGTTTTTGTCGGGCTGTTCTGAAGAATAAGGTGGCTTGACCTAGAAGATCTTTGTGTACTAGAAAAGAAATTGTGCCAAATACCAAAAGGAGGTTCTGCATTACTGAGAGTTATATGATCTAAGTGAAAAAGCTGCTTCCAACATGACTGCTAGATCTGTGCTGCTGGGAATTGGTTTGTTGCCAGTCATAATAGACTTCATTTCCACAGCTGTCTGGTCACCATATTTTCATTAGACTACAAAGAATTTAGTGCGAGCAGCTGCTCTATTCAGATTACATGGCTGCCGTTCTGATGAAAGAAAAAGCTTTCTGAAAAACAAAAAGATTTGAATGTCAGGTTTTGCTCCTATGATATTAGCTATTGTAAAAAAAAAGAGAGAAAATGGTTGATGGATAAATATGTCACACAGTAAATGTAAAAAAATCATAACATCTTGAAAATAATTTTGAAATAATAATGGACTATATAGACATTTTGGAAACTGGTACCAAAATTTTGTTGATGTAGAGGACTGCAAGTAGGACTAAGGACTCACCAATTGGACTTAAAATGTTAATCATACGTACTGATAAATATTAAGTCAACAGAAAGAACTATGAAAGTTTATGTTTTGCAGTGATTTTTTTAAATTCTAAGGAGGACCACTGGCCACCTTTGAATTCCAATAAAAACAAACAAAAAGGGCAATTTTTATGAAAAACATTTCATCCTACAGTTCGAAACTATGCAGTTGCAATTGGAAAAAGTCATGGCATGGATATAAACATGCCAAAATATTGGGGTTTTAGCTGAGCATAATTTTGCAATTTGTTTCAGAGGATTTCATTCACATTTATTTCTGAAATGAATAATGCTATGCAAAACAACAGAACTTCTGAGAGACTTCATTTTTAAGTCTAACAGGAACACAGTCCCAAATGTGAACATTGGATATTAAAGCTATTTCTTTCTAGGGCAAGTCTTTGGCACAAATGTGAATTTGTCACTGATGCTGTTTACTGAATCATTGCAATTTTTGTCAGGAGACAGAGGTATAACTTTTTCTGCCTCATCTGTTCTGTGAAGGGTAATATAAATGGTACTACTATGACCTTTTTAGTATTCTGTAATTTGATTCGCTTGCCATTCCTATCCTTTTCTGTTTGTAGCCTCAGCAACCTATGACTAGAATGGACACTCAGTCAAAACACAGAATACTGAAAAGGTCACAGAGGTAGAATTTACTGCATCTGCTTCTCAGAACACACTGAGCAGTAAAATAGTGGTACTTGGTTCTGATGATTTATCTCTATGACTGTAAAAGAGGCAATCTAGTGTCCCTATGATAACAGCTCTGACAGGAAAAGTTCTGCCTGTACTCATAAGCATGCTTGTAATGGTGAGTAGAAATCAAGCTAGGACACATACTGTTTCTTTAATTTCTTTTGTTGAAAACACTAATAAATTCAGTAAAGTGTATTTTCAAAGTTTACTGGCTTTTAAATTATTTTTCTTCTTCACTTCAGGTGAGTGGATAAGTAAATGAGGTGGGAACTATGCAGTCTATTAAAGTAAATTTGTCAGGGTGCAAAAATATAATTTTGCAGGAAATGTAAAATATTTATAATGCACAACACATTCCTATTAAAGGTTTTCACTCCTATGTATTCATGCTTCTAGTGCTTCATCTTATGAAGTCTTACAATTTGTGATTATATACAAAACATATTGCTCTGACAGAACACAAAGTTGGTGGACTTCTATAGTGTTTTCCCATGTAAGCATGAGCAGTTTCTTTTCCTCTCCCTCTCCTAAGAATCCATGGTGTTAACTAAATTAAGGTGTTTAGAAATGCAAGAAGGGAAAAATTAGGCCTAAGATATTTGCCTAATGAATTAACTCAACGAAGTCAATGTTTGAGTCAAAGATTGTCCATTTTTGCATGGTAAACACATAAGCAATTATAGTGCTGTTTTATTAGCCGGAAAAAATATAATAATTTATTAGGTTTGAATCTGCAGATTGTGCATCATGTATTTTGGATATTTTTGTTTTAGAAACAAAACAGTAAATGCAGATGTTGATTTGATGTACATTTATATTAGTCAGCTGTGATGTGGTGAATAAGAATTAGGTGCTCTAATGTATTAGCTGCAGATGGATATAAAATTGCTCGGAAAAACAATAAGCAGGTAATGTAAATGGTATTTTTAATAAATGTATCCTTTGGAGTCTCTCCCAATGCAGCAGTCCAGGCTGCGCTTCAAAGAGTAAACAAGGTACGGGTCTGTGCCAAGATTATGTCTACAGCAGCTGGGAGTACTCTGCTTTCTACATTGCATTTGACTAGATCCTCTGGTCATGCAGTCTTAATAGAGAACGACACAGTATTCTCCCAGCTTCTGCATTTGCATTTCCTTCCAAAGGAAGTATGTGGAAGGAAGGTTTCCACTGATGGCTCATTGCCACACCAGGTGGGATATGACCAGGAAACCCACTGAGGAAGCAAGCAGGACTTAAAGGATAACTCCAGAGTAGAAGTAGGAGCTAGCTTGATGCTACAACTTCACTGCTTGACAAAAAACAACAGCTTTGAAAATATGCCAAAACTCAGGGAGTTTTCAAGTCAGTAGGAGCCTTCCCATTCACTTCAGTAATATTTGAGTTGGTATCAGCAAGATGACAGCTGCTTTCATTTACTGAGATTGCTAGCAATATCAATTGCAATTGCAACTGCAAGAGAACCTTGCAGACAAGACATATGTGACCCTGCTTACTGCTTCACTAAAATACCAAGCATGGCAACCTGCTAACTCAGCTTTCAACCTGTCATGCACAGTGAAAAGAATAGTTGTCACCTCTTCCTATTTTAGGTTTATCTTAAATAGATTATTTATCAGCTTAAAGTCCCACATCCTGTCATTTTTAAATCTATGAAGAATCCTCATTTGATGTACAAAACCTAATGGATTACATGCAAATAACATCTATTAATATTTCTGGATGTATGTGCATAAAGAAAAAGGTTGATTATATCTAAATAGTAACTTGGTGGTAATGTTACCTTTTTTTTTTTTTTTTAATTAACATATTTTTTGTCTGGATTGCAATCTGTCTGTTCCTCTACCAGTCAATCTTCTTCCAGGACCCTTTGAATTTAAGGTTAAATCACAATATAATTTAACAGAGGTGTCAAGCAAATTAAAAGTTTACTGCAAATCGGTACTGAAAAGAAATTAGTAGCTTTGTTGACAGAAGACACATTTATCTTGCAAGGCTTGCTGACCAGCATGTACCAATCAACTGATAAACACACAGCTTAGAGAGAGAAATCTCATCAAAGAAGAATGTTCTGCAGTATCTGGGAAACAAATAACATCTGCATGGGAGAGTTAGCTCTTCCATAGCTTGGGCTGCTGCAAATAGGTGCATTTCATACAACATTCATAAAAAAAAACCAAACCAACAAGTTCCTTGAATCGTACTATTTAGGGAGCAACCTTATTATTTTCCACATATAAGACATATAAACATATTTTCCACTATATTTTATAGTAAAATATGACAACATTTATCATAAATAACTATCACTACTTGGTTTTCATACTGTTCCATAGGTATCAGCTATTAGTCACTGTCAGATGGAAGGATACCAAGCTATATTAACTTTTGATCTGACCAATAAGATTTGTGTGTCCTTATTTTCACTTGAGTCTGAATGAAGTATGTTAAATGCCAACATTTCTGTCACCATGCATTGGTCCCTAACAAAAACCTGGAAAACCAACCCAAATTTTCTTCCTGCCCAGAAAAAAAAAATTAAAATTTTTAGTTCCTGTTCCCAGCTGCTGTTCAGTGCAGGAACAGAAAAAAGAAGTTGACCCTTTTGTCTAAACAAATAAAATAAAATCAAATTAATATGTTAAAGTGTTAAAAAAGTGAATAGTTCCAGGATATTGGAGCTTGATTTTCTATACTGTTAAATTGTTGGAAAAATCCCTCGCATGATTCTGTCTTGGGCCATCTAACACTCTTCAGGCAAATCCTGAGCATGACTGGGAAATGTGCACAGGCCTGAAAGGCTCTTATGATCGAGAAAAGAGTATTTAATAGTGTAAACAGGGGCCATTCCATGACAGTTGGCTTCAGTGCCAGGAAATGATACCAAGCTTTTTTAATTTACTACTCTAGCTACAGCCTAAGTGTCCAAGACTAAAAATAAACACATTCACTGAATATTTTAATCACGCAGCAATCTTTATTTACTACCTCCAATTACCTTCATACTACACAGACTTCCATCTCAAATCCAGGCTCACTGTTTCTTAGAAGAGGAAGAAAGCAAAACCAAACAAATATCTGTCCTCACCGATGTGTTGCTCATGCATGCTGAGAATCTAATACATCAAATCATTTATTCAGGGAGGTATATAGAGCAACTAGGAATGTTACTACTTGTGGGTTGAAAGGATTTGTGTGTGCTGATGACACGCAGCTTTATGTTTCAAGAATCAAAAACACATCACGGGGCCTCATTTTAAATAGACTGTATGTACGAGTGAGCTGGATGATGGTTTATCTTGCAGAGAGTTTAAAATAAGTGTTACAGACTTGTGAGAGCTGGGAAAGAGCTTTCCATGTCTTTCACCTCTCTTTTCTAATTTCACATAACAATGTTTGTAAATAAACCTAATTTCAAATGAGGTTTCCAATTGTTTCATGTAAAATGTCTGGTAGGAATTGAAGAAATTGCAGCCTTTCCTCTAGGATATTATACTGTGACCTATGACTTCTTTCTCTTTGGAATTTGGCCATTACAGTGTGTTCACCACAGTCTGTTCAAAAATCAACCCAAAAAGTCAGAGATAGGAATGTGGAATTTATCTACTTCTGTATCAGATTTATCACTCGGAAGAGCTGATGTTGTTGCCACCTTCCTCCTTGCAATTTGTTGTCAGTTTTAAATGGCCAGAGCACCTTCTTCTTGAGCAAATGGCTCAGATTTCAACTCGTATCAAAATACGCCCCATGCACCTTTGCATACACTTTGCAGTAGAGCACCTTTCCAGGCCTTTTCATGAAAAGAAAGTGCAGATAACAAACTGATCCGAGGAAGTGATCCTTTCTTTTGCTTT
The DNA here is from genome assembly GCA_017639245.1 of Myiopsitta monachus. Classification (NCBI taxonomy): domain Eukaryota; kingdom Metazoa; phylum Chordata; class Aves; order Psittaciformes; family Psittacidae; genus Myiopsitta; species Myiopsitta monachus. The sequence continues at coordinate 59,504,095 of CM029918.1, read as the reverse complement.
GCCAATAAAATATGTTCCTACAGCATACCTCTGTGGGACATAACTATTTCTGGCTTTTGATGACAGAAATTGTCTTGTAGAAAAGAATAATCTGTTTAGGTTCCTTTTTAAACTTTATTTTGTCAGCTGGTTATTATGGGAAACCAACCCATAAAAAGTCTTTAGAGTGAGGTCTGTGAAAACTGCCATTCTGTGACTTGAGAAAGTAATGTGATCTTGCTGTATAAAACAGCCTAAAATATTGACATATTTTTTCCTTCAAAAATATGTCAATCAAAATATTTTATTAGACTGTACCTGTATCAACAAATTATTTCCTTTTTGCTTTCATACTAAAATCTTATTTTTCTAGGACTGAAATGTTTCATTCCAATATGTTACAGCAAAACCATCCACATGATCCAGAGGTGGAAAAGATGTGGAATCTGTAATGTATCTTGCTCATGTTTCCAACACAATAAGCACCCTTCTCTGTTCAAGGGTCTGCTAAGATTTCATCAGCAAATCCGTACATAATTTTGATTATCAAAATTCAAGAAAAAGAAACTCAAAAAAGTTTCAGAAAATGGTTATGGGAATAATAAAAGAAGGAAAACTGATCTCATCAGAAAAAAAGAAAGGAGCAAAATGAAACTTGATCAGACATAAAAGAAATCAACATGTCAGGAAGAAGGGTCTGTTCTGTTCTGAACAAATAGATAAAAAGAAGTTTCTGCAAGCTAGAAAACTCCAGCTAACAAAGATGACTGGATATGTATCCAGTTAGGATATTCATCTTAACAATGTAGTCAAAACTTATCATTTGTTTTAATGTAAGGCTTGATTAAGTTCATTAAGACTACAATCAAGGTTCAAAGTGCCAAAGTTTTGTTATTAATAGATAGTTTATGCTTCTTTTGGATTTTTCTGTCAGTTTGTATCTTGTTTTGAAGGGCAGGAGCAATGTTACTCTTTCTATTCTAATATTAGTGCTAATTGGAAAAATTTCAAAAAAATAGAAAACTATTATGGACTGCTTTATTTTCCTTATGTCAACAGAAACATTCTTATTTACTTCTTTGGAGCCAAACACAGATGAAATGTGAATTTACAGTAGCCGGAGGTTAAATACAACCTTTTCAAAATTGAATCTCTAAATGCAGACACCAAAGTACCTAACAGAAAGTTAGAACAGTGGCCAGCATTACTTCATTGACATTTAAGCTTAAATATTTTTCTCTGTATGGGTTGTTCAGACTGACGCTACTGATCTGAAGCATAGCTGAAAGATCTTGATTTTTTGTCATTTTATAGAAACTGCATTGTGTCATTACACAGCCAAATTCTGAAAGTTTTTATGTACTTCTAAAAGTCTACACTTCCATCACGGCATTGGGAGCATGGCCACCAACATGAAAGAGAACCAAGTAACTCCATTGCATTAATAATGGGAGGCAATAATTAGGGTTGCTGCTTTATTCTAATTATAGTCAGCTGTTTGCATCTAAAAGGAAGTTAGAACAGAAATACAATCTCTGAGTTAGATTAACAGGAGGAATTGAACAGCAACTGACAGCAGAAAGTGCTCATCCTCTACTCTATGGATACTTCTAACAAAATGTCATTTATAATTGATTGCCTGGGCAGTGTATACCACTGCTTTTGAAACAGAATGAACTACTTGTTTTGCCTACAGCTAAGAATTTTGACATTCTGACAATCCTTTGTATACCTTCCCAGAAGAAAATTTGCAGGGTTTTACATTTGACAAGTATTTTATCATGTTCTCACTCTTTCAGTAACACATACACTCTCCAGTTTTATAATGAACAACTTATCTGAAATACACTGTTCATTATGAAAAGTGTTATTGATTTATAGTGATACAGAATAAAGACTACCATTGTTAAAACAGCTTTAGTTACTTGGAAGAGACTTCAGTCACTAAAAAAAAAAAAAAGAGGTGGGAAATAAATGCACTTTTTCTTCGGTAATACATTAACAATCAATTTTAGAAGTAATATTTCAAAACAAGCAATATGTTTTTCTCTTATATTTATTAATGGGGAACGTGGTATTAACATAATTTTCAGCTAGACTACAGGCATTATATCCTCAAATCTACCTTTAACAATATTTCTTTCTGATTTGTCATAACAGCAAAATTAGATATTGTACCCTACTGAACATTTTAAATATTCTAAATTCTAGAAAATCATATTTTCAATACACAATAGATATAAATTAGTTAGAAAAAAAACCCTCAATGCATGTACATGTACTCTTGAATTATTAAATTCTGAGGTTCTTTTGTAGTGTGCCTGATAATTTTTGATAAGCACTAACAAGAAAGGAGCTAGAATAGCCCAAACAACCACAATATCAAAGAAAACCATTAATTAAAATAATTTGCAAGCCAGACTGTGATGTGAATTGGATTCTGAGCACAATGGGTTGTTTTTGGTTTACTTTGTTTGGTTTTTCTTTTTATTTATTTAAATAAGTTCTGATTTCTTCATAAGAAATTAAAAATACAATAATGCTTTTCTGCTGGTATGAATTTTCATAGCTTTGTTGACCAAAACTGAATTACACCTTATTTGCACTTCCTGGAGACCCACTCCACTTCCTCTGCAGCTGCTGTTATTGACCAATATGCATTCAGTCTCCACAGACGAGGAAAGCAAATGACTACATGAACTCAGTTTTCCTTATGTTCACTATGTTATGGGAGGCAGAGGCAGAAACAGAGGAGATGTCCTGGGTTCAGCAGCAGCAGTCATTTTTCTCCTTGGTAGCTGGAGCAGCGCTGATAACACCAGTGTTTTCAGTTACGGCTTGGTAATGTTTTGGTCTGACCAAGGACTTTCTGAATCTCATGCTCTGCCAGGGAGGAGGGGAAGCCAGGAGGAAGCAGAGACAGGACACCTGACCCAAACTGACCAAAGAGCTACGCCATACCACGGCACGTCATACCCAGGATGTGAAAATGGAGAGCAGAGACCCAGAAGGGTGTGGTGGTGCTCTGGGGGGTTCACTGCTGGGGGGTGCACTGGCTGGGTCGGGCTTGGTGAGCAGTTGTATTCTCTTTCTTTGTACTTCTCTTGTTATTATTATTATTATTGGTGGTAACAGTAGTGATTTGTATTATACCTTAGTTACTAAACTGTTCTTATCTCAACCTGTGCAAGTTGCATTTTTTTTCGATTCTCCTCCCCCTCCCCCCAGGACTGGGGGAAGAAAGAGAGGCAAGTGAGTGAGTGAGCGACTTCGTGAGTTATTAGCCTGGATGAGGCTTAAACCACGACAGAAGAGAATGTAAGTTTCTTACATTTTATTGAAAGGAAAATCAAAGTAACAACTGCTAATACTCTGAAGAGTTAAGGGACATATGCTGTTCCTTGTCAGTTGCTATAAAGATCAGTTAATTTATTTCCACTGAGTTTAACTGGACTGTAATGGGAAAGTTCTGAAATCACTTGCTAATGCTGATATTTTTTCCCATGTGAAGTGTTGAGAATCTGTTTAGTTCCTCTCCTAGTACACACTATGCTTTACAAAATAATAACATACTGTTACTGTTTTCTGTGTGTTAAAAATGGATGTGTATAAAAACCCCTTTGAATTATGTGTTAAAGTAGAATTGCTTTTCAATTCAATTATCTACCTATCTATCTCAGACATTACCTACTATAAGATATATCAGCCTCCGGCAGACCTTAAAACAGGTTATGAAGTCTTGGGCACACGGAATTCAATAGCCTCAACTTTACCCCCAAAACTGAACATCCACTTTCCATCTGGCTTTAGAAACTATGGAGGTTCCAATCTCAGAATTTCCCTGTGCTAGAAACTGAAGAAATAATCAATTTCTTGTATAAATAGTATAGCTAAATGAAAGTTCTTGTATCTGCATTGACCGCTTTTTGCACATATAACGTCTGTGTTAACAAAACCTACTTGTGCACACACAAACGCAGAGAAATATGTGTGAGTATGGATATGCATATACAAATATATTACATTAAGTGTCCACTCTGGGACTTCAAAATTAATTTGCCTACACCTTAAATTTTCACCGAGTCTCTTTTATGTAATAATACATTTATTTTATCTTCTCTTTTCTTACAATATAATAATAACAAAATAATTCAGTGTGACATATCGCCTAGTTTTACTCTTCTGTGGTCACATATTTAATGGTGTGCAATATAAAGGATTCATTCTGTATTAATTTGCAATTATTAAATTAAATCTTCATTAAAATCATTATTTCAGCCATTACAACAGCCTTTTATGCTCTGCCCCTTAGAAATGTCACAGTACAGATTGCTGCAATTTAGGCTTATTTTGTTCACCTTTGGTCCAGCGTAACAAGCTTCAGAATTTGCCTTTTTTTTTTCTTTGACAAAATTTTGTCGTCATTGTTTTCCACAAGAACAAACCAAATAAAATCAGGAAAAAACAAAAATATCAAACCAAACCAAAACCAAACTTGTAGAAATACATCTCTCTACCAAAAAAAAAAAAAAAAAAAAAAAGAAAAAAAAAGAAAAAGAAAAAAAAAAGAAGGGGTTTTGCCATTCAGTTTAGACTGAATTAAAATAAAATCCCACTTTCTGCCCCCATCCCCAATTATATGTCTAGAGTTGCTGATTCGGAGAGTTCTCACATGTCCCCAAACACACAGCTCCAGGTAGAACCACACAAATGTATACATACCACACAGAGTGGTAGGTGTCATGATTACACAAGCAAGAACTGCTGTTACTTGTGCCTGTAACCAACAAGAAGACCTGGACATACTTTCCTTATGGGAAACCTGATGCCTGTGCGCTAGGCTGTCTTTTGTCAGGCCTTATTATGTTTCAGCAGTGCACAATCTTTTCATGTCATGCAAATATGAATAATTGAAACAAAAATGATTATTTTTCTTTCCCTTTCTTTCTTGCACAGTGTATATAATGACTTATTAATGTTTGGGTTGTTTTTTTTTTTTTTTTGTCATAAAAATACAATTTAGGCTGAAATATTTCTTGTTCAAAGAACTGTGACTGATACACAAGTGATATGCTAGTTTTTGAATGCCATATTGAAAGATAGTGTGGAATAGGTAAGCAATGTCATTGAGGGTAGGTGGGGAAACAGCAGAGCAAATTAGTCATCTGCTTCCACAGTAGCAGATGCAATCACAAATCTGATGGAGCCAAAAAACCTGACTCACTCTGTCATCGTTGATACAGAGCTCACCAAACAGTATTAATAGAGGAGCTGGGCCTCCAGTAAATCTACCTCCAAGATTAGCATTTCTCTAACCTGCCATTTCAGACTGCTAAAACTGGCCATATTCTGCACATTTGTTTTATTTTTGTTACTCTTTTTCAAACCAGAACACATCAACATAATTTTTGGGAAAGAGAAAAATTAACATTAATAAACATTCAGTGCATGGAAAAAAGCATCAGAGTCAATAAATTAAAAAAAAAAAAAAGAGTACAATTGAAAGAAGATAACTCTGCCTCATGGCAGTGTAATTCTGTAGCTAGGACACAAGAATAGAACTCTTTATTTCCTGTTCTGCCTCTGACCTTCAAGCAATTCATATGCCTCTATTTTGTCTGCCACTTGATGTCAATCTTCTCTTTGAAAAATAGATTGTATTTTTGGAGCATACTTGCACTGTGTTGAGTCAAGATGGGTGTTCAGCCCCCATCATTTCACAGTCAAGATGGGGGTTCAGCCCAAGCTTCTGAGTGCTACATGAATAATAATAATAGAAAATAGGACCACATTAATAATCTGGAATACAACTTCATAATTTGAGAACTTTAGAGGTACTTTCAGAAGACACAGAATACCATCATTTATACAGAATAATACCTGTATTACTCAATTAAATATTCTGAACTTGATGCAGAAATTATTGAGCACAGTTCTGTGTCCTGTGATGTAAGCACAAATGATTGAAATAGTTTCTTCAGGCATTACAATCAATGAATCAATGAACAGTAATGCAATAAGCTTTCTTCCTTATGTTTCCGATTAAATTCAAATTGCATTAGATATTTTTAATATCGTAAATGCAATCTTAATATATTACATTGTTTGCACTCTGGCCAAGCTAAAGGCTGAGGAGAAGCATCTTTCTTTAAAAGCTCATTTCCCCCAGAGAGCTCAATTTTGCAGGTTTAACATAAAATTAACTGAGTCTTTGAGCTATTTTTCCTGTTCTTAAACTAATCAACATTAATCAGCATAACTAGTCCCCTGAATAGCTGTAATATCTAGGTTTTAATAGGGCATTATTTACTATACTGAGAATGTTAATCCAATTGCAGTTGGGAAGTGAAATGATTAAGTAATGTCACCAACCGGTGATGTAGGTACGTCAATGACAGTAATTCCATCCAGACTTCTGTACCTTTGTTTTGAGTCTTTGTAGAACAATGCACATCTTCAGCTTCAACCTATTATCCTTTGGAGTCTATTAAGAACATTTTGGTGAATATTTCTTTCTTTCTTATTTTTTAAACTTCTAATCTAAAAGAATCAGGTTTCCCATAACTTCTATCTGACACAAAACTCAAACACTTTGTTTTTTCCTGGGTACATATACATTTATATTGTTATTCATTATGGCAGAGATGTGTTGAAATAGCTCCATATTTCATTTTGTTGTATCAACACAGCAGTAATGCGAACATCTTTGACTCAGTTCCCTACTTTAATGGAATTGTGGTTACCCTATATCTCAAGGTTTCAAAGCTCACCTCACTCTTACAGTAACTCTCAGGTTTGATGATACCAGCCACATTTTATTGCTCTATTCAGAATAAAATATAACTACAAATGCTATGTTTTTAATGCTGTGCATATCACCTCCAGACTGGTAATTTTGTCATCTTTATACGTTTAAGATGTTCTTGTGTTGAAACACCAGGGGAAATTAGTAGTTTTAAGGCAAGCAATTTACTTAGAAGTATATGAATAACATATTGGGATTTAATAGTAATTTAGAAAGTATAGAAGTAATTAGATTAAAATAGGAGAGCTTGTGAAATATCAGACTAAAAAAGAAATTGTCCAGTTAAAAATGGAAGTTATTTTTTTTATGGTGTGAGTCAAGAAGACAAAAAAAGCTGCTAATTTGTCTACAATTAGAAACTGGCAGATGCTTTTCAAAGCTCCATGAGGAAACTCTGTGAGCATACAGTAATTTTTAAATGCTGTAAAGCTGGTTTCTGGTCCTGTGCTTTGGAAGGAAACCAATAACCTGGAAAGGATGACTCAATCTGATTTTATCCTACTGCATTAAGATATCTTGGAATAAGCACAGTGTTGCTCATATACCCATCTGAACTCTGTGTTGCGGCCATTTATTGTAGAGATTTTATTCTTCTGTGGGGAGGAACAGCAGACACCTTTAGAGGAACACTTCATGAACATACCAGTGATTACATGTGCAACCAGCAGGGAAGCTTGTAAAACAGAAAGGTAGTGTAAAATTCCTTGAGCAGAAGAGAACCCACTTGTTGTTAAGGTCTAGCTCCCAGGTGTTCTCAAAGACTCAGGATATTACAAGTGTTGCTGGTATCACCTGGCATTTTACTATCCCTTTTTCTCATATTTTTCATCAGGCTTGAAATAGACATCTCTGTAGATGAGATTCCTAAATTAACTTAAATCTAATCCGAAATACATCAGGTACAAACTCACAATAAGTTGGTAGGTGTGATTCATAAAAATCACATTATGTGTTTCTGCATGGCACTATTAATACTTTTCTTGCATGCTTTCAGAAATGAAACATAGCTTATTCTTATTCCAAAGAAGTGTTATGCTAACAGCAGTGCTGCTTAGATGACCCAGGAAAATGCATACTTTCGCTAGCTTCCACTGGTTCTATCACTGGACTGCACACTGAGGAAAGGAAATGGGATAAAAAAAAAACCAACACAAACCCCAGCCCTTTATAATGGAATCTGACAATGTCTTACTGCACCAGTTGTAACTAGACATATCACCACTATCACTATGTTCATCAAAAGACTTGTCAGGGAAGTAATTAACTAATACTTTTCTAGGAAAATGATAATGCCTAGAATAACTATAAGTGTGTTTAGCATTCAGATCAGAATGCTTTTCTGAATAATTTTTCATGTAAAATCCTTGCTTCTTGGAAGCCAACGATAGTATGATAATATTCCCTTTAGAGAATTTGAAGCAGAGTTTTAATTGGGCCTGTTGAACAACATAAAAAAAAGAAAAAAAAATCAGTGAAAAGCTAATAAGTTGCCTTCTGATACACAGAAGACATTTTTCTGTGGCTTTTTTCACATCACAAAAGCAGCATCATGAAGTTCACTTGATGCATAATGCCACTGGAACCACAAGATAGTATTTCTCCTTTCTGTTACTGTAGCATTGCTACTAGTTTATTACTACTATTACAATGATATTGATATCGATAATAATAATAATACATTTTAAAAAGAACGTTTTACACAATAATATTTAATTAATATTTATTATTAAAACTTTGTCTAAACATTCACATTATTTCTAAATGTCAACATATGGAAAATTCCAGAGACGTAACAAAACATTGATCCATTTAATCTTTTGGGCCTTGAAGATTCATTCAAAGAAATATAGTAGCTATGTTCATAGTGATGAGTAAAGGACTCTGAAGACTAAGCCAAAACTGACTAAAGACTTCAGGATATATCTCCACTTTTCTGCCACATACCTAAGAGAAAAAGTAGGAAAGCAAAGTAAACGTGTCAGAAATCCAGATTATATGCTTAGCATGTAGCTTTTTTTGTCTGAATCCTTAATCGGAACTACTAAGCACAACACAAAGAAAACAATTTTCACCACACATTAAAGATTTTAGGATTATTTAATAAGGGAAGATGTTGAACACACTCTGGTAAATTGTACATTTCTTAATGTATATTGTTGGTGTGAATCAGATGAACTATGTTCACATGCAGATCAGCTAACAGGAAACAAGCAACAACTTACGTCCTTATGTCATTATGTCCTCCATAGCTGAATTTTCTTGGCTCTTTTTGCTGTCGCTGTTCTTTGTAAACATTTTGAACTAATAAACTGGAATCACAGCTTGTGAAGAATTATTTTTTATGCAGCTGGAAAGGAAAAGCATAGTGTTCCTTCTTGAATTCAAACACATGTTACTGAAGACTGCCCTTGAAATCACTAAAAACGAAGACTTTGCTTGTGTTGGTACAATGCGACCTGCTGGCTTAAGCAAGGGCTGCTCTCTCAGGCCAGAGCACCTCAGCTTCAGGCTCAATGGTCTCATATACCAGTAATGGGTGAGACAATCTCTCTCCCCACCAATTATTTTTATTTATCACTTCTATTTATTCTTCTCCTACTCTAATTCGTATGACCTTTTGAAGCGAAGAGCAGGAGGATGTGTGAGTACTTCCATTAAAGTCCTGTAACACTGGAAATACTCCCTTCACTGCTTTGTTGGTTTTAGAGAGCTCTGCTAGTTGCAAACCCTGTAAAGTCATTAATAAATTAGATATTTTCTTCTTTTACCTACTTGGAACAAGCAGCTTATGGAAGTCTCAATGTTTTTTGTATTTAACAATACATTTGGAGAAGCTCCATTCCCTCTGGTTTGTAAGGCATGCTTTGAAGCTTTTTATATCAAAATTTTCTAAAAGGAAAAGCTGAGAATTTAAATGATTTGCATTACAAAGATGCCGGAGAACAGACCAAACTGTACAAAGATTATAACTTGTAGGCAGAAACCGCTGAGAATTTCTATTTTCTCTACCTTATGATTTCATGTGGTTAATTTTGTACCTCTAGTATTACCGGATCACGCAACAAGGCTCATATGCCTGATGACGTCTCTGTTATCTGACCCAGAGTATGTTAGTAGGGAATTTTTGTTTCGTTTATACTGGGTGTGCAGAGGATCTTGCACAATTAGATAATTCCTTATGATGTGTAAAGCCTATTTGTCTACAGCCTATTTGGATACATTGCTGATTCTTTAAGGCTTATGTGTCATAATTGTCATTAATTGTCACATGGCTTCTCAAAACTAAAATCAGGAATCCACTAGGAAGTGTTCAGTTGTGCTGGAGTAACTGCTGTTTTAGTAAGAAGAGAAAAAATAACTTCTTTTGCTCCTTTTTTTGTTGCTTTATGGTGTATAAGACTGATGACAGAACACAGTCAAAAGCTTAACAGGTCTTTTAAAGGTAGCTACCCAGAGTTATCATTTATGGCTTTCTATGTCAGGTAAGAATAATGTAGTCAGCATCATTTACATGATCTTAAAAATTCCCAGTTCCACCTGTGAGGGGCACAGTGCCGAAGTGTATTGCCTATGAACTCTCACTCCCTCTGAGAATGAAGGTGTCCAGGTTTGAACCATCCTTAACAGAGTAAATGAAGAGTTTGTTTAGCATTTGTCATGGTTTAAGCTCAGTCAGCCACACAGCCCTCTCTCACCCCCCTGCCTTCCACTCTCCCCCTCCCGGAGGGATGGGGAAGAGAATTGAAAGAATGCAACTCCCATAAGTTGAGATAAGAACAATCCAGTAAGTAAGGAATAACACAAACCACTACTGCTACCATCAATAATAATAATGATAACGGAAATAACAAGGGAAGGGAATACAACTGCTCACCACACACCAACAGATACCCAATCCGACCCTGAGCAGTGATCTAACCCTTCCGGTTAACTGTCCCCAGTTTATATGGTGGGCATGATGTGCTGTAGCATGTAATACCTCTTTGGTTAGATTGGGTCAGGTGTCCGGTCTCTGGTTCCTCCCGGCTTCCCCTCCTCTCTGGCAGAGCATGAGACTCAGAAAATCCTTGGTCAGAGTAAACATTACTGAGCAGCAACTGAAAACATCTGTGTTATCAGCGCTGTTCCCAAGCTGATAGTCAAAAAGACAGCACTTCACCAGCTACTAAGAGGGAGAAAGATGACTGCTACTGCTGAACCCAGGACAGTATCCACCCCTTACTCCATACCATTCACTGTCATGCTCAGATCCCACATTTTCAATATACCATCACTCTTATCTCATATATATATATATGTATATATATATATACACATACACACACACACACAGAGAAAGAGAGATCATTCCTTAGTGAATGGACCAATCCCTATAAAGCTGCTGAGTCCATCCGATCCCTGTTATCAGACTCCATCTCTTATAGCAGACTTTCAGAACAGGAGAGGCTGTTTGATGTAGTCAATCTACCAGACCTCCCCATATTTGTACTTCAGCCATCGTTCTCCATACCAAAGAGGGTTTAACTGCTTAGCTTGCTTAATTGCAGCACTTTTCACACTCATGAATAACCTGGGTAATAGTGTCCATTCCTAAGACCACCCCTCGATCATGAGTCCATCTGTATGTTGCATCACTGCCCTGATGGTCTGAAGTGTCATGGGCCCACCAGGCTCAAAATAATTCACCCTCCCCTTCAGCAGTTCCTGAAACTGTTGTTGGGGATTCCACACAGCTGCCTTCCATCTCCGATGCTTCCAAAGCACAGAAGGGGCCCAGTGGACTAGATACTTGCCCATACTGTCCCCCACACCCTGTCACTCATGATTGTCCACCCTCAGGGAAAATCTCTTGGTCCTCCTTTATCATTGTCTGACCCAAACATGACTCCACTTAACTTTCGAGATCAGACAAAATGGTTGTGGATAAAACACACTCTGCATGTGTGCCAACATGGTGATCCTCATCACAACCAGCAGGCAGGTCTCAATGGTACCCAAAAGCTATTCAAAACCTTCAGAACTCTCAAATAATGTTGCTGTACTTGTCACTGGGGCTGCTGTAGCTGCTGTGCTTGGAGCTGGAGTAGCTGTGCTTGGAGCTGGAGTAGCTGCGCTGTCTGCTGCAGTCGATGTTTGAGTAGCTGCTGTACTTTTCACTGGGGTTGGTGCTTCTGCTGCTGTGCTTGGAGTTGGTGTAGCTGTATTATCTGTTGTAGTCAGAGTTTGAGTAGCTGTTGTACTTGTAACTAGGGTGTGTGGGAATGTCTCCCTCATAGGCTGATCACCCAAGGAGGGGAAAAAATGTGTGATTGCCATACACCTCTATTATATACCTCCCAAAGTACAGAGGTGGTGACCACACTGGAAACGTAAGCCAGATCAGTTTCATGGTCAATAATTCTATTGTATTACAAGTCATTACTGTAAAGCACAATAAAACAAGAACCTTAGCCCTAGGCCCCCAAGCTGATGAACACTAACACAGCAAATACTGGCTGTAAGTAAGGTACGACATGCTGAAACTGTGAGATCAAGAGCAACAACATTGAGAGACAATAAACCAGCATTGTGACGAGTGGCTATTAATCCTAAAAATGAATGCTTATCACAAATACGATTAGCCACACTCTGGTCAGGTCTGTCGTCATCTCAACCCTCTGTGCCCCATGTTGTGTGCCAAAAAGAACTGTCGTGGATTAAGCCCAGCCGTAACCCAGAACCACGCAGCCCTCACTCTCTCCCTGCCCTTCATTCCCCGCAGCTCCCAGAGGGATGGGGAGGGGAATTGAAAGAATGTAACTCCCATGGATTGAGATAAGAACAGTCCAGTAACTAAGGAATAACACAAAACCACTGCTGCTACCACCAATAATAATAATAAGGAAAATAAAAAGGGAAGAGAATACAACTGCTCACCACACACCAACAGATACCCAATCCGACCCGAGCAGTGATCTAACCCTTCCGGTTAACTGTCCCCAGTTTATATGGTGGGCATGATGTGCTGTAGCATGTAATACCTCTTTGGTTAGATTGGGTCAGGTGTCCTGTCTCTGGTTCCTCCCGGCTTCCCCTCCTCTCTGGCAGAGCATGAGACTCAGAAAATCCTTGGTCAGAGTAAACATTACTGAGCAGCAACTGAAAACATCTGTGTTATCAGCGCTGTTCCCAAGCTGATAGTCAAAAACACAGCACATTCACCAGCTACTAAGAGGGAGAAAGATGACTGCTACTGCTGAACCCAGGACAGCATTGCAGCAGAAAACAGCTTACTGTAGTTGTTCCTCAGGGACCACCTAGGAATAAGAATCACCTAGAAGGTGATTTTTAAGGGCTGGTTCTACATTATTGGGTCAATGGTCATCTCTGCAAAGAGATTCTGTTCCTGAGAGTCCTCTTCTACTCCCATGCTCTTCTACTTCATTTCCTGAGAAAGGGAATTAATGGCATAAAAGTAAAAGCTGTACGTCATTTAGGGATTCAGCCACCTTGTGTAAATCTTAAATAGCTTCAAGCTTCAGCTGGCATATAAGCATGGAGGTTGTTTGGGTTTTTTTTTTTTTTGTTTGTTTGTTTTTTTCTGTTTGTTTGTTTTGTTTTGTTTTTTGTAGGTTTTCTTTTTTTCCAAATATTCAGCATCACGAAGGCTTTTGGTGCAGCTAGAGTGTATATTGTGGATTTGCAAGGTTGCACATTGGTTTACACCATGTTGAGTAATACATTTTCTATTATTTCTTAAAGGTCTTCTGATTTCATGCAGTTCTGGACTACTGCATAAGTTACTGGATCCTCTCAGCCTCTCACATGCTCATGAATTTGAAGAATAATGTGCCACTCAAGCTGTGCAGGTGCATTAGCACCATGGAAACTCAGGCTGTTTCTTCCTAGCGGAGTGAGCACAAGGAGTGGATATTCAGTTTACAAACAAACCAATCACTTCCAATGGAGGTCAGAGGTGCAGACAGAAAGCCTGGAGACCTTTCTGCATTTCTATATCTGTGCAAAGCCATCACACAGGTTCCTTGGGTGAAGATTAAACAACTAGATTAAAATTAATTGAATTATTATTCCCTTCCCCCAATTAATAATAATTAATAGTATCGTTAAATTGTTTTACTGGGGGCTATTTGTACTCAGTTGCTTCTTTCCCTTGCAAAAATTACTATTGCTGCTTTACCTCATGCTCCTTCCCCTGCCTTCAGAATGTCTTATTCCACATGAGCCAGTCAGCAGGGAAGCAGGTCTACTATGCATGCATATTTTTTAATGGCAACACTTCTGGCAAAAGCTAAATGTCGAGATGTGCTACAGTTGTATGGCCAGTTGTGTGACATTCTCACAGCCAGCAAATACATTGATAATTAATTCAGCTTTAAAGGATTTGAGTGAGACTTTGAACTCATGAAAATCAATGCTTTTCTGCCACAATTGAAAGAGCTATGCCTATTTACCTCCTTTGCAAGCCCTAGACTTCTAAATTTGACATTTACATTTTAAACATCATAAATCTACAAAAGAGTCCTTAACTCTGCCAGAATGTTTCAGTATCATGTAGGGGTCACAATGCTCATGCCTTAAATCAGGAAAACAATTAACCACTAGACTTTTTGAGGTCATCCATGAGCAGGAAAGTAATTAGGTCTAGGTGCTCACAGATAAAAAATTAGCTGCCAAAATGCACAGATGGAATTTTGAAATAATGCTTAATAAGGTGAGATGCCTAACACACATTAATTCCTTTGAAAATCTGACCTTTAAAGCTTAATTTTAAGCTTCCCCTTAAGCTTCCCCATTATGGTTTAAGAGTGTGTGAAAACCTAAGTATGCGCTTGTCATGGGTTCAGCAGTAGCAGTCATTTTTCTCCTTCTTGGTAGCTGGTGCAGCACTGTGTTTTTGATTTTGGGCCTGGGAGCAGCGCTGATAACACCAGTGTTTATAGTTACTGCTTGGCAATGTTTTGGTTTGATCAAGGACTTTTCTGAGCGTCATGCTATGCCAGGGAGGAGGGGAAGCCGGGAGGAAGCAGAGACAGAACACCTGACCCAGACTGACCAAAGAGGTTATTCCATACCTACAGCACGTCCTGCCCAGGATGTGAAGACAGAGGGCAGAGACCTGGAAGGGTGTGGTGGTGGTGCACTGGGGGGTTCGCTGCTGGGGGTGCATTGGCTGGGTCAGGCTTGGTGAGCAGTTGTATTCTCTTTCTTTGTACTTCTCCTGTCATTATTATTATTGATGGTAGTAGTAGTGATTTCTGTTATACCTTAGCTACTAAACTGTTCTTATCTCAACCTGTGCGAGTTGAATTCTTTTGATTCTCCTCCCCATCCCCCCAGGACTGGGGGAAGAAAGAGGGGGAGTGAGTGAGTGAGCGACTTCGTGAGTTTTAGAGACTTAAACCACGACAGCGCTTGAATGTGTTTCTGTTAGGAAGATTCTTCTACAGACAAATCTGAAATACAGTCATCTTAGGCCAAGAGATGGCAAAGGAAGTGATTCATCCTGAATCAAGAGGGATTTTGTTAATGTGTTTTGTGCAGCAGCAGACTGAACAATGTCCTTTTCCAACTGAGATTAGTTCAGGGGGACCAGCTTTCAAATGAGTTATTTCAAACACATGCACATGTCATTCCAAAAGAAAAATATCTACCCCTGGCTGTGGTTTGTGAAGCAAGATGGATTGCTAGTCCCTTGATAGAGCTCTGTGCTTCTGTTTTAACTCAGTTCCTTTCTTCTCTGCTATGCTTATCTTCTGCTCTTACACCCTATGACTGTCTGCAGTGGAGCTACTGAGTATCCATGATGAGGTAAAGGAAAGAAAAACGTAAAAAGATAAGAGTAGGAGTTCTCAGAAACTCAGGATAAATTAACTTGTCTATGTGGAGAGGAGGAAATGCAATATTTGATGAACTGTTAGCTAGGATTTATGTGGCCTAGGATAAATTTAAATTGCTGTATTGTTCTTAAAATAGACCAGCATGGGGCAAAAGATGGCTCTTTGCTAGCATAAGAATTTTGAGCCTAATATCCACCATATTTCTCTGAGTTCACGCTGGAGTTCAAAGTTAATTTCTTTTTTTGCACTGCATGCTTTCCAGTTCTCATTTTAGGGAACTCACCAGGAATAGCAATATATGACCATGCAGACAGTAAAGAAAAGTTTCCTCAGTGCTGGGAATATGAATAAGACACACTGTTTAGCATGCAATACCTGTTATACAAAACAAATGTTCCTCCTGGAAATTTCTAGTCCCTTTGAAATGAACTTTTTAACTTAAAAAGGTTGTTTTTAACGTACACAAGTTTTAACTCTGACTTTACCTGTTAAATCTACTTTCATTAGTCCTCCTTACAAACAGCTGAATCTATCTGCATGTGGATAGGTCAAATCAGTCGTTTAGAACTTGTGTCACGCATATGCTACATGATGACCAACAACAGGATGTTAGGTTGGCAATTTTCTTAGCAATTGGACCACTGTGGGTAAAAAATTTAGTTACAGCCCATAGAATCACAGAATGGTTAGAATTAGAAAGGACCTTAATACTGTCTAGTTCCAAACCCCTTGCCATGGACAGGAACTCATCACGCTAGACCATGTGGCCCAATGCTCTGTCCAACCTGGCCTTGAACAGTGCCAGGTATGGAGCATTCATAACTTCCTTGGGCAACCTGTTCCAGTGCTCCACCATCTTCACAGTAAAGGACTTCTTCCTTATATCTATCCTGAACTCCCCTCTTTAAGTTTTAACCCATTACTCCTTGACCTATCACTACAGTCCCTAATGAAGAGTCCCTTCCCTGCATCCTTGTAGGCTCCCTACAGATACTGGAAGGCTGCTAGGAGGTCTTCACGCAGCCTTCTCTTCTCCAGGCTGAACAGCTCCAACTTTATCAACCTGTCTTCATTATTTATTGTCTCAGCCTTCTTTCTTCAGCCTTTTCAAGCACGGGGAGTGCTCAAGCCCCCTTATCATCCTCATGGTCCTCTTCTGGACTTGTTCAAACAGTTCCATGTCCTTCTTATGTTGAGGACACTGAGAACTGTGTACAATACTCCAAAGGAGGTCTGACGAGGGCAGAGTAGAGGGGCAGAATCACCTCCTTCAACCTGCTGTCCACACTTATTTTAATGCAGCTTAGGATGTGGTTGGCATTCTGGGCTGCAAGTGCACACTGAAGCTGGTTCATGTTCATTTTCACATCGACCAACACCCCCAGGTTCTTTCTCTGGGAACTTCACATGACTGCCATGATTTTTTGAATATGATGGACAATGGCTTAGGAACTTCATTAACCCGGTCATTCAGGACCCACACATGGATTTCATCAGGTCTTGTGCATGGACTTGTGCACATTCAGATTCCTAAAATGATCTTGAACCTGATCCTTTCCTACAGCGGACCTAAGGTCCTCATTCTCACAGTCCATTCCAAGTCTTTCTTCCAAGACTTGAGCAGTATGATCAGAGCACTTGCCAGTGAAGACTGCGACAAAGAATTCCTTGAGAACCTCAGTCTTCTCCAAATCCGTGATAACCAGTTCTCCCATTTCCTTCTGGAGAGGGACCAGCATTATCCCTACACTTTCTTTTGGTGGCAACAAACCTACAACGGCCCTTTCTGTTATCCTTGACATCCCTGGCCAGACTCAATTCTAACTGAGCCTTAGCTTTCCTGACTTGGCCCCTAGCTTCCCAGACAATGTCCCTGTATTCTTCCCAGGATGCCTGTCCTCCTTCTATAAGCTTCTCTTTTCCTTCTAAGTTTTCTCAGCAGCTCTTTATCCATCCATAGAGGCCTCCTGGCCTTCTTCCCCATTTGCTTCTTGACAGGACACAAGTGTTCCTGAGCTTGAAGCAGTTGATCTCTGAATATCAACCAGCAGCCTTGGGGCCCCCTGCCCTCTAGGGCTTTATCCAACAGAACCTTACTAAGCAGCTTCCTGAAGAGGCCAGATTTTGCTCTCTGAGTCCAAGGCAGTGAGCCTGGGAGTGTTGGGATGGATAGCTGCCCCCCTCCACCAACAAATCTAGTTTAAATTTTAGAAAATCAGCCTTCTTGGCTAGGATGACTGTAGAGGAAATATCATCACACAGGAAGTAACTGGGCATCAGGGCTGGCTTTCAAAACTGGTTTGTGAGGTGAAGTACAGAGAGGAATGGTTTCTGAAGCCACAGAGCCATGTAAACAGTGGTCTGCCTTCCACAGCATTACACAGAGTGAGTCTGAAGGCTGTAAAGGAATGCCAGCTAAAACGACTGAGAGAAAAACCAGGGAGCTCTGAGACTGTTAGGGACACTGAAAAGAACCTGCCGCTTTTTATATATATGTTTTACTGTCTTTGAAATTGTGGGCAGTTTAGCATTAACCTCTCAGTATGGAATTCATGATCAGCAAAGCCACTGTTTCTGAGAAATTATGTAAGATAGTGGGACTGCTTTCATTTTCAGTAAAGGAAAAGAAATTCAAGAAATTCAAGAAATTAAAGAAATTTAAGTTTGGGGATTTTTTGTTCGTGAGTTTTGTTGGGGCTTTTTTGGTTTGGTTGGTTGGTTTTTCTTTTTTTTTTTTTTGTTTTGTTGATTGGTTTGTTTGGTTGGTTTGGTTTGGTTTTTTTACAGTGCAAGGCATATGAGGTTCAAGTTCTCTATACCCTACTTCAATCCAGTTCAAGGATTCATCCCATTTAGGTAAAAACCTCCCATTATAATTTTATAATAAACTGAAGGCAGCATGAAGAATTAAAAGTATTTTGCAATTTACAAGATGAACCTCAATCTTATGCAGTAGAAGAATTTCCTCTCATTTCTTTCTCTGGAGGGATGGAAATTGTCTGTTTTTTACATAGTCTCTATTTAGCGAAGAAAAATCTGTTTACTTCCAGGTGTTGGCAGTTTACATTGAACATCTGTAAAGCAACAGCACTCTGAAGTTTCCTAAAAGGTTCATGATAGAGTTAGCTTCTAAATCCTGCCAAAAGGGGGGCTGAAATTTATTCGAGTTGATCCTTTAAACTACAAAAAAGATCCATATAGTGCTCAGTTTGGTTTTGTATTTCATTAGTTTTTTACATTTGAAGAAAGCATGGAGTTTTTCACTTCTTGCCAGCCTGCACTTTTTGCTGAGAAAGTGATTAAGAAAATAAGGATTTTACAAATGCAGTACATGAAGGTGCTAAAGCATCTTGGAAGTACATTTACATTATATATTTATGTTTCTTCTCTCTCTGCAAAATGTGCAAAAGTATTTATTTTTACTACTATGGATATATAAAACCAACAAAATATGCCATTGATGTTAAATCTATTTCTGCTCTGTAATGCTTGGATAGAATTATTTTTATGTGACTTCAAGAACTTTTGAATTTTATGAATTTTCTGTCCAATACAGTATACCTCACTGCTTTTTTATGGATTTAAATATTTGTATTTTGCTGGTCCAACTTGTTTCTTGGAAGAGAAACCCAATTCATTGGTTTGACTGGCTCTTGCACATATTGGAAATGTTCCCCCTAGCACTGCAGATTATTTTGTGAAAAACCTTGTCTCATTTTTTATTACCTGTACCGACTCTGTGAGATGTGAGGAGGAAGCTATATCAAAAATTCCTTCAGAAGAATGTAGAGTGAAAGAGAAAGGAATTAGAAAATAAAGGAGGTTCTGGTACCTTTACTGCTTATTGTGAAACACATATATATGGCAGTTTTGATGGATTTCTAATGCAGATTTATTACTGGAATCTGAAGTTTACTGTAAAATGCAGTAAAAAAAAATAAAACAAACAAACAAAACAAAACAAAAAAAAACCAACAAAACAAACAAACAAACAAACCTAACCAAATAAAGAGCAATGCATAGGAAGTAAAGATGCCAGACAGTAAAATGGTTCTTTCTGAAAGCCTGCCTTTTCTCAAGCTTTTTCATGAACTTTTTATGAAGTTTCTAGAATAGACCAAAATAATTAGGGAAAATGACCTTGAGGTTTATGCTGTGTTCAGAACAGTGACTTGTCCAATCACTGTAGGAAAGGGTGGCAGATTGTGATTGATGTTTTTAGAAGAACTACAAAGTGAAGTGTATGAATGGTACCTTAGTTTTCTAACCATGTATGACAAATGCAGGCACTGTGAGAAGCTCTTTATCCCCAGATGCTGTGAAAGCACATAGCAAATTTCATATGGATGAGCCTATGAGAAGACTATCTAAAGAGCTAATCTAAAATCTCATTTTCAGAGTTGATTCTGGTGTTTCAGAAGAGAAGCATACCCCTGAATATAGATCTTATATCAGGAGGATTAGGACGTCAGTGATTAATACGAATTTCATTTTTAGCCACATTGTGGGATTTCTATGGCATATATAAAACACTGAACTTTTTGAACAGCATGTCCCTTTTCAATTACAGTTTTAATGAAGAAATGACTTTTACAAGAAAAAGGTCTCATGAGCTTAATATTATAAAAAGCTGCTTCTTTCCCCCTTCCCTTGTTCCCACCCTTAAATCAGGTACATTTGGTTGTTCTTGATGAAATAATGACATTGTCATTATCTTGCCAGGGTGCACCATATTTCATAATAAAGCGAACCAATTCTTGTCTCCCCTATATTTATTTAACCCTCTGTAGCTCCACTAGCATCTGGGGAAAGGGAACAATTTTAGAGAACTCTAGTGACAGGCGTTAGAAACAAAATTGTACTTGATTCTATGTATTGGTACTATGTTACCATTCAGGGTCAAAAGGGTGTGAGCATCCTGTCGGCCTTTTAAGTTTAAAGGGATTTGTATGTATGATAATCCACCCTAAAGCTTTCAGAGTGAAGCTGGGGCTAGCCAAGGCTTGCTACAGCACTAAGCTCCAGGTTTTCTTGAATGGCACAAAGAGACACAGAGCACCACTCCACTTACCAGCATCACCACCAAACCCCTTGATTTTCTTCCAGAAATACTGATACTTCAGCCCTATCAACATAAAAAATGTTCTGTTATCTGGGACTTTTGGCTGTGACTTTCCAGAGCAGTACTTTTGTATATGCTCTTTTTGCCAGCTGCAGATGCTCCCCAAAGGAGAGAGTGGAACCCCTAATCAAATTCATGTGCACTACCACTTACGGTAACCCCAATTTCTGCCACATGTGTATATATATATCTTTTTTTTTTTTTTTTTTTTTTTTTTTTTAGTGGCATTTTATCAAGATCATTGTACCTACTTTTGATTCACACATATGAAACTTGAAGCCTGACTTCTATATTAGTCTAGAAATCATTTGACTGAGAAAGGCATTATTGAATATATTAAGCAATTTCACCCACATCTGGCCTTTATGGGTGCAGTGTTCAAACTGATATGAAACACAAAACATAAATTCCTATTTTATTACTTTCTGTTCATTGTAATTCCATCCATAAATACTGTTCATTCATTTCTCGAGCCTTCCTTTTCTTAGCCCATCTACACTTGGACCCTTCATTTTTTCAGTTAATGTGTAAGTGAAAATGGAGGATCTTTTCAGCTATGGGAAACATTATCACAAGAAAAGGCCATAAATTTTCTCCCTGATTAATTGTCCACTGAATTCTGTAAATACAGAAAAATCAGTGGTTGTGAACAATTAACTATTTTGTACTTTCTTTCACTCTCTGAAATTTTGAACACTCATCTTCCTTCAAAATCAGAAAGAATATGCAGAGTGAAAAATCCCTTTTCATAAGATATTAATGGTAAAGATGCAGTACACATGAAAGTTATAAAGGCCAGGTTCCTGTGGTCAAAAATGTATTGAAAATTCCAGCCATAATTTCATAAATGGTACTAGTGTTTGAATGTCAATTTCCAGGGAGTTATGAAAGAGTTCACATCACTTTTCAATACATTTTGCTCTGTTCACAGTGTAAGAGGCCAGTGAAACTGTAGGACTTCTTTTCCACATAATGCACTGGAATTGCCTTTGAAAATACGTGCACAAAGTGCACACAAATAGTCTTTTATTTTATAGTTGTTGCTCAGATAAAAATGCAGAATGGATACCGCATGCACAGAAATCCTTAGAAAATAATCTAAGCAAGTCGATGGTCTTTTTTCAAGTATCAGTAGCAATTTGATTTTGATGTGATAAATAAATAAAATACAAGATATTATCCTTGTTTCAAAATGAACACTCCTACTTTTCCACTGTGTAATGATTTCTCCATACATAGAACTTTTCCATCTTCCATAGAAAAGGAGAGCTATTTGAATATGTAATTTTTATGTAGGTAAAGAATATTTTTGTCTTCCACAACTGTTATGAAACTGCTGTGGAATAACTAGCGACTTGTTTTTCTTCAGGCCTACATCATGGAATATGTGCTCTGATCTACCCCCACGGATGCTCTCTATGCATTGTAGGGCAAATAAAAACCCACTGTGGGACTGCAGAGACTTTGGTAGGCTCAAGATGGCTGGTCCATAAAGCCTTACTTGTGTTCTCTTGCTCAGGTTCTGGTACTCATTTTTGTTGGTCTCAGAATGGCTAAAGAATGGATTATAGGTTCACAATAAATTATGGAGTTAAAACAGCAGATGACTCTTTAACATAACTTCAGTACCATATATCCCATGGCATTACTGAAATTTAACAGAGTTTTGTTGGCTCATTCAAATACTTTCATAAATAATATTTTTCTGTGGTCACTTTATCTCTCAGCTGTGAATGCAAACATGCCTAAAGATTTTTATTTTCTTTCTCCTTCTTTAATACAATCCAAAGCTTTGTGTGCTTCTGGGCCTGACATATGAGGAAACATTGCTGTGTGCACTTCAGGTGTTTTTTCAGCAGTCCCTGTGGTGCTGAAAAAATTTTCCATGCTGCTTTAATGGATGACATTTCTCTGTAAGGCTTCTTTGAAAATAACCTGTAGAAAATAATTGCTCCATCTTCAGTCTGATACAACTTCTGACAATGTGTAAATGTTCAGAAAGCAATTAGTAGTCAAGTTTGGCAGGAGGGAAGAGAATAGAGCTCTCTGTTGACTACATAAACAGAGCAAGTCAACTTGAGTTTGCTGAAGATTATGGAAGCATCTAGTCTCACAGTATACATGCTCAGAGTTGTATTAGATATTAACACAGTCATTGTTATTCCTTCTTGTAGGAACATTAAATCAGCCTTGCAAATTGACCCTATTATTGACCCCTGCATGAAGACTCAGGATGGATGGTTTTGACTATGAAAATATATTGCTTTTCAACATTTAATATGATATTTTCATTTTAATATCTTTCTACTCATTGAGTGTTGGAAAAAAAAATTAATTATAAACCCTCCATCCAAAAAAGGGATTTTAATGATAAAGAAGTCAAATAAAAAGAGTCTTAAGAATATATTTTCTGAAGTAGCATGGGTTTAATATGATACTTTTAAAATCCGTCTTATGACACATCATGACTTGCTTCTTCAAATTTTGCCTGTTAGGGCTGTCAGCATCACACACTATAACTACTTTCCATTCTGACCTGACTGTAGATAAAGTGTTTCTTCTTTACAGACTTCATAATTATACATATATAAAAATATATATAGACACTCTTTTTCTTTAAGCAAACATACACACAGTTTTGTCTTTATAAAGGTGCTTATTGACAAACCTTGAGGGCAAATCAACACTGGTAAAAATATCAACAACAACAGTAAAACACAAATTTTAATCTGGACTTGATGTCTAATGTGTTAAGATGGAAGCTACTGTTGTGTCATAAACAATATAATAAGCAAGGTGCATAGATATAACCCAGGTTAAAAGATTTTGTAAAGAACAACAGGTAGAATAATACTGGTGAAGATCTCAGAATGGACATCTCTCAGAAGGTAAGAAATCCCGGAGCCCTGGTGGGTTTCTTATGATTCTTTAATTGAAGTCAGAAGTTCTTTAAACTCTCTAATAAGATTTTCTAATAAGATTTGAATCACATATTTGTTGGATGCGTTTGTGAAGCAGCGTAAATGCACCCTCACTTTGGGCAGCCATCAATTTCCACAGTCCTACACTCTATGGATATTTTTTTATCATTTTTAGTCATTCCCTGCATGGGCAGCCTGTGGTCTGCCTGTCTTCCTGAGATAACACAGGACATGATTCCAATAGCTTCTGTAGCTTCTGGGTTTAGCTCTAGCTCTTCACAGAACTGCTTGGATTTTCTGGTCATTTTCTTTTATTCTTTTTTTTTTTTTTTCCTGACATAAGCAAGTCTGGCCTGATTCCTTTTTTCTCCTGAAAGAAATGGATATTGACAGTTTGTTGGCCAAACATGTCTTCCTACTTCAAGCCATTGCATGTGTTCATTTTTTCTCTTGTATCTATCTTTCCTACTCTATAATGCTAAGGGTATGAATGATCTGGGATAGCTGGGATTTTTTTAAGCTCCGTTCTCTTCTCTTTTAGGAATTTCTTTTTTTTTTTTTTTCCCCAGAAGAGATTCCCGAACATTTTCTAAATTATTTCAGTGCAATGTCCTTCCTGATGAGTCCAGAGACCTGGCACGCTTTGATTAATTTAGTCTTTCTTTGTCCTTAGAATACATTTGAAAATTATTCTTCTTTTCCTTTCCTCTTCCCTTTCCACATATATTAATTACTGGCGCATTTGGTGAATGTGCTTGAGTTGAGGGCAGAAGCTTACTCTTTGCAACCCATTCTTCTATCCATGTACCTTAAATACTGCCCCCAGCTGCTCTGCCAGTGCTAATCATGATTTTTGGCTACCATATATTCCAATCCACCTGTTTCCTAGTCAATAAGTAAAGATTCCACTGCACCTGTTTCTTAGTTAATAAATAAATATTCCACTTGTTTCCAGGGTAGTAGCCCATTCATCTTCTGCTGCAGTGCTTACCACTGATCCTATGAAAAAATTCTCTGTGCTAATCATATTGTTGTCAATTCTTTCTTCATACTTTGCAGAGTTTTCTGGCATGTGAAGTATCCTGTTCAGTTGGACTCCTGATTGAACTTTTTGCAGCTTTTACTTCTTCCTTTCCATATGTCAGGCAGTCACTTATCTTTTGAGAATGACCACAGCATGGGAACTTTGTAGTGTCTGACAGTGGTTCAGACTTGCCTGGCTGTTTCAGTTCTTTTATCAATTACAGTCACAGTATAAGACTACTGCCTATTTTCCTTAATCCTTGTGTTTACAACTGGCTAGGCAGAAGGCTGGTAGTCTTTTTTTGCTCAATAAATTTTTTGCTTAATAAATAAATTTTTTTTGCTCAATAAATCTGATTTTTAATTCTGTATCTTTCCAACATCTTATAAGATGTAATCTGGGATCCCAATAATTAAAGGGCCCCTTTTTTGGTATCTTATTCTTGCAAGATTTTAAGACTGATTTTATAATTATAAAGGCTAATAAAAGTTTTCCACCCATCAATAACCTTTCTACTAATTTCTAATAACACATTTCTATTTACTGTAACAGAATTTTTTTCTGCTTACTGTCAACATTGTATTAGTGGGAGGTGTCCCTGCCCATGGCAGGGGGGGTGGAACTAGATGATCTTAAGGTGCTTTCCAACCCTAACTGTTCTATGGTTCTATGATTCTACGTATTTAATTCTTAACTATATATTTACATTTCATCTATATGCAGTATTAATTTTTTCATACTTGTTTACAACTGTTTGGTATTTACCCTTTCTGCCTGAGTTGAATGAAAATTATTAAACCCACCATGCTCTTCAGAACAAAGCATAGTGGCTAAATAAAACATGAAGAGCTTCTTCCTTTTGTTTGTTGTTTTTTTTTTTTCCCTGGTATCCCCTCCTGACAGGTACAAAATAAATTGCTTTTTTATTGAATATTTCAGTACAGTCAATCAGATTTTAATTCCTCCAACCTGCTGCTCAAAAACCAAGGGATCCAACAGAATTCTTTTTCTTTCAGTGTCTAATATCAAGCTGTTCATCATTAGTTCTCATCTAAGCTGCTTCACAATAGACCATAAATATTCAAATTTCCTTTACAGTTCCTCTGGTAGAAGTACTTAGATATTCCTGGCTTTGTCTTGGCACACGGGTAACAAGTTGTCACTGATGTCTCTTGCCAGGCATATTTCTGGCTGTTCCAAGGAATCCTACCTGAAAAATCATGTTAATTCCTTTAACAGGATTTCAGTCCTCCATTCTTTTCCCTTCCCTGGCCTTTTCATGTGAATTAACATTATGTGTGCCTATTTAATGATAGGGCCCTGCTGAACTCTTTTCTTCTTTGATCACCCCCATGCTCCAAACCCTCTTTCATGATTGTTGGCATTGGTTATTGATGTTTATGTCCACTTTCTCCTCCCCTTTTTTTTTATTTCCAGGTAGGACAAGTTAATTAATTCAAGCCTTGTCAGCCACGCACCTGCTAGTCAGTCTGCTTAAACACTTCCTTTCTTGTGCTTTTTACCTATAATCTGAATCTAATCCTGCAAGTTGCAGCATACCAGTAAATCAAGTCATCCTTAAGAAGCCCAGTTGATTCTGGTAGGGTTTACGTCTCACAGACATAAGCATCAGCTTTCATAGAGCTTCGTGAAGACTTGTGCTGTATACACTTAGCTAAGATGACATTATCCCTCACATCATGCTGAGATAGGAAGTGGGATTTTATTTATATTTACTTATAGCAAAAACCTGAGAATTTTGAAAGCCCCTTTTATTTTTTTTCTCTATTTAGTTTGACTAAAAATATATGCTACAAGAATTTCTTCTTAATATGTACTACCTGCATATCTGGGTAGAGGTATTTACTCAGACAGAATCTGTGGCAAAAGAAAGAGCAGGAAGATGGCTTTGATTTCACTCCTCACTCTCTCAGTGTCTCACCTGACAGCTGTCAAGTTCTTTCATAAGGCAGGAACACTTCTTAAAATTTTGATATTTAAGCAGAAGCTCCACCTGACAAAATCATATCTCTGCTAGCACTCACTTGTTCTGACATTCAATCCATACATGCTATATTAAAGTATCTGAAGTTCAGACAAACCCATGAGCCTAAAACAACCATGGTAAGACAAAAGGTCTTTCCTGGTACTCCTACAAACAAAAGCATGATAGGAAGATAGATACAAAAAATTAGAATATGTTCCCTGTACCTATGCTAAATTTTGTTTTTAAGTTTTATTTTGCTTGTTTAGCTTATAAGAGACAACTTAGAAGTCTTTAAAGGCATAGGGGTCTTCCTCTACTGCCATGAAGTTATGTTTAAATCCCCATATACAGGTAATGCTAGATGAGTCAAGGTTTTATCAGCTGGCTTGGGCTGACAGTCTCACTAGAAGACAATGAAAAAATGAAATGGCATCAATAGACATAAGTAAGAAGAAATGTCCTGCCATCTGAGAAATAGGGGAATTTGTAAAACATGTATAGATTCTAGCTGCTGTACAGCGATACCATACACAATCCTCCCAGTATTAAAACAGTGAATTTACATGTATAAGGTAGCTGGAGTTCCAGTGACTGAATTCTAACATTACCTGTATATTTAAAAAACTTCAGCCATCATTTCTCTGATATGCATGAACAATTCCTATGGCACACAGATTGTCACTGTGGCATTGAAAGTGAGGTCTAAAACTATGAATAAGATTTTTATCTTTCATTACCTGAGGTGTTCAATGACATTTTTCTTTGTTGTGAAGAAGTCAGGCAATTTATAGAACTGCATTATCCTTTGAAGTAAAATTAAAATTGTACTCAGTACAGCATGATCTCGTCCATACTTCTGCTTAGTCTATGAAAAGTCTAATTATTTACTTTACCTTACTGCAGTGAGAGAAAAGGAAGAATTAAGTAGCTAATATTGATAATACATCAAGAAAGCAGAAAAGATATGTGCACCTCAGATGACACATTTTGTGAATTTGAAGTTAGAATTTTTTTTCCCAGTTCCTCTCCTGACTGATAACCCTTCCCACCCCCCACCCTCACAACAGCATCAATAGAAATAAAAGTTTCAGCTCTCAGCACCTCCAAAAACATGGTGGTGAAAAAGTATACCTCTAGAAAAGCAGCCTAGCATTTCAAGATGTGGATTTTAAGCACAGCTGGAACTGCAGAGTGAAACAGGTATTTTCAACCAAGTGACTAGCTCCACTCAAGAATTAGGTGAGCTAAGCTGATGAATAGGGTAAATTCCTTCCAAGAAAGTGCCAGCTCATGTGTATCGAGCAGACCAAAAAGATTTTTTATTTCTCTTTATTCAGGGAATGTAAATTGTGCTTTGGAAGCAAAGATTTCTCCGCATGTTGAGAAGGAAAAGAACCCAGAACTTTTTAACCCAGGGAGTCTTTCAAAGCTATTTTTAAAATTGTTTTTTTTCCTGCAGGGTTCTACTGAGCTTAATGAACCAAGTGGGCTTGTCAGGCAGTTCTGCTGGGTTCTGCAGCCTGTGGGAAGTGTGGTTACTCTGGAGCCCATCCATCTCTGTGTCCCATCTCAAAACAGAAGCTCTACCAGATGTGCTAAAGGAGCAGCTCTACCAACCCAGCTGATGAGCACTTACTTACATTTTGAAATTCTTTGTCTACTAAATTAGCCCTGTACACTTAAAGTTATATACATACACACATGCTAACAGGCAAGTCACCTCCAAGCCTAGCAAGCACTATAGTGCTAAGATGAAGGCTTCTGAAGCCATTTGCACATCTTTTGCAAATCCCAGTTCAAAGCAGGCATTTCATTAAACCTGCATTGAAAACAGCTAGTTTTCAAAACTTCCATATTTTAAAAATAGTTTTCATAAAAAGAAATTGTGTAATTATTTCCAACATCATCACTACTCATGTTTAAATTCACAGGCTGATATGTAGCAAGTTGGGTGGCTAAGAAATAGGTTTACCACTGCTGCCTGGAAGTGGAATATAGAAATGCGAACAAAAAACCTTTAAAAAACCCTTAAAAACCCAAAACGAAACCAAAGCAATCTTTTTTAGGCCTGAAAATCCCATTAGAAGTCACTAATAGCCTTAACCTTTCATCATTGTAAAACCTTAAAGGCTCACCAAAATTAAGAAAAACCGATGTTGAAACTTGTGGCACCTGCTAATTACACAACCATCTATGAGTTTTATTAACGTTGTTTAATGCATGTTTCTACATTAATGTTTGGAAAACACCAAGAAGAAACCTAATTTATGTATTTCAAATGGCTATGTTTCAGAAGCATGCGAACGTACACAATCTATTTCAATATGGCATATTTACAGTCTCACATCTGTAGGAACACCTAATATTTCACTGCAGATTGCAGACTACAACTACTAGAGAGGAGTACAGCCCAAGCCAAAGTCTGAGAACATGGGAAACTTTTAAGCTCTTTCATAAACCTTTTCTGTAACTCTTGTTTTGGGTTCCAGCCTATGCATTCTTCAGTTTAACATGGTTTCACTGGAGTATGAACCAAAAAGATTGCAGAGCTTGGAGACCTTTGAAAAACAGAGAAGAGGTGAACTGAGAAATTGGATTTCTTCAAGATTCATGGGCCAAGTGCTCATCCTAAACCTAAGTAACCATCTTTATCCCCTCACCCAGACTTCCTTCTTTCTATCCATTGCTACAGATGGTCAGATCACTTTAGACAGACACTGTATTTTTCTGTTTCAAAACCCAACAAATTGCAGGGTCTGTATCTTTTGAGGAGTAAAAATTAGGCATTTTGATCTCACAGGCAAAGGGCTTTGAAGATTGCTTTACTTGGGCAGCAGCAGCAACGCAGTTCAACAGAATGGAAATGTCTGGCATTTTATTTTAAACACAATGTAATGTAGCTTACTGAAGCATATAGACTGTGGTGGGGGCAGGACTTGGGGGCTTTTTATTTTTTGCTTATTTTCAGTGATTGACCAATATTTTAACTATCTTGACAAGCCAATTGATGGGGAAAATTGAAATCCAGTGTTACAGCTGACTGAAGGGAACTCAGGCCACACTGATTAACTACTAACTTTAACAGGCCACTATTATTTACTAACTTTTGAATTTAGATGTGTGTGGAGATATGATCTGCATGAAGAAGAGCTACTGATAGCAAAGGTATTTATTAGAATATTCTCACAGAGGTAAGTTTTCACACGGTAAACAAGCTCTATCCCTCTTAAAATCTGTGGTGGTGTGAAAGAAAGGTCAGATGCCTGACCTGAACAAGTCTGAGTGTCCTGGGTTCCGCTGTAATGTTATTTTTCTCCTTCCTAGTAGCTAGCTCATGGCTATATTCTTAACTTGAACATGAGAACAGTGCTGATAGCACACCAATGTTTTTAGTTGTTGCTAAGTATTGTTTATCCCGATCAAGGACATTTCAGTCTTGTGCTCGGCTAGTGAGGAGAGTCACTGGAAAGCTGGGAGGAAGAAGAGACAGGACACCTCACCCAAAGCAGCCAAAGGGGTATTCCACACCACAACATGTCATTCCCAGTATATAAACTGGGGGGAGTTACCCAGAAGGCCCAGATTGCTGCTTGATCCAGGCTAGATATTGGTCAGTGGGAGCAATTGTATTGTGCATCACTTGTGTTTATTGTTTTCTTTTCCTTTTTGCCTTTGAGTTTTCCTTTATTATCATTATTACTGGTAGTAACAGTAGTGGTTTTGTGCTATAGATTAGTTACCAGACTGTTCTTACCTCAATCTTTGAGATTTACATTCTTTTGATTCTCCTCCCCATCCTTCTGGGAGAAGGGAAAAAAAGTGAGGGAAATCAATGAACGGCTATGTGGTTCTGAGGTACCAGCTGGGTTTAAATCATGACAGTCCTCTGTGGCACCCAACGTGGGGCATGAACCCACAACCCTGAGATTAAGTCTCCACTTGTGGAAAGACTTTTAGTTTGTTCTCACTCACAATGCTTCAAACAACACTAGGTCCTGTTTTCTCCTCAACTTTTTCCCATCCTCACCAGCTTTTTTAAAATGCACTGCATAAGATCCAATCTCCTTAATTTATTTTTACTGATGTCTTCTTGTGTCGTGGTTTAAGCCCCCCATCCACGCAGTTTTACTCACTCACTCACTCTCCCCTCTTTCTCCCCCAGTCCCGGGGGAATGGGGAGGAGAATCAAAAGAACGCAACTCGCACAGGTTGAGATAAGAACAGTTTAGTAACTAAGGTATAACAGAAATCACTACTGCTACCATCAATAATAATACAAGAGAAATGCAAAGAAAGAGAATACCACTGCTCACCAAGCCCAACACAGCCAGTGCACCCCCCAACAGTGAACCCCCCAATACCAAAAACCTGACAGTGCCGTGCACCCCAGTCCACCACCACCCTTCCGGGTCTCTGCCCTCTGTCTTCACATCCTGGGCAGGACGTGCTGTGGTATGGAATAACCTCTTTGGTCAATCTGGGTCAGGCGTCCTGTCTTTGCTTCTTTCCGTCTCCCCTCCTCCCTGGCATAGCACAAGGCTCAGTAAAGTCCTTGATCAAACCAAAACATTGTCAAGCAGTAACTATAAACACTGGTGTTATCAGTGCTGCTCCCAGGCCCAAAATCAAAAACACAGTGATGCATCAGCTACCAAGAAGGAGAAAAACGACTGCTGCTGCTGAACCCATGACATCTTGGTAATTTTAACCAAAGTTACCTGAGGAGGAAGTGGTATCTCTGTATGTAACAACAAAGTATACCAGATATTCCAGAAAAGAATAAAATACTGCCTTCTAACTGTGTCAAAAATCTGCAGCTGCTTCCTTGAAAAAATCTCTCCATAGGAATCTGGGAGGCATCAAAATCTTGGAACCCCTGTGAGGCTGTGTCGTGGTTAGAGCTGTAAATTTCACTTCTCCCTCTCTTCCCACCCTCCGATGGGGGGAGAATGGGGAGGAGAATCGAAAGAATGTAACTCCCATGGGCTGAGATAAGAACAGTCCAGTAACTGAGATATAATACAGATCACTACTGCTACCACCAATAATAGCAATGACAAGGCAAATACAAGGGAAGAGGATGCAACCGCTCACCACCCGACCGAGCCAAGAGCGAGAGAGACTTCCAGGTTCCCGCCCCCAGTATTTTACATCCTGGGCACGACATGCTGTGGCATGGAATAGCTCTTTGGTCAGTTTGGGTTAGGAGCCCCTGTCCCTGCTTCCTCCCGCCTCCCCCCCCCCCCCTTCCCCCGGCAGGGCATAAGACTCAGAAAGTCCTTGGTCAGACCAAAACATTATTACCAACCCGCAACTGAAAACACTGGTGTTATCAGTGCTGCTCCAGCTATCAAGGAGAAAATGACTGCTGCTGCTGAACCCAGGACAGGTTGGAATAAAATGTATTTGCATGTTGCTTACAGGTTGGCCTCTGCCATTTCAGTATCCCTGAGCTGAATTCATTGGTGCCTTGTGACAACCAAGCTGCATAAAAGATTGGTTTATCTTGTTGGCTTTAATGTGTTGCAGGATGCTGTGCAGTTTTCTTTTCAAGATAGGAAGTCCAGACAAAAGGCTTTCAAATTTGGAGGTTTCATGTCACTGCAGAAACTTAATGCCCTAAATTGTTGTTGATGGCTATAGGCTCAGTAAAAGGGAAAAATTCTCTGTACCAGTGAAGAAGACATAAAAAATTTCTTTAGGAAAACCTCTTTCAAATCATTGGCTGGTAAAACCCAAAGACACTTGCAAAAAAAAAAAAAAAAAAAAGAAGAAACAGAAAATTGGTCTCACAAACAGTAGCAGTCTTATTAGTAATATAAGATACCTTTTGAAGATGGTGAGAGTGTGCAGAATCACTGAAATCATGCTATGGATTCATTTCACTGTCTGTTGAATTGTTGAATCAAAATACAAGTTCTAGTAGAATGAGCAAATGATTACTTCAATGCAGCTTTAAAACTGAGAGATTAAATCTTCAGTTTGTATTTTTGAATGAAAAATAAATATTTTACAAGATTCTCAGCATCAGAAAGTGGATAAATTCCTAAAAGGGAACCTTGCAAGAGTTGCAAAAGTAACTTTCCAATTTTTGCAAAAAGTTTAAGTGTATATTGGATGCAGATAATGGCAAGGTGGTTTTGACCAGCTTTTTCTTTTTAGGCAGCAGATGAAAAGTAAAAGAAAGAAA
The DNA here is from genome assembly GCA_017639245.1 of Myiopsitta monachus. Taxonomy (NCBI): domain Eukaryota; kingdom Metazoa; phylum Chordata; class Aves; order Psittaciformes; family Psittacidae; genus Myiopsitta; species Myiopsitta monachus. Next base: position 59,471,230 of record CM029918.1, on the reverse strand, counting down.
AATAATTCAAAACTCTAGCAAGTTTCATTCTGCTATCCCGTATCTTGTCACATTAGCTTATTTTTTATGTGATATGACTTGATATATGTTAGCATAATTCAGCAAAACATAAAATTGACGTAAAAGGATTTGGCATAGTGGAAATATGGAATGAAAAAAAAGACACCAGTAAAACTGTTTAGCCTGGGGAATAATGGACCACCTCCCCCTTCTTCCTTCTAAGCCACTTACTACATCACTAACTTCTCAAATCACTGCAGAATTACAGCATATTGATAGCATAACGATAAGCACAAAAACTCAGCAGGACATCCTCAACGCAAGAGCAAAGCATCTAAAAGAGAGGCATAAAGCTCTGCATCAGTTTCACAATGCAGCTTCACACAAATACAATCACATACTGGAATGTTCCGAACATTACAGTTACGGATCAAAGGAAACATGCCACCGTAGCAAAACAGCTCTGAGACAAAGGCACTGGTCCCAGAAAAATGGTAGCATGTTGTAACTGATTAGCTACAGATGTTTGATAAGGTTGAGGGTTCAAAGCATGCAAACTTATAAAACAGTGTAGAGATAAGATCTCAATCTATGTCAAAGAGAAAGAATTCTGGTAGGAGTGAAATATGTATCATAGGTGAAACAATAATGATATTTAGAAATGTGATTTCTTCACTTTCTGTTTTAGACCACCTCAGTATTTTAGAAGATGTGATCTAAGATCAGTAAGGTAAAGTATATTCTTGCTCTCTTATGTAGAGTTTGTGAAAGGTCTTTGCCTTAGACAAAGTTAAGGGAAACCAGGAATCTTTCCATTGATTTCAGAGGATGTTGGATTGGGTCCCCAGTAAATTGTCTTTTTACAGGATCTTTCACTGTAACAAACCAAACAGGGCACAGTTTAATTAGATCAAAAGTTTCTTTTGATTTTTTTATTGGCTTTGTTTTTACTGTATTTTTTTAAACCAGACTTCAATCTGTTTCTGTTACTTAAATACACTTTTTTTTTTTTTTAATTTACTTTGTTTCATTTATATGTAAAATAGAACAGCTTTCCTCCTGTCTTTTGGCAATCAGTGCTTTTTCCACTCAAACAGCCTTATATTTGTTCTGTAAGAAATTATTCATTCATGTGAAAAGATTCTAGTTCTTCCAATTTTCATTTAATTTGCTTTGGTATCTTGGAGTGACTCAGACATTCAATTTTTCAAATACATCATTTTTAGCTTTACTGTTTGAGTTGTAAGTAACACAGGATGAAAAGAGCAACAGCAGAATAACAAAGTACACAGATAATGCTGCTTTGTTACCAAAATTAAGATCTGATAAAGCAAAACTTTGCAATACATTGTTCCTTAGTGATTGAAGGTATATAAGCGTTATAAGGGTAAGTTATTAGTGGTATTTTTTGTTATCGCACTACGCAGCATTAAAGACCTTTCTGAACTCCAAAATCAAACTTATTAATTCGTTTATTTTCACATTTTCCAAACTTCTTATTCATTGAGAAATGGAAAATGAATGTAATGCAGATGGCACTGCAATTGTGCTGCAATTCTATGCAGTTAACATCTATATATCACTTGCTCTTAGCTCTCTGAATATATTTCAGCACTGCAAAGATAATTAGAATTAATTTTTAAGTCATCTTTAGAGATGTACCCACATCTGAACAGTAAACCTGTCATCACCACCTTGTTGCATTTCACTATGACTGAGAAAGCTTCACTCACCAATGCATGGGCTTTGACTTGCATGCCACTCATTTCTTAGTCTACCCATTAAAAATTATCAATATTCATAGCAAATTAGGGCCATCAAAAAGAAAAGTCCCCATTCCTGTTTTTCTGTCAGAAAATTTTAGTCTTGGATGGCTGAAAGTATCAAAGACCTGTAGGAGATGCAAATAATCCATACTAATGCATAAGACAGAACTAAAATAGAGAAGACCCATTAGAGGGTCACTCGTAACACCAGTTTTATGCACATTTTTAATATAAGAACAGTTGTCCTTTAAATGTTTGCCTCTTTCCTTCCCCCCCCTCCTCCTCCACCCTTCCCTTCTTGGCTGTACAAGTGCTTAAACAATTAAGATAGCTAAATTTAAGTGAGATGAATGCCTCCCTAAAGGTCAGTGGAGAAATGCCATTGAGAACCACTGAAACGTAGGGGTGAATTGTGTCCTGATTTGATTTTAATGCACCTTTGAAAAGTTTAAATTATAATATTGTGGTTACTAATCTCATGAATTATGTCTCTGCAGACTTTAACATATCCTTTTCCAAAACTCAACTCGCAGATATTCCTTAGAAAACTGTTTTTGAAGTGAATTTTTTCCCCATAATTTTCATCTGATTTTCTGAAACTAAGTTCAAACTATTTTATTTTTTTCCAAAAATGAAAATTAGTATTAGACTAAAAATTATGAAAAGTCTAAACCAATGTTCATAACATGTTTCCTAAAGAGGCAAAAATATGGAAAATCAGAAAGCTGGATTTTTAAAACTATACTGCCACTAATGACCAGTGAAAAACAGCGCAGGTAAAGTGTATTGACAAATGAGTACTGGGGAAGAGTCAAAGAAAGGGACATTTTATTCTACCTCTGCACATGCAGGTGTGAAGTCCTAACAATATAGTGGAAGCTGAGAATGACCTGGCTACGACATGAGTAGTCCAACCAAAGTTAAGAAAAAGAAAGTGCAAACTGAGGTTGGAATATAAAGCACAGTGAATGGATAGGAGAGTAACAGATCTTCCAGCACTTATCTTACTTTGCTTATAAGATGGATGTATACCCTACTCAAATTATCTATATCTACATGATTCTACTACCTTCCTGCAACAAGCATCTTTTATACTTTTGTTAGCCTTCATGTCACCAACATGCCCTTATTTTATTTCTTCCCTAAATTGTAGTCCTGCAGTTGCTGAAGTTCTCTGGGGCTTCTGTTCTGTTCTCTCTGTAGTGTGGGTGGTGGTCCATGCAGCAACGCTATTTTCCCTGTCTTCCTACTTGAGGTACAGCTTTAATAAGCCTATCAGATGTTTGTTACAACCAACCTTCACTTCTGATATGTTGATTTACCAATTCTGAGTTTTGGGAAACTTCCTTTTTGTTTTTACAGACTATTTCTTAAGACATATCTCTTCAAAACAAACATGCCCATTCTTCTTCAGATTGCTTTTTGAAATATGTGGTCAAGGCAGAGAATGGAAACAGTGAGACTGCCATTTGCAGCACTGTGCTGTCCAGTGGTAAAGGTTCAGATTTGCTCTTTTCAGCACAAGTTCTCTCATGCCTGGGGAGATCTGCAGCCAGGGAAGGAACTGTAGCAGGTAAGCGTTTTATACTTTACTTCATTTATCTCCAAGAAACAACATAAGCAGCTTCAGAAACTATTCTTTGGTGTCTTGAATAAGATGCTGATCATATTAGCTCCTTCTATCTGTCCTTATCAGTCTCTTGTTCCCAGAGCACACACAAAAAAGTTTCATGGAGTTTCTGTTAGCTGGGGAAATTTTTGTCAGTAGAACGAGACAGGTGGTGTGAATGTGAAATCAGATTTGAGGCTAGTCTTTCATTTCTGACATTTTGCAATGAAAAAAAGTCCCTTTGGCTAAGTTTTTATGGCTTCATGTATGACATTTTGTCATTAAGTTTGACTTGAGATTGGGTGCTATTTCTATCGAAAAAAAAAGAGAAATAGGGAAGCATGCATTTGAGCAGCTCTCTCTTCTAAGGGATGTTTAAATGCTGTTCTTATCAATGTTGAAGACTGAAAACCACAGAATCAAAACAGACTACAGAGATTACTATCATTTTTTTTTTAGTAAGCATTGCATCATATATGGTTGGAAAGGGTTTTTTTCTGTCTAACTACATTTTCCAGATAAAGCACTCCAGGAATGAAGATCATCAGAAGACTAAAAATAATAAAAAAATCCACCCCAAAAAACCCTGTAACATAAAAAGAAAACTGTTCTTCAAAAGAAATGTATTTTCTGGTGGTAAGCACAAATTTGGTTTAAAAAGCCTGATAAATGTTTTTTGGTGAACAAGGACTAAATAAGGCAAAACAAAACAGTATAAGTACTCAAAGGATTGCTGAGGCAGAACTGGAACAGATTTTGTAGTTTCTCTTGAATCATGAGAGCCAAAGAAATAGAAGAGGTTACGCTGTGGTTATTGTGTTGATTCCAAAGCCTGGTTAGCTAAAAACAGATAGCCCAACTTATCCTAAGAATAACTTAGATATACCAGAAAGCTGGCAAAGTGGTTTTAAAATAACCTGCGCAGTAAATTAAAATTATCCTTCCCTCTTAGCAATGACTAGGCAAATATATACATTCTTCATAGGCTAAGTAGGCATGTGAATGAGACCTTGGTGTGCTGAACATGATTTCAGTTTTATCTCAAGAATATCTTCTCAAGGGATGGCAAAGTTCAACATGCACAGACCAAAAGAGAGCTTTGGCATTTGTCTAATGTCTGGATGCTGGGAACTTTTCACTTGTCAACTTGTGCTTGCGAAAGACTAAGAGGTAGTATCCTCTTTCAGAACTGAGACAGCCAGAATAATTTCTTTATACATCATCCCTGTGGTCAATATACTCACTAAGGCTGTGGGAGTTACACATTCAATGCCCTCATTCTCCTGAAGCAATTTCAATCCCTGCGAAAAAAAAACCCAACATTTACTTGACCGTTCTTGCCATCAGGCTAGATAGAAGGTGCATTGGAATCGATGGATGGATGGATGGATGGATGGATGGATGGATGGATGGATGGATGATGCTTGTGGCATGTTTTTATTCTTACCTGGAATAATGATACACACTATTTTGCTTGCACGATTAGTGCATTTTTGTTGGGAGCAAAAAGGTGAGTTGGACTCAGTCATTGAAGTTTTATGCTTGTTACTGAGGAATTTTGTTTATTCTTCCCTTCATTTGAGGTCCTCTATACTTGTGGCTTATTTGAGGAGTAAGGATGTGTAATTATGGGTAAAAAAAAAGTAGGAGTAAACAAAAGAAATTTCTTCTATATCATCCATCTAGACTCTTTTTCTCTGATTATCAAAAAAAAAAAAACCAAACTAAAATTCTATTCATAAATGCTCACAAGTCCTGCAATGTGAGGTGGAGCACATTGATATTTGTAATTATTCTTTGATGTTTTTTAGCATATTATGGAAAAGATTAATGAGATGTTACAGTTCATATTATATATCAATTAAATATTACAGTTTGTATGTAAGGCCTGAAGGCCTTAAAACTATACATAGCAGAAAAAAACAGCGTGTATGTGTATAGACATTAAATCTGTTCAACCTCTGAGCATTGCCATAGTAAGTTTAATACATCACTTTCCACTTGATTTTATATATATATATATATATATATATATTATTCAGGGACATTTGGTAACTAAGATAAGTCCTTGGAGGAGAGGCATGGGGGAAGGTATGAGGCAGATGGCTGTGTCACTTGGCCATCAGCTTTAAACTTAATAGGCCACCTGAGGTAAGTTGACACACATCCTGTCATATTTCATGGCTTGATTGCAAGAAGCATTACCACAAAGAAGCACAGTTTTTAGTGGAAACCAGTGATTATACTGAGAATACTAATTTCCATCAACATTGCCAGTGCTATTGAAATGAGGAGTTAGGTGTGGCTATTTACTTAAGGAGAAATGATTGCCTTTTGTCTGGTGAGGTCTTTTATAAAAGTTCATGGCAATAAAATGCATAGTAAATATATATAAATTGAACCCCTCACCAAGATTCAGGTGTCAGCCACTGTAAATTTAGATTTATGTTCCTTTTAACTGACTGTTAGCATAAACAATTCATTTCACCAGATTCAGAAATCTTCTGGCAGTGGTATGTATCTACCTTACATTCTAATTCTCCTTCCAACATACAACTGAGAATAAAACCATGTTTTAAGCAAAAGAAATACATGCAGAATTCTTTTGATCTTTAGAAGAAACAGTTTTGATTACTGAAGTATGAACAGTATATATTATTTTTGCCAGTTTCTAAAGAATAAAAGGAACATTGATTTATGTTAAATGTTATTAGAAATACACATGAAAAATCCATTAATCTCTAACTATAGGTCTTCTGTCCTCAGTGTTTGAGTTTGAATGTGACGTTTGGAAATAAGAGCTAGTAGTTATTGAAAAATATGTTTAATACAAATGATTCCTAATGTGAATTAGATTAATTTTTTTTGAAAATTCATCCAAGCTTCAAACAGTACACTCTAAACATAACTCTTAAGAGATATAATAAGCTAAAACTTTTTGTTGTCATTTTTTATCAGATTTTTTCAGGTGCTTGTTTCGTTGTTTTTTTTTTCTAAAATTATACCTATAAAGACTGTTCCGTTATCTTTTATACTGAGAAATAAAGAGTTCTATTTCCTTGTATCCAAGATATGTAACTGATCACTTCATCTATCCATACTCCAGGATTGCCAATATAGTTTTATGAAAGAGCTGTTACTGGAGCAGCTTTCTGCATTTGATGCTGCAGAGTTCTTCACTGCTGCAGATGCTGCTACCCTTTGGACAATAGTTAGATATCTGTGCATGTCTAAAGCTGCAATTTTCATATATATTTCCAGTCAAGCACTAAAAGTTTTTATGTAGCCTAAGCTGAAATGGGAATGTGCCCTTCTGTGGTGGGTTGACCCTGCCTGGATGCCAGATGCCCACCAAAGCTTCTCTATCAGTCCCCCTCCTCAGCCCGACAGGGGAGAGAGAGTATAACACAAGACTCATTGGTTAAGGTAAGGACAGGGTGATTACTCAGCAATTGTCATCATGGGAAAAACAAACTTGACTTAGGAAAATTTGTTTAATTTATTATCAATCAAATCACAGTAGGAGAACGAGAAATAAACCCAAATCTTAAAACATCTGCCTCCCACCCCTCTCTTCTTCTTGGGCTTAACTTTACACATGATTTTCTTTATGTCCTTCCTCACAGTGGCACAGGGGGATGGGTAATGGAGGTTGTGGTCAGTTCATCACACGTTGTCTCTGCTGCTCCTTCCTCCTCAGAGGGAGGAGGACTCCTCACACTCTTCTTCTGCTCCATTGTGGGGTCCCTTCTATGGAAGACAGTCCTCCATGACTTTTTCCAATATAAGTCCTTCCCACAGGCTGCAGTTCTTCATGAACTGCTTCAGCGTGGGTCCCTCCCAAATGGGGCAGTCCTTCAGGAACAGACTGATCCAGTGTGGGTCACCTGCGGAGTCACAGCCCTTTTCTGTCATCTTCCTGATCTGGCATGGGAATCTCTCCTGACCGCAGGCAGTTATATGCTCCATCATGGACCTCCGTGGGCTGCAAGGGTACAGCCTGCCTCACCATAGTCTGCCCCAGAGGCTGCAGGAGAATTTGCTCTGGTGCCTTCAGCACCTCCTACCCCTCCTTCTGCATTGACCTAGGGTCTGCAGAGTTGTTGCTCTCACATATTTTTACTCTGCTCTCCCACTGCTGTTCCACAGCAAGCATTTTCTCCCTTCTAAAATATGTTATTCCAGAGACACTACCAATTGTCTCTGATGGGCTTGTCCTTGGCTAGCAGTGGGTCTGCCTTGGATCTGTCTGGAACTGGCTCTGTCAGACACAGGGAAAGATTCTAGAAGCTTCTTACAGAAGCCACCTCTGTAGCCCCCTCCCCTCCCCTCCACTACCAAAACCTTGGCATGCAAACCCAGTGCACCTTCCTAACTTAAAAATTCTGACACAAGCCCTACCTTTTCGGAAAATCACATCTGGTACTTCACTGGGCAGTCACTGCTTGAGAGACTCACCATTTTCTTCAATGAGCCTTGGAAGCCTCAGAAGGTGTTACAAAAATAGTGTTTTAATAAAACATTAATAGATCAATAAGAATCCCGGTATATCCCGGCTGTCTTTTACTTTAGTTAAGGAACAGCTTGAACCAATACACGAATGTGTCTAGGCTCTTTCAAAAACTGATCCAGGTACTGTCTTTCCTTTGACAGAAACTACAAGACAATTTTCAGAAAACATTTGCTAAATATTCAGGCAGAAGAGACAATACCCCTAGCTGAAATGTCTTTGATTCAATACCCTGAATGAAGTTTAAATACTTTTGTATGCGAGTGGGCTCAATTTTACAAAGAATCCCTAAATGCAAATATGAAACCATATTGATTTCCGCAACCAAGATTTCTGGCATAATTACTAGGGGAGCAATGTCAGTCTAATAATATTTTTTTTTACATTTGGACATTAGAAACATGAGAATTGTATATATCTGGAGAGTATTTCTGGAATAACAGATGATTGCTGCAGAAAAAAAACCTGCAGTGCAAATCTCCCCACTTTTGTCCTTCTTTCATCTACAGCATATTCTTGCATGGAAAGGGTACATTAACCCTTTCACCATTCTGGCAGGATTCCCAGGAATGAAGAAAGAAATAACATGTATAAATAAAGCTATGCTAAAGGCAGACAGCAGTTGTTTGCCTGCTTGGAATATAGGATGGTCTTTATATTACAGAACATCCCTACAAAATAAAATGGTAAAATGCTGGTCCCACTTAAGTCACTGAAATAATGCCTTTTTACTGGTGGTTCAGGACCTATTCAGTGAATCATAGATCTGCTGGTGAAAAAGGCAGATTCATGTTAAAGAAATAATTGATGCTAGTCCATTTTAGGCTAGGATCATGTAGGATGCATTGATGAAGTTGTACTCCATTTTAGAAGTTCTTAGAGTAGCATAATATCATATAATCCTCTGATTTCAATGATCTATAAAAAAAAAAATAATAAAACCAGATGTGAAAAGTACTTCCTTTCACTATGGTCCACATAAGTAGAAAAAGATTATACAATGATTTTCTCCAAAACAAAGAAATATAGCAATGGCTATGTCTCATGTTAAACAAGTTTTTATGATCACACAACAGCATTAGCTACTCAGCCAAAGAAAGTTGAGTGATATGCCAAACTGACAAGAGCTGATTTTGTCTAACTGCCTTTGTAACATTTACTGATTGTTTCTAGATTCAGATTTCATCTGTTAAAACAGGAAAAAGAATATAGATGTCTGTCAATAAACTCAGATTCCTTTCCTAATAAAATGTCTTCAATGGCCAAGTAGTTTGAATGATGAAACGACAAAGGAGAGGGAAGAAAAACCAAACCAAAACAACAAAAAAACAAACAAAAGGATCTTGTTTGTAGCCAGAGCATAGTGGATTAATACTATAGAAGTTTAAGCATATAAAATAAAGTAAATCCAACTGGAAGGGTGTAATCTCGACAAGATTGTTGAATATCTGACTTCATTAAAACTGACAGGTCACATTCATTCTTACAAGAAAACAGCTATGCTCAGTAATACTATTTCAGGAATTTGGCACATTTTTTCTCTGCAAATGCTATTCTTACAGACAAAACTCTCATGAAGACCAGCAAATATTATTACAGTAAAAAAATGACCAAATATGCAAATAGGTAAAATATTGTCCAATTTAACTTCATAAAAGAATCTGGTTCACTTGAAGCTTTTCCAATGTCATGACCCCTGACCAGTGCATAAAAAAGCTTCAGGGGTACAAATACGGTAAAAATTATGCAGGTCCAGCAGCCTCTGTCCTTTGCATCAGTGGTGTGAATAGAGAAGGTAAAAAACCCTCTGAGTGTGGCACAACAGCTCTCTGGCCCCAGGTGGTTAACATAGAGTCAGGGAGCAGCAGGGCAGCTAGTGCAGAACTTTGGGAGCTGGGAGAATTGCTCATAGTGCCCTCACCCACATGGGACGCATCCCAAGGTGTCCCAGCAAGAAGAGTGGAGCAGGTCTGGGTGTGCTAGTTGGGCACAGCCTCTATTTCTAGCTGCCTAAAGAGACCAGGTCAGCAAAGCAGGGATCTAAGGCAAGGACCTGACTAGCTCCCAGGACATGTGGGGAGGTGCCGGAAGAGATTCCAACATCTCTTTCTCACAGTGTAGCTGTTATCACAGCAGCCTGATCCAGGGTCACAGGTGCACTATAACAGAGATGACCTTGCACAGCAACTGCCAGCTCCCAGGAAGGTGGCAAGGCTGCAGAGATTCCTGGTGCCCTCAGCACCTGGACACAACCCAACACACCTGGGCCTGTGCACAGCTTAGAAACACTCATGAGAAAAGAAGGAGCTTTATAGTAACAGGAGGACTGAGGCTGAGAAAATTTGGGCTGTTCAGCCTGGAGAAGAGAAGGCTGTGTGGATACCTTGCAGTGTCTGGGGGAGGGGTACAAAGATGCTGAAGAGGGACTCTTCATCAGGAACTGTGGCAATAAGAAAAAAGGCAGTGGGTTCAAACTTAGCAGGAGAGATTTAAGGAAGACTAATTTAAACAGGTTAGATACAAGGAAGAAATTTTTTACTGTGAGGGTGGTGAAGCACTGGTACAGGTTACCCAGAGAAGCTGTGGCTGCCACACCCCTAGCAGTGTTTAAAGGAAGGTTAGATGGGGCTTTGTGCAACCTGGTCTAATAGAGGGTGTCCCTGCCCATGGCAGGGGGAATGGAACTAGATGATCTTAAGGTCCTTTCCAATCTTAACCGTTCTATTATTCTATGATTCTATGACTGCTGGTAACGTGAGAAGTTCAATCTGAGCTAGCAGTGTGCTCTTGCTGCAAACAAGGATAATGGTGTACTGGGCTGGGCTGCACTAGACAAAGTCTTGCTCTAGATTATGGTAAAAGGAGGTGATCCTTCCCACCTACTCGGCACTGCTGATGTCCAGTTCTGCCCTCCCCAGTACGGGAGAGACATGGATATACTGGCTAGACTAGGTGGAAAGATGCCCTCCAGAGGTCCCTTCTGACTTCAATCACTTGTGACTCTGCCTCCTCCACCACTGGATCAGCTGCAGCAGCATCACCAGGGCTGCCTGAGCCCCCTGCAGCCTCAGCCTACCTCCTTCATCTGGGCAGGTGGGTGTGCCATATTTGTACCCTACATAAGAACTACTCTCTTCCACTGTTCAAAGCACAAGACAGTTTGAATTACCATCTTACTGAGACAGTAAGGAATGAGAAGAGTGAGGAGTGCTCACATATCCTCACTAAGTTAAACATCCTCCCAAAAAGTGTTGGTTTCAATGTTTTGGAGATGGGTCAGAGAGTGAATGCAGGCTTCTGTTCATCAGGCTGTGCTTATTAGGCTGCAGTGGTTAATTAACGTATAAATGAAGGAAGAAGACAGGAGGGTAGATGTGTTTCTCTTTTTCACCTCCAGCTGTGATTCTAGGTCTCACTGCATTTTGAAAGGAGCCTGAGCCTGCCAGTGAGATTTGGTCATGTTCCCAAGTGAGAGCATATGGTGAGCTCCAAATAAGAGCTCCAGTGGTTTAAGCACCTGATTTGGGGATCCTCAGTGGACTTACTTGTATTGAAAATGAAGCACTGGTGAAGAAGGCACTTAGGGCATTAAAATAAACTACAGCTCATGTGAAACTGAGGTTCCTTCATAAGTTAGCTGATTTCAAGCTCATGACTAAAGTCATGAACTTTAGTTAATTCATAATACCTGCCTATGTTTAATTTATTTAGGTTAAGTCTTCTTTTTAAATTTAAATACATCATCACTCTTTTATCATTTAAATGGTTACATCCTGTTTTTAAATCATTCATCAACACCTATATCCAGTCTTCTACCTTGCAGATAAAAGGATCATTTAGTGACTAAGTGTCTGACTGAGTGAAAATTTGGAATGTAGCTCAGATCATTAAGAGGGAACCATATTGGAGTGGTACTATATTTAGGATTAATCAAGATGGCTGGCAAAAGTAAATGATTTAAACATCATCTGTTGCTGATGGTCATTTGCATTGTTGTTATGGTTTCATTGTGACACTGTAATAAAAGTCATTAAGAACATACTAAAGAGAAAGTTTAACATCCTAAACATCAGGCTTTGAGTGCAGACATTTCCTGAAATAGGTCCAGATCACATTTCTGTTAACTTACCTTCTGTATTTCTCATGTGGCTATAGGTCGGTTTCTAATGCCATTTAAACTGGCAGCTCTCTACAAGTCAGATTACTGCATTACATTTAAAATGCCACCTTCCAGAATAAGCATTTGGCCAAACTTCTTTCTTCACTGTAAGGCAGTGACTCATTCATTCATTGGCTCTTTCCTTACTGAAAAAAAAAAAGAAGAAAAGATATGTACATGCATCTCAAGGGCTGCTATGCACTGATTCTATCTCCATATAAAAGATGCTTTAGAGAACAGACTTGAGATCTGTATAAAAGACCTTACAAGGGTCCAGGAAGATTACATCCATAACTCTTTCCTTGTCCAGTGATGCAGTCGCTCCATTGTAGAAGGCCAACAAACTACTCAGGAACAATCTGGTTTTGGTGAAGCCATATTGGCTAATTCTATCCACCTCCCTGTCTTCCAGATGTTTTGACCTAACTTCCAGGAGGATCTGTTCCATGATCTTAGCAGGCACTGAATAGAGGCTGACTGATCAATAGTTCCATGAGTTTTCCTTATTATGCTTTATAAAAATGGGGTGATATTCCGTTTTCTCTAGTAACTAGGGACTTCGTCTGACTTCTGTGACTTTTCAAATATGATGGAGAGTGGCTTAGCAGCTGCATCTGCCAGTTCCCTCAGGACCCTGGGAGGAGCAATGCATCTTTGGAATATATGCAGTATTCCATTCAGATAGCTTGTTTGTGTTAATTTTTTATTTCAGCGCCTCCCCACATAAAGATGACATCAACTCAAATGCATAATGCAGTAAGGAAAACTGCCTAAAATTAGAGCAGAGATGAGCAGGGGTGGGATTTTGGAAACAAACAAGCAAACAAAGAAACAAACAAACAAAAACATGAAGTAATGAGGCCAAACAAAAGAACTCTTCTCTCCCACCTGCATGTTTGAAGAATGGTTTTCCATCCACATTTCAATCACTCTGATTGCCTCTTCTAAACTTGTTTTTTTCATGATGAAGGCAGCAAAGTCAAAAGAACCAAGGTTTACAAGTTTTTTTTTCTGTCAAACCTACGTCTCCCACGTGAAGACTAAGCTAACCAGTTCTGATGTTTGCTCTGTTTACTTGTGTACTGTGCAATCAGTTTCTGAATCAAGACCTCACTGCAGCAGATTATGCCTAGAGCATAGCCTTTCTTATTTTCGAATAAAGCAGTAATTCACACTGGGGTTGAAATTTAATGACATTCTTTTCCCTGTTGCGCTCTGTATAAAGACTTACAGAAAGAAGGCTTTGATGCACATAAACAATAGTACATTTAATATGACCAGTCAGTCTCGCCTCTGTGACTGGCAGGATCATGAAGCAGATTCTCCTGGAAAACATCCTAAGGCACGTGAAAAACAATGAGGTGGTTGGTGACTGCCAACATAGCTTCACTAAGGGCAAATCATGCCTGACTGATTTGGTGGCCTTCTATGACAGGGCTACAGAACTGATGGGTAGGGGCAGAGCAGTTGTTGCTGTCTACCTGGACTTGTGTGAATTGTTCAACACTGTCCTGCATGACATCCTTGTCTCTAAACTGGAGAAACAAGGATGGACCAGCCAGTGGATAAGGAATTGGCTGGATGGCTGTACGCAAAGAGTTGTGCTCAATGGCTCAATGTACAGATGGAGACCAGTAACGAGTGGTGTCCCTCAGGGATCAGTGTTGGGACCAATTCTGTTCAACATCTTTGTCAGCGACATGGACAGTGGGATTGAGTGTGCCCTCAGCAAGTTTGCCAATAACACCAAGCTGTATGGTTCGGTAGATACGCTGGAGGGAAGGGATACCATCCAGAGGGACGTTGACATGCTTGAGAGGTGGGCCGATGCCAACCACATGAAGTTCAACCATGCCAAGTGCAAGGTCCTGCACCTGGGTCGGAGGAATCCCAGGAACAGCTACAGGTTGGGCAGAGGAGGGATTCAGAGCAGCTCTGTGGAGAAGGACTTGGGGATGTTGGTTGATGAGAGACTTAACATGAGCCAGCAGTGTGCGCTTGCAGCCCAGAAAGCCAACGGTATCCTGGGCTGCATCAAAAGAAGTGTGACCAGCAGGTCGAGGGAGGTGATCCTGCCCCTCTACTCTGCTGTCGTGAGACCTCACTTGGAGTATTGTGTGCAGTTCTGGTGTCCTCAACATAAAAAGGACACGGAAGTGTTGGAACAAGTGCAGAGGAGGGCCAGGAGGATGATCAGGGGACTGGAGCACCTCTCATATGAACTTAAGCTGAGAAAGTTGGGGCTGTTGAGCCTGGAGAAGAGAAGGCTGTGTGGAGACCTCATAGCAGACTTCCAATATCTGAAGGGGGCCTACAAGGATGCTGGGGAGGGCCTTTTTGTCTGGGATTGTAGCAATAGCATAAGGGATAAAGGGTTTAAATTAAAACAGTGGAAGTTCATGGGCTAGTGTGAGGAGTCCCTGCCCATGTCAAGGAAGGTGGAGATACATAATTTTGAGGTATTTCCAATCCTAACCATTCTCTGATTCTGTGCTAACAATTTAATTAAAGTGTTAAATAACATAGCAAAGAAAATCTAAGATACACACTTTCACTGACCCTTTTTTGGTGAGAGATCTGAAACTGGTTAAATAATTTGTTACTTTAAAATGATTCAATATACGTTGCAATCATTATCTGAATGCCATAACCTGAGTTGGAATGATATTGTGAAAGCACATTGCATTTTATATTGCCAGCTCCAGCCCCAAAGGGCTTAAATGCAAACTGACAACATAGACAGAGATAAAGAAGGCACATCCAAAAACTAACAGCAGAAGAGTGATCCTCTAATAATACAAGCTAGTGAATTAGCGTTGGGGATCCCTTGTACTCCTTCATGCTGCCTTAAACACATTAAAACTAAACCAAACCAAACAAAAAATTATAAAAAAATCCTTCCAAAAATTCTCTTTCTCCTGTTTTATCCAAAATGCTGAAAAGGCAATGTAACCCTTTTGCTTTCAAGAATGAGAAAATACGATTTTTGAACCAGAATCCTACTTGTAGCTGGCTTTAGGAAACAAACGTTTAGTAACTTTGCAGACAGTTGTGATAAACTCAGAAATCTGTCAGAACAATAACCACAGCATCATTAACTTTGGAGCAAAGTAAACGTGTTTTACACATTTTTTTTTTACTGTCAGAAAACATACAGGTGCAGTAAAATGATAGCATATTTTTAGTGTGAAACGTCTGTTTTATAAATGTCTAACACTTTTTGGTTATGCAGTGGACTCTTTCATGCTTTCTTCATGGGTTCAGGTAGATTTTGTGGGTATGCATGCAGTACAGCACAGGTGCACGCTGAGCCCCTATAACTGAGTGCATGTCCCAGCCCTCTGCTGAATCCATGGTGGTGCTGAAGGGGGTGTGTGCATATCTGTTTAATATAGAAAAGAATTTTGGACGTGAGGTTAATTTGGACTTAGTTACCTGTGAGATAATAAAAATGTATTGACGTGTGTGCAGTCAGAACAGAAATGTTCCAGAGACTATGCATTTTAATCAATAACAAAATGTTTGTTGTAGAACTACCAGTAATTGATAACGTCTTTCATGCAAACAATTTTGACTGAGCTTTCTTGTGTCTTTAAAGTGAGCAGGAAGCATTCTGAAATTTTCAGTCCAAAAGATAATTATCTTTTTAAGTTTGAAATCTTCATTTTCTTCAAACCATTTTAAATTTATGGTTCTTTTTAGTGAATCTTCCTTTGAGAAATAATGAGCCATTGCTGCAATTTTTTCTTGAAAACACAGATATACTGTGCTGTAGTTAACTGATCATTTATATTTCACAGGGGTTTTTTTCCCTTAAAGAGACATTCCTTATCAAGTGTCTCTTGAACTCCTTACAATGAAGATGAAAAGAAACAAGCCTTATAAACAGAGATCTGTCGGAATAACTTGCATTAATTAATAGAGGTTGCTGCCTATGACTGAGTAATAGAAACTTGGATGGCTCGTGTTAACATTTGGAAGTGTGCACCAAAAATTGATCTTTGCTGGCTGTGGTGTTTGAACAATGCAGTGGGAAAAAAAAATTTACCTAGTAATCAGTATCATTGCCTTTAAGAATCAGGTTGAAAAATAGCCGCTTAAACCATATAGTGAACATAATCTAAAAATTCACTGTGATATATCCAGAAGCTAATTACAGCAATTGTTCAAATATACAATCACTTCAGACCAAGCCCACTGGCTCAAAATATGCAGTTTCTAAGTGTTAATTGCCACAAATGTTTTGTCACTGATGGGAAGGCAAAGCAATATTGTCTCGGTTACACTCTTCTGTTGTAACTAATTCAGTAAGATAAAACAAAGAGAGCTTCATGCTCTGAAAGCAGAATGTCCTGTAAAGAAGAAATGATTCCATATCTAGGATGGTAAAGAAAGTTACAAGTCCTGTTGTCAAAGATTAAGCATATCATCTTATGTTCATTTTTTATTATCAAGGAAGGAAGTAAAGAAGGAAGAAAGCTGTTAGCTGGCACATTCTTGTGGCATTTCACACTGCTCTGGGCTGGAAAGCAGAGATAAAACTTAGGATTTCCATGAGCAATCCATATGATTCTAAACTATAAATAGTGACTGAAGCATATATATATATATATATATATATATATATATATGTCCTGGGTTTCTTCTTTTTAAAAGAACTGTCATGGTTTAAGCCTCTAACCCCCCCTACACTCAGTTTTCTCACTCACTCTCCTCTCTTTCTTCCCCCAGTCCCAGGGGAATGGGGAGGAGAATCAAAAGAATGCAACTCGCACAGGTTGAGATAAGAACAGTTTAGTAACTAAGGTATAGCACAAATCACTACTGCTACCATCAATAATAATACAAGAGAAATACAAGGAAAAACAATACAAATGCTCAACAAGCCCAGCCCAGCCAGTGCACCCCCCAGCAGCGAACCCCAATGCACCACCACCACCACACCCTTCTGGGTCTCTGCTGTCCATTTTCACATCCTGGGCAGGATGTGCTGTGGTATGGAATAACCTCTTTGGTCAGTTTGGCTCAGGTGTCCTGCCTCTGCTTCCTCCTGGCTCCTCCTCCTCGCTGGCATAGCATGAGACTCAGAAAGTCCTTGGCCAGACCAAAACATTGCCAAGCAGTAACTGAAAACACTGGTGCTATCAGCGCTGTTTCCAGGCCCAAAACCAAAAACACAGCACTGCACCAGCTACCAAGAAGGAGAAAAAATGACTGCTGCTGCTGAACCCAGGACAGCATGTTCATAATATATATTCATGAATGGTAGCAGATCACATTACAAAATGCCAGATAAAATTATTTCAACCTTCACCATATCCTCTGAACATCTAACTTCACCTCATATTGTAACATTTCAGTGAGTAACATCCTCTAGCCCTTACACTATTCTTTTCAATAGTAATTTTAATTAATTCATCCTTTCTGACATTTGCATTTGTCTTTAAATGCCATTAGATAACAGGGTTTTAATCATTTCAAATAGCTTTTTAATTATAGACCTAATTACTTTTGCAGAAGGTTAAGCTGCACAAACAGGAATAAAACTGTTTGCTTGTTCTCTGTGTTAAGAATGATATAGTGTTTTCTCATTAGGTATTCTGTAAACTTACTCTGTCAGTTTTATGTGACATTTGAAAAAAAAAAGAACTCCAAATTGTATATCAGAAGACTAAAATTGCATTCTAGGACAGCTTAACACCCAGCTGTGCAGAACAGTCATTGATCTTTTAATTAATTATGAAATCAAAGTTAGGTGTAGCTTTCCATTGCAGTGGCCATTTTGGGCTGACATATTTGAAAATGTAAAGGTACAGGGGAACATAGAATCTTCTTGCTGGATAAAAAGTAAACACTTCTTTTCATGTTTTGTTTTTTGTTTTTTTTTTTACTATTCTGAAAATTTTCCACCACTCACGATACTCTGCTGGATAAATGGAAAAGAGTTTCTTACTGGAGAGATTCTATACCTCTACTAGAGGTTAGCCAGTTTGTGTAAACAAAACCAAGAGTTAATTTACACATCACTTTTGTCATATATGCTGCTCAAAGCCTAGTTCATCCTTTGTGGGTAAAGAAGGTCTGAATAAGACCTGTGTGGTCAGGAGATCTTTCATTCTTGGCGAAAAACATGCCAGGTATATTTATGTTTTATGGTGTTACTATTCTACTAGAACAGCTGTCTAATTGCATAGTTTAATTTGTACAATAGCTGCTAAATGCAGTAATTTTTTTTTTAAAATCACAAAGCTAATTTTAGCTCAGATAACTGAAACTTGCATATTTTGCTGCTTCACTAGTCCAAGTGGAATAATTAGAATTGAGAAGCCAAAACACAAGTACATCTATGAGCCTGACTCCCATTTGATAGTCTATATCTCACCAAGGTTCAATAATCTCAAGGTGCCAACATATTGTCTTTCAGAGTTTAAGCCACCCTTGTGCCCACTAATGATTTAAACATGTTAATATGAATACATTAGTTATACTTTTCTACTTTTCTTGGTTTGTTTATATCAAGGGAATATCACTGCTAGTTTGTGCTGTAAATATCATCACTTCAGAAAAAGTAAACTCCCCTTCAAGAGAGATAAAAATAAAAATAAGCCTAGGTGCAAAGTTTAGGGCAAGAAAAAGGATTTCAAGTCTATTATCATCCAATCATAGAATTGCCTAGGTTAGAAAAATCATTAAAATCATCAAATCCAGCATCAAATCATCACTGCCAAACCCACCAACAAACCGTATTCCTGACCACCATATCTACAAATCTTTTAAATACTTTCAGGGATGGTGAGTCAGCCACATCCTTGGGCAGCCTGTTCCAATGCTTGTCGACCCTTTTGGTGAAGAAGTTTTTCCTAATATCCAATCTAAATCTCCCCTGGCACATGTCTCTTGTACTGGGAAGGTCAGAACTAGACCCAGTACTTCACATGATGTCTCACCAGTGCTGAGTAGAAAGAAAGGATCACCTCCCTCAGGCTGCTGGCAACACTCTTCCTAATGCAGCCTAGGATGCAGTTGACATTCTTTGCCATATGGGTACTTTCCTGCCGCATGTACAACTTGTTGCCTAGCAGGAGTCCAAGCAGAGCGACTTTTGAGACAGTCAGCCCTCAGCCTGTACTGATGTACTGGGTTAATCTTTCCCATGAGCAGCACTTTCT
This sequence comes from Myiopsitta monachus, assembly GCA_017639245.1. Classification (NCBI taxonomy): domain Eukaryota; kingdom Metazoa; phylum Chordata; class Aves; order Psittaciformes; family Psittacidae; genus Myiopsitta; species Myiopsitta monachus. The sequence goes on along the minus strand of CM029918.1, from coordinate 59,452,017 downwards.
TTGCTGGACTTCATGATGTTCCAGTTTGCGCGTTTCTCCAGCTTGTCAGGGTCTCTGCGAAAGGCAGCTCAGATACCTGGTCTATCAGCCACTCCTGCCAGTTTTGTACCATCTACAAACTTGCTGAAAATGAACTCTGTACCATTATTCTATTGATTAATGAAAATGATGAACACTTTTGGACCCACAACTGACCTTGGAGCACGTCTTTTCTCCAGCTAGATTGTGTAGTGCTGATCACAACTCTTGAGCACCTCCTATCAGAAAAGAAGAACAAGTTCAAGACCACTTGAGAAAAATGGACACAAGCTCATGGAATCTGATGAGATGCATTCCAGGGTGCTGAAGAAATTGGCAGATGTAGCTGCTAAGCCACTCTCTATCATATTTGAAAAGTCACAGCAGTCAGGCAAAGTCCCCAGTTACTAGAGAAAAGGGAATATACTCTTGTAAGGTCTTTTATATGGTCTCTCACAACATTCTTGCCACTAACTTGGAGAAATACTGATTTGATGGATGGACTGATAGATGGATAAAGAATTGGCTAAATGGCCTTGTCCAAAGAGTAGCAGGCAATGGCTCCATGTCCAAGTGGAAACCAGTAATATGTTTGCACCAGCAAATTTAAGATTCACTGAACAGGTCTTTAACCACAGTAAAAAGGCATTATTTCAGTGACTTAAGTGGGACCAGCATTTTACCATTTTATTTTTTAGGGGTGTTCTGTAATATAAAGACTTTCCTATATTCCAAGCAGGCAAACAACTGCTGTCTGCCTTTAGCATAGTTTTATTTATACATGTTGTTTCTCTCTGCTTTTCTGGGAATCCTCCCAGATTAAGCTTCTGCCAAAGCTGAGAAGCTGTACCTATAAGAAGCATGAGCTCAAAGAAACAAATTCTCCTAAAGTGGCTGATGGACTTGACTCATTTATGTCTATCAAATCTACTGCTTTTTACATTTCAGATGTTAGATTTTATGACAAGGTTATGAACTCATAAAGGGAATCACTTGCTTGAGTGTAGAAATATGAACATAATTCATAATTGCTTATGATTAGATACCAAATTTCGAAGCTAGCTTTGGTGTACTGAAAATTAGTTTTAAAGTAGCTTTATAGTGCAAGAAGTAAGAGCCTGAAGCCGTAATGACATTGCAGCTACAAAGGTATAACCCTAAGACCCTCAAAACTTTGACAGAGGTTTTGGATTGTCTTTATTTTCTCTTCCTAAGAGAAGCTATAACAGCCCTTTCCAAAACCATTATTCTTATGTGACAGTTGCTAATGACTTTATAGATTGTCATATATCTCCCTATGCTGTAAGTTATAAAAAGATGGGTAGGCCAGATGTGATAATGTCTTGTCTTGTGGTGATTCTCTGCACTGAAAGCACTCACTTAGCTGCTTGATATATCTCTGGCCTTGCCCTTATTGCTCCTAGTCAAGGTTAATTTGGTAGGCACAGAACTGAAGACTCATTAATGCAAGATCAGCTTCTCCTTTGCTCTCCTATGCTTATGATTTTCTTCTGTGTATTTACAACATTATACTGAGGCTGTACAGCAAAAGATAATGCTAAATGTCTCACAGCTATTCTGATGGATGAGAAATAAACATTAAGAAGTAGCTGTAAAATCATCACATATGATTATATCAACCCATTCTTAGAAGTTCTTGTCTCCCCATTTTATTGCCAGAGGAAAATAGGTTAAGTTTAATTATTCAAAGGAACTTGAGCAATAATATGTTTTATAGCAGCATGAGGTAGATACCAAGCCAAAAATTTGTGTGTATAGAAAGAGAGAGAAAAAAAGAAATCATGGGCACAGAATTGTAAGCAATACAGAATTATTGTTTTATTAGCTATCTTGGATAGTTACAGTTCAACAATTTTTCTTCTTGATTTAATTACACACAGACATCTGAAATGTACTAGTTTAAAAATGAATTTATGACCCATTACAGGTGTTATTCCAGAGTCACGAATTGAATGTATGTTCTGTCATGTCTGTCAGACTGAGGCAGGCTTCTCAGATACCCTAAAATATATAATAGTACTGGATCTCTAAGTATATGGAAATGAAAAGTCTTTATTCAGTAAAGCTAGGGGACCCTAGAGTTATTCAACTGACCAAATAATGTTATATGCTTTGAGTAGAGCAGCTCTTTAGCATCCATGGATTGTATTTGCCATAATAGCTAATTCATGGCTTAAATCCAACACCTTATCAGGCCAGGCTGGATGCTCCTGAGCATCTTAGATCATACCAGAGATCCAAGTGGAGACAACTGAACTGACCTCTTTTTCTTTCTGTTGGGAATTTATGAAGGGATGGGATTCAGATGCCTAAAAGCGGGGCATATTGTGTCATTTTTTGGAGCTGGGGAAATATTGCACTTGCTTTTTACCTCCTGCTACAGACGCATGTGGTTATGCATCATATCTGATGGCTTTATTATAATGTTTTGTGTACCCTAGTGCATCCCAGAAAATATAAGATGCTTCTGTTTAGGCAACTTATTTCCCTTCATGTGGGCAACTACGTTTAGGTGTCTTAATCTGAAGCTGAAACCCACACAAATTTGCTCATAAACAAATTTGGTTTCATTTAGCTAGTTTATTTTATTTACACAGACAAACTTAATGAATACTACTGATTTTACTCTAAAATTATGTTAATGGTACTAAACTATATGTTATAAGAAAAATAATAGTTCAGCTCCAGTTTAATATTCCGAAATAAATTAAAAATTCTTGAATGTTCTTGACCTCATCTCATTTGATGAACATAAGAAAAAAATCAGGACTATTTCAGCAGTAGGCAGCAAATTCCTTATCTCACTGAAAGATAGTATCTAGGTGATAAGTAATGTAGGAGCTTTTTCATGTGTTCCTTTACAGTTAGGTTTAAATTTATCCACAATAGTGTTGTCCAGAGGTATCTTTTGTCTTCAGCAGTGGCAGCTACAAATCAATAACAGCAACAGCTATTATTTGTTCTTATGAACAATCCTGTATTTATGAACTCCCTGCTTATCATATTTTAAGAATACGTGATCATCACAATGAATTAGTTCGTACAATAAAAAAACCCTGATTATACTGCATGCTGATCTTGTGCTCATTTGGACTTAATAGAGTAGAATCATAGAATAGTTTGGGTTGGAAGGGATCTTCTAAGGTCATCTAGTCCAATCCCCCTGCAATGAGCAGAGACATTTTCAGTTAGATTAGGGTGCCCAGAACTGCCACCTCTCTGGGCAACCTGTTTCAGCTAGGAAGAATACAACAGGCAAAGGTAAGTAAAGTGTGAGCTTAAAATCTCACTGTGGTTTTTAGAGAAATGAAATTGGTGGATGTGGGAAAATTGGCATTTTACAGAAACCACAAGTAGCTTTCAATAGTAGCAACATAGCTACTTCCATTTCTATTGATGCTGTCTTACCTCTATTTGCATGACCTAGATCTTAAAAGTTTCTGATCCACTCCTAAATTCAGAAGTCTGGTGTTATGGGTGTTGATAACATCATTCTTTGTACACAAATGCATTTAGCTCACACACCCCCTAAAAAAAAATCCTGTGATATTATGCTTATATGCATTTTTTATACCTTTTCAATATTAAGCACTCTCTGTATGAGGTGCTAATATGTTTCCTCACTTCAGGATGTAAAAATTATTCTGTGAACAGAAGTAAATTCAAATTTACATAAATTATTAATGTACTATCATGTTTCAATTGGATGTAGTGTTAACAGTTATAAACTTGTACTTCAAATTTTGTTGTCTGGATCTGTATGCAGGGTGTGAACAAAGAAGGACTAAAATGGATGCCAATAAAAAATTAAAATATTAGTCTATTTTAACAGGACATAACAATGAGTAGTAGCAACTCAAAACATCTGCAATCTTGTGTAAAGGGGATGAGGCCCAGAGAGGTAAAACTTTTCAAGTAGTACCACACTGAAATGTTTCCAAGTGCATCATTTGAAGATGATTTAGTTTTTTAGTTAGACTAAAAGTTAAAGGCATTAAATCTGCCTGAAGTAGGACCAGTCCCTACTTAGGTACTGTGTGCCTGAACTTCTGGGTCACTGATCATGAGTTTTGAAAGGGAAATGCTGGCTAAAATGCCAGAACTGAAAGCAAGTTCTAGTAGCAAAATATTTATCTGAAAAAAATGCCAAAGGTTGCCATGAAATCTAATACGGTGGATAAATAACCTCTTTAGCTTTATTTATTAATAGACAAATCACATTTCTATGTATTACCCATGCTACATTTAAATTGGACTGAACACACAGGAAAGAAGTACATTTCTGGCTTCAGAAAATAAGTGATATATACTTAGTTGACAATACAGAACAAGGCTTTATTATGGGGGGCAGACTGAGCATGTCTAATTCTGTTAAAAGTCACAGTTCAAGTGGGAAAAGAATATGAAAACATATAATACCCATCATATCAGTAAAATGATGGAAAACTGTATTTTCAAAGGGAGTTTTATTTTCACAAATTCCATTTAATTTTGGGTTTTGCAACATCCAAATCTGAAGAATTGCAATTGTTAACATTGTGCAAAGCTGGCTTTGGGTGTAGGAAAATCAGGCCATTTCCCAGGACAGCAGGATAGAATCACAGAATCATAGAATAGTTAGGGTTGGAAGGGACCTTAAGATCATCTAGTTTCAACCCCCTGCCATGGGCAGGGACACCTCACACTAAACCGTGTTACCCAAGGCTCTGTCCAACCTGGCCTTGAACACCGCCAGGGATGAAGCATTCACGACTTCCTTGGGCAGCCCATTCCACTACCTCATCACCCTCACAGTAAAGAACTTCTTCATTATATCTGACCTGAACTTTCCCTGTTTAAGTTTGAACCTGTTACCCCTTGTCCTATCACTACGATCCCTAACGAAGAGTCTGTCCCCAGCATCCTTATAGGCCCCCTTTAGATACTGGAAGGCTGCTCTGAGGTCTCCACACAGCCTTCTCCATGTTTAGTACCCCCAACTTCCTCAAGTCTATCTTCATATGCTGAACGAGTCACAGTTCTTCTGCCTGTTTTGCCTGTACCAGAGGACTGAGCAATATAATTCTTAGAATGAACAGTACCAAAGCAGTGAACCATTTCCTCCTAACCCAGAGAGCCAGGTGAGTGAGACTGTGACTGTTTTCTTTGGAAATGAGGGGTAAGAGTGATTTTTTTTCTAGATGCAGCTGCCCTCTCTTATCCTTTTGTGGTGCTGTACAACATTGTGGGCAGGAAGCCTTACTCCTGGATTCTGGCTCAGCAACAACAGTTGACCATCCTTTCCTAAACACCTTCCCATGCCACCCACATTTTGACAGAAACAGCTCAGGAGGTATAGGAATAGTGCTAATGACATGGGATAGGTTGTACAAGAAAAGACAGAGGGAGGAGCTCCTGAAAGACTTTTTAGATGAAGGGATGGGAGGCTGGAGTCATTAAATGTGTGGGAAAAGAACTCAGTGGGTCACAGCCTTGAAAGGGACTAGAGACATGGGTTCTGTGCTCCAGGTAAGTTTGGAAAGAAAAGGATCAAACAAAGGAATAGCTGAAGGCAAATATCTGACATGTTTTATGCATGATGACCCAGCTTAACCTCTACTGCATGCTATGTATGAAGTCACTGAATTGCTTTAATTTTAAAAAAAAATCCATCCAGATTTCCTGCAATCAATCTGTTCCTTGACAGTATGAAGCATCATAATGAAAGTGCTCCACTTACACAATTGATACTGGCATAGAAGAGAGAAAACACATAATTAGTCAAGATAAGTGATGTAGCTGGAGTCAGTATTCCCAAACAGGCAAAGCTAATTCGTTAGCTGATGCCAGAAGGTCATACGAGCATCTTGTTTTCAGACTAGGCTAATGCATATGACATATTTCTACAGTTAATACCATTCCAGTGTTTTGCTTCTCAGTGAATTGAAGTGACACGGCCCATGTTAGCAAGTAAAACTTTGCTTATGTAGTTCTAAGAAGTGTACAAATTGCATTCTGTTGTTTTAAAGTGAAAACATTGCTGCCACTTAGCAAAACATGCAATTTCAATTTCACCACGTTCCACAAGGAAATTGAGCTGTTGGCAGATTTCCCATTTCACTTAAAGAAAATCCCAGGATAAACCAGATAACAGATGAAACTAGGAGAGAAAAGGCAAACAAATGTAGTAAATACAGGGCATTATAATGTTGGCAGATCTAATAGCTACAAGGTGAGAATTTATAATGATAATTAATGCATAACAGGGAAAGAGATGTCACCAGAAAAATTAAGTTTTCCTACTGACACATTTTTTTACACAAGATTAAATGAAATTATAGGCTTATTTCACAAAGCCTCTCTTGTAGAAGTCTTGTTTCACTGAAGTTTTGAGTATGGAAATTTTCAAGACTACTGTGTCTTTTCAGATAGGTCCTTCTATCTTTAAAGATACAGCATATTTGGCTAGCTTGATATTCCCTCTTCTGAATATAGAAGTTCTTAAGATGGGCTGCTTTTTACCAGAAGTTATCATGCTTTTTGTAATGAAATTTCAATAAGGAATCTTCTTAGATTTATCATGAGTTGTCAGCGTGGATTGTTTGGTTTTTGAAGACATAGAATTCCTTGTTTTAGTTGCCTGAATCTCTTTACAATTGGGAAAAGGTTGGCTGTTCTGGCATTTCCATGCAGTCATGATAGGTTCTAATAGCACTGTCAAAAGCAACCAGCAAACTTTTGAAGGGGAAAACTGTACAACTTTCTCATTTTTCAGTTTTACAATGACTCCTATTACTTGCTGACAATTTTGTTTAAAGAAAATGAAGCAAAAGAAAAAGCTTTTTAAAATATATATGAATCGTATTAACTGAAGGAGTTCTTACAGCAAAATAATACATTTGTTTCATTATCTATAATAATTAAACTGATTAAAGAAAAAGCAAGATTTTAGTTTCATTTACAAGATATAAATTATGGGAGATTCCAGTGAATTTGAGATAATAAATATAAACTTTTTCTGAATGGAAAGAGGTCTGAGTATGGTCCATAGACATCTTCATAACCCTCAATTTAGAGATGACAGCAGCTGATATGTTGACTGATTACTTAATGCCTTTTGAAAACCAAATGTTACAGTGTTTACTAAAGATTAGATGGAACTGCATATTTACTAAAAGTGGATGAATAATTCATAACAAATAAGTTATTCAGTAAATTTTACCTCTTCCTCGAATTGAATAGATTGGAATTTTAATGAATATATATTCATTAACTGTACAGCTTCAGTGAATAACTGTCCATTCTCTCAACAGGAGTAGGACACAGAGAGTATTCAGCAAATGAAATAGAATGGGTTTAATTCAGAGAAATATATTATTTTTTTTCATGGAATGAAAATATGGAAAAAAAAAGTATGGAATATTCCTATTAAAAATATTTCTTAGAACATTTCCAATTTAAATGAGAACTGAACAAAATACTTTTTGATACTAACAATCAATTTTTCCTTAAAGTCTTTTGCTTCTGTGAGCATGACTGTACTTGTTACTATTTCCACACTTAAAGCTAACCTGAACATGAATTTTACTTTATTTATTTCATGTCAGTCTTTCATAGTGGATTCTAGTTCCTAAGTACTGAACTAAGGATTTAATCTTCAGGAAGGCAAAGGATTAAAATTATTATATAACAATAGTTGTGTAGCAACTTTGATTATTTAGCTGCTTTTTTTTTTTCTTTCAAGAGGGATGCATCTGCTTTTTTTTTTTTTTTTTTTTTTTTTCCCCCCTTGTCTAGTTTCAGGTTTCTATTGTGTTCTGGGAAACAGTATTTATTCGTTGAGTCAGTTCTATTTTCACCTCCACATTGTATCCACTACATCTCATCACATGAAACTTAATCTATTTTTATTAGTGGACTTGGTCAAATTTCGTTTTCATCTTTTATAGCATTGTCATTATGTCTATCTACTTGCTGATGCTTGAAGAAAGCAGCTTATGATAGAGGTAATAAAATGTCATACCTCATTATCTGCAATCTTTTCCGAAAGTTCAAAAATAGAAAGAAAATACATGGCTTTGGAATTTGTTGCTTAGAAATTCTCAGCGACAGAAAGTAGGAGATGCATTTTCGTTTCTTCCAAACATGTCCTTAGTTAGGGATTGCTTTGGATCCAAAACCGTTAGGGAGTCCAAATAGAACAGACTTCCAGCAGAAACATGAGCCTTCTATTTAGGAAAAGTTGCTATAAGAGCAAAATGATTTTTTTTTTTTTTTTTACCTGTTAGGTGCTGAAATGAATCCTAATATCTGCTCAGGTTTGACCTAATTTAGTTTCTGGTTTGCTGTATTGAAATAGAAAACCAAGCAACAGTGTCATGTTAAACTACAAGTTTCATTCTGTACAGAATGTTTCATATTCAAATGAAAAGAAAAATCAATGAACAAAAAATGAGATACAGAGAACAAGTGAGGGCCATGCTTGGAGATCACCAAAAAGATGAAAAAAACTCCTTGTGTCTCTTCTTTTAAGGAAGCCAAGAAAGCATGAGCTAAGAAATGCTCACTGAGAAATAATGTAACCACTAAGCATCCCAGCATGGAAACCAGCATGGAAACATCAGTCTTTCTGGCTACAGCAGGGTCTGTTGGATTATATTTACCAGTTATATATTGAACCTTTATCTACATACACAACATTTGTGCTCTGTGGTGGCCCTAATATTTAATCCCCCTGTCAGATGTATTGGAGCATATCACAGGTCCTTTGCTGCCCACACATCCAGATTTTACTTCAACTGAAGTCAGGACATGAGGGGATGTTGTTGACCCAGCTTTCATTTCAATATGCAGGGAAATGGTTCCCTAGCTTTCCCATAGAAGTAGATGCTCTGAGATGAGAGGGAGACTGTTCAGCCAAATTTTATAGAAACAAGGTTCTAGTAAAATGAATATCTGTACTCTCAACTCTACTCCAGTGAATGCTTAAAGACTTAGGAAAATGGGAATATATGTGATGGATGTAGATGGATAGATGTGACAGATATGTTGATGTACATCCTTATCTCCAGTCACCTTTGGTATGATGTTGAATTCATACTTTCAGTGAGAAAAAGAAAAAAAAGATGGAAAACTCCATGCCCCACATCCCTAGTGAAAATAGTAGCTTTCAGATCATACTGCTGTGGTAAGAACAATTATTTCTTTCATACTCTGAAGTATGGAAGTTTTTACTAAGCCATGTATATTATTCTTAACTGTAGTCCCCATGTCCTCAGCACAACTAAAAGTGATGAAGGGGTAAAAAGAGGACACAACCGTTGTGGTTCACTATGACCATAACTTCTTTAATTCTTAAGTTACTTTAACAATTTTGAAGGCCCACTTTGAAAATGGGCTGCACTGTACTTGTGTTTCACCCAAAAAATGAATTCATAACTGACTTACAAACTGTTTTCTCTGGTTTCTCAACAGAGCAGCAAAAAAAAAGCTGTCCGATGCATCATGTGATCTCATGACTTGTCCCAGAGTCAAACTGCCATATCACAAATAGAAATATTACACCACAACTCACAGTCACAGCAGAGAGGCCAAAGAAAGTTGATGGCTTTGAGAGCAATGCTCTCTCAAGTACATGGCTCCTCCACACAAGGATATTAGCAGTGCAGCACAGCACTGAATCTTCCATGAATATTTAGCAAGTAGTCACTGTGGTACCTTGAAGCAGAAACAAATCCTTTTCCTCCAGCATTCCTCTCCCTTTGTAAATCTTTCAAGTTCTTATTAATTTTTAAACACATAATAATGTTTGGACTAGATGACCTTAAAGGTCTTTTCCAAACTGAATGATTCTATGATTCTATGATAATCATAATAAAAATCTGCTGTCTTTGATGGATCTGAAGTCATTAACTTGGCCTTGTTTTCCATGTGGGTTTTTTTTCATTATCCATTACATGTAGTGCTAATATTCATAAACTAAACTGAAACTGTAGCAAGTAACTTAGAACAATTAGTCATTGCAAGTTTTCATGGATTACAGTGTTCTTTATCTACAGAGCAGGCACACTTGAGTAAAAAATGGAATATCCATTATGCTATTGGAGAATGTATAAGACCTTACCAAGCCTCAGCGACCCCAGAGTTAATATACTGAACTATAGTATATTAGTTCTATGGTTCAATTAATACAATAAATGATATTAACTATAGAGAAAGCAAATGTTATTAAACTTATTTGTTTCTTTTCAGAACAAGAGTGCAACAGAAAAATTAGGTACAAAATATGAAGGTACTTAAAACACAGAAACAGAAAGGCTTGCAAGTGTTCTGTAAGTGTACACATCACAGTTTTGAATTTATATATTGGCCTAGCAACATGAAAACAAAAGACACAAAATAAAGCATACAATGAAAGAGTAATTTAAAAAATATCTGGAAAAGTGCAAAATGGCCAGGTTATGTATGATACATTTAATAAGTCTTGAAGTGGGCTTGATGAATTTTCAAGCAATTTTAAGCTTGTATGAAGTGAAAACTTGAATGAAAAAAAATGAGAAATTGCATTTTGAATTCTGAGCTCATGCAGTTGCTGCATACAGGTTTTGCTTAATCTTTTGTTTATCATAATCTAACATGGTTAACATAAATGTATTTCTGAAATAAGACAGGAAGAAAGGTGTATGATTGACAGAAAAACAATGAGGCAGCAGTGGGAGAACAGCTGGTTCCTCTGCATATTTTTCTTTCATGATGTCTGTTACCTTAAGATGTCACTTTCTATTTCATCGTTGGGTATGGGTTGTCACAAATGCTTTATGTAACCAAAACTTTCAATGAAGCTGCACCGTATGTATGCCCTTTCTTCATGCACAGGCATGGCACCAAAGGTGACATCTCACTGCTTTTTGGCTCTGAAGGGAGACCTCTGGATTCCAAAAGTGGGACATCAGTGGGGTATACCCACAGGCCTTCAGCCTCTACCAGGCAAATTATTTTGGGAAGGGATAATTCCTTCTTCTTCCTCATGATTGAGCAGAAAGGACACAAGTTGCCCTTGTTTATGTTAAAATTGCCAGTATAGAAAGGGGGATTTTTGTCATCCTTTTAAAAAAGAGATTGATTGCATTTTGTGTAGCAGATGGTCTCTTGGTATGGAACTACCTGTTGAACAAAATGCAACTGAAAACAGAACTAAGGGACATAAATACTTTAATAATTTAAAGCTTTCTTTTTCTGTTTTTCTTCTTTTTTTACATGACTGTAGTCTGACTACCTTAGTGCAGAAGTATGTCTCTATGCATAGAACTATGTTGTTCAATGCCAAAATGCACAGTAATTTTTTTTTGAATATATTAAACTAGCTATTTAAAAAACAGCCAGCAGGTTTTAATGAATCCTCTCTACCCTTCCAGAAGCATAAGTTGCATTCCTGGCCTGCCTCCTTAGCTGGTCTCTGAGGAAAGGCAGCAGGCTGTGCCCATATGCTTCTCCTGCCATAGATGGTTAGATGGCCTCAGTGCCTCTGCCTCAGTGACTAATCTGGAACATACCTGAATTAATTTGGTCAGATTTCTCCCATAACTTCAGCAACAATGACAGTATCTTTCTGAGGTGTTGCAGTTGAAAATATCCACATGTCTACAGAAATTTGCATTTCCCATTAACCAGTTCTCCATGATAGATGCCTATGAAAGGCAGAGAGAGACTCATTTTCTTCTTTGAAGAAACAGAAAAATTCATATATTTGCATTCAGGAAAGGAACACAGAGCTGGAGGAGAGGACTGAAAGATTTTTTTATTTCATCAGCTCTAGACTGTCTTCAATTCTGTCTGCCAATCTGTGAAGGCTGGTATGACTTGCCTCTGTTATAGACTAGCAACGAGGAGGCAATTACATCTCCGAGAGTTGTACCTGGAGGCATGTATCTCTCAGGGTGGCTCATCATATACACTATTTCTTGCTCAGGGCTGTGCTTATAGGCACAATTTAGCTCACAGGCTACTCAAATTGTCTACTGGATTGTCTAATCCTCTCCTATGCCAACAGAAGAGGACTCCCTTTCACATATTCTGAAATGCTTTGTCCATTTCCTTTTTGAATTTGACAGCGTAAATTAGCTTTCTCAGTTTTGCACACAATTCCGGTCACAGCAATGAACATTTCACTTTTCAGTCAGTCCTCATTTGAATGCAATCTCTGTTCTCAAGATGTGCATGGCTGATCTTGATTAAGATATTCTTCTCGTTTTACTTACATAATCCTTTGAAGTTCCATGCATATGGGGAAAGAATAATAATGGAGTGGAGATCTGCCTTGCAGATCTGAGAGGAAAATTCCAACCTTTTGATTAGGATCATCCTTTCCGAACATGAGATAAGCAATTCAGTAGCTTATATTTTCTACAATAACTGACAAGTTCTGCAGTCACTCTCGTGGGATGGGCCAGATTCTTTCAAACCAAAATTTAACCCTATTTACACGATTCAAAATAACTCTTTATAAAGTATTTTATAAAAATAAAAATAATATCAGCTGGCTCAGTGACTCATATTGTGCATTCATATACACAAAAATGAATCTGATATATTTAAAGGTTTATTTCAATGTATGCATATGTATATGAGAGAGCGACAGAAAAAGAGAGGAGCCTGCTGAAGCTGTAAAATGTGTCAGACAGTTAATCCACTATGAAATTCTGAACTCTGGTCAGCAAGTCCTTCTGTTTGACCTGGAAATTTTATGAACCTGCTTAGCCAAGGTGGATTTGCTGTAGAGGTGTTGAACATACCAGATACAAATATATCCCATGCTAACAGTCATTAAAAAAGTTACATCTGTGTGCCTATCAGAATAAGCTATACTATAATTTCAGCATAGTTGTACCCAAAATCTCTTGATGCTGCCTAAAAAAAATCATACCACACTTTCTGTTGAAAGCAGATACAAGATTATCAACAATTTTTAATTTTTTCACCACATTTAATAATAGCCTATCCCCATTGTCAATATTTAATACAAAAAACCCAATACCTGTTTAATGAGTCTAATGCTTAAATGGTAAACTAAACTACTGTCATAGTTCATCAAATTAAACATCACAACTTTGTAGAAACATGCAATTTCACAGCAGAAATTTCACTGGTGTGGACTTCTGGTGGCATTCAAGAAATACCACGACTTGTTGTGCTCCTTTCTAAATCATAAACATTACAGTATCTTTTAAAAAGAAGTCTTTTGAAATCTAAAGGACAATACTGGCATGCTGTCCTCATGAAAACAATATGGGCTTCCTGTAAGCTATGAAATAAATTCTAGCATAGACCTCAGGAAAACTTTGAGAGCTATAGAAGTTGTTATCTTGCTATATAAACTCAACACTGTCCTGGGTTCAGCAGCAGCAGTCATTTATTCTCCTTCTTGGTAGCTGGTGCAGGCACTGTGTTTTTGGTTTTGGGCCTGGGAACTGCGCTGATAACACCAGTGTTTACAGTTACTGCTTGGTAATGTTTTTGTCTGGCCAAGGACTTTCTGAGCCTCATGCTCTGCCAGGGAGGAGCGGGAGCTGGGAAGAAGCAGAGGCAGGACACCTGACCCAAACTGACCAAAGAGGTTATTATTCCATACCACAGCACGTCCTGCCCAGGATGTGAAAACGGAGAGCAGAGACCCGGAAGGGTGTGGTGGTGCAGTGGGGGGTGCATGGTGTGGTCAGGTTTTTGGTACTAGGGGGTTCACTGCTGGGGGGTGCACTGGCTGGGTCGGGCTTGGTGAGCATTTGTATTGTTTTTCCTTGTATTTCTCTTGCATTATCATTGGTGGTAGCTGTAGTGATTTGTGTTTTACCTTAGTTACTAAACTGTTCTTATCTCAACCTGTGCGAGTTGCATTCTTTTGATTCTCCTCCCCATCCCCCTGGGACTGGGGGAAGAAAGAGGGGAGTGAGTGAGTAAAACTTTGTGAGTTATTAGCCTGGGTGAGGCTTAAACCATGACAAACACACAGCATTTTCAACTGAATCTGGACATGAAACTGAGGCTGTGAATGAGGGTAGGGGCAGCTCCAGCAACCCAGCCCTTTGTCTCTGGCGCTGCAAGGCACAGAACTCCACTGAAGTAACATCTCCTTTACCACTGTGGTTTCTATCAAGCATGTAGTCTCGTATACCAATATTTCTCATCTCTAGGCAAGTTCAGAGAAATGTGTGTAGCTCTTTCCACCTTCACCATAGGGAAAAAAAAAAAAAAAAAAAAGACACTATTGAATAATTAAATAAATAAAACCGAAAGAGCAAAGCTTTTGGCTCAACAACTATTACAAAACCCACAATTTTTCAATTTCTTCAAACAGAGACATTTTTTAAAATCAATATGTGAAAGAGCGCCATTTTTGGATCTTATACGGAAAGTCACAGCCTCACCAGTACATCAAGCTAAGGCTCTTTCAAATATCCAAGTTTCAAACACTTCATGTATATTTCTCTATCATCTTATCAAAGATGAAACCTAGCTTCTCAAGGTTTCAGAAGAAAAATCCCTTTTCCAGATTCTCATAATAAGTAATTTCTTTGAAAATTTAATCTCAGATCTTCCAAAAGATCCCAGGGGATGTTTTCCCATTCCCCAGGGTGGACAGGAAACAAAATGGGCATAAGTATGAAACTATATTGTGCAAGAATCTAGTAAGAAGAAGTTCATCAGTGGGACATTTTGTAATAGTCCTTTTCCAGAATAGAGTCAGAAACAGTACTTATGCAAAAGTAGAAAAAGAAAGCCAAAATATACAAATGATTTTATCATATGTTCCATTTGTCCTCATAAGGTTCAGAACTTATTTATCTCTGATAAAGCTCTTCCAACACCATATTTTCAGTTTTCATCTGTAAATGGTATAATAAAAAATAGTTGGCTTATGTGCTGCCTGTGTGAATAAGAATTCCAACGTATCAGTTTTCCCTCAATTAAAAAAAAAAAAAATAAAGCCTAAAATCTCCAAAAACCACTTATAAATCCCATATTTTTCGTATGTATGATTACACCGAATGTTTCCAATTCTCTTGCTGATCACTGTTTTACAGCTGAAATTACTGAAATGAACTGGACGTTTTCCAGCTATTGGTAAAACCCCTTGGGCAACCCCACTTCATACAGACCTTGAAAATAACTTTTTTACATGTTTTATATATATCTATTGTTAGTAATATTGCTGGGATATTTCACAATCTTGAATGCTAATGACCACTACAATTAAAATGCTGTACACAACACATTATGCATAAGTCCTCTCCACAAACAGACACAAGACTTATTTGTGAATCACAGTCACTAGTTTCATAGCAAGCCAATATGCAAATAAAGTAAAAATGCATTATTTATCTGACGTTTGCCAAGCCAGGTAGGGAAATTTAATTTACAGTCTGAAATCCCAGCTATGGATGCTTTTAAGTGTCATTCACAATCAAATTGTACTGTTCCCCTCATTTAAGCAGCCAGAAATGTTTAGTTTTTCATATTTCAAAATGGCTGAAATATATTGGTTCTTTTTTTCTCTATGTAGCACTAAACCAATGCAATAATAATGTTTCTTAAGAATATTTTTAAAGGTGATAATTTTATTAAATATGTGTTCTATAATATTGTATTAAGAACATGGTTCTGTCAATGTTCTGCATTAAAAGCTTTCCTCTACTCTCAGAGAAGAAGAGGCAGAAGGCAGCTGTTGGGTTTCTTTACGTTGTCTTCTTGCACTAAATTCCACACTAAAAGAAGTACTTTAATTGCCCATTTCCAGGGGTACTAGACCAGTTTTATTGACTTAGATGTGATTCTTTGGGAGCACAAGAAACAGGGGGAAAAGTAGTATGTTCTGGGGTGATTATTTACATGTTTTTTTCTTCTTTTCTCAGTAAAGTGGCCATGAAATGGCACTTCTGATGCCGACATACATGTTTGATATCTGCTACCATGGTGAACAAAAGTGTCACTTCTGAGGATCTAGTCCTCAAGGCAGACTTCACTAAACAAAAAAGAAACAAAGATCTCCTCAATTTGGACTTCACAGAAGTGTGTGATTAGTTTGAAGTCTGGACAAACTTTGTAATTTTCAACAAGCTCAGAGAGTTTCCCAGAAAAGCTGAGCTGAAAGAGTACTCTCTTCTGTGGTTTCCAGTTGCTGCTGCTGTCTTATGCTGTTGGGTTTTCCCCTACAATGAATAGTCCTACATACAGGACACTTAGATATGGTACAACAGTCTGCTGTACTAAAGTAACTCATCAGCTTCATCTTTCTTATTTATTTATGTATCTTCGTGGGTTTCTGGGGAAGACTACGAACTGAGACTTTTAGGCTTGCACAGCTCAGTAACTGGGTTCATAGCTCCAATACCAACTTTATAAAGGCTGATCATGAAAAAGAAAAAATGGTAAAGCTAATGTCCCATTTCTTTTCAGAGTCAATTTTGCAAATCAGGACACAAGATGTCCATACAAAACCCCCTCACTATCCAAATGCACTTAATTTTAAAATTTTATCCTTGTGCACTGCAGCCAAAGTGGACATTAGGAAAAGGAAGATTCTTCTTAAAAACGACCAGCTAAGTATTTAAGGTCAAGATTTCAATGGGGGGGGGGGGGGCGGAAAAAAAACAAAACAACAAAACACAAACCCAAAACCAATAACAAAAACAACCAAACCAGAACCTTTTAGAAAAGCAAGTAGGATTGGTTTTGTAATTCTAATGATTTTTCTAATGATTTCTTTTTCATTTAATTTAGATTGTTGGGTTTGGGGGTGTTTTGGTTTTGATTGGTTGGTTGGGTGGGTTTTTTTATGCCTCTTGCTGTTCTTTTAGCCTTGTTCTTCTGAGTGGCTATGTTTTGTGACTTTGAGAATTGATGATCAGAAGAGTATAAAGGAGGGAAATGTGGAAAATGAAATCGCTTGACACAGCAGGATGAATCAATTCAAGGTAAATTTAAGTACTGACCTTTGATTTCAACTCATTCAACAGAAATATGTGTATTATTATTTCTTAGTGGAAGAATCAGGCAGAGAAAAATGGTGCTTTCCATTAGAGTGAGAAATCAAAATTTTATTCTTCTCTCCCTCCCAAAAATGTCAAATCATTTTGGTTATTGCTTTGGAGCTCTGAAAAGGTTTTGGACTGCTCAGTACCAGCTTCTCTCTTACAGGAATTCAAATGAGACCTACTCATTAATTGCTTTTGAAAACCCAGATTAGATTTTTTTTTCCACATTTTATTATTATCATTATTGTGACAAAAAAAAATCCTTTTTGAGACAGGCAGATATTCATAATAAAAGCAAAAAGGTTGGAAGTTCTGCTTATTCCTTTTACTTTTTGATGTTTTAAAAAGGAGTGCCACTAAAGAAGAGAAAGGAAAAATTCCCTGTTACTGCTTTCTGATTGACTCTTTTTTTTTGCAATGCTCTCTGTTTATTGAAACTTGCAAAAACATGGGCACCCTAAAACAGCTATATAAGTTAAAGAATGTGAAACCTTTAATTGGTAGAGCCTGTAGGTTCCAGAATATGCTGCTCAGTTATCACTGAGGTTCACTGCTTTTATTGTGCTTTAGTCTGCCAGCTGTATCTGATCCAAAAGTACAGAAACAGACTTGTTTAAACTCAGCCATTGTGTAGTGTTTGTGATGTGTGCATAATGAATTCTGAATGCAAATATATGCTGTAAAATGAAATACTGAAAACGTGTATGACAAGCAGTAGAGCTGCACAACACAAAATATGGTTTTACAGCATAAATATTCACTTGTGTCAAATATATAGGAGCTGCTTAAAACAGAGCATTCTAATTATGCACAGTTTGTTACTCAGTCTCAGCTCTCTGAACTCCTTCCTTTGAAGTGCTTGACCTGAGCTGCAAGAATAAACCAAAAAGAATAAATATCTGACTTGTAAGACTCATCCCATGATTCTGCAGCAGTAGAATATTTTCCATGTAATTTTGATATATTTAGCTCTGTGAAATTATTTGGAGAGAGTATCTGGTAATTTTTTGTGGGTTTGTGGTTTCGTTTTGGTTTTGTGGGGTTTTTTGTTTGTGTCTGGGGTTTAGTTTTGTTTTGGTTTTTGTTTTTATGTCTGAAACTAGCAAAAATGCCACTCCCCAAAAATAAAAAGGAGTTTTGCATCTGTAGGATCATGAACAGCATTTATCCCAGGCTGATTGGTAATGTAGGATAACCAGTGACACAGGAAAAGGCAGTTAGATACATAAGGCTCCAGTTTATGTGAAAAACTTTAGAATTTAATGCGCAAGAGACTCCAAACTTTACCAGACCCTCAACTAAGCCTTTCTTCTCTCATGTTGGTGGGCACACTGTGGGCGCTACTGATGCCACTGTAGCATTCCTTTGAATTGCTGACTTGCACCAGTTGCACCTGCAGTTGTTTGCAGCTTCAGACCTTGAGCTTCAAATTCATGCCTTAAAGGTAAAGGGGGTGTGGAGCTTGGCTGATCTGTTCAACTTAAATCAATTGTACATACATATGAAAGGAAGTAGCACTGCTCTTGGGTTATAAATGGTCTTCAGTGTCACAATCATGCGTCGATTCAGTTGAAAGCACATAGTTTTCAAAGAGAGTGGAAATGGACATCAATATTTGATAGTCTGACTGAAATGCAACCTGCAGAATATCCCAGAGATAATAGAAAAGTCAAACCAAGAAAATAAGACAAAAGTGTTAGTCTTCAGAACTTCTTGACAACAATGTGCAACTTTATAACCTACATTCAGTTCAAATGCCATGAGCAGCCTTGGCTTCTTATTCCTCTTTGCAATAAAAAAAACCCAAACCAAACCAGAAAAAAATAGAAACAAAGCCTGCAAACAAAGATTTTTAGATACAGTTGTCACATTCAAGAGCAGGAGTCCATTTTAAATGAGCTTGAAGATGTTAATGTTCAAACATGCAAACTCACTTTCTGAGATGTTGGTTCAGGCACAGATTCTTAAAAAATAGATAAATGGCATGTAAAATTCAAACTGTAGCTATAACTTAATGGGGAAAAAAAAAGTTTCTTATCCACTAGGATGCAAAAGCATCTTATCTTTCATCATACACTCAAAAAACCAGAAAAATATATCAGAAATGAAGGACTTTGCTATATGAGTTGAAAAAAGAAAGCTGTCTTTAACCAGTCCTCTGAAGGAGGAGGAGACACTTTTCTCTCTGAAGGAGACACTGTGATACACAAGCTTTTCTGAGAAACAATTTATTTCTCAGGAATTTGCCAAATTACAGTAATTCCAAGCTCCTGTTGTACGTATTAAATAGAGAGCATGGAATGCTGGACTATGATTTAGAAAAGATACGGGCTAACAATTTTAGCTAATTTGATAACTAAAACTTCATAATATGATTGCATGCCTGGAAAAATTTGAATTAGATTAATATACAGGTATAGAAGATGGTACTCAATCAATGGAATTGTTCCCTGTGTTGTCTCAGATGTCCATATACTCTGCACCAAACTTAGATTACCAGAACCACTGAAAGAACTCTCCTAATTCCACAATTTCCAAACTGTTTGTGAATTATTTTAGGGACTGTAGTGTTAGGACAAGGAATAGCAGCTTAAAACTTAAACAGGGGAACTTTAGATTGGATATAAGGAGGAAGTTCTTTATTGTAAGGGTGGTGAGGCACTGAAACGGGTTGCCCAGGGAAGTTGTGAATGCTCCATCCCTGGCAGTGTTCAAGGCCGGGTTGGACAGAGCCTTGGGTGACATGGTTTAGTGGGAGGTGTCCCTGCCCATGGCAGGTGGGTTAGAACTAGATGATCTTAAGCTCTTTTCCAACCCTAACTATTCCATGATTCTATGATTCTATGGTTCTATTTTCTCAGTTCTAATTGCAGATGGTATAGAGTTTCTGCGCTAAAACGTGTACTCAACTCTTCAAAGCTGTCAGACTGCCTCTTTTCCTGAGGATTAAATTCATTGAAAAGTACTGTAACTTGAAAAAAAAATCAAATGCCAACTATATCTGAAATTTAATGCTGCTCTTTATGCTCGTTTCTCCCTCTTAAGGGCTTGAAGCTGCAGAAAACTTTCAGGAATTACTCATGTGGATATTCTGTGCACATTCAGGGTTTTATTGCAAGTTGAGCCTATTCATGGTATATAAGGACCACAAAACAGTGCTGTGGGTGTAACACAGTGTTTTCCCAGTTCATACAGTAATATAGTGATTTTTCACAACTAAATGCTTTTCTCTGGAAATGCTAACTTTATAGAAACTCCTTACATGCAGAACTGCTATTACATTAGAAACTCATATCATTCATTTTCCTGGCAATTTCTTCCAAATTTTACTTTTATTCCTTTGCCTTTCAGGCAACTTTATCTTTTAGACTTGATTTAATATGTGAGGGTGTGTGAAACCTTGTGTTGATATAAGCAGGGCTCTAGTCAGAGAATGGGACTTGGAATTGTATTTATGGTGCATGCTTTCTGTACTCTTTCACAACAGTCCCCAGTTACATGCTCTCTTGTTTTCTCTTTCATACTGCTTCTGTGATCATAGGAAGCACTCAGCCAGTGTAGCTTGAGTCCTCTTTCAGCATAGTTGACACATTCATTTCCTAGCAGACCATTTATTCCATTTATGTGTTAGTTCCTCTCATTTTCATTTTATTTATATACTTGCAATATGTTGATATCATCTTAATTACAATATTTTCTTTTTTTATTTTCTCCTCCAGATAATCCAAGAGTTTCTGATCTTTTCTTCCTTTCCAGTCCCTGGTGCATTCCCAAACACATCAGCTGTTTCCCAGGAACATCTACATATCTACTTGCTTTTTTTGCGATTTTTCTTTCATTTTCTTTATAGATACTTAAAACATTTACTGCCATTCCAGATTATACCCATACAAGCCTTTATAGTTTGCAAATTTTAATTTGCTTCTTTTTTTTAGATCATCTTAACAGCTTAGTAAAATTAACATCTATTTTTTTTACTTGGTGTTTTTAGACATTACCAGTATTTTTCACCTTATCACCTCTCTATTATGATGATCATAGGGGTTATAATTGTATTTCCTTTTAGCACATCCACTGGGTTTCCCTATACTAGCCTAGGTACTTTCTTTTTCTCTTTTTTTTGTGTGAAGAAAAGCAGTCACTGCAGTTGGAGTCCTTCTCTAGAAACGAGTACAGGTTATTGGAACAGAATTGATTCTAATTTGTTTGAATGGAATATCTCCTCCTACTGTTAACTCCCCTTCTTATTACCTCCAACTGATAAAGTACATTCTGAGGGTTTTATGGCAGTTTTTTTATGGAATTAGCAATGATGTTAATATTTCCATCAGTGTAATGGAGATTGGACTCTAACCTTAAAACTTAAGAGTACGTTATCTTTTCTTCTCCTACATTTTCAGTTCATTTTCCCCAAGACATCACCTGCCCTCTTTTCTTTTTAACTTGTTGCATTCTATTTCTTTTACATCTCCATTATGCTTCAGTTGGAGTATATCTTTGGATGTTCATTACCTGTAAAACTTTCAGCTTTACCATTCTTTCTCTCAGTCCTGTGCCTAATGACAGCAGGTGATTGTTGAAACTTGCTATCAAGGTGCACAGGCCATAGTTTTCAACTGCTTCTTTACAAACTTGACAGCACTGCCCATGACCATTTTTCATAATCATCATTTTAGATATGTTTTAATCAGACCTGTGGGTTCCGTTCAGCTATGTACAAGAATTGTACTGCAGTCAATCATATCTTAACCATTATATAGAAAATTTCATGTGATTCCAAAATTTTATCCAGAAGAAAAGGCTGAATCAGAAAATAGAATGCAATACCTTATTTGTTTAGAAAGCAAATTCCAAACAGTTATGCTTGTGCTACAGAACTCAAACAGAAAAGCCAATTTACCTAACTCGTATCTAAGAACACAGACATGGGAGAGTGTTAGAGGGCAACACAAAGGACATTTCAAAGTAAGACCTGCATCAGTTAGCCTAGATACTCCTATAGGATAAAGAAGAATGAGCAATAAGTGACTGAATTATCCACAGCAATGGAATGGGAAAATGAGTCTCAATGTGTAGAATACAGAGCACATAATGGTGAACTGGAGGACAATATTTCCATCGGGGGGTGTAGTGAAGGTGTAAAAACATAATTCCCAATATGCTTATCTTTTTTGTCTTACGTGTCTCATGGCTCCAGTAACATCCAAGCTGCAAGACATTTGCATTATGTCATGTTTGACTACAGAACAGGAAAAATGCATGCAAATTGATGCTCTTTTTTGGTTTATTTTTGTTCTCTTGCTCTTCATTTGTCATGAATTCAAATGGCTTAATATTTTGGCAACTGACATATTCTCGGGGGCACAAGTCAACTGATTAAAAAAAGTCACTATCTTTCAGTGAAGATTGCTTCTAGAATAAATAAATCCATATCAGTAGATTCTTACAGTTTCTACAGATGAGTTTACTCGTATACCATTTAGGTACCCTGTGATGCCTTTCCTGTAAATGCCAATATTTGTTTGCATTGTTTGTGCTATGATTCATGTAGTTTGGTAAAGGTTTGGTTGTTTCTCAATTGGTTTAAAATATTTTTCTGGACATGGATTGCAAATACAAGTTGATTTTGATAAATAATTTTCAGAAACAGTTCGGAGGTACAAGAACTCACAGAACTGATATTTGTTAGAATATCACACAGGTTAATAGTCACACAGGTTAAAAATCACACAGGATATGTGGACTGGAAAAACAGTGCCTAAAATTGTTAAAACCTCTATTTCACAACAATGCTGTAAGTACTAGGTTGGAAACTGTTCCTGCTTCATGTATATTCAAATATTCTTGCCAAGACATCTCTGTCAGATGCTCCAAAGTTGTATCTACACATCATTTTATGACACAGGGAATCCTAGAGAAGCTTCTGGGTCTGCTGAAGTGAAGCAATATTTGCAATAATTGCACCTCAGTCCACAAGGTATATTCATAATCCTATTCCCAGATATTATTTTGACACTGTGCAGAGCTGTGGTGGTGAGCAAGTGTTCACTTCTAGGAACATGGGAACCTTCTTGTATCTCCTAACAGAGGAATAAACCCTTTTTGCTTAGAGGGATTACTCTCACAGCCCCACTGTTACACAATTAGAAGGTCTGGTTCCATTCTTCCCTGGATTTTTTCTTCCAGGATACACTAAGATGGAGATGCTGTCTGTATCTACTTCATGTAAGGACTTTCTGAGTCAGAGAGAGAAAACAGTTGTGATCAGGATGTTGTAGGGTGTTTCTGAGGTGGTATAAATCCTCAGGTTCCTCCAAGGAAAAGCTTATGTATTCACAGGAAGTAGTCACTCAGAAACATATAAAATGTTTGGGGAAAAACCCACAACATCTTATGTTGTATATAGATTCAGGTTCTTTCTGTCACTTGAATTTTTTCTTTTTCTTTTTTTTTTTAATTAAATTTAGTTTG
This sequence comes from Myiopsitta monachus, assembly GCA_017639245.1. Taxonomy (NCBI): domain Eukaryota; kingdom Metazoa; phylum Chordata; class Aves; order Psittaciformes; family Psittacidae; genus Myiopsitta; species Myiopsitta monachus. The sequence goes on along the minus strand of CM029918.1, from coordinate 59,428,501 downwards.
AACTAAACTGATCCTTTCCCCTTTTTCAGTTTCACAGCTCAGAACCAAAATAAATTATTTACAGTGATTTAGGTGGCAGACCTTAACAGGGAATAAGATACCTCAGACTTGACTGACTCTGTCACTGTATCCTAGTCCATCTTCTTGGCCTTTGCAATGCAGTGCAATTTCTCGTTTTAATTGCTTCTTTCTCCATTCCCTTATGATCTCTCATGCTTTTTCCTTAAACCTGTCTCACTTCTTTTATTTTCTTATGCAGCCTATGCAATAATTTGTACACCTTTTATATCACTGTGGAATCTCAGTATCTTCTCCCTTCCAGCCCTGTGCCATTGATTTTTTTCCTTAATCTTAGTTCTCTCTTCTTTTGCTCACTCAAATTTCCTTTTCCTCTCCTTCTGGTTCTTCCCTTTCTTTATCTCTTATTTATTTTCCCTCCCTTGCTGCTCTTCATCCTTTCTAGTTACCCACTTTCACTTTCTCATCACTCTTATCATTCCACTGATTTCTACCTCATTCTCCATCCCACACCTTCTCCGCTTTTTTTCCATTGCTTTCTTCAATGCCTCCTGGTATGCCTTGTAGCTCCTCTGCTTTAAATTCTTCTCCTTAGCTCTCTACTTTCTAGACTTTTAAATAGTGATCCTAAAACCCTGCAGCCTTTATAAAATAGAGCATTTTTCAACACACTTTTTCTTTTTGTATTCCTTATTACATAGAACTGTCTTCTCAAAAACAGTGCTTTGAGGGAGATGAAACAAGAAAGCAAGTTTCACTGCAGCAACCAAATATAGAGCAAACTTGCACAGTCTGAAAGAAATATCCCAAATCTGTTTTTATTTTTTCATGTCTGAGAATACAGTTGCCTGCGGTCATCAGAATTAAAAAATAAACAGCAACATTTTTTAATGATCTTTTTTCTCATTCCCAACTGAAAATCTGGTTCCACAGACAAGTAAATTTATTCAAAGCCAAGTATTCTCTTCCTCCTATTTGCACAGAAAAAATCCAAACATTTTCTTCTTGTTGTTAGGACTAATAAGAACAATTACATGTGGAGATCTGTTCACTCCAAGTCATTCCTATACAGACATAGATTGTCCTAGTCATCACAAACTAATGCTATTCATTTATATTCCTAATCTTTATCAAAGGTTGTACAGCTATGTCTGAATGTAAATATACAGTACTAGCAGCATAAACAGAATGCAAGCAATATCAATACTGTATTCAAGTACTGCTCAGCAATACACGGAGACTCAGCAAAATACGAAGTTGAACTAGTAGAACCAAGCAATTAATCTTTCAGAACCAGAACATGTAGAGGTGAAGAGTGCCCATTTCCTCTCCCCCTCCTGCCCCTCCCTGCCACATATTCTGTCTCATGATTTACCCATTAAAAGTTAAATTTTTTAGGTGCTAAAGTGAGCCAAGAGTTTACCCTTGCTCTCGGTGGCTCTGAAGTCGTTTAGTCAGCATGATATTGCATTGCTTACAGACCATAATGTACATCTTCAGTCATAACAAGTACTTTTGCCAAAATACTGAATCTGCACATTTTTGAGAATTTCTACTGTAAAAATTACAGTAATTTGTAAAACAGGATTTTCATACAGCCTTCCTTGACGCCCAGTGGGCACCCATCAGTGAAATTTTAAACAAACAATAGTGATGGGGAAACAAAAAGAAAATTCATGATAGCAGCACCAGATCCTTGCAGTGAGGTAGCATTACTGCTGAGTAAAATGAATCACTTTCAGACAGCCCTGGCTATCCCCATGACAACCTCTGCTTCTTAAGGCAGTGGAATTCTGTGCTTATTCTTTTGTTTACACTAGGGGTGACCATTCTCCTCACAAGAAATGAGTATTAGTCCTATCTGGCATTCAAACTCCTGATCTGAACAACAATAACCTGAAAATCTGAAAGCCTGTGTAATTTTACTGTAGAAGCAGTGAAAAAAAAAAAAAAAAAAAAAAAGTGAAAACAACAGAAATTCTGCACTCGTCTTGGTCACTGAGCACTAAAATTAAATTTTATTTTTGAAATAGCTTATGAAGTTATTAGAATATTAAATTATTAGATATGAGAAATAGGGTAAGTGTAGTTGGGTTTTTTTTGAGTCTATCAACCACACCCGTTCTTTAATAAAACCCTTTATTGTCTCCATATTAATTCCGATCCAAGCATCTAAGCAAAGTGAAATGGTCCTTTTTTATGTATTTATATGTATAAATATATAATCAGAATTTGAGGTTTTGGTATTTGAGGTATTGCCTTAACCTGAAACAGCAATTGTTCACTTCTTAATTCTGTGGTTTACTTGTTTCCCAGATTAAGTCTCTGATTGGGCTGACATGCTCCACAGGAGGTTCTATGTGAGAAGTGGTGTCTGTGAATTGCCTCAGGTGCTGCTGCAAGACTAATGTAGGCAGATACACACCAAACACTGCAGTATTAGCTATTAGCTGCCTCTTACATAAATTGGAGGTAAAAGAGGCTTGTCCATGGCATAGGAGACTTGGGTTGCAGAACTGTTTTGAGGATCAGTATCTTTAACTTAAAAGTCCACTAAGTTATGCTAAAAAGAAGATTCTGTTCCTGTAACCATCATCACTATTTTCCCTCTGGCTACAAACCAGACTGGATTAACAGGATTCGCAGAGGCTGCTCTTTTTCCCCTCCTCTTTGCAACCTCCCATTTGTTCCCTGTCTGCCTCAAGATGAGGAGTAAGATATCCTTTGCTCAACAATTTTTTCATCCTCCATATTATTATGCATAAGATGAGAGCCTAGCTGGCTTCAGCGTTACCTATTCTAAAGAGTGACAGCCATCTTCCACTGTGAATTTTATTTCAGGTGAGATCCAGGTAAATCCTAAGGAGATAAAGGCATCTAATAGTATTTATCATGTTTCTTTGCCTTCAAGAGATCCCTATATCTTCAAAATAGAGAAGTGATCTTCAAAAGATTGGTTTGGGATCATTTCTGGGTGTTGTGTTCTCTGATAACATCTTGGGTAATTGAGGTCACACACTTCTCTCTTCCCTACTACAGGAGCAGACAAATTTTAGACTAAGTGATGGATACTATTTTTCTGTTGTCTTCCTATTTTTCTGTTGTCCCACATTGAAAGTGTCATTTGGGGGTTTATGTGGAGTTTTTTGGTTTTGCTTTGGTTTGGGTTTGTTTCTTTTTTTCTTAAAACAGCCGTTTCAGAGCATTCAATGGTCTTGTGCATAAGGCACCAGGACGTCTGGATTCTGTCATGGTTTCTCAAAATCAGTATCAATTGATCTATATTTATTCTCTACTGGATTAACAAAGTAATAAATAAACCCGAATTTTATAAAATTTTTTTTACATAACTGTATAAAAGGATAATTTGGTACAAATTGGTACAAAGGTATATATTCTTGCAGTTGTTTTGTAGGAACATACAAATTGAACCATTCAGACTTTCCAGCTTGAAAGACAAAATATATCTAAATCTAGAAAATAAACCAGAGTTTACCTATCTCTTTTTTACAGTTATAGGTCATAACTCTCAATACTTGGTGATATTAGAGACATCGGAAAATATCCACACTCTAGGGAACTCTCTCTTAGATGCTAAAATAACCACAATTTTATAGGCTACTTAATTAGCTCATGATAAGATTAGTTCATTTAGGTTACAGAAAAAGCACAAACTCCTCTTAGTGAAAACCAGCAACAATTTGGCTGTCATAAAATTATTAAAGGAGTTGTTCCCTGTTAATTAAGCTAAATGAAGTTCATGTCATATTACTAATGAGAAGAATAAAATATTGAAATACTGCATCTTTTATATTAACAAATATTATTGCCATTTTAATTACATATTGACATTAATGAAATACAAAAAGGAACACTTAACACTTGGAGTTAATGTGAGTTTTTTCCAGCTTTGAGTTTCTGCACATTTTACATCCGTATCAAGGTCATCAGCTCCCAGATAATGTAGCTAGAACTCAATTTCTGAATAGTCTCCTGCTGTGCTTGATGTTTTTTTCTAGCCTTGTAAAAGACAAGAAACTCCAGGAAGAGGGTAAAATTTCTTTTTTTCACAAGATTTTTTTCCTTTTACGACCATTGTTGCCATTTTTAAACTTGCAGATATTTTTATTTTTATGTGATGATACATCGAGAAGAAAAGTTAATTATTCTTTAGTTTAATGTTCCTTTCTAGACACTTAACATGCATATATCTGAAAATGCCTTTTTGAATTCATAGCTTCATGTACTGATAATGAAATTTTCATACTATTTTTTTGAGTCTTTGGGGTTTTTAGATTTTATTGTGTTGCTTTGCTGAAACTCTTTAGTTATAGTTCGATTTTTCTTGACTCCTTCAAAGAAAACACCAGAAAATCTCTGTCATAAAAAGAAGTTGATCCCCAAAGACTTATAAAAGTAACATTTGAAGTTTAGTTGGTCAAGAAGCCAAAAAATAATATATAAATATTTTTAAAGGAATGCTAATTTTATGCTTAAAAAAGAATGAGTCAAAAAGCTGATACAGACACTGACTTTTTTTTGGGGGGGGGGCTCTTCCTATAGAAGGAAAAATAAAACTGCTGCATCTCTTTCTTTAAATTAATTCTTATTGCGACTTCCTGCCAATAAACTTGCACATACTCTCCCTTAGAAAGACAGACTCAGCTGCAAAGTCAAAACACGGAACAAGCCTGGTTTAAGCCAACATCAGGAAAAAGTTTATTTCATGAGTTAAGTTTATTGCTAATTAAACAAGTTACCTTAAAACCAAAAGCTGTGAGCAGAATACTAGAGGAGTGCTAGTGAATCTTGGGGAAGGGCAACAACACTATGATGACTGTTTGACAAGAAGTAAATGCAAAATTAAAAAGAAACTGGTAAAGACTTGAAACAGTTAAACCAATACAGTCATGGAGGAATCCTTAAAGTCATGCTAGGGAGCCGTAGAAGAGGTAAACAGCAATCTGAATTTTGCAAAACTGGTAGGCTAAAACAACATATTTCTTATATTTCCGAATAAGTATACATTAAATCTGGAGCAGACTGTAACTTGCACTGGCCAAGAACATTCCTTAAGAATATTCTAAGGATATGTTTTCTCTGTTGATAAGCAGCTGGTTTAAATGTTTTTCCACAACTTAGTCAAAAGAACCACTATTCTTAAAATATAAAGCATCAATCATGATTAAAAAGACCAACTAAGAACACAAATGCTACATATTGAAATAATGCACTAGATAATGGACTCTATCTCTGCATGCAAAAAAAAAAAGGATTAATTTGATCTGTATGGATAGAGGACAATACTAGGACAACACTAAGTAATCTTATTAATACAAATTTAAAAAGATTGGAAATGGTTTGCAATTTTATTTCCCCCAGTGTTATATGCATGTAGAGCCATAGAATCATAGAACCATCATAGAATCATCATAGAATCATAGAATAGTTAGGGTTGGAAAGGACCTTAAGATCATCTAGTTTGAAACCCCCTGCTGGCAGGGGCACATCACGCCAGACCATGTCAGCCTGTGGGTAACAGGACAGAAATAGTTAATGAAATGGATCCAGGTGTTATTGTCAAGGCTTAAGCCTTGGGAAAAATAAAGAGGACAATGAAGGGTAAAGATTGGTTAGCAAAACAAAGAAGGCGGTCTGCAAGATAAAGCAGGAACTGCAACTCAAAAACAGACCAAACCATATAAATATTTGTAACCCTTAATGTTTTTTCTGAATCAGGACGACAAGGAAGTAAGAAGAGTGGAAAATTACTGCTTAACACTTAGTAGACTCTAAAAGGGATATGAGATGCGTAATAAAGGTCTTCAGATTTCATCAGAACTGGAGTCTGTCTTTGATATGCTACATCAGCCAAGGCTCTGTCCAACCTGGCCTTGAACAGTGCCAGGGATAGAGCATTTACGACTTCTTTGGGCAACCTGTCCCAGCGCCACACCACCCTCACAGTAAAGAACTTCTTCCTTATATCTAATAACAGCTGAATATGAAGAATGGGAAATAGAACAAGTCAAAACCACTAGAATCATAAGGAACTTCACGCAGTAATTTGAGTAATCATTCAATATTTACGTTTTAGCTTCATCAAGCCAATTGGGATTTCATGGAACTCCATAGGTTATTGTCAGTATTATATCGACAGTGGCAGACATTCTTCTCCTTCTTGGTGGCTGGTGCAGCGCTGTATTTTTGACTTTCAACCTGGGAACAGCACTGATAACACAGATGTTTTCGGTTACTGCTTAGTAAACTTTTTGAGTCTCATGCTTTGTCAGGGAGGAGGGGAATCTCGGAGGAAGCAGGGACACAACACCTGACCCAAACTGACCAAAGAGGTATTCCATGCCACTGCATGTCATGCCCAGGATGCAAAAAAAACTGGGGGCAGAAACCTGGAAGAGTTAGTTCATAGCTCGTTTGTCAGGTGGTGAGCAGCTGTATTCTCTTCCCTTGTATTTCCCTGGTTATTATTATTATTGGTGGTAGCAGTAGTGTTTTCTGTTATACCTGTTACTGGACTGTTCTTATCTCAACCTGTGGGAGTTACATTCTTTCGATTCTCCTCCCCATCCCTCTGGGAACTGGGGGGAAGAAGGAGGGGGGAGTGAGTGAGCAAACTGTGTGAGTTACGACTTAAACCATGACAGTTATGCCTGACAATGTTTGAGATGGAATTTCCATTACATTTAGACAAAGCATGACCCTTATTGCAGTCAGAATGCAATAATAAAAGTGGCAGGAATAAACTACATACAATCAGCTGTGGTAGCAGCATGTATAATATTATATATTTAACATAGTGACAGGAACATAAGGAATATAAAGAGTTCTGAAAATGGTGTAGCTTTGCTTACTTCTTTACCTAAGAAACTGCACAAATAAACAAAATAGATTTACTTTTTTTTTTTTTATTAATTTACAGCCACATGCTCAAAGATCAGAAAGATTTATTATACAAAAAAGCCAGCAGTAATGATGGAAGGGGAAAGCTTGAGGAAGATGATTTTGTACCTGTGTTCAGACTTTGACTTAGCTAGTTCATATTAGTTCATATTATAGTTCATATTTAAAAATATTAGAAATTAAAAGAATATCTATGTCATGGATACTGAGAAGCTGGAAAAGCAGAAGAGATCTCAGGAACAGTAAATGGGTTTCAAAGACAATAACTTGAGCAACAACTATATGAGTCTGTGAGAATTCCAACCTTAGACAAGAGACTCAGCAGTCAGAAAAACATGAAATGCATCATTTTTCAAAATAAGCATATCACAAAAATAATGAAACAATCAATTTGAAGAGAACTATATGAAACTTTCTTTAGAAATTTGCTTGGACATTAAGGTATTATTATTCATTCAATGATGCATGAAAGGAAGAAAAGGGAAGAAAAGACTAATATGTTCTTGGAAATAAAGGAGGTAAAGAAATTGGCAGGAGTGAGGTTCAGCAAAAAAATATTTTGAAGAAAGAGATGAATGCTATTTGTGCAGTCAAACTGTGTGTGCAACTGACTCTCAAATTAGGGACAACTTTATGTAAAGATAATAGAAATAAAAGAAAAATAATAAGGAAAATAGAAAAAATTCTTCAAAATATCACTGACAAAGTTGTGCTAAAAGTCTGTGTTTAAAGGCTGGGTATGTTGTTTTTTTCTTCAAATGTCTATCTTATAGCTTGTCTTGGTTTCATCTGGGATAGAGTTAATTTTCTTCCTAGTAGCTGGTGCAGTGCTGTGTATTGGCTTTAGTCCGAGAAGAATGCTGATAGCACACCGATGTTTTAATTGTTGTTAAGTAACACCCTGATCAAGGACTTTTTAGCCTCTCATGCTTTGCCAGTGAGGAGGGGCACAAGAAGCAGAGATGGGACACCTGACCCAAACTAGCCAAAGGGGTATTTCACACCTTTGATTCACATGGGGATTACGCCACTTCCCATTGCATCCTGTTCCAATGCCTGGTCACCCCCTCTTTGAAGAATTTTTTCCTAATATCCAATCTAAACCTCCCCTGGCACAGCTTAAGGCTGTTACCTTTTGTCCTATTACTTGTTACCTGGGAGAAGAGACTGACCTCTACCTCACTACAATGTCTTTTCAGGTAGCTGTAGAGAGTTATAAGGTCAGCTGCTCCTCTTAAGACTTGTACTCCAGACCCTTCACCAGCTTTATTGGCCTTTTCTGGACCTGCTCCACCACCTCAATGACTCTCTTGTAGTGAGGAGCTCAGAACTGAATGCAGTATTGGAGGTGCCTCTCTTTCTTGTTGTTATCTCAATTTAATTACTATTATTATTACTACCATTGTTAGTTGTGGGTTAGGTTTTGTGTGTTTGTTTGTTTTTCCAAGTTATTAAACTGTTCTTATCTCAACCCATGGGTTTTGACATTTTTTCTGATTCTGCTCCCATCCCACCAGAGGGACAGGGAGGCAGTGAGTGAACGGCTGTCTATTGCGTACTTGCTGGCTCGGGTTAAATCACTACAGAGCTGTGACACTTAAAGCTTCTGGATACTGGTGTCATGGCTCTCATAGCTGATACAAAAAAAGGTGTAGCAAGGCAAACTTTCAGTACAACCAACCTAATATGAGACATCAGAAACTAAGGAAGGGATCTGGGTTTTTTTTTTGTTTGTTTAAAACAAATCACATTACAACAGGATCTGATTCTCCTAGGAAGAGTAATGTATTTATGGTAATTTGGGAAAAGCAAGAAAAAAAATTGTGTAAGTTACATCCATTACAGAACATCCTACTTTAAGTTTAAAAATCAATTCTTGATTGGTCGCAGGTATAGAGGTGAGCATGTGCCCAAACTACACATCCGGGTTAAATAGAAACTATGACGTACTAAATCTGTTAACTTTTATAATGATAATGGAAGCTCATCTCAGACCATATTGCTTTTCTTTTTTTCACTAAAGAAAATGACAGGATTTTTTTTTATATATATTCAGCCAAGAAAATTCTGCTCTTTATACAGAAGAGGTTTAATAGTGTGAGAAGAACTGCATTTATTTCACTTTAATTTTGATTTTGTAGTTTTAAAAAAAGTTGTGTTAAACCCACCAGCATCATGCAACCCTTGTGTGAGTCACCATTTACAAGTAGTTGCATTTAGAAAATAACAAAAAGCCTCTTCTGTGCTTTTTAGCAGCAAACTCAAATAGACTAGCATCTCAGGAGAAAAGTACTCTGTCTCCATGACACCTTGAAATATCCAGTTACCATAGTACCCACAATTTTAGAAGATTGGTCATTCGTAACAGATTAGAGGAAGCATGAAGGAATCGATCCAGAATGCATTTAAATGCTCCATTATCCTATTGTTCCAGGTTTTTACCTGATAGAAAGGGCTTGTTTAATAGTTTTGTCAGTTACTGTTCCCTTTGTATTATCATGCATGAAAAAAACTGAACTGCATGATGAAAAATATAACCACTATCTGCCTATGCAAGCTTTTATAGATCTTTTATAAGCAAACTTGAGTGTTTGTCAGTCAGAGGCTACAGATATTTCTGAAGTTTTCTATCCTATTTGAAGCTGCTAATTTTCAGATCCAATAAGAAGCAATTATTTAATTCAATACTAGCTACTTTATATTTTTTACTTTAACCCTCATAATAACATCTTGTAAAAGGACAAGCCATTTGATGGAGAGAAATATGAGGTATCCTTCAGAATCTTGATTGTAAGTTGAGAAATGAAAACTCTGGGCAACTTTGCAACAAAAAGAAAATAGGATCAAGCAGACTTGGAGACTAAGGGATGTGAATAGAAATGGAAAAAAAAATATAATAAAATATACTGGATGGTTGAAACTGCTAGTGAAAGGAGTGAAGTAATGTTCTGGCATCCACACTTTAAGCAGCATGATGGAAGATTTAATTTAGTGAAGAAAAGGCACTGATAGATAATATACTGACTTAGAGAAGATCTTTACAGTAAAAGCTATAAAAAAGTTGGTATGTTTAGATTATTAAAATAAAGAGAAATCTCAAAAGTTTAAAATTAGTATCTTCACCAACGATTGCTTACAGGAATTCAAAAGATGTTAGTTACCAAAACTTACACCTGAACAAAATCAAATTTTGTGAAATCATACATATTTTTGACAGAGCAAGATAGCAATTGTTGCAGCATCTACCAAAGGAAATAGCAAATTCTTTATCTTCTGGCAAGCTTCAAGTCAACAGTGACATAATTTCTTAGTGTAGTCCTTTGTCTCAGAGAAGTTGTTGGGCTCATCCCATCTGAACAATAACATTTTAAAGGTGTTACTTCAGCCTTAATTTTGGTTAAAAATTTGAAGATCTTGAGTTAGTGCTATCTTGTCTTATAGATGCGCATTATTACTGGCCTATGTCTTATAAAGGCTTACAGAAATACTTTGTTTTACACAATTAATTGGTCTGCTTACAATATATGCAGAGATTAAGACCTGCTGAAGGAAGGTACCCAGTAATATTTAAGTGAACTGATGATCAATTTACTTTTCTTAATTAAGTGATATAAAAGCAAGGATAGAGTTTTTAGCATAGTGATGTGTGGACAGAAATGGGGTTGTAGCACAAATTTAGATGTAAGTATTTGTTGACCTAAGCTGGTAAGAGTGAAATGAAGTCAAGCTTTTGTTTTCTGTCTGAGTTTTCAAACGAGTGTTCTTCTTCAGGTACAACAGAATACAATATGTACCTGACACCATCTCAATGATCAGACACAGGAAAAGTGAATACCAACATGTTTCCAGACCTTCAAAACCCCGCAATTCTTTTTTTTTTTTTTTTCCTTCTTTTTTTATCTGCCAGAACAACTACCAGGTTAGGAAAAAATTTGGCTTTGCTACACCAGTAAAGATTTCACATTAATCTCAGTGTCTAACTACCCAGCAGCAGTTTTATTTAACCTACTCAGCGCTAGATAGTTTGTGTGCACATAAGAAACTATTTAATTCCCCCAGCAAATGAGAGCAAGAAAGGGTCATGAATTACCATGGACTGTTGGTTTAGAGCATGACAGAGATGGTAAAGGAGCCTCCTCACTAGAGACTGGGGTGCCAAACTCTGCAACTAGCTCTTTAACTTCTGGTTGGATGGATTGTAGTGCACTTTAGCAAAGACCATCTGTACTGGGAAGTGTAAGTTTAATTCAATTCTGGTTTAAAGCAAAATAGTTGCATATAAACTCATAGTATTATACTGCTCATGCATAAAAATTAAAGAGCTAGTTATGCAGAAAGGTCAATTGCTAGTTTAGACCTTTTCGACTGTCTAGCTGAAACTGGGCTTATTACATGCAGAACACTCCTGATCAAGCATGCATAAACATCTTGATATGACTCTTATAGGAGAAATATTAAATGTGTGCTTTTTGCTATGAACTATCAAAACCTAATTGAAATATTACACAGGAAATAAAACAGCCTTTCTCATTTTTACCAGCTGGGTTTGAAAAGTAGAGACAAGTGACCATAAAATTACTTCAGTTAATCCCAAATTGTCAAATTCATAAGCAGAATTGAAAAAGAAAATCCTGCTGTGCAATCTGGGCACAGATTCTGAAACTCAGAGTACCTGGCAGGTGTGCTGCCAAGAGAGCGTCTGGGTTTTGGGATAAATGAATGAAATCTGTGGGCATATCTAATGTTTTTTTCATTAAGCACATGGCTCCTGGAATGTTTATATATTTGAATTAAAATAATTCAATAAAATTTCTGTGAACATAAAACTTGGGAATTTAAAATCTGATTCTGGTTAACAGATTATGATCTTTGCTTATGGTTCAAAATTTCTGTCATAAATCAACTGTGCAAAACTGTTTTAGAAGAAAACAAGGAAAACATTGTTGAAAGCGATCAGATAGGAAAAAAAAATTGCTATTATTTTTATAGTACTCTCCAGGATGGAATAAAACCAACTCTGAATTATCACAAAAATGTATTTTCCAGGCAAAAAGCCCCCATTCATAAAATTACTTTTTATGAGCAAATGTGAATTCTATGTTATAAAAGAACAGGAGAAGCATGACCTATAAATTAGTTTGGTTTGAATTTTTATTCATATATTTTAACAGGAAGATACACGAACAAGACAGTTTCCTAGTCTACTTCTATGTCTACATTTAAGTGCATTTTAATTGGTTTTGTAAAGGCATACAAGTTGATATTATACCTATAAATTCTGTAAGCATCCAGTATTTCATGTATATGTGGCCTTTAATCTTCATTTTCTGTCTGTTAACAAATCATATGTTTTAAAGAAAAGCTTTAAAACATTCAAACAATTTATGTTTGAAAGAACTATATTTGTTAATGTTAAATCCAAAGCTGCATCATGTCTTTCACAGCTGTCATCCTTGAAAAATAAATAGTTATGTTGCCAAATAATATCTGTTTAGTGTAAATGCACAAAATGTTGTGCACGTGAAAATCTCTTTATCACAATTTTTCCTTGGATTTTCTCCCAGAAGGAAGACATTATACACCTACATTGCTCTTGTAACAAGATGGCTAAAATCAAATGCTTCACCTTAATTAGAAATGCATCCTAAAATTGTTCTAATCTAGTAGTATAGACTGCATGTAAAGTACTATAGATTTTCACTCTGAATTTTACTAAAAAGCTGTTGATCATCTTTACAACAAAATAATATATGGATGAATTAGAAAGGAGATGGATGGAAATAATGAGATATGATCAGTGACAAAAACTATAGGTACTGTAGCATGGACCGTACATAAAGTTTACTTTCAAGGTGATGAGTAGAGAGGTAGCAAGGCCATCAAGAGCAGAAAGATGTATTTGTTCAGTCCCAGTTTGGGTTGTTTCAAGTTTTTTTCACACTAGCTTTTCTGTAGCTTCCAGGCAATTCAAGGTATAAATCAAACCATTCAATGCAATTTATGGTGAAATTTTGTATCTGAAATATATAAGGCTGACTTCTTATCTCTGTGAAGGCGGTAAAAACTTGCATGTTTCAATTTTATGTTACATTAAACTTTTGGAGGCTTGGTGCCTTCCCTATCTTTCATTTTTGCACTGTAATGTTAGTTTCATTTGCACACTACTTGAAGTTTTATTTTTGGCAAAATCCTATTATTATTTTTAGTATTTCCTTTCTACTACCTAATCCCTTGCTGGACATGCATTTGGTATTTAGGAAATAAAGAGACACAGGAGCTTTAAATCTTAATGAAATTTTTAGATTAACAATACAAAAGTAGCAGTAAAATATTAACAAACAAAATGTTAGAACACACCAAAGTTGATCTCCTATAGTGTGCTGCTTCTTCTACTGCAATTGTTTATTTCCCCATTTTCTTTTCCCAGGATACTGGCACATAATGTTTCCCTTTCCTCATTCGCCTGCATTGATTTCCAGTTCTCAAATTAAAGATGCAGCTGTGTGGTACAACTCTGGTACCCAGGGGGTTTTATATGGCCATCTTCATTCAACTGCAAATTGGCAGAAGCTGACAGGGCAATCTGGGGAGGCACTACAAAGTTGTTTGCCCTTCTCTGCCTTAAAAAGCCCATTTCTGGTCAGGGGCTTCTTGAGCAGATAAACCTTGAGGTCACCTGAACCCTTTGTGTGTTGTTATGTTTTGTGCTGTGTCCTGGGTTAAGCAGTAGCAGTCATTTTTTCTCCTTCTTAGTAGCTGGTGCAGTGATGTGTTTTTTGACTTTCAGCCTGGGAACAGTGCTGATAACACAGATGTTTTTAGTTGATGCTCAGTTATATTAACTCTGACCAAGGACTTTCTGAGTCTCATGCTCTGCCAGGGAGGAGGGGGAGACAGCAGGAAGCAGAGACAGGAAACCTGACCCAAACTAACCAAAGAGATATTCCATACCACAGCACATCATGCCCACTATATAAACTGGGGGCAGTCACCTGGAAGGGTTATATCACTGCTCAGGTGGGCTGGGTATCTGTCGGTGGGTGGTGAGCGGTTGTATTCTCTTCCCTTGTTATTTCCCTTATCATTATTATTATTGGTGGTAGCAGTAGTGGTTTGTGTTATACCTTAGTTACTGGACTGTTCTTATCTCAACTTGTGGGAGTTACATTCTTTCGATTATCCCCCCCATCCGTCCAGGAACCAGGGGGGAGGAAAGGGGGAGAATGTGAGAGCGGCTGCGTGGTTCTGAGTTACAGCTGAACTTAAACCATGACAGTGCTGGATTTCACTACCCCCAATATCAAAATGTATACCCCAACATTACCTTACATTTCCTTATTCTAGTGGAATAAACTTTATGCTGCTAGGTTCTCTTTCATCTGGACAAATGTGCAAAAAGACTATGATGTATCAAAAGACTTAAATGGGGTGAAATATACTATTTCCTCCTCTCTTAGGTATGAACTTTGAGCTGCAGTTGCTTTGACTTTCTGTAACTTGCTTTGAGTAAGAGAAAAAGTATCATACTTTTACTCTTTTATACAAGCTTGTAGTGGTTTAAGCCCAGCCGGTAACTCAGACACGTGCAGCCGCTCACTCACTCTCCGCCTTCTTCCTCCCTCCTCTCCTGGAGGCATGGGGCGGAGAGTCAAAAGAATATAACTCCCATTTGTTGACACAAGAACAGTCCAGTAACTAAGGTATAAGATAAAACCACTACTGCTACCACCAGTGATAATAATGATAAGGGAAGTAACAAAGGAAGAGAATATAACCGCTCACCACCTGCTGCCCAATACCTAGCTCAACCCAAGCACCTAGATCTAGCCTTTCTGGGTAACTGCCCCCAGTTTATATACTGGGCATGACTTGCTGTGGTATGGAATACTCCTTTTGCTAGTCTGGGTCAGGTGCCTTGTCTCTGCTTCCTCTTGGCTTCCCCTCCTCCCTGGCAGAGCATGAGACTCAGAAAGTCCTTGGTCAGAGTTAACATAACTGAGCATCAACTAAAAACATTGGTGCTATCAGCGCTGTTCTCAAGCCGAAAGTCAAAACCACAGCACTGCACCAGCTACTAAGAAGGAGAAAATATGACTGCTACTGCTGAACCCAGGGCAAAGCTCAAAAAAACTTCTGGAAGGTGACTGCATTTATAGGCATTTGTGATGACTAGCTGATGAGAGACAGAGTAGAGGCAATGAAAGCAGTCAGTGTGAGTCATGTGTAAGAGCCATAAAAGATGAGCAGAATGTCACTTGCAGTAATCAAGAAGCATGGTAAAAGACCAAATATTTTATCAAAGGGAGAATTCCCCTTGAAACTTCTTATCTCATTTTGCAAAAAGATATTTAAATTATTTAAAAAATAAATAACTGATCTTTTGCAGTTATTCCTCTTTCAGTCAGTGGAGAACTATCTTATCACCTAATTCCTTTATGCCTACAAAGAAATAATAGTCTGACAATGTATGTCTTCAGTGTAATAAGGTTTATTGCACAGTGGAGAGCAGCAAGTTTTTATAAACAGAAAAATATTTCTTTTAGAATAGCTAATGCTATTCCACCATTGTTCTGCACTGAACATTATCCCCACATTTAATTATTATTCCTTCTTCATACTAGCCACCTTCATGTAAGAGCAGCACAACATTCACTACTGGGAAATAACTGAATTTCCAGGGGAAACATGCTGGATTCTTAACTCTATAAATATGCATAATTTTTCTACAAAAAGTTTATTCAGGTCATAAAAGAAATTGAGTAAACCAGGCATTACTGTCTTCCAGAGTCAATACATGCTTATACACAAAATAAAAATCTCTGGTTTCTTTTAGTGTGATGCCACATATTAATTACACTCAAATAAATCTGAATTTTTACAGTATTTACTTATTTGTCAAAACTTTTAAATTCACTGCCAGTCTTTCTGTAACTACAGAGGTAAAAATATAACTTGAGAGCAATCAAATTTCATAGTTTTTAAAGGTGCCACTAATTATAAACATTATAACAGATTTGCCCATTAAATGTTATAACTACATGACAAAAAGAAGGCAAAAGCTCATAATTTTTCTCACATGTATTTCCAGCAAAATTTTTAAGCTGATATTATGTGATATGCTTTTCATCAATGATTAGGAATTCATAACTCTGAGATTTCTTTACAAAAAAGGTAGTGTGGAACCATCAGAAACATTTCTTTTCTCATCAGGTTATCTCTCAGTATCTGATTTATGGTAGTTCACTACACATTTTCTCTCAGCATGCCATAATTGCAAAGCAGAGCACATTGAGCTGAAGCTGCAAATATGTTTTGTTCTTACATGTAACAGAGCCATCAGAAACTGCATTGTCTGCTTTATAAAGAGAAAATAAACAAATGAAATTATACAGATTACCTATGCAACAACTGAAGTCTGTAACTATTTTCAAAGTATAAATAGTAAAATATATAAATCTATACACAGGATCTAGGGAGAAGAAGCAGAAGATTGGAGGGAACTCATGAAAGAAGAGGGAGTTGTTAGGAGAAGCTTACTGGACTAGCTCTATTTGTTTCCACCACAGTGGTGGCTGAAATTTTATTTTCTGAATAATTTTAAACTACCTTGCAGAAATCACCATAAAATGCTCAAACATGCACTGGTAGGCAGATGGACTGACCACACAAATTAAAAAAGTCTTAAAAAAAAGTCTTTTGTAGCTCTACATTTTAATTTCTATGACTATCAAAGTCAATTGGAATTGCAATGGGAAATCTAAGAAAGACTACTGATAAGGAAAATACCAAACTGATGCCTCAATAGGTTAATTTTAAGGCATCAATATGCAGTATTAGAATGCAATAAAAAATTCAGTATCTGTTATTTGGATTCCTTCCATTTACAAGACAAATACTGTGTTTGCATAAAGGATATAGGGCACTGGGGAAGTTATTTAAACATCCTAAGTTTTCCACTAGAATTAGAAATATTCCAAACAATATCAGTCCATCATTTTCATATCTGTCCCTGAGGAATTTTACAGTTTCTTCAATACTCAAGTCAGAAACAGAGGCAGATATTGAAATGATATTAGGAAGTAGCAGACAGTCTAAATTTCCCAACTTTTTGCCTGCCTGTCAGTACCGGGGAAGCACCACAGGTTCTTCTCTGAATTCAGTGGTGAGTCTGCTTATGCTGGTGCCATTTACGCCATATTGGTGGCAGCTTGCATTCAAAACATGGACTTCCCTGCATCGGCTGTACTCAGAGCCCTGAGTTGACCACTCTGGTGAAAGGAAAAGATTGGTACTGTTGTGCAGTAACAAGGAATGCTGAATCATGGGACGTTCCCAAGGAAATCAGAAGCTCTGAGAAGAAAACTAATAGAACTTAGACAAAAGCTTCCTCAGGGCACAAGAAGTGAAGAAAACAAAAGAAAGTGAGCAGTGACTCACACTCATTTGGAACCCTCCAGCAGCTCTTAAACTGTCATACAAGTATCACTTGTGTCATATGAACTATGGTAAAATTTAAAGGCTGAAATCAGAAGCAGTATGGATAAAAAGTTCTAAAGATGTTATTCAGCAGATTGCAAGTTGCGATGCAGCTGTTACAGCTGGAGAGCTGTTGGAGGCCTTGTGTAATATTTGTAGACGAAGAAGATGAATTCTCATTTGTTATACATTAGCACCAAAGAAACCCACTGTGTGGACACCTTACAATTGAGACTGTGTATAGATTTCATTTTATCTCGACATTCACTAATTCTATCCTAAGAAGTAAAAATTACTATTTACAGAATAAGGGCATTTACAACATTTTATTTTCAGGCTTTATACAAAAATCTATACTGAGAAATAGAGATACTATTGATTCTCTGATCTTCTATTTTGCTTCCCTACAGAAGGAAAGGTGTAGTGCTTACTTGTAACATTTGTGCTTTGCTACTGCCTTTACTACAGGAGACACATCTCCACATACAAGGATGCAATATACACCTCAAAGTAGTAATATCCTCAGTTGCTGCATTAGCATGTTTCAGTCCACAGAAGACAAAGTGTAATCATGGATGTATGTGCCCCATGATGTAGGTGGACATTTACCTTTGCTGGAACCTTGAGGCATTATTCTTATGCAGATAATAAGAACAACTTAAAACAGTACATCGAACCCACACTGCTTAAGAATTTCTGAATTTGTGCTAGCTGGGCACGTAACTTCAGTCACATGCAGATGCAGAAGTTTTAACCTGTCATTTTGCTAATTCTCTTGTTTTTTACAGAGGGTGCAGCACACCAATGGGTTGCAGAAACTTAAGTAGTTAACATTTTGAGCTAACCTGCAGAAGTATCTGTGTGAACACAATATCATTTCTTTCTGTTTAGGTCACAGCAAAAGAGACTTAAGATAAATCATATTGCTTGACATAAGTCATGCGCCAAGAACACATCCCTGGATCTGAAATATGTGATGTGAAGCATAATACTGAGGTTCTCCTTTACTCCTTTGTAATTCCTTTATCCACTCAGTGGAAAAAAGAATTGGCTGGATGGCTGCATTGAGAGTTGCGCTCTATGTCCGAGTAGAGGCCAGTTGCAAATGGTGTTCCTCAGGGGTTGGTATTGGGACTGGTGTTGTTCAACATCTTTGTCGGCAACGTGGACAGTGAGATTGAATGCACTCTCAGCAGGTTTGCTAATGACACCAACCTGTGTGTTGGTGGGGAAAGGATGCCATCCAGAGGAACTGTGAAGTCTTGAGAAATGGGACTGTATGAACCTCAGGAAGTTCAGCAAGGCCAAGTGCAAGGCCCTGCACCTGGGTCAGGGAAATCCCAAGTAAAAATACAGGCTCAGTGGAGGATGGATTGAGAGCCGACTTCAGGAGGACTTAAGTGTGTTGATTGATGAGAAATTCAACATGAGCCAGCAGTGTGCATTTGCAACCTGGAAAGCCAGCTGTATGCTGGACTGTATCAGAAAGGGTGTGGTTCTTCTGTCCCTTTACTCCACCCTCATGAGACCACACCTAGAGTACTGCATCCAGCTCTGGGGCCCCAACATAATAAGGAAATGCAGCTGTTGCACTGAGTCCAGAGGAGGCCACAAAGATGATCAGAAGGCTGAAGTGCCTCTCATGCTGACAGGCTGAGAGTTGAGCTTGTTCAGCCTGGAGAAGAGAAAGCTCTGGGGAGACCTTATAACAGCCTTCCAGTACCTAAACGGGGGCAACAGGAAAACTAGAGGCATACTTTCTGCAAGGGCAGGCAGTGATAAAGCACAGGGGAATGGCTTTAACTGAAAGAAGGATTAGGAAGAAATTCTTTACTGCAAGGGTGGTGAGACATTGGAACAGGTTGCCCTGGGAAGCTGTGGATGCCCCATCCCTGGAAGTTTCAAGGTCAGATTGGATGGGGATTTGAGCAACCTGTTCTAGTGAAAGGTGTCCCTTCCTTTGTCAGAGGAGTTGGAACTAGGTGATCCTTAAGGTCCCTTTCAACCCAAACCATACTGTCATTCTATGATACAGCGAAGACTTTGCATAGTGCCTTTGGCACTGAATGTGACAACAAAATACTGTTCCTGTTGTGCTTTCTTGGCATAGAGTCATGTTGCATATATATTCTTATGCCTTATAATATATATCCAATGAATTAAAAGGAGTGTTTTTTTAGTTATTTCTCATAAATTTTCAGTATACATCCCAAACAAGAACATCTGCTTAAAAAAATTTTGTGATTTAATTTTCATGTTAATAAGACAATGTTTAAGGTTTCTTAATGTCTGCCATTTTGCCCTTCCTTCAGCATTTTTCTATGGAAGAATGTTTTGGAAATAGAAAATTGCAAGCAGAATTATGGATAGAAATTCAGAACAAGATCATGTCATTCTGTATTGACATAAAAGAAGAATTTCCCAGAAGGCTGAAACCTAGAAAATGCATTGGGGTTTATCCTCCACATAAACTGGAAGTGAGTACATAAATATCTTGAGATGTGAAAAGCAGATTATGATGTTAAAAATTTCACTGTTGAACACAAATCAACACTACAATTGAAAACAGGCTTCTGAAAAATTCACAGACAGTGAGGATATTATCAACATGAACGAAGATCCAAAAACTCACTGTACCAAACTTTAGCATGCCATAGAATCATAGAATAATTAGGGTTGGAAAGGACCTTACGATCATCTAGTTCTGACCCCCTATCAGGGGCAGGGACACCTCCCACTACACCATACCGCCCAAGGCTTTGCCCAACCTGGCCTTCAACACCACCAGTGATGGAGCATTCACAACTTCCCTAGGCAACCCATTCCAGTGCCTCACCACCATCACAGTAAAGAAATTCCTCCTTATATCCAACCTAAACTTCCCCTGCTGAAGTTTGAACCCGTCACCCCTTCTCCTATCACTACAGCCCTGATTGAAGAGTCCCTCCCCAACATCCCTATCATCCCCATTCAGAGACTGGAAGGCTGCTATGAGGTCTCCATGCAGCCTTCTCTTCTCCACTCTGAACAGCCCTAACTTTCAAAGCCAATCTTCATACGTGAGGTGCTCCAGTGCCCTGATCATCCCTATAGCCGTCCTCTGGACTTGTTCCAACAGTTCCATGTCCTTTTCATGTGGAGGACACAAGAACTGTGCAAAATAAAACAAGTGAGGTCTCACTAAGAGCAGAGTAGAGGGGCAGGATCACCTCTCTGGACCTGCTGGTCACGCTCCTTTTGATGCAGCCCAGGATACGGTTGGCTTTCTGGGCTGCGAGTGCACACTGCCAGCTCATGTTCGTTTTCTCATATACCAACACCCCCAAGTCCTTCTCCACAGGGCTGCTCTGAAGCTCTTCCCTGCCCAACCTGTAGCTGTGCCTGGGATTGCTCCCACCCAGCTGTAGGACCTTGCACTCGGCATGCTTCAAACTTCATCAGGTTGGCATCAGCCCACCTCACAAGCATTTCAAGGTCCCTCTGGATGGCATTCCTTTCCCCCAGTGTATCAACTGAACCACACAGCTTGGTGTCATCAGGCAAACTTGCTGAGGGCACACTCAATCCCGCTGTCCATGTCACTGACAAAGATGTTGAACAAGACTGGTCCAAACACCGATCCCTGAGGGACACCACTCGTTACTGGTCTCCAGCTAGACATTGAGCCATTGAGCACAACTCTTTGTGTGTGGCCATCCAGCCAGTTCTTTATCCACTGAGTGGTCAATCTATCAAATTGATGTCTCTCCAACTTAGAGACAAGGATGTCGTGTGGGACAGTGTCAAACGCTTTGCACAAGTCCAGGTAGATGACATCAACTGCTCTACCCCTGTCCATCTGTTCCTGCAGCTCCATCATAGAAGGCCACCAGATTGGTCAGGCAGGATTTCCTCTTAGTGAAGCCATGCTGGTTGTCACCAACCACCTTGCTGTTTTTCATGTGCTTTAGCATGCCTTCCAGAAGAATCCATTCCAAGATTTTGCCAGGCACAGAGGTGAGACTGACTGGTCTGTCAGTTCTCTGGGTCATCCATTTTCCCTTTCTTGAAAATGGGGGTTATATTTCCCTTTTTCCAGTCATTGGGAACTTCACCTGACTGCCATGATTTTTCAAATATGATGGAGAGTGGCTTAGCAACTTCATTTGTCAGCTCCTTCAGGACCCGCGGATGGATTTCATCAGGTCCCATGGACTTGTATATGTTCAGGTTCTTAAGATGGTCTCAAACCAGATCCTCTCCTACAGTGGGCCTAAGGTCTTCAGTCTCACAGCCCCTGCATCTGTCTTCCTAGACTTGGGTGGAGTGGTCAGGGCATTTGCCCGTGAAGACTGAAGCAAAGAAGTCATTAAGAACCTCAGCCTTTTCCTAACCCAAGGTAGCCAGTTCTCCTGAGAGCCTCCAGAGAGGGCCCGTGCTGCCCCTAGTCTGTCTTTTACTCGCAATGTAGCTAGAGAATCCCTTCCTGTTATCTTTCACATCCCTAGCCAAGTTTAATTCTAACTGGGCTTTAGCTTTCTTAACCTGCTCCCTAGTTTCCCACACAACATCCCTGTATTCTTCCCACCCCACCTGTCCTTGCTTCCACCTTTTATAAGCCTCTTTTTTCCTTTGAATTTTCCTCAGCAGCTCCTTATCCATCCAAGGAGGTCTCCTTGCCCTCCTGCTGCACTTCCTTCTAGTTGGGATGCAACACTCTTGAGCTTGTAGTAGGTGATCCTTGAATATCAATCAACAGTCTTGGGTCTCCCTGCCCTCTAGGGCTATATCCCATGGAATCTTACTGAGCAGGTTCCTGAAGACGCCTAAGTCTGCTCTCTTGAAGTCCAGGGCAGTGAGCTTGCTGCACGCCCTTCTCACTGTACTGAGGATCTCAAATTCCACCATCTCATGTTTGCTGCAAACAAGGCTGCCCTGGAGCATCACATTTCCAACCAGCCCTTCCCTGTTTGTGAGGACGCGGTCAAGCATGGCACTTCTCCTTGTCAGCTCCTCTATTACTTGCAGAAGAAAGCTGTCTTCCACACTATGGAGGAACTTCCTGGATTACTTGTGCTGGGCCGTACCATCCCTCCTCCAATAGATATCAGGGTGGTTGAAGTCCCCAGTGAGAACAAGGGCCTGTGAGCGTGAGGCTGTTCCTATCTGTCTCTAGCATGCTTCATCCACCGAGTCCTCCAGGTCAGGTGGTCTGTAACAGATCCCCACAATAATGTCTCCCACCACTGTTCTCCCTTTAACCCTGACACACAAACTCTCTATTGACTGCTCACCTGTCCCCAGACAGATTTCCATACTCTCAAGCCTATCCCTAACATAAATAGCAACTCCCTCCCCCTGCCTACCAGGCCTGTCTTTCCTAAAGAGCCTGTAACCTTCCTTTCCAACACACCAGTCATAGGAGCCATCCCACCATGTTTCTGTGATGCCTACAATATCATACCCCCATAGACATGCACACATCTCTAATTCCTCTTGGTTGTTCCCCATGCTATGGGTGTTTGTAGAGAGGCATCTGAGCCAAGCTCCAAATGAAACCAGCTCATTGGCTTGAGCAGCTGGAATATCTGTACTTTGCTCTGGGCATTTATTCTAGGTGCTGGCAGCTGACTGGGAGTGTTGGGATGGAATGATGACCCCCTCCCCAAACACATCTAGTTTAAAGCATCCTTGACCAGTCTGGCAAGCCTCCTACCAAAACTATCTTCCCCTTCTTTTTCAGACCAGCTCCACCAGCCTCCAGTAGACCTGGCCTACTAAATTGAGTCCCATGTTCTAGATAGCCAAACCCCTGGCTATGGCACCACTCTTCTAACCATTTATTAACCTGGCCAATCCTCCTAGCCTCTTTAAGGTCCTGCCCTGTATCCGGGAGAATTGATGAAAAGACAATCTGAGCTCCAGAGCCCCTAACCACCTCTCCCAGGGCTCTGTAGTATTTCTTTTTGTTCTCCGGGTTACTGCTATATATATCAGTAGCACCCACGTGGATCACTAGAAGTGGGTGATACTCGGTGGGACTGACTAGAGCACACAGCCTCTCTGCAACACCCCTGATCCGTGCCCCTGGTAGGCAACACACCTCCCTTGAGACTGGGTCAGGCCAACAGATGGGTGCCTCTGTGCCTTTCAGAGTAGAGTCCCCTACCACAATAACCCGTCACTTTTTCCTGGCAGCACCAGTAGTGACCTTCTTTACCAGTGCATAAGCCGGTTGTTCCTGTTGCGAGTATGTTTCCTCATTAGCCCACTGCAGAACTGCAAAGTGATTCTGGGTGGGGACATCAGATTTAGGAGGAAGCCCCTTGCTTTTAATTGTCCTCCTTCCTCATTTTTTTCTTCTTGTTTTTTTTTTTCTGTTACTGTTTCCCAGCTTCCCGGGCTAGCGGCCTCCTTTCCTGCATGAGCGACAGTAGATGCTTGAGGCCCCTGCACACTCTGGCCCTGGAGCAAGCAGTGCTGCTGCCTCTCAGCCAGCCTGACACCTTTCAGCCTAGTAACAGCGTCCTGCAGCTCAGCCACCTGCTTCAGGAGGGCCTCCACCAGGGAGCACAGAGTGCAGCCCAGGCCACTGTGCACCCTCCTCTCAGGAGAGCAGTGAGGGCGCTCTCTACAGCCCGAGCTCTGCACTGCAGCCTCCCTTCTCATCGGCTCTGTCTGGGTGCCCACACTGGCCACTGCTGTGGCAGCCAGAGCAGAGCTCCCAGACTGAACCCTCGTCATATGGCAAGTGCTCAGCATCCCACTCTCCTGCCCGTGCAACCTGCTGCGCAAACTGCCTCGAACCCGTCCTGTTCATCTCACTCCCTGAGGCAGATTTTTACCCAGTCAGGGTGGTACTGCTCCTCCTGGCGCCGTCCTCTCTGAGTCAGCTCTTCGCGTCCGCTGAGCTGCAGCTCCTGGGCAGGCCCTGTCAAGGACTTGAGGCTCCCTCGGTGCCTGTTGCTGCTCCAAGTTGAAGCTCCTGGACGCCCTCCACCCCCATCAGGCACTGCAGGCATCCCCTCTCGAGACAGTCACCTCAGCAATGGGCCGGAAATGGCCGATGATGGCCGTATTGAATCTGCCACCACCCCTTCAGAGTCAGCTCTTCCTGCCGGCTGAGCTGCCGGCTCCTGGGCAGGCCCTGTCGAGAGCTTGAGGCTCGTCAGTCTTATGATGAATGTCTGTAAATACTTACTTGTATGGCAACCCTTAAAGATATTTACCAAATCTCCTTAAATTTCACATAATGGACAAGTAAAAGCTGGAGGAAATTTTTGATAGACTTCTGGGTTTTGGAATGTCATGTTCCAAAACAAAAACTGAACTTGTATTCAGTTATTAAGGTAAATAGGAACTTTTTGGGAGATATTTTCTAGCACTGTTTTCTATGTTTTCCATTCTTTCTGTGCAGAGAGAAAAGTGGTGCTTCATATTTGTAACCCATGTTCCAAGCACTAGAACATGGAAGCACCCAGCACTCTTGGGAAAGGAGCTTGCTCTGAGAACATTACTTTGATTATTTTAAATTGTAGGGTGTTTTTTGTTTTTGTTGGGTTTTTTTTTGTTGTTTTTTTTGTTTGTTTGTTTGTTTTGTGTTTTTTTTTTTTTTTTTGCTTTGGGGTGTGTTTTTTGGGGTTTGTTTTTGTTGGTTTTTTTTTTTGTTCTTTTTTTTGGTTTTGTTTTGTTTGGTTTTTTGTTTGTTTTTTTTTTTTTGTATCACAGACAATAACAGAGAAAAGCATACTTTCAGATCAGAGGCACAGTGAGTAGTTATGTGAATTCGGTATACTCTACTAAAGGTATTTCAAACTTACAAGAAATTTATACCCATTTAGCTCAGCTGAGCAATATAGATATAATGAGTTACAGACTATGAGAAGTTAAGAACCATCAAGGTGTTGAAGCAGAGTCAATTAAGATAAATAGAAAATTTTCCAATCATTCAGTATGCCAGGTACTGGCAGGAAAACCTGTATAAGAAGGCCATCCTACATAGAGGGATGCATGCACTAAGAGCTGAAGGAAATTGATGAAAATGATTGAGGTACTTTGCTATTATATCTCTGTCTCACTGTCCCTGCATGGCTTTGTGGAGTCAGTAATAACAGCAGCACCCTGCTCTGAAGAGAAGATCAGCGAGGTCACCATTTGGCTGCAGCCAGCCTTGACCAGTGTGCCTTGCAGGTAACAGGTATATAGAATCTCTTAGGCAATTGTGCCAGAAAGTCTTACTTAGCCAGGTATTTCAGGCAGAAAAAAACCCAACCTTTGTCCTTCCATCTCTATCTATTTCTGGCCATTGGTAGGCACATCATCAGGTAATGAGGGTAGCTCTGGTATACCATGAGATCCAATATCAATATGCAGATCACTAGTCTGCTGCAACCCTGGCAAAACCAGAAGAGTTTCTTAATGGTGCACTATTCTGATATGGAAAAAAGTGTTAAAAATCAAAAGCACTTGAACTACAAGTTATTGATTCGTAACTATAAAGTCCCTGCTGGAGGCCCTGTGTGCCTGCAGTGTACCAGGCTGTCCCACTCAGTGACAGAAAGGATTTCAGTTTAACTACCTTCATGCAACTAGCTTGCATACTGTCACATTTCTTAATCACTTACTACAGCTAGAAGTTGATATTTTAGCCATGGATCTTACACTTTGATGAGTGCTTTATAGACAAATATTCAATTTTATTCTGACATTGTTTATTGCTCCCCAGGAAATTAATTGTTCACCATTAATATGGAAATTCTGATTTGATACAACTATTGCAACCGTGTAGCTTTTCAATATATTATTCCCATTCCTGTTAACAGGCCATAGTTTTGTGCTGTGTTTACAAGGCTTTGGAACTGAGGCTCGGCAGATTAGGCTAGCTCTCCTTGAACCTCTCCTAATCTGCCTGCAACTTTGTTTTACTGAGTTGTGATAGCAATTTCTCCAATTGACTCATGGTTAATTTGTTTTCTTTTGTTTATCTTTGTGTGATAAAAGCAATGCATTGTGTAGATTGCAGTAAAAGCAGTTATTCTATGTAGAATGAGATATTTATGACTTTAACATAATGCAGTGTGGAGAAATGCAGGGCTGACACTAGAGAAGAAGAAACACAGGATGCAGGGGAGAGAAGTGCAGGTATTGGATGGGGCTCAAGCTTGGCTTTGGAAATCCCACAGCTATGAGCACCTCACCAATGGTTAATTAAATAAATGTTTTTTGGTGGTAATAAAGAGAACAAAGAAATAGTATTTCCTACACTTAAAAGGCACATAGCAAATCCAGTGTGGAGCTGCATATGGATGAAGAATGAGCGAACGTGCAAAAAATGAGCGAGTGTGTAAAAGCATGTTAGCAGACATCCAAAACTGATCCCAGGTGGATCCTAGAGGGAGGAAGATGAAGCTATCAACAGGAACATCATGTTCCTCCCAGTGAAGGATTCCATTGCTCAAGGTAACATCCCCCTGACCTGCACCACCAGAGTGAAACCACCAACCATACAATGCAGAGGAGCAGGGAGAAAGTGGACATAAAACCTGGAAAAAGGAGAAGAAACAGCATGTAAATTGTATCGTTATTCTTTCTTTTTCCGTATCAATTAAATCTACACTAATAGTAATTACATTTCAGATTTCAGTTATACTAACTTAATTTTTGGCTTTACTTGTCTGTAAGGTGTGATTCTAGTTTGCCTATAAACAAGATTTTGAGCATAATACTGTATTGCCTCTGGGTAATACAAATGAGTCACTGATCGTGGGCCTTAATCATGTTGTGCAGAAGTAAAGAAAGCAGTTGTTCCAAATTACTGTCTTGTATGACTCCACAATCTGTTGCCTATTATGATCTAGTCTAATTTTTGGAAGCAGCTTGTCAATACCGATACTCTTTTTTCCCAGAGATGCTGCATATCCACAGGATGACAAAACATCCTGACAAGATTGGAAGAGGAACGAAACACCAAGGGAGAACACCAAGGATATTAGGCTATTTTTGCTTGGGATTTCTGGAAAATTAGAATTCAAAGGATAGAGGAAACAAACAGATGTTTGGAGAATAGAAAATGTTTTGGCAAAGATTCAGTGTCCAGGGTTAAAAAAAAAAAGTAACAAACAAAAAACCCCCAGAAACCAAAGCCTAAAAGCTTTCAATGTAAAGTAGGCAAAGCTTTTAGCCAGCCAGAAGAAGTTCTGGGAAGATAAGCTATGCATGAAGCGGTAAACTTTGTGTCTATGGCCTGGCTTCTGGTAGCTAATACCATTTAATTACTTACAGGTCCCCACCACAACTTTAGCATGTGTCGGTTAGCATTCTCACAAACAATAAGCAGGCACTGCTCAGGGAACGGCAAAGTAAAACTGCTATCCCGGCAGGTAGAATGGATGAGGCCACCCTTCTTGAAGTAAGGTGGGGAGAAAAAAGAGGGGTTGAGACATTGTGAAGGTCAATTGTCCCTTTTTGTGTTAATATCAAAACTCAAAAGGCAGAAGCAGCTGACAGCTCCCTATCGCTTGGGCAAAGCCATGGGGGCAGAGTAGGGGATTGTGCTCCACAAAGATGGGGGATGCTTTCTTGTGTTGTCTGCCCTGAGGCAGCGAAGATCAACTGCCCTGGCAACAAACTCCCCCGAGACAGCGCAACAGACCCTGTGGCTCCCATAAGGCCACAAAATGAACTGGGTCTGGGGCTCTCCAGGTCCCCCGCAAGTGAGTCTTCACTTGTTGAAGGGTTTCAAGAGAGCCTGACACTATAAAAAAGAGCCTTCCTGCAGTCGTGTCTGTGAATCCCTGCACCCTGGACCCCAGGGGGCTCACTGACTACAAGGACCACAAGGACTGCAGCTGAAAGAATTTTCACTTGCTGACCTAGAAGACGTTGCTGGATCCACAAGGTGGTGATCCTATTTCTCTGGGTTTTTTTCCTTTCTCTTTTTATCCTTCTACTTCGTATCTTTCATAAGAATAGAAACCTGCCAAGACCTTTGTTACTCCTGACACAGTTTTAGGGAAGTTTCTATTAAAATTTATTGTTGTTTAATTTTTCAAACACTTGATGGCCTGTGGTTTCTCCCACCAACCACACAGAGTTTTGGTAAAACTCCCTCCACAGCCACGGGGCTGGAAGGGACAAGACATGATGGCAGGCTGTGACATGTGGCCCCATGGACATTGAAGCTGTTTAGGCTTATGTCTTCTTCTGTTGATGAGTCTAGATGCAGCCTGACATGCCAGCTGAGACTCCTGAAAGGGAAAAGAAAAAGATTTTGTTTTCCTTTGTGTCCTTCAGAAGGGCAGATGCTATGATGGGATGCATAGAATCATTGAATGGTTTGGGTTGGAAGGGACCTTAAAGATATGATGACCTGGCAATAAAAAAAAAAAGCACCGGGAATACTGGTATAATAGTACTGTGGCTTAAAGAAAGCTAAATTTGATGAAGGTCACACAGAACTAGGAGTAGATAGTTTGTTCCATGTTGCAAAATTTATTTAGACACCCAGAGCAAGTCAGAGTTACCGCAGATGGCCTTTTTTAAGGAAAATAGATCACATCATACAACCACAATTGGATTTGCGGCTGTGTAACTTGGAACTGTATGTACCAGAACCCTAAGTTTTATTCTTTCTGTACGTGATTTTCATCAGAGCATAATATTCATGTACTCTGAAAGCCAAAATGAAGCTTCAGAAGAATTAGATGCCAGTTTAATATACTGTAACAAGTACACTGTGAAAATCTGCCAGGACTTTTTAATGTGAGTAATCGTTTGTTATAACAGATGATGAAGTGAAGAGAAATACTTAACTACCATTATTTTTTTTCAAAACTATAATTAAAAAAAAATAATGTGTTGAGTCTATAAATCAAGCACCGTGGTTTGATTAGTCTTTATTTTTCATTAGTGTGTCTATTATTTAAGCAGTGCCTATTTTATTTTATCAAACACAGCCTTTTTTAGGTGATCTCAAGTCTGTTAGATTGAGGTGATTCCAAATCTCTTAGATTAATATTTATTTGCAAAGTTATTTTAACATATTACCCTTAGAGAAAGCAAACAAAACAAAGTCCTGAAGGATATCATTGTCTGTCATGTTATGAGTAGTGATGGTGACTTTTATCTTCCTAATATCACCAATAATGTCATCCCATTAATCTTTTTTTTAAGTAATGGAATGAAAGGTACAGACTCAAAAAGCTGCAGGTAAGGAGGCAGGGGATTTCATTTTGAGGGGAAACTGCATGTCTTGGAGTTCCATGTCGGGGTGAATTCTGCAGGTTTTTATCCTACTAAAAATTGCATTCCTTTATTTTCTTTTTTCAACAACAATAAAAGATTCAGGCTGAAAGAAAGCATTAAAAGTATTTACTTAGTACAGTTATGTTTGTGTCTGATTTGGAGCCTAAAATACTTCGAGTAGCAAAACAAGGAATTTATGGAATTTTTATTTTTTCAGTTCTCACCTTGAGATACAATTTTTCTTGTACAATTAGGGATTTGAAAATATCAGGAATACTGGCATCATCTAAAGCTGATAGTGAATCTTTCATGGAACCAGAATATGCTTTCAGTACAAAGGAAAAAAAGAAAAAGACTGATTTAAACTTACTGTCAATATTTCATTTATTTTTAAATAAAAAGTTTCCAAAATCTTCTGTTTAGACATCTTCTATTTTTAACTTGCAAACTAGAAGTTATTTTTCATAATGAAAATGCAAAAAAGATTACTTCAGACACAAGGAGACTTGTCTTTTAAACAGACTGCGACAGTGAATATAGAAGACATATATAAAGTGAGCATTTTAATGCACAAATATTAAATAAAGATACAATAAAAATGTTTACGGCTCACTGGCCACAACCTGGTTAAGCTAAGTTTGTGTCATGTGTGTCAGTCTCACCATGTCAAAAGTTTCAAACGCAGCTTATGAATACTTAAGCACCACAGAAGAGCTCTGCAGCCTGTTTCTTTTTCCCACATGACCAAGACAGCACTAGAATAAAAGGCCCTGGATGAAACTCTTCTCCACAAACCCAGCCATCCAAGTGTCAAACAGCAGGCAGGTGTGAGTCCAAGAGTGATGGAAAGTGATGGGAGAAAGTATTGGGAATGATTTGATCTGAAAGTTCAAGTACAATCTCTGAAAGTCTAGTGATACATAATCTCCCCTTAGCATATAAAGGAGCTAACAGCACTCTGACCAGGCTGCTTTGCTTCTAGTTCCAGAGCTATTTCCAACTCCCTGAGAGGGCTGATGGTTTCCTGGAGCTCCATGTCACTGGGGTGAGGAGCTTGTATTCTTCTAGGGACCATTGTTACTTTGAGCAGTTTAGAGAAAATCCAAGAATTAGAATGAGAATTAAAATGAGGAAATTATAAATGGTAGGTTTTGTGTTCATGTAATTGTGATAATATTCACTCCACAGTAAATACTTTTCCTCTGTCTTCTCGCCTCTATTTGTACTTTTTTTCTTCAAAATATTGTGAAAACATGATTTAAGTTTTATGAACAACATTGCTCTGAGAGAATAATATTTTGATACAAAAGTGCACACAAAGATTTCAGCTGTAGACAGATCTGCAGCTTGATATAGCTTGACAATCTTTAATTTGTTCTAATCTAATACAATCTAATTATGTTATTCCATTGTGGTATGGACTGCAAAAAGTTTTGCACATCAAGATGTACAAAAAAATTTTTTTGTACATTTTTTTTTTTTTTTGGTAAACTTTACTATACAAAAATTTTTTTTTTGTCCAGAAAGGTTTTTTTTTTATGTCAAAGAAAAAATGTCAGATTAAGGTAACGCGTACGTTTTTCTTTTGTTAATTCAGTTCTCTCCAGTTTAATGAAAAATGTAATATTTCCCAATGTAAACCCCAGAGTGTAATTTTTGGAATTGAAAATCAAAGTGTTGGTGAGGACGTACTTCACAGAATTCATGTGAGATTTCCAGAGACTGAAAAAAGCATCTTTTGTACTGGCAATTGAAACAGCAGCATTTATAATTTTATTGGTCTAAATTTTAGTACATTTGTCAATTAAGAAATTTTTGTTTGTGCAAACATGAAATAATTTATATTAGAATAAATTGAGAAAGCTCACTGTAGATCAACAACAGAGGAATAAAAAATAAAGCCAAATTAACCACCATGAGTCTAAATATGCTCATGGAATACTGATCTGAAATCTCAGCTGAAGCACATTAATATCAGAGCTCCACTCTCACTGAAACTAGCTTCCCAATCAGTTTGTGGAGTGCATTACAAATATTAATAATACCAACTACTCTTTGACCTCTTGGATAGCATTTGTGTGAAGGAAGAACACCCTGTTACAGAGATTAGTTGCATTGAGCTTCCAGTCTAGAAGCCTGATCTCAAAATTTATGCTGTTTAATTTTGCATATCTGTACATTATATATGTCATTCCTATGGACTGAAGTGGATGCCATGCTTCAAAAAGCAGACTTATATATATATGCACATTATTCAACCACAATACCAAACCATTCTCATTATTTTCTTTCCTCATGTGAGCTTTGTACATTATTCTGAACATTCCATAGAAAGATCAGCTTAATGCTTGATAAATATTAACACATAAATATGATACTCTATAAATTGTCAGTAATAAATTGAGATTTATGTCAATTATGAGGCTGAACTGTTGTCCTGTGTGCTATTTCATTATCACTGCAGATAACCTTTTAATAGAAGTGGGAAGGGTAAATGATTCAGGTGGAGTTATTTACAATTAAGAGCTCTATTTTGCTAAGCAGACTTGAAGGAAATTGTTGTAATTTTAAAGCAGATGAAGAGAACAATTCAAGTAATCTCTACCAATGACGGCCTGAAAAACAAAACAGAATTCTCAGTCTTTGTGTTGAAATCCAAAGGCAGTCCAGAGGCTAAATAAGAAATGCTATTGAAATAATAGAAAAAACATCTCGAATGAAAAGTTAGACATCCGAGGCATCAGTGCAGTTAATTATTCTTTTGTTCTTCAGGAACAAAAGACTACTGTGCTGTCAGATCATGCAGTGTTTGATGCACCTTTCTTATGGAAGCTGGAAATATAGATTCAAGTCTGACATTTGTAATCATGATCACTGTGACAAAATTAAAAAAAAAAGTTAAACCAAATATTGATTCATTACTAGGGTTGGGTCGGGTTGTTTGGTTAGGTTTTTTTCCGTTTCATTTGGACTACCATCTTTAAAACTTGATTCAGAATTTTTAAACTGAAAGTTTTTCTTTTTGCTCAATATTTTTCAAAGCTTTCAAACCCAAAGTTTTTCTCATGTGGGTTCTCAGTTGTTTATTTATCACTGATAAGAGTTAATAAAAATTTAATTTCAGATGTATATGCATATATCCCTAAAATTCAGAAAGCTGAATTAATTATTTAAGGACATGTTCTATTTCCTTTCTTCACCTTGTCTTGTTCAACCAGTTGTGCAGCAAGAGTTTCTCGTAGAAAATGAGAAAATTTTGGATCCAAATGTTCCTTATTACAAAATCTCATAATTTGTATATAAAATTTATATCATCATTAAACTGTAAAACTCCCAAATGCATCCTTTAATTCTCAAACTAGGAAGTTGACATTAATGGTAGTTGTGCAGCTTAACCCCCTAATCAGTTTTGGAAATCAAAATCCAGAAGTCACACTGACAAAATATATTAAACAACAGCCTACTCATGCTTTTCATTTCCTAAAACCCAGGGGAAAGCTTGAGAAAAGGAAAAATTAACCTAAAGGGTCATTTTACACCTGAAGCTTGGCAGAGCAGAGGCTGCACTGAGCAGCACACTGCAGAGGGTTGCAGCATGTCATTTCCCTGGAGCACAACAGCACCAAAACCAAGTTGTCTGATCAGAGTGAAAGAAAGTAACTGGGGTCTAGCAAGAAGCCTTGTCCTTGTTCCCCCACAGGCTTACACTGCAAGTGGAAATCAGACATACACAGTCTGATAGTTAGGCTTTTTTTTTAAAAAATATAAGCCTTCAAAGTCTATAATTTGCCACGTATGATCTCAGCTACCACTATTAATCTGTCCTTAGCTTTGTTAGACTGTTTGTATGTTTAGTAAGCTTTCAAAGGATCACAGAACTAAGTGGAATAGGAAGAATCATAAATGTGTCCTAAATAATATCAAAGGCCCAGCTCACTGAAATTGGACTACATGTTGCCTAAAACTCTCAAGTGTGTTAGTTCAGTTTTGTCAGAAACTTTTAATGTAAATTGTACCATTGTGTCTTAGCATATCATTCAAGTTAGAATCACAGACTATTTCTGCTGTTACTGACCAATATAGTTTAGTCACGTTAATTGTCTGATTTTGTCACCTAAAATGTACATTTGTAGGTTAATGATCTGATGTTAATGACTGTGATACAATGAAGTAATAGCCGTAGTCAGGCTGTAGAGGAACAGTTTAAAGTAATCTCCCTTCACCAAAATTACATTTTTTGCTTTCCTACATTTTAAATTTGGTGCCCCTATTTCATGTAATCCTCAAGATACAGAAGCTGATTCTGTGAAGAATACTTAAATCCTTAGAGTTTGGGTTTTCCAAAAATGCTAGGGCAATGTGGCTCTAGTTCTGACATTGCAGCAAATCTTTGCTGGCAGGGTCAAGAAAATTGCTTAGACAACACCTCTTCACTGTCATTATGGCATCTAATGTAACTCATGTAACTCTGGAAAACTCTTTGGAATAACATGTATTGAATGTATTTGTTTGAAACACAGTATAATAAAAAGATAGTACTGATAGACTTCAGTTTTAAGTAATTTGTAATGAAATTATAAATTATAGACTTGCATATGTCCATATGAACATATGAACTTGCATACGTGGTCTGAGCTAAGTGATTTTGTTAGCGTCATGATATGCTCTGAATATTCATTCCTTTATTCATTCAATTCTGTATATCATATCCTAAGGAAAAAAGAAAGAAAAAGCTCTTCACAGCTTTTCAGAGTGGCAGTGCTTCTGCTCTGGAACTCCCACACTTCTCTACAGATAGCTCTTCGATATGATAAAAAAATAGATCACATAAGGCATGTGTATAACACAGCAAAAGAAAGTGAGGCAGGAATGTTCACATTACAGATATGGGTTTTTGTAGAACATTCTGCTGATATGTATCCTTGGAACTGGTGATGAAGCCTAAATGTTTGCCTTATCCATACACATTGAGCTTCACTAGACTGCAAAAGTAGCACTAAACCTGCTCTGTATATATTATCTAAACATGCAGTAGACAAATAAAACCTGATGTGTAATAGAACAATTTATCACCTAAGTTATAAATCACTTAAATGCATTACTGAAATGCACACAAGGATCATAACTGTTTCCTAATTTCTTTATTATGTCCTATAAGTTCAAGAGATAATGAAGGAAACTTGTACCAATAAGAAACACAAGAAATGTTTCCACAAGGTACAAATAAACAGTAGAGGTCACAACACAGTTTGCTGGGTGACTATCCTCTTCAATGAGCCTTTGTTAAGAAGTTAACTTTAATTTTAGGATTTACAAAAATATATTCATCAAAAAACATCAGTCTTGGTGACTCACAACCACTTTCAGTGAAAAATAATCAAATTTGCCTTCTTCATATTTGAAAAAATACGTAGCTGTTTTGTGCTACAGTCATATTTTTCCTAAATTATTTTCTGTTGGTGTATTTTTTTCATTGCCACCTTTTTATACTTCGGCTAGGTATACTTTTGCCCCTATTCGTAACTGTTTCTCAATAACTCAAAAAATGCCGTACAGGCTGACCTTCTAATCACAGAAAGCTACTTATCAAGTTACCTCTATGTTATGCCAAATGAGTTGTCCTTGACATACATGTATTCCTCCCCATTCTCATTCAAAACTCTCTTCAACCTGATCTTGTTCCATTGTGTAGTTCTCACTCACAGCCCAACTCCATTAACACTATGTATGTTTGTGACAGGAAGAGATACAAAGATAAAAATTTGGACTGCATCTTTCTATTTCCATTGGTGAATATCAGCAATCATGAGGGGTACTTCTTTACAAATCTGGCATTTAACCGCAGATTTTGAACGTACATGGAAATCCATTTCTGATGTAAACTTAATGTTTTAAGATTTTAAAGTTAAGTGGTTTATTTTGTTTGGCATTGGTCATGTCCCCACTGTTCCTCTGCCTCTGCATTTTCCTTTCTTTTATTATTTTTCTTAAAGCTTTTTTTTTCTTTTTTCTTTTTTTTTTTTTTTTTGGGTGGTGGGGGGAGTACCAGAACAACAAAGTCTTCTTGAAGAATTCACTCAATACAACAGCAAATCCGTTTAGAGGCCTGCAACCTCATAACTCTCTCAAACACAGCTGTAACTGTTGTCTGATAAAGATAAATTACCCCTTTTTCCTCAGATTTCAGCTTACTTATTTTTTAATGCACATTGTGTGTGCATTAGGCAATTCATAGGAATACCTGTTAACTCTGTGGCACCACAACCTCTTACACAGGTTCAGCTGAATTAGACACAAAGGAGTAACTGAATTTAATCATATTCCTTGACTTGAATTCTATTTCCTGACTGGACGATACTCAAGACACTACTATTCCAGCCACTGAAAATTAAAGTACACAAAGCCCTTGATACAAGATGAGAAATACTGTTCCATCAACTTCAAAACACAACTGTTCAAAAAAATCATTTATCAGAGAATTATCTGTAGAATCAGAAAACATTAACAAAGGAAACAATATAAATTTAATGATGAACTACTGAATAGTTTCCATCAGTCAAAATAATTTATTATCACAAGAGGAACAAGGACATCTTCACATATAAGGTATTTAAGGTTAGAATACAAGAATTTTATTTTTCTACTCTATTCCTTTTGCACAGATCAGTAGAAAGCCTAATGAAGAGTTTATCAATGTAGTAGTAATGTGTGAGAAGAATCAGTTATCTGGGATGGATACAGATACCACTTCCTGTGGTTTTCACAGTATCTTCTGTACATTTATTTTGCACATTCAGGTATGCCAACTACGCCTTTCTAATTAAAGTCCTATTATTACTGTTCAAAAATGATAAAGGTTATAGGAAAGGAACATTCCATATTGTTCCTACTTTATTTGTCAAAAATGGCTTTTTTTTTTTTTAGTTAGTCATATACTCTGTAGTTCTCACCACAAATTATCACCAATAATGACATTAATATTCAAATATATCATAGTAAAATAAGCTGAGAAGAGTACATATGCAATAAAAGAAAAAAAAAAAAAAGAACCACTTGAAAGGTGGAATGAGGACTGAAGACTGCAAATAACATTTTTCAAAGAAGGATCAATATCAAACAGTCCACAGCACTGGTCTTATTTATTCTGGTTATTTTGAGTGAGCAAACTATCCTTCTTGCCAGCATTAAACCAGTCCTGTAGGAAAAATGTGGGGCTAGACAGAACCTTAGGGAGATACTTACTCTCATAGTAACCTATTTATTCCACCTTCATATGCCTACGTATTATACTTTTCTACTGCATACTGCCTCACCTCATAACAGGCTATTCTTCAGATAATCTGGATATGCTGTTTTGGCACATAAAGAGTCAAGCTGCTGCTACAAGTTAATTTATAATAAGTGACAAAAGCTTCTGTGGCATAGATTAGTGGCTTCTGTATAGAATTTGATTTAAAAATACTCCTCAAATCCTAAATATTGAACATCTCTGAAGGATAATGAGTTATTTGTTACAAAATGACATTGCAGAAAATGAAGCAGCCATTACAGATGTGTTCAGCAATAGCTCAAAGACAATCTTGGGTAGCAGAGTGAGTTTTATAGAGAGAAGAGATGCTGCCCAAGAGAGTGCTATTATCTCCAACTCTCATCTGAAAATGCCTCTTATGATTTTTAGCATACATTTGGATAACTGCCAAAGAGCTTATTTTAAAATGTCACCTAAAGTACAGATAGCTTTTCTATCAGTAGAGCTCTACAGAGTGCCACTTTGAGACTTGAACCCATGACATTGTGTCAGAAGCAAAAATCATATCAAATGAACCAGGGAGAACTTGGCAGCCTACTTCATGACTTCTTATCTTTACACAAATTGCTATGACAAAATGCACTGCTTTTTAAAGAGGAATGTTTGCACCAAAACCTGGAATTATAACAACTGGTCTTTATTCAGTTTAAATACCCAGAGGTTAAGGCTATGTCTTCTTTCATAAACATTTAGGTTAATACTTTGAAGCAAGAAAGGGATCTATGAATGTTAAATACAATTCTTAAAAATGACCTTAATTTTTAACCCTCCCATTTAATAATGATTGCTGCGATATGTAGCTTCAGAATAGCAGTGATTCCCCTTTAAATAATGAATTGCCAATGCAAGACCTATTTCTACTATGCTGAATACAACAAAATAAAAAATTTTGGATAATACTCACTAATCTACTACTTAGTATTTGTGTTATCCATCCCATTTTCTAGTAAAAAATCCAGTAGCCAGAAGACACTTCCATCATCATCAGTAGTTTTTCTTGCATTTGTAAGACTACCGTGAGACCCGACCTTATCCTTTTTCTTATTGACATATGTTTATGTAGCCTTTAATTCTTTCATATATTAATTTTAGAAGCTGAAATTACTATGGTTTAATGCATAGTTATATTTAGGCACAGTCCATGCCTTGTATAAAATGGAAAATTTTACCAGGACAGCTATGTCAGCTCTGTTGGAAAAACACACCTTCCAGCTGATATTATATATAGCCAAATGTACAATAGTACAGTAAAGTTTGCTGTTAATGTTTTTTTTGAGGCATTACATGAAAATGTAATTCTGACGAATTTTGAAATTCTTAGATTTTAAATCACTGTTGGAAACTGCTAAGCAAACCATTATTCTATCACATCTTTTCCACCTTACTCACTGGTTTTTTTTTTTCTGAAATATATATGTCACATTGCTTTTTAAAGATAAATCCATACAAAACTAAATGGGGCTTACAAAAACCCTGGAGAGGGACTTATTACAAGGGCATGAAGAAATAGGATAAGGGGTGATGGCTTTGAACTGGAAGATGGTGAATTTAAATCATATATGAGGAAGAAATTTTTAACTGTGAGGGTGGTGAGACAGTTTGCCCAGAGAAGCTCTGGGTACCCCATCCCTGAAAGTATTCAAGGCCAGGTTGGAAGAGGCTTTGGGCAACCAGGTCTCGTGGAAGACATCTCTTGTGGTGGCAGGAGGGTTGAAGCTGCATGACTTTAAAGTACCTTCCAACACAAACCAGCCTATGATTCTATGGTTTAAGAATATAGAGAAAGTTCAGTTACAAAAGTAAACAATGATACTATATCACTCTGCAGAAACTCTTCTGTCACTCACTTCCATATGGATAGGTAATACCTAGGGATTAAAGTTATTGCATATATAATTTGCTCCTTTTAAGATACAAGATTTCTTCAAATACAAAACTACGTATTCTGTCACCTCCTTTATAAAAGGACTGAAATTCGAAGTACCCCATTTTCCTAAGACCCATACTGAGTTTCTGTTCTTTACAATTAGCTATCCATTCAGATGCTTCTTTACGATGCCTAATGTAGTACATTTGAAACAACCACATACATGTTCATTAATGTATTCTGATTATCCAAATACTTTTTCAAGTTCTAAAAAATAACACTGATGTTTGTAAATAGGTTTGACAGTGGAACCTAGATCCTGACACATAAACAATAATTTACAATGCTTGTGATGTTCTTGACAGCATCTTCTTTTTAAATAATAAAATGTACATCAGAAATTTTACATTAAAATTCTGAAACCCCTCAAGCTAAAAAATATTTTGGGTAAACAAAGTATGTGCCAGAGTGAAGTATGTGTACTACCATATGTCTCATGAGGCAGTAATTATAACATGTATTACCTTTGTACATATAGTAGGGTTTTTCTTTTGAAATGCTTTCTGTTCTAAGTAAAAAATTGCATTTTTAAACATTTAATTTATTTTTCCATTAATTTCCTCACCATCACAGATTCCTAACTGACTACTCGCAAACCAAAAAAAAAAAAGCCTCTTCAATGTTATATGTACTAGCTCAAGAAAACAAGGGTGGCTTAACTTTATTCATGATTCACCACTCAAGGAATATATTATTGTTCAGCAAAGAACCTAAACCTCTAAACTGCAGTCTCCGGTTCTTCACTGCAGAAGGGAGATTTCACACTCCAGGTGTATTTAAACTAAATCTGAAAATGGAAGATACACAAGTCAATAGAGCAAATTTCACTTAAATAGTCCTACAGAGGTAAGGCTTGTTGGCTAGGACTCATCATAGTGATTCATATTTTCTGGGATTCGTGCATTTGTTTACAGCCAATTTTGAACCATGTTTTCTGAACCAACAATTACACTGAACCTTACTCAAGGCTCTTTGCCTAGTGCTGTGTTACATAGTATGAATATGCACTCAGGATTCAGCCAATAGAAGCAAATGTCATGTGAATTTTATGCTGACCCAATTTACATTGCAGCAGGTAGCATAACATGACAGATTTATTTCATGAGTCATTAATCAGCTTTCAAGTAACTGCAACTTTCTGACACTACTGATTTGAGGAATTTCTTAATTTAATTTGGCCATTATTAGACAAACATAAATGACTGAAGTTGGAGATCCCATTAATTCAAGCTTAATTTATGAGAACACAGTCTGGACTAATATTCATCCTGTTTAGAATGAAACCAAAATGGAATATTATTATAACTGCAAACTTATTTTAGAAATTAAGAGATGGTATCAGTGATTAATGTTCTGTATTTTTTTGTGTGACCTAATAATGGGCAAGGATATATTTCAAGTATTTGATTCCTTTCTGTTAAATTACCTGTAATCCTAGGATTTATTTCATTACTTTGTCTGAACCTCTGTTCACTTGAAATGCACTGCTCATACTCCTAGATGTGCTAAGGCTAGCTCTATTTTTTGCTGTAAATTGATCGTGTCAGCATCACAATTGAAAGCATTTGGTAATAGCAACTGTAACCATAAAGGAGTTCATGTAAAAGTGAATCTACAATATCAAAGCTCCGCTCTGGAAGAATGTTCTTCCTAAAGCTCCCTGATTCAATCTACAAAGTTAATGTATAGGGGCTCAGAATTGACGGAAATGAAATATCGGAGGAAAATACATTAATCTCACACAGTTCTAATGAGTCGTGGTCCTTGTTACAGTTAAAAATATAAAAGAAATCAAATGTTTAAAATAGGTCTGCATCTTTGTAGACTTGTAACTAATTAGCCAATCAAAAAGGATGTTTAATACTGACATAAGCAAATCTACTTAATTTTGATTAAATTATGTTAGATAAAAAATATATATAAAAAAAAATAGATCACCAATACAGATTTGAGTAAACAGGGGAAAAAAAAGAAATCAAACCACAAACTCTCTATACATTTGCTTTTCTCCCAGTAAAATGGTTTATGTTGATCAATTGCTCATTTCCAGTAAGATGTCTTTTAAGGTCACCATAATTCAACTTTAAATTGTATCTCCTGTAGTTTAAAAAGAAAAGAAAGTAAAGTACATTAAATGTGCTTCCAAGTGTGAAATTTTAGCAGTCTGATCCTCTTGACAGATGCTTGTGTGTTGCATATCACTTAGTTTGTTTCAGATTAGTATATGTTCAGTTTCAGACTTCTTTTGGCAGACAAATGTGACTTATTCTGCATTTCAATGGGAGTATTTTCCTGCTGGCAGGATTTGACCCTGCTTAATAAATTAATATTTTCCTTCATCTCAGAGAAGGGACAAAATTAAAAAAAAAATCAGAAAAGTAAATTACCTTTTTTTTTTTTTCTGCTTCCATGTAGCGTGCACAACTGTTTGACTATGAACCTATAAGATTCCTTGTGTACTACCTTGCTACCAGATAGGGAGGATAACACAGTACCCATTTCTTAGACTCAGTTTCTGGCAGAAAAAAAAAAAAAAAAAGTGAAAGTAAGTATGGAAGCATTTATATATTTTTTTCTCCATTAGAACACCATAACAACCAGCAAATAATAAGGTGAAGTTTAAATTCTCACACTGCCTGCTATCTCCCATGGCAATTATAACTTCAGATAATTTTGTATATGTGCATGAACAAATTGCTTATAAACAGTGCTATTCTGAAGGCCAATTTGTCATACTATTTTTGAATTCATGTGACAGAAAGGAAGATTAAGCATTAGTCATTAGTAGGATTTTATATTTAAGCTGGTTTTAATCTGTAAAAGTATATAGACTAATCATAGTGTAAGAAATTAAAGTGAAGCTGGTAAATAAATGATCTGTTTTCAAATGTTAAGAAGCTTACTCTAAGAGTTAAAGGCTTGTATTTAAAATTTTTCTGAAGCAAGTTCCAAAAAGAATTTTCAGTTTTTCTCTCCTTTATCTTCTCTGTCAGTTACTTTAATTTGACAAATGGAAGACGTATCAGCAGAGGAAGGCTGATGAGAAAAAGAAGAATGAGAAAGTGAAAAAAGAGAATATTTAATGAAATAATGTTTCATCATTTTTTAAATATACTAAATTTGTACAATTTTAGAAACCTATAGAATGCATATTTTTAGTGGTTGAACAAAAGTCCTGGCAGACCCAGATACATATTAGACATGGATTCATATGGAGGGTAATATAATTATAATGCTACATGAATGTCATTAGGGCAAATACAATAGTGTAAAATTTCGAGTATATCTAAATCCGTACAGGATAAAGTAGTATTGAACATATTTCTCCGTTTTAATTTTTATAATTGAATTTCACACCCATCAATATTAAAAGTATTTCTGATGGCTTTACACATTCTGAAATATCTTCTTTGAAATCTACTTTCAGTAAAATCAAGATGGTTCATTTAGTTTTGAGTATTGCTAGAGGGGGAGCTACAGAAGCGTTATGTTTTAAGCCTGGAATGGAATTGAACCCCTCACAGCCGCTACCTCCCTGCAGTGGAGTGGGGAAGATAACTGGAAAAGTAAAAGTTAGAA
This sequence comes from Myiopsitta monachus, assembly GCA_017639245.1. NCBI lineage: Eukaryota > Metazoa > Chordata > Aves > Psittaciformes > Psittacidae > Myiopsitta > Myiopsitta monachus. The sequence continues at coordinate 59,386,049 of CM029918.1, read as the reverse complement.
AACTTGCAGGTTGAGATAAAGACAGTTTAATATGTAAAGCAAAACTGCACAAAAAAGAAAAGCAAAACAAGGAATTCATTCACTACTTCTCATGGTCAGGCAGGTGTTCAGCCATCTCCAGGAAAGCAGGGCTCTATCATGCATTGCAGTTACTTGGGAAAATGAACACTATCACTCTGAATGTCCCTCCTTTTTCTTTATCCTTCCCCCAGCTTTTATTCCTGAGCATGCCATTATATGGTGTGGGATATCTCTTGGTCAGCTGGGGACAGTTGTTCCAGCTATGTCCTCTCCCAGCTTCTTGTGCACCCCCAGCCTGCTTGCTGGACGGCCAAGTGAGAAGCAGAAAAGGTCTTGATGCTGTGAAAGATTTGTTCCACAATAACAAATCAGTGTATTATCTGTTTTGTATAGTATTATGCTATTTTCATCACAAATCCAAACCATAGCACCGTATAAAATACAGTAAAAAAAAAAAAAATAACACTATTCTAGCAAAAAACTGATACAAATCTGATCGAATTGTCAAGGTCACTTTCTTAATAAAGAAATCCATTTCAAAGTATTTCTCATATCTCTTAAAATGGTCACAGGTATTTGAAATTACTGATACAATCTTATTTTTCCAATATTTGCACGATTTTCAGGCAAATTGAAAATATCTGAAGATCAATGGTGGGTAGAGTAGAGTAGAATAGAGTAGAGTAGAACAGAATATTTCAATTGAAAGGGACATACAGTGATCATCTAGTTCAATTGCCTGACAACTTCAGAGCTGAACAAACAGACATTGTCCAAATGTTTCTTAAATGCTGACAGGCTTAATCTATTGACTACCTCTCTAGGAAGCCTTTTATATTGTTTGACCACACTCTCTGCAAAGAAATGTTTCCTGATGTCATCTGAACCTCCTCACAGCTTTGAACCATTCCCAGGCACCAGGGACAAGAGATCAACACCTCCCTCTCCGCTATCCTGCCTCAGGAAGCTATAGAGAACAATGAGGTCACCCCTTGCAGCCTCCTTTTCTTCAAACTAGACAAGCTCAGCCTCTCCTCACATAGACATTCCTTCCAGCCCTGTCACCAGCTTTGTTACTTTCCTCCTCTGAACACATTCTAGGATCTTCATGTCTTTCTTGAGCTGTGGGGCCCAAAACAGCACAGAGTACTTAAGGTGAAGCCATACCAATGCTGAATATAGTGGAGTAATCACCTACTTTTACTTGGCTGGTTCTGCTGTGCTTGATGCACCCTAGGGTGTAGTTTGACTTCTTGGCTGCCAGGCACACTGTTGGCTCATGTTGAGCCTGATGTCAACCAGCACCCCCAGATTCCTTTCTGCAGTGCTGCTCTCCAGCCACTCCTCTCCTAGTTTATAGTTGTGTCTGGCATTACTCCATACAGCATTTGTTGTTAAAGTTCACGCCACTGATGATTGCATAGGAACTGTTCAGCAATAACAAAAATGTTAGTGTGCTGTCAACACTGTGTTTATCAAAAATGCAAGCCATAGCACTTTGCAGACTAATCTCATCCCTCAAGAAACCACCTACCAGTTAGGTATCACCAGCAAACTTGCTAATGGTGCATTAAACTCCTGTATCCAGATCATTGGTGAATATGTTGAACACAACTGACCTGGAATTGAACCCTGAGGAGCATGGGCAACTAGTGACCAGTCACCAGCCAGATGCAGCCCATTTAACACAACATTCTGAGCACTATTGTTCAGCTGGTCCTTCACTCAGTGCAGTACATCTGTCTCAAAGCTGGACAACTGTGGACAAGGGTACTGTGAGAGGTAGTACCACAAGCCTCACTAAAATACAGAAAAAATGCACCCATTGCTTTCCCCTCATCCACAAGTTGGGTGACCTTATTGCAGAAGGATATCAAATTAGTTAGACAGTACTTTCCTTTCATGTACTTGTGATGGATGTGCCTGATGACTGCTTTGTCCTTTAATGCCTTTGAAGAGCAGACAGTATTCTCCATATTTTTTTCCGGGTACTGAGCTTAGATTACTTTCTATCACATATCACAGAATTCTTAGTTTGGGAAAAGGGACATTTCTTTTGCCTCTCTCTTGTCAGACAGTACCTTTAGAAAGGAATTAGACAGCAACAAAGACTGTTTTTCATTACTGGAAAGAGGCTCAACCTTTCAACAGGAGATATGGACCTGCAAAAACCTTTGAAGTTCCATATATTGTAGACCTAGTTCCAGGTTTTTCTTCAAGACTTTTCTTTACGACCTGATTTTGTGGGAATAGCTCAGCAAGGACCCTTATTTGGTAACTATGTCTTTAATAGTCTAATGATTATATCTACAGTGTCCTGGTTCAGGAAGAAGTCTAATATTTGGCACTTTTCAGATCCAGCTATGTGCTTCATTGACACCTAAGTAAGGGCAGATGATCTGGATTCCACATTTTACAGAAAACCAAGAAAGACTGCTTAAATGCAGGTCACATATAAGTTAGTTTTCATAGAATTATAGAATCATAGAACAGTTAGGGTTGGAAAGCGCCTTAAGGTCATCTAGTTCACGGGGCAAGGACACCTCCCACTAAACCTAGCCACCAAAGGCTCTGTCCAACCCAGACTTGAACACGACTGGCGATGGAGCACTCACAACTTCCTTGGGCAACCCATTCCAGGGCCTCACCACCCTTACAGGAAAGAATTTCTTCCTCAGATCCAATCTAAGCTTCCCCTGTTTAAGTTTGAACCCGTTACCCCTAGTCCTATCAAAACAGAACCTAATGAAGAGTCCCTCCCCAGCATCCCTATAGGCCCCCTCCAGATACTGAAGGCTGCTAGGAGGTCTCCATGCAGCCTTCTCTTCTCCAGGCTTAACAGCCCCAACTTTCTCAGCCTATCTTCATACGGGAGGTGCTCCCCACCCCTGATCATCCTCGTGGCCCTCCTCTGGACTTGTTCCAACACTTCCATGTACTTTTTATGTTGAGGACGCCACAGCTGTGAACAAAACCCCAAGTGAGATCTCACAAGAGCAGAGTAGAGGGGCAGGATCACCTCTCTCGACATGCTGGTCACGCTGCTTTAGATGCAGACCAGGATACCGTTGGCTTTCTGGGCTGCAAGCGCACACTGCCAACTCATGTTCGTTTTCCCATTGACTAACACCCCCAAGTCCTTCTCTGCAGGGCTGCTCTGAAGCTCTTCCCTGCCCAACCTGTAGCTGTGCCTGGGATTGCTCCCACCCAGCTGTAGGACCTTGCACTTGGCATGCGCTAAACTTCATCAGGTTGGCATCAGCCCACCTCACAAGCGTTTCAAGGTCCCTCTGGATGGCACCCCTTCCCTCCAATACATCAACCGAACCACACAGCTTGGTGTCATCAGCAAACTCACTGAGGGCACACACAATCCCACTGTCCATGTCACTGACAAAGATGTTGAACAAGACTGGTCCAAACACCGATCCCTGAGGGACACCACTCGTTACTGGTCTCCAGCTGGACATTGAGCCATTGAGCACAACTCTTTGTGTGTGGCCATCCAGCCAGTTCTTTATCCACCGAGTAGTCCACCTATCAAATTGATGTCTCTCCAACTTAGAGACAAGGATGTTGTGTGGGACAGTGTCAAACGCTTTGCACAAGTCCAGGTAGATGACATCAGCTGCTCTACTCCTGTCCATCAGTTCTGTAGCCTCGTCATAGAAGCCCACCAAAATGGTCTGGCAGCATTTCCCATTAGTGAAGCCATGCTGACTGTCACCATCCACCTTGTTGTTTTTCATGTGCCTTAGCATGCCTTCCAGAAGAATCCATTCCAAGATTTTGCCAGGCACAGAGGTGAGACTGACTGGTCTGTCGTTCTCTGGGTCATCCATTTTCCCCTTCTAGAAAATGGGGGTTATATTTCCCTTTTTCCAGTCGTCAGGAGCTTGACCTGACTGCCATGATTTTTCAAATATGATGGACAGTGGCTTAGGAACTTCATTTGCCAGCTCCTTTAAATCCTGCGGATGTATTTTATTAGGTCCTGTGGGCTTGTATACGTTCAGGTTCTTAAGATTGTCTCAAACCAGTTCCTCTCCTACAGTGGGCCCAGGGTCTTCATTCTCACAGCGCCTGCATCTGTCTTCCAAGGCTTGGGTGGAGTGGTCAGAGCATTTGCTGGTGAAGACTGAGGCAAAGAGGTCATTAAGAACCTCAGCCTTTTCCTAACCCAAGGTAGCCAATTCTCCTGAGAGCCTCCAGAGAGGGCCCATGTTGTCCCTAGCCTGTCTTTTATTTGCAACCTACCTATAGAATCCCTTCCTGTTATCTTTCACATCCCTAGCCAAGTTTAATTCTAACTGGGCTTTAGCTTTCCTAACCTGGTCCCTAGCTTCCCAGACAACATCCCTGTATTCTTCCCAGGCCGCCTGTCCTTGTTTCCACCTTTTATAAGCCTCTTTTTTCCTTTGAATTTTCCTCAGCAGCTCCTTATCCATCCAAGGAGGTCTCCTGGCCCTCCTGCATGCACTTCCTTCTAGTTGGGATGTAGCACTCCTGAGCTTGTAGTAGGTGATCCTTGAATATCAACCAACAGCCTTGGGACACCCTGCCCTCTAGGGCTATATCCCATGGAATCTTACTGAACAGGTTCCTGAAGACGCCTAAGTCTGCTCTCTTGAAGTCCAAGGCAGTGAGCTTGCTGCACGCCCTTCTCACTGTACTGAGGGTCTCAAATTCCACCATCTCATGTTTGCTGCAAACAAGGCTGCCCTGGAGCATCACATTTCCAACCAGCCCTTCCCTGTTTGTGAGGACGCGGTCAAGCATGGCACTTCTCCTTGTCAGCTCCTCTATTACTTGCAGAAGAAAGCTGTCTTCCACACTAGTGGAGGAACTTCCTGGATTGCTTGTGCTGGGCCGTACCATCCCTCCAACAGATATCAGGGTGGTTCGAAGTCCCCAGTGAGAACAAGGGCCTGTGAGAGTGAGGCTGTTCCTATCTGTCTCTAGCATGCTTCATCCACCGAGTCCTCTTGATCAGGTGGTCTGTAACTGGTGTCCGCAATAATGTCTCCCATAGCTGTTCTCCCTTTAACCCTGACCCACAGACTCTCTATCAACTGCTCTTCTTAGTCAGGTGTCAGCAAAGCTGTCTGTGAATAAATCTATATTCTTGTATCACTGCCATTAGGTTAGCTGAGTTGCCGACAAATGTCATAGAATCATAGAATAGTTAGGGTTGGAAAGAACCTTAATATCATCTAGTTCCAACCCCCCTGCCATGGGCAGGGACACCTCCCACTAAGCCATGCCACCCAAGGCTCTGTCCAACCTGGCCTTGAGCACCAGGACAATTTATGCTGCAGGTAAGGGGAGGCTGAGTATCTGCACTATCATGTGACAAGGACTTCTTGAGCATTTGAGCTCAAAAAATGAAGTCCTTGTTTCTCTTGACTAACTACAAATTGACAGCCGGGTAACTAGTCCAGATGTAGACATCTATATTGCAGGCACCTCCTGCTTGATGAATTGAGCTCTACATAATTTATCTATAAATAATTAAAAAGAAATTACACAACAGAAATTAATATTGGATATTATTCACTGTTGGAAGATTAAGTTGGTTTTATACTCCATTCTGGGAATTTTTCCCAACTTTGCAACAATTTTTCAAAGTCCACCAGGAAAACTGCCAAGTCAAACTTGCAAAAGATCTATACCAAAAAGGTGAGAGTATACTGTTGATTAGCACTGACCAATATACAATTTCAAATTTTTAGTTCATTTTTTTTACGTCTCCTTTCCAAATGCAAAAAAAAATCTCTTAACTGAAACAGAAGTTCAGAAAACTTAGCTGTTTATTTCAGAATTATGGACGTTCAATATACAACCTGTAGTACAAGCTTTCAATATAAGACTCCAGTATACGAGAACTGATGTTCAATGCATTGATCTCTCCTGTGTTTTCACTAACCTGTAACAAGTTTGACCATCAGTGATTAACTGCCTAAGCACAGCTGAATTCCTAAAAAAGCAATACCAAGCTGAGGAATATATTTCAACAGTTTGTTAGCCATAGATAAATTACCACTTCTAGTTATGTCGTGGTTTAAGCTGTAAATCACGTAGTTTGCTCACTCACTCCTCTCTCTTTCTCCCCTCCCCACTTTGGGGGGGAGGGAATGGGGAGAAGAATTGAAAGAATGCGACTTCCACGGCTTGAGATAAGAACAGACCAGTAACTAAGGTACAATACAAATCACTACTGCTACCACCAATAATAATAATGACCAGGGGAATACAAGGAAAGAGGATACAACTGCTCACCACCCGACGACTGAGCCGTGAACTGAACTCTTCTGGGTTCTTGCCCCCAGTTTTTTCCATCCTGGCCATGACGCGCTGTGGCATGGAATACCTCTCTGTTCAGTTTGGGTCAGGTGTCCTGTTTCTGCTTCCTCCAAGCTTCCCCTCCAACCTGGCAGAGCATGAGACTCGGAAAGTCCTTGGTCAAACCAAACATTCTAAGCCATAACTATGAACATTGGTGTTATCAGCACTGTTTCCAGGCCGAAAGTCAAAAACACAGCGCTGCACCAGCTACTAAGAAGGAGAAAAATGATTGCTACTGCTGAACCCATGACGAGCTATAAATATCCTGTAGATTCTTTGACTGTTTTGCGCTTTGTGACTATTAGACTTACCATTGATAAATAGATGTGGATAGAGCTATTAGCAGTAATGGTATACATCTCTGTAGTACTCAGTGTATTTTGCACACATGCTGAAGACATGAAAAAATGAAAATTCCCTGCGGAAAATTTTGCTGTCTAACGTAACAGGAAAGAAAAATTTTTAAGAACTAATGCCAGCAGAAAATAAGTGAGAAAGATACGAATAAGTACCTTAGTGCTTTAAAGTTTATTTACCTATGAGTCAGTAAGATTTCTCTCTGTCTACTTTTGTATCTGATTATTTGCAAATATTTACAGTAACCACTGCTAAAGGTTTCAAGACATTTTAGTTGTGGAACCACTTTTGTAAAACAGGTTCTATTTTGTCCTGGTTTCAGCTGTAATACATCAATATTATAATCTTAAATACTGGCATAAGTAACTAAGTTTCTGTTAGACAAGAAATCCAGTTTGTAACCAACATGACTCCACTTGGATCATGACCTGTAGCATAGAACTGCAAGCTCAAGTCATGACTTTACAGATCACCTCTAGGCATTGAAAAGATATATGCATTAAACATTTGTACTTCAAAGAGACATGTCCAGAAAAACTCTGTCTTTAGTAGTCTGATCATCTAATCCAAGAAATGTCTCTGTGCTCAGAACAAAAGAGATTAATTTCTCTGAAAAATGAGACTCGTGTTATCTTTTTGCAAAATGTAGATCTGAGTCCTTTTACTAATAACTGGAGCACTTTCTCACAAACTACAGCAAATATCTCAATCTCATTAACGTGAATAGTTTAAAGTCCCAGAAACTACTAGTTTGTGTCCTCTAAGTGCTAAGTGAACTCGTCGTACTTGTCTAGCTTTTCCAGTGTGAGACATATCCTGGACTAAGAGCTTGCATATATTATACCATGTGAGTGTTAGCTTCGGAATTAACAGTGCCCTTGGCATTCAAATTTCATCTGTATCAGACAGTGAACAATGTGAAGATAAAAACCAGCTTGTCTCCAGCACCATAGGGTGGGATTCAACTTTTCTCTTTAAATTTCTACAGTGTGTCAATTTATGAGATGGCTGTCTAGGCTTCAAACAAATGGACAGGAGATTTAATCAAATATAGTTAATGTAATCTGGAGAGTAATTTCTCTCTTCATAATTACTCAGGCAGGTATAGATTCAATTACATTAACATATTTTGAGATGTTCTACCATATATAAGGCTTCACAGCTGTGTTATTCATGCACAGTGTCAAAAAAACTATGTATCTATAGAAAACTTGTCCTTTTTTGGCCCAGCAGCTGGAGGATAAGTGGGCCACTGAATAGCAGCTGTGTGTTTTCAGTGTAAGAAAAAAAAAAAATCTCCAGAACAGCAGAAAAACAGAGAAGAAAAGAATGAAAGAAGCCAGAGTTATTGCTTCTTATTTACGCATTTATTTATTTGTTTGTTTGTTTGTTTATTTATTTATTTGCTTATTTGTAGGAAGAGTAAATAAAAAGATTGGGGGAGAGGTATTGAAGAACTCAAAGAATGTGATTCAATTTTCTTTAACAAGTTCAGATGAGATTCTTGTCAAAGAAGTCTTTGAACACAACTTGGTGTCTAAAAGTGGTCATTAGTGGCAGTAAGCAAGCAAATCCTGGAGAATTTGTCTAAATATATAAATATATAAATTCTCATGGCTTATTACAACCAAAGTCAAAGGAGTTGCCTTTTATCTTAATTTGGAATTTAGATTATTCTCAGAAGGCTTCAGTATCCCATTCAATAGTATGATTACACCGACAGATATCGTGCATCATAATCCAGAAGTTGGTTATGGATACTTAAAAAAATCCATGAAACAGCTTTTCTTTGTTTGTTTGTTTGCCTTTTTTTTTTTTTTTTAATTTTGGTTTGCCATAATTCTCTGATTTCAAATGTTTGCACTTATTTCCTTCTTGAGGCATTGTCCGTAAGAACAAGCAGTTTTTGAGGGGTGTCAAGATAAGCCAAGGATAATTATAGAAGGATTTACTTCAAGTAAAACCAAAAAATTCCTAGGTCTATAGGTGATGTCAACCTGATGAAGTTGAAGCATGACAAGTGCAAGGTCCTACACCTGGGTGGGAACAATCCCAGGTTGGACAGGGAAGAGATTCAGAGTAGCCCTGTGGAGAAGGACTTGGGGGTGTTGGTATATGAGAAAATGAATGTGAGCCAGCAGTGTGCACCTGCAGCCCAGAAAGCCAACTGTACCCTGGGCTGCATCAAAAGCAGCGTGACCAGCAGATAGAGGGAGGTGATCCTGCCCCTCTACTCTGCTCTTGTGAGATCTCACTTGAAGTACTGTGTGCAGTTCTGGTGTCCTCAAAATAAAAAGGACATGGAAGTGTTGGAACAAGTGCAGAGGAGGGCCAAGAGGATGATCAGGGCACTGGAGCACCTCCCGTATGAAGATAGGATGAGGAAGTTGGGGCTGTTCAGCGTGAAGAAGAGAAGGCTGCATGGAGACCCCCTAGCAGCCTTCCAGTATCTGGTGGGGCCTATAGGGATGCTGGAGAGGGACTCTTCATGAGGGACCGTAGTGACAGTACAAAGAGTAATGGGTTCAAACTTCAACAGGGGAAGTTTAGATTGGATATGAGGAAGAAATTTCTTACTGTAAGGGTGGTGAGGTATTGGAATGGGTTGCCCAGGGAAGCTGTGAATGCTCCATTGTTGGCGGTGTTCAAGGCCAGGTTGGACAGAGCCTTGGGTGGCATGGTTTAGTGGGAAGTGTCCCTGTCCCTGGCTGGGGGGGTGGAACTAGATGATCTTAAGGTCCTTTCCAACCTTAACTATTCTATGAATTTATGATTAAGGGGAAGGGGTTGATAGAATGTTGCCTATTAGACAGCAGTGCTGCATTAATCCTCTATGTACTTCATATGATACTGAGATATTTACAGGGGAGGGTAAAGATAAGGCCATTTAAACTGCTTATATAAATATGCAATTATAAATGTCCATTGATTTAAAATACTGATAAATGAATAAACGGGTGCTTTAGAAAATTTTGTGGACAAGAAGCTAACCAAATTCTTTGTAAAATATTATTCTGACCTATTGTACTATTTCTCCCCTAAAAATCTGACCAATCTGACACTCTTCTTTCAAATACATCTTGTTTTGATTGAGGTATGAAGCACATTTTCCCTGCATCACATGAAATTCTTCAAGTATGTCATTATTCTTGTACATATAAAACAATTTCTTTAATGGCAACTTACCAGTTTTCACCTTTTGTTATTTTGGTGGGTTTTTTTTCAACTATCATCAAAAGATTGATCTCCCTGCAGGACCACTGGCAAATGCAATCAATTTTTAAAATACTTTTCAGTCTTCAGTACCAAAGAAAAGTCATGGAGCAATTGCGTTTCTAAGTTAAAGGGCAATTTGAGCCTATACTAATTCTATAACTTCAGGCAATAAATATCCAATGTTACAACTTTGCCACATAAAGTGTTTCAAAATTGAGCCCTGAATCCTAAACCTCTGGGACAGAAATTATTCTAGGCCACAGGTCTGCTAACGCAATGATTCTTTAAGGAAGAAGTCTCAGCTATATAACAGAGACTCATTGCCAGAGACCAGCATGAAGAAGTACTGGGGGAGGCAGAATATGGCAGCTGTCAACCATCCTTATAGCTTCCCAGATAGTGGAGCCAAATTATTCCTGTTCGGAACTTGGAGCTCTACTTTGTCTCCTGCAGCAGCCAACCCAAAGGGACAAATCGGGTAGCCAGAACAAGAGCTCTGTGATAATCAGGGACTGCAGAGCAGGTGCAAAGTAGAACAAAACATAACCTGGGGGGAATCGGCATGTAAAGGGAATCAAAGACTGGCTGCTTGAACCAGTTGATTCTACTTTATAGTTCCATTAACATGAAAGGAAAATATAAGGTTTTGGCCCAATATATGCGAGAAATAAATATTATGATTCTGATATCTTGACTTTTGACTTTTTTAAGGTTAGAAACATGGAAAGAAAATGTAAATGATATGGTGCTTGCTATTTTTTTAATTTTTAAACTAAATTTTCCTAAGTCATTTTATAAGGAAATTTAGATTATGAAGAAAAGCTTCATAATTAAAAAAAAAAAATCGACAAAACCCTAAGGCAAAAGTGAAATAAGTAAAGTAGTGTGAGCCTAATTCTAATTCATATTAGACAGTCTTATGCTACTCTCTCTATTACCGCAGAGAGGTTTGGAAATACTTGTAAAAGTAATTTATGCCCACTTTAAAGCCCATTTATACTGCCAGAACAGTGATAACTGAGTCACAGAGCTTCTGAGTCACAGCAGTCAACATCAGTCAAAAAATTGTAAGTGTGTGTGTATTAATTACAAGTGTCTCAAACTGTTATTCGTCTTTAACACATCTAAAAAATTGCAGTAAGCAAATCAGTGAGGAAAAGCTGTCATGTCAGCCAGGCACCTAATTACAGAGGATTACAGACTGGAATTTTTAAACTGAAAAGCTTTCATTAACTTGACTGAGAGCAGAAACAGACTGCTGCAGAGTGGTCTTAAAATTTCAATAAATATAGAATATAGAATAATTGGAATAAAGTTTGTACAACCTATAAATAGCAAATTATTTGACCAAAATGTTGAATGACCATTCGCAAATGACAAATCACTAGGGCTGGCAGCAAAAATTCACCTGTTTTACTGATCCAAATTTCTCATTTAAGATAATTTTGCAAAAGTAAAAAAGAGTTAAATAATTCTTTTTATGACAAAATTTAAGAAAAAATGAAGAATCCTAAAGTTAGAATATTCCAATATGTTATAAATAATGATATCTTTTTCAGAGATATCCCTCTTGAATTTACCCCTTTCCCTTACCTACCTTACCTGCTGTTCCAAAAGATGAAAAGTGTGGATTTTTAAAGTCAATTCTAGTGGCAAAAATACATTGACCCTCATGTAATACAGCTGGAGAATTGAAACAATTTATAAATGTCATTCGGCAGTAGACTACTTGTTGAAATTGTTAACACTTTTTAAAAAGCCATTCATATCTGAGAGGTAAAGATTCACCATGTAATGATCAAATCCCTGATAGTCATTAAAATTAAGGACCCTGCTGAAGAGCAGCTTCAGATAAAGACTTGCAGAGAATAAAGATTATCAGAGACAGACAAACACATGGTACATGTGACGCTAGCTCCAAAGAAATTATCCCTTTATTCTGCAAGATAATTCCAGGCATAGCCAGCTAATGAGCAATAACCCTTGACATAACTAAGGTAGAAGTATTTCTTCTTTACTTGTCTTCACCTTCTTCAATTCACAATGCTAAAAAAGTTTTAACTAGCACAGTGCAAGCTTGGAACTTAGAATCTGATATTCTCGCCATTTAGCTAATGTAATTTCAATTTGCAGTTTAAATTTCTATCATTTCAAGTATCTTTAAATGCATATGGTAGATTTAGTGTTAGCCTTTTGTCTTGGCCGTGCTGGAACATAGACTAATTCTAATTCTGCTTGTGGTGCTCAATCTGTATTGCATATGTGAAATACAATAAATTCTTGTCTGTTTTTTGATGGGTTTGTTTGAGCTGTTCTATTTACAAGAGACAGCAAGAATGTCCTCCTCCTGCTGGCTTCTCCCCCCTGGAAGGAATACAATACTGGGCTGTTTATTAAAGACCGCTAGAGTACGTTATCTGGAAGCATGCATTTCAGTATCACATAAACCAGTTTCAGTATGCCTTTCCTGCATTCCTTTAAGACCACCTACTTAACAGATAATAATAGCAGCTGACACAGACATCTAATGAGATTTCCTGGATTAATGAATAGCAAATAGTGGCATTAACTGAATGGAAGGTATCAGATCACCCTTATGTATATAACATGACCAGAAGAAGGCTTCACCCTGCCTGATTTTAGTCTGTTTTACTGAAGAATTTCTGTAAAGAAGTGGGATTAGAAGATAAGAGTCAAAGATTACAGGGCTCAAACGTCAGTAGGTGTGCAGGAACAGACAGAGAAAAGATATGTTTCTATTCTATATTGGGTCAAACCTCAAAATTAAAGTTTTGTGTATGAAGATGTTCACCATTCAATTCTCAGTTCTCCAGATAGAACACACATGAAAGTCAGGGAGTTTGATTTTTAGTTCTTCAATCTCTGAAGTCAAACGCACTGTGCACAGTTAATTTTTCTCTGAGGTAAAGGACTTTAAAAATGCGATGTATTAAATATGTGTTAAATTTAATGAGTGTGAACCTCTGGAGTTTGGAGCCATCCTATGTGATGTCAGCACTTGATACATGCCCTTGAAATATCCAGAGTTCTAGCATGTAACTTTTAAAATTCTATTCTTACACATCCAAGAACATGATTAACTTCTGTTAAAATTAATCTATGAACAAATTGTTATGTAATTCATGATTATCAATATTCTAAGTGAAGATCTCCCTTGATCAAATCTCAGCTGAGTAAATTGCTATTAAAATCTTACAAACATTAAATATGCAGAATCTAATCCTTCTGCTAGTAAACCCAAATACCATCTTCAGCAAATAACTTCAATTCCATGATTAATGCCATGGAAATCAGAGTCGATATTAGATATTAGAAAAAAAATCTTTACTGTGAGGGTGGTGAGACACTGGAGCAGGCTGCCCTGAGAAGGTGTGGATGCCCCATCCCTGGAAATATTCAAGGCCAGGCTGGATGAGCAACCAGGTCTAGTGGAAGGTGTTCCTGCCTGTGGCAGGAGAGTTGGAATTAGATGATCTTTAAGGTCCCTTCCAACTCAAACTATTCAGTGATTCTACAAAAAATATAATAAATACATCATCAGAGCACACTGACATTTACAGTTAAAGTGGCAAATCCCATAAGAACATGAAAAAGGGTCATTCTGACCAAATAGTCGTGACTTGCCAAAAATTACGAAGGCAACATTGATTTAAAGGAAATCAAATGTACACCCACTAAGAGAAAATGTTCTGTAACACACTTCCAGAAACTCGAACAATTAAAAAGAAGAAACAACTTCTAAGCTTCATAAAGTTTCACAGGCTGCAGAAGTGACAAATTTTAGCACTGCAATGTGGGTACAAGATTTCCCAAGGATACTTTAAGATCAGTAGCACACAAAAATCACCCTAGGATGGGCATACTTAGTGCATCAAGATCTTCTCATACACATCCAGTTGTACATCTCAAAGCTCAGCGTTAAACTTTAAAGTTATATTTAAAATTCAAAAGGGAGATTGATGTGAGCTTTACAAAAATGAACTGAAAAGTAATTTTGTATAGGGAAGTGAATTTAAGAGAAGGTAATGACATTTTAAGCCACCAGGAGGCTGAACAGAAAGTGTTGGAAAAGAGTCTGAGAAGCACTATGTAGTTGATTTTTAGAAAGGAAGACTGAAAAGATATGAGAACCCTCAGTCTCACAACACAAAAGAAGTCTGCATGTAAATATAGTCAGAGGAAATTAAATAACTGTTGTAAAAGCTCCATGAAAGTGTGACAAGCTGCTATCCAGCTACCTTAGTCATGTCTAGCATCAACGTGTATCCTTAAAAAACTTAACAAGTTTTAGCAAAGTTATCCTTGTTTTACGGTTTATTTCTCAAAGACTCATAGAAGATGATACACATAGTTCATAGACTTCTGCTTGTAAAACAATTACACTTCACTGAGCACAGGAGGCATACAAGTGTAGGCAGAATAATAGAGCACCAGTGCAAATATCTGTACCTCTGCTTCTTCATCATTCTTATCAGCTCTTTCTGGTCACATTAGATTCCTTAGTGGAGTCCAGATTATTCTTTTTCATTTTCCGTTTCCTGTATTGCCTCCTGATCATTCACCAAATATTGCTCTTTTCCAGTTTATGTCTTTTTTTAGGGTTTTGTTTCTTTGTTTTTTGTGCCTCTGGAGTGGAGAAAGATCACTTCCTTCATAACTTCATGGCTGTCCTTGTTTTCTCTGATCCTCTTTCCCTTTTTTTTTTTCTTAGAAAATTAATGCCTTGCTACTTATCCCAGAACACAAGGGGGTCTTGGAAACTGTAGGCTTTGAAATCCCCAAAAAGTCAACTTGAACTATATGTCTAGAGAAAATAAGAAGTTACTGTAGTTTCTGCAGGGATACCCACTAGAGAAAAAACAAATAATAGAGTTTCACCATTTTGTTTTTCCCAGTACCATTTTTAATGGAATGAACTTCCACTAAATGACAGTGAAGAGTAGGAAAGAGAAGAATAGTGGTTCAAAACACAAAATGGATTTTTTTTTTTTTTTTTTTTTTTTTTTTGGCATTTAGAAAGGCTTTGCGTTTAAAATTGTAAGTGCACTAGTTCCTACAAACTGGTACAAGTCAGATATATGAACCGGTATTCCCAAGAAGAACAATAAACTGGAGTGTTTTCTTTAATTCACAAATCAGTCTAATTGTACGAACCAATAAAACAGCTATTAAAAACTATGATTAGATATTTTTCTTGTAGAATAATGCTGAACATATGCATGCACCCTGACTGTAGATGTATGAAACCTAACTTTCTTGCCTGTTAGGCAAAAATGTTAGGATAATTCATTTGGATATTGCATGATTTTCTTTTGCTTCAGAAAATATTGTGCATCTGTACATCTGTAAATAAGCGAGTGAGATGGAGGTGGCTGTTAGATGTTTGCTGTGTTCTTGAGAGTTCTGCAATCTTTTATCCACCGTTAATAACCATATTCCACAGTTTTACAGATAATGTGCTCAGATGCTCAGATCCTGAATTTTGTCTACCCATTTTAAAATATCACTGCTCTGACTGATTTCTGATTATGTCAATGCCTTTTTCACTCAGTATGTTTTTCTCATTTCTGACCATTTGTGTCAACATGACTTTGAAGTTCTTGGGAAAGGATATTTCTTTTTACCTGCATTTAAAATAGGATGGAAAAATCAGAATTTTGTTCTATAAGGCATGGGAAGTTGTACAATATTATCTCAATATTTGAATGAATTTGGGGTGGAATTTTTTCCAATACATGCTATACTTAATCGCATTTTACAAAAACCCACTGCAAAGAGCAACAGTTTAGTTATATGTCTTCAACATCTTTTGAATACAGGTGCATACAGTAAAAAGTTACCTTGTGCCTCTGCTACTTTTTTTACCAGTACTATATCACTGTATCACCAAAGTCATAATTTTATTTATATTTCAAAACAAGATATTCTCCTCAGTCAAATAGTAGGTGTGTAAATGGATTTGGATCCTTATTTTCAGGTCATGCAAGCAGTGTAGTTGGGCTGGAGTATGCCTCAGTTCTGAATCATGTTCATAACTTCAAAAAAAATTTAAAATATATGTATACAATAGGATCAAGGAGCTTTTTAACAATTTATATATTTCATTGTTGAGCAGTTCCTCCTGTGAAGAAAGAACAGCCAGAACTACCCGTCCAGACTAGAGGTTAAGACCTTGAACTGGAATTAAGATCTTAAAACTGTTTCAACTCTAGACTTCAAATTATAATCGAGACTAACTTTTAATTTCCCTGTTATATTTGAGTATAAATCCATATTAAAGGTCTCTGGATCTGTCAGGAACAAATGGGAATGATGAACAAAGCTTCTGCTCAACTTTGTTCATAAACCGTTTTATCAGTGTCTTCCTGTTATTTCTGTCCTTTTGGTAATGCAAGTTTTTCAGGTGTGTTTGCTGAAGCAGTAGAGAAATGATTTTTCCTTTACTCTGTTAAGCAATCTACTGGGAGATGGGTTTTGGTGGTGGTGATACCACTCCTATTTCTGCACACTATTACATGCAGTATAAACTCTGATACTTCAGCTGAAAATGAAGAAATATATGAGGAAAGTCTTTGGGCCTCTAGAGGCAGACATATGGTGGAGTGGGAGTTTTTCTTTAAGGTATGAAACATTAATATTGTTAAATGATAGCTAAGCATCAACCATTTAACATTTAACACCATTAAATGGTGTTAAAGGTGCACATGCACTTTTAAAACCGCTTTGAAATGTATCAAAAAGCTATTCTGAAAGCTATATGGCAGAAATAAGACAATTTTTAAAACTGTTTCCAGTAACTTCAGGTTGAATATAGAATTATTCACACTTGTCTGTACTTTGGAAAGCCTGCGATTCTCATATTCCCATCATCTGATCCTGCAGCTCTGGATCTCTTTGATTACTTTTTATTATTTAATTTATTTTACTATTTTATTTCTAAGCCTTTCAGTTAGTCAATAAGAACAAAACTTCCATTTTCTTCCAGGCAAATTCATTTTTCTACCTGAAAAAAACTCAAAATTTAATCAATTCACTGGATATAAAGCGTTTTTTTATAAGCTACATGGCATCATAATGGCTGATACTAATGAATAAAAAGTTCTGAAACATTTAGTAACAACATTTGGTTTGGCTTAAAAATCCTTTGATTATGCTTTGCATCTGCTGTGTAATCAACAAAGGTGGCACTACCTATCATAACTTATGGAGGACTTTGATAACAAGTAGCTATTAAAATTATCTCCTACAGTCTTAAAAGATAATTTTCATAGTTGTGAGAAAATAAGTTACATAAAAAATCTACATATAGAGCAAAACCAACGTGATCCAAACTAAAAATAGATATTAAAATTTCAGCTTTGTGAGTAGTATGTGCAGCTACTCACAAAAAGCTTCTGGAGAAAAAAAAAAAAAGCTAGCTTACAAACATTCTTAAAGTAGTTAATTTTAAGTGTTCATGGTATAAGATTTACTTGGTTTTGATTGTTTATGTTTTGTTTCTTCTTCAGAATTTATTGTGATTTTTATGTTATCTATATATCATATTTCACAGCAACATTTTCAGTATGTTCATAATGTTGGTCAATGAAGGAGCAGAATATCAGGTATCTTATTTTTGTGATTAATGCAGCATGAATGGTGAACATGTATTTATGTTACATTTTGCAATGCTCTGAATCAATAAGCAACTGTGAGTGACCACTACATATGTTTTTGATCAGATAATATATGATTTCAGTGGAAATTCCGAATGCCAACCACCATGGTTATGTCAGTAAACAGAAATTATAGTTTAAAATTGTATTTTAAAGTAACATTTTAACATAAGAAAAAGAGACCGAGCTTTGACTTCTTAATTACGTATTTTCCTGTTTCAAGAAACAGATAGGTAACGGAAACAAAGTATTTGTAAACATTTCTCTGAAGAAAGTCTGTTCATCTGATTTTATAGTATTTTACAGAATTTTAATTTTGTTGCTTTTTGAGAATATTTGTGTGCTTAGTTTCTAAAAACTGTTGTGTAAAGAAAATAAACAGTGAGATGAGCAAGAATATGACCTGGTACAGATTTTTTTGAGTATTCTGTCAAGAAATTAAGATGGCCTTCTAGAATCTTGGAAGAAGAAACAATATTTTCTGTCTTGGATGATCCTCATACAGAATAAAAAGCAAATTATAAAATTATAACTTTCAAGAGTGGTTACTGCAGGAAGTTCAGAAGCAACCCAGGGAGACCAAGAAGCTATTGCATTAGTTTAATCAATCCTCGGCTTTTGTGACAATCAAAGTAAGTAAACTGGCAATTTATAAAGAAAAGGAGAGATTAACTGAGTAATTATAATTATTATGAAGTTTTTTAGAATTTTCTAATTTCATTATTTATGTTTTTTAACAAAAATATAAATGTTCTTTAAAAAGCAATGCACAACATTAGGAAAATTACTGAAAATATTGAAGTAAGTAGACCAACAATTTGTCCTAATTATTTCTATTTGATATGAGCTTTAGAGTAGTCTTTCTCTGAAATAAACATCAGAAATGTACTGTATCAGGTGCATGTATTTTATCAGCCAACACATGCTGAATTAATGGACTTAGACTGTAATAGCTCTAATGGCTGCCACAACACTGTCTGCACTGTTATTTTTGTGTAAACCTCCTCGTAAGTAGCAATTGTATAAGTTTAGCTACTGAGTCTATAATTGAGGAATTCATTAGCAAGTGCTAAAATTATTAGCGATTTTAATCTCAGGGATTTCAACTGTACTTTAAGATATTCCTAATAGCTTTAAAAAAAAACTACAGGGAAACTGCAAAAGCCCTCATATAACATAGAAAGTTTAAGTGTGCGCCACCTAAACAAACAGGTCTAGCAACATTTTAAATATTCTTAAATACTTGATAATGCACATACAAATAAACTTATGCAAAATACTTCAATCACAGGAGAAAAAAAAAGAAAGAACAGCAAAACAACAAACTCCACAACAAACCCCCCCGCTCCCCTCCCACCAAAGCATATGCTTTCATTCCTTGCCGAGATCAAAAATTACAGGCGACTGTGTTTTAGACTGTGCTTTACTCCTTCTGGTGCTCATGTAGCTGCTTTTGGTTCTGTTTTCAAAGAACGTATTCCCTGACAATTTTGGAGTTCTAGAAGACAATTTCTATGGCTGAAAATAGTTACAGAATTCTTATTAAAGTGGAATAGTAATTAATAATTAAATAAAAAAACCCAAAAGCTTAAAGGGTATGGTTTTGTAGATAAAGTGATGCTTTATAAAATTAAAAAAAAAAAAAAACAAAACAAACAAACAAACAAACAAAAAAAACCACAACGAAAAAAAGCAGTGAACACAGAACTTGCCAAACAGATAAAATGTCCATGTATTTCAGATTTTGTAGTGGAGATGCCTCTTGGGATTTTAGAAGAAAGTCTTTACTGGAAAACTATGGATTATTTCTCTACAGAGAAAGACTTTTTTCCACATTATATTTAATATTCTTTGGTCTTAAAGATCAAATCTGGCAATGAACTTTAAAATTCATTCTTTATTTATAAAATCAGGTTTTGCCTTTTTCTAATTTTTAATTTTATTGGATATTCTCTTCTCATGGTGCATGAACAGGAGAAAAATTGAAACCTCTCTTGCTGCCTGCTCATCTCCTGTAATTCAACAATTTCATTTCTGTTTGCATCTCAGATTATTATGCTCAAGCACTTTACTTATCTCAAAATATTCATCCAAATATTCAGCATTGCAGAAATTTTCCAGCCAACTCCTAAATCATCAAATACTTTCCTTTCAACTTGTTCAACCACGCGCAGTCCATGAAGGAGCCTGTAGGAGAGCTTTAGCAATCAGTCATGAAATTTGCAATATAAGACGTCACCATGCCCATAATATGGCCATAACAAGTTAACTGAGATCATATGGAATAATATAATGCTACCATGTAAAGCATTTCTGCCATAATAAAAATCTGTGCTATTGCATAAGCATTCAGGCTATATCAAAAGCAAATGAGTGAGAGAGTTAAATAAGTTCTCTGAGCATGTATACAGAAGTATTTACTGAAAATGCATTGAAATTTCTATCAGCTGTCTCTGCCAAACTCAATAATCAAAACAATGTGGTTTGGTCAATTTGTGCACGAGGCAGTTGTTTTGTGGAGTAATTGTTATGCCTGCAGGGAGCTTAGTGACCACAGCTACCAATCAACAGTACACGTAATATAACATCCTAACATTGCTTTTCTCTACGGCAAGACTTAACATGCTGTCGACAATACTAGCAAGATTGCTAGGTTTTCTCTGAATTGTTCTAAAAATGTCTGTGGAAATTGAATGTAAGCGGAAAAAGCGTCATTGGAAATACAAGAATGAAATGTGGCATTACTCTTATTTTTGGCTAATCTGTCAAACTGTTTTCGTCCTTTGCCAGTCTAATTCAACCAAAAAAAGATTATAGAATACAAATTCCTAAATATATGTTTACTTGTTGTTACTAAGCATACCCTCCTTGGTTCTCCTTTGAAAATCAGTCAATACTACATCTCATGTGTACAGATTCCACCACAGAGTTTTTCAGTCCTGACGATGGCAGAAGAAAATGTCTCACAGATCTCAAAGGCAGATTCAGGAGAAAAAGATAACTGCTGAAAGAGGGACTCAGACTTAACATTTACCTTATGAGCCAGAAATTTCTTTCAGAAATGCATGTTTTCTGACTCACTGTTGCCAAATTTCATTTTTTCTCACTTATTTTCATTTCAGCTAAACTGCTTAGATAGACTGTTGCTTACTTATTCTATTTAGATTGTATGGTCGAATTTTTAAAACAGAAATATTGGGAATTTTAATATAATGAAAAATAAACTACATTTTCCCTCAGAAAATTCCTGCTTCTTGTGGATGATATGCCAAAGACTTGTCTGATTATATCTATAGTATTTTTAAATAATGTAGGAGAAAAAAATAGAATGCAAGACCTCCATGTTTTTTAGCATGCAAGAGAGCAATATTGTCTCACTAGCACTTGGGCATAACTGACTATTGTATCTCTAAGATAACATAGGCTTAACACAGCCTTGATTGGGATTGTTTGCTTTAGCTCATTTGAATGTGTTTTGGTTTTCATGTTGTTTTTTTTTCCCCCACACATTAACTTTCAAAGAGGAAATACTTCAATTAGCAACATGGCAATTTCAGTGTGTTTGCAGATTTGACACTTGGCTAATACTGTTTCTCTACAGTTTAAAGTTAGCACATACTTGTCTTTTCTTATTGTACTTCTGCTATCAAGTCTATCTGTCTTTTGTTTTCCAGCACTTCTATTGTAAGAATGAGGTGACACAAGTAGGAAGAACTTTCCCAACCAGATGAATCTGTAAAAATTCAAAGTAGAATTTAATCGGCTTGTTATCTGTTACTTTTGGTTTTTAGGAGGTGCACTACATATTTCAGTCCTTCCACGGAGCTGTGTTGGTTAGTTTTACAAACTGAGAATGTGTCTGTTGGTTTAGGAAAACCTTCATCGGTTTAGAACAAAATAAATCAGAAAAGGGATATCAGAAAGATTTTTTGTATATTCTGTTTGACAGGCTTTGCAATATGAGAACCACTTCTTCAGGTGTTTTTTCCAGTTTCCTTCAAAATGTCTGAAGTCAGAAGCTTCAAAAACCCATTATTTGCAAAAGAATCACCTTTCACTTCTCCAAATGAGGCTTGGCTGGATGAAGTACAGAATTAGATTTATTACTGGCAGCAATCAGAAGGTGCAATTAATCCAGAAGAAGGTAAAATTTAATCCCCCATGATGTCATTCAGAGTGTTACTGGAACTAATACGTGATGTTTCTATAACTCTGATAAATATAATTCAAAGAAAGTCATGTAGTTATCTTAAGGTAAATGTCATTATTTTCAGTGAAGTCTTCCCCAACTGAAAAGCCAGCACATATTCAAATAGCTAACTATTATTCTTCCTCAATTACGTAATTGGCAAATGGCTGGGCACCAAGATATTCTTTCAGAAAGGTTGTTTCTAATCTTCTAACTTCTATGCCAAGATTCAATAGTCTGCAAATTTTTAGAAACTAGAATAACAGGGTTTATAATGGAAACACTACCACACTTGTGGCTATAGATGTGCCATCTACTGCTGTAATAATCAGTAGATAATTGCTTTTAGCTTTGCACTCAGTGAATAAGGACAGATGAAATTTTTCAATAAAAGATGAGTTTTGCTGTGAGAAAGTTCATTTCAGGACATGTCCACAATATTAAAAAAACTGCAGCTTGCTCTGTGATTTCTCAATGTTTTTTGTTGTTGGTTATTTTTTAATTCAGGAGGACTAGCATGAACAAAAATAACTAGAATGAAAAGCCAGATAGCTAACTGCTTCCCGCGTATCCATCAAACACAACAAATCAATGTACCATGCACAAGTCGATGTGAAGAGCTAAAATGAATTGTGATTTGATGAATCAGCTCATACGGAGAGAAGCCTGCAGATGTTCTCCAAAAGTTCTAAAAGCAGCTTTGCATCAAGTACCTTCCTAGTGAATTTCAGCAAGAATTCCCATTTAGAAAAAAAAAAAATGCTGTATGTCTGACAGCATGAAAATCACCCAACCTACTTTATTTTATAGCAATACTGAATTTTAGTCTTTTTATTAGGAATGAAAATAGCCAACCCACCACCGCCACAAAACCAGTGATTATCAAAATCACATTACGGATTCTAACTTTAATAATATTTCACTATATTGAAGTAGTCATTATTACGGTAAATTATATCTAAAGGAGTGGATTTAGCAAAATGCCTTTTATAGCTATCATTTACCACTACTTTCATTAATCAATCACTGCTTAAAATACATTCTTCCAGGTGTTAATTTGAACCACAGGGTAATGTCCATATAAACTGTGCCAGGGGGTGGTTTCTTTCATCATGAGAATATTTCAATATTTTATCTGTAAAAACTTTCCTTTTAATCCAATTTTCAGAAAGCAGAGATGAAATCATTAGATAGTTATTTATTATTGTTTTGCTTCCCACTGGTGTTTCTAACTTAATCTGAACCCTTGAAAGCCTTAAGGAGTGTTGCGATCAGGGAAAAAAAGAAATAGGCAAAGGTTATGTACGTGCATCTACTATTTTCTGCTTTCTTTTGTACTGATACTAGGTGCCATATAGCAGCCCAGAGCTACCTTAAAAAATAGTTACAGGACATACAGATGAAACCATCTTGCACTGTTTAGGAATGCAATTCTGTATTTAGCCTTATTAGCAAATGTAATAATTTACGTTCTGCTTGTATTTGTGAATCTAGAATTATACAATTTAAATCACCTAGATTTAAATTTAAGAGGTCTCAAAATACTTAAAAAGATCAGCTGCTCCTATTATCTTGTTTTAATTCTTTTTCTACCTCCAAACAATATAAAAAAGGGATTCTCCATTTCCTTCTGAAATTCCACCCACCACTTTTCTAATTAATTCTTCTTAAAATAAGATGCAATCACAGTGACTGGAAGACCATTGCAATGAGTTCAGATTAAATCAAACCGGGATGGCTAATTGAAAGACTCAAGACAGGGTGGTAACAGAAGTGAAAAATTGACCGATTTGTGAATACACAGCTGAGGTTGAAAGTTACCATGCCATTTAGTTCACTAATTAATAATATCCTCAGTCACACTGCACTCAGCCTCAGTTTCTATTTTATTCTTTTAATTTGTGGATAGAATGTACACTCCTGCAATGTGTCAAGTAGATTTTTAAAAGGTTATAATTCCATCATTAACTTTTCAGTTACACAGTCACTCATGATTCACTTTTTTATTTTTCACCTTTTCTTCCTCACTTGCTCTGCTCTACTAAACCTCCAGCCAATAGATATATATACAAAAATTCTCTTATCTAGACACTCAAATTGGGAAATAAAGATCTTTCAGAGTTCATCAAATCACAGATATTATAACCATTGTAAAAAAAAAAAAGGCTGTCTCTTAAAGCAGAATAGAAATTTCACTCTTTCCTTTTCCTTCTTACACTGATTAGTTGGAAATTGAATAAATTATTTTCAATCCATGTATGAGGCTCAATATTTTTAACTACATCATATGAAGTCTGGATAGAATACCTTACTTTTGCAAAGTGGATAGAGTAAATATAGGATTATATACTCTCTATAGTATAAAGAGAAATATATATGCAACAAGAAATGTCAAGAGTTTTTCTTTTAGGTAGTACTCTTCCTATAATATTGGAGCAGCACAAGCACCATTTCATTGGTAACAACAGAATAGGACCAAAATATGTGTTTCAAATGAGTGAATGATCTGTCATAGGAGTGCTTTTAGGTTTTGCTAAGTATGTATTTAATCCTATTTAACTTAACTGGAAGATTAGCTTGTAAATAAGTTTTGACCAGAAGTAGAAAGAGTTGTGGAAGAAGCATGAGATATTTCCCCTTTCTGTGGCTTATGAAAGGCTTTGAGAAGAATGAGTCATCTAAGATTATGCTCTTTCAAGTTATTTTCATTAGATACAACTTGTTTTTTCATTAAATTGTCATCTCATCAAGGCAATTACCTGCCCCAGACAAGCAGATAAAGGCCCTATTGCTATCTTTTGCTTGTGACATTTGAAAAAACAAATAATGTGGTCCGCACACAACCTAGGGCCTATGAGATCCTTTCTCATTCTGCTAGACCAGATTTTCATAAAATGGTAACTGTATTGATCTGCTGATTAAGACACTCTGATTTTACTATGTAAGTTAAGAAATACTGTGTTTTAAGTGTTCTAAAGCATCTGAAAATAAAAAGGGGAATGACAAACTACTTCTAAGTCTTTTTTCAGACTCCAGGGATAATTATGCTGCCTAATGTCTAAGAAAAGGAACATGGTTCATAAGCTAAGTTAGAACACTTGATAATAATAGGGTGAGCTACATCGTTGTGCACTTTTTCTTAATTCTGCAGCCGCCTAAACATAATGTTTATTATGATAAAAAATCATTAAACTAATAGAATTTCCAATTAAACAACTTGTGTAAATTGAGAAATTTTTGGCAAGCAAAATACTATACTTTTTGAACGATTATATTTGATCAAATCATTTCACATTTGTCATATATCCTTAACAGCAAATATGTAACATTTATGTGGATTTACAGCAGTTTTGTGACTTCTGTTGAAGTTGATATGTGCCAAACTTGATTTATTCATTTGTATGAAGTTTAAATTACGAGCACAGTACAATGAACACATACTCTGGGTATTAGGTAGATTATCAGATATGCACAGTTTCTAAGACAGATGTGTGAAATCTATCTTGAGGGCATCTGATTTTCAGTTTAACTCAAAGATGTTTGCATTGGTGCCTTTCTCCTTTTGCACTAACTGTGAACAGTAGCATTTCAGCTGATACTGGCATAAAAAGGATCAGACATCTAATGAAACTCAAGCTATCAAGCTGTCACACAACATTTCATCTTTCTCTGTGATGTAACAGCATATTAAAGTGGAAAGTGAAGGTGGAAATAATACAGAAAATTAAGTTTACTACACTTGATCATTGTTGCTAACTCAGCTCTTTTACAAATAAATTTAATCCAAGGCAAGTGTTGCTATCAAACATTTGGAATCTCTATGGATAAAAATATTTCTCAAAGGTTAATAAAGACTGCTTGTAATGGAAAGTGATATTATGTAATTCTCGTCCAGCAGTGGCTAAAAACAAAACAGATATTAACCAATAACAGAGTATGTTACTGCATTTTCATAATGCAGTTTAATTTTCCAGTCCTTCAACAATAAAATAAGTGATTCAAGTTTAATAGAAAAAAAATGGAGTCAAAGGGAATGAAATATCTTACTTTTACAGCTGTGGGAGCCATTCATAATGTAGCAAATGCAAGTGTAATAGTAAATTATGAGAGGAAGATTGACAGGAAAGAAATCATTTTATAGTGTTAAGATTGTAGAAAAACCAGAACTGAATTAAACTCATTAGTGGAATAGCATCAGTCTGTACTTGAAATCACATTAACAAAATGATTTATATGATGAATTAACATTCCAAATTATTTTTTTCCCTGTTTTTTTTCCTTCTTTCTAATGTATGTATGTGTACAGAGTTTACGTGGCACAGTTTTGATAGCAAGGGGTTTGGAGGAGTGGCTTCTGGGTGATGAGACCAGGAGTTGCCCCCATGTCAGACATATTTCCAGGCAGCTCCAGAACAGTCCTGCTGCTGACCAAAGCTGAGCCAATCAGCAGTGTTGTTGGCACCTCTGTGATAACATATATTGCTGTGCAGCAGCTGTGAGAAAACGAGGAGCAAGACAAATGTGAAAGAAAGCCCTGCAGGCACAAAGGTCATTGCAGAAGGAGGACAGGAGATGCTGGAACTCCAGGTGCTGGACCAGACATCATCAACCTGCAGCTTGTGGTGAAGACTATGATGAAGTAAGCTGTCCACCTGCAGCCCATGGAGGGACATATGGCACTGGATACTCACACTGAAGCCTGTAGAGGTCTGCATGGTGGAGCAGGTGAATACACCCTCAAAGAAGCTGCAGCCCATGGTGAGTCTAGGCCAGAGCAGGCTCCTGGCGGGAGCCGCAGCCCATGGAGAGGAGCCTGCACTGGAGCAGGTTTGCTGGCAGGACTTGTAGCCCATGGGGCCCCACACTGAAGCAGTCTGTTTCTGAAGGACTGTATCCTGTAGGAAGGTTGCATGCTGGAGAAGTTCATGAAGAGCTGCAGCCCATGGGAAGGACTCATGCTGCCACAAGTGATGAAAGACCATATCCTCTGGGAGGGGTCCCATACTGTGGCAGCCAAAGAGTGTGAGGAGAAAGAAAAGACAGAGACTAAATGTTATGAACTGACCACAACCCTCCTTCCCCATCTCCCTGCACTGCTCAGGGGGAGGAAAAGGTAGAAGAGTCAGGGATGAAGGAGTGAAGTTAAGCCTATGAAGGAGTATGGGGGGACAGCATTTTGCTTTTGTCTTTGTTTTTCTCTATCCTACTCTATTTTCATTGGCAATAATTAAATCAGTAAATAATTAACCCCAAGTCAGGTCTGTTTCATCTGTGGTTGCAACTGATGAGTGATCTTCCTGTCTATATCTCAGACCACAAGCATTTCTATCTTATTTTCTCCTGTTCTGTTGAGAAGAGAGAGTGAAAGAGTTGATGGATGGGGGAGTTTGCATTCAGCCAAGGTTAACCCACCATACTATAGTTGTTGCTTTATTCTCTGTACACCTTATCAATGGCCAATAAATATGTTTGGAGATGGGACAAAGCCCATTGATAATGCAGAGAAAGAAAAGAAGTCCTCTGAACTGTTTGGATAGGGTACTGTCATGACAGATCCTTATTATGCGAACTTGTGGACTGAACAGCATTTTCAGCATACCCTGGCTTTCCTAAAGGATAAAGAGTAAGTATCATACTGCCAGTAAGGCGCTTTAGACATATATGGTTTTTGCATGAATCCCTGAGTCAGCCCCAGTCTTCAGATGCTAACAATGACTTTGCGTAATTTACACAGATGAGCATCAGCACACCTTTATATAAATGCATGTCCAGTTTGGCAAGCACAGAAGTATTAAAGTTCTTATGTCTACATTTAAATGAACTAAGGACTAGATGCAGATACCAATTTTTATGAGGAGATTTATCAAAAAGGTAAGTTAAATAGTCAGGGGGGAAGTTAGAATATACTAGAATACTGAAAAGTATTTTCTTCAGCCAGAAAACTATTCAAAATTTCCTGCTGGTCCAGTTTTAGCCTTCAAGATTTTTAGAAAGCTACTATCACAAAATGCTGTGGATTACATTCAAAAATATCCACTCATTTTTTTTGGTTCACTGTAGCTCTAGGTGGTCATCTTCCAAGTTTAAATACAATCCTAAATTCAAGTGCAAACAAAAAATTCAGCACTGACTCCTTGATTCCATGTGCCCCATGGTGACGTCTTCAGCTAGTGCTGTCATTGGGATCACGCAGATTTGTTCTGGCACAATTGAATTGAAACATTTTACAAATAGAAAGTCCAAAGATTCTTAAACTTCTCTGCAGTTCCTGGAAGCCAAAATCTTCATCAAGCATGGGTAAAATAGGTAAATGCACTGTAGAGAAAATCAGTGGCGTAGCAGAATTACTTTCTGAAGTGTAAGAAATACGTATTATGTACACATCTACTTGGCTAAACAAAAAATAGAAGAAAAAAAAACATAAGAAGAAAGTGGGGCAAGCTATGGCACTGGGTACCAACTCATACAAACTGCTTACTTTTTGCTCCATGGCTCTTCTTTATACCACATCAGTGGTGTGTCTTCAGAACAAACTCAGGCATGACACTTGGCAGGACTGTAGCTACCTACAATAACTTCTTCCAGAAGACAGTATTAGTGATATAGCACCATAGTGGGATGCTCCAATAGTTTTCTAGAACTATTCCAGAAGTTCACATCTTGAATATCACAGTTCACATCTTGAATGATGCCACAGTAGTAGCGTTTACATTAGTGCTATAAAGTACTAGTCTGGCACACTCTTGCAGGCACTTTGAAGTGAATTTAGAGACGAGGATGTCATGCAGGACAGTGTTAAATGTCTTGCACAAGTCTAGGTTGATGATATCAGTTGCTCTTCCTTTGTCTACCAACATTTTGGCACCAACGTAGAAGGCCACCAAATTCCTCAGGCACAATTTGCCCTTAGTGAAACATTTTAGCTGTCACCAATCAGACCCTTATTGTCCATATGCCTTACCATAGTTTCCAGGAGGAGCTGCTTTATGATCTTGCTGGGATGAGACTGACTAGCCTGTAGTTCCTTTTTAAAAATGGGGGTTATATTTCCCCTTTCCAGTCAGCAAGAACTGCAACAACTTCTCAAACATAATGGACAATGGCTTGGCGACTTCATCTGCCGGTTCCCTGAGGACTTGCAGATGCATCTCATCAGGTCCCACGGACTTACGCACCTTCATTTTCCTTCAATGATCTCGAACCTGATCTTCTTTCACAGCAGGCAGTTCTCCATTCTTCCAGTTCCTGCTTTTGACTTCCCAATCAGGGGACTTATGCTTGTTTGTTCATTCCTGAATCTATGCACTTGGCATTGGCAGGGATACAGTCAGCCTGACTAGTGCTGCACGTATAGCTAAAGTGACCAAAGTCAACTGATATTGCAGACAAGGACCTTGCTTGGTGTAGTTTTCTTAGGAAGAGCGATACCCAGGGAACTGCCCTGAAACTACCCCAGAATTAAACTGCTGATCTATGAATTGAGGACAATAACAAGGAATTTCAGCTACTTTACAAAGACTCATTTAATCAACTCAGTGTAAAATGCAGCAAAATATTCTTGCTAGAAAAAAAGCTATTTTTTCGTGAAGTATCTCATGCTATTGAAAGTATCAGCACTGCTTTGCTCAACTACTAATTAAAGCATGGTAAAACACTTGTTTTGTCTGTTAGACATACGGATAACAAGATTTCCTCATGAAGGGCAGACTAGTGTTCTTGCTTTACACATATCAGCTTCTGCTCAGAACATGGGGTGCAGGGCTCTGTGACAAAGGATGCAAATTATCTAGCCACAATTACACTGCTACAGTGAAAATGCAAATGGACATGATGGTAAAAATATCTCTGTAGAATAAAACTCTGTGGGAACTTTGGTTTAATTTCCTTTTCCCTTCTAGAAACAACTTAAAACAAAGAATTCCATACTGAAATAAGTTACTTGGGCCTTAATTTATTTAAACCTGAAAATGTGTAGGAACTATATATATATATGCATATAAATATGCACATATATAAAATTGAAAAAGCCATCACGTTTTAATATTCTCCAGTTCAACCTTCCCATGCCCTGAGTTTGAAGGCTCAGAAAACATTTTTCTTTTAATCAGTCTCTATCCTCCTGCGAGATTTTTGAACTTCTCATGACATCTCTGGCTTAAACTGCTAACAAAT
Organism: Myiopsitta monachus; assembly: GCA_017639245.1. NCBI lineage: Eukaryota > Metazoa > Chordata > Aves > Psittaciformes > Psittacidae > Myiopsitta > Myiopsitta monachus. The sequence continues at coordinate 59,356,073 of CM029918.1, read as the reverse complement.
CCTCCTTTTGCAGTCACATATAAAGTCATTGCTCTATAACATGTTATTTTATCAATCTACAGGAATTTCGGTATTTCAAATAAGTACAAAAGTAGAGATTTGCATTTTTATGCCATTTACATTTTGGATTTTTTTTTATATACATTTTCTATAAGCTATCATATAATCATTTTTTCTTTCCACTCTAAAGATATTAACCTTTAACATGCTAATATATTTGGTAGATTTATTTAAATAACTTTGTCAAATGGCAAATTGAATAGGTTGTATCAGATTTTCTCAATATCCTTCAATATTTTGATATATCAGAATAAAATCCTGATAAAAATGTGTATTCATTGTTTCACACCCTTTCTCATTATTCTAAACACATATTCTTGCTGCTCAGTTGCCTTCTGATTTAAACCTTTCTGATTTTTGCAAACTCAGCAGCCAAGGGGTATATAGCTTACCTAATGCAGCATTTATCAAAATCAACAATATTGTAAGCATTCTTTACAAAATTAGATATCAAACACACTGTAAGAGGGGAAAAATACTAAATAGTCATCTGGAGAAAAGAATATAGATTATGTTCTGTGGGGTGCCTATAAGGATGCTGGGGAGGGACTCTTCATTAGGGACTCTAGTGATAGGACAAGGGGTAACGAGTTAAAACTTAAACAGGGGAAATTTAGGTTGTATATAAGGAGGAAGTTCTTTACTGTAAGGGTGGTGAGGCACTGGAAGAGGTTTCCCAAAGAAGCTGTGAATGCTCCGTCCCTGGCACTGTTCAAGGCCAGGATGGATAGAGCCTTGGGTGACATGGTTTAGTGTGAGGTGTCCCTGCCCATGGCGACAGGGGGGGGAACTATATGATTTTAAGGTCCTTTGAAACCCTAACTATTCTGTGATTCTATGATCACTATCCACTGCTGAGTGGATGTACAAAAACTGGTGGCCAATAAGGACGCCTCAAAGAGACTGAAAAAATTCCAGGATCTAGCCATGCGAGGTTATCAGAAGACCATAAATAAGCCTGTGACTGAGATGCTTTATCAATTTCAAAATCCATCATTTTATTCAACAAAGAGCATCAAATACCTTTGGGAGAAAAATTTTCTGCACTGTTGTAATTCTTTCTATTTCAGAATATCTTCTTATGCTCTTTCCCATCACTTTCCACCTCTCACAACAGCATATATTTATCACTTCTTCCCTATTTTAGAATTTTGAGTCTTCATTTAAGGATAAAATCTTACTCCACCAATACTGATATTGCTAGGTTATTACCACCAAGTTTTACAGGTGATTCCAGAGTTATTCATTAGTTCTACAAGCACTGTTGAACTCAAACACTTGACTTCTCTCAACAAATATGTGATAAAAATGAGAAGTCATCTCTGGTCTTTGCCTTCTCTTCAGTACAATAAGACATTATGTGGTGCATATGCTTTAGCAGCATGTAAAAGTCTGCAGAAATATCAATTTTGAATACCTCTAATTCTTCGTCGTTATCTTTTGAATTTTGAACATAAGTGCATAGCCTATATTCTCTACCTGACCTCCTGGGCTAAAACTTCCTTTTCAACAGGAGTGCAGTGAACCTACTGTGTTTTAAACTGGCATAAATGTTTATGCTTATCAGTTCCCTTGTTTACTCTAAACTGTACAGTGATGAGTTATGAAGATCTTGCATGCATCGAGTTTTCTTTCCGTAGGAAGGATGCATTCTGGGATTTTACAAAAATATGGGACTCTCTTACTTTTGTGTAGATGCATGTGTAGTCCTAAAGGCTGTGCTCACTAAAGAACCTGTAAGTATCATAGACATCTCACAATTCCTCTCCACCTCCAGAAAGACATAAAACAATGGAAAAAAATGTCAGATGCAGTACTGTATTAATAAACAACCTATCCTTTTTAAATGACAAACTAACTAAATAGAAGAATAAAGATATTCTGACAAATGTTTCAAAAAGAAAAAAAAGAAAAAACAAAAAAAACCCAACAAACAAAATCAAGGCAAGTTTCACTCTTGCTCATTTCTGCCATATTAGACCTGTACCTTTCCCTGGCTTAGTTTCTACCATGAGGTTTTTATATGTCCGCATATAACTACAATGTCCTAGCTGAATCAGATTTTCACATTGCTCCACACGAAGTAGGACAGCAGACTGGTAGTTGCAACAACCTTTCCTCATCCTTCATAGGTCCCAACCTTTGCAAAGTCAAGTCTATTCGTTACAATAACTTTATTTTTGTCAGGATTTTAGCAAATTGATAGTGCCTCCAACAAAATCTATTGTTTATTAATATTCTAACTCACACAATGTTCACTGAGAGTGAAGCTCAATGATATTGGTCTGTTCTTAGTGTTCTTACCAAGACAAAACCTTTTCTTAATCCACAGCCTTATATGGATCAAATAACTATTTAAATTTATAGGTACTTTTCTGTCTAATATATTTCAGTCCCTTTTGTGCTCCAACTGCAAATTACAATATTTTGAAATTCTTCAGAAGTCTCCTTTCTGCTTTGTCCCTCTATGCACTAAAAGATGTTTGGGGCTCCCTTCGTTACAGCCTCCGTTATTTCTGATATCATACATTGGGGAACATTGGTAATGAATTAGTCTTTTTTTTCTGGACCTGGAGACATGACCACCTCTCATCATGTACATCAGAATTCACTGATTTTAGAAGATACATTTGCCATTTGACAAAAAGGTCAAACATCCCATCCACTTAGACATGTATACAGCTAGCTAGGGTGCTTGTTCCTTTCCTTAATAAAGCTAAAAACCTTCCAACAGTTCAGCTAGCCCATCTTCTCTATGCCATCAATATGATTAAGTAGAACTCATGATTAACTCTGATTCACAGCCTAGATTATTTGCTTCCTCTTGGCTTTCATTATTAAAGGCATGTTTCCAGCCTATTTGGTAGATCTATAGTTTTCAAAGTAATGAAAACAGAATTATTTCCAAACTATATTCCTACAGTTACAATATCTGCTTCTATGGAAATGCAATGCAAATGGTATTGCACTAAGTTTATACCTGGTTTACTTCATCCCTCCCTCCCTCCCTGCCTCCCTCCCTCCTTCCCTCCCTCCCTCCCTCCCTCCCTCCCTCCCTTCCTTCCTTCCTTCCTTCCTTCCTTCCTTCCTTCCTTCCTTCCTTCCTTCCTTCCTTCCGGCAGGGGGGGAAGAAATATACTCATAGGATGCTATTATTAATAATTATGAACTCTTCCAACAATAAAACAAATATGAAATAAACAAAAGCTGGAGGGAAATGCAAAGACCTGTTTCCATTCAGCTTTTTCTGTGAACACAGATTTAAAAATGCCATACAGCTTTGAATCCAGGTACTGATAATGATATGTTCCCCTCAACACTGAGGAAATTTCTTTGTAAGTGGTAGAGGGATACTTGAGAACTCTCTCTGACTTTTTTCAGCAGACATCTGTAACAGTGTCACGTCTTATCTGAAATCCTCTCCAGATGAAAACTGGTTATTGAAAATGAGAAATTACTGAAAATCCATTTTCAGAACAGATTAAATATACCAAAATGCAAATAACTAAAGGTCTATTGATCTATTTGTTTAGGCTTGGTATTTTCTTATGTAGTATTAATAAATAACTAAAGGTCTATTGATCTATTTGTTTAGGCTTTGTATTTTCTTATGTAGTATTAATTCTAGCAATAGAAGTTGCGAACTCAAGGGAGCTGCAGTGGAGTTGTGGCAATGATATTCCTGCAACTATTGAAAACATCCCAAACACAAACTTAGTATCTTTTTAGGATGCATTACAAAGTGGTTGAAATGCAGAAACCTTTATTTGCCATTGCTCCTGCTGCTATTCTTACATTCATTTCTTGTAGACAGCATATGTGGGATCAGCATACTTTATAAAGATTTGATCTGGAGCATATCTACTGAGCGTATTTGAGATGCTTAGTCCTGCAGTCACATGGAGTCCCACATGTAGTTGAGCATATGTAGAGTAATGCCAAACCTGTTGCAAATACAATGTTGTGGGTAGCAGAGCAATGTGGGAAAGCAGCAAGCAATAGAAAGAGCAGTAAGAGTCCTGAGGGAAAAGATACAGACAGCAGAGAGAAGTTACAGGGAGAAACCGGACTATCAGCTGCATGACTGGATAACAGCAATATAAAAAGAGGGAAAAAGCAATTTATAACTGAAAGGACCATTGGGAGAATAAAAGGCATCTATACACCTCTTTTTTTTAAGTCATTTTCTCTGCAAAATAGTCCAGAGTACAGAAGAGAGTACTTCTGAGACAAAAGGCCTCAAGAGATAAGAATTAAATAGAGACTTGGGAGTCATGAATGGGAGCTTTATATGGGACTCCCTGACATATGGTAGGCTGACTGGGAATAAATTTCTTTGAGCGTAGTTTTAAGCTGTTCTCTAGATTTGCCAGGCTCATAAACAGGCTTGTTTACTGAAATTCAATGGAGCATGTTAAAGTCAGACTGAAAAACACAGTCTGTTACAGCAGCAAAAGTGAGGCCAAAGTGGGCTCATGTCACTCATCACTGCCTGTCAAGGTGATCAGAAAAGCTTAGGGAATGTGTATAGGGAGTCCCAAGACAAGGCAGCCCCATCTGAGGGAGGCATCATCTCCCTAACTCCTCATGATAAATGCTGTGATACCTCCATGTCTGCCATTGCCCCATTTCTTGGGTCTGTCAATGAAAACTCGTCCAAAATGTTTGACTGAGGATTACTTAGAAGTATAATCTATTGAGATTTGTGGGAAATTTGGCCCAACCAGTTGCTAAAGAGATAGCAATGAATCAAAATATTAGTGTTAGATAATCTCAGACAAAATGATTTTTAAGTTGACAAATAGTGCCAAATTCTACCAGCTTTACATCTGTGAATTCAAAAATTATGCATGTGTGGCTCTCAAATTACATAAATGTTCCAGCTTCACATAGGATTGTAAATTTTGTATGTATATGCTCCATGCCACTTTTACATATGCACATGTACACACTCATGCAGACCTACTATCTGCCACCAACAAAAATTGTCATAATTACCCTTCAACCCCTCTCCCTCCGGTAAGCTGTAAAACAACTGACACTGGCTCTGACCAAATTAAACTCAGTTCCAAAATTCTCACTCTAATTTCCAGTGCCTAGATAGCTCTAAGAAGCCTTTGTAAGAAATCCTGTCTGTCCATGTGCATGGTGTGTCAACAAGGGCTTCTTTTAGTCCCAGTGACAGCTGCGATTGCACAGACATTTAAATTGCAAAGGTATGTTTTCCCACCCCTAACATTTCTGGGTCTGCCTCAGGCTTGAGATCTTGCTTTGGACTTAAGCCTCTATGAATCTGTCCTGTTTCATGAGTCCAAAGAACATACTACTCTCCTCAGAAGGACATAGTACTCACAAAGAGATCTTAAAACAAAAAAAAAAAGGAAAGGAAGAAAAGATGGATCAGTTTTTTGTAGCTTTTTTAATTTTCCCCATTTCTCACTCTCTCGAGAAAATGTTAGCAGAGCTCCTTAGGGTCAGTTCTGAGACTGTTTGATATCTTTTAAGCTGTTAAATGTCTTTAACCTAGAAGAAGATATGGGGTGCACCCTCATCAAGCCTGGGACAACCTTGAACTGAGGGTACAGAAAAGCCATTCAGAAGGACTTAAACAGGCTGGAGTAATTTGCCAATATAAACCTCATGAAATTCAACAAAGACAAATTCAAAGTCCAGTCTTGGTATTAAATACTTCTTTTCAGAAAAATGCAGCTGGTATATCAAGGGACATAATTATTCCCCTCTGAAAAACACTGACTAGGTCATGTGAAATATTACATTCACTTTGGGGAGCTCCAGGGCAATAAGAATTTTGATAAATGGAAGCAAGTTCATCTGATCAGGGACTATAGCACTTATCCTCTGAGGAGAGGCTGAGAAACAGGGATTTATTAAGTCTAGAGAAGAAGTGGCATTGCGCAGACCTAAAAGCAGTCTTGCAACACTTGCAGAGGGGTCATCAAGAAGATGGGACCAGGCTCTTTACTGAAGTGAAAATGAGGTCAGGGAAAGAATGAGAGAGAGGGATCATAAATTGCAACGAAGAACATTCCAACTGGATATAAGGAAGATTTCTCACCCTGAAGATAATTAAGCATGTGAGTAGGTTGTCCAGGAAGTTCATGGAATGGAGGTCCTAGAAGGTTTTCAAGACCTGTGTAGTCAAAGCCCTGAGCAGCGTAGTCATTGAGTGCTGATCCTGCTTGGACTAGAAGGCTGCACCAGGGACCCCCTGAGGTCCTTTCCGACCAGAATAATTCTACAATTCTAAGGTACATATATCATCCACGAGACCTCGGCACTGTTCTAAAACAGTAAGAAGTCTGTTATTTTCTTAATATTACAGGGTTGATGTATGTCAAATCATTGAAGCTGATCCCTGAAAATGTCTATCTGCATCTTTTTCTTCAGTTTAGTTCTTTGAAGGCAGTCTATACCCCATAACTTGTGCTTAAATTCTTATGAGACTGCAGGATTATTCCATGTGATTTTTTCTCTATAGCCATAATGGCATTATTTTCCTAAACTGATGGTAGATCCTTCAAACTCAAATATGGTTAATGTTTTGTGTCACCTTATGTTTCTATCTACAAGTACCCAGTGATTTTAACAACAGTCTTCAAAAATTGAAACCACACTTACTTTTAGCACTACTGAGCAATACACTGGCAATTAAAGATTCTCTAGGTCTGGGATTCTGTGTCTTAATGTCAGAGCTTTAGCGCACAGACTTGTGGAATTTGCAAATTCTCTCTCTGACTGAATTTTCTATACCTGACAGACCAGGTGTTATGAATGCTTTCAGTGGTGTGCTTGATCTCCTACTTCTCTGAAAATTACATTGATTATGTTTTATGAAGTATGAGTTTTGTTCAAAAGTTGGTAAATTGGCATGTTGGCTTTTCACAAGATTTTAGTATGATAGGCTTGGTATTTGGTAACTTCTCTTTCACTGAAGCATTTTCAAGTGAGAGTAGCTCAGGGAGGTGAGAATTAAAGTGTAAAAGTGCAAAGGTTTGTCATGCTTTCCTCCACCCCAACCTCATATAATCTGTATCATGTTTGATTCAAGGAGATAAAATTTTCTGCGTGGTCAATATAGGATCTTTTATTGGACTTTGTAGTTTCCTTAGGCTTTAATAGGTTCTTTGATGTGTGTATTCATTTCAGGCAATATAAGATACTTTTGGCCTTTTTAGATTAATAATCTTTTAGATTTTTCATTCTGCAAGTGACCTATTTGTGTTGCCTTTTTTAGTTGTTATTTCCTATAACTTCTTAAGAATCACTTTCTCATGTTTTAGAGCAAGACACGGTACGAAGAAAATCTGTAGACTGATGGGACAGACTCAAAAATACAGACTTGACCATCCTACGATAACAACTGTTTTCTGCCAGTACTGGTTCTCTCGCCTCTTTATAACAGAATGGGTTACCTGTCCACATAGGCTAAGAATCATAGAATGTTTTTGGTTGGAATGGACCTTAATATTATCTGGTTTCAAGCCCCCTTCCATGAGCAGGGATGCCTCACACTAGACCATGTTGCCCAAGGCACTGTCCAACCTGGCCTTGAACACTGCCAGGGATGGAGAATGAACTTCAATTTGAGCTAAGAACTATTGAAACATTTTAACACTGCTGAGGTACAACATTCACTGGAAAGACCTTCATGGTATAAAGAAGACAGGGTAAAGAACAAAATCATGGCTATTTTTGTAGCTCAAATCTATTTAAGGGAAACATAACAAGAAATAAATCCTAACTACTATTAATTATGAGATTTCTTAGAAGTTGTTCCTTTAACTCCAGTTCATTGCTCAGTTTCTTGCCTTTATTTTTTTCTTTTCCCCTTATTTTTTTTCTTATTTTGATTGAAAACGCTTTGAAAGTGTCTACCGAGGGGGCAACTCTTGACTCATGATGTCAGAGGGTCAGCCTGGCTCCATGCAAATTTGAAGAGACATCTTGACAATAACTTCATCTGAAGCTTCAATTAGCCATTCTTGACCCATAGAAGCCATTCTACTACTTCCTTCATTTTATCCAGGTTTTACTATTATTTTTCTTTTGCATTAAGGGGTGCTTCAGAAAGAGAAAAATGAAATCACAAAGGCAAGGTCCTCATACTGCCAAATTGTTTTACACTGGTTTCAGTGCAGTCTGTGGATGTTTTGTCATTGATGACAATGGGAGAAGAATTGGGCTCGACACACTCATCATAATTCAGCAGCTCAGTTGAAGAGTGCATGATGTCACTAATAAGCTCTCATCAGAGAAAAGTAATGGGAAACTGGTTTCCTGGCATCAGCTGTGTACCTTACTGTACCCTGCTACTGTTGAAAATAGAAATGACATATGAATTCTACTGATCAGAACACATTATGGCAACATGCAGAAAGGAGCAAGTTTCATTTTCCACAACAGAAAGGAATGTACACTGTAAAGGCTAAATGTTCTGAAGGACAGGTATCCTGGGTATACTCTGAGTGAAGGATAGGTGTCCTCCGGGCACTTTGTATTAAAGAGAGCTGAATGTCTGACAGCGAAGCAGGAGCATTCAGATGAGCGAAACTGCCTGAAATGTTAAGAAAAAAGCTAATTACATATTTAACTGAATCAATGGTAAATATGGGATTGCTAAAATTTCTTTACTGTTGTTTTGTTTTTCTTTTGCTTTTCTGTCGTTGCTGTTTGGTTTTATTTTTTGATTGTTAGGCAGAGTCTTAGTCCTGCAATTGCAAACTTATTATTCATCTCAGTCTACATCTTTCACACCAGATAAAATCTCAGAGGCGGGCATAGCTGTAAGAACTCTTTTCAGTGCCTCTGTAGGCTGCCTTTTGAAGCTTAGGTGAGCACCAAAATGTTACCTTTTGCTTTCTTTTTTAATTTTTCTGTGTAACACGATATTCCATGTCTTCCCTTTTGAATCTTATGCTGCCTACTCCTTTTGTGTTGACTCAATCCCCTTCTAGTCCTCCTTGCTTTTAATATCTCTTTAGCTTTCCTCCACTCTTCAAGCTTTACCTGTGTAATTCCTTAGAGCTTCATGCTGAAGAAACATGACTTGACTGCAGGCTTTCAAAAGTCAAAAATTAAATGAGCTCAAAAACTCTGTATCTCTTGATGCCAAATACAAAAAAGTTTCCTAAATGCTGTAGTTTTGCCATTTATTGAAGCCTGTGAGAGAAGCATGGAGTAATAAAATTATGAGTGATACTGAAAAGAATACCAGAAAGTAGAAACAGTCTTAATTTAATGGAGAGGAGCATTATTGACCCCTGCGCTTCACAGCAGAGTTTAAAAGCATATAAAATCCATTACTTTCAATGGCAGACATTTTAAAAGCCACTGTTGGTGTAATGTTTCAAAACATATTGCACTGGACCTTACATTCTCTCTTTATTCTTGGATGTTTTTGTCATAATATGGACAAAGTTTTACCATTAGACCATTAGAAGATCTTATTTCCTAATGACTATAGTCAGTATCTCCATAGATCCAATTGCACCTGGGTTACCAGCTTGTCAAATCTTCTTGACTAAACAGGATCCAGTACCTCAAAATTAAATCTCATGGAAATCCTAGACTTTACAGGAAATAATTTTGGACACTTTGAAATCCCAGACTTTAATTCCACGATGTGTGTAATTTCAGCCACGGTGTGTAGCTTGGGAGAGTTATGATCTTTGAAATGTTTCTGTTTCAACTAAATAAGACAATATCACTCCTTCAAAAGCTATGGTTTACTTGGGCTCATATTGTCACCAGTTCTAGTTTTCTTTCTTTTTTCCTCTTATCCCTTGCATATTCAGCAACATTAGAAGTACCTTCCCATGAAAGGTGCTTGCTGAATCAGATCATGGAAAACTGTTGTACATTATCTTCACTCGTTCTTCTCCTTCATTTTCAAAGTGTCCTCTGTTTCTTCCTGTATGCAGTAGAAGATGCAGTAGAAGCCACTGTCCTTTAATAGTGAAAGAATGTTAGCTTTCACATCTGCATTTCTTACCTGAAGAGAAAGTGCTCATTGACACAATGCTGTAGTATACCCTCGGGTAGAAGAATTTATAAGTGTAACTTATTATCTTCCAGATTTTTTCTTCTTCTCTACCTTTTTCTCCTTGGTGTTTTCTTGGTTTTTTTTTTCTATTTTTTTTTATTATTGTTTTGTTGGTGGTTGTGGTGGTGGTTTTGTGTGTGCATGTATGTGTGTTTGTGGAGTTTTTTGTTTGCTGCACAATGTGCTATCTGTATTATAACTAGCTCTGACTTTGCATGCATGTATGCCAGAGATACAGTTCCTTGTGTACTCCTGTACAGTATTATTTGCAGACCTGTTTATTTGTTGTTTTTTTTTTTTTTTTTTCATTGGAGTACATTTATTTATTTGTTTTATAAAATCACATGCAAGGAAGAACACTCTTTAAACTGACAAAAGGAGAAATCAAATTCCTCTCTTCCCTCTCACTGGAAATCTGATCAGTGAGAGTAGCTTGTCATCCTTCCTGAAGGTTCAGTACAGACCAGGCTGTTCGAGGAGGCACCTAAGTCTATGTAGTACTTGCCTGATCTAGCTCTTCCCCACCTTGGTTACTTGTACCCGCCTTTGAGGACTGATAAATGATCTCATAAGCCTCTATCAGAACAAGTTTATGAATAATTTTGCATGCCATTATCTATTACTACAGGATTTCTGCAGGGATTTTGCCAGACAGGCATTCTCTTACATGCAATAAATAAAGTGGAATAAGCTTACCACATACCTCCTTCTTCATCGTATATTACAACTTCTTAGTAAAGCCACTTACAATTGTTCACTTGAAATCTTCTTTCCAGAAACTTGTTTTCTCACTCTCTCTTTTTTTTTTTTTTTTTTTTTTTTGTCTGATCAAACTTCAGTGAATGGGAAGAGAGGAATTTGATTTCTCCTTTTGGTTATGCTATGGAAAGGGTTTATAGACTGCTAACTTTTTCAAAGTGAAACTAATCTTGTTATCAGAAATCTTAGGGAGTTTCTAGGCTTCACAAAACTTCTAGAAGTGCCAGCTATGCCTATGGCCACTTATGTAAGGCAGCACAAATTGTCTCCTCAGGATGCATCCACTGAACACTGAGTCATTTGCTTTAGATCTTTGTTCGAGCTTTTTATAAGGTTATCAGTCTTTTTGTAACTAATTTTCTGATTTTTTTATCACTGCTTTTTCCATGTTCTGTCTTTAAATGATGAACTTTCAAAAATCTGAAAGTCTTTCTTTTGTAAACTTGTATTTTCTTCTTTACCTTTTTTTGTTATTATTCTCTTTCAGATGGAAGCCTAATGGTACCAACTTGGCAGTGACATACATGGTTGACATGAAGAAAACAATTATTCTCAGTATGAGATTCATGAAGAATACAATTCAGTGGACCATCAGCCGTTGATCTTGTCCTAGTATGTCAGAACTGGAAAGACCTGACTCTGAATGTTTTTAAATTCTAATATTAGCTGAATGTTCCCAAGAGATTCTATTTAATAATATATATACTGTTTTTCAGTTTTATAAGTGACCTTTCAAATGCTCTGTTTTTCAGAAATTAAGAATGTCTGTGATTTTGTATTTCATGCATAATGGCAACCATTTATGTAAATGAAAAATGCAATCATTTAACATTACTGTGAACAAGTGAATGTATAAATATATGTAAATGTAAACACTCATATACTCACATATACATATATATAGGTATATAATCTAAGTTTGTATTCTTTCTCCTAGCTCTGCACTTGGCATCCTAATTTAGAAACCAATAATTCTACTGTTGGTAACAAAAATCCATTCTTATAGTTAGAGGATCACCTTCCCTACGATTGGTACTCTGATCTTCCTTTTGAAATATCCCTAATTTAGACTTTTCTCCCTGTACGGAGTAGTTCTCTAAACTTTGTGATCTGTGTAGAAAATAATCAGTTCTTGGAGATACTTAGAGGACTGTAACACTCTGATGTATTTAGGGTTACCTGAAAGCATATCTCATGAACATTAGCAACAGCCTTTAGTCAAATGCTCTCAAGATTTTTGAGCAAGGAGCTTAATGGCCCTGATGAAAATATCCATCTATGAAGCGTTCTTGACAGCTGAGCTTGAAAAATGTGCTACAGAGAAGATAGCATTAGGAATATTTTAAACGGGCCTACACTTCTAACCAATTTTATCAGTTACAGAACAATATACAGGCATAGAATATTTTAGTGCTTATATACAGTTGCCTTGGTAAACCTATACTGGACGGATACAACATGAGAGTATTTGTGATTACATATATGCACTTCATCTCTTGTGAACTTTGCAATCTCTTGCTCATAATTATTCATTACTTTCCTGTGGCATGAGAGGTTTATGTTTTCTCTCTTTTCATTTTTAAAGCTGCTTTCTAGCAATACTTCTATAATCTGTGCAGAAGAAGTAATATATGAGTCTCTGGAACCTTTTAATAGTGACAACACTTTGCACAGCAGGCCAAAATAGGAGGATTTAAGCTTCAAAATCCACAAGGGATTTGGAATTGCACTGAATGTTTCTGTCTTTGTTCGGTTGGGTACAAAGACACAAAAGCTGATATATAATAACTTACCTTACACAGTAATTTTAACTTTTTAATCCTTGCTGCTAGTTCATTTCTGTAGCTCTCTTCCAAAAATTAATCATCTAGACAAGCTCCAGGCTTGGATATCAAAATATCCGAAAGAAGCTTTCTACAGTCCACTGTACCCCACAACATTTACCATTAATGAGGCTGGCACCAGTGATACCAACATTTATGTTATATTTGTATGTTTTTAATGAGAGATTTTATATGATTTTTCACTGATTTTAATGCTCTAATAGTTTCCTATTTTCTTGCTGTTCAAATAAATTTGATCTCTTCTGCCTCAGTAATGTGTTATCCAAATTGTCATTTTTAATCTCAATTAATTTGTTTTATGTCATTAATTTGATTTTTATTATCCTTAGATTTATTTCACATATTCAAATAACAGCATTGATCTTGGAGAACTTTAATTATTTCTTGCATGGTTTGTTGTGTTTTTCAAATAACCAGACAAGAGATTCCAGTCCTTCTGCACCTTCAGTACAGTAGACTGTAAAACCCAGTGTGACAATGAGAGTTTTCACTCTCAAATGACAGCGTGCACGCACTTTGCACAAGCGTTGACTCATATAGGTCTTTTCCAGTCTAAGGAAACAAGCCATCTGGTTTCATTTGCAAACTTTTTACAACATAAATTAATCTGTTTTCATTTTCCAGACTCCACAGATTTCAATTGGTCACAATACCAAAGTAATATATGATAATAACATGATAGATTTATAACAATAAAGAAGTATTAGTGAGATCAAATCTACCTCCTGGCTTCAGCCCCATATACGTGTAGGTAAGCAGTGCTCAGAGAGCTATGGCTGCTGGCAGTTTTCACTTCAATTAATTCCTTTTTCTCATGCTCTTTTTAAATAAATAATATTGTAAAAAAAACCTGTGTGTCTCCTGGTATTGGAAATTACGTTATATTAAAGATTAGGAATGTGTGGTGGGTTTGGTTTTTGTTGGTTTGTTTTTTTTTGGGGGGAGGGGGTGTCAAATAAGTATGATTTTATATCTCTTTACAAAAAAGCGTTACCCTTTGGGGAATAACTTCTCACTGCTGCTGATAAATCAAGAGGCATAAAAATAAAAAATCCTTAAAATAAAAAATCCTTTTGAAGATACAGCTCTAATCAGAACAAAAAACCCAAGGAAATATTCACATTATTTCTGAGGGTTCTCATGACACAAAAGAATAGAATCATAGAATCATAGAAACATACAATCATAGAATAGTTAGGGTTGGAAAGGACCTTAAGATCATCTAGTTCCACCTCCCCTGACACGGGCAGGGACACCTCCCACTAAACCATGACACCCAAGGCTATGTCCAACCTGGCCTTGACCACCGCCAGCGATGGAGCATTCACAACTTCCTTGGGCAATCCATTCCAGTGACTCACCACCATCACAATAAAGAATTTCTTCCTTTTATCCAATCTAAACTTTCCCTGTTTAAGTTTGAACCTGTTAGTCCCTTGTCCTATCTTTACAGTCCCTCATGGAGAGTCCCTCCCCAGCATCCCTATAAACCCCCTTTAGATACTGGAAGGCTGCTAGGAGGTTTCCATGCAGCCTTCTCTTCTGCAGGCTGAACAGCCCCAACTTTCTCATCCTGTCTTCATATGGGAGGTTCTCCAGTGCCCTGATCATCCTTGTGGCAATCCTCTGCACTTGTTCCAACACTTCCATGTCCTTTTCATGTTGAGGACACCAGAACTGCATACAGTACTCCAAGTGAGGTCTCAGGAGAGCAGAGTAGAGGGGCAGGATCACCTCTCTGGACCTGCTGGTCACGCTCCTTTTGATGCAGCCCAGGATACCGTTGGCTTTCTGGGCTGCAAGCGCGCACTTCCAACTCGTTCATTTTTTCATAGACCAACACCCCCAAGTCCTTCTCTGCGGGCCTGATCTGAAGCTCTTCTCTGCCCAACCTGTAGCTGTGCCTGGGATTGCTCACACCCAGCTGTAGGACCTTGCACTTGGCATGCTTAAACTTCATCAGGTTGGCATCAGCCCACCTCACAAGCATGTCAAGGTCCCTCTGGATGGCATTCCTTCCCTCCAGCGCATCAGCTGAACCACTCAGCTTGGTGTCATCAGCAAACTTGCTGAGGGAGCACTCAATCCCATTGTCCATGTCACTGACAAAGATGTTGAACAAGACTGGTCCAAACACCGATCCCTGAGGGACACCACTCGTTACTGGTCTCCAGCTGGACATTGAGGCACTGAGCACAACCCTTTGTGTGCAGCCATCCATCCAGTTTGTTATCCACCAAGTCGTCCACCTATCCAATTGATGCCTCTCCAACTTAGAGACAAGGATGTCGTGTGGGACAGTGTCAAACGCTTTGCACAAGTCAAGGTAGATGACATCAACTGCTCTACCCCTGTCCATCAGTTCCGTAGCCCCATCACAGAAGGCCACCAGATTGGTCAGGCAGGATTTCCCCTTAGTGAAGCCATGCTGGTTGTCACCAACCACCTTGTTGTTTTTCATGTGCTTTAGCATGCCTTCCAGAAGAATCCATTCCAAGATTTTGCCAGGCACAGAGGTGAGACTGACTGGTCTGTCGTTCTCTGGGTCATCCATTTTCCCCTTCTTGAAAATGGGGTTATATTTCCCTTTTTCCAGTCTTTGGGAACTTCACCTGACTGCCATGATTTTTCAAATATGATGGACAGTGGCTTAGAAACTTCATTCACCAGCTCCTTCAGGACCCACAGATGGATTTCATCAGATCCCATAGACTTGTGTATGTTCTGATACATATGAATGCCTGCATGAAGTTTAACTTCTAACAAAGATTGTAATTAGCTCTCTACAGTGAAATCTATAAGGCTCTACAGCAAAGTTTTCTGGCTGTTTTCACTCTCTTAATAGGTCTTAAGACTGTAGGGAAGTGAGAAAGTACTTCAGCATAAAACAGTATGAGAATTAGCACCTGGAAATTAGCACTACTATGCAACTGTGCAAGAATACAAAATTTACTCTGACTAGACAAAGGAAAAGAAACATTTTTTTTATGTATTTATAGGCATTCATAGCTCTAAATAAGTGAAAAAAAATCTGCACTGTAGTGCAGATCCCAATTCAGCCATCAGGGAACAGATGTAAGTATGAGAATAATCCTGATTTATAAGTTTTTTCTAACACTATTCTTGAAAATTACTTCCTCTGGTATGCAGGTGAAGTCTGATAAACAAGCTGATGAGAAGAAAAAAGGCTGAAAATTTTATCCTCAACTTTATTTAGAAAATAAGTATTAAGCAAATGTTGATATATGATTTAAAGAAATTAAATTTAAGCTCCTGTTTTTGAAAATACTTCCTGAGACAGGGAAGGCTTTCAGAGAGTTTGCCTTTATTGAAATTACCACTGTTTTTTTTTTTAGAATATTCCCTAGTGAGCCTCTTTCATGCAAGATGTTCAAAAACTGAAACTTGGAAAAGATCACAAAGTAAACTGTGGGAGTTGAATCCTCATAGATCAAAACTGGGTCTGCTAAAGGAATAATGAAGCAAAGACTCTGTGCCTTGCTCTATTTTTATCACAATATGTAACTAGAATCCTAAACATTGGAACAAAATAGCCACAGTTCAACAAGCCATGTATACACATATCCTCCCCTGTCCTCCAAAATAATGGATTTACCTATTAAGATGCCTGTTTATCAATCACAGCAGAAAAGACACAGACTGTGAATAAATCTGGAAGCTTTCTCATTTTTCTATTTCTGTTAGTTTTCTACTACCTTGTATGAACTGGATGTTATGTACATGCTTTACACCTGTATTTTCAAAACCAAATTGAGTTGTATAAGGTTAACAAGAAGAAAGCACGAAACAGATAAGTTGTATCCAAGTTAGGGATCATCAAGTCAGTATTTAGAAGTTGCTTCAGAGTTTTTCTAAGCAATTCCATGAGCCACAGGGCATAAGAATACCCACATCAATACAGTCATTCTTTCGGCATTGATTTTCAAAATACATGCCAAGCAATTTGTACTGTATACTGTACAAATGCTAGTCAGAGGTAGAAAAATGTCCACAAGGGGTGACAATGTTAAAATGCTGCATAGTATCAAAATCCTATTTTTGGTGGAAAAAAGATCAGCAGTGCAAAAGTTGCAATTCTAATAGGAACAAATGGAATAACTTCAGGGGGTAAATTTGACTCTTTTTACTCCTTATGTTAAATCATACTCTCCCCACACCACCCCAATTCTTTGAAACACAGATTTAGTGACAATATTAATGACCGCTAGCAGTCTCCCAGGTCCCATCTGCACCAGCTACCAAGAAGGAGAAAAATGACTGCTACTGCTGAACCCATGACACATACACACATGTAGAAAGAGATATGCACACATACAGAAAAAGAAAATATGCAAATATTTTAAAATATTCTTCAGGTCTTTCTAAGATACAATGTCAGCTATTCATGAATATGCATATATTTTAGTGTTCATATAAAATTACATAAAGAAGAGCACACAAATACAAACGTATATGTGTATACATAAATGAAATTTGCATGTACTGACAGGGCAATTCTTTTAGCTTTTTTTTTCAGTTTTTTATTTGTTTACAAATATGATATGATAACCATAAGTGGAAAGTTATTTATGCCTGTACAATTACATTTCAGCAATTAGAAACATAGAAAATTTTGGTTTAATGAAAAATACAATATTATTAGCCCTTCTGTATTTCTCTTGATATGATAGGCTTTCTAATATTAGGAAGTAAATACAGTCCTGAATTTATTGTCATTACTTACCGAGTTCATTGTTTAACTCTATCTTTATTCCTAAAATTTTGTGCCTGTCTTGTAAGGGGAATGAAAGAATAGTCTGTGAATTCCCATTTGAAGTCGTAATCTTATGCATACTGCATTTATTGAAATGGTCTTAAGATTGGATTCATATTTAAATGCAATGACCATTTACACTCTTCATTTCATTCAGGACATTTTGGAGCAGACTGCACAGAAAACTGAATGTATGATGCCTGAAGCCTTGGACAGAGCATTTATCAGCACACTCTGACTACCCTTACTACTTCCATCTGTCCTATGGCATCATAATTGGAATGCTGGGCAGAAAAGGCAGCCCGCAGTCATTGCTAGAAGACATCTGAAGCCATTTGCCCCAAGGGCAGGTGGAAATTGAAGTCAGCTGTAGCTGAGGTTGCACAGAAGGGTAATATTCTGCCCTGTTTTGCTGTTTGCAATGAGACTGTAAACTGGTGATTTATGAACACCTAAAGGATTAGTAAGAATGGCTTTCTTCAAAGGACCACAAATCCCAATCTTTTCTCAAAAACTATTTGAAAATACATTTCTTCCTCTCTTTATAGCCATTTACAAATGCAGATATTTATAAAAATTTTGCAGTTATTAAATCAATGCAATATACTGATGCAAATCTTTCATATTAGTTTACAAATTAAGTGAAAGTGTATATAGAGTGTATAGACATACATCTGTTGTATACATATCTATAATAAAAAAGTTGTCTTTGTTCTATATTGCATGAATTATGCTCTGGTAATATTTTTCGAAGTAAGCCATATTAGGAAAGTCACCCTTTGCATATGTATCAGAGCCAGTTCTAAATACTTACCTCAGTCTTATGCTGGTTGAAATCCATTAGTTTAAGTTGATTTACATTAGTATAAGACTGCTAGAACATGAGCTGGAAAGAATCAGGTCAACATTTTTTAATCAGAATTTTAATATTCATACAGTCAGAGGGGTATGTAGCTTAACTTCATAACAACTCCAAAAAATGAATTGATACACAGTATTGTATCATGCCAACATAGAATTATGACCTATAATTTAAAACTTTTCCTTTGAAACTAGCCAAATACAGATGAAGAAGATAGACGGAAAGAGCCCCATTATGTATCAAATAAATAAAACTATACATCAATGAACATACACAGGCATTCTTCTTTGTAATCCTTTGTGCTCTGTAATATATTCTTGATTAGCTGAGAAACTTCTGTAGACTTTGACATTTTTATATATTTCATATATTCCATACAGTAAACAGAAATTGATGTTTAATTATACTTACTCTATGCTATAAGAACCATAATTGTTGATTTCTTCACAGAACAATGAATTGGTGCTGTAATTCTTAAATGGTTGGTAATAAAATTCTTCCACTTCTCAGCAAGAAAACAAAGTATCACATACACAAGTTTTGGAGATGATGTTGTGCAGGTGTTTGTTATATATTTTCAAAGCAAAGGGCTATTGTTAAATTCTTTTTTTTTTTTTTTTCTGTTCTGGGAATTAAAAGTTGTTCTAGACATTGGAATGTGTCAAAAACTGTTTATTTTCTTTTTTTGTTTTAAATCAGAGAAAGTTGAACACTTTGTTCTGATGTTGATCAATGATAGAATAGTTCCCATGCAGAATCCATGTGTGTGAGGTTATGTATTTACAGTTTATCTGTTAACTCATGCTGAGGTGACTGGTATTTCCTGGAACTAGTGCAACAAATGGACTCTCATGAGCATTTGCTAAATATATATATATATACAGATGCTTTATCTTCTTTCCAATTTGCCTTATTTTCTTTCCACTTTTTTCACTTTTCTTATTCATACCACTGTTCATGTTCACATGCTGAACTACCCCCCCCAACAAAAATGATCATTCAAAGTCAGTATCCATATTTCCAAGGAATTCTTTGTTTTCTTCCTTTACTATAATTGCCCTCTCACCTTGAAAAAAGAGTCTTGGTTTGAGTTCTACATTTTTCATTACTCATCTCATATTTCAGTGCTGCATAATTATCATCTCCATCTCTGTTCCCAGTGGACTAAGCACAGTACATCTCCCCATTTCATCAGTCAGTAGCAGTGAGCATGTATGCGAGAAGTTATATTGATGAGTCAGGAGGGAAAGCTGCCTGCTTATCTAACTACCATTTTATTTTAAGTGGTGATATAAAGCATGCCAAATGAAGAAAAATAACCTTCTGTGGTTTACCAGAAAATGCTGGCTCTGTCCTTGTGATAAACATATGAGGTGCAAAGTTTATGAGGACTGCTGCTATTTTATCAACCTTCTTTTCACAATGAGAGAAGTCTTTTAGCAAGAGACTAGCTGATCTGTTTTGAAATTTTTTTGCATGGATCTGTAAATTTCATATCCTTTTTCTGGACAGTGCCCAAAGAAGAATACCCAAAGATACCCAAAGAAGAACCATTGTCATTGACATCTACCTGTCTTGTCACTTATAACTGTTATGTACCAGACAACATTTCCTTTCCTTTCAGCTTGGAAAAATACAAATGCTTTGGGTGTAAACTGCAAGATTTTGATAGTGTGGGGTGGTCTGCAAGGGTGGCCTTTCTGGGAGGAGATCAGTGATCGCCCTATGCCAGACACAGGCAGTTCCATCCAGCTCCATAATGGTTCCACTACAGGTTATAGCCAGTCCCACTAGCAAAGCTATTTGCACCTCTGTGATAACATGTTTATGAAAACACCGGTGAGGAAGACGAGGAGGGAGCAAAATAATGAGAAACAACAGAGGGAACAGCAAACTGGGAGAAGGAGGAGGTGCTCCACAGCAGGGTAAGCCACACCTGAAGGGACTGTTGCTCATGGAGGACCCATGCTGGAGAATAGGAAAAGGGTGAGATAGAGAAGTCAGCAGAAAGAAGCCACTATGCACTGATAATTGCGTAACAGAAGATATCAAGAATAACCTGTGGCAATAAACTGGGGAAGGAGAGGTATCTGAAGTGAAGTTGAGCATGGAAAATGAGGGGAAAGGTGTTTTGCCAAGTATCTACAAGTTCACCTTTTTGCTTCCTCATACACGAATCAATAATTTAATGTTTATGTTAACTGGCTGTCCTGGGTTCAGCAGTAGCAGTCATTTTTCTCCTTCTTAGTAGCTGGTGCAGCGCTGTGGCTTTGACTTTCGGCCTGGGAACAGCGCTGATAACACCGATGTTTTTAGTTACTGCTTAGAATGTTCTGGCTTGACCAAGGTCTTTCTGAGTCTCATGCTTTGCCAGGGAGGAGGGG
Organism: Myiopsitta monachus; assembly: GCA_017639245.1. Lineage (NCBI taxonomy): Eukaryota > Metazoa > Chordata > Aves > Psittaciformes > Psittacidae > Myiopsitta > Myiopsitta monachus. The sequence goes on along the minus strand of CM029918.1, from coordinate 59,335,327 downwards.
AAGCCGGGAGGAAGCAGAGACAGGACACCTGACCCAAACTGACCAAGGAGGTATTCCATACCACAGCATGTCATGCCCTGGATGTAAAAACGGAGGGCAGGGACCTGGAAGAGGGGGATTCGCTGCTGAGTCCAGCTTGGTGTTGGGTGGTGAGCAGTTGTATTCTCTTTCCTTTTATTTCCCTTGACATTGTTATTATTGGTGGTAGCAGTAGTGGTTTGTGTTATACCTTAGTTACTAAACTGTTCTTATCTCAACCTGTAGGAGTTGCATTCTTTCGATTCTCCTTCCCATCCCCCAGGGAGCTGGGGGGAGGAAAGGGGGGGAACTGAGTGAGCAAACTGTGTGATTTATGGCTTAAACCATAACACTGGCAAATTAAATTTCCCAAATCTAGACTACTTTGCCCATGACAGCAACTAGTAAGTGATATCTCTGTCTTTATTTTGACTTATGAGTTTTTTCTCTTCTATTGTTGCTGGTTTTTTTTGGTCTTGCTGCAGGCAGAGCAGGGACTGAGCAGCTGTGTGGGTGCTTGGCTGCTGGCTGGGGCCAGCCCACCACAGTTAGATAGCCACGTGGTTACCATGATTCTTATAAGTGAGTATCCTAGCAGTCTTATGAAATTAAGGACTTCTATCCATTGTACACCATGTTGATTGGTTCTAAAATGGTTAAGGTTTAATGCAACACCGTGCCCATGGTTGCATACTCTTTCTCTCAATACAGCTTTAACCGTAGAATAACCATTAAAATTACCATGATATTAATTTAATTGGATAAAAAGGGATTAAAATACTTACTGACTTGAAATATTAGACAAATAAGGAAAGAAATAGAATATAAGCTGCAGTCAATATTGCCATCAAATTGAAAGTATCTTAAGAGACAAATAGCATCAGGTGAGAAATATTTCTCTAATGAAAACCAAATGTCAAAAACGCATGACATTTCATCACATTCTTTCAAAATATCTGCTAGAAAGACCTGAAGCACAAATCACCATCTGTTAAAACATCTATGACATCAAAATTCAGCCTTTTGACAGTGATTTTTCAGTATCGTACTTTGAAAAGCAACCTTTTATAGTACTTTAAACTCATTTGAATACTATAATACCATTTAATGTCCTTGCTGGATTTACACAGTCAAAGTTTTCTTCTATTTCCTTTGTTGTTAAAAATTGGCTTAGCAAAGATAGTCCCCCACTAATTTTCTAAGCCAAAGATTTTTTGGTGGTTTTGGTTTTGGGTTTCATTTGGGTTTTTTGGGGGTTTTTGGGGTGTTTCTTTTTTTTTTCTTTTTGTAGGATATACGTTGCCCCTAAAATACTTACTTTAAACAGCACACAAACTCTCATATAAAGGTAAACAGATCTTCTCTAATTTCTACATCCATGAAATAGTTTGTATTCCTCCAAAGAAATGAAATTAGAGTCTTACCTGCATTATTGCATTTAACATTAAATAGCAAACATAGCCTATCTAATTTATTCAGGGATAGGACTGTTATTCCCAGTATAGACTCATGTCTTTCTCAGCAATAGTTGCAATGAATATTTGACTGAATAAAGACATTTAATAAAGTTTCATTGTTAAGTTCATTAGAAACTTGCCATTATTTAACTGCCACCATTGCAGACTTTATAGAAGTGATGCATTTTTAGTTCTTCAGGTTTTTGTTTTGTTGTGGTTTAGGTTGTGCAGAGCTGCAATCAGACTCTTGTCTCCAAAATTTTTAGAAAAAAACAACTCAGAAAGTATTATTGCATTCCTCTTATGTCTTTTGAGCACCAGGAAGGACCTGCAATCATCTCAAATTCTTTCTTTTCATTCTATTTTTTGTGGCTCCTCTTTTCTGCACAAAAAAAAAAGAAATTGTCTTAATCAATGCTACATTTACCTTCTTAGATATTTCCCATTTCTCCTGCTGTCATTTGAAGAGGATCAATTGTTGATTTACTTTATTACTCCCCATTCTGTACCACAGATCTTCTACTCCCGTGATTCTGACTGTAATAAAATCACTCTTCAAATCCACAGTTTCATAAGTGTATAGTAGGTTTTAGGTTGACAAGGGAGGTGAGTTTATTGTAAAAGTTTCTTCTGCTGTTACATAAATCGCAATGTGAAATTCCAGCTTTGTGCATTCCTCCTAAAAGGAAATTTTATGCCTTATGTTTCATACACATTTAGGGTAGGAGGAGGGTAGGGAGGAGACCTCTAAGTGAAACAGATTATTCAAATGGTCAGATGCATCTTGATTATAGCTAGTATTCCTAATGCATGTGCATGCATGCACAAAAGACTGGCTCTAATTATAAGTGAACTACATACTTGCCTATTGGAGCCAAATGCAAAGACAGTTTGGCTACTTGCTCTGAGAAACTAAATGTTAGGTTGACTGCTGCTTTTGCTGCTTCTACAGAGGGATACTGACCACAGCCACTGCTTAAGATGGCCCCAGAAACAGCAGGAATGGGAATATGGGACAACAAGGTCATCTCCACTGAAACTTTTTCCCAGCATCATTTAATTTCTCATATCAACCTTTACCAAGAGTACCCTTTCTTTGGGGGCTGGGTAAATGAACTCAGACAGTTTATTCTTGGGACAACAAATATAAGCCTTGGGACGGTTCTGTGAAATACCAACATGCATAGTTCATTGGCTATTTTGAAAGGGAATATACCGTTATTCTAGAAGCACTTGAAATCAGAGCTTTCTATAATCATTCTTCTAGTTTAAAGTCACTGTGGCACAATATATTCCTGCTGCTCTGCTAGTGTGATTCTGAACCATGAAAGAAGATTAGTTGCATTAGGTGACTCTGCAAGATTTGCAGAATTTCTACATATTCAACACATCTCTTTAAGCATGATACTCTATGTAGAGAAAAAGAAAAAAAATAGCATGTTCTGATCAACAATATTGAATGCATTGCATTTACTCAGTACAAATACTAGATAAAGGTACAGGTTGTAGAATGCAGTTAGATGCATTTCATATGCCTTAGTTAAAAGGCAATAGTTTCAAGAACAACTATTCTATGTATTTGCATGAGCTTAAGGTAAACTATAAGGTTATTCAGTGACATTGTAACTTACAGTACAATTAAAGATTGGAAGAAATTAAATAACTGAAAGAAAAGGAAGAATTGACATGGTCTGGAATATTCTCTTATACTCTTTCTTATTATTATAATGTGATATTTAGCAAAAACTGAATTACAACTGACATGAATTTGAATAGAGTAACCTGCATATTAATTTTTATTTTCTTGGTGAAATTGTATCTTGTTAAACATTTGTCCTGTGTTCAGCAGTAGCAGTCATTTTTCTCCTTCTTAGTAGCTGGTGCAGTGCTGTGTTTTTGACTTTCAGCCTGGGAACAACGCTGATAACACCGATGTTCTTAGCTACTGCTTAGTAATGTTAAGTCTGAACAATGACTTTCTGAGTCTCATACTCTACCATGGAAGAGGGGAAGCCAGGAGGAAACAGAGACAAGACACCTGACACAATGTCCTGGGTTCAGCAGTAGCAGTCATTTTTCTCCTTCTTAGTAGCTGGTGCAGCGCTGTGGCTTTGACTTTCGGCCTGGGAACAGCGCTGATAACACCGATGTTTTTAGTTACTGCTTAGAATGTTCTGGCTTGACCAAGGGCTTTCTGAGTCTCATGCTTTGCCAGGGAGGAGGGGAAGCCGGGAGGAAGCAGAGACAGGACACCTGACCCAAACTGACCAAGGAGGTATTCCATACCGCAGCACATCATGCCCTGGATGTAAAAACGGAGGGCAGGGACCTGGAAGAGGGGGGTTCACTGCTGGGTCAGGCTTGGTGTTGGGTGGTGAGCAGTTGTATTCTCTTTCCTTTTATTTCTCTTGTCATTATTATGATTGGTAGTAGCAGCAGTGGTTTGTGTTATACCTTAGCTACTAAACTGTTCTTATCTCAACCTGTGGGAGTTGCATTCTTTCGATTCTCCTTCCCATCCCCCAGGGAGCTGGGGGGAAGAAAGAAGGGAAAGTGAGTGAGTGAACTACGTGGCTGACTGTGCTTAAATCACGACACCCAAGCTGACCAAAGAGGTATTCCATACCACAGCACATCATGCCCATTATATAAACTGGGGGCAATCACCCAGAAGGGTTAGATTACTGCTCGGTTGGGCTGGGTATCGATCGGTGGGTGGTGAGCAGTTGTATTCTCTTCCCTTGCTGTTTCCCTTGTCATTATTATTATTATTGGTGGTAGCAGTAGTGGTTTGTGTTATACCTTACTTACTGGACTGTTCTTATCTCAACCCATGGGAGTTACATTCTTTTGTTCTTCTCCCCACCCCTCCGGGACCCGGGGGAGGAAGGGGGGGGGAGGAGTGAGCGAGCAAGATATGTGGCTGACTGGACTTAAACCACAACAACATTCTATAAAAACTGTTGAATTCTGAACTTCACCACTTCTATCCTAAATGAGTATTCATTTAAATGTGGGAAGATATCATGCTTATTCTAAGCTTAGACTAGACATCTATACTAAACACATCCTATGGGACACTTACAAAGGTAATACATTGCCATATTTCTCAAGATCCTTTGTTCAAAGAGCTCTGAGAAACTATGATAAATACTATATGTGCAGCATTTAGCTTCATTCTTTACTTGTAAAATCTTAGTGTGGCTTGTGGGTACAGAGAGAGGGAAATATGGCACATAATATCTAACTGCAGTCTTGTGATTTGAGATGTACTGATTTGGATTACTAAATTGTCATGTCATATATAACCTCAAAGATTTGTGATGTGATTAATGCATCTTGACTTAACATATGAGGGGGAAAAAAACCCTGAGTATAATTAATTGAAAAACTTTGTAATTTATTTCTGGGCAGATAACTTAGGTCTTAAATATTTGGGAGACATTTTAATGTGTTCTTAGATATTATGAAATAGCTACTTTCTATGGAAAAAATCTCAGGTAGAGACATTAGGACATTATACTTTTCCACAGCAAAGTATGATTATGCACAAGAGAGTAATTGGCTAATATGGATAAAGTAGATCCATTCAAGTTCTTCAATTCATCTCTGTTCTTCACATTGGCAGCCAAGTGATGCCCCAGAGCACAAAAAGGAAAGTTTTGCAAACTCTCTTCTGGATTCCTATCAAGTGAATCCCCTGTCTGCTAAAAATACCCATAACCAGTTTCTCTGCTGTATTTATGTTTTAGATTATACTGCGCTGATCATGACAGTATGTGCCTTCTCAACAGACAGCCAGGCAAGCCTCATCATGTTTGTAAATTTTTGCCTGCTCTAGCATGATTTGAATAGCTGTTTTATGGCATTTCCTGAATTTTACTCTATCTCAGTGATGAAGATACTTTGAAAAACATGTTGAAAATGTGGTTTAGCTGTATATTTGTATAATGTCTTTTACATATCTCTCTTTCAGAAGAGTCAAATTTTACCTTCATCAAGACTGCTGCATGAAGTTCTCAAGTCATATTCTTAGCTTAAGGAAGGTATTCGTGTGAAATGGAACTGTGAAATTTAATGAGAAACTGGAAACAAGTAAAGCATCCTAAATGACAAGGTAATAATTTTGTTGCTATGTCATCTACACTGACACAGACAACTGCTATTGTGTTTAATTGTAGACAACCCTTCAACTTTGGGAAAATTTTTGTCAAATGGAAGAAGTTATTTTAAGATAAATACCACCATCAGCTAAAGAGGAAGATTCCTTGGTAGTTGTTACAGCCATGTGCAGACAGTGCAAGAGAGTACACAACAAAAAAAAAAAAAAACAAAAAAAAAAAAAACAAACAAAAAAACCACCACAACATGGATTAACTATCACTAAAATAACAAATGGAGTTTCCACAAGCCGGTGTTCTTTATTCTGGATCTATAGTCCAACAAACATCATTCCTTAGAATTGCAAACCCTTTTACAGGGCATATTTTAATGTCATAGACTCACAAATTCAGAGTGGTAGAGGTTAGAAGAGACCTGTAGAAGTCATGTGGTCCAACATGCCTGCCCAAGCAGGCCCACCTGCAGCCAGCTGTCCAGGACCATGCTGAGATGGCTTTTAAATGTCTTCAAGGAGGGAGCCTCCACAACCTCCCTGTGCAACCTGTGCTAGTGTTCTGATACTCTCACAGTAAGAGTTTGCAGATGCTCAGAGGGAACCTCCTGTGTCACAGTTTGTGCCCATTGCCTCTGGTCCTGTCACTGGATAACAAAAAAAAGCCTGATTCTCTCCTTTTTGCACTCTCCAGGTATTTACAAACACTGATGGGATCCCCTCTGAGCCTTCACTTCTCATGGCTGAATCATCTCAGTTCCCTCAGTGTCTCCTAAGATGAGAGATGATGACTCATATGAGTCCTTCTTACCTTCATTGTCACTCATCACACCTTATAAGGATAGTAGTCTTTCCATCCAGTCAACACCATGTCTAAATATTTGCAGCTACAAATTTGATTAGTGTTAATTATTATGCAAGACAGGCATGAAAGCACACTGAAACATTCCTCGAATACAGACTACGGACTTAGTCAACTCGATTTGGGACCCTGTTTCGACAGGTTTACAGTTTAATCAAAACAATTTTCACTTAAGCTAATGACTACTAGTGAACACTCTTGCTATGGAAAACTTTACCTTTCGAATTCCGGCCATTTTATAGAACTATTTTAAAAATATGAGATTATTTATTGCCTTTAAAGAATCCTTTTTTTTTTTTTTTTTTTGCCTCTGACTAGAAACAGCGAATTTTACAAGTGGAGGTTTCTATATTCAAGAAAAACTACTAATGTTATTTCAAGATAGGCAACATATTCAGTATGTCATAACATTATTATTACTAATACTTTCACTTTTGAAAAAGTGCCTTAGAATGGAAGAATACAGATTTATATCTGTAAAATTTGTGCTTAGACAAATTTTGAACTTTCTTAGAGAAAATAATTTCTCAAGTATTTTCTTGGTAAATTATAAAAAATCTCCAAAAGTTCATGTGCCTCAGACAAAGTGCAGTTACCATTTGCTATTACCCCCTGATCACTGAGTTATTTGGACTGTTAGTGGCTGGGGATGTCTGCTTTGAATGAAAGCTATACAATTATTTCTCAGCAATAGCACAAAAAATCCTATGTTTTAACTGCATGAGATACATATAAACCAGAGCAGATGAATGTACTTAATCCTCCCAGGTTACTTCTTACTCACCCTGTTACAAAGTTGCAAACTAAAATGGCCTGAATGACTAGTTCAACCAGAGGTCTCAAGTTTTTTTCAAAGTGTTCAAACTCGTATGTCAAAAAGGTGGGCAGGGCACAGGAAAGAGACACTGAAAATCTTTTAGAAATGGAAAAATTTCCTTTTTTTTTTTTTTTTTTTCTATTTCTAATGTTAAAGCTTTAAATATATTAGGTCTTGTAAGCTGATAAGCTTTCTTTTCTTTTCTCCCTGTATTTTCACTGTTATTTTCACTGTTTATCCAGGCTCCTTACTATGAAAATTATGACTTACCTATTTCATTAAGCTAAGCATAGTCATTGGAGTAGCAGCATCTCTCCAGCCTTTCATCCCATGCATCTATACATCATGAACTACCTTAATTAGCATGTAGGGAAGACCATTACCCATGGAGGTCTTTTGCAATTGACTAGGTAATTGATTTATCAAGCTACTTTCTTCTAACATCACAAAAGGCTGAAGAATCTGAGGAAAACTGCAGCTCAGAAGATCTGGGACAAAATATTTTTCTCATTAGGTGCACTTTCTTCCTGGTTTAGTGCTCACTGAAAAGCTAAAAGTTACCTTTGTATTTGGAGGGGCACCTCTACCAATGTAAGCTCAAGATCCCTGCAGACAGGCAAGCAGGCATAGGAAAGGGTTTTGGTGGAGACAGTATGTAAAAAATCAAGAAAATTCAATACCCAAACCTTTTTTTTCCTTTTTTCCTGAAGCCAGGTTTAGAAATTTTAATGTATTTGTTCTACTTAGCTGGGTACTTAATGGGAAAGAAGAGCACCTGTATGGAGAAGGGCAGGAAAAGGTGATTCTTGCTTGCTCAACAGCTGCAATAATAATTTCTTTAACCTTTTGTATCCTCAGTTATTCACAGCCAGGAATGTCTAGCACCTCATAACAAGGAAATGTATTCAGACAATGACAATAAACAATGTTTGCAGCTGACTTCAGTGAGACTATTTGTGTGATAATAGATCAATAGTTTGCATACGGGTTGTATAACAGCCTCACATGACTGCCTATGAGAGCAGAAAGAAATCCTGTTCATTGCTAGGGGTGTGAGGTATAGTAATGGGTACTGCTAATGTGTAGCAAGGAAGATTGAACTTACACATTTTACAAATAATGCCCCAGAACATGATGGTGATAATTAGTGTCATTGAAAAACATATGTAACAAATATTTGGTACAGCAGGAGAAACAAATCCATACTGCTGCTACTTATGCTGTACCTGTTGTGTGGATAAATATAGCAAAGAACTTCTGTTCTGCAAGGCTGCTATTGTAGTAATTTTACCGAGTACTAAATCTCAAAGGAAAAAAATAGAATTTTATTACTTCACTTATCTTCTCCCTGTGGTATAAATTGCTGAAGAGTTACCTGGGGTTTCAGCTGCCTATTTTCTATTGACTCTAATGACAAAAACATGGCTAAACCCCTATGCATCTCTATAAAAATCCTAATCACATCTCTTTAGTTTACTGACAAGACCAAGTTGTTATTATTGTCAGTTCAGCGCAGCCAATGTAACTGTTAAAGAGCAAACTGAATTGCACTCTGCCTTGCATATTATTGACAAAATTGTCAGTCAGATTTTGATTCTAGAGATTTTACAGGTAGTGATTAGTGTGCTGCACAGCTAAATGACCAGGCAGCTTACTTTGTTCTGGATGAAGCCCCAAAGGTTCAAATGGTCCTCTGAGCCTTTTCCAAAACCCATGGCTCTGCAAAACTGGGCTGGCATTCCTTGAGCAGTGTTCACCCAGATACCTTACAAGTTCACTAGGACTTTGTTATGGGTTCAGTAGCAGCAGTCATTTTTCTCCTTCTTGGTAGCTGGTGCAGTGCTGTGTTTTTGATTTTGGGCCTGGGAGCAGCGCTGATAACATCAGTGTTTTCAGTTACTGCTTGATAGTGTTTTGTGCAGCCAAGGACTTTATGAGTCTCATGCTATCCCAGGGAGGAGGGGAAGCTGGGAGGAAGCAGAGACAGGACACCTGACCCAAAGCTGACCAAAGAGGTTATTCCATACCATAGCACGTCATGTCCAGGATGTGAAAACGGAGAGCAGAGGCCTGGAAGAGTGTGGTGGTGCAGTGGTGGGTTCGCTGCTGTGGGGTGCACTGGCTGGGTTGGGCTTAGTGAGCAGTTGTATTCTCTTTCCTTGTATTTCTCTTGTATTATTATTGGTGGTAGCAGTAGTAGTTTGTGTTATACCTTAGTTACTAAACTGTTCTCATCTCAACCTGTGCGAGTTGCATTTTTTTTTCGATTCTCCTCTCCATCCCCCAGGGACTGGGGGAAGAAAGAGAGGGGAGTGAGTGAGAGAGTGACTGCTTGAGTTATTAGCCTGGGTGAGGCTTAAACCATGACAGACTTCATGTTGAAGGTCAGTTGGAAACACCATGAAAACCATTTTTATCAGAGTCATTCTGACTGTTCTTTCAGTGCTGTTTGCAGCAAGGATGTGAAAAGGTTCACAAGCACGGATTTCCTATCAAAGCATGTATATGCAATATTTATTTATGAAAAAAAAAATTATTTTTTCTGGAACAGAAGCCTTGTCCTTATCAAAGCCATACAGAGAGTCCTCAGATACAACAGGAACATATTCAGTTCACGGGAAGTGTGGGTGTGACGACAGGGACATGGAGACAGTGATATACCTCTGCAAGTTTCCTCTACTAGAATGGAGTAGCAATTCTGTCGGATACCTAAAGGATTATAAAGGAGATCATCACAGTCTTTGTTAAGGCTTTTTGACTTAGAAAAGTGTTCTTTCCCCCCACATCTCATGCTCCTGATTCCTCGAAGTGTTTTTTCCTGGGACCTCAAAACTAAAGCAGTAACTGAGTTTCATCCACCAAGAGTGCTCTGTGAAAATAACAAGAGGATGACAACTTTCTGGCTGATATCTCACATGTTGATAAATACAAACAAACAAAAACCTCAGACATTTTGAGGGAGTTTGTCTCAATGTGTAAAATCTCAAAGCATTTACGTATATACACTTCATAAAGGTATGATGAAAAAAAATAGTGTTGACCCAATTTTACCAACGCAGATTTCAATCCAGATCAAAAATTCAGAGTAATAAATTATATAGGCAATTATTTTTCCAGTCTCATTTTGAAATTTGTACTTCTCAGTCTTTTATATTGCTACTAGAGAGTGTGATAGAAATATCTGGGACAGGAAGGCTACTGTAAAAATATCAACCTTTCAGACCATTATTTAAACCTGTGTCTGTCATGAGTCTTGTAATGCCTAACAAGGAAATACAGAGTTAGCAACACAGCTACAGCATCTAAAAGAAATAAGAATTGTCATCTTAACATTTGTGTTTGCTTTTATGATGTTATATGTGTGTGTTCGTGCAGTAAGGACAGAGGGGTTATTTAAAACAAGTTACACAATGAAAAAAAATACTTTTTTCTTTCTAAGATCTCATAGGTATGAAAGAGGAAAAAATGACAAACAAGAGATTGATGGAGAATAAGAAAGAGAAGAACCTACTCAAACAGTGACATGCACTGTTACATGCACATCTCAGCTTATTTGCTTTTATTTTAATTAGATTTCCTTTTTTTTTTTTTTTTTTTTTTTGTAAAATATTCTGTCATCAGATGAGATGCAAATCATGGGTGTTGTCAGAAGACATCAAGAAAGTCAAGAAAGGAAGGCCAGGGCGAACACAGTGCTTAAAAGACATTTCTAATATGGAAGTCAGGTTGAGGTTGCCTTTGGGAAATGGCCATAAGTTGAGGGGATAGCAGCTCATCTGTTCGTCCCAGGCCTGGTGGAGGTGTCAGAAAGGTGACTTATACCAAGAAACTCAGAGAAATAACTCCCTTACTGTTTCTTCTACACATCATGATACTTTTTCTGGAGTTCCTTCCAAATTCCCTACTTGTTTTTTCAGGCTTTACTATGCCAAAAATGGACCCACTCTGAGTCAGATTTGCCCTAGTTTTTTAGAGGTGTGCAGCAGGAGACATGTGAAATCCACATGAGAATCAGGCAAGATGGTAATCTCTGGATATGACACAAAGGTGTGTTCTTACTCTTCTTAGACCTTGCACACCAGGTTTCAAGATGTTCCCTGGGATATCACCCAGTACCTATGGCTGAATGTACATTAGGCTGCAATGAGTCTTTCAAAAGGGCAGAAAGATTTGTCAAGCATTGGAATAAGCTGCTGAGAGAAGTGGCTGAATTGCCATCCTTTGAGGTATTTAAAAGACATGTAGATGTGGCACTGAGGGACATGGTTTAATGGTGGACTTGGCAGCGTTAGGTTAATGGTTGGACTCAATGATCTTAAAGGTCTTAAACAAGTTCTGGTGTTCTCAAAATAAAAAAGACATGGAAGTGTTGGAATAAGTCCAGAGGATTGCCACAAGGATGATCAGGGCACTGGAGAACCTCCCATATGAAGACAGGATGAGAAAGTTGGGTCTGTTCAGCCTGCAGAAGAGAAGGCTACCTGGAGACCTCCTAGCAGCCTTCCAGTATCTGGAGGAGGGCTATAGGGATGCTGGGGAGGGACTCTTCATGAGGGACTGCAATGATAGGACAAGGACTAACAGGTTCAAACTTCAACAGGGGAAGTTTAGATTGGCTATAAGGAGGAAGTGCTTTACTGTAAGCGTGGTGAGTCACTGGAATGGGTTGCCCAGGGAAGTTGTGAATGTTCCACCCTTGGCAGTGTTCAAGACTGGGTTGGACAGAGCCTTGGGTGTCATGGTTTAGCGGGAGGTGTCCCTGCACATGTCAGGGGGGTTGGAACTAGATGATTTTAAGGTCCTTTCCAACCTTAACTATTCTATGATTCTATGACTCTGTGAGACTTCTTTCTGCATTTCTATGGGCTCCAAGTAAAACCTTTAAAAAGTTCTTAGAAAGGAGCTTCCTGCTCCTGTTGCCTTTGCTCAATGACGTCACTCATCCCTCCAGAAACAAGGTTTGTCCATATTTATTCCTTAGCTATTAACAATTCATATCACTTCTGTCTTTTTATGCTAATTATATCAGCTTTCAACAAGGAAATCTTGCCTTCTGTTCCTTTCTCCTGTAAAAATAAATAAATGCATAAATATATATTGGAAAATGCGAGAAGATGGACTTGAAGTTAGTAGAGGATGGAGTACTTGAAAATGCAAGTAATAATGTAGCTTACCAAAATCTATTTCTTGAGCTAAAGATTCAACTTAGTGAGCATGCTAGCATTTCAGCAGTCATTACGCATTGAAACAAGTTTCTAATAATTAAGGGTAATTGGCATTGGAAATAAAATGAACAGATGATAATGGCTTTGCAACAGACTTCAGCAGCTTGCGCTTCCAGCATGCATTGGGTAAGACAGAACAGGCAAAGGTTTTTAAGTGCTAATCCAAACTGGTCAACTGTGTCTTGATTGTTTTCCCCCTAAATTTTTATCCTCTGTGCCTTTGCCTCTATTTTTCAGTCTCTTTGCAAGTTGTTTCTTGTTTCTTTTTTTTTTTTTTTTTTTTTTTCTTAGTTGATTTTTTTTTTTTTTTTGGGGGGGTGGTGTAGTGTTTTTTGGGTTTTGGGTTTTGGGTTTTTTCTTCTTGGCATGCCCACAACATAACATTCCAGGGTTAATTACCAACTAAATTGGTCTATGATTCATGATTATACAGTGTCACAATCTAAACTTCTATTAGCTTTCCATTTAATGTCATCACACATAAACCAATTCACTTTCAACACCCTGACTAACCTGTAGTACCAGCTTTTATTAGGTTTTCAGATAAAATAGCCTTAATGTATAATAATGTTGTCGAATACGTAGGGATTTTGATAGTCTGCAAAGCATTTTCCACAGCTTACTGACTCTTTTTTATGGTGGAACAGAGAAGAACAGGAGGACTCTTCTAACATTAGAGTAAATGCACTTTGTATCATGGCTATGCCTCCTAGCTCCATTGTATTTAAAATATTTCCACAATATTACCTTCCATTTTCATTAATTTAAATCTTGGCTGATGAAATTTTGCTGTAGAATGAAAAGGAATACAAAAGGAAAAAATTCAAGGACTGCAATCACATTTTTTACAGTATTTGTTTTGAAATTAATTTATTCACTCACCCGTTAAATTTCCCTTATGATACTTCTTGTGACAAAATGATGCCTTAATTAAAAAAATGGGAAAAAAAAAAAAGCTGTTATATTTCCTTTGCTCTTCAACCTCAGAAACTCTGTAACTGGACATGGTTGTGTATTACATCCTGCTGTCAGTCAAAATGACTCCAAAGCAATTCCACATTTACACATGCATACAAAAAAAATGCTGAATAACCTGATCTGTTTATAACACTGTAACATGCCCAATCTAAAACCAAAGAAGTCTCTGCCTCATTTCAGTGGAAATCTGCAAGACTGTTATTTGGGAATATCATTCTGTTCTTGAGTAAGAAAGCTGCAAATTACTTATGCAGATCATTAAAAAAAGTGACAAGAGAGCTTTGCAATTGCAAGGCATCGTTATGTGTCATTATGCTACCTATGTTACAAAAACAACGAGTTTAGAAATTCTAGAGAGAGTTTTCTATTTTTAAATTGAAAGTCTTTATTTGCATCAACTTGTAAAGCCAGGAACTTCAGCTACCTTGAGAACCCTGCACAAAACTCAGAAAGAGAAAAAACTTATTTTCTGTTCATAATTATGTTATAGTCCTAAAGTTCAGCCTTAGGAGCCCCAAAAGGCATAACAAATTCAATGAATCACCATTTCTGAAAAGGATAAATCTTCCTCAGCACAGCAGAGATTCAGTATCCAGTTTAAAGTATCAGAGCTAAAGCTCTAAAATGTTGGGCTAAGACTGAAACAATTCTGCTTGGCCAGTTGTAGATACACTATTCAGAAGTGAACAACTACTGCAGTTTGTTTGAAGAAATTGCCTGTGGAATAAACAAACAGTTGAGTAGTGCACAGCAAAAGCTATGAAAAATGAGGAATAGATATATTAATTTTGGTCTCATTAATTAATTTATTATTACCTTTTGCTGCTCTCACTATCTGTATAGCAAACTGTGAACCATATTTAATCCTGCAATGATTCTGAAGAAAGATTTAGTTTTGGTGAAACTGGGTATCAGAATTACACACAAGAGATTTCCTCACTGACTTAACCAAATATCAAAAGATGTTCTGGTTTCTGTTTCAGGGAAATGAGGATATAGAGTGGAAAATTATGCATCAAGAGATTCAAAGTGGAATATAAGAATAATGTCAACAACTTTGGTTTAATATGTATCTGTGTATACGAGCATTAAATATTAGGTATACATGTACACAAAGTTCTCTGGGTACATAAACATTTGGTTTAGTTGGTCATCTCAAGTTAAATCTTGCAATTTTCTCTGGAGCCATTTATGAATGAGTTCAAAATGAATTCTTTTTGAGATATTTCTTAATACACAGTTTGTGGCTTGAACAGAAATTAAAAAAAAAAAAAAAAGAGAGAAAGAAAGAACCAATCCTTTGTTAATTGTAGCTGTTCACCCTTGAGTGGTTTGGAGAATTGGACGAGCCAGGTTTCCATTAGGATTCAATTCTTTTTTCATAGTTAGTAGGCATGGACGAGCATTCACATTGCAACTGGGCATTGCGAAGTCCTTCATATGGTAGAGGTGGCAGAGTTCAGTCCAAGTTGTAATGGCAGACCAGAATAAACACCTCCTCCAAATTTCTTTTACTGGCATAGTAGACACACGAACAGTAGACAAAAGGATCTAAGTTTGTACAGTGGAAATAATGTGGATAGTATTTTGTTCAATTGGTGACACCATCTTCTGTGAGACGTTGTCTGCTGTATGAATATGAATCATTTTACTGTTCAGTGTTCATAGGTTTTAACATAAGTTTTTATGTTGATTTATAATACATATAGGTTACTGTAGTTTTATAAAATTATTCAAGTTGGAAGGGATCTCAGGGTCTCCAGTCTTAAACTCCCAGTTCAAAGCAGGGTCAACCAGAGGATCAAGTGAGGTTATTCAGGGGATCAAAACAGATTACTCGGGGCTTTGTCTAGTCTGTTCTTGAAAACCTCCAAGGATGAAGACTTCTTAGCTTCCCTCACTGCCTGTACTGTTTATGCCCCCTGGTGAAAACATTTCTCCTTATATCCAATCTGAAACTGTCTTAGTTCAATATATGTGCTTTTCCTCTTGTCCTCCGGCCATGTACTGCTGTAAAGAGACAGGCTCCATCTTCTCCCCACAGGTACTGGGAAGGCTTCTGTTAGGTGTACTTAAAGCCAGTATTCGTACTGAGCAGACCCCAGTTCCTGAGTTCCTCCTGCTGTGATAAATTCACCACTCCCTGTCCATCTTGGTGGCCTTCCATTGAACTCTGCACAGTATTATAGTACTATGTAAATTGCTTATGTTTAGCAAAAGGAAGAAACAAATTAACTGGTCTACATGCAGAAATTTCATGCATCAACTTTAGGGAAAAAAGTCCACCTAATTACAGCTATACAGAGATTTATACTGAGGATGTAAATGAAAAGGTGGTATTTACTGATATGTTAGATTCTTGCCTGTGCATGCTCTATATTCCAAGAAATATAAAATCATCCAATACTGGATTCAGAGGAGATACAACATGAATTTTCACTTATTCTATTTTTTTTCTTGCTAGAGGTATGTGATTTTGCTTATTTGAAGAGATGATGGTGGGGAGTTCCTTTTTAACAATGGACCAATTTGATTTACCAAAGCCCATTCTAATGTAATCAGATTACTTCAGACAGAAAGTCATACAAAATGGCTTTCATCCTCATATTCTCCTAAGAGAATTATGACAAAGCTGAGGAGACTAAATAAACTTTTTTGTTGTTGTTGTTCACAGTGTCTGAGAATATGTTTGAGATAGAAAAGGTAAAGCTGACCTGTCTAACCAATCTGTTTAATTCCTTTATGGTTTTGGCTGTTGCTTTTTCTACCAGGCATTCTTGTTAATGTAACTGTTTAGATGAGAGTTAAGAGTCCTTATTAGCTTATGCCACAAAGATTTTACCCCTGAATCTTATTTGTCAAAACTTAGTCTTCACATGGGACTCGTTTTTCCTCTGTCCCTAGTCTACTAAGCCTTCTGACTGGGACTGCTTGATTATGGTATTTTCCATTTCTTTTTCACTGGACACACAGTATACCCATTACCTTACGGTCATCTCTGAATAGAAAAGAAAGTAGTTTTATGGTATGACATAAATAATATTTCACTCTCTAATGCCATTTTTTCATTCTATTCAGTCTTTGGCCATACTGATACATGCTTATATAACTTCCACTTAATTTATGTCATGGACTACTTTCTAATTATTGCGTTACTTTCCTTACAGGACAAACGACTTTAAACCTTGGCTGTACTTAGATGAATAATAACAGATGTTTGACCCTGACATTCAAAAGGCTCATATACCAGAGAAAGTGTTGATTTTCTTGTATTTAGTCTTCAAATAGTCATTGGACACGCAAATGCAGTTCCAGAATAAACCCCTTTAACACAAGAGTTGCCTTACCTGTCTTTTTGCATTGATTATAAAGAGAACTGAGGAAAAGCAGAATGATAGCACAGAATACAGGACTTAAAACCCTTTCTCACCTTAAAATCAGTGAAAATCATTACTCAAATTCAATGCAGCTGTTAACAGAATACTAGGTTTTCCTACCCAAGAGGCACTCTAGGAGGGCCTTGAGAATTTCTGGAGGAGTTCTAAACTATTTGAAAGGCTTTAGGCAAACATCACAGTTTTAGCTGAAGAGGAGTTCTTTTTTATTTTCTTCTTTCAAAGAGAAGTGCTCTCTGAAAACAGAGCCACTACTCTACTCACAGATTATTGATATTATTAAATGGCAAAATGGAGATCATTATTTATCTCATTAGAAAATAATTACATAAAAATCCAGATTTTAAGGGGATACTTATATGGAAATACGTATTCAAATAAGTGAAATTAACAGGAGCTAGTCCACAGTTTAGAAAGGATTGACATGAAGAAGGCAAAGTTGTGTTTCTGTGAATTATTCCCATTTATAAATGATCAGTTCTATTCATCCCAAAAGATTATGACGGAATTGCCGTTTACATTAAGTCCTCTTTATACCTCTTCACAAGTGCATAGGGGCTTTAAAATGCACATAAGTGTAAGTGATGTCAGACAACATAAAGTGCCCTCAACGCAGCTGAGAAAAGGGCCCTTAATCTGGAATGTTTCAGATAGGTTAAACTTGCTGAAAAATACTATTATATTTTCATATATTAAAGTGGTTTTATAAGAATGGAATTCAAAGTGTCGGGGTTTATGCCTCTAAAACTCACGAAGTTGTACTCACTCACTCACTCACTCCCCTCTCTTTCTTCCCCCAGTCCTGGGAGCATGGGGAGGAGAATCGAAAAAAAAATGCAACTCGCACAGCTTGAGATAAGAACAGTTTAGTAACTAAGGTATAACACAAACCACTACTGCTACCATCAATAATAATACAAGAGAAATACAAAGAAAGAGAATACAACTGCTCACCTAAGCCCAACCCAGCCAGTGCACCCCACAGCAGCGAACCCCCCACTGCACCACCACACTCTTCCGGGTCTCTGCTCTCCGTGTTCACATCCTGGACATGATGTGCTGTGGTATGGAATAACCTTTTTGGTCAGCTTGGGTCAGGTGTCCTGTCTCTGCTTCCTCCTGGCTTCCCCTCCTCCCTGGCATAGCATGAGGCTCAGAAAGTCCTTGATCAAACCAAAACATTAGCAAGCAGTAACTGAAAACACTGGATGTTATCAGCGCTGTTCCCAGGCCCAAAATCAAAAACACAGCGCTGCACCAGCTACCAAGAAGGAGAAAAAACGACTGCTACTGCTGAACCCATGACAATCCACCCCTTATTCCGTACCATTCACGTCATGCTCAGATCCCTCATTTTCAATATACAATCACGTGTATATATACATCCACACACACACACAGAGGGAGAGAGATCATCCCTCAGTGCATGGACCAATCCCTATAAAGCTGCTGAGTCCATCCAGTCCATGATGTCGGGCTTCATCTTTTCTAACAGTCTTTCAGAGCAGAGGAGGCTGTGTGCAGTGCTCACACTTGTGAATAATCTGGGCAATAGTGTCCATTGTTAAGTCCACCCCTCGATCATAAGTCCACCCCTCGATCATGAGTCCATCTGTATGCTGCATCTCTGCCCTGATGGCCTGAGGTGTCATGGGCCCACGAGGCTCAAAATAATTCACCCTTATGTTGCCAATCTAAGTCCATCTGAGCCACTTCATTTTAGCTGCTTGTAACTGGGGACTCCATACAGTTGCCTTCCATCTCCAATGCTTCCAAAGCACTGGAGGGATCCAGTGGACTAGATACTTGCCCATACTGTCCCAGACACCCTGCCACTCATGAATGTCCAGCCTCAGGGAAAACTTCATCAGGTTGGCATCAGCCCATCTCATAAGCATGTCAAGGTCCCTCTGGATGGCATTCCTTTCCTCCAGTGTATCAGCCGAACCACACAGCTTGGTGTCATCGGCAAACTTGCTGAGGGCACACTCAATCCCATTGTCCATGTCACCGACAAAGATGTTGAACAAGGCCGGTCCCAACACCGATCCTTGAGGGACACCACTTGTTACTGGTCTCCGGCTGGACATTGAGCCATTGAGCACAACTCTTTGCGTGCGGCCATCCAGCCAGTTCTTGTATCCAGCGAGTGGTCCACCTATCAAATTCATGCCTCTTCAATCTAGAGACAAGGATGTTGTGTGGGACAGTGTCAGACGCTTTGCACAAGTCCAGGTAGATGACATCAACTGCTCTACCCCTGTCCATCAGTTCCGTAGCCACATCATAGAAGGCCACCAGATTGGTCAGGCAGGATTCCCCCTTAGTGAAACCATGCTGGCTATCACCAACCACCTTGTTGCTTTTCATATGCCTCAGCATGCCTTCCAGGAGAATCCACTCCAAGATTTTGCCAGGCACAGAGGTGAGACTGACTGGTCTGCATTTCCCTGCCTCATCCATTTTCCCCTTCTTGAAAATGGGGGTTACATTTGCCTTTTTCCAGTCATCGGGAACTTCACCTGACTGCCATGATTTTTCAAATATGATGGACAGTGGCTTAGCAACTTCATTTGCCAGCTCCTTCAAGGACCAGCAGATGGATTTCATCAGATTTTCCTTTCATATCTGCAGATTTCAGAGTGGAGTTATGTAACGTTTACAAGTATTTGTTGTGGGTTTCCAAAGGAGCGAATACTGTTCTCATTTGATTATGCGTAAAATGCAAGAAGCAACAGATACACAACACTTTTTCCTTCATTAATAAAATTAACTACTGTAAATGTCTTCCTTATCATCATTAGAACAGGATTTTATATTTGCATCAATCACATGATGTTTCCTCTCTATTTCCCTTTTTACCCAAAACTTAGCAAAGAAAATCCCACATGTTTGCAAAACTGGGTGAAAACAAGGCATGAAGCCTTGGTCCTCAGACATAGTTATAATTGTCTCAGACACATTACAAAACTACTAATAAAAGAACAAGGAAGTTGCAAAGCTGAAGAACAGCAACCATTTATCCAGCTTCTGTCATTCTCTTCTCAGCTGAGCTTTGAACTGAAGATGTAGTTCATCAGGATTGTGGCAGATGGAGTTGCACAGGACCGTTCATTTTTTTCCAGCTTCCTGCTTCTTTTAATCTCATTGAAGAAAACGTCAGCAGCAGACAACAGAGGTGGTAGCATATTTTTGACTGCCTGGTCTCAGAAGTTAAAAATTGAAGGATTTCAATGCTGATCCCAAGACTTCTGAAAAACTGTCTTCCAAAATCAGTGCTCAAGATGCACAATATAAGGTTTTGTTATATTTTCAGATAATGTATATTCAAGTGCTTTCCCACATTTTTTCCTGTAGGGGTAGGGCCCATCTGGTAGAAAGAAGGACATGTTTACTGTGTTTAAATACAATTAGTTAGTTAAGATATATTTTATAAAGTGCCACATATGGTTGCTTGCACCAGTTACACACAAGACTAATTCTGCAGCTGTGTCAGGATTTATCTCCTCTACTTGTCCATCAGCGTAAGATTGTGTATGCTGGTTCAGTCCTAAACTTCATAGCTCATTATCTTGTTTCCAACAGTGCCTATAAGGGAATATCTAGAGAAAAAAAAAAAAAAAAGTCAAGTGGATTAATATTTCACCTTAGAGCATATGAGTTCATCTCTGACACTTGTAATTGGATGGCATCACATCACTCATGATGTGATTGCCTTTATTGTTTTGCAGCCTACACCCTGAAAAGTTTGAGAATCTGCTGGCTTAAGAATACAGTGATTGTTCATGAAAAATACATATTGGTAGCAGTGGTAAATAACTCGATTTTATCTCTTGCTAAGGTTGGACAGATTCTGAAAGTATAAAGAACAGGTCAAGCAAAATATCATTTTACCTACATACATCCTACTCTGATCATTTGGTAATGATTGCAATTACTGTGTGGCTTTGTTTGATTTATACTGGTGGAAGAGAAAGTTCACAGAGTTCACTATCGTAAACATATCATTTAATGTAATGGGTCTTGTTCCTTGAACTGTCACTGATATCTCAGATACAGCCCCTGGTTTAAGGAAAAAAAAAAAACCAGAAGTATAATTTACATAATAAAAGTGAATCAACTCAGTAAATCTTCCAAAGCCATGAAGGATTCTCTTTTGATTATTTCAAAATGATGGGAGAATTGACTAGCTACAGTTTCAATCACCTAATGTCCTCAAGACCCATATTAACATGCTGAGTGTTATTAAGACAGATGTCTGTAGCTGTGTAAATTCTCTGTGATGAAAAAGTATCTGAATAAGCAGGAAATTAGTCCTGAAATGTTGTAAAATCCTGCACTGTTAATATACCCTGCGGAAGATGTCACAGCTGAGGTTTAGATGTACTTATATGAAACTCCCTATCTCGGAGCTAATGAAGAGGTACTGACAGTTTTGTTACAGTGTCTGTGAAGTGTTATAATGACTACAGATTAATCAGTTTCTAAAGCAGCATTCCCCAGTGGCTCCCCACCCCAAAAATCATAACCAAAACCGAGCAACTGAATGTCATTAATAATTAAAAAATAAAGAAATAAAACAACAAGGGAAAAACAAAACAAAATCCCCAGCCCCTCACCTCTTCATGTCATGAAAGTTGAAAGCATTTATAGTCACATTCTCCAGAAGAAAAAAAGCTAGAGATGACACTGGATTTAGTGGAGCAGTCAATTAACTGTTACGGTGAGGATTTTAATTTTCTTCTCAATGTAAATCACAATTGAGGAAAGCATCTGCCTCTTCCAATACTTTCTGTGCAGTAAATTTAAATGGATTAATCACCCTGCTTGTTCTGGAAAATGATGGGCACTTGCCATGGGCTGTGGAGTCCCGGGCTCAGTGAATTTTAACTGACTGGGGGGAATTGTTGGGGCAATGGAATGACTTTAATAGAAATTAAAAAGCAAATCATGCTCAAATATTTTATTGCCCACCCTATCATCAGATAATGATTAAAATACTTTCCTGGAGACAGAGGAAGTTTGCTAGCAGACTATTAGGATTGGATTGTACTTGATCACAGTCAAATTGGGTTTGTAATATTGACTGTGCAGGATATTTTTACTGGTCCAACAGAATTCCTTATTCTAGGGGGTAATGAAAAATGTCAGTCAGTGGCTGTTTTTCAAAGTAACTTCAGTGAGTTCTGCTTAACTGTACAATCTCCCACTCTGGAGTTAATAGAAATTTGGCAACTTGCAGAGCCCACATGTACTGTCATGTACAGCCACATTCATGGACAACTGTCTTTGTCACCTGGTACAATTTTCTTTCTTTACAATTCCTAAATGGCATTAAAAGAGAGAATGGGGTGTGGAGAGTGGCAATGGGAAGCCAGATTTAGAGTCTGCCCAGTGTTCATGTTACAGGTAAACAATGTCTGTAGCTGTAATGGGGTCTTGCAGTTCTAAATGTGGTAGGAGATGGTACAAGGAACAATTTCTCATTTAAGAAACATGCTGCATTGCTTAAGAGCAGGTCGTGATCCACAGAAAGTCAGAAAATAAGAAACAGAACTAGAAAACATGTTATGATTCTTTTGTAAGAAACGCTTTACTTCTGTGCTTCTGGTCTTTCTTCCTCCTTTTCAAAAAATGCCTTTGTGTTCCTCATAATTTCTTTTCTTTCTTTTTTTTTTTTTTTAAATTTATTTTTGTATTTCCCTGCCTTACAGTGAATTTCAGAAAGTTAATACACATCACCAATTCATTATTTTGTCAAAAAATAAACATTCTACCAATAGACATTTTCTAATATTTCCATGTTGTTTTTAAAGAGAAGAGACTTTTTTTTTCCTGTGTTTTCTCTGCCTGAGCTAAAATTAACCATACTGAAGACATTCAAAAACAAATGCTTACAAAACTCATCAGCCTTGAAGAATTTAAATGATGGGATGATAAATAGTTGCTTTAGTGAGATAAGTTGAATATTTGTATGAAAGAGAAAAACATTATGTAAGGTTAGGTCGCTAATGTATGGCTGCAATCTCTTCTGCTCTCATTTTCTAACTGAAGTACTGATTTAAGCTGCCTGTGAAATAACATGAAGTATAAGGAGATAACAGCTTTGGCTGTACAAATTATCTGCTTTTAAAGATATTAATGTCTATGCATGATAGAGAACACCTAAGGATCTCAATGTGACTCGTATATTTGCTGATTAAGTTTCACAATAAGCTTGCAAGTTAATAAAGAGTATAAAGTGATTTTTCCATGCACAAAACCGTACCATACTGGGACATAGGAGCTATTTCTGAATATAAAACAATATTTTTAAAAAATGCAAAAGTAATTCAACTTTTTAATGGATTTATAATGGACATGAGCACCTTTATGAAGTCTTAGAAATTTTGCAATGAAGCGTGTAATGACCATAGCATTCATATTCCTGTCAACGTTCCAAGCAAAAGCCCTCCCTCTCCCCTTGCAGGAACATAATTTCATCAACATCACGCTCTTAGCCATGTTCAGATGAATTAGCGGTGATTCACAGGAAGGACAGCTAACTGCTGCATTTTGCTATCCCAGTGCCAACATAGATATGCAGCTTCTTATTCAGTTTGTAAGTACAGCTAAAATATTACATGGTTGTTTGAACACAGAGTTTATAGTTTACAACATAGATGTAAGGATATAAGCTACATGATTTTTCCACTGTGTTTCTCAGTACAAGACCTAAAGCAAAAAATACAAGTTTCCATGCCAGTACTGTATTATTTAATCCAGACAACATAAACACTGAATGATCAGACTATGATGATATTTCTTAGCAACAACAACAAAATACCCCTTTTTTTTCCTCAGAAATCTTTTTCTAAAAGAGTTGGAAAACCTGGTTCTAAGTCTTTCCTTCCAGTGGTCAACAAGCAATGATATTTTCTCCTCCAAACATATTCTGAGGTGGGATTTAAATGGAAAGAGATACAGGATTTGTCAGACAAAGGAATGGTGAGAGACTGTAGGGCAAAGAAAGGATTGAAGAACACAGAAAAGGAAATGGGTTTTATCTGCATACAAAGGTGATAGGTACAAAATATCCACATGTGCTTCCTTATAGAAAGCATGGGGTTATTGAAACAGATGTTCTTAAAAAAAATCACATCAATAATAAAATAAACAAAACAAACAAACAAATAAACAAAACCAAACAAATACCCCACAAAAACAAACAAACCCAAACTCAAAACAACTAAGCACCTGTTGCTGGCAAATAATGCAGACAGTTAGGTTTCATATGTAATCAATGTATTGAGTGAATCTGGGTTATTCTGTACAGTTGATTTTGAATATGATTGTTTCCTGTCTTGCTCGTCTAGCGCCTATCTAGACAGGTGTGTGACACAAACCTACATGAATCACTGATGATGTCAAAAATGCATGATAGCAATATGAGGCTAAATTATCTAGATTCAGGCAGCCATGGAATTTTGTCCTGGTTTTGTCAGCCAGGTCCTGATAGCTAATGACACATACAGCTGAACCTGTCTTGAGTAGGAATAAGGCTGAGTTCCAGGCATCCCATTTCACCTCTTTTCTCCTCAGGTCTGCAGAGAAAGATGGATTTCTCCAGCCCTGAGGTAGAGTGAGGGCCAACAAACAAAGAGCACCTGATCATTAAAGGCAAAGACTGGTTGTGCTAAAAGGAGAGCTTGAGCCAGGTGTCCTGGGCTGTCCTCTTTTATATGCATAACAAATATTCATACTACTGTGTATATATACCTATGGTTATTCTAGGTGGGAAATAACTAAATATATGGTAGTTATATATGAGTTTATCACCAAGACAGCTGGAGAGGGAGAAGCTGGGAATATGCCGCCATATACTCAGTCTGATTTTATTTAGACAAAGAGAGTGATGAGGAACAATACAAAAACTCGCTGGTGGAGAGCACTTGGAAATGTTACAGGCAACATTATTAAGACAATATAACCCA
Source organism: Myiopsitta monachus (assembly GCA_017639245.1). Lineage (NCBI taxonomy): Eukaryota > Metazoa > Chordata > Aves > Psittaciformes > Psittacidae > Myiopsitta > Myiopsitta monachus. Next base: position 59,310,488 of record CM029918.1, on the reverse strand, counting down.
AATTTTCTCATGTTAAAACATAAAAAAACATGTGTATCCTTACAAAAGGATAAAAGGCAGCTACAGTAGTTTTTGGAGGAAAAGACCAAAGACATAAGTATGAAAAACAAAATCTAAGAGGGAAACCCAAGGCTAAGAAATCTGTGACTGGGCTCCTGATTTGTGTATTTCTTTTCACAACAAAGCTGTAGAAACTTTAAAATCTGTGTCAGGCTGGGTTTAATTGTCTTTCTGTTTTTCAGGCTGTGAGAAGAGCTCCAGCCTCCTCTGAAAACCTCAGCAAGGTCTGGCCTACAAGATAATGGGATCTGTGCAGTAATAGGATACACACTGATCTCATTCACCCTCTTTCCAAAAGGACAGATGCCAGATGGTGTTGTTTCTGCCTGATCAACAGATGAGGCATCTAACATCTTTGCTTGATGTCTCTTTTGCCCACATCAGAAAGAAGCAGCCACGAAGGGGAGTTCCTAAGCAGAAGATAGGCATTGCATTTGTAAAGCTATGCTGGTGCGTGTGGCACTCACACTTGCTTTCATTCTAACCTCCTCATGTGACTAATGTGGTTAGGAGCCATGTAAAACTTACTTTGTAGGCTCCTTGATTCCTTGGGTGTTTTTTATTCTCTTGTTCTGTAAGTAACAGAATGTATCTCTGATTTTGATGCTCCCAATGCTTCTGTTGTAGAAGTAAATAATAATAATTACAGCAATTTGTCTCCAAGAAATTTCTCTTTTAAAAGTAAAATATGTGTTCTTTTCAAAGAATTTCTTATTATACAAATATGGCACCTGTTTTCAGCTAAGAGCAGGATCACAAATGCTATGATTCAGGGAGCAGAGCAGAGACTCAGGAAGTTAATAAAATGTGTTGATTGCTTTATGAAGAATTTGCAAGCTTATGAATCCTTAACACTGTGCAATTTGTGACTACTAGTGAAAACACACCCTCCACAGGACATCAGAAAATCCATAAATTTCAATAAACTAACAACTAAAGCAATTAACAAGTGAACACAAAATCAATTATTGTGAAATAGGCTAGAACAAAACAATGACAAATGATAGTTTTAAAACAAGAATAGGAAAAAAATTGCATTTCAAAAGTAAATAGTAACAGTCTACAGGTATTAATACATATAAGAATGCTATACTTCATACAAAGATTTTCATGTGCTCACAAAACACATCCAAAAATGACACAATTAAAACAAAACCCACCACCAATTCTACCTATATACACTGGAAGAAGATTGCTTTTTGATCTTCTTAGGTAACGCAAAAAATATCAAACTTGTGGCTTAAAACAAAGAATACTAATGGGAGGAATATAATCAGACATAGAAAAAAATGTTTCCTTATCTTATAAGTCTTTTAATTTTAGCTTTTCATAGCAATAGCCCAACTTACAAAGGAAGCCAGCCATGAGAATGTATGATGCATTGAGGAGATCATAAACCATTCTTAAAGGATAGTACATAATTTTTCTGGCTTTTAGTTTGTCTAATGAGATGTTTCACAGCAATGTCCCATGTGTGCAACCTGTGAACATCTGAGTATATGATGTCACTAGCTCAACATATTTACAATTTTGCTCTTGAGAATTATGTCAGAAGACTTGTTGTCCATGCTCAAGGTGCTCTGACTTCACAGAAAGGAGTCCTTTTAGATTCCTGGTAATTAGGGAGCTAATGGAGACATTCAGAACTCACTTTGTATTAGATAGCTCATGTTGATTAAGTTTCAAAGGCTAGATGGCAGCATTGTCAACTCATGATTTTTATCATGTTTCCTGATATTTAGTATTTTCCTTAAAATGCCATCTGTCAGAATTCAAGTTTCCCTGAAAATCTCTGCTTCTGTAAAGTTACGTTTTTAGTTGTCGGATGGTAAGAAACATATCTGGAGATCAAAAAAGAGGGCTGATAAAATTGGGGGTGGAGCGGTAGAAGTCTAAGGACAGTTTTATGAAGACAACAACTAATAGCATAATCTAAATCATTAAATAAACCACAACACTGAATGAAATGATAATGAGAACAAAAGAATACTTCAGTTTCCCTGTCAGAATTAAGAGGTAAAGCCTAGGTAGGTGGAGGAAAGCATTTCCCTGTGTTAGTCTCAGGATTAATGGTTATTTTTAGGATATTAACTAGAGAAAGTCATCTTAGACTTCCAAAGAGATTTATCAACTTATCTGCTCTTATCCTTTCTCTACTTTGCCTTACTGTTATTTTATATAAGATCCTCAAGTCAGGGATCATCTATTTTTATATCATTATCAAATGCCAGATACAACTCCAGTGTGAAATAAATAAATAATTACAGTATTAATAATGTCAAGTATTCATTAAAAACATTAACACAGTAACCTTCCAGGAGTAAATTCTTTCTATACTTGTAATCAGTTATGAAATATTCATTTGTTGTTGATCCTGTATACTGCAGTAAATTTGCCAGCAATTATATGAAGAAAGTTACTAAAATTACACTGTGCTTAAATACTTACGCTGCTCCCAAACCCATACTTTGATTATGAGATCTCCATTACTTAATATATTTCAGCTTTTAGTTGAATATCTCATTTAGATCACATTACCTGCATTTTCCAATTTCTTTAAAGGGCATTAAACTTTCTTATACCCACATTAAATTTCTTATTTCAAATACGTGAACCTCATTACATGGTAAAATAATTTATGGTATAATTTATTGATATAAACTCAAGGTAGGACTGTTCAGTCTTGCTTAAATTTACTGTAGAAAAATTCTCACTACTCTGTAGTCTCTTTGGATGTCTTTTGTAATATTTTCCAGGATAGTGGATTTTTGCTCCCTTTTTGCATTGAACTTTAAACTGAAGATTGTGTATTTCATAATTTGCATGATGACTGTAGGTTTTTGTCTTTCAGCCTGTACACACCTAAAACCACTTGCATGCAAGGTGCAGATCCTAGTATAATTTAAACAATCTTAAACACAATACATGAATATTGTGTATTCATTTCACTAAATTCCTGTCTCAAAGGCTTATGGGCTTGTACACGCACTGAGTTTTAGAAACATTGATGTCAACAACCTCTCCTTATGAAGATATTAAAATAAGTAAACCTTGAGGTCTGGCAACTCTGTGTAATTCAGTGCAAACACTTGATACAACTGCTATTCTTTGAAAATGTATATGTTTTCTCTGTGGAATGTGGAAATCCAAGAGGTTTGATAATTGATAAGGAATTTATGTTCAGAAAGCTTTTTCTTCGGAAAATGTCATTTCCATTAAATATAAGTCAATACATAACCTAATATATGTATATCTGATTTTTAATGTGATATGCATGTTGATATTTTAATTTTTGCCCACAGATTTAGATTTTGTGTCAGGAAAATTTAAATGGCAGATTTAATTTCAAGATACTCTGCTCAAAAACAGAGTGGTTCCGTTTTTCAATTTTTTCCATGCTGTTTCAAATTATCTGACAAACCAATAATCTCTATCACTGTCAAGTACATTGGACTATGGATGCTGTTCTTGCAGACCAAACTAATTTAATTAATACATTCATATCATAGAATCTAAGAACGGTTTAGGTTAGAAAAGACCTTAAAGATCTTATAGATCCAAGCCCCCTGCCATGGGCAGGGACACCTTCCACTAGACCAGGTTGCTCAAAGCCCCATTCAACCTGGCCTTGAACATTTCCAGGAATGTGGCATCCACAACTTCTCAGGGCAACCTGTGTCACTGCCTCATCAGCCTGATAGTAAAGAACTTCTTCTTAATGTCTAATCTAGATCTACCCTTTTCCAGCTTAAAGCCATGAAAACCACTTCATTTAATCATGAAGTGTGCATTTATCCCCCCCCTTTTTTTGGCACATTGTGAAAGGCACGGTATTTGGAATGAATGCCATGAATTCCAGAAAATGTTAGAACAATGCATAGATTTTAGGGATACATTTTCATAAAAAAAGTAACCCATTTCTTAACACAGCAGAGATAAAGGGGAATAAAAATATTATAATATTATATTATATAGTATAATTATATATTTTATATATATACAATATATATAGTATATATTATAATAAAATTATATATTATTATAATATTGTATTATAATATTATAAAGCTAGGTATAAACTGCAAGTCATGTTCAATTACTTGGTTTAATGTAACAGTAATGGAAGAATTGTTTGGGTTAATCTTAACCCACATAAAAGCAGATATGCAAGGTATTAGACTTTTTTCCTCCGACATGTAATCAACTTCAGCTATAGGTTATAAAAAATTATTAAATACAAAAGAAAGGAAAAAAGATAAAAAGTGAAATGTGAAAATTCAAAAAATATTTAACTAAACTTAGGATCCCCTGTGCCTAACGGATGGCTTGAGCTTGTTTGTTAAATCTGTTTACCTAATTTTTCTTTAAAAGGAAAATAAAGTGTGGCTTGGTGAAACAAGAGCGTCCTGAGCCAGATTCCTCTATATCCTCAGGTTACCCTGGAAATCTTCCTAAAAATGTCAGATTCATGTAATATTCTACCTAAAGATTTGTTGCGAATCGGCGGGAGGAATGAAGCACTCGATACGAGTGATCGACAAACCTCAAACTTTATTAGTACCACACCAACTATTATACTCATTTTAATTAGCCTCATGCATAGTATAAAAGCGAGCTCATTATAGGTTGTAGATTAGCTAGCGGTCTCAGAAACACTAAGGCATTCAGCAAATACCTAATTGGATACATCTTTTAGCCAAGTGCCAGCAAAAGTTTAGTCATTGGTTATTACAACAATAAGTGATTCACCCACTATAGTCACAAGAGTAGATAGTTTCAACATTCCTGTGGTGTCTGCCCTACTCAAGATCCTGTCTTACTGACTACCACATTGTATCATAGTGTAACATTGTATATATGCCCACGGTTGCTCTAGCCTTACTTCATCAGCAGCTGTGTCAGCAGCTTTAAGCGGCCTAGTCAGAGGCCATACAACTTGAGTCCTTGCTCTTGCTAACTCAGCTGACATGAGCAGCTCAGTCATGCTAACATGCCCTCGCTCATTGAGCCATTCCTCCACAATTCCCCCGTTTTTATTTTGGACCAACAAGGCCTGACTAGTGATGCGTGTTATACTAGACATTATGCATCTATAAGCTATGCCAATTATTAACAAGATTAGTAACAACATACTTAAAATTCGAAGTCCCTCTTTCACAAGTCCCAATAGCCACTGGGGCAAACTTCCAAACAAAGACTGTAGCCATCCATCCATAAGCCCAGACTCTTCTTTCAGGTCATGTAACCCATCCTTTAACTGATTCAATTTTCTATGAATTGACTGCGAGTGATCTGACAAATTCATACAACACATGCCTTCAAATTCTTCACAACCATGATTATGAATTAGTAGCAAAAAATCAATAGCAGCACGATCTTGTAATACAGCATGTCGTACACTAATTACATCTGCAGATAACTGATCTAATAATTGTGATGTGATATTGATTTCATTTTTAGTCCAACAGGTTGCCTGCTTTAATAGGGCCAATGCTTTTGCAGCGGCAACTCCAGGGGTCAGCCATGAAGCAAAAAAGTTTGCAGTTTTAGACCAAAAGGTTGGAGGTTCTATCTTGCTACAGTCTAACTCATGGATACTTCTTTGAGGCCTAGTCTTATTCACCACCAATTGATAGCTAGTATGAAACAGAGTTAACTGACCAAGATAGCAGGGGCCTCCATGAGGATCAGCAGGGATGCCATTCCAAGCACGATCCCCACAGATCAAAAATATTCCTGGTGGTAAAGGCCGTGCAGGTTGTTTAGTCATGTTACAATTAGAATACAATTGATTATGCACGACAGTTGACGAGAGCTGTGAGTTAACAGTAGCCCAGTTTTGTTGATTATTATTCCAATTGTTCCTTGGCACAAAAGAAAACCAACCGCCATTCCTGGTGCTACTCGTAGCATTTAAGCTCCCTAATAAATCTAGTTCTTCAGGGGGAGACACTAATGTTCCATTTAATGATTCTACAATTCTACACTGCCAACCTCCGTCCTGTTTACTGGGATTGCTAGCAGCAGGGATTAAAGTCATTTTTGCCTTAGTAAAATTTAGTATAGAAACATTGGCTACCCATCCGATAAACATGGCAGGGGTCCATGTTGGAACACCAATTAGACATGTTCGAAAAGGATTTTGTACAGATGCTAAAGAAAGACAAAAGGCAGTTTGGTTTGTTTGGTTAGCCCATGTGATCCAAATATTCTCACGAGGTTGAATCTGCAAGATGTCTGCTACTGTAAGCTTAATTGCAAATATAATACATAAAGACAAAATAGCTCTAGCCATAGTTAATCAATCCCACTCCCCCTGAGGGATCATATGATGTCTAGGGTGATGCGTCACTATAGGATTAAATATCGAAACGATAATCGTTCGTCGTTGAGTAATTAAAGGATCTATACTACTTTTAACCTCCCACCTAATAATAGCAAAATTTTGCTGCTCAAGGGATTCAAAATATTGTAGTCCTTCCCAAGCTGGAAGGCGTGTTATCTGTTGCAGTGCTTGGATAGGATTGTTCTGTCGCCACTGAAATGCGCAGGTGTTACACCAAGGTTCATACCAATATTCCAGGTTTACATAATACTGTTTCTTACAGCCTCCACAACAAAACAATACCCAACAATGACACGGTTTACTCTTACAAACATGTTCTACATTAATGTCAGATAATTTTAGATGACGACTGGTGAGAAAAACACGCAACTTAACCAGTTGAGCTTCTGTGGACCATGGGAAGAGATCTGGTGGTAATAAGTCTTGCACTTGAGACACTAATGGATCAATGATGAGATGTAATTGCAGCAGATGACGTTCTGCTTCTTCTACGTTGGTTGGCGGAGCAACCCTGTAAAACTCAATAGAGTAGCATAAACAGTCTATGTTGTTAGCTGATTCGGTTTCTCTGCAGCTTTGACCCACTTAGCAGGAACCCAGAGTGTACCTTTCCATGCTTCCTGTCGGCGCGCCGTTGCAGCCCTTACAAGGTCTCGGCAGCATGTATCAGCTAGGCTCTCCTCTGAGGTCACCTAGGGCGCGGCACTCCGTGTTTAAGGTGCTTATTCGCCGTCCCGGCTGCTGAGGGACCCGAACTGTTCGCCGACCAACCGTGGTGTTTCACATCCATTGCGATATCACGTCGGTTGGGGGATGTCGTCCGTGGTGGTATCACGTCGGGGTCACCATTTGTTGCGAATCGGCGGGAGGAATGAAGCACTCGATACGAGTGATCGACAAACCTCAAACTTTATTAGTACCACACCAACTATTATACTCATTTTAATTAGCCTCATGCATAGTACAAAAGTGAGCTCATTATAGGTTGTAGATTAGCTAGCGGTCTCAGAAACACTAAGGCATTCAGCAAATACCTAATTGGATACATCTTTTAGCCAAGTGCCAGCAAAAGTTTAGTCATTGGTTATTACAACAATAAGCTGATTCACCCACTATAGTCACAAGAGTAGATAGTTTCAACATTCCTGTGGTGTCTGCCCTACTCAAGATCCTGTCTTACTGACTACCACATTGTATCATAGTGTAACATTGTATATATGCCCACGGTTGCTCTAGCCTTACTTCATCAGCAGCTGCTGTCAGCAGCTTTAAGCGGCCTAGTCAGAGGCCATACAACTTGAGTCCTTACTCTTGCTAACTCGGCTGACATGAGCAGCTCAGTCATGCTAACATGCCCTCGCTCATTGAGCCATTCCTCCACAAAGATTTCCAGCTACTGAACACTAAAACAATATGGAAGTTACTCTGGACTCAAATTCTGGAAGACACTACAGCCTGGAAAAAGCAGACATCTCCATTACTGCAGTCTTTCTTCACTTCAGCATAGCAAGCACTGATCGTGTGCATGTTGCAGCTGAAGATATGAACTTCTACACTTAAACTGAGATGGATTTTAGAAATTTTCCTCTGCTACCTCAAATACCTCTCTGCTGAGCCAGCCACTAAATATCAGCCCCCCAAACCAAAGTATGCACCAGGAAGCAGCAATGTCAGCTGCATGGTAGGGCTTCGTGTGGAGGGAGCTATCAGGTAAGTGCTCTCACTCACACGGGAAGAAGACCAGAGCAGGTCCAGTGACAGCATCCAGGGCCACCCACAGGTCAGGCTGCCAGGGAGGACCATAGCAACGGGGCAGGTGGCCAGGTCAAGAGGCCAGGATCTGGAAGTCATAATGATAGTAACAGACACAGCCATATAGCTGCTCAGGCGATGATCAAGTGCAAGGACCTGAGCAAAAAGGGGCTGGGAGAGAGGAGGGGGGTGGTTCTTCCTTTCAGCCCCTCAAAACATCTCTTTCCACAAAGCCCAGGGTTACATAACTGCATACCTAAGGGCTAGCCTTGAGCACTGGCATTTGAAATCAGGGCCTTGGCAACATTGCTGGTATTGAAAAGCATGAAGTTCAGTAGGTGTACTATAATACTTGCTGATATTTAATACCAGAATGAATAAGGATAAAAAAAAAAAAAAAACATTGGGAACTAATGGTCTAGAGGCTATATAAGGAAATAGATGACAAGGAGTAATAATGATAGAATTTTGGTTGATGATAATAGACACTCAGTTAAAAGTTGGTATATAAGGAAGAACTCATTACCACTTTAGCCATCTCAGTACAACTACCATGCCTTTATAAAAGGCTTTACCAAGCCTGCATGGATCTATTAGCCATACCTACATGCTATAATTTTGTGTGGCTCTTCAGAAAAGTGTTCCCTTAGTGGGTGTCATTCAGCATGAAAACTGAACGGGCAGGTCTTTGAGGAAAAGTGAAATGAATCAGATATATTTAGCTTCCTTACACAATAGGAAGACCTATAGGAAAGACACATACTTTTCTTTCTTGGAGGTAGAGTGTAATGAGGACCATGTGTTTTTAAATTCAGGTAGTCCACTGCACTGCTGGTGATTCTGATCACTCTGGAGACAAATGCAAAGTGCAATAAAAGGCTTATAAGTGATAAAAGGAAGAAAAGAGCATGGAGCTTGAATATCAGTATTAACTGCCTAGTAGTCAGGACATTAAAAGGTTTCAGGGTTTTATTCTATACATTAAACCAATGGGACTTTTAAGTAGCACATAGAGATTGCTCAGGGGTTTCAGCTTCACTGCATGCGTCACTTAGGCACTCCAGGACAAAACAATTCAGAGCATACTGCTGGGAACAACTTAGCATTGGAAGAAGAGAATGATTTTGAAATCTAACTCTTTCGGCTCCCTCATAGTCTCGTTTCTTTGTGCCACTGGCAACTTGCCTGAGTAAAAAGGGTGTAAGAACCATGGGATTTGGTCTCATTCTCCTCTGTAGCTGTCATTTTCCAATCCAGTGTGAGTCATCACAATCTCTCTCAAAAACTATTGCACTTCATATACCCTCAGGAAATGCATAATAAGACCGTTAATTTTAACTATATTCTTAGGTTTTGGGAAGACATTGATTTAATTTCAGGCTCTTTTTCTACTCTCTCACAACTTCCTGTTGAACTCAGCTTCTATTTTCCATCCATATTTTAAAATGCCAGCTTGGTTCTTTGAAGCTGAAGTGAAGCATTCGCACAATGAAGACTGTCTTCCATCTTTCATTTAAAAGGAAAAAAAAAAAAAAAAAGATTTTGCACTGACACAAATTTTTTTTTGTTAATGTTTTTGCCTGGAACACACAGAAGATTACTGCATGTTACATAAAGAGGAACCACGACCTTTAAATGGTCACAAAAGAAACAAAATAAGCAAACAATGAATTGATACTGAGGAGACCTGGAAATCTTGAGGGTGACCTCCTTGATCCACTTGAAAACACGTTAGCTCCCTGTTTGTAAAAAGACACAAGAAGTCATTTGCTATTTGTTTAAAACATATTTGGTGCATATAATTTTGGCCTCTTGTTTCTATCGTCATAATATTGAGCTGATAAAAAGAAATGGCTAAACTTAAACCATAGCTTTAGGCATGAAGCACTACCTGAAAATTGCATTACCTTCTAAGTGTATCTAGGTTTTCAAAAGACAGCTATTTAATATGCAACAACAAAAAAAAATCTCCCAAAAAGTAAAAAAACTCATTAAGCAGTTGTTAAAGCTTCCTTGTTTTTAACTTTTTTCTCTTTTTTTTCTGACAAGAATTCCTTCTTCTATTGACTGCTTGGGTGACATCTCCCAAAGAAAAGTTGCTGCCAAATTTCACTGATGCTGAAGAAGTAATCAGCTCATTTTGGAGCTCCTCATTGCTATATTGACACATATGTTGAGGTGTTTCTTTTAAGACAAATGTTTTCTTCTGTGAAGAAAACGTATCTTCCTTGTAAGGAGATTCATAATTTTTCTTAAGCAAGCCATATCACTCTAATAATTTGAGCTTGTGACTGCAAAAAGATATGAAAACTAATACTCCTACTCAGATACAAATCCTAATACTAATTCTAATACTAATCCTACTCAATGGGCAAGTAATTTCAAAGAATCTTGGAATCATAGAATCATAGAATAGCTAGGGCTGGAAAGGACCTTAAGATCCTCTAGTTCCAACCCCACTGCCAGGGGCAGGGACACCTCCACTAACCCATGCCACTCAAGGCTCTGTTCAACCTGGCCTTGACCACCACCAGGGATGGAGCATTCACAGCTTCCCTGGTATCATGTTTTAAGGCAGTTCGCTCAATCACTCACTCCCCGTCTTTCTTCCCCCAGTCCTGGGAGCATGGGGAGGAGAATCAAAAGAATGCAACTCCCAGAGATTGAGATAAGAACAGTCTAGTAACTAAGGTATAACACAAAACACTACTGCTACCACCAGTAATAATACAAGAGAAATACAAGGAAAGAGAATACATTTGCTCACCCTCCAGAGCACCCTCCAGCAGCAAACCCTCCCCAGCACCAAAACACACTTCCAGGTCTCTGCTCTCCATTTTCACATCCTGGGCAGGACGTGCTATGGTATGGAATAACCTCTTTGGTCAGGTTCGGGTCAGGTGTCCTGTCTTTGCCTCCTCCTGGCTTCCCCTCCTCCCTGGCAGAGCATGAGACTCAGAAAGTCCTTGGTCAGACCAAAACATTACCAAGCAGTAACTGAAAACACTGATGCTATCAGCGCTGTTCCCAGGCCCAAAATTGACAACACAGTGCTGCACCAGCTACCAAGAAGGACAAAAATGACTGCTACTGCTGAACCCATGACACCTGGGCAACCCATCCCTGTGCCTCACCACCCTTACAGTAAAGAATTTCTTCCTCAGATACAATCTAAATTTACCCTGTTTAAGTTTGAACCCATTACCCCTTGTGCTATCACTACAGTCCCTGATGAAGAGTCCCTCCCCAGCATCCCCATAGGCCCCATTCAGATACTGGAAGGTTGCTATGAGGTCTCCACGAAGCCTTCTCTTCTCCAGGCTGAACAGCCCCAACTTTCTAAGCCTATCTTCATACAGGAGGTGCTCCAGTCCCCTGATCATCCTTGTGGCCCTTGTTCCAACACTTCCATGTCCCTGTTTATGTTGCAGGACACCAGAACTGCACACAACACTCCACGTGAGGTCTCACAAGAGTAGAGTAGAGGAGCAGGATCACCTCCTTTGACCTGCGGGTCACACTCCTTTTGATGCAGCCCAGGATACCACTGGCTTTATGGGTTGCAAGTGCACACTGCCAACTCATGTTTATTTTTTCATTGACCAACACCCCCAAGTCCTTCTCTGCAGGGGAGGCTCTGAATCACTTCTCTGCCCGAACCTGTAGCTGTGCCTGGGATTGCTCCCCACCAGCTGTAGGACCTTCCACTTGGCATGCTTAAACTTCATCAGGTTGGCATCAGCCCACCTCACAAGCATGTCAAGGCCCCTCTGGATGGCATTCCTTCCCTCCAAGGTATCAACCGAAACACACAGCTTGGTGTCATCAGCAAATTTGCTGAGGGCGCACTCAATCCCACTGTCCATGTCACCGACAAAGATGTTGAATAAGACCGGTTCCAACACTGATCCCTGAGGGACGCCACTGTTACTGGTCTCCAGCTGGACATTGAGCCATTGAGCACAACTCTTTGCGTGCGGCCATCCAGCCAGTTCTTTATCCACCAAGTGATCCACCTATCAAATTGATGTTACTCCAATTTAGAGACAAGGATGTCATGTGGGACAGTGTCGAATGCTTTTTACAAGTCCAGGTAGATGACATAAACTGTTCTTCCCCTGTCCATCAGTTCCGTAGCCCCATCATAGAAGGCCACCAGATTGGTCAGGCAGGCTTTCCCCTTAGTGTAGTGTCATGGCTTAAGCCCGGCCGTAACTCACGCAGTCACTCTCTCACTCTCCCCTTCCCCCACACTGCTCCCAGAGGGATGGGGAGGAGAATCAAAAGAATGTAACTCCCATAGGTTGATATAAGAACAGTCCAGTAACGAAGGTATAACACAAATCACTACTGATACCACCAATAATAATAATGATAAGGGAAATAACAAAGGAAGAGAATACAACCACTTACCACCCACTGACTGATACCCAGCCCTACCAAGTAGTGACCTAATCCTTCCGGGTCCTTGCCCCAGTTTTTAAATCCTGGGCATGACGTGCTGTGGTATGGGACAGTTTGTTTAGTTTGGGTCAGGTGTCCTGTCTTCTTCCTCATGGCTTCCCTTCTACCCTGGCAGAGCATGAGACTCAGAAAATCCTTGGTCAGACTAAATATTGGAGCAGTAACTAAAATCATCGGTGTTAACAGTGCTGTTCCCAGGCCGAAAGTCAAAAGCACAGCGCTGCACCAGCTACTATGAAGGAAAAAAAGTGACTGCTGCAGCTGAAGCCAGGACATGAAGCCATGCTGGCTGTCACCAACCACCTTGTTGTTTTTCATGTGCCTTAGCATGCCTTCCAGGAGAATCTGCTCCATGACCCTGCCAGGCACAGAGGAGAGGCTGACTGGTCTATAATTTCCCGGATCATCCATTTTCCCCTTCTTGAAAATGGGGCTTATATTGCCCTTTTTCCAGTCGACAGGAACTTCACCTGACTGCCATGATTTTACAAATGTGATGGACAGTGGTTTAGCAACTTCATTCACCAGCTCCTTCAGGACCCGCAGGTGGATTTCATCAGGTCCCATTGACTTGTGTGCATTCAGGTTTTTAAAATGGTCTCAAACAGATCCTCTCCTACAGTGTGCCCAGGGTCTTCTCACAGTCCCTGTGTGGGTTTCCCAAGACTTGGGTAGTGTGGTCAGAGCATCTGCCGGTGAGGACTGAGGCAAAGAAGTCATTAAGAACCTCGGCCTTCTCAAAATCCTGGGTAGCCATTTCTCCCAATAGCTTCTGGAGAGGGCCCATGTAATCCCTAGACTGTCTTTATTTGCAATGTACGATGAAAAATTGAACTTGAGCCGGCAGTATGTGCTTGCAGCCCAGAAAGCCAACAGTATGCTGGGCTACATCAAAAGGAGCATGACCAGCAGGTTGAGGGAGGTGATCCTGTCCCTCTACTCTGCTCTCTGTGAGACCTCACTTGCAGTGTTGTGTGCAGTTCTGGTGTCCTCAAAATAAAAAGGACATGGGACTGTTGGAACAAGTTCAGAGGAGGGCCAAGAGGATGATGAGGGGACTGGAGCACCTCCCTGTATGAAGATAGGCTGAGAAAGTTGGGGCTGTTCATCCTGGAGAAGAGAAGGCTGCTTGGAGACCTCAGAGCAGCCTTCCAGTATCTGAAGGGGGTCTATAGGGATGCCTGGGAGGGACTCTTCATCAGGGATTGTAGTGAATGGATATGGGGTAACGGGTTCAAACTTCAAAAGGGTAAGTTTAGATTGTATCTGAGGAAGAAATTCTTTACTGTAATGGGTGGTGAGGCACTGGAATGGGTTGCCCAGGGAAGTTGTGAATGCTCCATCGCTGGCGGTGTTCAAGGCCAGGTTGGAAAGAGCCTTGGGTGGCATAGTTTAGGATGAGTTGTCCCTGCCCCTGGCGGGGGGGTTGGGGGGTTGGAACTAGGTGATCTTAAGGTGCTTTCCAACCCTAACTATTCTACGATTCTACGATTCTATGATTCTATAGAATCCCTTCCTGTTATCTCTCACATCCCTAGCCAAGTTGAATTCTAACTGGGCTTTAGCTTTCCTGACCTGGTCCTAGCTTCCTAAGTAACATCCCTGTATTCTTCCCAGGCCGCCTGTCCTTGTTTCCATCTTTTATAAACCTCTTTTTTCCTTCAAAGTTTCCTTAGCGGTTGCTTATCCATCCAAGGATGTCTCCTGGCCCTCCTGCTGCACTTCCTTGTAGTTTGGATGCAACACTCCTGAGTTTGCAGCAGGTGATCCTTGAATATCAACCAACAGTCTTGGGAACCCCTGCCCTCTAGGGCTATATCCCATGGAACCTTGCTAAGCAGGTTCCTGAAGAGGCCAAAGTCTGCTCTCTTGAAGTCCAGGGCAGTGAGTTTGCTGCATGCTCTTCTCACTTTCCTGAGGATCTTGAATTCCACCATCTCATGATTGTTGCAATCAAGGCTGCCCTGGAGCGTCACATTTCCAACCAGCCCTTCCCTGTTTGTGAGGATGAGGTCAAGCATGGCACCTCTCCTTTACAATTCTCATTCTCAAGATCAGACAAATGTATGGGGTTTTTATTAATATAATTGATATTTTAAGAACATTCATTATAAAAATTCCATTTTCTTAACTACATGTGGGATTCAAATATCTGAATATGCATATTTCTGCAGAAGAAATTAGTCATGTATGGAGAGAGAAGACAATAGCCGAATTCCTCTTGCAAAATTAAGTCAGTATGGCTTTGAACTTTCTTCACATTTTCCAAAATGTTAAGAAGATTATAAGATTTCAGTGATCTACATAATATCACTTCTCACTTAGCAACTCTTAATATCTCCTCCTCATACTGCACTTTGGATTCCTTGATTGCTTGCTGACATGTTTTTGGCCATTAATACATAGGCTTGATTCACTTGAGAGTCTTATAAGCGCTGAGGTTTTACACGGAAGAAGAAAATTATCAAGCAAGCTGAAGAAGATCTCCAGAGAATTTGGTTCTGTCTTACAGTACTCCAAAACCCAGGAGCCTGGAGCAGATGTAATTTACAATTTCCAAACTACAAATAAATTCACCAATCAAAACAGAACAAATCATGCAAGACATAGAAAGATCAGTGAGTCCTGGTAAAAAAGACACCTATTTGTACCATGTAAAAAAGATCCGGGTTATGGAGATGTAATAATAGGGTAGAAAGCTGGTTCTATTTCTGTTATAAACATCTGCCATGCCAAAAAGTAGATTCAATAAAGTCTAGGGGGTATTTTGAATATCTCATATTAGACAAGTAGTAACCTGGAAAAAGAAAAAAAAAAAGCTCTGAAAGCATACTTGTTTAATTTTTAAGCCATGGCTTTACAATGAAAAAAAAAATTAGTTAAAATAATAATAATAGTAATTAAGTTATTTTTGCTATGGATTAACTGCAGTAAATATTTTCTATGAAAAATTTATTGTACTGCTTTAATGGCAGTATAAGTATATAGAGAGAAATTTTTCCTTTCTTCTTCATCATTAGTAGAGATTCTGCCTGTCAAAATAATTCTGACTAGGCAGCGGTGGCCAGAATAGAAACCAGCATATTCTTATTTTCAGTGCTTCACTAGTTCTACGTTACAATGTGAAATACTAGAAATTACTTCTTTGCCCAAAATGAAATCTAACTCCTTCAGATTTAACTGGGCCTAGATAGAGAAGCCAGGTGTGTCCCACTGCCTAGCCCACACCTTCAAAACATAAAATTGAGTTTCTGATCAATTACTATCCAGTGCATAATGCTATTTATGTGGTTAAACCAAAAGGAAAAAATTATTGCTAAAAAGTGTGCTGTTATTAAAACTTATTTTTTTCTCATTTATTTTTTTTTATTTTATACAAGTGAACAAACAAGACAGGGGAACCTTAAACTGAGTAATAAACCACAGACCTAAATATACACATCCTTATACCTCAAGCAGGTCAGCTCTCATCCTAGATTATATTTTTTCTATTGGAATGTACATTAGTGAAGTGAAATATGAGGTTGGTCCTTCCCTTGTGCAGGTGCAGATTAAAGAAAGAATGTAGGTCTGTAGCGAATAAATAATTTTCTCCAAATTTCCCTGGGATACCTAAATTGATTTCATGCCTTTGATCTTCCATCAACAGAGGGCTAGCAATTCTTGAAAGTTTTTGAAGAGTGTTGAATGGAAGTCAAATAATAAAAGTTAATGGGCAGAGAGATATACGGAGAACTTGGACAATCTGAAGATGGTCCCTGTTTCTATGCGGGGAGTAAGAACACCCTTTACATGCACAAAAATGGAAAGCTAAATTTCAGCAATGAAAACAGCAGTGAGCATGTGTCACAGTTTAAGCCCATCCAGTAACTCAATACCATGCAGCCGCTCACTCACTCCCCCCGCTCTTCTTCCCCCTGGTCCTGGAGGGATGGGGAGGAGAATCAAAAGAATGTAACTCCCACGGGTTGACATAAGAGCAGTCCAGTAACTAAGGTATAACACAAACCACTGCTGCTACCACCAATAATAATAACAATAAGGAAAATAACAAGGGAAGAGAATACAACCGCTCACCACTCGCTGAACAATACCCAACCCAACCCGAGCGGTGATCAAACCCTTCCGGGTAACTGCCCCCAGGTTATATACTGGGCAGCAACTGAAAACATTGGTGTTATCAGCGCTGTTCCCAGACTGAAAGTCAAAAAGACAGCACTGCACTAACTACTAAGAAGGAGAAAAATGACTGCTACTGCTGAACCCAGGACGGTATACACCCCTTAATCCATACCATTCACATCATGCTCAGGTCCCACATTTTCAATATACCATCACTTTTATCTCATATATATACATATATATACATCCACAGAGGGAGAGAGAGAGATCATTCCTTAGTGCACGGATCAATCCCTATAAAGATGCCTAGTCCATCCAGTTCATCATGTCGGGCTTCATCTCTTGTAACAGTCTTTCAGAGCAGGAGAGACAGAGTGCAGTGTTGGATTGTTGCCTGCTGATGACATCAAGGAACATGTCTGGTTTCATCAAGTTCATTCCCTGTTGGGATGATGGTCGAAGGGAAGTCAGGGCCAGTCTCTGGTGAACTGAAGACATCTAGTTGGTGAGCTATAAAAGTGCTACAAAGCAGGCAACACCATACAGTTGAGTTCATTGGCTGCTTTACCCTAAAATCAAATCCCCTTGAGGTAAACATCTGACTTCTCCATCTTCCTGAATTACCCACCAAGTATATACAGGTCCATGAGCAAAAGCATCCCACGAATAGGTTTGCCTTTATCTGAAGCAGGAGTAACCCAGACTGTCTTCCCCAGCAAATTTTTCATATGCACCACAGGAACTTTGTCCCCTCCACAGTACGTAGAAGTTTTGACTGGGCTGGGCCAGCCCTGTTGGCAGATCCTCTGGTGTTGACCAGCCATGTGGCCTTTGGTAAATGTGTATCCCAATGTTTGAAAGTTCCACCACCCATTCCTCTCAGTGTAGTTTTTAACAACCCTTTGTACCGTTCAATTTTCCCAGAGGCTGGTGCATGGTAGGTATCTCTTTTTCAGTTGGGTATAGCTGGCCTCAGATCCTCTGTATCCCTGACTCCAATTGCTGAGGGGTCGACTTTGAGTCTTCCCTGGAGCTTTCTGCCAGAGGCTCCAGGTAGGACCATTCTCCCAGGCTGCAGTGTAGAGTGCATTTTTCACATCTGGCCCAGTCCGGACTGGTCCGAGGGCTACTGCATAAACTATCTCTCGTTTAATTTGTTCAAAGGCATGTTGTTGCTCAGGGCCCCATTTAAAATCATTCTTCTTCCACGTCAAATGATAGAGAGGGCTTACAATCAAACTGTAATTTGGGATTTTCATTCTTCAGAACCCCACAGCACCCAAGAAAGCTTGTGTTTCTTTATTATTAGATGACGGTGACATTGCTGTTCTCTTGTTGAGCACATCTGTGGGGATCTGGCGACGTCCATTTTGCCATTTTATTCCCAAAATTGAATCTCCTGTGCAGGTCCTTTGACCTTACTCTGTTATACGGCAAAACCGGCTTTCAGCAGGATATGGATTATTTTCCTCCCTTTCTCAAAAATTTCTTCCCTGGTATCGCCCCACACAATAATATCATCAATGTGCTGCAGATGTTCTGGAGCTTCCCCCTGTTCCTGTGCAGTCTGGGTCAGTCCACTGGTACTAGGGCATTAGGATCCTGTATATTAGATCCTATATATAAGGATATAGATCCATAGGCATTAGATCAGCCAAAGAAGGGCTGTGTTTCCACCCCTGGGGCAGTCGGTTCCAAGTGTACTGGAGAGCCCCTCCAAGAAAAAGTGAACTGTGGCCTGCATTCTGCTGCTAAAGGAATTGAGAAAAATGCACTGGCAATTTCAGTCGTGGCATACCACTTGGCTGCCTTTGACTCCAGTTCATACTGAAGCTCTAGCATGTCTGGTATGGCAGCACTCAATGATGGGGTAACTTCGTTCAGGCCACGATAGTCTACTGTTAGTCTCCACTCTCCATTAGAATTTCACACTGGCCACATGGGGCAATTAAAGGGTGAGGGGGTCACTCTGATCACTCCTTGACTCTCCAGTCTACGGATCAGCTTATGGATGGGAATCAGGGAGTCTCGGTTGGTGTGATATTGTCCCTGGTGCACTGTTGTGGTCACAATTGGCACTTGTTGTTCTTTGACCTTCAGCAACCCCACAACAGAAGGATCCTCTGAGAGACCAGGCAAGCTGGACAGCTGCTCAATTTCCTCTGTCTCCAAGGCAGCAATACCAAAAGCCATCGGTACCCTTTTCGGTGTTTGAAGTACCCTCTTCTGAGGTAGTCTATGCCAAGGATTCATGGAGCCTCTGGACCAGTCACAATGGGGTGCTTTTGCTACTTCTCTCTAGTCAGGCTGATTTCAGCCTCCAGAATGGTCAGCTCTTGGGATCTTTCTGTCACTCCAGAAATATAATGGGTTCCACCCTTTGGCAGCTTGATGGCATCAGGGTACACTGTGCATTGGTATCTACTAGAGCCTTACACATCTGTGGTACTGATGTGCCAGGCCATCTGATCCATGCAGTCCAGTAAATCCGACAGACCCTTACCTTCACCTGGCTGGAGGCAGGACCCCTCTAAAAGTCATCACAACGTTCATAGAATCATAGAAGAGTTAGGGTTGGAAAGGATATTAAGACCATGTAATTCCACCCCCCTTGCCATGGGCAGGGACACCTCCCACTAAACAATGTCACCCAAGGCTATGTCCAACCTGGCCTCCAACACCACCAGCGATGGAGCATTCACAACATCAATGGGCAACCCATACCAGGGCCTCACCACCATCACAGTAAAGAATTTCTTCCTCAGATCCAATCTAAACTTACCCTGTTGAAGTTTGAACCCGTCACCCCTTGTCCTATCACTACAGTCCCTAATGAAGAGCCCCTTCCCAGTCAGCCCTATAGGCCCCCTTCAGATATTGGAAGGCTGCTATGAGGTCTCCAAGCAGCCTTCTCTTCTCCAGGCTCAACAGCCCCAACTTTCTCAGCCTATCTTCATACGGGAGGTGCTCCAGTCCCCTGATCATCCTCATGGCCCTCCTCTGCACTTGTTCCAACACTTCCATGCCCTTTTTATGTTGAGGACACCAGAACTGCACACAATACTCCGAGTGAGGTCTCACGATAGCAGAGTAGAGGGGCAGGATCACCTCCCTCGACCTGCTGGTCATGCTCCTTTTGATGTAGCCCAGCATACTGTTGGCTTTCTGGGTTGCAAGCGCACACTGCCAACTCATGTTCATTTTCTCATTGACTAACACCCCCAAGTCCTTCTCCACAGGCCTGCTCTGAATCACTCCTCTGCCCAACCTGTAGCTGTGCCTGGGATTGCTCCCACCCAGCTGTAGGTCCTTGCACTTGGCATGGCTTAAACTTCATCAGGTTGGCATCAGCCCACCTCACAAGTGTGTCAAGGTCCCTCTGGATGCCATTCCTTCCCTCCAAGGTATCAACTGAACCACACAGCTTGGTGTCATCGGCAAACTTGCTGAAGGCACATACAATCCCAATGTCCATGTCACCAACAAAGATGTTGAACAAGACTGGTTCCAGTACCGATCCCTGAGGGACACCACTCGTTACTGGTCTCCAGCTGGACATAAAGCCATTGAGCACAACTCTTTGCGTGCGGCCATCCAGCCAGTTCTTTATCCACCGAGTAGTCCACCTATCAAATTGATGCCTCTCCAACTTAGAGACAAGGATGTCATGTGGGACAGTGTCGAATGCTTTTCACAAGTCCAGGTAGATGACATCAACTGCCCTACCCCTGTCCATCAGTTCTGCAGCCCCATCACAGAAGGCCACCAGATTGGTCAGGCAGGATTTCCCCTTAGTGAAGCCATGCTGGCTGTCACCAACCACCTTGTTGTTTTTCATGTGCCTTAGCATGCCTTCCAGGAGAATCTGCTCCAAGATTTTGCCAGGCACAGAGGAGAGGCTCACTGGTCTGTAATTCCTTGGCTCATCCGTTTTCCCCTTCATGAAAATGGGGATTATATTGCCCTTTTTCCAGTCGTCGGGAACTTCACCTGACTGTCATGATTTTTCAAATATGATGGACAGTGGCTTAGCAACTTCATTCACCAGCTCCTTCAGGACCCGCGGGTGGATTTCATCAGGTCCCATGGACTTGTGTACATTCAGGTTCCTAAGATGGTCTCAAACCAGATCCTCTCCTACAGTGGGCCCAAAGTCTTCATTCTAACAGCCCCTGCGTCTGCCTTCCAAGACTTGGGTGGTGTGGTCAGAGCATCTGCCAGTGAACACTGAGGCAAAGAAGTCATTAAGAACCTCAGCCTTCTCCAAATCCAGGGTAGCCAGTTCTCCCGATAGCTTCTGGAGGGGGCCCACATTGTCCCTAGCTTGTCTTTTATTTGCAACCTACCTATAGAATCCCTTCCTGTTATCCTTAACCTCCCTAGCCAAGTTTAATTCTAACTGGGCCTTAGCTTTCCTAACCTGGTCCCTAGCTTCCCGCACAACATCCCTGTATTCTTCCCACGCCACCTGTCCTTGCTTCCACCTTTTATAAGCCTCTTTTTTCCTTTGAATTTTCTTCAGCTGGTCCTTATCCATCCAAGGAGGTCTCCTGGCCCTCCTGCTGCACTTCCTTCTAGTTGGGATGTATAGATCCTGAGCCTGCAGCAGGTGGTCCTTGAATATCAACCATCAGTCTTGGGTTCCCTTGCCCTCTAGGGAATATCTCTTTCACGTGTTGGCCACCCCAGGATTGCAAAAAAGTTGTGTAATTGCTAAACAATTCTATTATATGCATCCCACAGTATGGAGGTGGTCAGCAGACTGGGAAAGCAAGCCAGATCAATTTCATGATCAAGGAGTCTATTGTATTACAAGTCATTACCATAAAATACAATGAAACAAGAACCTCAGCCCAAGGCCCCTGACTGAGAAACACTAACACCTCAAATACCAGCTGTAAGTAAGGTATGACATGCTGGAATTGTGAGATCAATAGCAACAACTCTGAGAGCCAATAAATCAGCATTGTGATGAGTGACTATTTATCTGAAACAATGAATGCTTATCACAAATACGATTAGGCACTCTCTGGTCAGATCTGTCATTATCTCAACCCTTCGGGCCCCACATTGGGTGCCAAAAATAACTGTTGTGGTTTAAGCCCAGTGTCATGGTTTAAGCCTCACCCAGGCTAATAACTCATGAAGTTTTCTCACTCACTTAATCCCTGCTTTTTCTTCCCCCAGTCCCAGAGGGATGGGGAGGAGAATCAAAAAAAATGCAACTCCCACGGGTTGAGATAAGAACAGTTTAGTAACTAAAACTGTCCTGGTTTAAGTTGTAAATTTCACTTCTCCCTCTCTTTCCCTCCCTCCCCCCCACACTCCGATGTGGGGGGAATGGGGAGAAGAACCGAAAGAATGTAACTCCCAGGGCTTGAGATAAGAACTGTCCAGTAACTGCCTCCCCCCCCCCCGTACCCCCCACCCCCCCCCCCGCAGAGTCTCATGCCGGGAAAGAGAGAAAAGCTGGGGGAGGGGAGACAGGGCACCTGACCCGGGCTGACCAATGAGGTTATTCCATACCACGGCACGTCATCAGGAACAGCCCCAAGCCCTCGCTGCTGCTCTGCTGTCTCCTCCAGCCGGTCAGCAGCCGCCTCCTCCCGCGGCTCGGCAGTCCCCGGGCTCGGCTCTGTGGGTGGGCTCAGCTCCTCTGCCGCCCCATTCCTGGCCTCTTGATCCCCCGGGCCGCTCTCCCGGGCCGTTTCGGCTGCCGACGGCTCCCGGGGCCGCCCCGCCGCGGCTTCCCCTCCTCCCTTTTGGAGCTCGCCCACCTTACAAACCATTCCAATAGAGTACAATGTAACAAGAACCTTAACCCAAAACCCAGATGTGAAAAACGTTAAGATAGCAAATACTGGCTGTAAGTAAAGTATCATACGCTGAACCTGTGAGAACCAGAGCAACAACTTTGGGAGCCAATAAATCGGCATTGTGACGAGTGGCTATTCTGTCTTTATCTCAACCCTTCGTGCCCCACATTGGGAGCCAAAAGCTGTCATGGTTTAAGCCTCACCCAGGCTAATAACTCACGAAGCTTTACTCTCTCACTCACTCCCTTCTGTCTTCCCCCAGTCCCAGGTTGAGATAAGAACAGTTTAGTAACTAAGGTAAGAACAGTTTAGTAACTAAGGTATAACACAAATCACTACTGCCACCACCAGTAATAATACAAGAGAAATACAACGAAAGAGAATACAACTGCTCACCAAGCCCAACCCAGCCAGTGCACCCCCCAGCAGCGAACCTCCCAGTACCAAAAACCTGACCATGCCGTCCACCCCCAGTCCACTCCCACTGCCTTCCGGGTCTCCGCCCCCCGACTTCACATCCTGGACATGACGTGCTGTGGTATGGAATAACCTCTTTGGTCAGTTTGGGTCAGGTGTCCTGTCTCTGCTTCCTCCCGGCTCCCCTCCTCCCTGGCATAGCATGAAACTCAAAGTCCTTGGCCAGGCCAAAACACTGTCAAGCAGAAACTATAAACACTGTTACCAGCGCTGCTCCCAGGCCCAAAATCAAAAACACAGTGCTGCACCAGCTACCAAGAAGGATAAAAAATGACTGCTACTGCTGAACCCATGACAATGGCTTAAACCACGACAGAGACCTTTATAAGAATGGTGTTGCACTGTGTTATTTTATCAATATTTAACACACGGGGGTGTAATTTATAGAAACACCTTGGCCAGTTACAGTAGGCTTAACATTTTCCAGCTTATTGTGCATGGGGATCTAAACCAAGAGGAAACAGAAGCCTGATACTCTCTCCTGATCTCTGCTAACCTTCTTATTCACAAAGCAGTAAATCTTACCCCAAAATCATTACCCATTTGAATGGATGCACAAAACAGATGCACATATAAACATTGTGGAAATCTTATTTCAAGACACTAAAAATCCTGGTTAGATGTTCAGAAGTAAGAGTGACTGCAGCTGATGTTGATGGCTTTTATAAACAACAGGTCAGTCCTGAATTTAAACATGTCAAATTGCTGAATCTGGTGTTAATTGTAAACTTAATTTCTCAGATTTCTAAACATCAGCAAATGTGCACCTGTTATGCCCAGAAGCAAAAAAGCTCAGCATGGAATTATGATCATAGAGGAATACTGCTGTGATTCATAGTTACTCATGTTTACTTCTGCTTATTATCTGCTAAAAACATATTAAGAAAATTTAAAACAAGCTGCCTGAAACTGGAGAGGGAAACTTTACCACTCCATCTTAGTTCTCTGAAAACATAGGATACACATTTAAATAAACAAAAATAATAGCTTAATCTTTGTGTCATTTTTCCATGTGCAGTAAACCTGGGTTTACCCACTGCAGAACTGAAGTCTGAGTTTTTTGGCAGTAGAAAGCATCTTGCTCCTCACCTGCTTCAGGATTTATAATATCACTCCAACGAGATTAGAACCATTACTCTTCCTGACCTGACCCAAATGGTACAAATGGGGTTTTAAAGACAGTGTCTACTGAAAGATCCAGCAGAATGATGAGGTGTACAGAATAGCTACCATGAGGAATCAGCAGTGATAGACTGTCAGTGTCATAAAGAAGATACCCTATTAGGTTTAGCTATTATCCCAGAAGAAGATTATAGTCATAGATCCTGACCTTTAATTAAATGGGAAGCACAAAGAAAGAAAGATAAACAAACTTGCACAAAAAAGTAACAGCTTTTACTGTCTCTGTAGCAAGTCTGTGAAGAAGAAAAGGGACAGTGACCAGTGTTAGATTTTACAAATTGATTTTTCTCTCACTTGGTGAAGAGGCAAAAAGTGACGATGACATAGAACAAAAAGCCAGAAAAAGTTCTGCTTTATTATTTAAACAGCAAAATAACTCTGGATTTAAAGGAAGAAAGGCGAGGCGAGGCGAGGCGAGGCGAGGCGAGGCGAGGCGAAGGGAAAGGAAGGGAAGGGAAATCATTATTTAAACTTGAGCAGAATATGTTTGGAAGCTGTCTTTGTTTTTACTCTGTAGAGAACTTGTTCACTTGCTGCTGAATACGAATGAACACCAGAAAAGCTTTGCCATTCACTTGTCCTGATTGTCACTTCCCTTGGCCAGTAAGTAGTAAAGCCTATCATATACTTAACTCACATTTAATTTTCTAAATACTGGAAAAGACACACAGTGAGTAAAAATATTGGAGACATCTGAAGGTGACATGAATTAAAATTACTTGCTTATGTGCTTGGGGTAAGTTTATTTCTTGAAAATTTCATTATCCAAGGCACGCCCACAAATAATGTGTCTCCATCTAGTTCTAAGATATTTCATACTTATTTAGAGTGAACTATACCCTACTTCATGATCAATGTTAGGATAATGCTCTACTTGCAGAAGATGCCCATGCAGCACACAGCACAAGCTAATCTGTCAATTATTTGTAAACAATGTGACAAGAGTTGCTGAATTCTCATGATCAGTCATTTCTTGAGAAAAGGCAAAACTTATTCATGTAATATCACTTAAAATATTGATAGATTCAGGATCCTTTTGCTCTTAGCTTGATCATCCCCATGCAGAGAAGCCAGAATTTTAAAAATCTGGATTTTTGTATCGTTATTTATTTTTCCAGTATCTCCAGACCTGCACTGCAAATGTTGCAATCTATAAAAAAGCCCGATGACTGAAAACCTTGAAGACAACACGATTATTCCAGCAAGTCTAAAATGAAGGTTTGTATACACAACAGAAAAGTGATATAGCTGTTATTATGGTTGACAAGTAATGAACATTCCTGGATGACTTAAAACAGTTTCTACAAAAACTAAAAAAAAAAAATCCTAAACAAAACCAAATCCAACCAAACAAAATGAACTGATACATATTAATAATAGATCTTATTATACTTACCAAACATATTCTGTTTAATATTTTATATGTATCAGGAAAGTCTAACGTAATTCACTGCAACTTATTTTAGCTATTTCAATTAGACTCCTCAGGCATTGTGAAGGAAGCATACATTTCAAAACTGATTCATAGCTGGCTGAGTAATAGAGTTTTAATTTTCCAACCAAAAAAAAAGGAACTGTTATTTAAAGCAACCTGGAAGTTATCACGTTGTCTACCAAGATCTAGCACAATCGTGGCAACTTCCATTGGTTGTTCTTCCACTTCTGGGTTCATCTGCAACAATACATGATGCAGTAAGTGGTACATGTTGCCCTGTGTGTAGAGTCACGCTGCTATAGCAAAGTGCTGGGGTCAGCCCTGTAGCCCCAGCTGAGTCCCCAAGGCTTTTATCAGCTGAAGACTCAATTTTCAATTCCAGGTCATGACCAAGATGGAAATTGTCACATAACAAAAGTGCTTATTATAGTAACCTAGTGACTTTCATCTGAATAAGAAAGCATTTGTGGAGTTTGAAATTAAATAACAGAAAAGATATGTGATATAATAATTCAATGAAATGTGCTTTCACCTCTGGAAACCTAACTGCAACTCCTGAACTGGTCATCTGAATCATCCATTATAATAACTTCCTGGTAATTAATTTAATTTATTTCTCAGTGAATAACAGTTTTCCTAAAAAAAAAAAAAGAAAATCCCCAAAACTGAACCAAAACTAAACAACCAAGCAAAAAAAAACCTAAACCTTCAACATACTGGCAGTCTTTATAGTTAATGGAATCAGAGGTTTGGAATAACAGAAACACTTTATTTAAGGATTAAGATATTACAATATCTAGGTAGACTGGCAATATATCTGCCTGAAATTTTCACTTTTCAAGTTTTTTCACTTTAGTATATATCAACTATGCATATGTATGATCTCATTCACAAGATATTAAATGATATTGACAGGCAGCTTAAATATTCCAGGGTTAAACGTCATATTGCACAGAAATTTGAGTTTTGAAAGTGATTATATTTAACACCTATAGACTCCTCCATGCATACAATTAATTTTAAGCTAACTGTTGTGGTTTAAGCCTCTAAAACTCATGAAGTTGCTCACGCACTCACTCCCCCTTTTTCTTCCCCCAGTCCCGGGAGCATGGGGAAGAGAATCAAAAGAATGCAACTTCCACAGATTGAGATAAGAACAGTTTAGTAACTAAGGCATAACAAACCACTGCTGCCACCGCCAGTAATAATACAAGAGAAATACAAGGAAAGAGAATACACCTGCTCACCAAGCCCAACCCAGCCAGTGCACCCTCCAGCAGCGAACCCCTCAGTACACCACCACACACTTCCGGGTCTCTGCTCCCCGTTTTCACATCCAGGGCAGGACATGCTGTGGCATGGAATAACCTCTTTGGTCAGGTCGGGTCAGGTGTCCTGTCTCTGCTTCCTCCCGGCTTCCCCTCCTCCCTGGCATAGCATGAGGCTCAGAAAGTCCTTGGTCAGACCAAAACATTACCAAGCAGTAACTGAAAACACAGGTGCTATCAGCGCTGTTCCCAGGCCCAAAATCAAAACCACACCGTTGCACCAGCTACCAAGAAGGACAAAAATGACTGCTACTGCTGAACCCATGACACTAACTCAAAAAAAAAAAAAAAAAGAAAATAGCTAAAGAAGACTACTAAGACCGGGATGAGGTGTATGAAATATAAGAAATTACGCATGCAAACTCTTAGTCGTGAATAATCCCACTGGCCTTCATCAAGGTACCCACACAAGTAAAGCTTTGCAAGATCAAGCTACTATCTTGCTGACTATCCTTAAAATTAAGGACATTCAAGAACTGAGGGTCACAGAGCAATGATTCCACACTATTAAACATTAAATCAGTGATCAAATATTAAATGGAGGATTACAAAAAATGACTAAGATGCATTGCTCTTAACTTGTGTAAGTTATGGACCCAATTGCTAGTTTCATCTGCAAAAGAGAAATCATTTACAGGTTAATTGCAGTGTCACATCACAGCTTTCAGTTCTTTTTCATGTTGTGCAAAGCAAGTGTGAGCAGATGGACAAGAAAAACATCTGGCAGAGAGAAGCAAGATCAATGCTGCTGACAGTCTTGACTGATTTCCTTTGGTGTGCGCACAAAATAATTGGTGACAGAAAGGGCAGTCAAAAGTAAAGCTCCAAGCCTAAAGTGAATCTTTGCTGATTCTATTAGGGAAAAAACTAACTTGTGTAGCCCACTCTGCCAAAGTCTGGAAGACCTTAAATGTCTTCAAAAACATGTGATAATTGGCCATTTACAATATGTGCCCTGAGAATGACTGACAATCTTGCGAAGTTTTCTTCGTTCACATTTAATTTGAATTCTAAAACTACCACACTCTAACTTATGCTTCATTCAAGGAAAGGTGTGCCCATGAAACAATTTTAAGCTTCTTCCTTTTCATCCAGCTGTCACTGTGTCAAAATCTGGTAGATCATATGAACCACAAGCCTGTAAAAAGCATTGATGAAGTCTAAAGCAAAGTCAGAGGATGTACAGTCATAGAATCCTAGAATAGTTAGGGATTGAAAGCACCTTAAGATCATCTAGTTCCAACCCCCCCGCAAGGGGCAGGGACACCTCCCACTAAACCATGCTACCCAAGGCTTTGTCCAACCTGGCCTTGAACACCACCTAGTGATGGAGCATTCACAAATTCCCTGGGCAGCCCATTCCAGTGCCTCACCACCATCACAGTAAAGGACTTCTTCCTCAGATCCAATCTAAAATTACCCTGTTTAAGTTTGAAGCCATTACTCCTGGTGCTATCACTACAGTCCCTGATGAAGAGTCCCTCCCCAGCATCCCTATAGACCCCCTTCAGATATTGGAAGGCTGCTAGGAGGTCTCCATGCAGCCTTCTCTTCTCCAGGCTCAACAGCCCCGACTTTCTCAGCCTATCTTCATACAGGAGGTGCTCCAGTCCCCTGATCATCCTCATGGCTTCCCTCTGCACTTGTTCCAACACTTCCATGTCCTTTTCATGTTGAGGACACCAGAACTGCACACAATACTCCGAGTGAGGTCTCAGGAGAGCGGAGTAGAGGGCCAGAATCACCTCCCTTGACCTGCTGGTCATGCTCCTTTTGATGCAGACCAGGATACGGTTGGCTTTCTGGGCTGCAAGCGCACACTGCCAACTCATGTTCAGTTTTCTCATTGACTAACACCCCCAAGTCCTTCTCTGCAGGGCTGCTCTGAAGCTCTTCCTCTGCCCAACCTGTAGCTGTGCCTGGGAGTGCTCCCACCCAGCTGTAGGACCTTCCACTTGGCATGCTTAAACTTCATCAGGTTGGCATCAGCCCACCTCACAAGCGTGTCAAGGCCCCTCTGGATGCCATTCCTTCCCTCCAAGGTATCAACCAAAACACACAGCTTGGTGTCATCGGCAAACTTGCTGAAGGCACATACAATCCCACTGTCCATGTCACCAACAAAGATGTTGAACAAGACTGGTTCCAGTACCGATCCCTGAGGGACACCACTCGTTACTGGTCTCCAGCTGGACATAAAGCCATTGAGCACAACTCTTTGCGTGCGGCCATCCAGCCAGTTCTTTATCCACCGAGTAGTCCACCTATCAAATTGATGCCTCTCCAACTTAGAGACAAGGATGTCATGTGGGACAGTGTCGAATGCTTTTCACAAGTCCAGGTAGATGACATCAACTGCCCTACCCCTGTCCATCAGTTCTGCAGCCCCATCACAGAAGGCCACCAGATTGGTCAGGCAGGATTTCCCCTTAGTGAAGCCATGCTGGCTGTCACCAACCACCTTGTTGTTTTTCATGTGCCTTAGCATGCCTTCCAGGAGAATCTGCTCCAAGATTTTGCCAGGCACAGAGGAGAGGCTCACTGGTCTGTAATTCCTTGGCTCATCCGTTTTCCCCTTCATGAAAATGGGGCTTATATTGCACTTTTTCCAGTCGTCGGGAACTTCACCTGACTGTCATGATTTTTCAAATATGATGGACAGTGGCTTAGCAACTTCATTCACCAGCTCCTTCAGGACCCGCGGGTGGATTTCATCAGGTCCCATGGACTTGTGTACATTCAGGTTCCTAAGATGGTCTCAAACCAGATCCTCTCCTACAGTGGGCCCAAGGTCTTCATTCTCACAGTCCCTGCATCTGCCTTCCAAGACTTGATGGTGTGGTCAGAGCATTTGCTGGTGAAGACCGAGTCAAACAAGGCATTAAGAACCTCGGCCTTCTCCAAATCCAGGGTAGCCAGTATTCTCAATAGCTTCTGGAGAGGGCCCACGTTGTCCCTAGCCTGTCTTTTATTTGCAACCTACCTATAGAATCCCTTCCTGTTATCCTTAACCTCCCTAGCCAAGTTTAATTCTAACTGGGCCTTAGCTTTCCTAACCTGGTCCCTAGCTTCCTGCACAACACCCCTGTATTCTTCCCAGGCTGCCTGTCCTTGCTTCCACCTTTTATAAGCCTCTTTTTTCCTTTGAATTTTCCTCAGCAGCTCCTTATCCATCCAAGGAGGTCTCCTGGCCCTCCTGCTGCACTTCCTTCTAGTTGAGATGTATAGATCCTGAGCTTGCAGCAAGTGATCCTTGAATATCAACCAACAGTCTTGGGTCTCCCTGCCCTCTAGGGCTATATCCCATGGAACCTTACTGAGCAGGCTCCTGAAGAGGCCTAAGTCTGCTCTCTGGAAGTCCAGGGCAGTGAGCCTGCTGCATGCT
Source organism: Myiopsitta monachus (assembly GCA_017639245.1). NCBI lineage: Eukaryota > Metazoa > Chordata > Aves > Psittaciformes > Psittacidae > Myiopsitta > Myiopsitta monachus. The sequence goes on along the minus strand of CM029918.1, from coordinate 59,280,121 downwards.
CTTCTCACTGTACTGAGGATCTCGAATTCCACCATCTCATGATCGCTGCAATCCAGGCTGCCCTGGAGCGTCACATTTTCAACCAGCCCTTCCCTGTTGGTGAGGACTAGGTCAAGCTTGGCACCTCTCCTTGTCAGCTCCCCTATTACTTGCAGAAGGAAGCTGTCTTCCACACAGTCGAGGAACTTCCTGGATGGCTTGTGCCGGGCCGTACCATCCCTCCTCCAACAGATATCAGGGTGGTTGCAGTTCCTGATGTGAACAAAGGTCTTTGAGCGTGAGGCTGTTCCTATCTGTCTCTAGAGCGCTTCATTCACTGAGTCCTCCTGATCAGGCGGTCTGTAACAGATCCCCACAATAATGTCTCCCATAGCTGTTCTCCATTTAACCCTGATCCATAAGCTCTCTTATTGATTGCTCACCTGTCCCCAGACAGATTTCCATACTCTCCAGCCTATCCCTAATGTAAATAGCAACTCCCCCGCTGCCCCTCCCCGCCTGCCAGGCCTGTCTTTTCTAAAGAGCCTGTAACCTTCCATTCCAACACACCACTCATAGGAGCCATCCTACCGTGAATTGCATTTCTGAAGTGAGCAGCTTGAGAGAGGATGCCTTCAACACCTGAGTGGGGGGAAAGTCAGTGTCCAGGAGCTGAAACTCAGAGTGCAAGAGCCACCGAGGGGGCCTCAAGCCCTCGACAGGACTTGCCCAGGAGCTGGCAGCTCAGCTGAGCAAGCAGCTGACTCACAGGGGGCAGAGCCAGGATGAGGGGCACCAGCCCTGACTGGTTAAGGAACCTGCTCCAGGGAGCATGGCGAACAGGTGTGCTTCAAGGCAGTTTGTGTGGGCAGGTGAGTGGGATGGTGGGCACTCACCTTATGACCGGCTTGGTCTAGGAGCTCTGCTCTGGCTGCTTCAGTGGTGGCCAGTGTAGGCATCCAGACAGAGCCCATGAGAGGGGAGGCTGCAGTGCAGAGCTCGGGGTGTAGAGAGTGCCTGCACTGCTCTCCTGAGAGAAGGGTGCACAGTGGGCAGGGCTGCACTCTGTGCTCCCTGGTGGAGGTCCTCCTGCAGCAGGGGCTGAGCTGCGGGACGCTGTCAAAAGGCTGAAAGGTGTCAGGGAAGCTGAGAGGAAGCAGCAGTGCTTGCTCCAGGACCAGGCTGTGCAGGGGCCTCAAGCATCTACTGTCACTCATGCAGGAAAGGAGGCCGCTAACCCAGGAAGCTGGGAAACAGTAACAGGAAAAAAAGAAAAAAATAAAAAAAAATAAAAAAATGAGGAAGAGGACAATTAAAAGCAAGGGGCTTACCTCCCAAATCTGCAGTTCCCACCCAGAACCGCTTTGCTGTCCTGCAGGGGGCTAATGAGGAAACACACTCCCACCAGGAACAACCGGCTGATGCACTGGTAAAGAAGTTCACTACTGGTGCTGCCAGGAAAATGCGGCGGGTCATAGTGGTAGGGGACTCTGGAAGGAACAGAGGCACCCATCTGTTGGCCTGACCCAGTCTCAAGGGAGGTGTGTTGCCTACCAGGGGCACGGATCAGGGGTGTTGCAGAGAGGCTGCCTGTTCTATTATGTCTCAGTATTACCCACTTCTAGTGATGCATGTGGGTGCTACTGATATAGATAGCAGTAACCCGGAGAACATAAAGAAGGACTACAGAGCCCTGGGAGAGTTGGTTAGGAGCTCTGGAACTCAGATTGTCTTTTCATCAATTCTCCAGGATGAAGGGTGGGACCTTAGAAAGGCTAGGAGGATTGGTCAAGTTAATAATGTACAATATCACAGCACAAGTTCTTTCTATTCTTTAGAGTTTGTTTGAAACTCTTAATACAGTTGTGAAATAGGGACTTAGCTGATATATTTCAAAGCCATTCTGCAATATCTTGGAGGACTACAGCAATGAGTGTCTCTGTTATGCACAGAACACCAGAAGTAACACCTGTCTTCAACAAATGCCAGAAGAAAGATCTGTGAAATTGCAAACTAGACAATCTCTCCTTAACTCTTGGGAATATGTCGTCATGGAAGCCATTTTCAGGCAAAAGAAAAAAAAAATATCAGGTGAAAACTAACAGCACACACTTCCTATTGGGAAATCATTCTTTATCAGCTTGACTATCTTTTATCAAAAAATGACTAGATCTATCAGCATGGGGAAGGCAGTGGGTATCATTTATCCTGACTTTAACAGTGTTTTCAACATAGGAGCAAAATAATGTTCAGAGTGGCCTTGATAAATTTAAGGAATTTTCCAACAGAAACAAGATGAAGTTCAACATGGACAAATGCCAAGACCAGCCTACAAACTGCAATGGAAGAACCCCAAGAACTGTCACCGGCTGGAAACCTGTACTACACTTCCGGAGAAGAATCCAGGAGATCTGGTGAACACAGAGTTGAACACGAGTCAGTCGTGTCATTGTGGGAAGTAACTATGTCCATGGAGAGTGGATCAAAGGAAGTGATTATTTCTATCTACCTGGCACGTGATGAGGTTGCATCTGGAATACTGCATATAGCTCTGGACACAGGGAAGTTCTTAACAGCCTGGAAAAAGTCTGGTGGGAGGTTCCTAAAATGCTCAAGTAGCTGAAGCATATAACATCGGAGAGACTGAGACCAGGGGTTGTTTAAGTTGAAAATTATTTTCATTTCCAGAAGTGAAGTTAGAGAGAAGATGGAGTCAGAACCTTCTCAGAGATTCACAGTTAAAGGACAACAGGCAATGGTCACAAGTTTCTACAAGGAAAACTTATCAGTCATAAAGAAAAATTGAAAGTGTTTACTACAACAGTGGTTAAGTACAGATTGTCCAGAGGCGCTGTAGAGTCTCAATTTTTTGAGATTCTCAAAGCACAACTGGAAACGGCCATGAGAATATCAAGTCTGGAGTAAGCCTCACTTGAAGAAGGAAGTCAGACCAGAAGTTTTGAAGTCTTTTCCCAATTTTTAGTTATTTGATTGTCAGATTCTATAAGGCAAGGTTTATTTTATTCAGATCAGCAGTTCAGATATCCTGACACTTAAAGAACAGAGGTCTAGAGATATCTTATTAGGTGAAATTTACATCACAGGAAATGTTAGCTGATTTCCCACTCTGTAAATACCATGAATATTATTAAATGCTTTTTACACTTCTGTCTTTAGATCCTAAGTTCTCAAGATTATGGTGACTAAAGTTCACTCCTTTCAGTCCACCTGCTCTTGTGACTCCTGGCTGGTTTTGGTTTCTTAATCCTTATAATTTAACTTTATTACCCAGATTAAGTATCTCATTTTTATTACTGCTGTGCCTTTATGGTTATGGGAGAGATACACCTGTGCATTCACTTTTTTTTTGTATTTTGTGTTTATTCTTTTCTTTTCATGTCTTTTCTCAAAGTAGGGAATAATTTCCCAGTTATCAATCATAATGCAGATTGAACCCTATGCACATGACACACTGAAGAGCAAGCCAGAGGCGAGCTCTCACCTGGTCTCAGTATTCCCTCTACAAAGTACAAATGAAGTTGTTGCTGTTTTGTTGAAGTAGGAAACATTGCACACAACACATGTAATTAATTATCACCAACATTGTTATATTTGGGATCCAGACAGTTACAAAAGAGCGTCTCCTTGTTATTACTAAAATATATACCCTTTCCTTCCAATGGAGAGCCAGAAAGAGGTGTCTGTGTGTTCAGCTATGTATGGGAGCTACTACCAAACAATTTACTCTTTTCCCCTGACATTGGCTGTCATATTTTTTCTCACATCTTTTAAGCGAGTATATCAATTCTGATTAGTTGCAGAGAAATTTCTGCATGAGGAGTAATATAAAATACAGATTGTTTTCTTATATTTGCACACACACTTGTGACAAGCAGTGCTGTGTAAATAACAGTAACACAAAAGGAAAAAAATCTAACATAAAAGCTTTGCAGAAGAAAAGTGAACTTGCTTATTTTAAAAAATTGCAGCAGAGGAAAATGGGTGCATATAGGAAGGTAAGTTTGACAAGCTCGAGGAATGAATTAGATGCTGACATATTTGCTGGAGACTGACTGAGGATGGCAATGGCCAGAAGTTTCTGCAGCTGTGTTTCCACTCTATGGCAACAGTTGATAAGAACCATTTGATACTTTCACTATAGTACCAGTTGCTATAATAAAACTAAATCTTTCAGGCAGTAGCTGATAGAAAATTCTAGTTTTTCTTTCTCTTGTCCCTCACTGTTTGCTCATACCGCTATGATATTACCAGCACAGCAGCATTTTTTTCCCTTGCTGGAAACTGCAACACATTGTTGGAGCAGATTTTCAGGTTCGGTGTCAGATTTCTACCAGTCAGCAGTGCTGTTAATAGTGATGTTTAATGATTTAGTTATTTATTTGCTTCTTGTAAGCTTGAAAACATAGTCTTTGTGGGCAACAATATTCTTCTTACCACTCTTGGAAATTTCTCAATTTTCTGAGTGATTATTATAAGAAGATTATTTTCAAAGGAAGTCCCCAAGCAATACATGAAGACCAGATCTGCTGGCCGGTCAACCAAACCTGAGACAGTAAGCCTTAAAGTGTGATTCTAGACACAGGTAAAAACATCTTTCTAAAGCCTGTGAGACTCTATCAGTCCTAGCCCTCTCAGTGAGATATTATGGTATTTGTATTTTGATATAGAGAGGTGAAAAAATAAAATATAAGCCCTTCTAGCAGCCTTCCAGAACCTGAAGGGGGCCTACAAGTATGAAGGAGAGGGACTCTTCGTCAGGGACTGTAGCAATAGGACAAGGGATAATGAGTTTAAACTTAAACAGGGAAAGTTCAGGTTAGATATAGGAAGAATTTCTTTAGTGTCAGGGTGGTGAGACACTGGAACAGATTGATCAAAGAAGTGGTAAATGCTCCATCCCTGGCAGGGTTGGATGAAGTCTTGGGTGACATGGGTTAGTGTGAGGTGTCCACGCCCATGGCAGTGGGGTTGGAACTAGATGATCTTAAGGTCCTTTCCAACCCTAACTATTCTGATTCTATGATTCTTAAAGACAGGAACATGCACAGGACTCAAGTGAAAGAGAATGACTTTAAGCAGGATAGTGGAAAAAACATAGGAGATGCTAATGGTTCATAAGAACTCAGAAAAGCTTTACAGTGAAAGGAACTTCTACAGGAAAAACTGTGTTACAGCAAAATGTTCTCTTACTGACATTGTGTCAGATCACAATAATTAAAACTAAGATAGTCTTTGAAGTTTTTTGCCTCTATACCTGAAATGCAGGGGAGTGTATAACAGTGGAAAGAACACCCTGTTTAAGATAATGATTATCACAATCCCCTCAGAAAAATGCTGTATTCTCTCAGTATGAATAAGAAGGAAGTCCTAAAATATGGGTAGAAAATACTGCAAAGTAACATTAAGAAATCTGAATCGATATTCAATGCACATAAAAATGTACAGACATAAATGAAATGTGCATGTACCTCTTTACAAATGGTCAGAATCTACAAAATTGAAAGGTAAATGAAAATCTGTGGGTTAAAATGGAAATATAACAAATTTCTCCAAAGGTGATTAAAGAAAGTTGACAAGTTCGTAAACAGGAAAGAAAATAAAAATTGTGACTAACAGATGAGACATGGTGCCATATGTTAACAATATTTTAAACCAGATGCGTGTAACACGTTGATGGTGTTAAAAAAGACCACAAAAAATAAAGTTCTGTGTTAAAGAGGGGCAAGTATAATAATCTGGTTTTGCTGTAAGCCATTTAACATGATAAAAATGAGTGCAAAAAGTAAAAGACATTTGAATGGATCTCAATGCACAACAGAGGATGTTTTGATGATTTTGTGCAGAGTGGGTCAATTTCATAATGCACCATGTGTCTGCTCGGCTGGTGTGGAGGGAGCTGATCTTTTACCATACTCTGCATGGTTCACAGGAGAAACCACAGGCCCTCTAATTAATTTTATTGTAAACTTCCCTAAAATTGTGTCAGGAGGAACAAAAGTCTTGGCATGTTCTTGTTCTTATTCTTATAAAAGATACAAAGTAGGAGGAGAAAAGGAGAAATATAAGAAAGAAGGAAAGAAAACAAGAGGAATAGGATCCAGCAGCCTCTTCTCTGTCAGCAGGTGAAAATTCTTCCAGTTGTAGGCCTTTGAGTTGTAGTCCTTGGAGTATTTGTGGTCCTTGCAGTCAGTGAGTTGGTGGATGTCCAGGGTGCAGAGATTCAGGCCACGCAGCTGCAGGACAGTGTCTTTTTATAGGGTCAGGCTCTCTTGAAACCGTCCCACAGGTGGAGACTCACTCACAGAGGATCTGTTGAGCCCCAGACCCAGTTCATTTTGTGCCCTGACAGGTGCCACAGTACCTGCGCTGTCTCCAGGCAGTTTGTTGCCAGGGCAGTTGATCTTCAGGGCCTCAGGGAAGACAAAACAAGAAAGCATACCCCATCTTCGAGGAGCATGATCCACGGCTCTGCTCCCATGGCTTTGCCCAAGCGATAATGAGTTCTCAGCTCCTTCTGTCTTTTGAGTTGTTTTGAGACTAATGCAAAAAGGGTCAATCATGGTGATTAACATTTTGAAACCATCAACATACATTTCTTGAATCAACTGGTTATAGACTTAAAGATCTGCGACAGTCTTTGGTTGTCTTGGGAATTGTTGAGATTACTGTTCACGATAAAACCGACAAAGGAAAGTTCTATTATAATGGCAATAATGCAGTGAAATTACAATCCTTGTAGGGAAAAAAACAAAAAAAAAGAAAAAAAAGAAAAATTAAAAATTAAAAATACCATGTAGTAAATGTCTAATTTGAAAAGGGGAACAAACAAAATGAGGAAGGAGAAAGTCAAAAGGCACAGTTGAAAAGTAAAGGGCCTGTATGGCCCACAGAGAATAAACATTGCTACCAGAAGATCAGTAGTATAAGCAACAAATTAAGTGTGACTTTAAAAGAACTCAATAAAAAATAATGGGATCAAATAAAAGTATTAGAACCATAGAATCATAGAATAGTTAGGATTGAGAAAGGACCTTAAGATCATCTAGTTCCAACCCCCTGCCATAGAGAGGGACACCTCCCACTAAACCATGTTACCCAAGGCTCTGTCCAACCTGGCCTTGAACACCACCAGCGATGGAGCAATCACAACTTCCCTGGGCAACCCATTCCAGTGCCTCATCACCCTTACAGTAAATAATTTCTTCCTTATATCCAATCTAAACTTCCCTTGTTTAAGTTTTAACCAGTTACCTTGTACCATTAGAAAATTATTACAAGAACAGACATCCCCCAGAAAGAAAAAACTGCGTCTTAATGGGGAAAACTGAAAAGAACAAACTTTGACACATAAAAGTATAATAAGGTGCATAAGAAAAGGCTTTCATGGGCAGCTTCCTCATCCCAACACATTTTAAAACAGAAGTTTTAAAATGCAGAAGCATAATATAAAGCACTAGGTCGTGAAGCTTGTAAGTTATGATGCCATGAAAGGAAACTCAACTCTTTGCAAGACTAATTAACATTTTTCATTGACTTACACAGATGGATTTTGGGAGGTTCTCACACTGATCATTTCTCTCTGTACTTACAATGTGGAGCTGTGTAAAATTGAAATGTTGATGAAAACTTTTTACAACAAACTGCGAAACTTTGTAGCAAGATATTGCCAAGTATTTTTAAGAAACTCTAATATAAGTTTAAAAAAGCTCTTTATAGGGCATAATCTGCTTTTCAAACTGGCTTTTAGCATCAGGGGAATAAAGGTTAGCTTTTAAAAAAGAATTTACATTTACAAAGGCTATCGTGGCCATCACAACAGATGAGTGAAGACCCCACAGAAGGAAAGCTGGAAATCATGACCATAAAATTACTAAGAGTTATAAAAGTAACAAAAGTGATTACAAAGCTCTGAGAACAGTATATAAGAGCATGGGGCCCCAGGTGGTCTTAATCCTGACAGTGAGGGGAAAGGGTGTGAGTAGAAGGACACTCATAGAACAAGTTAATAATTGGCTGCAGAACTGGTGTTGGTGGCAGGAGTTTGGGTTTTACTGAGATGTGAACCTGTTTGCAGACCAGTGTGTGCTTGGGGGAGATGGGTAGCACCTTACTGAGCAAGGCAAAACTATTTTTGCCAATAGGATGTCTGACCTCATTACCAAGGTTTTAAACTAAGAATAAAGAGGGAGGGAGAGGGTAACCAGCAGGCCTCTGAGGGACTGCTGAGAAAAGGGCATGGGGTTTTGTGATGGGAAGTTAACACAGTCATGAAGAAAGATCTCAAATGATACTGTGTGGCTGAGTGACATTATGACAAAATAAAATTTGTCCTTATTCAGCATGAGGGACAGGATATTGAGCTAAGTGAACTTTTGATTTAACTCTTCATAAACATTACCATATTCTAGACAGTTTACTAGGATCAGAATATACAAATGAAATGTATATGGGTTCTATAGGTTTAGATTTTCTCCAAGACTGCTTTTAACCTCACTAGTGTGACAAGACAGGCAGGAAAATGCCCACAGCCATTCGCATAATCACCAACCTCTTCAGGCAGGCCAGAAGCACCTGAAAATTTTGAACACTAATTCCTTGGATAGCGGTGCCTGTGGGTGAAACCCTCAGCAACAGCAGGATTGACTTATTTATGAACCTGATTTCTAGTAAAATCACAGCACATGCAAGAAGAAATATCTGTTCATAAGGCCATCACCTACATGGCACTAGCCAATAAAACCAGGGCTAACACTCTTTATGAGCAATTTCCCTAAATGTAATCAACAACAGATTATAAGCCTCAGAATTTCATGACCTAAAAGTCTGTATCATCCCCTCTCCAGTTTTAGTTTTAATAAACAAAATGTTATTTTTGTGGATATTTTCATCTCAGCTTGTGGTATCTAGTTCCACAGCAAGTAACAAGATAAAATCCTGAAGATACAGCAATAACTACCAAGTGACACCAGCTTGTTAGAGTGAAATCTGCTACGAAAAACATAATTTTGGAAGAGTTTTTGTAGAAGAGACATGTTTGCTTCATTAATTTTGGGGTTACTGCCAAGAATCTGTTCAGTGCAGAAAAATACTAGGAATTAGGCTAGAGGATCCTTAGCCCTATATAGATGGGAGATTGACACGTTTGCTGCTACATATATACCAGTCTTTTCATATGTATCATCCTAACATAGATTGACCAAGAATTTTTCTTTTTCTGCTTATTTTTACTATCATGAGATATTGGGTTAAAAACAAAATAAAAATAAAAAAGGTCTCTTGTTTTCACAGAGCACAATTTTTGTCAGATTACAAATGACACTGTAGCCTGCTGATTTTGAATCCCACTTCACAGGGTCTGTGTCATCCTTCCCTGGTTTGTCCAAGCCAATAAGTATTCTTACTAAACTCTCCCGGACTTTGCAGCCTCAATTAAATCAGGATGCCAAATGTTACACACACGTAAGTGACTGAATCCTTTCAGTAAACACAGGAGCAGCTAAAGATTCGTTGCTGCAGGTAGCATTGTGCTGAACAAGTGAATGGAGAATAATTATATAGCCTATCAATAGGATGTGTTCTAGAAAAAAAATGTTTTGGTTTTGGTTTTGTTTTTTTTAACAATAATTCAAGTTCCCAGTAGAGGCCATACATAATATACTGTATTGAAATAGGCAGAAGCACAGGCACAGCATTTATGAAATGAAAGTCTGAAAGGAGGTAAGGACTTTTCTACTGTTATAAAATATGCTCACTTGTCCAATTCAGAACAAGAAGTCCTGACACTTTACACTCTGACATATCAATATAAAAGTAATTTGCCAGTGGGAATCCACAAACATTTCCTGTAAAGTTCTGGCAGCACAACAATTATAGTGACAGGTAATATGGTATTCTGGAGCCTTCTCAGGAAAAGAATATCTACTCAGTTCAAATGGACACTTGTCAAACCATGAGGAATGTACATACTTAAAAGAAAGTCGTCCATCTAGCTTGACAACTTCTGTAGGCTGAGCAAATTCAATATGCTTCAGATATGATAGTTCAAGTAAATGTGTGAAGTACCATATGGAAGAAGTGAACACCTGCTGCAAGGTGTCACCTAACAATATCGCATGTGTCTGATAGAAGATTGCTGACATATTTCACAGAAGGGACAGAGTTCGTCCCCTACAGATAAAGAAATAATGGTAATGTGACTCACAGGGGACTTGAAAAAAGATCAGATCTAAAATCTGTCACTTTTTGTAATGTATCTCAACAACTGCAATTGCAAGTTGCAGTTGCAAGGTGCCTCTTTTTAATCATTATCAGCTGCATGGTCTTCTTTTGTCCTTTTGTTTAACAGAGTTGGTTTGTGGGGATAAACCCCATAATTTTCCTATGGCATTTGATACGGCATTTTAGAAATTACATTGAATGCTTCCCAGTACAGTCATCCTTTCCCTGCTTACACAATCTCAGTACATTCACATTTATGTGATAAAGAACTATTACAGTAAAGAAGGCAGGAGGGCGCCCTATTTTATTATTCATGGAAGGTTCTGTGTTTCTTGAAAGTAGTAGGTGCACAAAAATATCTCTTTGCAACATTACAACTTTGATGAAAATAAATAAATCACACAAAGGTCTTCGAGGTGTCTAGAGGGAGGAAGTAAAGGGTGGGATAAATAACACTGTTCACTCAGGGTATCTTATTCTGAGATGATGGCCAACAAAGGAAAGTTGGCTGAGCAGCCAAATATGTGCAGCACAATAAGTGAGTGGATAGTTACTACTTCCGTAATTGTTATAGGGAAAAAAAAAATTACTATTTGTTAAACTAAGTACGATAAAGCAAAGTTTTCTAGCTGCATTTTTGTGAAAGAACATTTACACATAGGGAAAAGTGCAGTCCAGCTTTTAGACTAGCATCTGAATATTGTTTCTATGTGACGGTTTATGGGGTGACTTTTTTTTAGCTAAGCGTATCAAGCTTGATGAGAATTTATATGAGTGTAACTAAAGAAAAAAACATAGACTGCAGGAAAATTACAAAAACAAATGGTGCTCCCCCTATGCATTCTAGGTTTTGATCTTTATTTAGTTAACGTCATGTAAAAAAAAATGCTGTATATAAAGCTCTAGGCTCTCCTACTTAATCTTTCAAGGGTATTCTACATTCAGCAGGATTAAAAACCCCAAATATTCAGTGTGAACAAATCAACTCAGTTTAGCCAGCCAGTGAGTATTGTAAACCACAGTATTTTCACGAACAATTGTCTCCTAAAAAATAATGGTACCTCTCTCCGAAAAATATCCTTATACGCAAATGGCTTTGGCTGTGTTCCTGGACTGTACCTGAATAAAAACAAGTGACAAATATCCAGGAGCACTTACAAAACATATTCTGCCAGTAGTATGCACCCTGGTAGGGGACAGAAAAGTTCTTAGATAATCAGGTCTCTGATTTAGGACTAGAGAGACAATGACCAGCAACTATGAATATTAAGCACAGATCCCCCTAGACAAGCACCCTGATTGGTCTTTTGTGTTCTATGCATGACTAATTTTAATCTATAGTGATAAATTTTGCATTGCAATAACCTAATGTTTAAAAGACTGGACAGCAGGGGCCAGATCTAAAAGCAAACCTAATGTAACTCTGCAGCGAGCTAGGTATCAGTGATACAAAGCTAACTCTCATGTTTTAATGTGTGATCATCATTAACTGGCAACTGAGTACCAGCAGCCTAACAACCACAAGAATTGTGATTTAAAACTGAACTAACAAACAAAAACCAAAGAGCCGTTCATAAGGAAACAGCTGGACCTTGCCCTGCCATTTCTTTTTTTGTGTTGATCACTTTTACCTACTGTATCATATGGCCATTTTCTTTAATTTGTTTTTCTTCCCATTGAAAAACTCTTAATTAATTCTCAGACTTTTTCATGCATGATTGTAAGTGTAGTTGTATATATGCATATGTGTCTGTCAGAAGATATTACTGTGAGGTAAATATGCATGACTGCTTTATTCCAAGGAAATAACCTATGCATCTTCTGGCAAGGCATAAGTGCACATAGTTTATTATGAACCCTGAAGCTACATTAATTTAGGAAAGTTTTCATAAACGTGTGGCTACATTAACAAGGAAACTATCTTTTTCCCCCTCTGTCTTGCTTTTTTTTTTTTTTTTCAATTACATCCTTTCTGTGCCTACATAACAGAGAAGGTACATTTATACAAAGAATTAAAAAGTACAATGGGTCATCAAAACAGGGTAATTTTATAAAGTAAAGTTGTTCTGTAATAATTTGTTGCAAAGTTGGAAATAATTGGAAGTGATGTTCTGAACACTCTCTATAAATATGGCATTCTGGGGAAAGGAATTACTGTTATTTTGGAAATTAATCTAATTTTTGTCTCCACATTGTCATTTACGTGAATAGGACTTGTCAGCTTGATTTGTTACAATGCCTGAATTGCTTGTTTAATTCCCCTGAAATAAATAAAACATTTAATTGCTTTAGCTGGGAATGTTAACCTTTTCAATACTGCTTTCTGAGTGTGCTTCTCAGAAGCAAGTTTTATTATTGCCTTTACACATTTCAAACTATAATCTCAAAAAAGTTATTGGAAAAATATGATAAAGGCCCATTTAAAGAATTGCTCACTAAAAAATCCTAGGGTCTGGGGGACAATGCTGCATAGAGATTGTCTCTCAGAACAAACTCATCCATGAGACATACAAAGAGCATGTAATTTTTGTAAGACAATTCCGCCAGCTATTGTTTACCAATCACGGACTTTAGGTAGTGGAAGATTATCAGATAATCCTAGTCAGGGAATTGTGGAACTTTATATTAAGCTTTGCTTTTTGTGCTGTCTCTGAAACTGAAGCACAAAGAGGAATACTTCAGATTAATGGTACTTACAACTGGAATGTTGTCCAGGTAGAAGCACTGAAGACTGAGACAGAATAATACTTCATGCAGATTTTTATCAGTAAATGAGAAGCATCCAGCATTCTAGACCTGCCCTCTGAAATAGAAAAAAAAAGAAGGATCTTCAGAGACTATTCTGCCTTCATGCTCAAACAATTCTGAAAGCAGATAAATACAAGATGGGGTGGAGCAACCATATTTTACATGGATATTCACAGTTGTTCAGCATCACTAAAACTACTTTATTGGTACACTGGCAGCTGTTGCAGAAGTAATGAGAAGCAAAAAAGTCATGAGAGTTATCAGTTTTATTACAGCTTAAGAAAGCCTACAGGCTATCTAGATCTGTCAGTGAAAAATACTGCAGTGTGAGCATTCAAGTTTAACTTCTTTGAGAAGTAAGAATGGTGCGTAGAGCCAGAATGCTAGTGATATTTTAAATTATGCTTTATGATCTTATATTGAAGCAAAACCAATGATCTTATTTGACTATGCTATCTTAGAAGAATTCTCATGTATAATCCAGATGTGCAGTAGAAACAAAACAGGTTGTTACCACTGCCCAACTGCCTTAGTAGATCCCCAAAAGACTGCCCGAATACTAAGTAACCTTCTTTTTCCTTTGTCTGTTTCTGGTTATACTGATGGAATAACTCTATATATTTATTCAAAACATAGCAGATCAGTGCTAGTTATGACTCAAGTAGTCCCATTTACACTCCACTTAATAACACAATGATAATTTTGTTGCATCAATCTGTAGAAAAACTAAATGTCTCTGACTTTATTTCTTATTAGATTTATATTGCTGGATGGCATAAACTGCAATTTAGAATAATTTTTATGAAAGATTTCTCTGCTAAAACCACATAAAAAAAAAAAGAACAACAAAACAACAAAATAAAACCTAAAATATTACAGATAAATGCCATGTGCAAAGTACTGTTTTATTACTGGCTGGTAGCAACATTCCAGGAAAGACTGACCTGAAGAACATTTGTAGCTATAATGCTAATATATGGCAGTGCAACTTCAGTTTTATCAATGTTTTGTTTAAGGCCTTTTATCTGCAGACTTGGCTTTAAGAGAAGACTAAGATCGCTATACTTTATTCCTTTTACTTTTCTGGATGCCTTTCAAAACCAGACATCTTAGTCTACAGGAGCGTGACTGTTGGAAAAATTCTGAGATCAGCTGCACTGTACTACTAGTTAAGTTTTCGTATATCTAGTATAAATTAGTTTCACAAGTTCAAAGTGTTCTGCTTGAAGGTTGTAACAGCGTAAACAGCACATAAAGGAAAATATGATGTAATTCTTCTTCTAAAGCTCATGCCAGTCTAATTCATTTTACAGCTTTATAGCATGCTTATGGCATGAACCTGAATGATGTTGAACTATTGGCTAGCCAGATCAACGAAATCTTATATATTGTAACAATGCATATATCTTTAAAAGATGCCTGCTAAAACCTATAATTGTAACTTTAGAAGAGACTATCTCGAGAGGGGACGCCTGCAGTGCCTGATCGGGGGAAGACTCAGCATCCAGGAGCTTTAACTCGGATCAGCAACAGGCACCGAGGGAGCTACAAATCCTCAACAGGACATGCCCAGGAGCCGGCAGCTCAGAGGACGCGAGCAGCTGACTCGCAGGGGGCGGAGCCAGGAGGAGCTGCACTACCCTGGCTGGTTAAAAACTTGCCCCAGGGAGCACACGGGAGGCGGGCAGGTTCGAGGCAGTTCGTGCTGCGAGGGGGGATGGTGGGCATTCACCGTATGATCAGGGCTTGGACTGGGAGCTCTGCTCTGGCTGCCCCGGCAGTGGCCAGCGTAGGCACCCAGACAGAGCCGATGAGAGGGGAGGCTGCAGTGCAGAGCTCGGGGTGCAGAGAGCGCCTGCACTGCTCTCCTGAGGGGAGGGTGCACAACGGGCAGGGCTGCACTCGGCGCTCCCTGGTGGAGGTCCTCCTGCAGCAGGGGCTGAGCTGCGAGACGCTGTTACTAGGCTGAAAGATGTCAGGGAAGCTGAGAGGAAGCAGCACTGCTTGCTCCAGGACCAGGACTGTGCAGGCGCCTCAAATGACTACTGTTGCTCATGCCGGAAAGGAGGCTGCTAACCCAGGAAGCTGGGAAACAGTAACAGGAAAAAAAAAAAAAAAAAAAAAAAAAAATGAGGAAGAGGACAATGAAAAGCAAGGGGCTTCCTCCTAAATCTGTTGTCCCCACCCAGAACTGCTTTGGTGTCCTGCAGGGGGCTGATGGGGAACCACACTCTCGCTGGGAACAACCGGCTTATGCACTGTTAAAGAAGATCACTACTGGAAGGAACAGAGGCACCCATCTGTTGGCCTGACTCAGTCCCAAGGGAGGTGTATTGCCTACCAGAAGCTCAGATCAAAGATGTTCCCACTGATTATTACCCACTTCTAGTGATGCATGTGGGGGCTAGTAATATAGATAGCAGTAACCCAGAGAAAATAAAGAAGGACTACAGAGGTCTGGGAGAGCTGGTTAGGGGCTCTGGAACTCAGATAGTCTTTTTGTCAATTCTCCAGGATACAGGGCAGGACCTTAAAAAGGCCAGGAGTATTGGCCAGGTCAATAAATGGTTAGAAGGGTGGTGCTGTAGTCAGGGGTTTGGCTATCTAGAACATGGGACTCAATTTAGTAGGCCAGGTCTACTGGGGGCTGGTGGAGCTGGTCTGAAAAAGAAGAGGAAGAATGGATTTGGTAGGAGGCTTGCCAGACTGGTCAAGGATGCTTTAAACTAGATGTGTTCAGAGAGAGGGGTCATCATTCCATCCTAACACTCCCAGTCAGTTGCCAGTACCTAGAATAAATGCCCAAAGCAATGTAGAGATATTCCAGCTGCTCCAGCCATTCAGCTGGCTTCATATGGAGCTCGGCTCAGAGGCCTCTATACAAACGCCCGTACCATGGGGAACAAACAAGAGGAGGTAGAGATGTGTGCATGTCTATGGGGGTATAATATAATAGGCATCAGAAACATGGTGGGATGGCTCCTATGAGTGGAGTGTTGGAATAGAAGATTACAGGCTCCTTAGGAAAGAAAGGCCTGGTAGGCAGGCAGAGGGAGTTGCTATTTACGTTAGGGATAGGCTGGAGAGTGTGGAAATCTGTCTGGGGACAGGTGAGCAGTCAATAGAGAGTTTGTGTGTCAGGGTTAAAGGGGGAACAGTGGTGGGAGACATTATTGTGGGGATCTGTTACAGACCACCTGACCTAGAGGATTCGGTGAATGAAGCGCTCTAGAGACAGATAGGAACAGCCTCACGCTCACAGGCCCTTGTTCTCACTGGGGACTGCAACCACCCTGATATCTGTTGGAGGAGGGATGGTACGGCCCGGCACAAGCAATCCAGGAAGTTTCTCGACTGTGTGGAAGACAGCTTCCTTCTGCAAGTAATAGGGGAGCTGACAAGGAGAGGTGCCAAGCTTGACCTTGTGCTCACCAACAGGGAAGGGCTGGTTGAAAATGTGACGCTCCAGGGCAGCCTGGATTGCAGCGATCATGAGATGGTGGAATTCGAGATCCTCAGTACAGTGAGAAGAGCATGCAGCAGGCTCACTGCCCTGGACTTCAAGAGAGCAGACTTAGGCGTCTTCAGGAGCCTGCTCAGTAAGGTTCCATGGGATATAGCCCTAGAGGGCAGGGAGACCCAAGACTGTTGGTTGATATTCAAGGATCACTTGCTGCAAGCTCAGGATCTATACATCCCAACTGGAAGGAAGTGCAGCAGGAGGGCCAGGACACCTCCTTGGATGGATAAGGAGCTGCTGAGGAAAATTCAAAGGAAAAAAGAGGCTTATAAAAGGTGGAAGCAAGGACAGGCAGCCTGGGAAGAATACAGGGGTGTTGTGCGGGAAGCTAGGGACCAGGTTAGGAAAGCTAAGGCCCAGTTAGAATTAAACTTGGCTAGGGAGGTTAAGGATAACAGGAAGGGATTCTATAGGTAGGTTGCAAATAAAAGACAGGCTAGGGACAACGTGGGCCCTCTCCAGAAGCTATTGAGAATCCTGGCTGCCCTGGATTTGGAGAAGGCCGAGGTTCTTAATGCCTTGTTTGACTCTGTCTTCACCAGCAAATGCTCTGACCACACCATCAAGTCTTGGAAGGCAGATGCAGGGACTGTGAGAATGAAGACCTTGGGCCCACTGTAGGAGAGGATCTGATTTGAGACAATCTTAAGAACCTGAACGTATACAAGTCACAGAATCATAGAATAGTTAGGGTTGGAAAGGACCTTAAGATCATCTAGTTCCAAACCCCCTGCCATGGGCAGGGACACCTCCTACTAAACCATGCCATCCAAGGCTATATCCAACCCAGCTTTGAACACTACCAGTGATGGACCATGCACAACTTCCTTTGGCAACTCATTCCAGTGCCTCACCACCCTTACAGTATAGAATTTCTTCCTTATCTCCAATCTAAACACCCTCTGTTTAAGTTTGAACCAGTTGCCCCTTATACTCTCACTACAGTCCCTCAGGAAGAGCCCCTCCCTACCATCCCTACAGGCCCCCTTCAGTTACTAGAATGCTGCTATGAGGTCTCCAGGCAGTCCTTCTCTTCTCCAGGATGAACAGACCCAAATTTCTCAGCCTATCTTCATATGGGAGGTGCTCCAGTCCCCTGATCATCCTCATGACCGTGGGATTAGAAGAAATCCATCCGCGGGTCCTGAAGGAGCTTGTGAATGAAGTTGCTAAGCCACTAGTCTATCATATTTGAAAAACCATGTCTGTCAGGTGAAGTTCCCGAAGACTGGGAAAAGGGAAATATAACCCCTGTTTTCAAGAAGGGGAAAATGGATGAGCTGGGGGACTACAGACTGGTCAGTCTCACCTCTGTGCCTGGCAAAATCTTGGAGCAGATTCTCCTGGAGGGCATGCTGAGGCACATGAAAAACAACAAGGTGGTTGGTGACAGCCAGCATGGCTTCTCTAAGGGGAAATCCTGCCTGACCAATCTGGTGGCCTTCTGTGATGGGGCTATGGAATTGATGGACAGGGGTAGAGCAGTTGATGTTATCTACCTGGACTTGTGCAAAGCGTTTGACTGTCTCACAAGACATCCTTGTCTCTAAGTTGGAGAGACATCAATTTGATAGGTAGACTACTCGGTGGATAAAGAACTGGCTGGATGGCCGCACGCAAAGAGTTGTGCTCAATGGCTCAATGTCCAGCCGGAGATCAGTAATGAGTGGTGTTCCTCAGGAATCAGTGTTGGGACCAGTCTTGTTCAACATCTTTGTCAGTGACATGGACAGTGGGATTGAGTGTGCCTTCAGCCCGTTTGCCGATGACACCTAACTGTGTGGTTCGTTTCATACGTTGGAGGAAAGGGATGCCATCCAGAGGGACCTTGACATGCTTGTGAGGTGGGCTGATGCCAACCTGATGAGGTTTAACCATGCTGAATGCAAGGTCCTACAGCTGGGTGGGAGCACTCCCAGGCACCGCTACAGGTTGGGCAGAGGAGAAATTCAGAGCAGGCCTGTGGAGAAGGACTTGGGGGTGTTGGTGTATGAGAAAATGAACATGAGTTGGCAGTATGCACTTGCAGCCCAGAAAGCCAACGGTATCCTGGTCTGCATCAAAAGGAGCATGGACCAGCAGGTCAAAGGAGGTGATTCTGGCCCTCTACTCTGCTCTTGTGAGACCTCACTTGGAGTATTGTGTGCAGTTCTGGTGTCCTCAACATGAAAAGGACATGGAAGTGTTGGAACAAGTGCAGAGGAGGGCCACGAGGATGATCAGGGGACTGGAGCACCTCCCATATGAAGATAGACTGAGAAAGTTGGGGCTGTTCAGGACTGTAGAAGAGAAGGCTGCCTGGAGACCTCATAGCAGCCTTCCAGTCTCTGAATGGGGCCTATAGGGATGCTGAGGAGGGACTCTTCATTAGGGAGTGTGGTTATAGGACAAGGGATAACAGGTTCAAACTTAAACAGGGGGTGTTTTGATTGTATCTGAGGAAGATATTCTTTACTGTGAGGGTGGTGAGTCACTGGAATGGGTTGCCCAGGGAAGTTGTGAATGCTTCATCGCTGGCAGGTGTTCAAGGCCAGGTTGCCCATAGCCTTGTGTGGTGTGGTTTAGTAGGAGGTGTCCCTGCCCCTTGCGGGGGGTTTGGAACTAGGTGATCTTAAGGTGCTTTCAATCCCTAACTATTCTATGATTCTATGAATTGCCTTGAAAATCCCATGGAACTGTCAATTTTACTTCATTTTAGGAGCAGTGTTTGTTATGTTTGTGAACCTAAGGGAAGTTTAATGAAAATCAATAGAGACATCTTAAAACCAGGAAACATTAAGGTAACATACTTTCTGCCTACTCAAAAACTAGTGAAGAGCAATAAAGTGGGGTCTGTGCTACCAATGGTCCTGTTCTAAGTGTATGATGACTGAAGGCACTTATATGTGTCTTAGTATCATGCAGATGTGTACAGTGGCCTCCAGTAAGACTCAAAGGACTGCAGGAGCTGCAGTTCCCAGTCATCACTTCTTAATCCGGTGATTTTGCACTTGGAGGGTGCAAATGCAGTAACATCCGCACTGCTCTGCCTCTTTCTTTCCCCTCTTTACAGATTTAAGCTGCATGCAGGTAAGGGCTGTTGTCATGGTTTGAACCCAGTCAGCAAATCAGCCATGCAGCCCTCTCTCACTCCCTTCCTCTTCCTCCTCCCACTCCCGGAGGAATGGAGAGGAGAATAGAAAGAATGCAACTCCCATGAGTTGAAATAAGAGCAGTCCAGTAACTAAGGTATAACACAAACCACTGCTGCTACCACCAATAATAATAATGATAAGGGAAGTAACAAGGGAAGAAAATACAACCACTCACCACCCGCCAACTGATACCCAGCCAGGCCGAACAGTGATCTGACCCTTCCAAGTAACTGCCCCCAGTTTATATACTGGGCATGATGTTCTGTGGTATGGAATACCTCTTTGGTTAGTTTGGGTCAAGTGTCCTGTCTCTGCTTCGTGCCGGCTTCCTCTCCTCCCTGGCAGAACATGAGACTCAGAAAATCCTTGGTCATACTAAACATTACTGAGCAGAAACTGAAAACATCAGGTGTTAGCACTGTTCCCAGGCTTGAAAGTCAAAAATACAGCACTGCACCAGGTACCAAGAAGGAGAAAAGTGACTGCTACTGCTGAACCTGGACAGCTGTCTACCAGTGGTAAGGGGGCAGCTTTTTTGAGGGAAGACAAGCTAAAGCCAAGGGTGACCACAGCACAAGTACTGGTGATGCTCCCTCCAAAAAGGGCATTGCCCCCAGGATCGGTTAGGACCATCAGGACAGAGTTCCTGGCAATGACAGGTCCCACTGACAGCCTGGTGACCAGCACACGAGCAGGACAGTGGTTAGCAGGTCCAAATGCAATGCAGGAAGGGCCGGCAGCAAGTCAGGAGCAGCCTCGAACAACACTGAACCTCACCTGCCCATGGCACAGCTCATCTGAGTCTGGGGGCTCAGGCCTGAGCTTCAGTGGGGCTCCTGGTCAGGGGCACAGGGCTGGAAGTCCCAGGAGAGGGGGTCAGAAAAAATATGGACCAATGATGCACTCAGAGGCCTGACCTTCTGTGACTCAGCTGGTTGTTTTCAGAGAAATCACCTCTTTAGTAGGAAAGTAATTGCAACTGTTTAATTTTGCCCCATTATTTGACTGATTCCTCTGGTTCTTCCTTCTGCAGCCGCGCTGGCTGATGTGAAGGAGCATGGGAGAAAGTCAAAGTGAGAAGGATGGCTTCGTGTGGGTACACCTGTTTTCTGAGCTGCTGAGACCTGTGAGCAAAGAATTCATCCCTCCTTTAAGCAAACATGAAATCATAGAATCATTGAATATTTAGCGTTGGAAGGGTCCTTAAAGATCATCTAGTTCCAGATCTCTGCCATAGCTAGTGATGCCTTCCCCTAGACCAGATTGCTCAAAGCTCCATCCAACCTGGCCTTGAACACTGTCAGGGATGAGCCAGCCACAGCTTCTCTGGGCAGCCTGTGCCAGTGTTTCAACATGTTTACTTCTGCTTCAGTGTGTGTATGGCTTACCTTCATTATGGGATTACCTAAGCTAAAACTTGCTCTTATTAATACTGGTTGAAATATGGAAAAGCTTTCCAGAGCCAGCAAAGTCCCAGGCTTCCACTGAAATAAATCAGGAGAAACTACTCATCCTTTTCCAAACTGACCTCACCAAATAGTTTAGATTTTACTGTAAAAACATTAATTATTTTTTAAAATGCTTTTTAAAGGAATTTAATAGCAACTGCATCTGTCATATAGAAAGACCTTTGGCTAGACTGTTTCTAGAGAGAAAGAAGCAAGCAGTACCAGATAATAAAATTATTTTTTTTTTCTTCTCTGTTTATGATTCAGTGCTGCTGATGTCCTAATCTACTTCATGAGGAGGTCTCTTTACCTGAATTACTCTCTAGTGGCACAGAATAGAGTAGCGGAGAAAGTATCGCAGTATCATGCTTCACTAGGTCAGCTTAAATTTATAGTATAGACACAGAAGGTAAATGCAGTGCAGAGTTAAAGGATGAAACTCGTTAATTCCCTCCATGTTGTTAAGTGAGCAGCGAGAGAGCTGGATTGTGCATACATAGCAGTGTGTATTTCACATATTTCCCTGGTTATTAATGATTCATTGCTGCCATTATTAACCTGCTGTGTTAATATGTGAAAGTCATTCCACCTCCTCACGAGTCTCTCATTTTCTTGGCTTTACCCTATGTTTGTCTTACCTGGCAAAATTCTAAGCAACATGAGAACCACTTCTCAGTCCTTGTCCAAAAGCAGACTTTGGCACAGGTAACTACTTCGTTTAGGAGTAAAATTCATGCATATCAATCTTTTCTTACAGGATTAATATAGATTGGTCTAAGCATTTTTATACCCGTTTAATATTTTGATGCCATGCAGCTCATAGTGTTTATGTTATTCAATTTAAACAACATGCATGTATATTAAGGTCTCCTATGTTCTCTGTGGTATTTAAAGCACTGGGGATTTCTTCAATACAGCTGCAAAGCAACTAAAAATAATTATTAGGAACAAAGGAAATTCCTAAGCACTTTGTACATTTGTAATACTGCATAAAAAATAAAAGCCTAAATTCCTTACACTTAATGTAAGTTTATCGCTAGCCACAGAGAGAATTAGTCTTAATCATCTACATCTACAGGATCACTTTTACAGAACTACTTTAATGCATGGTTCCTCTACTATAGAATTGTAATAGGTGTTTACACGAAATAAAAAAATAATTCCTCCTGGAAGTTTATGAAACTTGACTGTTCCATTGGCGCCATTGTGGTTTATCATGTATTTAAGGCCTTCCAAAATATGAATTATTGATGGACTCCAAGGAGCAATGTTTTTTATCATTTATAAATATTTATTTTCTGAGTTTCAGAATGAGTATCATTGACCTCATATAGACCGTAATGGCTCCAAGTGGTCCATTATGCAATAGAATAAGACATTTTTAAAATCCTGTCTCTTATTTGATGTCATGGAAGCATAATTAAGTGCTTTTGAAATCCAGGAAAGGGGAAAACTTCAATTAAGAAGCAGTTACACTTGTAACTTGCCTTATTTTCAAAGCACAAAATAAAGTCTCAAATTTATCTGCTTAACTTGACCTTAATTTCAGATATTTCTACTATAAATACATTCATTAATAGTTCCCGAGCTTGCCCACATCTCAGAACCTCATTGAGCACACACCTTCTTCTATTTGCTGTTATGTTTATGTATGTGGCTGGAGGTGTCTGTGACTTCGAAGTGTAAATTATGAGCAAAAAGGTAGTTAAAGTAGCATGAAGGTGGGTTGAATTTTAGGGTGAACTTTCTGACATGCAGCCTGCATTTGCAATAGGTCATCAGCCTCTCTGTTCTGAAGGGGGGGTCGCATGTTTGTTTGCTTGTTTGTTTGTGGTAGGGAATGACTGCTTATGTTCTTGCTATGCTGCCAAGTTATATTATTTTTTAAAAATGTAACTAATATTTCCTGCTAGAAACCCATCTCCTTTCTAATTTGTCTCTACTCATCCTAACAAGCCTTTTTTCTGTGTGAAGTAATGTTAATAAACTCAAACTTCTGAAAAAACTTCTAAAGGTAGACTTGAATATGCTTATTTCTTTTAACTCCACATGCTGTACATCACATTTCTTCATACAGGAAGCAAATCCCAGTGTGAGGATTTCATATACTTTTTACTTTGCATGGTTATGATATAGAAAAATATTAGGTACATTAGTTTTTAGAGCTATGTAAGTGAAAAGATGGTCTGGCATGACATTTGTGTGGTGACGGAAAAGACACATTAATTTTTTTAGGAGATCAAACATTTTGAGGGGCTTTGATGGTGCATACTATTTCCTTAGTATCAAGACAACATGGTATTTATAACAACAACAATAACAGGTGTCTTTTGGAATCTGAAAACGTGGTTTTATTATTTTTCAGATTTCAGAAAAAAACTGTAGACTATTATGATAGAATCCTAGAAAGGCTATTAAATATCACACCTCCCATTCACGGGTGCTTGAATTATAAAATAGTTCTGCTCAGTTGAATTTTTCAGTAATATTTGTGGTAACTTATAAAGTATTATAAATAATCTGGTTTTTATAACAATTTATTATAGTATAGAATATAGTAGTAGAGTACAGTATAGAATAGTTGAATTTCCATTGAGAAAAAATAAAACAAAACAAAATAAAACAAAACCAAGCAAAAAAAAACCCAACAAACCAAACCAAACAAAAAAAAAAAAAACAAAAAACCAACAACCAAAAAACAGAATAATTGGTGTTCAAGCTATAAATCTCAGGTTAAAACAGCTGGAGCAGGTGACAGCTGAATGTAAGCATTCTTCTTAAGTCTAGCTAATAAGCAAGGTGGCAGATAAATGTTACCACTTACTGATACAAATATGTTAAAAATATAAGGAGCAGATTCTGCCATCTCACTCAGAATAGCTAGTATGTAATTTCAATGCAACTTTAATGATTTTCTTCTGACTTCTCATTAAGGCTAGTACTATCATTATGAACAGATTTGTTATAATTAGCCCTTAGCATTATTAGATTTTTCAATGGAATCTTTCAGGTTAGAGGTTACGCTTCACATCCTATGCTGTTACTTTTTATTTTGAGATTTTAAGTAATTGTGCATTCATGATCTAAAGAATACCAGATGTTTTATGTTCTTTATTATTTAAAAATGTGAAGAAGGTATCACTGTCAACATAAAACAAGAACCACTTAATCCTTAACAACATTTTAAAATCCGAAGTGTGACAAACTCAGGAACTGAAATTTCAAAGTGTGTGTTTATGCAATGTGTGAAGGAAACAAAACTATTCCCAGTGCCTGTTCTGCTGAAAAACTCAAAATATCTCTCATTCTCAAGCACTAAAAAAATGCCCTAGGTGTCTCTTTTCAAGAGTTAAGAGTGTGAGACATCTTACATTAGATTCTTTCAGGATCTAATTTGAAAAGCTTCTTGAATAACATTGCTTGAAGTACAGGCTTCATGTCTGAGTCATCAGATTTTGGGCAATGAACTCAGCAGCTTTCAGCTGATTTAACTGGAGATCTAGCTACTGGCGCAGTTTTCCCATTTCTGTGACTTTTCACTTATGCAAGTTAGTTGTATAGGAAAGAAGAAAATCTCAGATTGGAGAAGAGATCCAGGGGAAGAAATAGAAGAAAATCCTTTTGAGGTTTGTTTGTTTACTTGTTTATGTAGGACTGCACAGGATGTCACCTGTAGCAGAAAAGTGTATAATAAATAATAATAATAATATCAAATGAAAAGTATTGCAAAACAATTGACAGCAAAAGACTCAAGAAAGTCATTGTGAGGGTGCATCAGAGCATCCAGAGTTCATGTCCTTGGTTTTAATTTCAGAAAAATAATGAAATGCACAGGTACAGTAAAAAATAACAGCTTGCTTATGGCAGCAAATAGAAGAGACAGTACTAACAGACACGTAATTATAAAAGGAAGGTGAACTTAAATAAACTGAGCACTGATACTTTTTGCATTCATTGTCAGTAGTGTTTGAAATTGCATAAAAAATTAAAAACAGAAGCACAATGTAATGGAAAAGAAGTTTGACTTCTTTTAGCTTTCAACCATACATACTAATAAGAATATTTGCTTGTCAAGGTTTTTTTTTAAGGTGGGCTCTTCATGATTTGGTTGTTAGCACTATGTTTTTGTAAACATGGGCAGAGTTGCCAAATGTTTCGAAGGTGTAAATCAGCAGGTGTTTGTTAAAGTCAGTGGTGGTATAGAAAAGCTGGTATGTTTTGATGGTTTGCTTTACTTTCACAGTATAAAGTGTCTGTTTATAGTGGATGTTTCTAGGATCCACTGAACTGAGCTTATAGCAGCATTGATGAAGTACTGCATATCCACCAAACACTTGAGGAGAAATAAGGATAATAATTTTTAGACAGATAGTTAACATCTCTGCCTAAATGAAAATAACTGTATAAAATAAGAAAGGAAAATTCTTTATTCTAGGTTTTGACAACTTCCTAGCATTTCTGTTTTGAAGAGAAAGCAAGTAAGTATATGCACTGAGTGTGCATAAAGCCCCTAATCCTAACATAGCAGTGTGCAGTTGGGAATTATTTTTAACTGGTTTTATCTATTTGTCAGTAATGATTGATGCACTAATGACAGATGTTCAGTTAGTCAATTATCTGTAGAACATAATGTAACTTATAAAAATCATAGTCTTCTGGTTCTGATCAACTCTTTTATAGGTAATCAAAGAAATATCGCAGCTTTCATGCTGAACTTGATTCATCAGTTTCAGTGGCTCCAGGATAAAACTGTTGTTTTGAACACACACACACACACACACACACACACACACACACACACACACACACAGATATGCAGCTTAATAACTTTTTAATATGTTTATTTACTTCTAATTAAAAATTGTCAGTGTTTAATTTTGTCAGTTACTTAGCGAAAAGGTATCTCAGCAACTTTAACTATCTGCCTTCCTACTCTTTCTTCATGACTGGTACATATTATACGCATATTCCACAAAAAATAGCATTGATTTCAACTTGCGAGTTGGGGGAAGGTTTTGCTGTTTATGGTCTAACTGCATTTCTTAGAGAGATCTTTCTCTCTTATTTGTTCTCACTGACAAGTAGAACAAGCATTCTAAGATGAACAGCTGCTATATTCCTTGATTTCAGTTTAAATTTTATAATCTCAGTGGAGAAACTTCATCACTGTAATCTGCTTCTGCAGTTTGACTGCATTTGTTTTCTTTAAGTCATATTATAGGGCCTATTTACTTGTTTGAACTATAATCTGTTGAGTGGGCCGAAGGTTTGTTTTTTTCTGACTCAAATCAGACTGTGCAGAAGGACTGTGACACAAAAAAACCCAAAAAAAGGATCAATGAATTCTTAGAGGTCTAGACCCTAAATAGTTTGAGAGCAGAGGAAGTAAAGATAATGTTAATACAACTGTATTAACAAAATGCCCTGTTTTTTGGAAAAAAAAAAAATGAGTAAAATTTCCTCCCTTTATTTTTTTGGCCTGGCAGAGTCCGCATGTTCTCTAATGCTTCAGTTTGGATTGGGCATGCTAATTTTAGTTTACGAACTGAGACAAAGAAATCCTTTTATAAACCTGATGGTAGCAACCTGCTAAGGGTAAGAACACCTGAATGAAGACAGGGACAGGTTACATGGGGTGGCAGAGACTCCATGTAGTGCTACATCCCACCAGACAGACAGAAAGGCTGCTTGTCCTCTGTGGCTTTTGAAATACTAGCAGAACCATTATCTAACCCAAAGAAAATAGTAAGACAAGCTTAATATCAGTCTAACTCTCTTTTGTTCCTCAAGACTCTGAAGTGTTTTCTTTTTTTAAAAAAGCATATACTGTAGAATCTCAGCTATTGTGTTTAGGAAATAAGAATCCATAATCCATAAGAGGATTTTTGGATGTAGCTGTCTGGAATCCTATTTTATTTATTTCTATACTGTCCATCTTAATATCCTTTCTTTAGAAGTCAAAAGACAGTAACAAACACGTAACTGAACAAATCCAAGCAGCATTCAGGGCACAATGCATAGACAGAAACAAAGCAAGTGGAAGAAGAAGGAACAGCTAAAGAAACAGAAAAATCCCCCGTTGAAGCAGGAAAGCTTTACACTGACATTCAGATTCTGGTAAGGTTTCCAGCATTTTGTTTAACTGCCATTAATTGGCAGGTGTCACTTCTGGCTGGCATATTGAGGTCAGTATATCCAAAACTGTCCTGAGCAGCACTGAGATTAGATCAGATCCTTTAAACTGACTAAAACGTGACTGATTCCAGCCACAAAGAATATGCTTTATTCAGGCAGGAGGAAGAAATTCCCCAGCTTTTTCCTGGCAGTTGAAGTAATTTTCACATTGGAATATCATACTGATTTGAACAAGCAAAATAAAGCTAAATGTCCAAGCGGTAAAGAAATTTTCCTTTAACCACATTAACTCTTCCATGCGGAAGTACCTATCTTATTTTGAAAGCACACTTTAGTTAAAAGGTACGGATAATTCAGAAGCTGTTTAATTTGATTCTGTCTATAAAAAAAAAAAAAACCCACAACCCTGAATATTCCAAAATTCCAGCACTAAAAAAGCAGGCATTGCATATAGTTTAGTCTGTCTTTGTATCTTTCTAGCTGTCATGCCAAGAAATCAATGTCATTAACCATAACAATAACACTTGTCTCTTATTTATCAAGAAATCTAAGAGCTTGGCAAAAAAAGTCCTGATAACAGCTCTTGGTAATTGGAACATGAAGCATTAGCTTGTCTTTGTTAGATCACTTCTTAATATCACTTGACTGTACAGAGATGTTTTTCCAGAATTCTCTAACCTTCACAGGCATTGTCTGATTTGAAACCTTAATGCAGTCTGGGGATTTTCATACAGAATTACAGAGAATGCAAGGAGAAGTTCTGATAAGTATTCCCTGTTGCTGTGGTTATCTCTAATTCTACCTCTGTATCAGTTCACAGAAGAAAATTGAGTCTGATTTGCTACTCTTTCATTTCCCCTCATTTGCCCCTCATCTGAGAGGGATTTTCATTTCCTTTAGTAAGAATGAATCAAACCCAAACTTTATATCAAGAATCAGAACATTTAGCTAGCAAAAAAAAAAATCCACTTTTCATTATTGGAAAGTTCTACATTTCTGAGTTCTAGATGAACGGAACAGTTTGCATTTTGAATTAACTAGAGGTAGTCTCTACATGACAGCTCTGGAGAAATTCTGTCTGTGTGAAATATAATGACATTTTTCCTGATACCTAAAGCTTGTGCAGTATAAAATTTTAAAAAGAAACATTCTGTATAGTTTGAGTGCTTATATGGGTCTAACTGAAAATCAAAAACTCTGTTATGTAACCTTTTTCTCACTTAGTTTAACTGAAAAAGTTCCACTGTTTTCAATACAGTTATACTATTTATCAGTAGTCACGGATCTGCTATTGTTAAGACTCCTGAGTACAGTTATAATAAATAGGAATTATAGACTTCAGGTTTGATTCTTCAGTTCATTGAGTCCCTTCTATGGAATTAGCTAACTTCACAGTGAAATTAGCGACATTAATCTAAAATTATTGTCACAGATTAATGAAATAATCCTGGTTTGACCACTCAAACCAGCATTTGATGAAGACTAGTGTAAACTGTCCTCTGTTTTGCATCCTTTAAAATAAATGGCATCTGTCTATTGTCACTTATTCAAGTGTGAATCAGGAGCACTCCGATAACATCAGTATAGTTATATCAGTTTAAAATTGTCATGACAGCAGAATCCTTTGTGACAATCATAAAACCAGCGGAGTGCCACCTAGCATCAGGCTGTGGATGTGATTTTTAAAAGGAGGTAGGTTGTTTCATAAGAAGACATCCTTGTTTCAGAAGGTCACTTGATACTCCTTATGAGTCAGAAAAGGTGAGAAAACACAGGTAATCTGACAAGAGAAGAAAGGATGAAATCGTATTTCACATAATGAAGAATGAACATGTAGAGGCTGAGAGCAAAGGAGCATTTATGGCCACTACATATGGCTTAGAAGTTAGCTCAGATATTTATGCATGCAGCTGATGCCCAAAATAAACTGTGTTCCAAAAGCACCAGCATCATTCCAAAGGCTACCAGTAAGGTTAATATTAGGATAAAGACACTAGCACTAGGCTGCTTTTGGTTTTGTTTTTTTTTTTTTTTAGGTGGTTAAACATATCCACACACATACAAGTGTACAAACACATAATCACAAAGAATAACTATGACTTTTTGGGACACATATAAAAAAGTCTGGCAAAGAAATAACTTTTCCTTTGAGCAATGGCTTATGCTGAATGTGTTTGTGATGCATCAAAAAGCATTGCCTTGACCAATTTAGAAAGGATTAATTCAAATACTTGCATGTGCCAGAAGTTTAAAATCATGTTCTTTAGATGAAATAAACACTATTCCTCACACAAAATCATATTTTAAGAAAGCATAAAAAACCCACACTGAGGCTAGTACATGCTAATAATCCACAGCTTTGTTATTCACTGATCAGTGAGACAGAAAGCAACCAAGACTGAATGAACAAGGCATAAACACTTGAGCAAAACAGAGAGAGCAGGGGGTGCACAGAGGGCCCTGTTCTCCACCACAATATAGCCCCTTTCTGTGGCAGTCCCTGTCCTCTGTGCAGCAAGCACCCATTTCTCAGAATGGCCTACACATTGCTTAGATATTTTTCTAATGCTACAGGAAGGTTGCCCTCTTAGCTGAAATGATATTCCTGTATGCTCCCTTGTCACTTATGATGGAGAGTTTCACCTCTTTTGAAGTCAGTCTCACCTTTGTGCCTGGCAAAATCTTGGAGCAGATTCTCCTGGAAGGCATGCTGAGGCACATGAAAAACAACAAGGTGGCTGGTGACGGCCAGCATGGCTTCACTAAGGGGAAATCCTGCCTGACCACTTCGATGGCCTTCTATGGTGGGGCTACGGAACTGATGGACAGGGGTAGAGCAGCTGGTGTTATCTACCTGGACTTGTGCAAAGTGTTCGACATTGTTCCACACAACATCCTTGTCTCTAGATTGAAGAGGCATCAATTTGATAGGTGGACCACTTGGTGGATAAAGAAGTGGCTGGATGGCCGCACGCAAACAGTTGTGCTTAAAGGCTCAGTGTCCAGATGGAGACCAGTAACAAGTGGTGTCCCTCAGGAATCAGTGTTGGGACCAGTCTTGTTCAGCATCTTTGTCAGTGACATGGACAATGGGATTGAGTGCGCCCTCGGTAAGCTTGCCGATGACACCAAGCTGTGTGGTTCGGTTCATACGCTGGAGGGAAGGAATGCCATCTAGAGGGGCCTTGACACGCTTGTGAGGTGGGCTGATGCCAACCTGATGAAGTTTAACCATGCTGAATGCAAGGTCCTACAGCTGGGTGTGAGCACTCCCAGGCACAGCTGCAGGTTGGGCAGAGGAGAAATTCAGAGCAGGCCTGTGGAGAAGGACTTGGGGGTGTTGGTATATGAGAAAATGAACATGAGTTAGCAGTGTGCGCTTGCAGCCCAGAAAGCCAACGGTATCCTGGTCTGCATCAAAAGGAGTGTGACCAGCAGGTCAAAGGAGGTGATTCTGGCCCTCTACTCTGCTCTCGTGAGACCTCACTTGGAGTATTGTGTGCAGTTCTGGTGTCCTCAACATGAAAAGGACATGGAAGTGTTGGAACAAGTGCAGAGGAGGGCCATGAGGACGATCATGGGACTGGAGCACCTCCCATATGAAGATAGGCTGAGAAAGTTGGGGCTGTTGAGCCTGGAGAAGAGAAGGCTGCCTGGAGACCTCATAGCAGCCTTCCAGTATCTGAAGGGGCACACCTGATAAGACAAGGGATAAGAAGTTAAAACTTAAACAGCGTTAGTTTAGATTGGATCTGAGGAAGAAATTCTTTACTGTAAGGGTGGTGAGGCCCTGGAATGGGTTGCCCATTGATGTTGTGAATGCTCCATCGCTGGTGGTGTTGAAGGCCAGGTTGGACAGAGCCTTGGGTGGCATGGTTTAGTGGAAGGTGTCCCTGCCGATGGCAGGGGGGTTGGAACTAGATGATCTTAAGGTCCTTTCCAACCCTAACTATTCTATGATTCTAAGGAATAGCATTAGGACATATGGCCACCCGTGCACTCCTTTGGCCAGAGGCTGCCGTGATATTAGAAGAGCTACCACACAGAAGACTTCGAAACAGTGTGCTGTAGCTTAAGCTCCTTTTCCTGCAGAGCTGTGTGTTTTACAAGACCTCATGACATTTAGATTATTTTCCTCTTGTTCCCTTAAATCCCTCAAGTGGTAAGCATACTTTGACAATGCCTCAAGCTGAACCTCTCAGTCTTCCTTGGATACACTTTCCTTGTCTGAAAGTATATAATGTTTATTGCTAAAAAACCAAAATGTAATCTTAGCATAAGGAAAGCAGTAGAAAACCACATAACAACTATGTCTCTTTTTCTCTGATTTACTGAGAGTCTATAGCCAGATAGTCTCTGTCTGTAGAGACTCCTACTGTGAACCTGAAAGCCTACAACTGTGGCATAAATATGAGTAGATTTGAAATTGCAGTTACAGTCAAATCAGATTTAATTTATCCTAAATTTAGAATTAAATAATTTACTGGAAAAAAAGGGTTGAATTTCCCTTTATTTCCTGTCCAGATGTACACAGACCTTAGCAATACTGAAAGAAGGAAAATTCTTGAAAAAAAAAATATATTATGTAGTTTTTGTTGTTGATACGCAAAAGAACATTGTGATCCAAATTTTCCTAGCCATGAAAATCAGTTTTTCATCAGCTGTGGAAATACTCTCAACAGTTAATGAAAGGCATCCAATCTTCTGTTTCCCTGAAGACAAAGAGCACAGAAAGATAGGTGAAGCTCAAGGATGGCTGCCAACATTGCCTGCATTCAATTCTGTATTATATCCCTATTCACTAAGTTGGATTACATAAATATTTCTGTCCTGAGCCTGTTTCAATTTCAATGTATATGATCGTATGTGAATATGATTGGGAGTAATTTCAGAGCACATTTGTATTCATTATGAGTCACTGATACTAGAGGTCATCTGCTTTCATGCCACTCAATGTTGGGGCTATTATCACTGTGTAGCTGCTCTAGGTTCAATACTGCAGAGCATTCCTAATGAACAAGAGGATCATTGCAAAAACAGGGCATGAAGTAACAGTGTGTGAAGGCTACTGAACCTCTAAAAGAGAGCCTGAAAGGCACTCCTTTTCCCAGCTAGCAGTGTTAAAAGAAGTGCTGTGAAAGGGCCTGAAGGCCAAGTCATATATTTTAGGAAAGGTCTCCCTGGTTCATCCTTTTCTGTTGACTGAAGGAAGTTCTTTCTGATAGAATATTAATATTAATGTATATCTTTCAGCTGTTTCTGCTTTTAATGAATTAACTCAAAGAGCAACAAAGTTCAAAATCAATCTTAATGAAAGTTTTATACCTCGACCTTTCTCCAAGAGTGATTAGGTTTTTTTTGCATTTACATTTCATGCTCTTGTCTGAAATTTTCAGTGCAGAGATAATGCAGATGAACAAGCCCTACTTCTATGTACTTCAGAACTCATCGCCCTGTAGTTAGGGGAGGAGGCTCCACTTTCCAGAGGGTCTTCCTCCACACAGGTGTAGAATGAGTGCCAGGCAGTGTACCATGATGAAGTAGGCTGCATTGTGTTTTACCGTAAGTACATAAACCAAGCACTTAGGAAGGAGATAAATGAACATTTCTACTTTTCACTTCTACACATTATAATCACAATCATATGCATGTCATGTTTACACTTTCTAATGCATTTCCACGTAATACTTAATGGTGGATGTTTGTTTAGAAAAATACCTTGTCTTTTAAATCAAAGGAGGATTTATTTTCCTTCACTCCCAATCCTAAATCAATACAATATTTGAGCGTGAAAGTTTCTGTCATTTAGCAGACAAAGAAATAACAGAACAAAAATTAGAAGTAAATGCTAAACTAATTTAGGTTTGGGAAAAACTTGGTTTGTTTGGAAGCTTGATAATGCTTGAAATATTTTACAAAGATCTTTGTGGATTCTCTGTAATGTGAGCTTTTAAACAGAACATTTTCTGAAAAGCAGTGTTTCCTTTGAGATGTTATTTATTTTCTTTTCTGTGAGAATTAAGTGGAGCAATTCTACGACCTCTGTTGCTCAAGAGGCTCTAATGGTGTCTTTGGGCCAAAAATATTAAAAACCACATAAATACCATCAGAAAACCTCCAAGTACCTAGTTATCTGTGAGTCATTACTCAACAACTAATTTACCTGTTCCTGCCAAACTCCTGCTGCCAGCTGTTACTTAATCACACAGAAAGACATACACACATGCATAAAAAAATCTACATAGCATGTTGATATGCCACAGTCTCTATAGCATGAATTTATGAGGTCCAGTTTTGCTGTGAAGTTTGTCTTAATCATTTTGTGCTCAACTAATTGTTTTTAACAACAGAAAAGTTTCTGCAATGACTGTACTTTCTTATGCAAATAACTAATAGAAAGTAAGGGATTTAATTCAAGTAAAGCTTTCCATATTTGCTGCTTAATCTAGACACTTTAAGGATTTCCAAAAGAGTAATTTGGTACCACTGGAGGATTAGTGAAGTAGGTACTACTTTTTTTGTTCAAGATGATAAATTCAGCTTTGAAGATGGAGAAGTATTTACCGACATTCTTGATAGCAAGACAGGCAAAATAAAATTTCTTAAACAGGATGCTACATCCGCTATACATCTGTTGCTGGTTTAGAGGTTTGTAAAGATGTTAGAAAACCTCTTTTATTTCCCTTTTTTGGTTTAGACTTTATGAGATGCAGTTAATATTCCATCTGTATATTCCATTATGAATGCTGAAATATGCTCTGAACAGAAAGCAGGTCTGTGGAACTCTATTCCAAAGGATGCTATAGATGCTAAAAATTTGTGTGGCTTAAAAAGAAAACTGAACATATACATGCCAGAGAATGCATTGACAACTGACAATTGCTACCATACCTGAGAAAGGAAGATGAAATTTTTGGAGACTGGCAGAGCATGAGGGGAAAGCATCATGTAGGCTTAGCCTGCCCTTTCTCTGCCTTCAGTATTTCATAGAATCATAGACTCATAGAATTGTTTGGGTTGGAAGGGACCTTAAAAACCACCTATTTTCAACCCTTCTGCTACAGGCAGGGACACCTTGTACTAGACCAGGTTGCTCGAAGCCCTGTCCAACCTGGCTTTGAATATTGCCAGGGATGGGGCAGCCACAACTTTTTTGGGTAACCTGTTCCAGTGTCTCACCACACTCACAGCAAAGAATTTCTTCCTTACAACTAATCTAAATCTATACTCTGCCAGTTTAAAGCAATTCTCCCTTGTCCTGTGACTGCAGGTCCTTGTAAAATTTCCTCTCCACATTTCTTGCAGGCTCCCCCTGGATCAGGATCATGGTCCAGAGTGATAGGACCCAACTGGACCTTTCTTATGTTCTTATATGCTGCAGCACTGCCAGATTTCAAAAATACTTAGCCAGACTCTGAAGGATCATTGAAGCCTGTTTCTTTCATAACTATCCCCAGTTCTGTTGAAGAGGTATATAACTACAGAAAGTAAGTAAGAACAAAGTATTCTGTTGTAATATTTTCTTAGAATTCTTGCCTTAGGTATACAAAAGAAAGGCATGTCACACTCTTCCCAGAATCATGATCACTTTCTCTTTTCTTTCAGATTCTCTATACATAGAAATTCTTAGAGACAACAGTATCTCATTCAAATTAGGGAGCCTTCTTGGAAGAGCAAATGGCCTCTTGGAGAGTACACTATTCATTCTCCAGGGGACTAGGTAAGGCAATCTCTCATCTTGCAGATAAAGCAGTCCCCACTGACATTCTGGCTACACAAAGTCATATTTTTTTTTTTGCAACAAAGAAGTTCAGGCACAGAAGCCAGCATTCTGACAGAATATGATAGAAATATGATATCTGGGACCTAACCTAATTAAAAACAGGCATATTTGGTCTTGGAATTGCGCCATGTGGCTCTCCAGAGAGAAAACTAGTTTATGAGATCTGACAGTTTCAAAACCCATATGTTTTCTTCCTCATTGATATGAGTGATGGTGAAAGAAAGATAGTCAGGTTTGATAAAGCCCTTTGATATGTGCTGATAAAAATAATGCAGAATCACCTAGGTAGATGCACATTCCTTCTTTCTCAGCAGTGAGGAAAACAGTTTTATGACACGACAAAATATTTTACTATGTGATTCTTAACTGAAGCTGCAAAGTGAAAGAATGGGATGGAGAACATCATTGTTCATGATCTCAAGTATGTTGTCAATGTGCCAGAAACCTTAAAAAAAAAAAAAAACAAACAAAAAAAACCCAAGAAAAACCTAAGAGGCAGGGTTAGACTACTACTGCACTGCAATATATTTTGACAAAAAAAAGTGTTTTTTTGAATCATCAACATTTTACTGTCAACTGGAATTTTACCTTAATTAAATTACTAAAGGCAAAGCCTAAATCAGCAAAATCCAAATCACTTTGTTTCCACTTTGCTGTGTTCCAGCGTTGAGCCTGAGCTTGTCTGGACTAAAAAGAAATTAAGGAAAAAAAAGTAGTGCCAAAGGTCTGATTTGATAAAATGAGCAATGGTCTCTGTTATGTTAAAAGAGCAATCACAATATTATCTTTATGTATATTGTTTAGCACTGAAAAGGTTAAGGGAAGTTTGCTGATATTAGAAATGAAGGCATCCTACGTTACTTTGCTATTTACAGAAGATTCCTAGCACAGGCAATTCTTATGCTTGTTTGCATGAAGAATACTTACCTAGAGCTTTTCCCTGTCTCTTTGTATGTATATTTGCATTTTCAAATAATTTTACATGTGTGAGTAGTCTCATGTGTGCTTTCGGAAGGGCTATTGACATGCTTGTAAAATTACGGGAAGCTTTTTTGTGGCCTGTGAAAAAATTGTGCTTTTGCTACCTATTTCTCCACTTGCTAAAACTCATCATGCGCACTCTAGTGTCTGAGCAAGCCCTGAAACTATCCAATATAGACATACAGACATGTATTTATATTTGTTAAAGCAATCTAGAAAATACAGATTGAACGTATTTGGTTTAGAAAATCTGGGCTTGCATTTTTTCTATTGTGTTGCTGATTGCTTATTATTACAAATGTCAGCAGTAAACCAATATTCAAATATGCAATTTAATAGTATTTTTCACATGAAAGAAAACTCTTATTTATTTTTTTTTTTTTTTATGTTGTCACATACTTAGAACAAGAAGACAATTTGTAGTGGCTGCATTGCCATTCCGTGGAATAATATTCTCTGCCTCTGCACATTCCTGAATCTGCCAGCAATCAGATGGAGTTTTGAATAGAAGATAAAACAAGCAGTGCCATTCCACAGTGAATTCAAACAAGGTACTGAAATACTTGAAAAGAATCCTTGAAATATACCCCTAGGGATGTTAAGAGTCAAATATATTAAGCAATTTATTTCCGCTTTCAAAGAGCAACTCAAGTTCTGCCTGCCAAGTATACAGGTTGCATTTTCTCGTACAGAAAAAATATTATTTAAAAAAAACCACACCAAAACAACCAACAACAAACCAAAAACAAGACAAAAGGCTATTGTGGTTTTCCTCAATGCATATAGAATTTAAGAGTGTCAAATCAATAAGTTCTACAGATTTTTTTTTTTTTATATGATGTTAAGAAATCTGATTTTCTCACATTTATAACAACAACTGGATATGTACTGACATTTTAATGTCAAGGCTATATACCTTATAGCTTTGGCAGTTTCACTGGCTCTTTGAAGAAAAAAGGAAGGAATTCAAACCTCCCTCTGCTGGAGCAGCAGAAAACAGCTACCTGGTTACTTAGCTGAATCTTCAGATTTGGCTAGATATTAAACCAGACACTGTAAGGTCTGTACATAAGAAAAGAATAATCATGTAAACAATGTCTTTTCAGGGAAATCTTATGCTTCCAGCTACTCAGACAAGGTCAGGGTGTTGCTAAACCACAATGGTTGTGTGTACCAGTTCAATTTTCTGTATATTTCAAAGAGTGCTTTGTAGAAAGTAGAGTTCCAGACCTCCAAAAATGACTGAAAAAAAAAAAATGTGCATTTTTAAATAGCAGAATGCAAAAATGTATTGTTAAAAAAAATGCTTCTGATGTTAAACTTTTGTGCTTCTATTAAGAAAATGAATCTCGTAAAAGTGAGCACTGAACCTCAAGAAAGAAATTAAAATGTCATGTTTTGTTCAGTCAGCTTCTTTGCTGTGAGGTTCTATTTCTCATATAAATGGTGATTCAATACTACTGCTAATGCTCACTACAAAAGCCTGTAATTTGCTTCTTGAGAACTTCAAGTTTTATTTTTTAAGAAGAATTAAGAGTCTCAAGTATGTCTTGCCTTTGAAATAGGAAGAAGGTCAGGAAATCTAGTATTATTTGGCATGTTTGGAGAAGTATCTTGTATGATGTAGCCATGGAAAGTGCATCTGTTACCCAGTGAATCATGCAATAGCATATTCCTTGTTTTTGATTTTGAAGGTTACTATTGCGCCAAGACATATCAAACAAATGTATAAGAAGTTCACACTGCAATGTAGTTTACTCGGTAACTGAGTAGCAATGGAAGGAAAAGAACATTGGATGACTGTAGTTCTACAACTACTTCATGGCACAGAAGTGATATACAATTATTCATAATGTGTAAAAGTAGGTGCTGAAATGAAAAATATGCAGAGAGTAAAAGCATTCTCAAAGGATAAATCTGTGAACAGTTTAATGCCTCTAGAGTTCTGGCATGTTGTCTGCAATGGACATTGAATGTAATCTGTCCCCCTAAGTGCTGATGGTCAAACTATTTCCATTCTTACTGGGAGGAAAATTTGAGGCAGCAAAGAGTAGGTTTCCTGGCAGATGCATGGCACATTTACATACTGTAAGCGGCATCTAGGGAAATTATCAAAGCTCTTTCATTTGAAATTAATAACTATTGATCTATCATTGGTATTTGACCACAATTCTCCAGAAGTTATGCCACAAGACTCCTTGTAAAACTTTGCATCTGCCACTGGTTCTTTAAGTCCCAGTCACATGATACAGTATGCAAGAGTTTTATGATGGTATGAGTTTTATTGAGCTAATTAAACAAAATTCAACATGCCAGAAATACTAATAAAAAGAGACATCTCTTTCAGATTTGCTGTCTTGAATAACCTTTGCTACAAAATCCAAAGTGCACACTACATTAATGTGAGCTAATTATTGCATCTGAATAAGTACATAATATACCATGGTACATTTTTGATAACACAATTCAGTGCCATTTTGCCCAAAACAACTGCTAATAGTGACTCATAGTAAATTGCATTTGGAAGTCTTTGGTATGTCATGACTTTTGTGGTATGTCTGATCCAGGGATGTAAGAACCATGCACTCTGCAGCACTCCATTTATTTTTGGTACAAAGTCAGGAAAGCCAGTTAAAACTAAGTGTTTATCTAACAGAATTTTTCATATGTATGAAAAATTGTGTTGCATTTACTTTTTTGTACATCTATGTTGAGCTACCAGTCACCAAAACTGGAGGAGAGTTTTGCTGAAAGCAAATACATCACCTGATTAAAACATGTGTCTGCTCTAAAAAAGAGCATACCAAATGAAGCAGTTCAAGAATGACTCCCAAAAAAGATTGCATGCTTTCAAATCCAAGAATATAGCCCAGCTAGGGAGGTTCAGCTGGAAATAAAATTAACATTTTAAAGTAAATAATTTGAACAACTTGCTAACAATGTTCTTGTGTTCTTTTTCAGCAGCTGGATAATCTCAACCAGAAGTCAGGAACTGATAAAGAATTATTACTCTATCACTGAATGTGGAATAGAGGCTGTGTAAGCAAGTAGTGAAATAATAGCTTTCCATTAAACTAGCTTTTTCGGTAAAAAAAGAATAATCTGTATTCTGCTAACTGGTTTTCAATCCTGGGATATAGCTGTAGCTAGAGGAGTCTCATTCTGAATTTCAGTTCTATGCTAGAATAATTCAATTACGTCCAACAGCTCCCAAAATACAACAGCAGAAATGACCATACTGCTGAATTACTAGCATGAAGGTAATAAAAGAATTGCTTCACAAAAGGAAGAACTCTTCCAGTGTTCAATTAGTTGATTAGCATTTTACTAGTGTTCAATCCTATCCAGGGAAAACAAATACACAAAAAAAAAAACCAAATCCCAATATTACACAAATACCTGTCAAGAGACTCCTTTAACAAGATGCGTTCTTCATTGTTTAAATTCTAAATTTTTATTACCCTGTTAGGACATGCAGGCTTTGAGCTTGCAGCATCATATGTCTTCTAACTAGAGTAGATGCAAAGTGCAAGATCTACTTTTAATGTGAAGCTCTTTTTTTGCAGATTGGTGCAAAGATGCTTGACAAGGGGTAACGGGTTCAAACTTAAACAGGGGAAGTTTAGATTGGATCTGAGGAAGAAATTCTTTACTGTAAGGGTGGTGAGGCACTGGAATGGGTTGTCCATTGAAGTTGTGAATGCTCCATTGCTGGCAGTGTTCAAGGCCAGGTTGGACAGAGCCTTGGGTGACATGGTTTAGTGGAAGGTGTCCCTGCCCATGTCAGGGAGGTTGGAACTTGGTGATCTTAAGGTCCTTTCCAACCCTAACTATTCTATGATTCTATATGATCCTATTTAAGTTTTGGGGGCAGAAAACCTGTGCTTTATATTTTTATGATTTATAAAGCATTTATGTATATACACTTTATGTTGCATATTGGAGATAAATTTTCTTCAGATGACTACTACTGATGCATTTAGGATGTCTTAATCAGCAAACAGGTGAAACCAAGCCAGTATGACTGATCAACAGTAATTGGCTTCTCAGAAATGGGAGAAAAGAGAAAAGCAGCAGCCTGAGACCTTTTAGCAGCTACTTTCTAGCTGGGTCCAAAGGTCAGCATTAAGACTGCCTCTTATTCTCTTCCACAATTAATAGTGGAAGGGTGGTTAGGAGCAGACTCTTGAGCTACCTTTCAGCTGTGATTTTTTCCCGGTTCTAAGAGTATCAGAGTGCCTGCCATGGTCAGCATGTTTTCCTGTGACTGAAGGCAAGCCTTGTTGCCCTGAGAACCCGAACTGGTTGTATAGAAGTTCTTTAATGTAGGATAGATATTTAACAGCTGAAACAGGAAGACAGTGAAACGTCTATCTCTAACTCAGAAGTAGAGCTTATTTTGTGCAGTTCCTCTGTTAATCCTCCTTTGATTGTGAATAGCATTTCAGTTCAGGCAATTTTGATTCACCCTCAGGCAGCAGCTACCTGTCTCCCTTGACTTTTTGTAGTGCTCAGTCTCATATTTTTTATTTTCTGGCTTGAATCTATGCTATATAACTAAAGTAAATGGAAGATACAGTTACTCAGCATAGCCAAGGAGTGCACAGCTTAGTGCTAGTGGGACCAGTGGTTAGCCATGTAGGCTGTCAGGCTGACATTACACCCATAGCAACCACTGTGCTTTTCAGATTTCACCTCTGCTCCAAAAAAAAAAACAAGACAGAGAGCTGAAATTTTGCATTAATCACACCTTGAATACAAAATATTATAGATTAATGAAGTAGGATTTACAGATATATAGGGGCTTGGGATGAGAGTAATAATTTAGCTTTGTTCTAAGTAATACTTCTCAGACTTGAGAAAACAGTGTTTGTTTCTAATCAGAAGCTGCGGAGAGAGGATAAGAAGGTAAGAGATCTACCCAGCATTTTGTTAAGAAGGACAAAGAATATCACAGTTTTCCCTGATATTTTGCATAAGTCTTTAATTTAATGTTGTTAAGAGAAACTACTAGCAGTATGCACACTGTGCTTCTCATAGACACTCAGTAATAAAACCAGCAGGGAGTGGGGCTTTTTGAAATATTATTCTTTTGGAAGACAGTAGGAGTGTAATAGAATTTAAGATAAAATCCTTCACACAATTAAATACACCATCATATGTACATGCTGTTAAAAGAGACATGCTTTATTTTGCATCAAATGTGCGCTTTAAATTTCTCAAAATAAAAACCTCCGTTGCAAAACTTTGGGCTTTATCTGGCATGTTGTTGACTTGCATCCCTTAGTGTTTCAACACATTTATTACTTAGACTGAAATTTTCTTCCGGCTATTTGAGATTAAGAGTTTGAATTTGTGAGTATGGGGTTTCAACAAGCAAGCAGAAGCAACTTACACTACTGTCATGTTAGTGATGAAGATAGATAGTGTTTCTAACTGTACAGAAGTGTTTGTTTTTTAGAAAGAGACTTCTAGAATTAAGCAGAAAACAGGTCAGGGTTTGTTTTTTTTTTTCTGTCTGCTTGGGTTTGGGGACGGGGAGGTGTCTTTGGTTTTTTTTTTTCTGTTTTGTTTTTTTGTTGTTGATTTGTTTGGTTGGGTTTGTTTGTTGTGTTTGGGGGTTTGGTTTTTTTTGGGTTGTGTGTGTGTGTTTTTAAATTAGAGCTTATTGCTTGATATTGTGATTTCCTGAACTACCAGTGATGGAAGAGTAGAAGTCAATTCAAAGTCATTTAGTTATGTAGTTGTCGTGGTTTAAGCCTCTAACCCACCCCGCGCAGTTTTCTCACTCAGTCACTCCCTCCCTCCCTCCCTCCCTCCCTCCCTCCCTCCCTCCCTCCCTTCTCTTTCTTCCCCCAGTCTTGGGGGGATGGGGAGGAGAATCAAAAGAATGCAACTTCCACAGGTTGAGAGAAGAACAGTTTAGTAACTAAGGTATAACACAAACCACTACTGCTACCACCAGTAATAATAATGACAGGAGAAGTACAAAGAAAGAAAATACAACTGCTCACCAAGCCTGACCCAGCCACTGCACCCCCCAGCAGCGAATCCCCCACTGCACCACCACACCCTTCTGGGTCTCTGGCAGCAGAGTGTAGGCCACGGTTCACTTTTACTTGGAGGGGCGTCCAGTACACTTGGAACTGACTGCCCCAGGGGTGGAAACACAGCCCTACCATCTGCCATGGACTGATCCAGACTGCACTGGAACAGGAGCAAGCTCCAGAACACCTGCAATACATTGATGACATTATTGTGTGGGGATGATACAGCAGAAGAAGTCTTTGAGAAAGGGAGGAAAATAATCCAAATCCTGCTGAAAGACTGGTTTTGCCATAAAACGGAGTAAGGTCAAGAGACCTGCACAGGAGATTCAATTTTTGGGAATAAGATGGCAAGATGGACGCCGCTAGATCCCCACAGATGTGATCAACAAGATAACAGCAATGTCGCCACCAACTAATAAGAAACACAAGCTTTCTTGGGTGCTGTGAGGTTCTGGAGGATGCGCATCCCGAATTACAGTTTGATTGTAAGCCCTCTCTATTATGTGACCCGGAAGAATGATTTTAAACCTATCTCTTCTCTCCCGTTTTACATCCTGGACATGACGTGCTGTGGT
The DNA here is from genome assembly GCA_017639245.1 of Myiopsitta monachus. Lineage (NCBI taxonomy): Eukaryota > Metazoa > Chordata > Aves > Psittaciformes > Psittacidae > Myiopsitta > Myiopsitta monachus. Next base: position 59,237,529 of record CM029918.1, on the reverse strand, counting down.
ATAGAATACCTCTTTGGCTAGTTTGGGTCAGGTGTCCTGTCTCTGTTTCCTCCCGGTTTCCCCTCCTTCCTGTCAGAGCATGGGACTCAGAAAGTCCTTGGTCAGACCAAAACATTAGCAAGCAGTAACTGAAAACACTGGTGTTACCAGTGCAGTTCCCAGGCCCAAAATCAAAAACACAGCACTGCACCAGCTACCAAGAAGGGGAAAAATTACTGCTGCTGCTGAACCCATGACAGTAGTGTTATACATACAGATATGTATTTGCATATAACCTTATGTATCTATTTGTTTGATGTTGAATAGTAACTTCTGATAAGAGTAGAAAAGCATTTCTACAGAAATTAAATTGCTGCTTCCTTTTTCTCATACCAGTACTGTACTGTAGCTCCAGTTTGCCAGCTATAGTGGTTTCAGTGGCAGGATGCTCAAATAAACACTCAGTGTCATTTGTTTTGTCAACATGTGTTCTGGAACAGATCATCACAACTGGTAATCTCTTCTTTCAGAAATCCCAGCCCACGCAGTAACATTCAGAGAAAAACTTTGCCTCAAGAGTTGAATCTAATCAGAGACCAAGCCAGAGAACAAATTCTCCTGCTGCTCACACAGCTATTTCTAAATGCAGAAGCTTACATGACAAAATCAGCTACAAAACAACATATTCTTCAGTCTGATCACATGCTAAGGAAAATAACTAGGAGGAATATGTAGAAAAGCCTTGCTGCTGCTTGTTATTGTACTGTAAGCACTGAATCTTGTTGCAAGGATTATGTACTGTAAGAAATGTCTAACTGTGAAAAAGCCCAGGAACCAAATAAGAAAATACATTCCAATAGTGAGAATAACATCTCTATTTCCCAGGCTGGTGATACTGGGTTTGCATTTCATAGACTTTTATTTTGTGTGTGTGTGCTCTTGGTCTCTCATAGAGTCTTTGTGACAGCATTTTGTGCGTGTTATGGTTGTTTCAAGGATTTCTGACTTTGATCAGTCTATGCCACTGTGATGTGCTGTTGCTTTTTAGCACTGATGGGAATTCAGGGCCACTGGAGTACAGCCATGAATGTAATGAAACCTCCTGTTTCCTCTGGCTTCTAAAATATCTGCAGTCACTGAATCTGAGTTTATGATGTCCTTCTCATCTTTCTGCCAAAGTTAAAGAGCTTTCACTAGAACTGGAATAATTCGTCAAGTAAAGGCCCACTTAATTCATATTTAAAATTTAAAATTCTAATTAATCTCTAGAATGCTGCTGCCAGTGTCCAAGCTTACAGTCTCTTCTCATGGAAGTCTTCCTCTAAGCAACTTCTTATCAAAGATATTCTACTTCTCTAGTCATTACATTTTAAAGAGCAGAAAAGTATGAAGAAACCTCTGCTATACATATATACATATATGCACACACACATAAATATAGAATCATATAATAGTTAGAGTTGGAAAGGATCTTAAGATCATCCAGTTCCAAACCCCCTGCCATGGGCAGGGACACCTCACACTAAACTATGTCACCCAAGGCAATGCCCAACCCGGCCTTAAACACTGCCAGCAATGGAGCATTCACAACTGCATTGGGCAACCCATTCCAGTGCCTCACCACCCTTACAGAAAAGAATTTCTTCCTCATATCCACTCTAAACTTTCCCTGTTTAAGTTTGAACCCATTACCCCTTGTCCTATCACTAAAGTCCTTCATGAAGAGTCTCTCCCCAGCATCCCTATAGGCCCCCTTCAGATACTGCAAGGCTGCTAGGTCTCCACGCAGCCTTCTTTACTCCAGGCTGAACAGCCCCGAATTTCTCAGCTTAAGTTCATATGAGAGGTGCTCCAGTCCCCTGATCATCCTCCTGGCACTCCTCTGCACTTGTTCCAACACTTCCATGTCCTTTTTATGTTGAGGACACCAGAACTGCACACAATACTCCAAGTGAGGTCTCACAAGAGCAGAGTAGAGGGCCAGAATCACCTCCTTTGACCTGCTGGTCACGTTCCTTTTGATGCAGCCCAGGATACCGTTGGCTTTCTGGGCTGCAAGCACACAGCCAACTCATGTTCATTTTCTCATATACCAACACCCCCAAGTCCTTCTCCACAGGCCTGCTCTGAATTTCTCCTCTGCCCAACCTGTAGCTGTGCCTGGAATTCCTTCCACCCAGGTGCAGGACCTTGCATTTAGCATGGTTAAACTTCATCAGGTTGGCATCGGCCCACCTCTCAAGCATGTCAACGTCCCTCTGGATGGTATTCCTTCCCTCCAGCGTATCTACCGAACCACACAGCTTGGTGTTATTGGCAAACTTGCTGAGGGCACACTCAATCCCACTGTCCATGTCACTGACAAAGATGTTGAACAGAATTGGTCCCAACACTGATCCCTGAGGGACACCACTCCTTACTGGTCTCCAGCTGGACATTGAGCCATTGAGCACAATTCTTTGCCTGTGGCCATCCAGCCACTTCTTTATCCACTGAGTGGTCCACCTATCAAATTGATGTCTCTCCAACTTAGAGACAAGGATGTCGTGTGGCGCAGTGTCAAACGCTTTGCACAAGTCCAGGTAGATGACATCAACTGCTCTACCCCTGTCCATCAATTCCATAGCCCCATCACAGAAGGCCACCAGATTGGCCAGGCAGGATTTCCCCTTAGAGAAGCCATGCTGGCTGTCACCAACCACCTTGTTGTTTTTCATGTGCCTTAGTACGCCTTCCAGGAGAATCTGCTCCAAGATTTTGCCAGGCACAGAGGTGAGACTGACCGGTCTGTAGTTTTCCGGCTCATCCATTTTCCCCTTCTTGAGAATGGGGTTTATATTTCCCTTTTCCCAGTCTTCAGGGAACTTCACCTGACTGCCATGATTTTTCAAATATGATGGACAGTGGCTTAGCAACTTCATTCACCAGCTCCTTCAGGACCCGCGGATGGATTTCATCAGGTCCCATGGACTTGTGTACATTCAGGTTCTTAAGATGGTCTCAAATCAGATCCTCTCCTACAGGGAGCCCAAAGTCTGCATTCTAACAGCCCCTGTGTCTGCATTCCAAGACATGGGTGGTGAGGTCAGAGCATCTGCCGGTGAAGACTGAGGCAAAGAAATCATTAAGAACCTCAGCCTTCTCCAAATCCAGGGTAGCCAGTATTCTCAATAGCTTCTGGAGAGGGCCCACGTTGTCCCTAGCCTGTCTTTTATTTGCAACCTACCTATAGAATCCCTTCCTGTTATCCTTAACCTCCCTAGCCAAGTTTAATTCTAACTGGGCTTTAGCTTTCCTAACCTGGCCCTAGCTTCCCGCACAACATCCCTGTATTCTCCCCACCCCACCTTTCCTTGCTTCCACCTTTTATAAGCCTCTTTTTTCCTTCGAATTTTCCTCAGCAGCTCCTTATCTATCCAAAGAGGTCTCCTGGACCTTCCTGCTGCACTTCCTTCCAGTTGGGATGTATAGATCCTGAGCTTGCAGTAGGCGATCCTTGAACAGCAACCAACAGTCTTGGGCCCCCCTACCCTCTAGGGCTATATCCCATGGAACCTTACTGAGCAGGCTCCTGAAGAGGCCAAAGTTTTCTCTTTTGAAGTCCAGGGCAGTGAGCTTGCTGCACACTCTTCTCACTGTCCTGAGGACCTCGAATTCGACCATCTCATAATCACTGCAACCAAGTCTGTCCGGGAGTGTCTCATTTTCAACCAGCCCTTCCCTGTTGGTGAGGACGAGGTCAAGCATGGCACCTCTCCTTGCTGGCTCCTCTATTACTTGCAGAAGGAAGCTGTCATCCACACTATCAAGGACCTTCCTGGATTGCTTGTGCCAGGCCATACCATCCCTCCAACAGGTGGTTGCAGTCCCTGATGTGAACAAAGGTTTGTGAGCGTGAGGCTGTTCCTGTCTCTAGAGCACTTCATCCACAGAGTCCTCTTGATCAGGCAGTCTGTAACAGATCCCCACAATAATGTCTCGCATTGCTGTTCTCTCTTTCACCCTGACCCACAAACTCTCCATCAACTGCTCACCTGTCCCCAGACAGAGTTCCACACTCTCCAGCCTATCCCTAACATAAATAGCAACTCCCCCTCCCTGCCTACTGGGCCTGTCTTTCCTAAAGAGCCTGCAACCTTCCATTCCAACACACCAGTCATAGGAGCCATCCCACCATGTTTCTGTGATGCCTATTATATCATACTCCCATAGATATGCACACATCTCTAATTCCTCTTGTTTGTTCCCCATGCTATGGGCATTTGTATAGAGGCATTCTGAGCCGAGCTCCAAATGAAGCCAGCTCAATGGCTGGAGCAGCTGGAATATCTCTGCATTGCTCTGAACATTTACTATAGGTGCTGACAAGTGACTGAGTGTGTTGGGATGGAATGATGCCCCCCCATCCTCCCAACACATCTAGTTAAAAGCATCCTTGACCAGTCTGGCAAGCCTCCTATGCATCCATACTTTATGTATACACATGTATATATGAGGATATGTATATACTGATTTAATATGAGATTTCCTAATATGAACTCTGATCTGTATGCTCAATTATATCATTGATAATGCAAAATGAATATGAGCCTTCTGAGTTTTATAGATAATTATTCTATTTTGACATCAAATGCATCAGGAGAGAAGTTATTTTCAGACTTCTTAAATGATTGTGCCTTAGATGAAGTAATTTTATTATAAGTCATTTCAGTAAAAAACTCAGATTGTGAGCTTTATCATTTAGAGACTTATTTAAAATTTAGAGAATAATAATGATTCAAAGGAAAAGATAAATGGCTATCTGTGAGTTCTAAAATTCTTTTTTATTCAAGAGAGGAATTTCTGTCCTTGAGGGTAAATTTTAGAGGATGTTTCAAAAACCTCTTAAGAAAAGCAAAAAAGAGCATTCTGGTACTCATGCGTTTCCTACTTCTTGTAGCATGTTTAGAAATGGCCTATAACAAGAAAGGAAGAAGATCTTGATAAGGGGCTTCACATTCTCCAAAGAAAATTTTTCCTGATTTCTAATTTATTATATTTTTTATTTTCTATGCTCAGATTACTATTTTTTTTTAGACTTTACTGGAATATCCAACTTAATGTCTGTGAAGAATGAAAAGATTCTAATATGGACAAACCCCAAAATACACAGATAGTGACATAAATATTTCCAAGAATATTTTTTCCATCAAATTTCATTCACTATATTCTAATATCATATCAGAACGCTACATATATGATAGAAGATTAGCACCATCTGAAATTAAAATTTTAACAGTAATACAAGACATGCTTGCACAATTTTTAAACAAAGAGAAACTTGTAGTAACCAAATTAAAAAATCCATTGTCACAATGAAGGATACTATTTCAGAGCACAATAATTTTCCTGATAACAAAAAATATGTGTATAAAGTGTATAAAAGAATGCGGTTGGAAAATGCAGATTATCAGTAGAGGAAGTAGTAATAGTAGTAGTAGCAGTAGTAACAGCAGTAGTAGTAATTTTAAATTATAATTTGATTAGCCAACAGTTACACCTAAAACTCACACAAAAAACCAACCAAACAAACAAAATAAAGCACACCAAAAGTGTGGCAAAAGAATGAGTAGATTTGCACTAAGTTATGCAAATAAAGCACTAGATTATTCCTTTATGGAACTGTCCCTAAGATTTCTAAACTAGGGATAGTAATGAGACAGCACCTGCTCCCTAAAGGCTTTTCTGTTCTCTTTTTTCAGATGACTCAGCTGATGCAGACTTGGGAACACCACCAGGCAAACAGCTGCTTATCAACTCTTAAACACTAAATGTGAGTATCATCACACCAGCTCCTGTCTCATATTCCCCATCCGTCAGGCTCTTGCCTTTCTCCTTGCTGTGCTGCTCCAAAATACTGCTCACTCTGTCTCTCTTTACACCATGTATCCTGTGACCAGGTGCATCTGACACATAAGTCACTCAATGGAAGAGGGATGTGGGGTTTTAACTAGGAGTTTGATACCTAATAGGAGAGTACAGTCCAAAGATCTTTTAGAGAGAGTCAAGACAATAGTATCCTGGACCCAACAGGCAACCTACCCTAAAGTTTACCTCTCATCATATGGCTTAGTGCCAGGGTCTCAAGGGTTGAGAGAAGAGAGATTAGGATTTATTGAATGTGTGTGCTGCAGTACTCCTCTGAGAATGATAGGACAACATGCACCTGTGACTTAAGAAGCAGCATGTTTAAATATTTCCATAAAGCAACTTGCAGATTACCAGTTTAACACTTTCAAATATGATTTTTTAACTTGATAATGCTTTTTATTTTGCAGTGTTAGTCCTTTTTTTTTCCTATAGAATGTTACAATGTGATTTTTTTTTGGGGTTATGCTTTTTATACTGAGTCTCAGCCTATACAAAGTGAACTACAGAATCAGAACATGTATTTTTACAATGATCACAACATATAAATCTGGACATTTACAACCACTTTTGGAGGCAGGACTTGAGTTCTAAGCTATTCTCATTATTGAATGACTGTGAGATTTATTCATGGGTATTCATATATCTGGGTTACTGTACTTTTGTTAGTATTGTCTATTTACAACAGAAGCTCCCTAGAAGAATGATTATATCTCTGATTCAAATCTCCTTGACCCTAACAGATTCCATCTGGATGGACTACATGCTTGTGAAAGTTCTAGTATAATTGGGAGGACCCTTTGTGTGGGTATTTTAATGTAGCCTTCTGAAATCTTTTAACATTTTCAAGACAGGTCTCGATTTCATTCACTTTCAAATGAGTTATTCATTTCAGTGAGATTACTTCAAGCTTTGCAGCATCTTTTGCATGACAAAAACTAAGCTAGAAATCCTGATAGGATCCACATCATGAAACAGCATAATGTTTAGCGTAATGATTAGGCTAAGAGCCAGAAGGAGCTGGTTATGCAAGCTCAGAGACAACAAGCTCTCACTATTCAGCATCCCACTTCCACTGATTTATAGCAATAATTTTCTGATTCTGCGGCCCTTGATTTTATGTATTGCCATTAAATTTATCTTTAAAGTTGGGTAACTATTGCTAATAGTTTACTGCAAATGGGGTTATTGCATGTGCAGTCTTATTTCTGTGCATCATAGATCATGAATAAAGTATTGACTTCAGAAACACACTATCCTCTTATACACTGTATCTCTAAAAGTGGGCTTCTTTTCTTAGCGCAGTAAATAACCTGAAAGATTCTTAACTGTCCTCAGTTCCTTGAGGGCTTTATTACTCAGTGTATCGCAGGAATTATCAAGTTCAAGACAAGAAAAATCTAAGAGCAGGGACACCATGCAAAGACATCACTGTAACAATATAAAGTTACTAAAAAAGAATTCTTACTCTCTGAAGTAAGAGCTGAGCATTTTTACTGTGATAAATAAATAAAATGTCTATAATCTGAAATATCTGAAAAACCTTATTCAGACCCATAATATTTTAACTTGGTTATCTGACAATTACTTTTAAAGAGTTCTTTCCTTAAATAGAGTGTTGTGATCCTCAAAAGAATTTTTAATTAAGTACTTCCCACCTGATTTTATTTTTTTCTTATAACTAGCAGGTTGCATTCTATCTGTAGCTCAAGTGAGCTCTTCAGATTTAGAAGTGTCAGAATTTAAATCAAGAAGTCACTCATTCCTGTTCTCTTCAACAGCACAAATAGGTATTCAGTGTCAATGTATATGGATGAAAAAATCTTCACAGGCAGTAGTGAACACCAGCTGAGCTGAGTGTTTAGCTGAGTGTTTCAGCTGAGCTGAAAGAGCCTGGAATTGCAGCGAAAATCACATCAGTTCAGAACACCTAGGGTCTGCAAAGTACAGCTAAGCTCTACACACCTCTGGAGTCCTAGCTTGTGATCATCCAAGCCAAGAACCTTCTCAGAGTGTATCGCAATTTGTGTCCAACTCCTTTCTACAAAGAGATGGTATGTAAGAACAGAACGGCTGATATGTGTGCTGCTATTATATGAATATGGAGCTGTGTCTTGTCTGGGATATATACCCATTTCAGGTTCTCAGCCTTTCAGAGCCAGAGTCTTGAGCCTAAATCACCAGTCCCTGACTTGCTTGTGTTGCTTGTTCATGACACATTTTGATGGTCCCAAGCACATACCAAGGCCTGCTTCAGTCATGTCATCCCCCTGTGAGGGAAAATGTTGGTCAGAATAGAAAACTGTATGAGAGATTACTAATATTGGAGATTGCAGCCTGGTGTAGAAAGGATTGTCATGAGATGTCCAATTCCTCTTTACCTTGTTTTACTTGTCAAGTTTGACCTGTGAGATTATGATAGTTACATTTATAAATGTGTATTTGCACATGCTACAAAATTTTTTTTTGATCAATGTTAGGTAATATTGAAAACCAATGATTGACCATGATACTGTAACCTCACTGCCTCTATGTCCAGTCAGATGCTAACAGCTGTTCTGACTGCTGTTAAATACCACCTGGGTTTCTTTTGTATGACTACAGGAATAAATGGTGTCATTACCCACTAAGAAATATTTCAGATATTGCCCTGTGTGGGGGAAATGTTCAATTAACATTTACAGATACAGACATACACATAAACACACATATATAAATACATATTCCTATTATACACATATATATGTAGTATGTATATATGCACACACACACAATCTGGTTTTGCAGAAAACATCTGTTACTGACTATGGTTTGACTTTCTTCCACAAGGCATTAAGTTCCTTTATCATAACCATCTGTCATTTTTGCCATGTACACTAAATTAATTACAGAATTTTAAACAGCTTATTGAAAGCAAACCACAAACAAAATTACTGTCTGGTGAGAGCAGTTTATGAATAATATGTGTATTCTTACTGTGAGAACAGTAGCCACTGTTAAGATTTAGTCATTCAGCTTGTCTCCGATCTTTTAGAGATATAATATTAAAGTCCTGAAATAGAAAGAAGCTCATGCTGCTATAAGCGAAACCCAGGTCCTTCAGAACTGCAGAACTGCACACAAATCAATGTAAAGGGAAAATAAATTTAATACTTAAACTCCATTTGTTCATGCAACAGTGGGAGATCAAGCATTTGAATGGTGCTCTGAAGACAAACTAACAAGTAGGAACAATTGTCAGAGTCAATAAAAATACACCATTCACTTTTGCTGACGTAGAGCCCTGGATTTGCCTTAAACTTCCTTTTTCAGAACAGGCACAGGAGGCTTGTTTTTAGGAAGCTTTCTTATTTTAAACCACTGTATGTTTTAGGATGATCTTTTTTTAATGTCCATCAATGCTATGATACTAGGGGGGGAAGCAGCATATTTGCCCCTGTACCGCACTTTGTCATTCCGGTTTTACACAGGACAAAATGGGAGCAAATGCAAAACTTGTGACCCTCTCTTCCATATGTGGACATTCTTCGCTAACCTGTATAATAAGTATTACAAATGGTCAAGCTATTTTGTTAAGAAAGAAGTATATCGTTCTATTTTATTTCTGAGAGAATACACGGTGGAAATATTCAGGTAAGTGCTTGCCAAAAGTCAGGGTTGAACAGACTAACTCATTATACTAATTGTGTTCTTTATTCCTTTGGTTTTATAGTCTGTACCAATTGCAGAGACATTAGTAAGATTAGCTGTCCCCAGTTGTGCCAATTATGCAAGAGTACATCCTGATTTTTGATATGAATGTTGTTTCAGTTGGAAAATATATCTAGTGGCTGATACCCTTCCACTTTTCAAAGCATAGCCTCTAACAGACTATAAATATGTGGTTGGGCTACTTCATGTCTTCATTTGCTCTCTTATGAAAGCTCTCCACCTTCCCACAAACTGCTAAACAATTACTTAGCTTATCATCTGCAAAGCACATTATAATTTCATCACTTTCAATCTGATTTTTTGCTGAAGACCATGGGTTCCTTTGATCTTTGAGATAAAAGTAAATTTCTCAGTAAGTATGCTTTTACTGGCATCTTTCCAGCTTTCCTTTCTTGTTCTCTATAACCAAACAACTGCATTTCAACATGTTAAAATACAGAGCTGTCACTTTTTTAAGTACTCAGTCTCATTTGCTCTTAATTATTGCACATTTAAACTGGAATTTCTCCATTTCTAAAGATAATACAGGCTTGTATATATTCTAATTAGGCAAACTAAATTCACTTTGACTACATAATAAAGTAAACCAAACAGAAAGCTAACATAGGAAATAGATGCACAGAAAAAGCTACTTTATGAGTACACCAAAAACTTTTTATTTAATATTAGAAAGTCAGGAAATGTCATAATTGAAGCTGCCTATTCAACAAACGATTTATGATAGTCTTTAATTACATGACCTTATGATACTTTTTGTGCAACTGCAGGAAACACATGCCTTGAATATATTAGTCTGTTTCATCATTAAAAAGGCCTGATGCTGTTTATTCAATAATACAAGCATATTTTGTTGGAAAAAAAAATTGTGTGAGCATGTAATTGAAAATTCTATCATAAAGTGTACCACAAAAGTACAATCCTAATTTAAAAAATTCCTCTTTTGAATGATTTCATAACCCTGAGATCTGACATCAGCAGTTTTATTCTAGTATGTACTGTCTTTATTTGAAACACCCTTTTCAAGACTGGTATCAAATTCTGTCGTATAAATTTCTATATGGATTACAGGAATAGTGTGAACTCTAAGAAGTGATGGCACACAAGGGTGTCATTGTCTGTGCAGGACATTGTGCTTGTATTGGCTGGGATAGAGTTAAGTTTCTTTCTAGTGGCTGGTGTAGTGCTGTGTTTTGGCTTTTGTATAAGATAAATGCTGATAACACACCAATGTTTTAGTTGTTGGTAAGTAGTTCTTACCTTAATCAAGGACTTTTCAGTCTCTCATGCTCTGCCAGTGAAGAGGGGCACAACAAGCACAGAGGGAGCAGACACAGGACACCTGACCCAAACCAGCCAAAGGGATATTCCATACCGTATGTCCTGGGTTCAGCAGTAGCAGTCATTTTTTCTCCTCCTTAGTAGCTGGTGCAGTGCTGTCTTTTTGACTTTCAGCCTGGGAACAACACTGGTAACACCGATGTTTTTAGTTGTTGCTAAACAAAGTCTACTCTGACCAAGGACTTTCTGAGTCTCATGCTCTGCCAGGGAGGAGGGGAAGTTGGGAGGAAGCAGAAACAGGGCACTTGGCTCAAACTAGCCAAAGGGGTATTCCATACCACAGCACATCACACCCACTGTATAAACTGGAGGCAGTTACCCAGAAGGACTAGATCACTGCTCGGGTCAGGACTGGGTATCGTTTGGTGGTTGGTGAGCGGTTGTATTCTCTCCCCTTGTTATTTTCCTTATCATTATTATTATTGGTGGTAGCAGCAGTGGTTTGTGTTATACCTTAGTTACTGGACTGTTCTTATATCAACCCGTGGGAGTTATATTCTTTCCATTCTCCTCCCCATCCCTTTGGGAGTGGGGGGATGAAGAAGGGAGGGAGGGAGTGAGGGCTGCGTGGTTCTGAATTACTGTCTGGGCTTAAACCATGACATTATAGTATGTCATGCTCAGTATATAAACTGGAAGAAGTTGACCAGGAGGGACTGCTGACTGTTGAGGGACAGTCTGGGCATTGTTCAGCAGATGATGAGTACTCGTATCGTGCATCTTTTTTTTTTTTTTTAATCAGGCAGCAGGGTTTATTCCTTCCCCAACCCCTGCTTTTTTAAATTATTTTTATTATTGCTATATTATTATTATATTTATTTTATTTCAATTATTAAACTCTTCTCAACCCATGTATTTTTTACATTTTTTTCAATTCTGCTCACCACCCCACTTGAAGAGATGCAAAGTGAGCAAGCGGCTGCACGGTACTTAGTTGCTGCGTGGGCTTAAAACACAACAGACATGACCATATTTATCCAGGTGTCAGAAATATTTGCTCAATAAAGGGGAATTCCACTGGATTTTCTTACACCCTTTTCTTATAGTAACTTTATCAGCAATTAGAGGCCAAGTTCTCTTACTGGTCTAGTCATTCTAGTTTTTAATGCTTACTCAGCAGTCTTAAGAGGCTCAGCTGCTCCACCTGAACCTCCTGACTGGTCCATTGTGCCATCCTGTACAGCCCCATTGGCTTCATGGATATGTTCACATCCAGGACTGATACTGGCAGGAGTTTTCCTGGGCTGTCCACATTTATTCCAGGAAGCAGCTTTGTGAGATTTACAGCACCTCATCTCCACATTTCAGCTTCTTTGAGTAGGTGGCTCTGGTTTATCTGCAAAGAAAGTCAGCATCCAATGACATCAAAAGGTCTCCAGTGCAAACTGCGCACCCAGACCTTCGTATTTTCTGCACTGCCTCTGCTGTTACAACAGCTGCAGGCTTCTGTTCTTCAAAACTCTTCCACAAGAGCCCCACTAAAGAAGATGACACACAAATCCACAGCAGAGGCCAGAATATTTTTAATCCTTCTCCCAGTGGTTTGGCTTTTGTGTAACTGCTTTCATCTGGAGCCTCTGGTCTGACATTGCCCTTGAACACTGTAACCGCAGATGCTGAGAGATTCAAATTTGCCAGGCAACACTGGTCAAATGCAGTATACTGTGCTAGTCAGCATCATATACCAATGCTGTAGATGAATGCCAGAAACCACTGAAACCCATGACAGCTACTGTACTGTCCCTAACAGTACCTGCCCAAGCCCATACTCTCCTTGCTTGTAAATGCTAAACAGCCCAGATGTGCTAAATAATAGTAACAGCCCACACCTACAATGTGGATCACTTCTGCCTCACAAGAATTATAAGTAGAGAATAGTCTTATGAAAAGCAGGAAGGAAACTCCTTCCAAACTGTACAGGCACAGCTGCCAAAACCCCAGCCCTGTACTAACAATGCTAATGCCATCAATCCTGCGCTAACAGTGCTGCTAATACAACAAGTCAGGCAAAGTACTGAGGTGACATCCAGGTGTACCCCATGCAGATATGCCAGGGAGAGCTCATGATGAGATACCACAATGATTTCTGAGCTAGTAGTGTGGCTGAATGTACTCCCTATGCGATGAAGTGGGAGCATGGAAGGGTACACTGGGGCACTCCTGCTGGAGTGAGGCCTTTCAAGAACAGCCAAGCACCACTGCTGGACTTGAAGGGGAGTGGATGTGGGAAGCCTGGTCTTGCTGTCTGTATCATCCTCCTGTTCACCTCCTGGCCTCCAACCCCGCTGTCCTGTGGTGCTGGCACAGGTGTAGCTGGGTAAGCACTTAACACTGTAAGAGGCTCAAGCAGGAACAGGAAGGCTGAAATTTCAACAGGCTTTAGAACATAAAAGGCAGCCAAAATCTAGACTAAACATTTTCTGAAATGCAAAACTCTCTTGTCTAGCTATTACAGATGAAAGAGACTCTAGCTTGAAAGAGGACACCTCCAAGGAAACTGAAAACCTGACTGCCTCCATCTCTGTGTTGTGCAAGACTGAAAAGACCCCTCTTTCAGACAAAGGCAGCCACAATACAGTCGTGTGCATGTGGAGCATACAGTCAGCTATAAAAGCCAGTGGGAATGGAGCCTTCTAGCCATCAGGTCATTATCTGTGCACATAATTAATATAATCTGCATTAACTGTATATTAATATAACCCATGTCAGTGGGTTGTTGTTACTGAAAATTTGCATTTTTAACTGATAGATAAATAGTAAAGATCTTCGCCTAGAACTGATTTCATATTTTATGTTCTATTTATTTATAATTCTGCTGAGAAATATACTGCATAATGACTTAACATTTCGCTCTCAGAGAAATATATTACGAGGCTGCGCACTGACATTTGTACAATTTTACACCACATGGCACATACAGAATAGACTAGGGAAATTAGTCTCAGATTTATAAACAAAACTTCTTGCACAAGTGACTCATTTGAGTTGAACGTGGATGGCCCTTAATGGGAACACATATATTTATGCTAAATCACCTGTAATACCAACTAAGGTGGCACAATTCTCCCCGCCATTAGGAAGATTGATTTTGCCTTGAAGTGCCTCTACTCAACAGAAGCACCCTTCAGGTAAGTTGGCAAAGTTATCAAGTGTGTTATGTAAATGAGCAGTAGAGATTCTGGAGATGGAAGAAAACTGCATCGTGCCATTGAAAAGTATTTTCTGTTCCCTAAGATGCTAAACATTCATCCATTAAAAATGTACAAAAAATATTATGTAACTCAGATAACTAAATGTTGCTTATAAATTACGTAACTATTAAGGCATGGAAGAATACTGAAGCTGCGGAAAAAAAAAATTAAAAAAGGAAACCCCAGAAATACTGATATTTAACCTTTCAAATCATAAAGAATAGAAGCTATATAATGACAGGTATAGGCCACCATAAGACATGATTAATTCTGCTAGATTGCTAGCAATACTCCATTGTAAATCTGGTGTGAGATCAGATTAAGTTTAGATTAAGTATAAGGGTAGCTGTCAATATGGAGGAGCTCGGAAGAAATTTTTTTATTAATAAAATGCCTCAATAAATATGGCAAATCTGACATAATTTTTCAGAGTTGTTCTAGTGTAGCTACAAACAAGACACCTAATCATGCAACCACAGGCAGGGAAGGCAGAAAAAGAAAGAAAGAAGGAATATTGTATTATTTGTTTTGAATGTTATATGTTTAAATTAAGTTATTGGATTGTAGTTCTTATGACCAGTTCCTCCTATGTCTAATATTGTCTTTCTGAGAGCTTTTGTGAAATCGAAGGTGGCTGAAGGGTAGATACCCAGAGGAACTGGATATATGCTTATGCATACTTACAAAACACATCTTTGCTATAAAAAAATATTCCATAGGGTTGAATTATGCATTTCAGTGTGGAGTTATCAACACTTTGATTCATTAAACTGTAAGGATACCTCTGTTTAGAAGTATGTCTGAAATTTCATTTTATTTATTTATTTTTACCCTACAATGTGTGCATATAATAAAATGCTGTCGTGGTTTAAGTCCCCCACCCACGCAGTTTTACTCACTCACTCACTCATTTCCCCTCTTTCTTCCCCCAGTCCTGGGGGATGGGGAGAAGAATCAAAAGAATTCAACTTGCACAGGTTGAGATAAGAGCAGTCTAGTAACTAAGGTATAACACAAATTACTACTGCTACCACCAGTAATAATACAAGAGAAATACAAGGAAAGAGAATACAACTGCTCACCAAGCCCGACCCAGCCAGTGCACCCCCCAGCAGGGAACCCCCCAATCCCAAAAACCTGACCATGCCGTGCACCCCCAGTCTACCACCACACCCTTCTGGGTCTCTGCTCCCCGGTTTCACATCCTGGGCATGACATGCTGTGGTATGGAATAACCTCTTTGGTCAGTTTGGGTCAGGTGTCCTGTCTCCTGCTTCCTCCCGGCTTCCCCTCCTCCCTGTCATAGCATGAGACTCAAAGTCCTTGGCCAGACCAAAACATTGTCAAGCAGTAACTGAAAACACTGGTGTTATCAGCGCTGCTCCCGGGCACGAAATTAAAAACACAGCGCTGCACCAGCTACCAAGAAGGAGAAAAATTACTGTTGTTGCTGAACCCATGACAAATGCTAATTTTATCTCCCTACCTTGTTTAATTTAGGCTCATGAGGTGCTGGGTGAGGAGAATGGAGGAGCAATTGAGGTAACAACCATGCTCAGGCTTAAAGTTGTTTACATATAACAGAGTGTCACCTACTCTTTCAGAAAACAGTCTGCTCTTCTAGCAAGTAGCACTAGAATTTTTTTCCTTTGTTTTAATGTTTAAAAATTGTTTTAACTTTTGTCAAAACTAGTTAGTAGGATAATAAAATGCTCCACAGGTTTGTCACATTCTAAGAGATGAAATCACTTCTGTGGAGGCATTTTTTAGTTTTCTTGAGACACACAAATTATGTTCCAGTATGCCCTGGTTTCAGCTATAACAGTTATTTTACTTCCTAGTAGCTGGTACAGTGCTGTGTTTTCGCTTTAGTCTGAGAATAATGCTGATAACACTCTAATGTTTTAGCTGTTGCTGTATAACGCTTACCCTGATCGAGGTCTTTTCAGTCTCTCATGTTCTGCCAGTGAGAAGGGGCACAAGAAGCTGGAAGGGAACAGGAACAGGACACCTGACCCAAACTAGGCAAACCACAGCACATCATGCCCAGTATATAAAATGGGGGAGTTATCCAGAAGGCCCAGATCTCTGCTTGGGTCAGGCTCAGTATCAGGTCAGTGGATAGTGCACAATTGCATTTGTGTATCACTTGTGTTTTCTGAGCTTTCATTTCTTCTTTTGCTGTTTCCTATTATTATTATTATTATTATTATTATTATTATTATTGGTATTCTTTCTATTATCATTATATTTTACTTTATTTTGGTTATTAAACTGTTCCTATCTCAACCTGTGGGTTTTACATTCATTCAGTTCTCCTCCCCATCCCACCCTGGACTGGGGATGAAAGAGCTACTGCATGGTTCTGAGTTACTAGCTGGGTCTAAACTATGACAGTGCAAAACCAAATTCCTTTTACTTGTTTTTCCAAGTATTCCCATAGAATGAAAATGGATTAGGGGGTGAGGTCAAGGATCGGCAGACTTGGTGGAATCACAGAAATGTCCAACACAGAAATAAAATCTGCTGTCCTAGGCCAGTTAATAAAAACCCTATTAATTGCTGAAGATAGGCTATAAAGTCTACCTGTTATTAGACAGATCTTGAAACTGTGTCTAAGTCATGACTTTCTCCATAAACCATTTATCATATATTGAAGGGGATGATCATTAGTTCAAATGCAGATACTGAATTTACTTATTCCTTTGAAATGTGAATGGCAGAAGGAAGATCCTCTAAGCAACCGGAAAGCAAACTACTATCAGATGTTGAAGCTCAGTCCTCAAACTTTGGAATATGAATGTTAATAATAATACCAATTATAATAATAATGAAACAACTTCATAATGTGTCATGTAGCTTTTGAATGGTGGTATAATGTATTCTTTATGCTAATGTCTGTAAAATGTTGACTGCTAGTCATTATAGCATCATCGGCAAGTCCAATTAGGACACAGAGGTATATCACAAGGGCAATAGCTCCTTAATCAGAAATAGGGACCCTCTATATAAGGTGAAAAATAAATGTACCAGAATGACAGATGATTTTTTTTGAATCCTGGTTATTTGTGTTAAATGGGAACAATCTGGTCCAGACATGGAAGTCTTCTCTTTTAAATATTAATCTATTTATTTATTTAAATCAAAGTGTGCCTCTTGATTTAAGCCATAACTACATCCATACTGACTGCAAGTTTCGCATGTAAAAAAATTTTATTTTTAAGGTAAAGATTAAAGTAGCCAGGAAATAGTCAAGAATTTCCTGCACGATACCACTGCTCTCCTCTGCACCTCTTTGCTGAAGCACACACCAGAGCTGTGCCCTTTTGGAACTATGCATAGAATCATAGAATCATAGAATAGTTAGGGTTGGAAAGGACCTTAAGATCACCTAGTTCCAACCTCCCTGCCATGGGCAGGGACACCTCACACTATTCAAAGAACGGTTCACAGAACTGAACTTGTATGTAACCATAGTCAGTCATATAAGTAGCTGCCTGACATCTTCAGTAAGTGAATAACATAGAATACTTCCTCTCATCTTCTAAGGTGATTTCTCACATTTTTACACAGCATAAGACAAGATATGTGGATATAAGTATGATCCTTTCATCATGTAATCTTCATCATGTACATTTCTTTAGAGTATTCCAGATATGAACAAGTCTTCAGAGCCCAGTGGACCATTGCATTAAAGCCCTCTGAGCAAATTGTCATGTCTACACAGTGAGCTGAGGTGCTGATCATACGTATTTTCCAAAACAGCACAGCAGAATCACCATAATACTGTGTTGCAGCTAAATAGATCTGCCCATTAGCAGAGTTTATTAGCTCTGAGCAATCTCAGACCATCTATGTATTTATACATCTTCAAGCTCTGGAGTTTAAATATCTTCTGCTATCTTGGAGACCCCTGCACTGCAACCTGCTGCAGAGGGTAAATGCACCAATCTCTGTGTGTATGGCCACAGAGCTCTTACACAGAGACTGCAGAGCTCGAAACACAGAAGGACTTCAACCCTTCCAACCTTATTTCCCCTGCCAACAACAAGAAATTTAAAGAGCACCATGATTAGCTAATTCCAAAGACACAGGCTAGCAAGTTACTGGTCCTCAACTTACCTGCAAGACAGCCAGTATTTTACAAGTGTATGTTGGAAGTACTACCAATGTTGAGATCTACGCATGAAGATGGTAATCTGCTAGACTATTATAACATTTTCTCCCTGTGAAACATCGTTTCTCTATACACTGAGGCAATGTTTAACAAAAATGTGCAAATACCTACCATAAGCTGCTCTACACTGTGTCTGCAAGAAATTCTACTTTTAATAATTATCCTGTATATAAATGTTAGTTCTAAAGATCTACTTAGCATCAGACCTTAGTCCTCTCACAATTTTTCTTCTATATACATAAAATATGGATCTAATATAAAATGTATTAGAAGAGTCATATATCCTAACTCTATATGTCTGACTTTTACTAATAAGTTAAAACTTTTTTACCCTTAGTTCTTTTGGTTCAGCTTTCAGAAGATAACATGCTGTACTTACTGTTATCATTGCTTAGTGTGAACAACTTACTTTGCAATTTCAAAAGCAGCCATAGAAAGTATCAATTAATGTGCACATTTTATGTCTGTATATTTCTGGGTCCTTCTAGCCGATTTATTCAGGTTGCACTCTACATATCTTCAGGGAAATTGTTTTTCAACAACGACATGCTCTCTGATTCTCTAAACAACTGCAGTGCAAAGGATGTTCTTTTAACAAACAAGGAGTTTTGATACACAGTTGCCAGATGTGCAAGTATTTTCAAACAGAACTGCTGCACTTTACTCCTTGTTAGAAAATTATCCCAGAAATCTGCACTAGTATGTGTTAAAGAAGTGTAGCGCCTTTCATTCAGTGGTGGATTTTTTTTCTGTATCCGTGCACTAGGACTGAGCAGATACTGAAGCATTCAACTTCTTTTGCTGCCTGAGTAGTTTTACAAATACATAACCTAAACACAAGAGCAGTGCGTTATTTTTCTTCCTGAGAGCACTGCCTCTGAAAGATATCACTTGCAGGAATAATGTAAAGAGAATGAGAAATATGTTCTGATTCAGCTACCAGCTCTAATTCAGCTTTCTAGGGGAATTGCTTTGATACAACATCAGTATGGCAGCGGAGTGCTGAGCCCAAGTCCTCTTACTGCTAACGCTAGACATTACTGTGGTAAGCTGGTATTCAGTTTTGCTCAAAAACAGCATAATGAAATCTAAATATTGGTAGACAATGTAGACAACATCAGTGCTGATGAGTAGAAGTAAAGGCTGTAAACTTTTTTCTCAGTAAAAGATGAATCTATAAGACCGCATTTACAATTTTTTCAAAACTAGAATTGAACAAATTAAGCGAATTCCTAAAAATTTATTCCAGAAACATAAATACAGTGTTCAAAGGCCCTACTGAACTGTATTGTCAGAGGATATAACAGAAAAGCATGCACAAAAGTGTGAAAAGCATTGGTGACAGGCCCTACTGAACTGTATTGTCAGAGGATATAACAGAAAGGCATGCACAAAAGTGTGAAAAGCGTTGGTGACCAGGTTACCTTTCCTTCCATTTTAGCAGTTATAGGAAAAGGTGCAGCCAGAATGTCCTAGTTTTGGCTGCGATAGACTTAATTGTCTTCCTAGTAGCTAGCACAGTGTTGTATTTTGCCTGAGAATATTGTTGATAATGCACCTATGTTTCAGTTCTTGCTAAGTAATGCTTACCCTGATCAAGGGCTTTCTAATCTCTCATTCTCTGCCAGTGAAGAGTGACACAAGAAGCCGGGAGGAAGCAGAGACAGGACGCCTGACCCAAACTAGCCAAAGGGATATTCTATACCATAGAACGTCATGCTCGGTGTATAAACTGGGGGGAGTCAGCCAGAATGGGCTGATTGCTGCTCAGGGACATATATGCAAACCAACTTCTGACTTCATGGCTAGTGCTGTTGTGAAAAGTTTGGCTTTTATGATAAAAGGATATTATTTGATGACTATAGCCTATTAGGGACCTGCTTTGCAATATGTCGATTAGTAATAGCCTTGGATACCCTGTGGAGTTTGGGTTCCAGCTGAGCATGCTGAAGGTTAGAACTAAGACAAGGGGTTTAGATTTTAGAAGAGTAAACATCGGCTCACTCAGAGCTCAGCTGGGAAGGATTACATGGGAAGCTTCCATGGAGGATAAAGGAGTAGCAAGTGGTGGGAGATTTTCAAGAACACTTTCCTGGAAGCACGAAAACAGTCCAGCTGCTTTAAAGGTAAGGCAAGTACGCAAATCAAGAGACCTCTTGGTTTATCTGCAAGCTTTTGAGTCTGTTCAAAACAAAAGAATAGCATAACAGAGATGGAAAAGCAGACAAATATCCATTGAGAATTACAAGGGCATTGCCAGATTGGACAAAGACACAGTTATAAAAGCAAAAGCTGGAATTGAAACTGGCTAGAAATGTCAAAAATTACAAGAAAGGGGTCTTCATGTATGTAGACAACAAGAAGAAACAAGGGAAATACTGGCCTACTTTTCAGCAGGAGAGGTGATTTAATCACCAGTAATGCTGAAAAGAAAAAGTATGGTCTAGACAAGTGGTCTGCATGGTGGGTGGGGAACTGCCTGAGCACTTGCACCCAGAGGATGGTGGTAAATAGCTCCTCCAACTAGCAACCTGTTGCTAGTGGTGTCCTCCAGGGATCAGTACTGGGCTAAACACTGTTCAATATCTTCAAAAATTACCTGGAAGACAAGATTAAGTGTACCCTGACAAATGATATAAAACTGAGTGGGGAAGAGCCACCCTGCAGGAAAACCTAGATAGGCTGGAAGAGTGGGTTAACAAGAACCTTATGAAGTTCAACAAGGACACCTGGGAAGACATAAGCCAAGAGTGAATGTCCTGGGTTCAGCAGTAGCAGTCATTTTTCTCCTTCTTAGTAGATGGTGCAGTGCTGTGTTTTTGACTTTTAGCCTGGGAACAATGCTGAGGCTGGACAGCCATTAGTGGCAGGTTGTGTGGGATAGTATGGGCAAGTATCTAGGCCAGTGGGCCCCTTCAGTGCTTTGGAACTTAAACCACTGAACAAGTTCAAAATCTGGAAAAACTAGTAAAACACTTAAATAAGGTGTGTTGTCATCCTGGTCATACCAGAGAGGGAAAAATCATGGCAATGTGCTGGGGCTTGGCCTATGCTTACAAACCCCTGTTCAACACTATCCAGAACCTTCAAGGGAAAAAGATGTCTCTGAATCTGATGGCAAAGCAACAGACAATGCAGCTACTCCAAATCCAAGTACAGCAGCTACACCAACTCCAGTGACAAGTACAGCAGCTACTCAAACCCCAACAGCAACAGAGCACAGCTGCTGGTGCTACTCAACCCCCAAGCACAGCAGGTGCACCAACCCTGACAGCAAATACTGCAGCCACTCCAATAACAGTGATAATCACTGCAGCTAAACCATAGGAACAATTCATGCCAGTATTGGTTGCCCGTGTACGCAAAGGGAAAAGCAAGCAAGAGGCACAAAAAGCGACCCGTACAGTGAAGAAACATGAAGAACCAATGCACTTACTACACGAGACAGCGTCTGAACAAGAGTTATTATTATGTGAATCAGAGGAAGAGGAAGAAGAAGAGGTGACTTCTCGACCCCAGACCTCAGCCAAGCTACGGAATATGCAAAAAGATTTTACCTGTCATCAAGGGGAGCACATCATCACGTGGTTGCGCCAATGCTGGGACAATGGGGCCGACAGTCACAGACTAGAAGGTAGCAAAGCTAAACAGCTGAACCACCTGTTAGGGAAGGGGGAACTGAAAAAGCAATTGCAAAAGAGAAACAGTCCCTCCGCCTTTGGAGGCAGCTCTTGGAAGCTGTGAAAAAAAGGTTTCCATACAAGGACAACGTTATGATTCATTTGCCCAACTGGACCATAATAGAGAAAGCCGTCCAGTCTCTGAGGGAATCAGCCATTGTAGGAATGTTCTTTCACAGGCCGGATGCTGGGAATGCATCTGTAGATCCAAATGAAGTCAAATGTACATGACCCATGCGGAGGAAATTTATACAGACTGAACCATTACCATATGCCCACTCACTGGCATCAATAACCTGTTATGATATAGTACCACCAACAGTGGATGAAGTGATTCATCAGCTCAGAGAGTTCAAAAACAATCTCACCCCTTCCATCATTACAGCTGAGGAAAAACTGTCCCAGGAGTTCAAACAATTGAGAGACGATCAATCTGACCTATCCAGATCCCCACATGTACCAAAACAAGTCTCAGCTATTAAAAAAAGTCCTACTGCTCGAGAGAGAAGATATAAGAGGTATACGTCACAGACCACCCTGCGGTTTTACCTGCAGGATCACAGAGAAGACGTGACAAAAGCGGGATGGAAAGCTTACCTCAGCTCTGGAGGAACGGGTGCATGAATTGAAGAGGAGAACAGAGGTCAAGGATATCATCCCATGAAAGCTGTGGCTTCAGTCTCTGGTGAGCAGGTTCCTAGATGGAGTGGAAGAGTCGACTTTACTTCAGCTCCTGTGATAAAGAAGAATAATCCCTTTCTACAAGATGTAAGTGTCCAGTGTTGTGATGACTGTTAGAGGGGCCCCGCCTCCAGCCAGGTGGAGGTAGGGGACTATCAGATTTACTGGACTGTGTGGATCAGATGGCCTGGCACATCAGTACCACAGATGTGTAAGGCTCTAGTAGATACCAATGCACAGTGTACCCTGATGCCATCAAGCTGCCAAAGGGTGGAACCCATTATATTTCTGGAGTGACAGAAAGATCCCAAGAGCTGACCATTCTGGAGGCTGAAATCAGCCTGACTAGAGAGAAGTAGCAAAAGCACCCCATTGTGACTGGTCCAGAGGCTCCATGAATCCTTGGCATAGACTACCTCAGAAGAGGGTACTTCAAACACCGAAAAGGGTACCGATGGCTTTTGGTATTGCTGCCTTGGAGACAGAGGAAATTGAGCAGCTGTCCAGCTTGCCTGGTCTCTCAGAGGATCCTTCTGTTGTGGGGTTGCTGAAGGTCAAAGAACAACAAGTGCCAATTGTGACCACAACAGTGCACCAGGGAGAATATCACACCAACCGAGACTCCCTGATTCCCATCCATAAGCTGATCCGTAGACTGGAGAGTCAAGGAGTGATCAGAGGGACCCCCTCACCCTTTAATAGCCCCATGTGGCCAGTGTGAAATTCTAATGGAGAGTGGAGACTAACAGTAGACTATCGTGGCCTGAACGAAGTTACCCCATCATTGAGTGCTGCCATACCAGACATGCTAGAGCTTCAGTATGAACTGGAGTCAAAGGCAGCCAAGTGGTATGCCACGACTGAAATTGCCAGTGCATTTTTCTCAATTCCTTTGGCAGCAGAGTGCAGGCCACAGTTTGCTTTTACTTGGAGGGGCGTCCAGTACACTTGGAACCGACTGCCCCAGGGGTGGAAACACAGCCCTACCATCTGCCATGGACTGAACCAGACTGCACTGGAACAGGGGCAAGCTCCAGAACACCTGCAATACATTGGTGACATTATTGTGTGGGGCAATACAATGGAAGAAGTCTTTGAGAAAGGGAGGAAAATAATCCAAATCCTGCTGACAGCCGGTTTTGCCATAAAACGGAGTAAGGTCAAGGGACCTGCACAGGAGATTCAATTTTTGGGAATAAAATGGCAAGATGGACGTCGCCAGATCCCCACAGATGTGCTCAACAAGATAACAGCAATGTCGCCACCAACTAATAAGAAAGAAACACAAGCTTTCTTGGGTGCTGTGGGGTTCTGGAGGATGCACACCCCAAATTTAAGTTTGATTGTAAGCACTCTCTATCATAATGTAAATAATGTACTGTACACTGCAGCCAGGAAGAGTGGTTCTACCTGGAGCCTCTGGCAGAAAGCTCCAGGGAAGACTCAAAGTCAACCCCTCGGCAATTGGAGTCAGGGATACAGAGGATCTGAGGCCTGCTATACCCCAACTGAAAAAGATATTGGCAGCCTATGAAGGGGTTTGAGCTGCTTTGGAAGTGATTGGCACTGAAGCACAGCTCCTCCTGGCACCCCAGTTGCCCATGCTGGGCTGGCTGTTCAAAGGCAGGGTCTCCTTTATACACCATGAAGCAGATGCTACATGTAGTAAGTGTGCTGCACTAATTACACAACGAGCACGAATAGGAAATCCCAGTTGTCCAGGAATTCTAGAAGTCATCATGGCCTGGCCAGAAGGCAAAGATTTTGGAATGTCACCAGAGGAGGAAGAAGTGATGCGTGCTGAAGAGGCCCCACCATATAATAAACTGTCAGAAAGTGAAAAGCAATATGCCTTATTTACTGATGGGTCTTGTCGCATTGTGGGAAAGCACCGTAGATGAAAGGCAGCAGTATGGAGTCCTCAACGACAAGTTGCAGAAATTGCTGAAGGGGAGGGTGGATCGAGTCAGTTTGCAGAGGTGAAAGCCATCCACCTGGCCTTGGACATTGCTGAACGAGAAAAGTGGCCAGTACTTTATCTCTATACTGACTCCTGGATGGTGGCGAATGCCCTGTGGGGGTGGTTGCAGCAATGGAAGGAGAGCAACTGGCAGCGCAGAGGTAAACCCATCTGGGCTGCTGCACTGTGGCAAGATATCACTGTCTGGGTGCCGAACCTGGTGGTCAAGGTAGGCCACGTAGATGCTCATGTACCCGAGAGTTGGGCCACTGAGGAATACCAGAACAACCAACAAGTGGATCAAGCTGCTAAGATTGAAGTGGCTCAGATGGACTTAGATTGGCAACATAAGGGTGAATTATTTTGTGGCCCTGTGGTCCCATGACACTTTAGGCCATCAGGGCAGAGATGTAACATGTAGATGGGCTCGTGATGGAGGGGTGGACTTAACAATGGACACTATTGCCCAGGTTATTCATGAGTGTGAAACACGTGCTGCAATTAAGCAAGCCAAGAGATTAAAGCCTCTTTGGTATGGAGGACAATGGCTGAAGACCAAATATGGGAAGGCTTGGCAGATTGATTGTATTACACTCCCACCAACCCGCCAAGGCAAGCGTCATGTGCTTACTATGGTGGAAGCAATCACCGGATGGTTGGAAACATACGCTGTGCCCCACGCCACTGCCCTAAACACTATCCTGGGCCTTGAGAAACAGATTTTGTGGCAACACGGCACACCAGAGAGAATTGAGTCAGACAATGGGACTCATTTCCGGAACAAACTTATAGGCACTTGGGCCAAATAGCTTGGCAGTGAGTGGGTATATCATATTACCCATCATGCACCAGCTTCTGGGAAAATCGAATGGTACAATGGGCTGTTAAAAACTACACTGAGAGCAATGGGTGGTGGGACTTTCAAACATTGGCGTACATATTTACCAAAAGCCACCTGGTTGGTCAACACCAGAGGATCTGCCAAGAGGGCTGGCCCAGCCCAGTCAGAACTTTTGCATACGGTAGAAGGGGACAAAGTTCCTGTGGTGCACATAAAGAATTTGCTGGGGAAGACAGTCTGGGATATTCCTGCTTCAGGTAAAGGCAAATCCACTCATGGGATTGCTTTTGCTCAGGGACCCAGATATACTTGGCGGGTAGTGCAGGAAGATGGAGAAGTCCGATGTGTACCTCAAGAGGATTTGATTTTAGGGGAAAGCAGCCAATGAACTGAATTGTATGGTATTGCCTGCTGTGTAGCACTTTTATAGCTCACCAATTAGATGTCTTCAGGTCACCAGCGACTGGCCCTGACTTCCCTTCAACCATCATCCCAAAAGAGAATGAGCTCTGATGAAACCAGATAAGCTCAGCAGTGACCAGACGAATTCCATGATGTCATCAACAGGCAACAATCCAACAGTGCGCACAATATATCCTGCTCTGAAAGACTGTTACAAGAGGTGGAGCCCGACATCATGGACTAGATGGACTCAGCAGCTTTATAGGGATTGGTCCATGCACAAAGGAATGATATCTCTCTCTTTTTGTGTGTGTGAATGTATATATATGTATATATATGAGACAAGAGTGATGGTATATTGAAAACATGGGATCTGAGCATGACATGAATGGTATAGAAAAAGGGGTGTATACTGTCCTGGGTTCAGCAGTAGCAGCCACTTTTCTCCTTCTTAGTAGCTGCTGAAGTGCTGTCTTTCTGACTTTCAGTCGGGGAACAACACTGTTGCTTTTAGTTGTTGCTTAGTAATGTCTACTTTGCTCAAGGACTTTCTGAGCCTAATGCTCTGCCAGAAAGGAGGGGAAATCGGGAGGAAGCAGAGACAGGACACCTGACCCAAACTATCCAAAGGGATATTCCATACCACAGCATGTCATGCCCAGTATATAAACTGGAGTCAGTTACCCAGAAGGGCTAGATCACAGCTGGGTTGGGCTGGGTGTCTGCCGGCGGGTGGTGAGCATTTGTATTCTTTCCCCTTGTTATTTCCCTTATCATTATTATTCTTGGTGGTAGAAGCAGCGGTTTGTGTAATACCTTAGTTACTGGACTGTTCTTATCTCAACCCGTGGGAGTTATATTCTTTCGATCCTCCTCCCCATCCCTCCTGGAGTGGCGGGAGGAAGGGAAGGGAGTGAGCAAGCAGCTGTGTGGTTCTGAGTTACCAGCTGGGCCTAAACCACCACAGTGAAATACAGTCTGGGATCTCTCCAGCTTGGAAGCACCTCAGTGGAAATGAACCTGCAGGTCCTGGTGGACAACAAGCTCATATGAGTGAACAGTGTGCAGCTTCAGCTAAGAAACCCAGCAGGATGAGGGGTTACAACAACAAAGCCATCACCAATAGAGATAAGGAAATCATTATCCCATTATCTACTTGGCACTTGTCAGGCCACACCTGGAATACTGTGTTAAGTTTTTCTCCTCTGTAGAAGAAAGATGTGACAGGCTGGAGAGGGTCCAGGAAGGGGCCACAAAGATGATAAAAGGACTGTGAATCCTGCCATACAAGGAAAGGCTGAGAGAACTGGTCTTGTTCAGCCTTGAGAAAAAAAGGGGCTTAGGAGAGACTTTATCACCATGGTCCAATATTTAAAGGGTGTAAATAAAGAAGATGGAGATTCCCTTTTTACAAGGAGTCATATAGAAAAGGTGAGGGTAATGGGTACAGGTTATTTCCAGGGATATTCTGCTTGGACACAAAAGGAAAATTTTTCACAATGAGAACAATCAGTCATTGGAATAATTTTGCCAGGGAAATTGTAGATTCCCCTACATTGGATACTTTTATGATTCAGCTGTGCAGGTTTCTGAGCCATCTTGTCTAGAATGTGCTTTTGTGAAGAAGGTTGGACCAGGTGATCCTTGAGGTCCCTTCCAATTTGGTATTATATGATTCTAAGAATCAACTTATCATCTTCAGTTTCAGCAGAAAATATTCCAGAAAGAACTAGCATTTGAAAAAACTGTCAGTGTCTGAAAGTAAAAAAGATGCTGAAGCCAACTATGGCAGTATTTTTACTTCTCTAACTCTATCCTGCTTTAAGCACTTCTCATCTTCATTTACTGGTCCTTCGGGCCTCTGAGAAACTCTTCTCATTCAAACGACAGGCACAGAAGTCCACACTAGCAGATCCGGAGGCAAGATCAGGGCACAGGATGGTTCATAAATAAATGTAAGAAAGTCAGGCACCTCTTGGGCCTGTGAGATTTGCAGCTACCAGTTTCTCTTTTGGAAGAAAATGTAAGTCTTAACTTTCAGAAAACACAGAAAGTTGATGTATTTGCTCCTCACAAAAAATGTGCATACACAGCACAATGATGAAAACTGGACTTAATCAGAACGAGCTAATTATATGTCCCAGGTATGCTACAATTGAATGTAAGTCGTGGAAGCTGAGCTTCAGCAGCAACTGTGCTGTAAGATACACCAGCTCATTTGCATCCCTCAGGCTTTTTCTGCTGCAGGAGCCCCTGCTCAGCACCAACACAAGTGTTTATGCAGCCACAGAATGGATTGGATTGATGAACTAATTTATCCTAAATTATCTCTACAAAAGAATGTTTGAGCTTTTTACAGCTGGATCAATTCCCCAGTTCACTGCATAAACAGCTGGATGCAACCGTGAGTAGCAGCAAAGACAGAAGGAGTCTTGATGGTGGGAGAAATTGCCTGGCAATAAGGGTGGATATTAGCTGACGCAGCCATGTCATGGAACGTAAATC
Source organism: Myiopsitta monachus (assembly GCA_017639245.1). Lineage (NCBI taxonomy): Eukaryota > Metazoa > Chordata > Aves > Psittaciformes > Psittacidae > Myiopsitta > Myiopsitta monachus. The sequence continues at coordinate 59,209,157 of CM029918.1, read as the reverse complement.
TGCAGCCTACCATAAGAGAAATACAGCCTAGGAAATATATGAAAGATTAAGACACTGCTGTGATAGAAAATTTAATACATCATAGATTTTATAAATGCAGTTATCTTTAACTTCTAAAGTTGCAACTTTTTATGTGAATGTTAAAGCAATTTAGGATTAAGTTGGATTCAGTCATTCATCAGGTGGGACTGCTACTGTGTGTTGTCAGGTAATAATAGCTAGTCAGCATAACTCAGTTATATTTATATTATTAATTAGTAATATTATTTATTATTTATATTATCAATTGCAATATATTAATTATGCATTATTTATATTAAACATATAAAAGACAATTACATTTAAATTAAAGTATCTTAGGACATAAATATTTCTCTTATTATTTGTATTTGCTGAATAATGTTACATATAAACAGTGCACTTGAAAGAAAAGCAAAAGAGGACAAAAAAATCTCAGAGAGGGAAGCTGTTTACAGTACTTAAGTAGTAATGTGAGAATTACCCATGCATACCCACTCAATTATAAATATGAAAATGTTTAATTAATTAAAATATTAAATTAATCATAACAGATATATCAAAGACTATATTGCAGCATTTAGCTAGAACTTTGCAGCTGTGTACAGCTGCACTGATTCTGGAAAAGTCAAATTATAACTACAAATTCTTATCAGAATCTTTTCATGTAGGACAATATTGAGGAATTTCTCCCCTCTCACACACTCTTGAAATGAGATGCTTTCTGTTGGCTCTGAAGGGAGATGGGACCTTTGCTTTTTTATATTAGCTAAGCACATATGAAACACTTGATTTTTTATCTCTCTTTTTTTTTTTTTTCCCATTTTCCCAATTGTGGGAATACTGTAATCCTTGAGGTCGCTGAAAAAGAGAAGTTAGGGTAAAAATGCTCTACATCGTCTATACCTCATGATGCTTCTGCAGGGAAATCAGGAGAATGCTGTGAAAAAGATACATTAGTATTATTTATGTTTTTTACAATTTTGGTGAAACATTGATTTCTGCTCTCAAGAAAATCTGCAAGTACTAATTTACATCTTGAAATCGATCACCATGGCTGCACGTTAGCTTCATTTGTATCCTCTGCTGCTGTTCTAAGTAGTGATTTTTTTGAATGTATATTTGTGGAAACTGAGAGGTTTTAAGTAAACATCAGGGGAAAATATAAAATTTCACCTTGTATTCATATTTGTATGATTATCCTGACAGTCTGGTTCCAGAAGCAGTATTGATTCATACCATATGACTTGTCTAAATTGACTAACTAAAATGTTTCACTGTCAAGACCTTACAAAAAAAAAACAAAACAGAAGCCACAGTAAAAGATTTCACTGTCAGCTTTTTCTGGTGTAAAGCGCTACATAAGGATTGCATGCTGTGCTTGATTTGGGCAGTGATGTTCAAGCAGTACTTATGTGAGATTGGTTCTGTACGGTGAATGGGTTTTCTGAAGCTCAACCAAGTCAAGACTGAGGGAAGAAGGCTGAGGCTGGAGAAATAGGTTGGATGTGAGCAATGTTACTCTCATTGATTTAATAGTTAATTACCATGCTGTAGTTTTATCAGGACCTACTGGTACTTACAACAGAGGCATGATTTTAGAATTCCAGCTGGCATGTGAATTGTTATGCAAGTGCTCCAGTCAGCTTTTTATCTTCTTCAGTTAGCTTGCAATACAGTTTCACATGCTTTTATTTTCTATGCATTGTACAACTGCACTATACAATTTATACCATGCATTTAGAATCACAGAACAGTTTGTGTTGGAAGGGACCTTAAAGACCCTCTGTTTAAAAACCCTTAAAAAGCATCTGTTTTCAACCCCTCTGCCATGGTGGGTGTGGGGGAGGAGTCAACACACTCTATCATATAGCTTTTATATTACATTGTGCATAACACAAATTAATAGTAGAATACCAAAGTAATGGAAACATGGCAAACAGTCTTTAACGAAAAACCACCCAGCGCTATACCATACCTTAGTACTACTCAAAAGGCAATGAAGTTGCAATGCAAAACATATGTTCAGAGACTGTCAGTGATTGTCCATGCATCTTTTCATGGAATTTAAAGACATGGTTATGATGTATAGTAATCTGAAATGGTCTGAGATTAGTTTAATAGAAAAATCATTTCCCTCTCCCTATTCTGCATTACCCATTGAGTTAGCAGAAATGCTTCAAATTATTTTCTTTCTTCCTTAATAAAAGAGAAGAAGGTCAGTAGCTGGAGCTTTATGTTGCAGACCTGGAATTTTGAAATTGCCCTCTCTTCTTGGTCACAGTCATTCCAATGTTGTGATTCTTCAGGGAAGAAAAAAAAAAAAAAGAAGTTGGGGATCTGCTTAATAAATTATTAAATCAGGGTAATGATTTAGGAACGTTTTATGGGAAAGCACTGTATTCCTGAAGTTTACATTAATTTTACTTATTCCAGACTGACTAAGAAGTCTCCACTATTACAGTAAGTAAGCAACTCAAATTATAAATACTAAAATTTTATTTAAAAAAGCCTTGAGATTTTATGCATTTTTTGAAGCTGCTAAATTATTCAGGAGCCTGACCCATTTCCCAATACTGCTTTTGAGACTTATTTTCCATGATTTGCAGGAAGATTTACACCACTAACTGAGAAAATCATATGTCAGAATAAGACATGGTCCTTTAAGTAATATGATTTCATTTGTTATCATAGCAAATTACGAATTTCAGAAAAGATGACACTGCTTGTTAAAGTCAGAAATTGTCTGTAGTAGCAGTAGTAGCAGCAAGCCATTGTCATGACAGCAACATTGTCAGCTAGCTAACTGAATATCATTTACAGTTGCTAACACTGAAATTTAGCAATTAGTTTCATGCTAGTAGTCTCCTACTCTCATTTCAAGCCCTTCTGGACCACCAGGCCAGGGCCAGAATATACGTAGATATAAATCTGCTGAAAGAGTCTCCAAAGAAGGACAAGTGTGAATTTCACTTTACATATATATATTTATATATATAAAAATAGCTGAAAATGAAAGAAAAAGAGTAAGAGTCACGTAGAAATAAATGAATTTAATTTGATTCCAGACTTCAGAAAAGCACTATGAATATGTAATTTTCATCATCATATTGTTGTGGTGACAGGCAAGAGATGAAAGTCATAGTTATCTAATCTGCTGTGTAACACTTTTTAGAGCATTCCCATTTTTTACACAGACCTTTCCTGAGGATGATGGTTTAATAACATCATTATCTATGATTACTTGAGCTCCGGCTACACATAGAAAACACTAATAGGATCTTAATACAGTAATCAGGCAGCTATTTGGAGGACCTGTGCTTTCCTTCAGAAAGAAATAAGTTTATACATGTGGTGACTGTGTGTTTATTGGGTCCTGCAGACAGGCAGTGGCCTCAAGGGGACCTGAGATGGTAATGTGCGGATAGGCAGTGATCTCAAGGAAGGATCTATGGGAAAACCTAAAGCAGCAGTCCTACAGGGGATACAGCAATCAGATCTCTGGAAGCCCTTCAGCACCATCGATTTCCAGTTACATTTTTTTCCATCAGGAACTTCACCTTTATTAATGGCACTTCATTTGGACAAGCAGACCAGCTGGAAGTACATCAACCAGTTGCACCCCCTGGTTGTAAATTTGTGCTGCAGGTTCCAGTCTTTCACAGAAATTTTTATGCTGTCCATAAAATGGTATATGCTGGTGACATACATTTTTCAGACAGGAATACATGAGGCAGAACATCAAGGCTCTATCCTTTCTGGTGTTGAAAAGTAACTCTTGAATTTTTAACATAAATATTAACAGGAATTATATTAAAATTCTTACATGCTACATGTTACAATAAAGAAAAATATAATGACAATTGTCTATGATAAAAAAAATATCTGCTCTAAAGAGATGGAGCCTACAGAATATTTTCATTGCTGCACATTTTTGAAAAAAAAAAAAAAAAGTACAAATTCTCAGTCCAATACATAGGATATTATTGTGGCTTTTTGGCCTACATGCAACTTCAGCGCCGGTATTCAGGCATTCACACTTTAATATGTGCTAAATCAGATTGAAGCATCTAACAGCCTTAGTATTGGCTACCTGCAGCTCAAAATACTTAAGATGTTCTATTATAATTATTTGTATATAAAAAACAGTTTTAAAAACATGCAGATTCCAATACTTTCCTGTATTTGGATGGCAGTTATTAAAACGAAACTGAAGTCTCATTATCTTCAAATGATGATTCTGTAAGTACTCCCAAAAGGAAAGAATTTCAGTAAAAATCACCCTACATTTGCAATACTTCCTTACATATGCAACTTGTATTACTTGAAACTCATTGAATCCATATTCAAAAGCTATGCTCAAAGAAGCATTCTGAAAATTAGAATGCTACATGAGAAGATGCAAACTATATATACACTGGAAAGAAGCAACCAGTCTGTGAGTACTGACGTGAAATTTTCTATTAGTTAATGTAAAAACTAGAAATTAAGATCAAAGTGTGATATTTTTTAAAGCAGTCAGCAATATGAAAAATACACAATTAATATTTAAAAAAATATTTTTTTTTTACTTATAATAGATTTTGAAAATTATACTTATTGGAAATTCCATATATTATTGGTTTACAAACTTGCATGCAGAAAGACCTTAATTTATTCATATTCACAAGAGATAACCAAAGAAATGAAAGTTAATACCAGTTCTTGTACTGAGTTGCCATAGTATCATCTTAAGCCTGGAAAGAAATCATAATTTTCTTTATCTCCAAGGATGATTATATCAAACAAACATGTTTTAGTTCTTTTTTTATCTGAATAGAGCTGGATACTCTTAATGGCATACTATGATATGGCTTGCATAAGATACTTGCCATTCTGCAGTTATTTGTTTCATTATAGCTCTGAAATTAGCTGAATTAATCATATAAATCTTAGAGAATATACTATTGTGATATATATGTCATGTTATGTGGCGATTAGCTTCAAAACAGGGCCAATGACCATTTACATGGTAATGAAACATTATTTCATAAAGGTGTCAAAAACAATCTAAGAGGCTAATGAAATTTTGTGCAAACCACCTGCTGGTCACCTTCACTTCAATTAAATGCCTTTGGGGGAAATGGGAAAACCTTTCTTCCTAAATACAAATTAGAATGCAGATAAACACAAGGCAAGTGATGAGTAATGAACAGAATGTAAGGGGAAAGAGCAAGACCACTTGTGTTGTATAGAAAATTAGCCATGATTTCCTTATAACAAGAACCACATTTTGCTATTTTGGGGGGATTCAAAGGACAGTAGAGCCACTTCTGTGTGACTTCTTTCAGGAGCATTGCTATAAAAATACCTAAATCCAGAACAATATTTCTGTCATCCTTCTAGATTTCAAACAGGATTTTTGGTTTCTGTATATGGGCAAATGCCAGATCACAGAAAAGTGCAAAGAACAGCAAAAGAAAGAACAGCAAAACAAAAACAAAGAACAAAAATATTGGGAAATCAATAAATAAAGAAGAGCTCATTTTCATGGCTAAAGCCTTTGCAAGGGCAGAAACACTCCAGACAACAGCATCTCATTTAGCCCATAGGCTAAGAAAAAAAGCTATATTAGCTGTTGTGTCCTTTTAAATTTTAGGCAGCAAAATTAGTAATTTCATCATTATTTGTCATATACTTCCATCATGAGTCAATTTTCACTCAGTATGAATTTTATGTAGCTATTAATAGTATGTACTACATACGTTAATACTGAAAAACTTTGGGCAAGATCCTTCAGTAAAGGATCTTAAGTTATTTGTGGATTAATAGTCAGCTAAATGATATGGTAAGAGGAAAATAAATGATCACTTTTCAGGCACATCCCACAGGGATTTGTGCTTGGACATTTGATGTTCACCATATTGAAAAGTAATATGCAGAAGGGGATAATTAGTGAGATGACAAAGTTTCCTGGTGATTCAGAATTACTGAGGATAATAAAAACAGCTGGCTCTAAAAAGCTCCAGAGAATATCATGGTATCAGGAGACTAAATGATAAAGTGGCAGATTATATCCAAGAATGATAAATTCCAAGTAACACACATGATGAAAGCCCTGAACATATGCATTGAATCATGCTCTAAGCTACCTGCTTTACACAGGAACGAGATTTGAATATCATTGTGAACAGTGTTAATCAAAAAGATGGTCGAAATGTAGGAGTTACTCAGAAAAAAAAAATGGAGAATTAAACATCGCATCATTAAGTGACTGTATAAATATGAGTCTGTATCATGAGTGCGGAGTACTGAGAACTTGATCCCCACCACTCAAAGCAGTTATGGAGGAAATAATTGTCTTTTCATGACTACAGATCAGGTTGGAGTAGGATATAGAAAAATGCATTTCAACTTTGAAAAGAAACAACGAAGGGAAAACAGCTATATAATCATGGTGTTAACATCATAACATCGGTTTTATCAGCACTATTCCCAGGCTGAAAGTCAAAAACACAGAACTGCACCAGCTACTAAGGAGAAAAATGACTGCTACTGCTGAGCCCAGGACAGAGGTGTGCAGAAACAGTGATTTTGCAATATTTCTGATAATAAAAGCACTACAATTAATGAAAAGATATCACTAAGGAGAGTTGTAAAACAAAAGGAGAGTACTTGCTCCATGCTGCAGATAGACTGTGGAAAAGCCTTTTCTTAAAAGGAAGTAGTTAATGTCAAATTTTAAATAGATGCAAAAAGCAATTAAACAAAACAATGAAGTAAAGATTATTTAAAGTTTTAAACAACAAGAAAATAGATGTAACTTAAGAAGCTTCTAAGCCACAGAGTGCTGGAAGATGGGCAGCATTACTGTATGTTCTTTGCTTGAGGACTACTATCAGCTACTGTCACAAAGCAGATAATAGTCTTTCCTGATCCAGAATTACTTACTTATGGTTCTTTATACTAACAAGCCACATGCCCTTGAGAAAAGAATTATATATTCTTGTGGGAAGCAATTGTGAAAGAAGGAAAGAGCAACAAAAAGCTTCAACTTCATAGGATTCTGGAAAAAAAATTTCTTCCTTTTCTTGTTTACCTTTACATGTTGGACATTTCAGAAAGTTGTCCTGTAATAGTCTTTAACAGATACTTGTTAACTTTAAAAAATTAAGAACTATTAAAGGCTATTACAGGATAAACTATTACTGCTGTGTTATTATTCTTTATAGCTAGAAAAAACCCCACATATTTCAAGCCTTAACTAGTTATGTACTAATAGCATTTAGAGAAGCATTTGAATAAGAACACTTTCCATGTTCTAGTTATGCATTGATAAGTGCAAAATAAATAGCAAGTGATTCAGTTGGTTTACCTAGTGTGCTTAAAGGTCTTTTTTTTTTTTTGCCTATTCATAGTTTTACTATTCGTGAACAGATGTGTACCTGAAATTTATGTGTGTAATTTGGAGATCTAGAGCAATTGCATATTTATTTGTTAACTTGCTGAAGTAATTTGAAAACTGCTTGCCATAAATTTGAAAGAAATTACTGTAAATTTATCAAGTTATTTTGTTTGCTGCTTTGTTAGAATAAATGAAAAGGGCCATAGCACTCCTTAGAATTTGAGGGAGGGCTTAACGAATGTGTACTTTATCAAAGAATTCTAGTAATAACATCAGGCATTAGAAAAATATTAAAATAAATGAGAATTTCTAAATATTACCTATAAAAAGACAAAATCAATCTTTTCATGTTTCTAAGACATCATTAGAATTAACAGAGAATGAAAAAGTGTCAACTTGTAAAGCAAAATTTTTTTTATCTAGAAGCTCGTTCAGTACTCCTTGAAGGAGAAGAACATGCTTTCTTATAGGATTTCTAGAGACTGGGAATTGCATGGGAAAATACCTAATTTTGCAGGCTGTGAGTAGAAGTTTAGGTATACTGGATTTGGCAGATTAACATGTCTTGAGATTTTGCTCAGAGGTCAAGGGAAAATTATTTCAGACTTATAAAGTTATAAAATTTCTGATGGGAGAAATAAACAAGAAAACAATTCTAGCTCTATTAAGACGTACTTCAGAAGCATGCAAACGCAAGTGTTGTAATCTCCTTTTGCCTATTTTTTTGAAGAAAAATTGTCCTGATATCATAGAGTTTATAATAAAATAATCACATTTAGTGAGATAAAGTTTATTGAATTGTTTCAAATGTAATTTCTACTTCGTTTATTTTAAATTACTTCTAAACAAGCATTTAATCATAGAATCATAGAATGGTTTGTGTTGGAAAGGACAGTAAAGATCATCTAGTTCCAATCTTCTGCCATGGGTAGGGACACCTTCCACTAGACCATGTTGCTCAAAGCCCCATCCTATCTAGGGGCACTATTTCTCTATGCAACCTGTTCCAGGGTCTCACCACCCTCCTAATATATGAATCTACCCTCTTTCAGCTTAAACCCATTCCCTCTTGTCCTGTCACTCTTACATGCTGTACTTGTAAATGTCTCCAGATTTCTTGTAGCCACCCTTCATGCACTGGAAGGCTGCTAGAAGGACTCCCAAGGGCTTCTCTTTCCCAGGCTGACCAGCCCCAGCTCTCTCAGCCTGTCTTCATAGGAGAGGTACTCCAGCTCTCAGACCAGTCTCTGTGTCACTCCTTTGGACTCTCTCAAGCAGGTCCATGCCCCTGTTGCATTGGGGGTCCCAGAGCTGGACACAGTACTCCAGGAAGGGTCTCATATTATCCAGTACTGTGTCCAGGCACTAGTTTTTGGAGCATTGCCTAAATTCAGGCCTGATCTTCAGACTGAACTACTGACTAGAAATCAGAAGGGATTTTCCCCCCAGTTTTCTTAACCTGTTAATTTCTGCTCAGCAGCTGCTCAGTTAATGTTGCTTAGCATCTGTCCATGGTTAACTGATACACACACAGACCAACTGCAGCACCAGCATCTAGTTTCCTTTTTCACAAATATTCTTTTACAGCCTAGTAAAAGTTTTCCTGCTTACTGATCTTGCAGCTTAAATCATTGCTAAGCACAGTACAATGACACAAAGACTGCCAATTTAATTCACTCTATGTGCCCACTATGAAAATGTCACCATAATCATATTGCGATAGTAGCTATATTTAAATATCTATCTACACAACAGCTTACAACAGCAAGAAAATTTTTCCCTCAAGTACAGAGGACACTGGCCAGAAAATATAGAATTTGGTATGCTCATAACATTATAGTTTGTATGCTTGCTCTGTAGAAAAAACCAGTGCTCTTCCGGTCTATATTTATCCAGGCATCACAAATGTTTACTTAAAGCAAAGCAAAAAAAGCACATGGCAATTGGCTGGACTTTTGGTTAAAAAAAAACTCCATGGGATTTATATTTACGTGAAGCATAGCAGCACAGCACATCTCTCCAGTTCAGTTGCAAAATATGTAAATTCCAGGCAATAGAAAGTGATTAGGGGATTACCCATATTATGAACCTACTGAAAATTACAACAACATAGACACATTGGTGTGAGGAATATTAATGTATTTACAAAAGAAAATTATCGCATATTTCCCCAGTAGATATTCCTCAGTCTAATACAAAAGGTGTAAGAGGAAACAGGCACAATCCATTTAAAGGCGATCACAAATATAAAACAATATTTAACTATAAGCTTCTATCTAGCACAAAAGTTTATTGAAAACAAGCCTAATTAACACTGGAAAAGTTTTCTTCCCTAGAGGTTACTTGCATTAATTGAAGAAGAAAGAGAGATGCGTGGTTATTTTGCATGACTATGCTCCAGAAATGCTGCTCTTATCAAAAGAGCAACAAAATCAAATTATGTTGTGGCTCAGGGACTACAGAAACTCTTCACTAATCTTTAACATCTGTTTTACCACTGTCTTTTCCAAGGCAGTTTTCAAAGCCTGTTGTGCTCATTTTGAAAGCTCCTCTGAAAACAACATGAAAGGCTCAGTCTTGAAATTATCAGCTGTGTTCTATTCTGTTATCAGTTTTTTGTCACTGTAACTCCTGCGATTATACTGGTGTTGGCTATGAATCGAAAAAAAGCATTCATACCAAACCTACCCTGTTAGATTTTCAATTTTTGTTCCCTTCCTTTCTCATATTTGCTACACCACCCCAAGTGAGATGGGAAGATATGCTTCTCCTATAGGTTTGGATGGGCAAGAGACGAACTCTAAAGATTTTAATTTCTGAGCACATAAAGGGTGCTGGGAAATGTGTTACCAACATTTAACAATTTTCTATCCAGAGATAAGAAGCTAGGTAATTTTTAGTGTCTGTTAGTTTGCTTACTTCCCCCTGATATTTCAATACTGGGATAATTTTAAATTTTAAATTAAAACTAAACTCAGATTACCTAGGGTCCAGAACAGTTTCTTCTCTCAATATTTTAGCCACCAGAAGTTTTCATTATGTAGAAAGATGGCAGAGTGTATAAAAACATCTTTCATGGTGGAAAGCATTAAGGAAGGAAAAAGAAACATTCCAGCTTCTTGATAAACATAAGCTTTTGAAAAATTATGGCTAGGCAGCTAAATTATTAGGGATTACAAATAGATACAGGAAAATATTTGAAACTGAATTTAGAACTTTTTTTTCCCTACACTGGATTCATCCTGTAAATAGTATCTCCACCTAACATGTTTCAGAAATGCCAATAAATCTCACGCTTAATTGAGTCAGATTTGTGTTCTGTGGTTCTACCTCTCTAATGTACTTCCTTTCAGTACTGAGGACTAACCAATACTTTAAGCCTAAAAAATTGCTGCTGATGATATCACCATTAATCAGGAATGATTCAGTAATCCTGGCACCTTCATTCACACAACATCACTGATCAAATCAAAAAGGTTAGACATGCAGCAGATGAAAAGAAATATGTTTCCATTGCATTACACAGATACATTATCTACAGTAGCAATAGGCAATATCATTGCCATCTTCACAAGGTAAAATACTACACTCTCACAAACGCCTGGGAATTTAATGCCGCTAGTAATCATTGTTACCAAGGAACATAATTGATATCCAGTTACTACAAGCTTGTGTGACCCCAGCTTGTGAAACCACATGATGCTTATTGCCTGGGAGGATGATATATGTCATGTCTGAGCATTTAATTTTTGGTTTACAGAGGAAGGTTCTTATTTCTATTATGTGTATTTACATAATAGAAAATTGCATGTTAAAAACTTGACTGGCAGCACCTTCTTTTTCGATTATTAATTAGTTGTGGTGGCTTTCTTTAATAAAGGCCTCTCACCTGCTTTTTGTTAATTTCTTTGCTGTTTTGTTTTGTTTTGCTGATTTTTTTTGTTGTTGTTGTTTTAAGCAGTTCATGCAGCTTAATGCCTGATTATGCCATCACTTACATACTGAAGATCTTATATTACATGCAAGTGCTGACACAAAGGTGGGCTGCTGTCTTCACATGAAATCAGTGGAGCTGTGTAAAAGGATCATTGTTTACCATGCGGAAAAAAAACAAACAGATGCAGACTTGAAGTTTCAGTTGTTATCATGGAAGAAATAGAAAATGAAGACAGAATCTGAAAACACGAGCCCTGAAGTGAAAAGTGGGTGGGTACCTATACATATGCATATACTTATACACATACACATACACATGCACATGCACATGCACATACACGTACACATACACAGGGATTGAGGTTGTCATGGGTTCAGCAGCAGCAGTAATTTTTCTCCTTCTTGGTAGCTGATGCAGCGCTGTGTTTTTGATTTTGGGCCTGGGAACAGTGCTGATAACACCACTGTTTTCAGTTACTGCTTGGTAATGTTTTGGTCTGACCAAGGACTTTCTGAGCCTCATGCTCTGCCAGGGAGGAGGGGAAGCCGGGAGGAAGCAGAGACAGGACACCTGACCCAAACTGACCAAAGAGGTTATTCCATACCACAGCACGTCATGCCCAGGATGGGAAAACGGAGAGCAGAGACCCAGAAGGGTGTGGTAATGCACGGCGTGGTCAGGCTTTTGCTATCGGGGGGGTTCGCTGCTGGGGTGCAGTGGCTGGGTCAGGCTTTGTGAGCAGTTGTATTTTCTTTCTTTGTACTTCTCTTGTCATTATTATTATTGACGGTAGCAGTAGTGGTTTGTGTTATACCTTAGTTACTAAACTGTTCTTATCTCAAACTGTGGAAGTTACATTCTTTTGGTTCTCCTCCCCATCCGCCTGGGACTGGGGGAAGAGAGAGGGGGAGTGAGTGAGAGAGCAACTGCATGATTTATTGAGGGGCTTAAACCACGACAGAGGTGTAGTAAAGCTGAATCCTGCATTATATCAAGTACGCATTATTTTACTGTAATTTACAAACTTGAATAACGCAATGGAAAAGGATAACTAAAATCATGTTTCTCTACCATATTAATGAAAATAAACTTCATCACAGACTACTCAGGGACTGCTATCAGTGACAGAAAAAATGTTAGCATCCCATTTTAAATGGTATGCAGACTTTTACACCTAAGGGTCTCCAATTAGGGTGTGATATGACAGAATAGCATTGACTCAGCCTGGGGCATTGTGGGAAGGGGAGGAATATTTTTTTTATCAGTTTTTTCCAAACATATATGTCAGTATATGTTTCTTATAGGATAGACTTACACTTTTCCTTCCAGAGAGAAAACCTAAGCTAAGAGAAGAGTCTTCTATTTCATAAGCATTTCTAGGGTTGATGTCTGACAGTTAGAGAGAGGACTCAGGCCAGCCCAGTGACTTCCCTGGAATAAAGGGGAAGCAGAAAGTAATCCCAGTCTGTTTCAGTCAATAGCAGTAGGTCCCTGCAAATCCCATTCTGGTTCAGCCAGCCTATTCTGTATCCTGGCATATGTTTGTGGCTGCGGTGTGATGCCACAACCCCACCACAACCCCTGTAAGGGGTACTGTAAGGGTGATGAGGCACTGGAATGGGTTGCCCAGGGAAGTTGTGAATGTTCCATTGCTGGCGGTGTTGAAGGCCAGGTTGGACAGAGCCTTGGGTGGTTTAGTTTAGTGGAAGTTGTCCCTGCCCATGGCAGGGGTGTTGGAACTAGATGATCTTAAGGTCCTTTCCAACCCTAACTATTCTATGATTCTAAGTCAGTCCAATTTAACAATTTGGCTGTTCATTATACCCAATTTCTGGAACTGGAACTACATTTTTGCTGTTTCTTTTGAATTCTTTGTTCCACAGTCCCAACACATAACGATTAATGAGATCAGGAAGATGAGTTATTTCTCTGGAAGTGACTGATGATTCCTGAAATTTAGGTCTGTGTTGCACAGTATTGTCCTTTTCTTTTTTACCAATATAGGTAAAAGAAAATGCAATATTCTTTAAAAATCTTATTGTCTCTTTTTTTTTTTTGCATATATCCATTTTTGAAAAAAAAAAAGTTGCTTAAAAAGTTATAAACTTCAATCTTAATTTCTGAGAGTATATTAAACTATAGGATATATTGCAGTAAGTAGAATTTTCAGATTCTTGTAAGATATCCTGAATCAAATTTTGATGCCATCAAGAACACAGTAGTCCAACATTTCCAAAGAAATTTAGAAAAAAGAAAAAGAAGCCTTTTATTTATAAATCAATTTGGGTTTTTTTGATGTGGGTTTGGTTATGTTTCCGTGATGTAGAAAAAAGAAGAAGAGAGAGTTGAGTGGAGAAAACTATATATCCTTTGGAGTCCCATATGGGTATTTCTACTTAAGATGATAAATCTGGAAAATTTTTGAATATTGTGAAGTAATTTTCTTTTTTTTCCTTCTGTGGGATAGCTAAATCTTTAATATATCAAAACTATGTTTACTTTTCCAAAAGGAATAAAGCATTAGGTTTGAGTATATTTACAGTCAAAGAATTCAAGAGCCATAACACAGAGGAAGAACTATTATCACATTAATGATAATGGAGCAGAAAGTTTATCATGTGTCTGTGAGTGGTGGAATTTTAGGACTGACAAGCGCCAACTTATCTGCATGAGACGAGCTTCTAAGCCAAATATGTTTCTTTGTATGACTTTACTAATATTACTGGGTTTATATAAGCAGTGAACGTGATCCTCTTTATTTAAGTGCCTCAAGGTCAAGGGAAGTGTCCTTATCAAGCAGCAGACACAAACATACCATACTTCTCTTGCTTGTGAAATTTACAGTTCACTTCTCTGTATTTTAATTCCCTCACAGTCTTTGGGTACAGATTCTCATATCTGAGATCCAGCTTTCCCAGGATTACACAAAAATTTTCTCAAGCTAAGTCACATGGAGCAGTGAAAGTTCAGTGGCAAGATGACTATTGCCTGCCCTTGGTGTGACATCTCGTGATTTACTGAGGGGGAATAAAGAGTAGCTAGTCAGTGTGAAGCAAGATGTCTATGAACCTAAAACAAAAACAGTGCAAAAAAGCAAAGATGCTGGATGATACCAGGGACCCCAAACTACAAGCACAAAGCATAGTTATCAGTTACTGATCACTAAAGGAGCACAGCCTTTTAAGCTAGTGACCATGCATGGACCCAAGTGTGAGGGAGAAGAAACTCCTGCCATATTTCTCCCAGCAAAAGATTCAGGATGTCGATAACTTGCTGTAACGCCCATCCTTCCCCTTCTTTTTGAAGCTGTTGATTTTGAGATATAGAGAGACACTTAAAAAGAAAATTTACACTAGAGGAAAAGACTAGATACTAAAAAGCTTGTGCATAGAAATCTTCAGTTATAAGAGTTAGTATCATTGTGCTAATGATAACTGGTAGGTGTGTTGATTAAACTAACAATAAATCCTTTGCTAAGGCGTGTTTCATTTTTCCCAACACAAGATTGGTAACAACTTCAAAACTCTAATGTGCAATAACTATGTCAAAAAAAGAACTATGAATCATATCAGGGAATACAGAGGACAGAAAAAATAATTCAGTGCACTAGAGGTCTTTATTTTGAAAAGCAAAGATGATAGCAAGAAGGAAAATTTAGGTATACTGCCACTCTCTATTTGCATCTAATCTTCCTACTTCTTTCTCAAATACTGTAATGACTTTCTTTTGAAGGGTTGTTCCCTTGTTTCTCTAGTTTTAGCTAGTTTTAGTTTTAAAAAATTTCATCAGCTGTTTTCTGGATTATTTTATATTATTTCAGAAGCACCCATAATGCTGAAGATTATTGTCTTGTACTCTATGTGTTAAAATCTGCTTTTTCACCTGCACAATTATCTTTAACAATTTTGGCTTGAGAAAAAATACAAAAACTTAAAAAGTTATAATTTTATATTTTTACTCCCTTTGACACAAAGAGAGATTGGGGGAGTCATATATAACCAGAGATATAAGAACTCTGGTTGTACCTCCGCAAGGGATTCATATCAAATTTGGAACTCCTTAAGTTCCTCTCCCAATGCCCTTACCAAGACAGTGAAACAAGCAGAGTTATCAAGATGGCATGAGAATGAAGAAGAGAGATCTTAACAACAAACTTTTTATTTTAAGAAATAATGCTGACAGCAAAAATGTCTGCAAGAGCTTGCCAGTGCTGATGCTTATTGCTGCTGCCTGTTATAGCTACAAGTTGGCCGCTTCTCTTCCAGGTCTCACACAGTGAAAATAACATCACTTATTTTTATGCAGTTTGCACTGCAACTACAAAGGGAATATGGATGTAAATACACGTTCCTTAAAACTCTTTGCAGGCTACGATGCTCACAGAAAAGCTAGATGATAGTTATTTGAGTAATTTGCAAGTATTGCTGTTATCAGGTTGATCAGTATTTGTATAATACTTTCTTGCACTACAGCAATCTGTATTTTATCCATCTTTTGTCAATCATTTTTGGCTGAAAGCTTTTAGAGGAGGGACTGTCTTTTGATCATTTATTTTCATCAGATCTTGTACAATGGAGGTACTGTTATCAATTCAAATAAATGATAACACATCCACCACCACTGAAATAGCTGTTACCCTTCCAAACAGATTGCAAACAAGTCCTAATGTACTTCAACCACATATTAATCTACAATTTGGCAGCTTGGGCTTACTGAAAAAATACCAGGTCTGTATCAGTTTATTTTATTTCTACCTAGTATTACATGTGAGAAGAAGCACATCCTGTTGTTTCTTATTCTTCTTAGCTTAAAGAGGCTCCTGTACAGAACTTCTGTGTTCTGTTATGCCCACAAATCATAACATCATGAGATCATAGAATGGTTTGGGTTAGAAAGCACTATAAAGTTCATCTAGTTCCACCTCACCTCTGCCACAGACAGGGACACCTACCATTAGACCAGGTTGCTTAAATCCCCATCCAGCCTGGCTTTGAACACTGCCAGGGATGAGGCGTATTTATATTTATGCCAGCTTTCCTTTTCCCTTTTCTCACAGATTACTCCTCATGGTTAGCAACTGCTATGCCACTTGTTATCGGTATCACTGAGGCTGAGGCAACTCATGTCTTGCCCTCCTTTTGCAGAAGCCTGTGTTGATAGCATCAGTGGAAGATCCCATTGAATCTAAAAGGACTCCTAATGTGAACACAGGGCTGAAACAATCACCTAAACTGAGCTTTCCTGAGATTTATTTTGCATAGTATATTTCTATTCTTTCATAAAGGTGTCAGTCACTCAAACAATTTTCTCTTTAGCTGTCAAAATTCAAATGTATTATACATTTTATAGAAATTAACCAGAGCACCCTCTTTAATTTCCCCAACCGTGTCTCAAAACAAAAAAAACAAAAAAAAAAAAAAAAAAACAAAACAAAAAAAAAAAACAACAAAAAAAAAAAAAAAAACAACAAAAATCTCCCAAAGTATTCTTAGGGTTTTTTGTCAAAATTATGATTGTCACTGTTGCCAATATTTTCCTAACTCAAGCATCATCAAACATCAGTCAAGATTTGACCAGCAAAGTTTACATGCTGACATATAAAAGTAAAAAGCAAAGCAAAACAAAACAAAAAAGAACAGTGCAGATGAAGGCTTTTACCTTTGTATTTAAAAAGTGGTGAATTTTGAAAGTAAGAAGCTAAACCCTAAGCCAAACTTTTACATCTAATTTTCCTTTTAATTTTAAATTGCAATACAGATAAAGTGCTATCTAGTTCACTGACATCTTTTATAACATATTCCATAACAACAAAATGTTCTTCTCTAAGTAGGATTTTCAGATGAAAGTGAATGATGGGAACACCTTCATTATTTTAAGAACACTTAATTTTGAATTTAAAGAATTCTTGTAAAGGAAGTGACTGTTTCCTCAAAATGTATCTTGCCAAGCTCTAAGCATACAATCATTTTGTCAGTCAGAATTCTACTATTTTTCAGTATTCATACTTTAGTTGTGGACAATGACACTGCTACCAATGGCAGCTTATTTTGCAATAGCCATATTACTCCACATCTATTACTGCATTATAGTGTCAAAAAAGCACATCATGTCACAAACCCATTTTCAAATTGCATAAAAATTGTTGCCTTTTGTGCAGCATCACAAGCTCTGTGACCTGCAGACTGCAGCTGTGGAAGCAGCAGATTATGTGGATAAATTATGGTCTGTTCTGCTTGCTTTTTTTCCCTGATTTTGTGACCACTGATGACATTGTGGCTGGAGTCAAGCACGGTACGAATGCCAGCATTGAAGTTTAACCAGTACTTTGGTTCTCTGCCTATCGCACATGGCATATAAAACAAACACACAGTGTTCACTCATTCAAGCTTTTAAAAGGACCTGTAAAAAGTCAGAAAATGATTGCTAAACAGATTCCAAATGTACACAACAAAAGTAAATTGCAATCAAGCTGGGATGAGAATTACTAAAAATTTATTCCATTGAGAAAAATGAGGTTGAAATAATGTTAATACTTCTTAGGAAAAAAAAAAGAAAAATAGCTAGAATAAAGTTTGATATGCCTGTCTGAACTATTACAAGGTTAGAAATCATAAAAAGAATGCAGTGTAGCCTCGTGCCCTCTGGTTCTTCGTACCCTTGGTTAAGAACAGAATACTAGGCACCCTATGTGAGGTTTCTGAAAGTCGCCATACTGGAGAAGACTTCTTTCTCAATAAGAGGTTCACAGCATCTTGCAGTTGTCCTTCATTTTCTAACTAGATTCAAGTCTGATTGTAGTTCTTGTTTTTACACAACTATGCTACTACCACAACTTCAATGTAGGAATAATCTAGCTAAGTTTTCACTAGGTATTTTAGACACAGTATGTGAGCTGGAATCACAACAGAGATGAGTTCATGATACTTTAACATAAATATTTGCAATTTTTTCTGTCAAGACTCTATCACTCTTCTAGGCAGTATCAGCGCTGAGAGGAATCATTGGATACTGCAGTAATACAATATATATAATATATATATAAAATAACTTTTCTCTTCTTTTGTCTCCTCTAACCTGCTTTCTGTATTGCTTAATTTTTCAGAAACTCAGCATCTTTGAGACTATTTATCTGCTGTGAAATTTTGTTAAAATTAGCAATTTGATTTTAAAATTATGAAATGCAATGAACATAATTGCAAGCGTGAGAAGATAAAAGGCACATCTCTTAGACTTGCCTAATGTTCCTCAGAATCTAAGGAAGGCAACTAGTTAAAACCAGCAAAGGGTGGAATGCGCTGTGGTCACTGATCCTTCAACCAAAAGCACTTGATCTTCTGAGCTGAACACTTTAATTAATAAGATGTCAGACAAAGAGCATTAGCAGAAACAGGATGTGCAATTTAACCTACCTGCATGTGTCTTGTGATTTTTAGGCATTTGTCTTTCTGGTGTATTGCCAGTGGTACGTGCTTCTATTTGTAGTGTAGAAGAAGAGAATGGAGATTTGATAAGAATTCCAGATAAACGAATGGCAAACAGTCATATAAAAAAAGGTCTTAAATTCACTGTTTTAGAAATAATTATTTAGACTTATAAACTTTAATATTCACAAAGGGTTTTAAAGACGAACACTTCTTGGCAAGTGAAGCTTTCCATATATGTTATAGAGCTGAGAGAAAAACAGCAATTTCATTTCAAAGCGGACTTCAGAATTCCATAAATTGAGCTTCATGCCAAATCTGAACAAAACCTCTTCAAGATTCCAGAAAGGAGTGTCTGTGCTGATTAGGTGTACTTAAACCTTACTTTAGGAAAAGCAAACTAAGATGAAAAGCAAACTAAGCCAAAAAGCAAACACATATACACTACCGTCTGCGTGCTCCCCTTATCCCCATATGTTTTGATTTTAATTTCATAGTCTAGCACAACAGGAAGGAAAAAAACTTAAAGAAAAATTCCTAACAAACTTCTAAACTCTTTAATTCTGAGTATGTCACAAAAGGATACTTATAAATATTTTGTGAAAACTTGGCTAACTTTTTACTTTTGGTGATATATTCCATCAATATAGTCAAAGCAGTTCTAATAACATGGACCTTCTCTAAAAAACTACAAGAGAATTTAACCTTACAAAGACAGAGAATCAAACTTAACAATTTTCACTCAGAATTTTCTTCCTATATTTAGTACATTTTCCAAATAAGTTCAGATCCTACAATTTTACTCATCCTGTCACTGGGGACAGCTGAAGATACTATTACAAGATAACAACAATCTCAGATTATTCTTACATTCACCTCAGTAAGTGAGTTCTGAAATCATACATTTCTGGTAAACAACCATGACCTAAAATAAATAAAACTAAACACACTTCTTCTCTCAAACAAGTCAGCAGGACTAGTGCTGAAAAGGAATGAAGACTGAAAGGCTTTGCTTGCTAAGGCAATGTACCTTGGAGTGCATGTAGGAAACAAGGCATGATTCATAAAATGACTTTTTTGCAGTGTCTTAGAACAAAGCTGTATTTTAGAGTGGAAATACAAGTCTATCTGCAAAGAAGCATATAATCCATACCATCATTTCATACACTGTAGGTTTGTACTGAAATCCTTGGAGTGTCAAAATGTCGCCTTGGAACTAGTAATGGAACCATCACACTATCTCTGTGGATTTGCTGTGAAAGTATTTTGCTTTTGCAGCTTCATATTGTAATGGCTTCATAATGGAATCCCCTTAGACTGATACTGAAATCATCTTGCCATCATTAGCTCACATCATAAATGGCTCCATTAAAGGGCCTCCATTAAAGACTTGCATTAAAATCTTATTGAAGCTGTTACTATGTTATTGTCCCACCAAACTGACTGGGGATGTACCTTGGAAAACTGCTGGTGATGTTCACTAGTTACTTTACAAAATGACCTTTAGTACTTTCATTAAAACATATTTTGTTTGCTCTTCTCACTCTTTCTGTTATCACTATAATTTGTATCGGTCTTTAAATGTTTACTTTAAATACTTTGCCTTTTATTAAAATATTATTGACTGTTTTTTGAAAGGATATGTGTACTTTCTAAGTCATATAAATGGAAGATGTTTCTTTTAAGGAGCATCAGTAACAGTATTTAAGAAGTATAAAGGTTTTAAAAGTACTGTCAGAAAAGCAAAGCCTTGTATAATTCTTTCTTCTCATCCATGTGACTGAAAAATGTGACAGTTCAAATCCAGTTGTGCTGAAAGAGAAGAAAAAAAACCAAAACAATTCAAAAAGACAATCTCCTGAATCCCCAAATACAGTTGTTTTTTTTTTTTAAATATGGTAGTTGCAATCCTACTGTTATGTTCAAGAGACACTAAATCTTTCTGAACTTTGGAATGCTTGAAACACCCTCTGAAAAGAGTGTTGCAGCCTTGTTTGGCTTTTTTTTTTTTTTTTCCAACTGTATAACCAGCTGAGTAACAGAGCAGAGTGAGAAAGAGCTATCATTATAGATATAGCTAGCTAAGAAACACCTATGGAGAGACTGAGTCGCTGTTACACTACCTACGCTACTGCTACTTAAATATAGATTTGCTAAAGGTTGAAGTGTGATATTTACCCATGTGCTTTACAGTGTATGGATAGATATGCTATCAGTTTCAGGCCTAGGAACAAAGGGTGCAAGATCAGGATCACAGTTTTATTTGTAATTCATGTTCAAGTACGTTCAAAACTGTGCAGCTTCCAGGCTGGATGGGTTGATGTCATGGCATTCCCCCAGCTGTGTCACAGGACTTCATGTGTTTGAGAGACCTGATACAGCTCCCTTGGTACTGAAAAAGAGGTGCTCTGGTTTTCAGCATCAAAGAGGCCTCACAGAAATACCCCACTGGTGTATTTGTCAAGATGTGCATTCACGGTTAATATTAATCAGAAACAAGGAATGTCCCAGAGGATCCAGCATTAGACCTGCTTGTGAGGATTAGTTGTGGCAAATTAATCAGGTGATAAATAATGCATTTAAATTACTTTAGGTCTGAGTGGTAGTAGGGAAATCTTAGTTCTGTATATTGCTGTCTGGAATCGAATAACCTTCTGACTACTAGAGGTAAAAGGAGGAAGACACAGGAAAGAATCAGAGATACTAATAACAAAGGCAATAAGTACTATATTATTCAAGTTTTGATAAGGCTTTATTGTAGGTGGAAATTAATTAATGCTAAATTACCACAGAACTCCTAACAGATTACGTAGTGCAACCCCATGAATACCGAGAAAATTCATCATTATTAGTGGTGTTACTGTAAATACCAGAAAAAAGAAGAAATATATGTTGCCTCTTACATAGTTGTCATTTTTTCAGCTGTAAGAGTTATTTTTTTTTCTTCTTAGTCTCTGGTGCAATGCTGTGTTTCGCCTTTAGTCTGAGATAAATGCTGATAACACACTGGCATTTTAGTCATTGTTAAGTAGGCTTACCCTGATTAAGGACTTGTCAGTCTCTCATGTTCTGCCAGTGAGGAGGGCCACAAGAAGCCGGGTGGAAGCAGAGATAAAACACCTGACCCAAACCAGCCAAAGGGGTATTCCATATCACTGCGTGTTATGCCCAGTGTATAAACTGGCGGCAGTTACCCAGAAGGTTAGATCTCTGCTCAGGTCAGGCTGGGTATCAGTCGGCAGATGGTGAGCAATTTTATTGTGCATCACTTGTGTTTATTGTGTTTTTTCTTTTCCCTTTTAGTTTTTATGCTCTCACCTTGTTATTTCCCTTATTAGTACTAGTATATTGTACTTCAGTTATTAAACTGTTCTTATCTCAACCTGTGGGGCTTACATTCTTTCGATTCCCCTCCTCATCACACCTGAAGCAGGGGGATTAGGGGTATGTGAGCAAAAGGCTGTGTGGTTTTGGGTTACCGGCTGGGTTTAAACCATGACAATAGTTTTGCAGTATTTCTTTTAATCCACTAGGGGTTTTACTTGCAAGAACATACACAGGGATCACACACAGAAATATGCGTGTGTGTATATAGAGACACACACACATCTATATACATGTGTATTTATTTTGCATGCATAAATATATACACATATGTATATGAAGTAAGGGTCTTATTTTTTGTTTATATTTAGTTTTTACATTTTTCTAAATGGCAACCGTGTCTCCAAAAGGAACACGCATTTTTATACACACACACTTCCTCATCCTATCAACTGGTCCAAAAGTGATTCTAGGAAAAGCAAGTGTTATTAACACTTTTAGTTCTGTGCTAGAAAAGGGGCTGCTGGTAGTGTGAAATATCTGATCTTGATTATGACAGGGTGAGAGACCTGAAACTTTTTGTCGCACAGCCAGACCTGGAGATCTGGGAATAGAGAAGAAAAATCTTGCAGGCTTGGAAAGAAATGCCTGGAATCTGCACCTTAACAACCTGGAGATTTGAAGGGAAAAAAAAACCCAACAGAATTTATATTTGGATCTGTGCAAATTTAAGCTTTTTTGCAAACCCCATCTGTCTAGAAACACTGAGTTTTAGTTCTGCTTTTTAACAACATCTTTAGAGCTGTTCTTAAAAAAAACCCAAACAACTGACAACCTGTTCGCCTTAATAACTGAAAATACATATGTAATCTGGTATTTTCTTAGAGCTACTTTCTGAAATTTATTTTTAACAGTATTTTTCAATTACTTTTTTTTTTTTTTCTTTTTTAAGGGATAAAATTCACAATTCTATTTCCTAACAACCTCTCTTAAATTTTTACTTTCCTTGTCCACACATTGTTACTCTATAGCGACAGCTTTATGGAATCCTCTCAGCCAGTTCCTGCGTCCCATCTCTTTCTTTTTTTTTCATTGCTCTATGACAGCAAGGCTTCTCTGAAGCAAATTTGAGTGATTTAAATAATTATTATTAAAACTATTTCAACAGTGAGAAATGAGTTGTAAGAATTTATCAGATTTGTAACGTGAAATGAATTATTTCACCTGAGCCTTATCCTGAATTAAACCACAAATTATATAATTTTGGCATGCTTACTGGGCAGAATATCAATTCTGATTTTGGTTTCTGCATTTCCTTTTCATTTCTGTTCTTTGCAGAAAACAGTGCTCAACAGATAATTTTCAAGAAAGAGACCCAGTTGTGTGATACTTGGGCACAATGAAAGGAGCCAAAATGACGAGGGTACAAGCTGAGGTTCTCTTGAGGAACTAAGATTACCAGCTAATAAAGAGGTAAAGGATATTAAAAAGATCATTTGTTACTTTGTAGGCTAATTAACATTTAGAAAAATTTTATTCCCAAAGGCAGATACAGCAATGATTAATTATCTTATTTTGATTAAGTCAATGATATGAGGTATTTTCTCATTATATGTATAATATTCAGCCAGGCTTCACAGCCCCAGGCTAAGATCAGAGACCAGTTACCTCAACACAGATAACACTGGTAACCTGTATTCAGTCCAAGACACCCAGATTACCATTCTCCAGTTTGCCCACACTTTTTTTCTTTTTTTTTTTTTTTTTAAGGAAGAGTTAATTTTTGTCTTTAGATTTTGATTTGAAGTCATCTGAGCTTCCTTGCAGTATACATGGTGTTTTCATTGTGCGCTGACAAGATTATACTATGATATTTTGTTTTGATGAAATGAGGCATGGCTCTGTAATTTTTGTAGTGTCTGTGATCATTTGGACACTTTCTTTCTTAGCTATCAGAGTTGAAAAATACACTGTTACTCAAGGTCCTTGGTCCTTTCCATTCTTCTTGTTTTACAGCCCCAGGCTGGTCACAACTACCATTATCTCATCAACCATGAGATTATTTTCAGTATTTTAACCAGTAGGACTAGCAGTGGATCTTCTCAGCCCATAGAAAGGCTTTAATTCAGCTGAACATAGTGGCAGCTGCTACTACTGCCTCCAGCTACAATTGCTTTAGCCCTAAGAAAGCCTTTTTTGCATGTTAAATATGCAACATAAGTGCCAAGCTATCTTCAGCTTTTAACAAGGTTTTGTTTTTTTCCTGTTTATAGTGGTGCAATATAACTCCCTCTACAAAGCAATTTAAGCAAAAGAGAGCTATGAATGTTATCTAGTCAAAATCAGGAACTTCCATCATGTAAATGAGAATACCGAATTAACAGCCAATGGTCAAAATTTCCCTAATCAAAGCCGGATGAAATGTGTTCCAGGTTCCCTCAGGAATCTGAATAGTTTGTCCTGCATTAATGTCAGTTACAGAAAAGCAACTTGCATGAAGATATTTCTTTATAATACTAGGGCTAGAAAGACTGAGTTTTTTTGATTTTACTAAGTAAAACCTTTAAGTTGACTTGTTTCACTGAGATCTACAGCAATCTTGAAATTGAGGAAATGTCAACATCATAATAAGATAGGAATGACTATATGGATTCATCAAAGCTGTTTGTGAATTATGTAACATTTTAAAACTGTGTACTCTGGCAACTGGAACAGAGTTATTTTTATGCCTTTTTAAATTATAGGTTATTCCTCAGAGTGAACTATTTTGGATATTTTATACAACAAAGGTTACCAAAACAAGTCCTAAAAGAGGTTGCTTTAAATTAACATGTTAAAATTGAAAGATTCATGCCAGTGAGATAACATAATGATTTAGTGAACAGAACAAATTACTATGACCATATCCAATATGAAATCTTTTCCAGATCTACGACCCTTCATTAATTGTAATGAACTGAATCATTTGAAGTCATGATGGAGACCATTAAGTGATTTTATGGAGCTCCTTCAGGTCAGTGTAGCAGTGAGCATTTTATATTATCCCACACTTAAAAGCATGTGCCAGAAATCATACATATAAAAATAATTTTGAATACCTATTAGGGCTCTGTATTGCAGTGGCTCATCCCTACAAACACAAATGTTATATAACACCACCCACCTACTCATTCAACCACTCCTCAAAATTATAGAACCACAGAATGGTTTGAGTTGGAAGGCACCTTTAAAGATCATCTAGTTCCAACCTTTCTTCCACAGGCAAGGATATCTTTCAGTAGATCAGGTTGCCCATCTAACCATACCTTACTGGTGGTGATAGGGTATCTACAAGTTTTCTGGGCAACCTGTTCCAGTGTCCCACCACCTGCATCATAAAAAATTTCTTCTTTATGCTCAATCTGAACCTACCTTCTTTCAGTTTAGAAACATTTTACTCTTGTCCTATCACTAAAGGCTTTAATAAAAAATCCCTCTCTTTCTTATAAGCGCCCATTACATATTGAAGGCCTCTTCCCAGAATTTTCTTTTCTCCAGGCTGAACCACTCCAACTCTGTCTTTATTTATAGGAGTGGTGTTCCAGCCCTCTTATCATCTTTGTCGCCTTCGTCTGGATCTGCTCCAACATGTCCATGTTGGACTGTATATGTACAGCTGCACACAGTACTGCAGATGGAATCTCACAAGAGTTGAGTAAAGTGGGAGAATCATTTCCCTTGACCTGCTGGCAACACCTCATTTTACGCAGCCCAGGACACAGCTGAGTTTCTGGGCAAGAAGTTATGCTTGAACTGAAATCTTTACATAGCTTCACTGTCACTAACAGCTTCTAGAGAGGGAAAGACAATTTTGGCTGTCCAGCATATTAAGCATGGAGAATTCAGACATCAGAACAGTTAAAAACATACAGTGGAACATTAGAACTATTTATAATTTTCCCTCCTAATCATGTGGTTATATACAAGGAAAAGAAAACTTAATGATAAATACAGAAGAGCTGTTCTATATGGCAGGACAGTATAAAAACATTAACTCAAGTAAAAATTAGACAAAACAAAACCTGCAGGTATATCTAGTAAGGCAGATACACTTCTACTCACATGGATGAAAAAAATGCAAACGTTTCTTATTTTTTGACCAATATCTGATTTAAAATATGCTTGTATATGATATTCCAATGACTGGCCTTTAAGGTTTTTGTCCATATATGCTGTACTTGAAATAGATGTTTTTAGCATACAAAGGCTTGGGGAAGAAATATATTTCTATGAATTTATGCTGAAACTGCAGATCTCTAACAATATACATTCTAATTTTAGCGCAGTGCTTGCCAAGGTTTTCTTTATCGTTGGGTGCATTACAAATATAGTGTTTACTAATAGCTCTATAGAGGAAAAGTATTTCCATAGCAACAAATGAACAATACTAGAGATATTAATCGTTTCTACATTATCTGTGTACAATTTGCTGTAAAGCAACATTTTGCAGTTTAATAATTGCAAGACTGGAGTGATTGTACATTATGAGATGATTAGCATAAACACTTAAGAAGATGAAGAATGGCTGTTGAAAAGGAGAGCAAACTGAAGAAAAAGTGGTACTAAATTGCAAATATTGCCATAAGAACCAGCAGGAAGAACACACTTTAATATTACTCACTGCCTCTGGTATTATACATCTGCTATGGATTCATCCATGAAAGAAGATCTGTACTAACGTTAGCAGTGTGGAGAGATGCATTTCCATCAGCCACCTGATTTCTCACTGAAAGTACCTCTTTCACTGGAAAAAAGTCATAGAATCATAGAAACAGAGAATAGTTAGGGTTGGAAAAGACCTTAAAAGCATCTAGTTCCAACCCCCCTGCCATGGGTAGGGACACCTCACACTAAACCATGCCACACAAGGCTATGTCCAACCTGGCCTTCAACACCGCCAGCAATGGAACATTCACAAATTCCCGGGGCAACCCATTCCAGTGCCTCACTACCCTTACAGTAAAGAATTTCTTCCCCAGATCCAATCTAAACTTCCCCTGTTCAAGTTTCAACCTGTTACCCCTTGTCCTATCACTACAGTCCCTAATGAAGAGTCCCTCCCTAGAATCCCTATTGGCCCCCTTCAGATACTAGAAGGCTGCTAGGAGGTCTCCATGCAGTCCTTCTCTTTTCCAGGCTGAACAGTCCCAACTTTCTCAGCCTGTCTTCATATGGGAGGTGCTCCAGTCCCCTGATCATCCTTGTGGCCCTCCTCTGCACTTGTTCCAACACTTCCATGTCCTTTTCATGTTGAGGACACCAGAACTGCACACAATACTCAAAGTGAGGTCTCACGAGAGTAGAGTAGAGGGACAGGATCACCTCCTTCGACCTGCTGGTCACACTCCTTTTGATGCAGCCCAATATACAGTTGGCTTTCTGGGCTGCGGGTGCACACTGCCAACTCATGTTCATTTTCTCATATACCAACACCCCCAAGTCCTTCTCTGCAGGGGAGCTCTGAAGCTGTTCTCTGCCCAACTTGTAGCTGTGCCTGGGATTGCTCCCACCCAGCTGTAGGACCTTGCACTTAGCATGCGTAAACTTCATCAGGTTGGCATCAGCCCACCTCACAAGCGTGTCAAGGTCCCTCTGGATGGCATTCCTTCCCTCCAACATATCAACAGAACCACAAAGTTTGTGTCATCAACAAACTTGCTGAGGATGCACTCAATCCCAATGTCCATGTCACCAACAAAGATGTTGAACAAGACCGGTCCCAACACCGATCCCTGAGGGACACCACTTGTTACTGGTCTCCAGCTGGACATTGAGCCATTGAGCACAACTCTTTGCATGTGGCCATCCAGCCAGTTCTTTCTCCACCGAGTGGTCCACCTCTCAAATTGATGCCTCTCCAACTTAGAGACAAGGATGTCATGTGAGACAGTGTCGAAACACTTTGCGTAATTGCAGGTAGATGACATCAACTGCTCTACCCCTGTCCATCAGTTCCGTAGCCCCCTCATGGAAGGCCACCAGATTGGTCAGGCAGGAAGTCAGTAGCCATGCATCTTGGTGAACTATTTCTGATATTAGTGCACTTGAAGGCGCAGTGTGATCAATAATATAAGTGTAATACAGGACTTTAATATGTGAGATTCCATAGCAACTCTATTTGTCTTATAGTTTTGTAAGCAATCCATACTGTGAAAACTTGCTTTGTTGTTAATACAGGAAGAGACACACTTCCAAAGCTATATTTTGGTTTTGTCTTTTTCAGGAAATTTAGTCAGGAACACTGCAACAAGTATGCTTGATATCATGAGCTTAACATTTACAAAGCATGGTGGATTTTACTGCCGCATAAAATGTTAGAAAACTCTAAGTAAAATTTAAATGTTCAGAGTTTGGTTTTTTTGGTGTTTTTTTTTTTTGTTTGTTTGTTTGTTTTTCCTTGATATTTATATATGTCTGGAAACTAACTATAATGGACTACTGTAGAGATTAAGTAAAAACTAATAAGCTTGAAAAGAACCGTTGCAGTCACAGATGTGTAGCGCTGCAGAGAGAATTTTAAATGATCATGCTACGATTGTTTTCATGTGGTGGATGCTATTAATGCAGGAACTTATTAGCTGTATTATTTGAAGATGTGGAACAATGGAGAACTGTATAGAGAAGGGGAAGTGGAGGGGAGGGGAAGGGAGGGGAGGGGAGGGGAGGGGAAGGGGAGGGGAGGGGAGGGGAAGGGAAGGGAAGGGAGGGGAGGGGAAGGGGAGGGGAGGGAAGGGGAAGGGAAGGGAAGGGAAGGGAAGGGAAGGGAAGGGAAGGGAAGGGAAGGGAAGGGAAGGGAAGGGAAGGGAAGGGAAGGGAAGGGAAGGGAAGCAAGAAGCAACAAGAAAGCAAGGAAGTAAGGAAAAGAGAGGGAAAATTAAGAGGGAAAGGAAGGAAGGAGGGAAAGAAGAAGGGAAGGAAGGAGGGAAGGAGGGAAGGCAGGCAGGAATGAAGGAAGGCAGGCAGGCAGGCAGGAGGCAGGAGGGCAGGCAAGAAGGAAGGAAGGAAGGAAGGAAGGAAGGAAGGAAGGAAGGAAGGAAGGAAGGAAGGAAGGAAGGAAGGAAGGAAGGAAGGAAGGAAGGAAGGAAGGAAGGAAGGAAGGAAGGAAGGAAGGAAGGAAGGAAGGAAGGAAGGAAGGAAGGAAGGCAAGAAAGAAGGAAGGAGGGAGGGAGGGAGTGAAGGCAGGCAGGAATAAAGGAGGGCAGGGAGGCAGGGAGGCAGGGAGGCAGGAAGGCAGGAAGGCAGGAAGGCAGGAAGGAAGGAAGGCAGGAAGGAAGGAAGGAAGTCAAGAAAGAAGGAAGGAGGGAGGGAGGGAGGGAGGGAAGGCAGGCAGGAATAAAGGAGGGCAGGCAGGCAGGCAGGAAGGAAGGAAGAAAGAAAGGGAGGAAGGAGTTACATAAGCATGCAGTGTTTACTAATTTGGCAAATGACAGTGCCTAATATTAACAAAAGCTCCATGGGTGCACAGTGTCTTAGAACAGATGCTGCAGATTTGCAAGTAAGTCAGCTCTCATGTCCTTTATAATGGTGTAAAACCACAGCTACTCTGCTGTGATCAAGAATATACCATGATTCAAAAGGAAGCAGTATCTGGACCATGTAATGTATTTTCACTCTACTCAGAAATATTTATGAAAATAGGGTATCGGGGTATAATACAGAAGAACAGAATATTGTTTAAATGCAGCTGCTAAGTAATCAGAGCCTCATTGTCTGAATCACACTTGAAGATTACATATGTATGTAGAAAACAACTGTGACGTGTTAAACATTTAATTGTTTTGCAATAAATATCCTGCCTGGGTTTTTAAGTTCATTAAAACCCAGCAGAGGATTGATTTAATTATGAGAATTTAATAATAAATCCAGTTTAAGTTTGTAAGAACTTCAATGATTGTAATGAGCCCTGCCAATGAGCAGAATAAATCTCATACAACAAAGTTAGTGCACTTTTCCAGGTGCAAGTTAACCCTATTAAACTTTTATTCTCAACAGAACACCCTTTTCTTTTATCATTATTATCTATTGCTTCTAATGCAGTTTTTAACAACAAATGTATAAACCAGACTGTGTCCTTTTAAAATTAATTCACATATTTTTAGGTACTGTCTTTGGAATCTTTTTCTAGGTTTCTTCTGTTCTCCTTTCTCCTGCTCTCACTGTGATTGGATAAAGGGGCTGCAACTCTTCCCACCTGTGATACATTCCTTCTATCCACATTTTGCTCCACATGATTAAATATGTCCTGGAAGGAATGCAACTCTATCTCTCTCCTATGGTACTAGCACCTCGAAGAATATACAATTTCTAAAGTCTCTGAAATTTTTCCCCTCATTAAACAGAAAAGGGATAGATTAGGATTATTTTCCTGCTAGTATTCACTGTTCTGGTGACAAAATACAAAACAAATCCAGCTTCTATTTAATTTCAAATGATACAAAAAAAATGCTATATAGCGTGACAAGGGTTAACTCTATTCAGTGTAAACAGACGAGCAAAAAAAGCAAAATATAATTTAAAAAAAATATTTGCTGATCTTTCAAAATTGAGGAACTCCAGTATGTAACAATGAAATTACCCGTCCATGGCCATTTCAAATTATCGAGTAACCAAAAAATGAAAACTTACTTGCTATACTATAAACCTAAGAAGATATTTTTGGTTTTATAGTGCCTTAGAGCTGTCTCTTTCTTTATGGAACACACCTGGCATAATCTATGGTTTTAAATCATTACCCAAGATCTCCATGTAAGAAAACAAAACCCAAAAAAGGAAAATGCAACAAAACATCTTCTGACTAGCATACAGAAAAGAAAAAGTAGAGGTTAAATATCTGGTTTTCGATATTTAACATCCCTACCTGTTGCTAGTACCATTTAAGAGTGTTAGTAATGCAGGCTTTGAAAGGTTAAAAAAAGGTCATTGGAATCATACGGTGTCATTTCATTAACTTTTGTTCAAAAGGAGCTATCATTCAGTGTGCCATAAAGATGTAAGTTTTGCAATTAATCATTTGTTCCTTGCATCTAGTCTTGTACAGGCATATTTATATGCAAAGATTTGTAAAGTTGCTTTTCTGAACTTTGATCTCTGCCTACCATGTGACGTATTTTAAGGAGCTCATGTGACCTAAACTCTGCTATTATTTGCTGCACACTGCAAGCAGCTTTATTAAACCTGGTAAAAAGATATTCCACAAGATGTAACTCAATTAGAGTCACTCTGCATTGACTTAATTGCTACAGGATTTCTGATGCTACTCAGCCTAACATTACAAATTCAGATTAAAGGGTTATGGGGAACATACTTACCTGAATTTTCCAAGAATTTTTTGATCACTGTTCTAGCTGGCTGAATGGATGAATGAATTTATGCTTGCTTTATTTTTAAGTAAGTTCCCATCTTTCACAAAACTTTGAATTTTCTTGAGCTGTGTCGTCAGCTTCCTTCCTGTATGTTTTCATGTGTGTTTTCAGTACAATGGCGTGGTCGGATACAATTTAAGGTCTATGTCATGGTTTAAGCCTAGCCATAACTCAGAACCATGCAGCTGCTATCTCACTCTGCCCACTTCCTCCCCCCGCTCCCAGAGGGATGGGGAGGAGAATCAAAAAAAATGTAACTCCCATGGTGCCATGGGTTCAGCTTTTCCAAGTCTCATGCTATGCCGGGGAGGAGGGGGAACTGGGAGGAGGCAGAGACAGGGTGCCTGACCCAAACTGACCAAAGAACTATTCCATGCCACAGCACATCATGCCCAGGATGTAAAATACTGGGGGCAAGAACCCGGAAGTGGCGCTCTCTCGCTCTCTCTTTCTCGGCTCAGTCGGGCAGCGAACGGTTGTATATTTTTCCCTTGTATTTGCCTTGTCATTATTATTATTATTGGTAGTAGCAGTAGTGATCTGTATTACATCTCAGTTACTGAGCTGTTCTTATCTCAACCCGTGGGAGTTACATTTCGTTCGGTTCTTCTCCCCATTTCCCCCCATCGGGTTGGGGGCGGGGGGGGGGGAAGGAGGGAGAAGTTAAATTTATAGCTTAAACCACATCAGTTCTTTTTGGTGCTCAACGTGGGGCACAAAGAGTTGAGATAAACGGCAAGGATTAATAGTCACTCGTCACAATGCTGATTTATTGGCTCTCAAAGTTGTTGCTCTGGTTCTCACAGGTTCAGCGTGTGGTGCTTTACTTACAGCCGGTGTTTCTTATCTTGACGTTTTTCAGATCTCGGTTTTGGGGTAAGGTTCTTGTTACATTGTACTGTATTGCACGGATTGTTAATACAATAGACTCAATGATCATGAAACTGACCCGGTTTGTGTTTCCAGTGTGGCCACCAACTCTGTACTTTGGGAGGTATATAATGGAAGTTTTTAGCAATTACACGTCTCTTTTCACCTCCTCGGGTGGTCAGCCTGTGAAGGAGACATTCTTTTGTACTCCCAGCCCCCCCACCAGGCCATTTACGACACTATTTGAGAATTCTGAAGGTTTTGAATGGCCTTTAGATACCCTTGAGATCTGCCTGCTGGTGGTGACGGGAGTTATCATGTTGGCATACATACTGAATATGTTGTACTCACAACTATTTAGTCTGGCCCGGAGAATTAAGCAGAGTGGGGTGTGGGCCATGTCTGGGGTTAGACCACGATCCAGGATGGCCGAGAGATTTTCCCCAAGGCTGGACAGTCATGAGTGGCAGGGTGTGTGGGATAGTATGGGCAAGTATCTAGGCCAGTGGGCCCCTCCAGTGCTTTGGAACTTCACCAATGAACAAATGCAAAACCCAGAAAAATTAGTAAAACATTTAAAGGAGGTGTGTGATCATTCTGGTCACACCAGAGATGGACAAATCATGGCAACGTGCTGGGGCTTGGCTTATGCTTACAGAGCCTTGTTTAACACTGTCCAGCATCTTCAAAAGGAAATGAAACATCTCTGGATCTGAGGGAGGAGTAATAGACAGTGCACTTACTCCAGCTCCAAGCACAGCAACTACACCGCCCCCAAACCACACACTTCCTTGTTCCTCCCCTCCCCCGTATTCCACATCCTGGGCATGACGTGCTGTGGCATGGAATAACCTCATTGGTCAGCCCGGGTCAGGTGCCCTGTCTCTGCCTCCTCCCCGGCATAGCATGAGATTATAAAAAAAAACCCGAACCCATGACACTCGGAGAATCCGAAACTACGACACATGTGCTGCAATTAAGCAGGCTTAACGGTTAAAGCCTCTTTGGTATGGAGGACAATGGCTGAAGTACAAATATGGGGAGGCTTGCCAGATTGATTATATCACACTCCCACCAACCCGCCAAAGCAAGCGTCATGTGCTTATCATGGTGGAAGCAACCACCGGATGGCTGGACACATGCGCTGTGCCCCACGCCACTGCCCGAAACACTATCCTGGGCCTTGAGAAACAGATTTTGTGGCGACACGGCACACCAGAGAGAATTGAGTCAGACAGTGGGACTCATTTCCGGAACAAACTTATAGGCACTTGGGCCAAATAGCTTGGCAGTGAGTGGGTATATCATATTACCCATCATGCACCAGCTTCTGGGAAAATCGAATGGTACAATGGGCTGTTAAAAACTACACTGAGAGCAATGGGTGGTGGGACTTTCAAACATTGGCGTACATATTTACCAAAGGCCACCTGGTTGGTCAACACCAGAGGATCTGCCAAGAGGGCTGGCCCAGCCCAGTCAGAACTTTTGCATACAGTAGAAGGGGACAAAGTTCCTGTGGTGCACATAAAGAATTTGCTGGGGAAGACAGTCTGGGTTATTCCTGCTTCAGGTAAAGGCAAACCCACTCGTGGGATTGCTTTTGCTCAGGGACCCGGATATACTTGGTGGGTAATGCGGGAAGATGGGGAAGTCCAATGTGTACCTCAAGGAGATTTGATTTTAGGAGAAAACAGCCAATGAACTCAATTGCATGCTGTTGCTTGTTATGTAATTTGTTTTTTAATAGCCCATCAACTAGATGTCTTCAAGTCATCCGCGACTGACCCTCAGACCATCATCCAAACAAGGAACAAACTTTGATGAAACCAGACGAGTTCTGCAATAAAGGAACAATCAGCATCATCAGGCAATGATCCAACACTGCACACAACCTCCCCTGCTCTGAAAGACTGTTACAAAAGGTGGAGCCTGACATCACGGACTGGACCAACTCAGCAGCTTTATAGGGATTGGTCCATGCACTAAGGGATTATATCTCTTCATCTGTGTGTGTGTGTGTGGATGTATATATATATGTATGTGATGGTATATTGAAAATGTGGGATCTGAGCATGATGTGAATTGTATGGAATAAAGGGTGGTTTGTCATGGGTTCAGCTTTTCCAAGTCTTATGCTACGCCATGGAGGAGGGGGAACTGGGAGGAGGCAGAGACAGGGTGCCTGACCCAAACTGACCAAAGAGCTATTCCATGCCACAGCACATCATGCCCAGGATGTAAAATACTGGGGGCAGGAACCCGGAACTGGTGGTCTCTTGGCTCTCTCTCGCTCAGCTCGATCAGGCTGCGAACGGTTGTATATTTTTCCCTTGTATTTGCCTTGTCATTATTATTATTATTGGTAGTAGCAGTAGTGATTTGTATTATATCTTAGTTACTGAGCTGTTCTTACCTTAACCGGTGGGAGTTACATTTCTTTCGGTTCTTCTCCCCATTTTTCCCCCATCGGAGTGGGGGGGGGGGAAAGGGAGGGAGAAGTGAAATTTACGGCTTAAACCACGACACATGGGTTGAGATAAGAACAGTCCAGTAAGTAAGGTATGACACAAACCACTGCTGCTACCACTAATAATAATAATAAGGAAAATAACAAGGGAAGAGAATATAACCACTCACCAACCACCGACCAATACCCAGCCCAACCCAGCAGTGATCTAGCCCTTCCAGGTAACTGCCTTCAGTTTATATACTGGGCATGATGTGCTGTGGCATGGAATACCTCTTTGGTTAGTTTGGGTCAGGTGTCCTGTGTCTGCCTCCTGCTGGCTTCCCGCCGGCTTCCCCTCCTCCTTGGCAGAGCATGAAACTCATAAAGCCCTTGGTCAGACTAAGCATTACTGAGCAGCAACTGAAAACATCGGTGTTATCAGTGTTGTTCCCAAGCTGAAAGTCAAAAAGACAGCAGTGCACCAGCTACTAAGAAGGAGAACAATGACTGCTACTGCTGAACCCAAGACAAGATACTACAGCAGCTATTAGAAATTTGCCAGCTGCATTCAACCTGCAAATAATCCTTTCAATTACTTACTAAACCCATGTAATTTACTGTAAGAATGTATACGGGTACATCAGAAGCATGCAATGTAATTTCATTAACTTTCGTTCAAATGGCAGAAAATTCAACTGTCAATATATACATGCACTGATTCAAAGCTGCAGTAACAGAGAACAGTTAATATATCCTCTTTTCAGAAGGTTCACGTTTCATCTTGAACATGTATTTTAAAGTTTTTTTTCTCCATTTCTTCATGGTGCAATGTTGCCAATACCAAAACAAAATCAATTTTTTTTATAGTATTATCCCACTGATGTCAGTTTCTTCTTTCACTTATAAGCCTTTCACCAATTCCCTGAGGTTTTAGCAATTCTGGAAGCTGTATTACATAATGCTTCCTGCACCTGTCTTTACAAGATATCATTGACTTTTAGCCTTGCATTAAATCACTTCTTTTTCTTTTTCTTTTTTTTTTTTTTTTTTAAGAATCCTAGTAATACAGTTGTGCCAAGATTTCATTAGGAAATTTGATACTATTTTGCAAATTATGAACTAAGACATTGACTTGTTTCTCTCACTATTGTATGCTAAGTGAAGAGATAACTAGCTGTGACTGTGCTTCCTTTCAACCATTACTGCTCGCAGCTGGAGCTGTTCCTTTGGTGTTCAGAATCTAACCCCTTCTCCATTGAATTTGGGACCCCCCAGTGGCACCTCATCAAAGGCTTGTTCTTCTATCTTTGTAAATTTTCTTTAAAACTACTTTTCTGCTCTACCACGAGTTTAACTTCAGTCTTCTAGTATTTAATACTAAACCCCAATATCATTAAGAGAAACAGTGCTATACTTTAGCAGTTTAATGCACATTTGTCAATGTTTAGATTTGTAAGAAAAAAAAAAAGCCAAAATAACATTTTAATTATAGAACCATAGAATCAGAATAGTTTAGGTTGGAAAGAACCTTAAGATCATCTGGTTCCAACCCCCTGTGATAAGCATATGTCAAAGAGCTGTAGACACACCTGAAGCCTGCATTTCATATGCATCTCCCTAGCTTTACAAAGAAAAGTTTATTTTATCTTCTGGGTGATATGGTGATAGAATTGTGCATTTCATATGCATCTCCCTAGCTTTACAAAGAAAAGTTTATTTTATCTTCTGGGTGATATGGTGATAGAATTGTGCCATAGAATCTCAAAATCAGGGGAAGCATTTTGAAGAACTTTGGAAAAGTAGACATAATACCATTGAAGTTGGATGACAAGAGGGCTTAAACAACCTTGATAACATTGCTTCTGTAGTTGAATCATCTAGAAATTGTTTACTGTCTGTTGGCAGCAATGCATCTTATTACAAACCTATAGGAGTTTCATTCTATCTATAAATATTGCACTAAATGTTATATTGTTCATATAATATTGTTGGCTATACCATATTGTTCTCCTGGCCAATGCCAAGGCAAGTAAAAAAAAAAAAACAACAGTATCTCCAGTCTATTTCTTTTGCCTTGGTGTATCTTCTCTACCCACAGCTCCCTGTTTCCATGGTTGCCCATGGAAGAAGTACTTACCTGTCCAACTGCAGCCTTC
Source organism: Myiopsitta monachus (assembly GCA_017639245.1). Taxonomy (NCBI): domain Eukaryota; kingdom Metazoa; phylum Chordata; class Aves; order Psittaciformes; family Psittacidae; genus Myiopsitta; species Myiopsitta monachus. The sequence goes on along the minus strand of CM029918.1, from coordinate 59,172,194 downwards.
ATGGATATGTTTTCAACTTACAGTATATCAACGTCTTGCGGTTCCTTATTTCCACACCATTATAAAGATCCACACTGTTCTAAACATTCACAGTAGAGTAAGTGCTGTTGCTGACTCACTCTATCTGGCATGTTACTTGTGCCTCTCTGTGAAAACACAAATAAGTTGTATAATCACTCATTGCTCTGTTAGCATTGTTTTTTACCCCTCCTGAATCTAAGTAATTTTATTATTACTCTTTAGATAAATTGCTCCTGAGTTTCGTTGATGGTTTTGTTGTTTCTGTTTTATACTGGTACTGAATTTAAAATGATAACAGATTTCGTTCTTTATTCATAGGATTTGATTCACCCTGATTGTTACAGTATTTCTGCTGTTGACTGTTGTTGGTGAATAGTGTGGAAAGCTCAAGGGCGTTTATTTGACCATGAAATGCCATAAATAATAAACTGATATTTTTGTCTTAAGCTGGAGCTTTTTCATCCTCAAAGGAAGATATTAAAGTCAAAAAATTAAATGAATCTTTGAGTTTCATAACAAACTTCATGTCTTGTTATGCCACCCATAATGTACAAATATTAAGACCTACTAGGAGACTTTGGATAATCCCTCTCAAGATGCAAAAATAACTGAAGGAAACTTGGTATCAAAATGTATAAATTCTTTTATTTATTTATTTATTTATAGTACATGGTCAGGAAGCTTGAATAGTAAATGTAGAGAATTAATAAATAAACATTAAAAATAAAGATTTTAAAAGTCAGGAAAAATATAATATTTATATTAAACTTTGCTATTTAAACAGAAGGCAGGGCTGGTTTCTGTCAGAATCCATTATAAGCAAAATGTGACTTTAAATCACATTTTTATGATTTAAAGGGGTAGGGAAATAATACATGTAAGCGACAGAATATAATTCTTGGACTCTAGTCAAGGAATAAGTTGTTCAGCAAGGCACAGCAATGTAGTTAAATAGAAGAGCTGCATCAGTGACTGGTGGGTTTAAGGATGAATGAAATGACAGGAAATTTTAAATTGTGTCTTGAAGCCACTGCCTAGATTTGAACTATCCAGTTTATATTGTCACAGGCAAAAATTGCTCACATAATTTAAACGAAAGGAGTTTTTTGAATTATTAATATCTCGTACATGACATGCAATCAGTAAACTGTACATTCAGGATCAATGTAATACAGCAGAGAAACCACAATAGTATGCAGTTACAAACCACTAATAAACACTTCTGAATGTCTAAGAGCCCTTCTTCAGCTAACCCAGGCTGGCACTGCTCACACACATTCACCCACGCACATGCATGCACACACACCCGCCCATACCCACTGATGGGCAGTCTGTGCCACAAGCACTCTCCTTGTGGGGCAGTGTGGGTTCCCCAGCTCACAGAACTGCAAGAAACCATACCCAGGAGCCCAGCATCACACCTTGCACTCCCCCTCTGCCACCCACCCTCGTGCCACAGAGCAATGGCCAGTGGTGTCAAGCCATATCTGGGCTGCTATCTCCAGCTACTATGCTTGGTTATTTTTAACATGGCCAAGGTTTTGTTTATTTGATACATGTACACGGTTAATGCTTGCATTCTTATCTTAATAGTATAATTTTTGACAGGGTTAGGCCATAAAAGCATTCCTGCAATGTATTTTATATTTTTGGGAGTTTATATTCTGAAAATGGTATCCTTTTGTGTGACAATACAAACTAAAGTGCCCATAATAAAAGCCACCATCAGTGATTGTTAGTACTATGAAATTACATCTGTAATAAATAATGAAACAGATGTATTTCATGTTTTGTTTTATGAGTTAAATGCTCTAGTAAACTCCTAGGAAACTCTGTTAACAACCAAATTTTCCATTTCGATGATATGTTCGGGTGCATCTGATGCACAAATAACTCCTGGAGGAAAAATTCCCAATACTGATATTCTATGTGAAGACATGTTTCTGCTAGATCTGTGTGGGAGTCTTATCAGCGGAGAGCACATATCAAAATATTTCATGCTATGGTTTGACCCTGTCTTGTTACAGTCTGACTCTGGCTTCAGATGAAGTTGCATAATTCATGGCCAGTTTCAGAAGTAAATGGTGGATTTAACATGCCTGGTAGCCTTCATCTTGCTGAAAGGTAAGCTTACAGATGAGGGCACCTGCAAGCAGGCTTCACCTACGGCTGCTCAAAAATGTTTCAGAAGAGTGTTCAACTCCATAAATGCAGTTTTGTTGCAATGAAGTTGAGCTACAGGAACATTTCAATTTGGATTAAATGCTCCACATGAAAGTGTCAAAATGAATAATTTCATTTTTCTTGTTTCATTTTGATAATGCCAAAACATTTCATTTCAAAAGTATCACCCTGTTTCATTTGTCATTTAGATTATATGTTAATATTAATTCTAAGACAGTGTGTTTCGTACATTAATATATGTATGTATATGCACATTGCATATCTTCAAATACTACTGTACTTGAATTGCTGATATTATAGCATTTCTATGCTATCAAAACAGTTAGGATGCTGTCAACTGGAATTTATGCTCTTGAGACAAAAAGATATTAAAAAAAAAAAAAAAAGAAAGAAAGAAAAAAAAAAGTTAGCTCCAATTTGGAGTGGTGGAACGTCCAAAAAACTATAAAGTGGTATTTCTGGCCAGTGGCATCAAAGCAACCCCTTTTTTAATTCAGTCGATGCTGGCAAAACCCTTGCAGCAGGGTAAATAGCAAGGCAGTTACATTGGCAAAACACAGCACAAAGATACAACAGTTAGGGTCAGTATGTCTCAGTTTAAAAGAATCTGCCCACAGTTGCTGGTCACTTTTAAGTCATGGGGAAAAAGCTCAATGTTTCATGAAATCTCAGAGCTTTGGAGATTCAGAGGAGAGGTAAATTCATGGACATCATGTCTGTTTACCTTTCCCGTTAGCTTAGCTAATTAAGTTCAGACGTTAATATACATTAAATCATCCTTTCTCTTTTGAATGCCTGTGAAGAGCACTCAAGAGACATGATTAGTGTGTGAAAGCTTTTCTGCACAAAATGTCTGCAGTCATGACCACAGCAATTCAAGCTTACACATATCAGCCATCCAGGGAATCTCACAGCTTCCTGACAGGGATCAGGCAAGAGGATATATTAGGTAATAAAATCTCAGAAGTGCATTCAGTCATTGGCTCGTCTCCATCTGCCAACGAGAGTGAAAATGAGTACTGATTTTACTGTGATAAACATCTGCCCACGGGTTTCATAAACAGCAGGCCAGTGAATAGCCACCGTGTTTGAAGGATTTCACACACTATCCACTCAGAGCCATTTTGTCCTGTTACACACTACAGCAATCAAGATCATAATTAGACTTTTTTTATAGTAAAGATTTAACAGTTAAAACAATTTGGAAACTGCCTGATTGGCTGTTTAAGGTAGCTTCTGGAGTGCTGTGATGTCTCAAATGAGACACAAGACATTTAGGCTCAAACCCAATGAAAGTGCTGAGGAAAGTTCACACCACCCCAGGTATTACTTTCTTCAGTAATTTTTCAGTTACTTTCTTTAGTACTTTCACTTTCTTCTGTAGTCACAGACAAGGAATACACACACAGATATAAGCTGACACAAATCTCTACATCTTCCTGATAAGTTAAAATCTAGCTAATATTTTCAGAGGCCATAACAAATCACCTCCCCTTCATTTCCATGGCTTCTAAACTATTCACAAAATCTTCAGGTATTGTGGCAGCATTCAGCCACTCACATTTCTAGGGGATACAAATCAAATGTATTTGTTTTAATGTTTGCTCAATCAGTTTTGTTTATGTAATAACTAAAATGCATCTCCAAACAGCCACAAAGCTAACTCACAGAGCAGGTAAACCTCAGCAACAATTCATAGAATCGTGTTTAACTTCTTTCACTACCACTCCTAACATTGTTATGAAAGCTATTAAATTAACGGATTTCTGTGACTGCTTCATTTCCCATTTTAGCAAAAAGGCAAACAGCTAACACTGCAGAATTTTCATCAGCTAATGCCTTGTAGAAGATCCATTAGAAAGCCATTGGTATCTAATTGTCTAATCACAGTGAATGCCTAGGAGTGACATGGCTGTAATGGGATTAAAGTAGATTGTAGTGCACTGCCTACATTCTTTGATCCAGTCTAGAGATAGCAAAGACCTTGCAGGTCATTTCAGTTAATTTAACCAGATTCAGAAGCGAAGAAGGAAAAACTGCTTTGATTAATTAGGTTAAAGAGCAGACACTGGTTTGTTTACACCAGAAAGAGATAGAATGGACATTATGGCTGGAAAAATACACCATTAACTTGAAAATAATCAAACAGAGTGAAGACTTGTTGGCAGGATCAAAGTTGATTGCATACAAGGAGTGGTGGCATGATGAAGCAAGCAAAGATCTAGGTGTGCAGGAGGTGATGACTTATCAAAGATGTACACCTTCAGTCCAGAGTAATTTGACCTTATGGTCTGCACCTCCAAGGCCAGAAGTGGTCCTCTGCCTGATGAATGCCATCCTCTAAAGCTGTGCAAACTATCAGCTTAAGTGAGCAGACTTTTATTCAGTGACAGTGAACTTGCTCAATCAGTTTTGCTTGTGTAATAACTAAAATGCATCTCCAAATAGCCACAAGGCTGACTCACAGAGCAGGTAAACCTCAGCAACAATTAATTTTTAATTTCTTTCACTACCTTGCAGTGGATGCCATGTTAAAAATGGGAGCTGTTGCTTTGCTGAAACCATTTAAGACCCCTTGGAATGCTGCTTTGAAATCTGCAATGCCAAATGGAAGGATGCTCTACCCTAGCTTTCACCATGACAAGATGAGCAATTTCTACAAGCTCGCTGAAGATTCCCAGGAAACGAATTTGTCCCTTACCATCAGAAATCCCTTTCCCTCTTTCGATACTGTAAAGTAGCAATTATGCTATTGTCACAAAAGTGGGGACGGTACGTGTGAGGAAGGGATAAGTGCACGGCTGAAAATCATGAAAAATGCTCATATATTTAATTGTTGTAACTACAGACTCTTTATTCAACTTCTTAGTGGGGACATATCCGAAGTGATCTGTCAATGAGGTATTATTCTAAGAACTGAAAAGAGGCCCAATCTTAAAATAAGATTATATTGTGTTATCACATGATGATTATTCAAAATATTTCAATTTATCTAAGTGGTGCTGCAGTGTTTAGGATAATTACCGAAATGTATTATAGTACTTTCACAAGAGGAACAGACTACAAATCTGGCCTGCAGTCTAAGCATTTAGACTTTGTTTCTTACTCGTTTTGCACAATAACGGTGGCTGTGATGTGATTAGTGCTAGTTGAGACTCTTATAAATAATGTTTGCAAAAAATATTACCTTGCAGAAGAGGAAAAAAATTAAATGCTGGTTTTCACCTACATAAGACATGTTCAGATTGTTTAGGTAAATATCACCATTGTTCACAGCACATGTTATACCAGTACCCAAATTGAATGTTTCACTGGATATACTTTTCTCTTTTACATATTGTACTCATCTTGGAAACTCAGACAATTGCAAAATGGCCTGATCAGGTCATTTCAATTGATGGAATTGCATTCATGATGGAATGCAACTCAAAATTTAAAAATGCTTTTAAAAGTTGGAAAACCAAGGTTTTCTGAACTTTTGTCAGGCCATTTTACTCGGATCCATATGATAGTGGCTTTAACTATAAGTTAAAAGCTCAGCACAAGGCAAGTGTCACTCTCCACTGGAAGGTAGGAAGTGATTTTTTTAAGAAAATAAAACACTAGATGTATTTTATCAGCAATGCTAGTCTATGATGAAGTAAGTGGAGATACTTTGTGGTTTAGAAACAAGGACTTGAAAGTAGAGGGTGACACACAGAATATTGGCTATGACAAGCTGTCTCAAACAGGACGCATCACTCCTGCAGCTACATGGTATCTTGTCAGAATGTGTCTTCAGCAGTAATTCCCTCTTCTAAAGGCTGAGGGAAATGTTGGACCTACTCTGATTCCACAGTGTTGTAAGAGACTTCAAGGATTTACTCCTCATGCAAGTGATAATCAAAACAAAATTACATCTAAATGAATATGACTTGGGCAGGTTGCACCTGCTGGAAATCTGCTTCAGTAGTTTTAAATTACTTATTTGCTTACTTCAGCAACTTGGTAGCCTAAAACAGGCACTCTGGAAAGAAACATGAAAGATTAAGCCATGCATTTATGTGTTCATCTCCAGCCTTCAAAAGCTTGAAACGTGAAATCTGTGTGCAAGACTCAGCCCAATTCTTCAAAGTAAGTGGTTGCACTAGATCTAAAGAATCCACGTGTCACACAGTGTAATTTGTGTCTATCTGTGATATCGACTATGCTTATGCTCTATATACAAGCTGAAGTGCTGTCTAGCACTTTTAGTATGACAACTCTCTTTATAAATGGCCTCATTATTTCTTTTCTATGTTTAAATATACAAAAGCAATACCCTTAAGTGTACTTGTCCAGTAATAGGGATAATTCCCATGCCATGGAAGGAAGAGACTTGTGTCTTCAATTTATATTATTTCATTTAAAAAACAATAATAAGAAAAGGATTTTCTGGGGGGGGTTCAGTCATTTCTACATTGTAACATATAATGAGATAATTAGCACACACACAAAAAAAAAAAGAAAAAACAAAAAAAAAAATAAAAGACAAAGCTGTCTCTGCAACTTTTATACCTTTCAGACAAGAAATTCCAAGCAACTTTAAACTTTCTACCCTATGACAAAAATTAAACTTTCTGGCAGTACCTCTGTATTATTAGAGATAAAGCTCTGTACACAAGCAATGATATATTTCAAAGATAACCTGAGTAGACATCAAGATAGATATTTGCATCTTGAGTTATTTGTATCATGAGTTATTTGTACCTTGGAGGTATTAATTAACAAGGAGCAATCCAGTCCTACATTTCACTAACAAAGACTTCCTCAACAAGCAGATAGTGATGTCCAATACAGGAAAAGATAAAATTGGGCAGCTGGGCTTGGCTTTTCTCCCAGCTCCTAATCCAGGCAGGATTTAGATGGATGAGATGGGGAACTACAGACCACTCAGCCTCACCTCTGTGCCTGGCAAACTCTTGGAGCAGATTCTCCTGGAAGGCATGCTGAGGCACATGAAAAACAACAAGGTGCTTGGTGACAGCTAGCATGGCTTCGCTAAGGGGAAATCCTACCTGACCAATCTGGTGGCCTATGATGGGGCTACGGAACTGATGGACAGGGGTAGAGCAGTTGATGTCATCTATCTAATCTTATGCAAAGCGTTTGACACTGTCTCACATGACATCCTTCTCTCTAAGTTGGAGAGGCATCAATTTGATAGGTGGACCACTCAGTGGATAAAGAAGTGGCTGGATGGCCACACGCAAAGAGTAGTGCTCAATGGCTCAATGTCCATCTGGAGACCAGTAACAAGTGGTGTCCCTCAGGGATAGGTGATGGGATCGGTCTTGTTCAACATCTTTGTTGGTGACATGGACAGTATTGAGTGTGCCTTCAGCAAGTTTGCCGATGACACCAAGCTGTGCGGTTCAGTTGATACGCTGGAGGGAAGGAATGGCATCCAGAGGGGCCTTGACACGCTTGTGAGGTGGGCTGATGCCAACCTGATGAAGTTTAACCATGCCAAGTGCAAGGTCCTACAGCTGGGTGGGAGCAATCCCAGGCACAGCTACAGGTTGGGCAGGGAAGAGCTTCAGAGCTCCCCTGCAGAGAAGGACTTGGGGGTGTTGGTATATGAGAAAATGAACATGAGTTGGCAGTGTGCACTACCAGCCCAGAAAGCCAACTGTATATTGGGCTGCATCAAAAGGAGTGTGACCAGCAGGTCGAAGGAGGTGATCCTGTCCCTCTACTCTGCTCTCGTGAGACCTCACTTGGAGTACTGTCTGCAGTTCTGGTGTCCTCAACCTCAAAAGGACATGGAACTGCTGGAACAAGTCCAGAGGAGGGCTATAAGGATGGGCAGGGGACTGGAGCACCTCCTGTATGAAGATAGGCTGAGAAAGTTGGGGCTGTTAAGCCTGGAGAAGAGAAGGCTGCATGGAGACCTCCTAGCAGCCTTCTAGTATCTGAAGGGGGCCTAGAAGGATTCTGGGGAGAGACACTTCATTAGGGACTGTAGTGATAGGACAAGGGGTAATGGGTTGAAACTTAAACAGGGGAAGTTTAGATTGGATCTGGGGAAGAAATTCTTTACTGTAAGGGTAGTGAGGCACTGGAATGGGTTGCCCAGGGAATTTGTGAATTGGTGGCGGTGTTGAAGGCCAGGTTGGACATAGCCTTGGGTGGCATGGTTTAGTGTGAGGTGTCCCTGACTACGGCAGGGGGGTTGGAACTAGATGATCTTAAGGTCCTTTCCAACCCTAACTATTGTATGATTCTATGATTTCCCCTTAGTGAAGTCATGCTGGCTCTCACCAATCACCTTGATGTTCTTCGTGTGCCTCAGCATGCCTTCCAGGAGAATCTACTCCAAGATTTTGCCAGGCGCAAGAGTGAGACTGGCTGGTCTGTAATTACCCGGATCATCCATTTTCTCCTTCTTGAAAATGAGGGTTATATTTCCCTTTTCCCATTTATTGGGAGCTTTACCTGAGTGCCGTTATTTTTCAAATATGATGGACAGTGGCTTAGCAACTTCATTTGCCAGCTCCTTCAGGACCCACAGATGGATTTCATCCAGTCCGATGCACTTGTGTGTGTTCAGGTTTTTAAGATGGTCTCGAACCAGATCTTCTCCTGCAGTGGGCCTAGGGTCTTCATTCTCACAGTCTTTGCATCTGCCTTTCAAGACTTGAGTTGTTTGGTAAGAGCATTTGCCATTGAATACTGGGTATATATTCTTAAAAGCATAATCTTTCAGTAATTTTTCCCTAGCAGAAGACTCTAGAAGCAAAACAATTCCTCCCATTCATCCCCCAAACCCCTCCTTCACAAAGAAACAAACAAACAAACAACAAAAGCCAACAACAAACCCAAAATGTGTAAAAGATAACCCTTTTTATATCTCATGGAAGAGTAAAAGATCTAAGAAAAGTTAATAACTGAGGAGATAGTTGGAAATCATTCAAGTTAGGTTCTTTAAGTAAACAATTATTATTTTCTAACTGAATTGATTCATTTGCATCTTGGAGAAGGGGTAGGAAAAATAATAAATAAATAAATCTATATTCTAATGCTAGCAAGCTTTCACAGTAATGGATTTTGGTCTTCAGTATTTCTTCCTCTTTCAAGACATTTTTTTTTCATGACCGCTGATATCAAGTCTCTTTCCTTTCCGCATTTTGACAGAATGAGTTAATATGCCACAAAGAAACTGCAATTTATCACACTAAGAACAGTGTGGGATGTAATTTCTATTTCTCGAGTGTGTGTGTTTTCAAATAAAAAAATATTAAGAATAGATTTGCCAAAAAAAATTTCACAAGGTTATGGGTTCAGAGGTCTGGAGGAACATAAAATTAATAAAGAAGACTCTGTAGGAAGGTATTTAATAACACTTTTTGAAATAAAAGAAATACTGAATTCTTATGATATTCTTTTCACTGAAAAAAAAAATGATGGTACATTCTTCTGAATAAGAGATTAATAATTAACTGCTGTGGGAAAATACCATGTGAAAAAATGGTATTTTTCTGATAAATATATGTGTTAGTGAAACTAGGAATGCTACTGAAATTAAAATATTGAATCTGTATCTGTTGTGACTGTGACATTATTGCCCCTAGTTCTTCTATCTCAGAAATTATGAACAAAAGGTGTTAAAAAGGAAGGAGTTCATGCTAGCACTGAGGAACCCTTATTCTGACTTTGGATGAAAAGGAAGACAGGGACTACATGTTCATAAAAATGACAAATGCTGAGGCTGAATGAAAATTTCCCACACCCTATTATAGCTTCATCAATTTCTGGTTCATTTCCATAGTTATGTTTCAAGTAACCTAAATTCCCATTTTCTTTAATCAATTTCTGCATTCAGATTGAAAATGAATTTAGAAGTATGAACATGTTTTCCTGTTTTGTTTTTTTTTTTTTTCTATTATTATGTATATATTAGAGGATTCCTTGGTTCTCTGTAGCCCTGGAATCATTTTAAGATGAATTATAAAAGAAAAGAGAACAATTAATAGAAACTCTAAATGTCGGATCACTTTTTATCCTGGCTGTTGGGACCATTTGATTATTTTTCTGTTGCACATTTTTGGCTAGTAGCAGTCAATAATTGCTGATGGAAAAGCAGGCTGAGCCTTTCTGCTCTAAGCACGTCCAGTTCCTTCTTTCAAATAAATATTGTTAGCAAAGGAAGTCAAGCAGGAAACTGTCAAATATTAGGGCAATTTTGTTTCATTTCTGTGTTCTGCAAACAAAATTGTAGCACCTCTTCCTCCCCTTTTTCCCATTCTCCAGTTCTTTCTCCTGCTCCTGTGCCAGGGAGTGGGAAGAAGAAACACCTACAGTATTTGTTTCAAAAGGCTTTGGGGAAATATCTGTGAAAGCTTTGAGAAAGCAGATTTGAAGATGGTTAGAATGGGTTACTTTGGTTTGCTGTGCTCACTGTGATCCAGAAGTGGTATGTATAATGACCAGGCTGGAACTGTAACAATTTTTTCAGCTATGAACCTAACCCAGGCTTGTTCTTTAAAAAGCAAAGATGGATCCTGTATAAGACCATAATTTTGGAGCTTGTACTGGAGACATAGTTCAAATGACAACATTCTGTCTCTCTTAAGAACGTCCTTATACTGCTAAATCTTGAGAAGATTCATCATAATTGAAACATTCTTATTAATATTACTAACACTTTCATGGTTCTTTTAAATTTATTAGCCTTTCTGCTTTCTTGTTTTTTTCATGCTACACTGCTGTCCCCAAAAACACTCCTTGTTGCATTTGTCACCACATATATGCAGCTTAATTTATTTTTTGAAATTGACTAATTGTAAGAACATTGTAAGAATTTCACAGTTCTGTTGACCAGTTTAAGAAAGCATTTACATTTTTCTTCAAAACTAAAGCATTCTTGAATTAGACCTCAGGATAATACTCTATGAGGAAGAGTCCAGTAATTTAATGTTTGGTTCTACACTACATTACCAAAATATTGTAAAATTTTATTTGCTTTTGGTAGTTATTCCATGAGAAAATTTACCAAATAAGCAGTGACTCAGATGTCATGATGTCTACAGCTGATTATGAGCCTCTTCCTTTCTACAATAACACACTTTTAAGCTGAAAATTATTGGTAATAGAGCCCCCAAGTATGAATGTGGTTCAGGGAAACCTACTTATACAGTGCACTTTGCTAGGGATGTAGCTCCTTTTCAGTGACATTGTAACACTGCATCTTTATAACATTTGAAATTTTTCTTCTCGGACACTGTCCCATCTGTGGCAATAATATGTCACTTTTTTTCCTCTAGCCACAAAAGGCAATATTAAAATTATACTATTCAGGCAAAGAATACAAGTGCACTGGTCAGAAGTAGATATTAAAGAATGAAGTTGTTTACAAGAAGAAACTGAGAACTCCTAAGAGGAATATGACTCTTTCAAAGGTTAGGAGAGAAGGACTTGAGCAACGTCATGGTTTAAGCCGTATATCACGCAGTTTGCTCACTCACTCCCCCCTCTTTCTTCCCCCCAACTCCGAGGTGTGTGGGGGGGAGGGAATGGAGAGAAGAATCGAAAGAATGTAACTCCCACAGATTGAGATAAGAACAGTCCAGCAACTAAGGTACATCACAAATCACTGCTGCTACCACCAATAATAATAATGATAAGGGAAATACAAGGGAAGAGAATACAACTGCTCACCATCTGATGACCGAGCCATGAACTCACTCTTCCAGGTTTCTGCTCCCAGTTTTTCCATCCTGAGCATGACGTATTGTGGTATGGAATACCTCTCTGGTCAGTTTGGGTCAGCTGTCCTGTTTCTGCTTCCTCCCAGCTTCCCCTCCTCCCTGTCAGAGCATGAGACTCAGAAAGTCCTTGGTCAAACCAAGCATTCTAAGCCGTAACTAAAAACATCGGTGTTATCAGCGCTGTTCCCAGGCCAAAAGTCAAAAACACAGTGCTGCACCAGCTACTAAGTAGGAGAAAAATGACTGCTACTGCTGAACCCAGGACAAGCAGGGTCACAAAGCCAAAAAGACTGGAAGAGCCTCTCTATCAACAGCACATTTGTGTGCTAGTAGAAGGTAATTGCTAGTGTAAAACACAATGCCTGCACGGTTAGCTACTCTCCACATCTCGCATCTAGTGAGTTCACAGGCTTTATCCTGCTCAATCATTTCTTTTTTCCTTTGGGTTCAGTTTGCATATTTTGCTATTTTTCATAAGCTTTTGTCTTCAAGTCTAATGTCACTATATGAAGTCAGAGAGCAATAATTTTCAAACTCAATAGTAATCCTTTCTCTAGAGGATTCAAGATTTCTACTAATGGAAGCAGAATAATTTCTAAGGGAATATTTTGAACTGTTTAACAAGAGTAAAAAATGAGCTGATATTCATTAACTTCCAGGTTTTTCATTTGAAAGTAAAGAATACAAATCACTTAAGGAAGACAGATGTGAGAAAAGTACTACACAGGAAGGTACTTAAACTCAGAAAATTACTTCTAAGTGACTATGCAAATTTGGTTGCTTTTTTTTTTTAAGAGTCACCTCTTTTGCAACACACCTGAAAGGAATATACTGGATAATGTACATTAAATAAAATGTTATTGATTTGCCTTGATATAGTTTAGGTAAGTCAAATACAGATATTATAAAGCACATGTAATGTACTATTCAGCAAAATTATCAACCCAGTACCTCTTTGTGCATCAAGGAATATAAATATCCGGATAAATGCATGAAAGACAAAAGGACTCATTCCATAATCTAGAGAATATGGTGAAGATACAAGATCTATATCAAAGTGGATTATTCTTTACATGGAATAAGAGAAAACAGGAAAAAAAAAAGCACAAGAATTTGCATAGAATGTTTTTTATGCAATTCTCTTTAAATAGACATTTGGAAGACAAGTGAGATTTTAATGTTTTGTTTCAGCAATTAATGCATTTAAGACAGGTGCATTTTTTATTATGTTTAGATCATACCTGTTTGTTGAATTGCATTTGTTCATGCTATTCATTCATTTGTTCATGAAAAAAGGTGATTTTGTTAGGACCTGGTGATACAAAGGACTGATCAACCTGTACTTGTTATCTGTGAAATGGTGGAAATTTCTTTAAAAGGACATCGCAGACTCACACATGTCCCAGTGGCTGTTTTGAAAAAGCTGGGTAGGAAATACATAAAAAGTGAACGAGGTGCAGAGGCCTATGTGGATAAGGAAAAAGTAGTGATCTTCAGAAACTTTCACCTTTTTATCCAGCTCATCTGAATTCAGGATATTCAATGAAGCAACAAAAAATGAATAGTTGTTTACCAGGTTACATAATACAGACCTATGTGTCTCATCAATGATGTGTGATAATTTTATTACCTAATCCACGAACTTAATGGGCAGAGCTGTTGTTGGTTGCCTCAACAGTGTCATGTCCATTTCATAGGGTCAGGTTTGCTTGGAGCTGTTCAACAGTTCTCAGCTATTGTCTCCTCACAGCAGAAGTGTTACTTTAGTCGTCCTGGAGGGAATTTCACTCTCAAAGTATGAGCTCAATAACAGTAGCCCTGCTTCTTGTCCTTTTCACGCACTTCCTTCCGCCCTAGTGCTTATTAGTGTTTGTGTGTCGCTCCACAGATATACTCAATCCTTCTGATAGTTACTCTTACATTCAATTGAAATGGTGATATTTGAATATCAACTGCAATATCTCAAGTTTATGAAAAATTTCTTGGTCATTCATCAAATTGCAGCCTAGACTGAGGCATATTTTACCAGCAGCATATAGAAAGAAATATGGTTTCTTTCTCTGTACATTTTTTCTTTCTTTTCTTAATTACTAATTAAATTATTTAGAAAAATGAAACCAAAAATTTTCTAGATCATTTTGACAGCTCATGAACTGCAGTGTAAAATAGGATGTTTATGAGATTACCTCTGTATGTTTGCTTACCAGGAGAAATACTGAATATGCTTTTTAAGTTTCTTCAGTAGCAAAATTATGAGCGATGCCTTTCTTGATACATCATTGCATGAATACGCTACACCAAATTAAATAGAAAAGAGATTGGTACTTGGGTTTCTCACACTCCTGGTGTTGGACTGGCACATGTGGTTTTATGCATCACCTTATCTATATGCTCAGATCTCAAAAGACACAAAGACTGACTACTTCTTTAGGTCATAAAAATATGGCTACCGCTGAATTTTCACATATGTAAGAATACCCATTTGTCTTGCTTCTTTTCTTGTGTCAATTGAGTTGCCAAGTTCAACAAGTCTGACAAATGTTCCAAGGTGATGTTGCTCCATTTATATTTCTGAAATTAACTCCCAATTTACTGAACAGTGTAGAAAAATTTAACAGTTTGTTTCTCTTGGTTTACTTTTTCTAGTGCTGAGTTGTTTTTTGAGCACTGAAAATTTAGAGAGATGCACAGGAACAAGAAGTGTTAGTCAACCTAAATGTCAGAAGGAATACACATTCAGGGGTTGAAAGCCCCCCTGAAAACACAATCCCAACTTTTGGAATACATTTACAATAGTAATTATAAAACACTAAACCAAGGTATTGACAGCTTCTCTGCCCACTATTGTGCACTTGTAAAACAGTGTTTAACTAATAAAGATTAAAAATTCTTAAAAATTATGAAGAAAACCCCAAAACCATAAAATCATGTATTCACACCCATTCAACAGTACAAAAGATTATGCTTTAAACGTCAACAACTTTTGTTCTCTTACTAATAAAAGCAAACCCAATATTCCTCAGTAAAACTAAATACTGTTTCTTAAATACTGCAAATCAATTACTTATGGACAAGTGAGCTCATCTTGCTAATCTATAGCCTTTTTAACCTTTATAAACTCCTCTGAATATACAAACTGCCTTGCTGCACATTGATCCTGAAACAAAAAATTATTAGTTTTTAAATGAAAGAACTTTTATATATATTTACTCAGACTAATTCATTACTTAAACTGGGTTAATACAGTGAAGCTTTTTCCATGCCGGGGGGGTACGAACCAGATGACCTTTAGGTCCTTTCCAATCCTAACCACTCTATGATTCAAACTGTATATTTAGTGAAAACGTATTGCTACGCACAGTATGAACCCTGAGAGAAATGTATGTATAGAATAAACCACTTGTTTACTTCATTTGCTATACAAAATACATTGACACACATACAAAACCCTTGAAATGCAGATATGTGGGAACACTGTATATTTTAAAAGGTTTTCCCGTTGTAGTATCTCTAATTGCCTAAGAACTCTACCTTTATGATTCAAATATTATTCCCATGCTATGATCCAGATAGTTCTAAAAGCTTGCAGAGACTTGATGCTAAATTTATTTATTCTTTATGTAACTTCTGATAACCAACACAAATTTATATTACAAACAAATAGTAACTTCAACCTTTTATTGGGAAAATTGGAAATTCAGAGTAATATTTGCCTCCCAGTCTACCAACTGAAATCATCAACTGCCATGCTCTAGTTTCCAGAAGGAAAAAAAAATGCTTTAGCTGTTGCTAAGTTACACTGAATACCTACTGAATTACACATGAAACCTATGTTAATTCCAAATACAGTCATTATGAGTAGCAGTATTACAAAGAATACTGAATAGATTCAAAAAAATAGAAGACCAAATTAAAGAACTGCCATCACCTTTTGCAACATTTTCTTCAGTCTTTCTGGACTATTTTTTTTAAAGATAACTTAGCTGCAAGGTAAAAAAAATAAAAGAAATATAATTAAATAGTCTTATTGGTTCTTTTACAGTACAAGCCAGTTCTCTGTGGTACAGGTAGCAACTAAAATTTCAAAGTACAAACCAGAGAATGAAAACAAGGAAGAACAACTGGACTGTGCTGATATATATGAGAAATTCAACCATAAAACAGCTATATGTTTCTGTGCTTTTAAAACATGTTCTAACTTGTCACTGTTTCTTTTGCCACTGCTGAAATTATGCTTTAGACTGAGCCCAAGGACGTTTTCAAGTAGGAAACCTCATACCAAGCAGATGATAGTAATTACTCCTAATTAACATGGTCCTGACACTCTGTTGTGGTTTAAGCCTCACCCAGGCTAATAACTCACGAAGTTTTAGTCACTCACTCACTCACTCACTCACTCACTCACTCACTCACTCACTCCTCTCTTTTTCTTCCCCCAGTCCCTGGGGGATGGGGAGGAGAATTGAAAAAAAAAATGCAACTCCCACAGGTTGAGATAAGAACAGTTTAGTAACTAAGGTATAACACAAATCACTACTGCTACCACCAGTAATAATACAAGAAAATACAAAGAAAGAGAATACAACTGCTCACCAAGCCTGACCCAGCCAGTGCACCCCCCAGCAGTGAACCCCCCCCCCCGCACCATCACACCCTTCTGGGTCTCTGCTCTCCATTTTCACATCCTGGACATGACGTGCTGTGGTATGGAATAACCTCTTTGGTCAGTTTGGGTCAGGTGTCCTACCTCTGCTTCCTCACGGCTCCCCCTCCTCCCTGGCAGAGCATGAGACTCAGAAAGTCCTTGGCCAGACAAAACACTGCCAAGCAGTAACTGAAAACACTGGTGTTATCAGCGCAGTTCCAAGTCCCAAAAATCAAAAACACAGTGCTGCACCAGCTACCAAGGAGGAGAAAAATGACTGCTACTGCTGAACCCATGACACACTCCTTTTTTGTGGCTCAGTAAGTTGGAGCAGCTCTGACAGTTCTGCAGCAGGCCAGAGCTACACCCACTTCCAGTATTTTCCTATGTAGATATACTGTATTTCAAGAATGCAAGGAAAACAAGTCTAAACCATGTTCACAGTGAAGTTGTATAAATTTGTCAGTGAGTTATATGCCATTGTTGCTCCAGTAGTACGAGCTGAACTCAAGACATCACATCCAGGCCTTTGCCTTATGCTTTAGTGGCCTGCCTAGTTATACCAGCTTGGACTGCCCACAAGGCCAAGGAAGTTACATAGGACGTTTATGAATTCCCAAATATATATTCTTAGAAACTTAGTTTAAGATGCTCCCACTGGGAGCCAGAAGTGGAAGGACTTCCCGTGCTTCAAATACAGGAACAATGGAGGTTGTTACCCAGCTGCATATAAGGCATGTCCTCCATTAGTATGAGAGCACTGGAGATGATAATGCTGTAGTTAATAACTGCATCAGTGCATATCATATTCTGTCTTTCTCTTCTGCTAAAATTCTGTTGCAACTGAAACGAATATTGCTATTTGCCCTTGTAAGCCATATACCTGTGCCTATGATAGTTCTAGTGTGTTGCTGCCAGCAAAGCTGCAGTCCTTATGGGGTCTGCCCTCTCTTTGCCTGGTATTTCAGACCACAGGTTCTGGATCCATGTAATTCACATAGCTGTACTAGTAAGAGTGCTGTCCAGCCAATAACAAGTGTTAGAAAATACCATTTAATAGATTCCATAAGATCTGTTTTATGCTGCCAGTGTAATTACACCACAAGTTTGCCACTGATAACTCACACTCTAGAACAGAACAAACTATTTCAGTTGGAAGGGGCCCACAATGATTGCTTAGTCCAACTGCCTGAACAAGTCAGGGCTGACCAAGTTAAAACACGCTAAGGGTCTTGTCCAAATGCCTCAATAACTGACAGGACTGGGACATCGACCACCTCTCTGGGAAATCTGTTCCAGTGTTTGACCACCCTCTTGGTAAAGAAATGCTTCCAAGTGCTCAGCCTAAACCTCCCCTGGCACAGCTTTGACCATTCCTACATGTCCAATCGTCATATAACAGAAAGAAGAGATCAGCACTTCCCTCTCCACTTCATAGGCAGCTGTAGAGAGCAATGAGGTCTCCCCCAGCCTCTTCTTCCCCGGACTAGACAAACCCAGTTTCTTTGGCTGCTTATCTTATGACATGCCTTCCAGCCCTCTGCTAAAAGTGTTACAGCAACCCTTCTGAAAAGTGTGAGTCTGATGTTTCTTTCTTATTTTATCAATCACCAAGATCCATTGTACTATGTCATGATTTACAGCTCTTGGTTATTAAATAATTGCAAAGGAAAATCACTGGTTAGACCTCTGCCACTCACAAGAGTGAAGATGTGTTTAAGGAGTTTAGCAAACAGAAGTTAAGGCTTAACTATTTGAATGTAATATTCAACTAGGCCATTGATCACACAACTGATAACACACTGTAGATGGCAGGTGTGCAAATCCAGTCACTCTCAAATTTTCCAAACCATATGCCAAAGCATGGTGTAGTCTATGATCCAGAATGCAAATATCACACCTGAAATAGTCATAATTTGACTCACTGCAGTGCTGACGAACATACTGTTTTGTTCAGGTATTTAGAAGGATGAGCACAACAAGCTATCAGCAAATAGCAGTTTTTCTTGTGCTCAAGTAGAGCAATTGCCAGTTCTTGTCAGAATTCTCTGAAGTGAGGCGCTGACTGCCACAGGTTCTTCACAATCCTGCCTTGGCTAATTTGCACAAATGCCACATTTCCACTTACTCGTTCATATTACATTTATAAAACATGGTTGTTGACCACTTCTGGCATTTTACCATACATTCGCAAATACTTTTCAGACTGATTCCACTGAAAATATTAAAAGTCAGACACAGTCGTGCTCTTCAGACAAATCTGCTTTTTGTATTCCAAAAACCTCTGAGAACTTGTCTTTGGGCAAGGTAGTCTGACCTTATTTTTGCCTTTGAAAGATGTAACTTTATTGCTTTGTAACTCCTTTTTCTTTTATTCTATGTCCTGACTTATTGGCAGACACTGATAAACACTGTAATATTTTACACATATTTGCTCTACCTCTTTTCTATCACCTTGTTCAGTAGAAGTGCTCAAGTGAAGATCTGCAATGAGGGTTTATCTTACATTCCTGTCAATGAGTTTGGAGTTACACTTCTGAAGTTTTAAGATGAAAATTTGAAGGCTTTGTGTTCCAAATGTTGAGGTTTTGTTAGGAAAACTGTAGCCTTATATGCTGGTTGTATGCTGCTGGACCTATACAAATGCTTATTATTAGCAGCTTACCGTGCTTACTAGTAGTAGCAAAATATGTCTTTCTGTACTGCCATTCCTTGAATTCTTTCTCCAGTTATGCCTGTCTTTTAGATGCAGAGAAAGTGTCTATCAGTTTGATTATTATTATATTCCGTTTCCACTGAATTTCATATTGGGATTTTTTTTTTTTCAGAAGCAATGGTGTCCTTCAAATTCGGTGCAAATCATCACACTGAAATAACTTATTTCTTGCTTTACATTCATTCTTTCAGCACCTGTCTTTCCATTTCTCAGACATGGTCTCTGAGCTTTATTAACCTCACTGTGTATTTTAACTGGTCATCATCTCAAATAAAACTTTCAGCACTTCTGGATGGTGTGGGACTATTAAAATCTATATTGTTTTCAGTGTTTTGGATCAGATACAGTGCTTTTTTTCTAAGGCATGATCAAAGTAATTCATATGTGCTACTCTGATTTGCATTTTGTTATGATTCAGTTTTAGGTGACATTTCCTGCATTTGTAAACACTGATTAAGTTTTTGTTGTGCATTGTTCCTGTGCTGCAATATACTGAAATGTCATAGAAGTTACTTTGACTTCCATCAGACTTTCTAGCATGTCATTCTCCTGGAATATCTCTTGTGTAATTGAGTACTGTATGCTGAATACTCTTTTGAAGTGCCGTCTGAAGAGTGGTAAAAGTGGTTATCTTATTATTTATTCTTCCTGCTCTACCTTTACACTTTGGGTCTGACTGACTTGTTCATTTGGAAGTGATATTGCAGTCTAAAAAGCAGGGGTGTCAAGTTTTCTCATTTTGTTTCAAATGTCTGCCCATCTAGTACTTACTCATCTTCTGCAGTCATCAAGCTTATCTCCTTAGGTGGTTCCCCCGTTTTCCTACTAATCAATACTCAGATATATAATGCCAGAATTCTTTGTCCTCTTTGGCCCTAGCTATTTGTGACAATTCATATATTACAGGCAACACTGGAAACACAGGTTTAGAAAGTTTGACTTGTCATTGTTCTGGTAGATATCTTGTGCAACCTAATGCCTCATCAAAGTACTACTTTTCTTGTTTTCGTGACTTATGTTTACAGATAACCCGTGTAGACTCCATAAACAGATCTGGCTTTATTTACTGATTTCATTTAAGGGTTTTGGCTAGATACTTATTACATAGGTATCTAGTCATTGACACTTTCCTTGAAGATATTATTAATACTCTGTATGGACTAAATATTCAATAAGTGTGGCAAATCATATCAATACAAATGTTAGCAGTTGTGTGCTGTAATCTACCTCTTTCTTAATTCAGTTTCAAGGATGCGATTACTTTCATGTTTTAAAAGCTCTGTGATCTTCTTTGGGCCCATTTTAAGATGGTAATACATAACTTTGTAATTCTATACTTCTCAATCTACTTACAACCAAGGACATGACACGACTGCTGCCAAGTTCCTCTTCTGCAATGAATCCTGCTCTTACATCCCACTGTATGCCTTGTACTGTTCCAATGGTGTATGCAACACATGCATGCCAGTAAGTTTGTGCTGTGGCATGTCATGATCATCTTCCTTAGGTTTGCACTTGTGGACTAAGACAAAACTGATCCTTGCTACAGGCCTGTCATGCCACTGCTTTGGCTGTATTTTTTTCTTGGAAAAATGCACATAGTATATACTGAAACTTTCACTCCTTTCTATCTTCTGTGCTTGCTCCCTCGTAGCACCACATGTATGGCACTATTGGCATTAGCAAGAAATCTCATCTGTTCTTCAGATGTCTTATGTACTCTTCTGTTTGGAGAATAAATTTTGTCCACAGTATTTTTTCTTTAGCACCTACTGAGCTTGATCTCATTAGGGATGATCTCTTATATTATTTTATACTAATATATGAAATCTATGTAGCTAGATGTCCCCTTCTTAAGTGTCAAAGTAGGACTTGGTTCCCTGCACAGAAAACTTTGCTTACTAAGGATTGCATTTCTGCTCCTTGAGCTTAACTTTAGACATTCATTTCTGCAGAGATTGCCCTCTATTTGTCCTCAAATAACACCTCAATTACCTTCTTTAATTTGAATAATTTTTTTAGGAGCTTCCGATGTCCAGTTTCATAAGAACCTTCTTTCATGGTTTTCCACATTCACTGCATGTTTGTTTGGTTTCTTTCTTCCTGACTCTTCTTTATGTTTTTCTGCTTTCATATGGAAGTATTGACTTCCACAGTGCATGAGAAACATATGTGGGTTTTTTTCTTACAAAATATTTGAACGAAGTTCTTTCTTTGATAATATTGCTGAGGTGTTTCACTCTAGAAGATTTTATGTCAGAAACAGTTATAGAAGTAACATTACAATTTGTTATGCAGTTTGATTTGTTTTGGAATTACCAATATGTCTGTATGAAATAGTTTTTCAAATCCAGACCAGGTTTATGCAAGGCAAAGAACAGAATCTTGAGATATTAGAATGTTGATTGATGAGAAATTATGCAGGTGATTCTCAAAATAAAGAAAGCAAATAAGAAAATGCAGGGGTGTGGGATAGGTGGGGAGTATAACTGAAGAGAGAAAAGAAAGTGTACACTAGCCTTAAGGAAGAAAGTTGTTCATGAGTTCTATGTACTCTTTGTATAACAAAAAAAATCTGATAAAGGAAAAGCTGTATAATTTGGTGTAATTTGCAGGCTACTTTAAAAGATCAGATCCTACTGTAAAGATTTCTTACCATCACATTTCCAATCTCCTTCTAAAATGTGTTCTTATTCCATTCTTGAAGGCCTGACGAAAAAGGACCAAATTTGATGTTTTGCTATCAAATGATTTTTCATACATAATAAAGTGGGCTTACAGTATTAAACCCAGCATTTTGCTTATCTCCCAGATTTTCCAGACAAATATTCCCTTTGCAAGGAAAATAAAGTAGACATACTAGATTTTTTTTATTTACAAAGATAAATCAAAAAATATTGGACCTTTTCTGTCCAAGTCTGGTAGCTTTAATCCAGCAGAGATTAAAACTTCATTTATGATAAAATATTGTTATTTAAGTCCCACAGAAAGTGACTCCTGCACTGTAGTATGGGAAAAATTTTACAGCTACAATCTGCCAAAGTCTAGAGCAGCAAGGGAACACTTCCATTTTCAATGTTACTTTCAGAACTATAGAATTAAGGTTTCAGGAAGATAAAGTAACATGTGACAGTTCAACATACTTCATATTTAATCTAGGATTATCAAATTAAAACCTTAGTTTTGTAATAACAGTCCTGCTGTGCATTATAATTTCTTCCAGCAGATAAGATCCTTGAGGGAAGTTTGCTTCCTTACATAGGCCTAGTAATTACCTGTTCTCTGTCTTGAATGCCATGTCAGATCATGATCTTTGTTTATTCATTATTCCTCTGATTTTACCATTATGATTAATTTTTAATCCACCATTGTCTGAACAAGTCTAAGCACCAATACTTTTTCTACTTCATAAGTGACAGAAATGTCTATGTGCTTCAAACTAGTGCATTTATTGAGTCCATTTGCTTTTTATCATCCTGTAAGAAATACTTTCTTGTTCACACAGCTGGGTATTTCAGGAAATACTGTATCAATAAATAAACAGTCACACTTCCTGCCCCTACCCCCTAACAGTCCCTCTGGGCTTGAAGAGTTGCATATAACCTCCCTGTAATAACTGAATTTCAAAACATTGCTATTATAAACCCTGTTTGCTTTTTATCCTTAGGACACTGACACATGCAATTTTCCTCTCTTGATTGTAGTCATTGTGTTGTGTTGAGAGCCAGAGCACAAGCAAGAAACTGCCCAATAAAATATCATCCTTCCTCTATCATTCTCACTGTCAAGAATACCTGGGATGAATGCCTTGGCTTTGTCTTGCAGAATAAATAACAACTTGATTCCTTTTTTTAAGACATATTTTCAATTACTTTTCCCAAGTTTTATTAGAAAGAGATTTCCATCTCTTCTCAGCAAGGCAGAGCCAGAAAAAAGAGGAAAGCCCTAGAATTATGAACATGAAACTATAAGTTATTGAGTAAACAACATGAGGCTTTGCAGTTTTATTGCATGAGAGTCAGCCAGAGAATGAATCTTTGCGAGGGATGATTTGTGGAAATGTCAAATAGTAACACTCTCTACATTCATGACCTTATCCAAATTTTAGCCCTGGCAGCCACTTCTGTGAATGACTCAAACACAGGCTCAGATTCACCAAGTTTTAAATCAGTGTATCAGTGGGGAAAAAATCAGCATCCCTTCTTCTACCACCAGTCTTTTCAGGCTCCTTGCTTAATTATCATGATTGCTGCACAGGATTAGAACTGTTTTTGTGTCAAGATCAAGGTTTGATAACATTAATTTGACTATTCGTTGAATACCATCAAATAAGATACCTTTTTTTCCAAGGCCAATTGACTATCTTACTGTGGTACTGTATCAAATCCAATTACTCACATAGCAGATGGCTCTATATGACTCCAGCTAGATTTATAACATATTAAACAAGGTCTAACCATTTCTGATATTACTTTCCAAATTGCCAGGTGCATTGTAAAAATGCAGACATATTGATATAGTCGAATAAGTGATAGCCAAACTATGACTCTGCAACCTTGTCTGAGGTTTTCTCAGATATTTGTGCTAAACTTGACCCTACTGCTCGTTGTCATAAAGAACCTGGGGATGACAGATGTCTTTTCTGAAGTGCATTTCCATTCTTTTTTGGTTTTTGGGCCTCTGGCATCAACTTAGTACATCATGAACAGTAAGCTGAAAAGCAAACATTAGCAAGAAGAAGAACACAAAAAAAATGAGAGAATGAAATTGTAAAAGGTCCTAGAAGGAGAAAAAAAAATGGGAAGATAAGAGTGTAATTGAAAGAAAAAAGATTCAGTGTAATATCAGAAATTAAAATAAAAGGAAAGGGAAATCTTGACAACTGTGAAGACCATTTATTGAGGATATCATAAATAACTTTAGCTCACCCTGAATGTATTTCACAGTGTGGTGTGATGTCTTCACTGGATTCTGAAAGAATTGCAGGCACACAGCAATATATCACAGCCAAAGCCACTTTTTTACTTAGACTTCAGGTATCATGTCCAGATTGGCAGTAACAAAATATTTTTTTCTAATAATAGTAATAATTTTCTAATAATATGAAATTTTCTGTTGGCATTGGGTTGCGGAGATTCTTTGTATGTATGCCTACATACCATGCCCTTTACTATGGACAATCATTCATTTTCAACAAGTCATTAAAAGCCCCCTTCTTGAAAGAAAAGTATAAAAGTACTGTAAAAGATACAGATATGTGCTTTCATGTCTGCATGTGCAGATATTTGTACTCAGGGATGGAAAACGTAACAGTTTTCCTCATTCCTTTTTCTTTAGGTGTTTGTATGTCACTTTCTTCTTGGAAATATTCTCTTCATTGACTTCTTCCAACTCAGTCATTCTGCCTCTTTAAAATACCTCTTTCAGTTATTTCTATCTCCTTGAGCAATCCTAAAAACACTTCCGAGTGATTTTTTAATTATTATTTTTTTTTTAGTTTGTTTTCAAAAAAGAGATACAGTGTCAAAGTCATGATGCAGTCATCATCATAGGCACACTACAGCCTGTGTCAGTATAGCTTCGGATTTTGTATTCCAAATCATTTGAGTTCTACAGCCTCATACTTAATTTATTTATTACTTCTTACCTCATAATTGGGTTCCACTCAGTAGGAATTACCGCCTTTGGAGATGCAAGTTGTGAGGACATTATGAGTTAGTACGACTGGAAATCAAACAGATGGAGGAGAAAGATTTTTTCATCTATGTTGAGGAGTTCTGCATGTATGTGAACACTACCCTTCAGGAAAAAGTCAGAAAGAAAAAGGAATAAGATACAAGCATGGTGATACAGCGGAATTCTGACCAACTAATGAGGTGTCTGGTCTGCACAAGAATGGGTTGAAACTACATTTACGTTTTCCTGAGGATATGAGAACACACATTTATTAGGGAGGGTAAGATACTGATTCTGTCTGAAATGAGCAATGCATTTACAACTAATACAGAAGTATGAAAAACTTTATACATCTGTACTGGCAAGGTAAAATTCTGTCATCTCAGTTAAGCAACACTTATGTTTTCAATGTGTTAAACTGAGTTTTTGGCCCATTAAGAAAAGGACATGTCTTAGGTCAGAGTTTGTTGTTCAATTAGAATCTTATTCAGAGAAAAACATTTCAGAGGAGGTATTAAAGAAAACAAAACAAAACAAAACAAAACAAAACTTAAATGCAAATGGCATTATTTTCTCTTCCAAGAAGTTAGCATCTTACTGAGCTATGTCACTAAACCTGAATTTTGATTGGCACTAGGCACGACATTGCAGACACAAGACAATGTATTGAATGCAGATTTTGTTTGGGTTGCATTCAAGTAAACAGATAACACACAGCTATTTTGTGATTTACCAAATGTTATGCACAAAATAATTTCCTCCATTAATTCAATATTTATCACAATAAGGTAATTGTGAGCTTTTAGACATCATTTATTAATGCAAAAAAAAAATTTACACAGAATTTTATTTTCCTTGATAGAGACCCTACTCAGATATTTATTTTTATTATTATTCATATTCTTCTCTAGATGTAAAATATGCTGAACATTGTAATTTAACAATGCATCTGTGATAATCACAATGAGAAGGTCTACACTTCAGGCTGAGATAGATTATTATAGGGAAAGCAGTGAACCACTTCCTGTAGCAATTCCAGTTTATGTACAACTCATCAATTTTTTAAGAAAAGTATTGACCTTACAACTGAGTTATCATCATCATTTAACTAGTGCTTTTCATTCCTAAACTGCTTTTAACAGATAACGAACTATCTATGAATGATAAGTTATCTGTGGCAGAATGCATTTAAGTTGCTCAGCATGACCTTCAACTAGAAAAAAAAAAAATCAGAAGTGACATTTGCCAGTATTACTTCATAAAATGAATTTTGCTCAGATAAGAATGCCTAATTCCAAATCAGATCCTGAGAATAACCAAATAGTATTCGTGTAATTATTCTCTTCATCATGAAAGGAAATATTTTTTACTAAAGTAATTGTATTTGGAAAATCAGTTTAACTTCTAAACAGAATACCATACTTTGACTTCATAGATCATAGATCATAGAATAGTTAGGGTTGGAAAGGACCTTAGGATCATCTAGTTCTTATCCCTCTGCCATGAGCAGGGACACCTCACACTGAGCCATGTCACCCAAGGCTCTGTCCAACCTGGCCTTCAACACCGATAGGGATGGAGCATTCACATCTTCCTTGGGCAACCCATTCCAGTGCCTCACCACCCTTACAGTAAAGCACTCCTTCCTTATATCCAATCTAAACTTCCCCTGTTTAAGTTTGAACCCGTTACCTCTTGTCCTATCACTACAGTCCCTAACAAAGAGTCCCTCCCCAGGATCCTTACAGGCACCCTTCAGATACTGGAAGGCTGATGTGAGATCTGTTCATCTTGGCTATTTTAAGAGAAGGAAGAGGAAAACCACATAATTACTTGTGAAGGCAGCAACAACAACAACAAAAAATAAAGTAAGCAAATTTTCTAGAAAGGCTGATTAGAAGGAGTTATGCTGCACTGTTCATCAGTATAATTTTTTGAGCTGGTGATTTCTAAGACTAACAAAAAGAATACTACATAGTATAAATGGCATCTTGATGTATTCTTGTCTATATGTATCTGCTTCCTGACCACCTGTAAGGGAAGAGCTGTGTGAATTAGTGAGCAAAATAGTTTTGCCTCATATTGTCCAAGAAACCGGAAGGAGGTGTGGGGTGTTTTTATTCAGCTAATTTTGTTTTCTATGAAGCTCTCATTCCCTAGGTTTTCTTCAGGAAACAAGAACTCCATGTTGTGTCTCCTGTGCATGTTCGGAGTTTAGGTCTAAAACCCTGTAATAAAGACCAAGGGGAAGCAGATACCTTGACAATAATAGATTATTTGAGGGACCGGAAGAAATCGTTTGCTGACACTTTGCAGAGGCTGGTGATGTTTCTCTCCTGAAATCAATCTGTGTTCTGTAAATAAATTGTTAATAAACATGCCTGCTTACTGGCATTAGCCAGAGAAACAGATAAAATCCCCAGACAATTACCCTGATGTTCTAGGAAATAGGTACGTGGCTGATTTGCAATCAGATACACAGGCTGTCTGTCCTTCGGGGGTTTTCTGAGGGAATGCTTTCTGAACTGCATACATATCACCCTATCAGGACGGAAAAAAATAAATGCACCTCAGCAACCTGCAAGGACTTTGCCTGCAGAGGGTCAAATGGAAAGGCACAAGGTGACAAACTTTCATACTCACTTTCCTGAGAGTCACAGAATTTGCTGCTACCAAACCAGGTCTGTCAAAAAAAAGACAGCTCATGAAAGTGGAATGAGAGAAAAAACAAGCTTATGATGGTTCTACTCAGCCAATTGAAGCAAAGTATTTGATTTCAGCATTTATATCGCCAGCAGTTTACACGACACTTTGTAGATGGGATTTCTTTCTAAATCATTTCCATGAAAGGCTAGCAGGTTAGCAGATTAGCAGGAGGAATCTTTATTATTCCTACAATGGCTTTGCTTATGAAGAGATTATAATTTCACCATTATTAGGGGGAAATGATGTAACAAAAGCTGGAGTCCAGCTTGCTGGATGGTCTTATATGTAGTAGATAGATAGCTTTTTTTAAAAGCCAAATTTTCTGCCTAAAAAATTATTGCCATGTCTGTCTGCAAGTTCCCATGGAAGTCATGTAAAAAAAATACTTCTTATTTTGCTACCATACTGAGAAAATGATTCACTATGAATCATTTATTAAATGAGTTTAGTTTCTTTTCTGTCTGCAGAATGTCTACAAACATATCACAACTTTTTTGCATGCATTTGTTATTCTAAATTACTTGACAGGTCTTTTTTTGTGTGTGCATTTGTTTACTCTGTAGGTTGCAATGTAGATTCCGAAAATGTAACTTGCACATCAGTTTATGTCTGGTTATCTAAATCAGTCATCTATTTGTTGTTTTACTGGTTGTCAAAGTGCTCACTCTATGTAGGACAAGTCTCTTGGTACAGACATTACCCCCTCTGAAGTTAAGGATGCAGCTTTGTGCATACGTAATCAGTCCTCCATAGTAGAAGCAGAAATCTGCTGTGAAAGCATATGGTCAGAAGTTTCACATGCTTTCTTTTTTTTTTTTTTCCTTTAATGATTTTTTTCTGAAATCCAGTTACATCTTACAGGTAGAGAGGGTCAGAAACTCTCTTACATAAAAATCAGAATACTATTATTTTTTCATTATGAGCTTAGAACCTTTGTTGTCGCAAAACCCTTTAAATTTGCCTATGCAAATAATGTGGTAGCCAGTGAATTCTAAATGTTGAATGTGCATGTTTGGGAGGAGGGGAGAATAAAGGTAAGGGATTTCCACATTGATGTGAAACTTTTTCTGAACACAGTTCAAGCAAATTATAAGGGAGTTGATTCATATAATCTCTTAGGTTAAAGGGAACATATGGAATCCCCAATGTCCTCTGAGCCTTTTTCTTTCTAATTATTTAGTTATTGGCTATAGAAATAAAATCATATTTCATTAATCTAAGGAAAATAACTGTATTCATAGTAAATTGGAATTCTTGATTCATCATTTAGTATCTGTCTTTAAAAGGGTGTTTTATATATAGCAAACCTGCACCATGTTTCTGGGTATGTCTATAGCACTTGGCAAAAATGTGATCACAATTTCCCCCTTGCAATCTCTGTGGAACTGTTCATGGAGATTGTTAAGAGCCTCACCCAAAAGCCATAAAAATGTTTAAGAATTAAATCCCTTTCTTGTTGCACTATTTTCATACTGATATACAAATATTGATTTTAGTGGGTTAAAATCAAATGCGAACCTCACATATTTTGTCAGTGCAAGCTTTAACCTGACACGTGTGCAAAATTATGTTGTTATTTACACCAGAGGGGTAAAAGACCTTGCAGTAAGAGGAAGGGAAGAAAAATATCCTTTATCACATATATCAATCCAGCTTTGATATATCACCACTGCTGAGTCTAAACTAAAGGCAGAGCAGCATAGTACTATTCTAGTATTCCTACTGCATATGAATCCAAGGGACGGGTTTGTTCTATTTTTAGGCTCTACTTTTCATTTTCTAATTTTCTCTCATTGTGATATGATTTCATTGTGTGGTTTTATCCTTCTCATTCCTCCATTACCTTTCCCTTTAGATACTGTTTCGATTTGTGTTCTGCCTGACTGGATCCGCAGTGTCAGACGCCTCCTTGTCAGACAGTCAGTAGAGACTCCAGTTTTATTGCCCATAACAAATAAAAGTTATCTTCCCTCTTTAAAGCCTATCTGTGACTTGGAGAGTCTACAAGTTCAAAAACACACTGTTGATGGAAGGCTATAATACCAACGAGCAGATGAGGCAATTAGACTGTAACCATTTGTTTAAAAGATTTAGGGTCTCTTTACAGCCTCTGTGAGCCATTATTAGTATTTTATTACTTTGCCTTGTGATGGAAGGACACATAATAGAAAAGACAGTTTTTCAGGGTGGTGGTTGTTTTTTGTGTTTTGTTTTCTTTTCTTTTTTTTTGCGGAAGTTCTTTTGGGAAAATCCACACAAACTTATGAACTACCTGTGCCATGCCTGTGAAACAGTCCCTTGCATGGATTAAAATATTCACTAGGAAAAACAGTCCTTCCTTGTCTCTTCTGTTTTATCAGTAATAAATAATTTTATAATCAAGAAATCTGTGTTGCAATCATTCCCTTAGAAATTGTACTTATAGGCTTCTCTTCAGTTTATATATGGAATGATAGAATCATAGAATAGTTAGGGTTGGAAAGGACCTTAAGACCATCTAGTTCCAACCCCCTTGCTATGGGCAGGGACACCTCACACTAAACCATGCCACCCAAGACTCTGTCCAACCTGGCCTTGAACACCACCAGCGATGGAGCATTCACATTAGAAGTAATTTCATTTTCATTTTCTGTCAATTAAATGAAAAAATTGTGTTCTCAACTCAAGGAAAAAGGGTGGAGTTTAAGAGATAAGGAGGGATGGGGTGAGATGACTAAATACCAAGGTCAAAAAGAAATAGACTTTTCAAACGGCAGAAAATCAAGCACACAGGCTGTACTGCAAGCCGCTAAAACTTGACCACAGCAGCCAGCATCACAAAGAGCTAGAAAGCTCTTATCAAAGGCAGCAGATATGCAGGCCAGGGACAAAGGTGTTTTGAGTCAGTGCTGCACTCTGTTTCTACTGGCATGTTTCAGTATCTATATACAGATAACTGTTCAGACAACCAGCTGTTTACTGAGAATTTGTTTTCATTTTATGCCTCCTATAAGGATATTTCCAAATAAAGGAACAACATTCCATAGGATACATGGTGTTCTTTGGCTCACAGGCTGCTCCAAGAAAGTTGTAAGTTTGAGGGCTTTGAGATACTCAAGAGACTTATAGAAGGAAGCTTCACAAGCTACAGTACCATTTAATGTTATTTTTCCCTTTAATATATAGGCATCACAAACTCCAGAGTTCAAAGCTTGTTCAAGCCTTTCAGCTTGAAATGTTAAGAGCTTTACAAAGCAAACATGTTTTCATCCTCAAAGAATGACATTTGAAAAAAGTATCTTAAAGGCTAATAGTACATTTAGAGTTCTGCTTATATTTCTAGGCCAAATAGCACAATATGCTTTTTTTTTTCTTTTTTTCCTAGCACAGTGACAGAATGCCAGTACTTTAATTTATTTATTTTTGGCTAAGAAGAAATTAAGATAAGAATTTTACTTTCAAACATACAGTCATTGATTGACTGAAAATGTGACTTTGAGGGGAAAAAAAAAAAGATAAATCTTTAATTGCTTATTATCTTACAATGAAATTTGTTATTTGCTACTACTTCTAATTACTAAAAGTAAACCTATTCAACTATTTCAAATAGCTGTGTTAGAGCATTGTAGTGTAATATCTCAGTAATTAACATAATACAAAATAAGAAGGAAACAATTAGGATAGAATACTAAGAATAGTATAATGGGCCTTAAAATACTTATTTTATCATATGGTAGAAAACCTTGCTTGGTTTGCATTAGTCACTTGTTTGTCCTGAGGTGGACAGCACCGTTAAAAGAAGGAAAATGTATAAAAATTCATCTTACACCACTTATTACTAAGAGTTGAAAAGTCACCAACAAAAGAAAGTAAAACTAGACCAAAATGAAATGGGAAAAGTAGCCTAGTAACATCATTAATAGATTCGAAATATCCTTAAATATGAGAATTTTTTGATCCAAATCTTGTGGGAGTTGTGATCCGTTTAAAAAAAAAAAAAAAAAAACAACACTATTCTTGTGTGCTAAAAGGAGAAACTAACTGGAAAAACGATTCGCCTCTCCAAACTGATGAAATATCTGAGCTAAAATGAAAGTGTAATCTTTAAGGAGCCCCCCCACTGTTCATTGTATACTAGGTAGATGAGAACTGAGGCTAAGTCCAATGTATTTTCAATATCTCCTTAGGCAGACATTCCTGCAGACAACTTCAGCCTTTTTAGAAACGACCTTGTTCAACAAACCACATAACTAAATTTCATACTTGATTCACACTCAGGGTGAGCTCTACTAAGACTGATTTCAGCATGAGCATAAGAGCTGTGCCAAAAAGAGAGCAGCAAGATGCTACTTTGTAGATTTTTTCATAAAATGTATCTCTAAATAAATTGTAATAATTTCACATCAGCTTAAGACATGTTTCTGATGCTTTTAGAGCAAGAGTGAATTAGAGGAAAAGCAAATAAGCGAGTGTGGACTTAAGAGATGCATTCTAAATGGGTATAATAACTTATGGAGTGCTTGGAAAAAATGAACAGCAGTGAGGGCTTACTTTGAGAGTTTTTATGAAAAAAAACCCAATCCAACCAAACCAAACCAAACCAAACCAAACCAAACCAAACCAAACCAAACCAAACCAAACCAAACCAAACCCAACCCAACCCAACCCAACCCAACCCAACCCAACCCAACCCAACCCAACCCAACCAAAACCAAACCAAACCAAACCAAAATAAAACAAAACAAAATGATGTTACTAGGAATAGTATTTTATGAGGGTGAATATCCTAATCCATGCATCATGGACTGAAATGGCAGGGTAAACTTGAGATGTATTTGCCATGACATTTTCTTTCAAAAGAAACAGAACCGATGTTTGATGACAGGTGAACATTATTCAGATTATTTACTGAAAGGGAGTGCACAGAAAGAGATTAGAGAAACCTGTTCCTGTGGAGATCAGGGATGATTGAAAGACAGGAAGTGGATTTTTTTTTAAAGCACCCATCCACAGTGAGTGTTATGGTATGCAGGGAAAGAGAGGAGCAATGCCATGTAGGCTATTTCTTTGCCTCATGACATGGTCAGTTATAAATTTGTGAAATAAAATTTTGCTTCTGTTTTTATGGGAGTCTTTACATATCTGAGTACCTTTTTCAAGTAACATTCCCAAGTATATAATCCCATTTCTTTCAATCTTTCCTTAAAATATTTTTTACTACTTGGTACTTCCTGAATAACAACAGTTCATTTTTTCTCAAATTCTTAGGGTCATGTGTATATTTATTCTACTCTGAATTACATATTAGTCCACTTACCTTGGTATCAATAGTAAACCTTATAAGTACCATGTCTATTATAAATTTACACGGAAATAGAGATAAGTTCCACTAAAAAAGAAATGAGGGACATTTGAAGAGTTTTGTTCTTTACAAATGTTGTCTTTTACTCCTCTCCATGTTATACTTCAGCTGTTTTTCATTACCCAGTCAAGATTTTTAGGAAATGACATTTTGATTCTTTGTTTTCTTTTGCTTTTTTTCACAGATACTAATGTCATGCAGACTGTTCTGCAAATCCATGTTTTCTTCAGGTCTTTTAAAGAAAAGCAGCATGAGCCAGGTTCTGAAAGCTTGGAATTGTACTCCAATTCCTACTACTGACCCTCCATGCTAACTGGGTGTATCTCAAGATCTAGAGCCTTAAAAAGAAAAAAGAGGCACAAACATTTGCATGTTTATGCATACATTGATATCAATGCACTTATACATTTTTCCAGTCTTCTGGAATGACTTGATATAAAGGGAATAAAGTCCAGTAATTTGAATTGCTATTCCTTAAGCATTTGGTGTTATATCATTGGTGGTGTTATATCATTTACTGCTCTGCCAAAGGGAGAGCCACTAGAACTAAACTATTTTGCTATTGGCTGAAAAAACATAGCAAATTTCATCTTTAAAAACAGAAGGCTAATTTTTCAATATTAGCTTCTAGATTTAATGGATGTAATTTTATATTCTGAAAAAATATAACTTTGCACTTTGAAAATGTGAATTTAAGAGCCTTTTTGATATATAATCAAACTTGGAATTTGTAAGTAAAAGGGCTGCAAGAAGGCAGAGAGTAAAGGAACTTACATATTTTCTGTAATTCACATAAGCATGGACTTGACATGAAAATATTGTTTTGGTCTAAAAGTTAATATGTGAAAATACATGTTTTTTTATAGAAAAATGTATTTTGAGTCAGGAAAAAAAATGGGAATTTCATACCACACACAATTGAAAGAGTCAACTCTTTTTTTTAAACACTGATTAAACATGGAAAAAAAATCTTTGAAAAACTACTTCCATTTCTTTCTGTCCTATAAGCTCTTTTTCAATCAAATCAGGTTTTATTTACTTTTAAATATAATATGAATAAAAACAGATAAAAAGTTGTTCTAAAAAAAAAAGGTTCTTTTTTTTTAAATTCTGACAAAGGAAAATTTCATAATCTTGGAAAGTATTTTCTTCTTTTTCATAAAATATTTCTTTAAAACTTACTTATTTGTTCTCTGCATGATTTTGAGACATTTAAACTTAATTTTTCCTAAGACAGGCAAGCTTTTTTATGAAAAATATCAATAATTTCTTCTAAATAACTGACATAACACTTTTGCAGCACTGAAATGACAACAGCAATTTGGAAAATAAAAATGGAATGAAGGACAAATCAAAGAATCTGCACTAGAATTTTGATTTATTGTCTAAATTGTCAGAACTAAAATAAACTTCCTTTTACATGGTTAGATAAGAAGTCAAAGCATAGCTGCCAAATTCTGGAAATTATAACACAAATGCCCACTACATTTGGAGTAAATTTGATAAAGAAGCCTTTTAAAAATAATTGCGAAGATGACAAAATCGTTCTTCTGCATTCACTGAGCACACTAGCAATAAAGAGAAAATTAATTTATATGAAAATAAGAGGAACTCTTATATAGTATAGGCAAGAAATTAAAATCAAAGATCAGCTAAAACAGGATATAATATTATTAAGCATTTATTGTTTGGAGCTTTAAAGTAACAGGAGATTGTCATGGTTTAAGCCTCACCCAGGCTAATAACTCACGAAGTTTTACTCTCTCACTCACTCCCCTCTTTCTTCCCCAGTCCCGAGGGATGGGGAGGAGAATTAAAAGAATGCAACTTGCACAGGTTGAGATAAGAACAGTTTAGTAACTAAGGTATAACACAAATCACTACTGCTACCACCAGTAATAAAAGAGAAATACAAGGAAAGAGAATACAACTGCTCACAAAGCCTGACCCAGCCAGTGTACACCCCAGCAGTGAACTCCCCAGTACCAAGAACCTGACCATGCTGTGCACCCCCAGTCTACCACCACACCCTTCCGGGTCTCTGCTCTCTGTCTTCACATCCTGGACATGATGTGCTATGGTATGGAATAACCTCTTTGGTCAGTTTGGGTCAGGTGTCCTGTCTCTGCTTCCTCCCGGCTTCCCCTCCTCCCTGGCATAGCATAAGGCTCAGAAAGTCCTTGATCAAACCAAAACATTGTCAAGCAGTAAGTATAAACACTGGTGTTATCAGCGCTGCTCCCAGGCCCAAAATCGAAAACACAGTGCTGCGCCAGCTACCAAGAGGAAGAAAAATGACTGCTACTGCTGAACCCATGACAAGAAGATAAGTGAAGAGCCCATTTGAAGAAAACACTATTGGTACCTTAAAAGAAAAATGGATTGTCAATTGCAGCCACCAAACACAACAGCACATTCCCTCCGGAAAATCAAAAGAGATAAAAATAAAACATTTTTAAGCTAGACTCTAGGTAACAAAATGAGACAGAATTTATCTTAACTGACACTGTATTTATATGTTTGGCATTTGAAAAGCAAATGGCGCTGTATTTATTAAGTAGGATTAACTACCTGTCACAATTTTCAACAGCTTGATACTGTTCTGAAGAGTCAGGGGGATTAGAAGCACCTATGACATCGAACTCCAAAGCGTATCCTCTTATGTTTCATTTCTGCACTGGCATCAGATTAGATCTCTGAACAGGAAAGGATTTTGGATAAAAGACCTACTGTTTCTTTCTACCTTTAAAGCTATTTCAAAAAGGCCTTTTAGTTTTGCAGTAATAAGGAACACTTTTCTCACTGCGCATCCGCATATTACTGTTACTCTACACTATTAAACTGGCAAGCTTTGACAATGTTCTAAGAAAAACTGACTGTATATTAAAAACCGTTGTTTACTTTTCTCATCACTTTTATCAGTATGTCGGAATTTCAGAAAATAATATACTACAGCCACAGCTTGAGATAGATCTTTCTGATATATACCTAAATTGGATTCAAAATTCACGACTAGGGCAGGTCAAGTGATCTCTCTGGCTATTGCTGATGCCATCGAGTCTATTTTTCATTATTTCCTATGGGGCTTTCTTCAAGTGAGTTGATATTCAGCCTTAACTTCAGGGCTTACATTTAAGCTTTTTACCAGTTCAAAAAGGCAAGGAAGAACCATTCTTAACCAGTCACTTTTCCTGTTTTTCCCATAAGACAAGCAATATTTTATTACTTTCTTTCTCTTTTGGCTGGAAATACAGCTTTGTGCTTGATAAGAAAACATTTCTTGACTGTAAGAAAATATAATTTGTGTTGAAAGGTAAACTCCACTAGCTGTAACAGTCTGGAAATTTCCAAATCTCAGTCTCAAAAAGCAGTCCAGAGAAAGCAGTTCAGTGTAGTCATTTCATTCTGGAGATGAAAGCCTATATACTGCGTAAGAAACTACTTGTGTGATCTAAAAACTGCCTTGTTTTTAATATTGTGGTACATTTTATTGGGCTGAAAACAAATGAACAAAAAAGGCACAGTCATTCATCCTCAAAATGTGTGATGCAGCAGTTCTTATCTGTATAGTCATGGTGATCTGGCTCCATAACACCACATTTAGCTGAAGTTGTTTAGGTCTCTTTTTAGTCAATAATGGTTCAGCAGGAAGTTTTCATCATGGCTTCTGGCAGACCAAAGTAATGAAACAAAAGGCTTCTTCATAACATAGCCTTGAATTGTCTTCTTACGCTGCAGGATGTTGAAAACCAAGTTAGGCAGAACTTAGGATATTGTGTTGGGGAGGGTATATAAATGTTTAATACCTAGGTGCCATGTGATTTTTTGCAAATATTTGTTTGGATTTCCATGTGACTTGGATGTACTCTGTCAGCTCTAACAATTTCTGTTGAGAAAATATTTGTGTGAACTTTACAAACCAAAAGCCTGCTTTGCGGCTCAACTTCACAATTGTTTCTTGGCCAGCCCTGTGAATAAGAAATATGGTATTGCCTGGAACAGGGCTTCTCTTGCATTTCTTCAAGTATTTCTGAAAAAAAAAAAAACAAACAAAAAAAAACAAAAGGGGGGGGGCTGCATTGGATATGTTACTGACGCAAAGGTAGGTAGATGTTAAAAATAAACGTAAGAGAAAAAGTGAGATCTCACACAATTTGTTTTGTATGACATTAACCCTAACTGTCATTGTGCAAATTAAAATTACAGATACTTTTGATTAAATTATTTAGATTCTAAGCTGTAGTAGTCAGGGACTATCTTTTGTCTGGTATTCATAAATCACCTGCAAAATACAGACTGGTTTGTCCATCAACCCTTAAGTATTCACAAATCAGTCTTACATGGCAGACTAAATATTCAAAACACTACTGGTTCATTTGGTTTTACAAAGTAAATTCAAACTGTTATTTTCTGGCAGTTCATATATTTAGGTATCAACAAAGGCAGCTTTTTGAGATAACTGAAGAGAATCAGGGCAACAAGACCAAACTGATTTCAGGTAGCCAAGATGCATCAACTATCTGAGATAGCTTAGAGAGTTCTTGTTATTTCTTTCATGATTTGTAAGAAACCACTAAACAAAGGGATAAAAAAGTCTATTTTCTGCAGATAGACTCTATCTGCTGAATGGTCATGTATATGTTATTCATTTGTTTAGAATAATACAATCTGTACAATTTACCTTTCTTCACTTTGCAAATTATCTGGATACGGGTTATGAATTTTACAAATATATTTTTCTATTTACAGTGCTTCAGTAAATGTCATCCATCAATAAATTCTAACTCATAATTTGTTAATGAGCTTATCATGGAAAATATTCATTATTTGTATTATATAATTTTTCCTCTAAATTATATGCCATTATTTATGTTCCATGAATAGGTGATTTATAAATAGCTTTATAAATAAAATTAATTGTATTTTCCTTTATCAGATTAACTGCAAACTTTCCTAGGTGTTAAAATCTATTATCCAAATAATAAGAACAGCTTGCACATTGCACTGCTAATCCCAATTCCAATTAAATTGGTGGTGTCTTTTTTGTTGATTTTTTTATTTAGAAATGTTTAAAATAAACATTTATGTATTAGAGTATAATTACTGAATGAGAGAAAATCAAAATGAAATAGTCTGAGGTATTATGAGTTTTATTTTTATAGAAGCAATAATGTAGTTCTTGTACTGAGGTATGTGAAAACATTATAGGGGAGAAATATAGGGTAATTTGTACAAAGCTTAAGATTTTTCAGGGCTGTTATTGCGTTCACAAGAACAGACATATTTCTTCTCTTGGTTTACTTTGAGAAGGAAGACACTTCGTTTTTAAAATGTGAAACATTTTCCAAAGAGAAGTGAAAGGGGCCAAAATTACTGGGGGAAGGAGGGGAATTAAAAATCACATAGAAACAAAACCTTCAAATTACAGTTTCCTTTTCAGCGCTGCCTAACCTGTGAGCAGTACAAGCAGTGCACATAGCAGCAGGGTGCGATCCAAAAGCCACTGTTCCTTCGGATAGCAATGTCCCTGAAACAATGAGAAGAGGTGGCACAGCTGTAACATTTCCTTCAGACTTGTATTTCAGAGAGGTATTTCAAGCAGCAGTGGCATCTGGCCCTTCCTGTTCAACTGCACAACACAGTAGTGGTTGGGAAAAAAAAATGGGAAGCAATGTATTTGGTTGGAGTCCCACATCTGCCTTATGCTTAAATACCATTCAAAGTGCCAAGAGCCCTTTTTTTGGGATTTCTTTACATAATAAAACCAGTAAAATACCTCACCATGAACAAAAAAAAACAAAACCAAAAAACAAAAACACACACAAAAAAAAAGTTTTTATTTCATTCTTTTTCTAACAGATACAATGAAACAACAAATAAGGAAACAATCAATTTGTTGCAGGGATGTGCCTTATTGAAATCAGCTTGGATGCAAGGGAAGGCAGCAGCGTGAGCAGTCTGCTGTACAAGATAAAGCAAGCTGGAGGCAATGAGGCCATCAGCACAGTGCCCTCAATGACAAGGGGTGTATTTCCACAGTGCTCAAACAAGAAGTACAAAGCAGGTTTGCTGAGAGTAACCAGCAGCCTACAATACGTGGCAGACTTGGGACCAGAAGCTGAAGTGTAGTGCCAGAGCCAAAGAGCAAGGAAAGCCAGGTGAGCTCCTCACATCTTGCTTTCCACAATTCAACTGTGTTCACAGAGGTCTGATGCAAGGTTACATAGATAGGTGTACCATATCTTTGCTCGCTGTTGTCAGTGATGTTTACAGGAAGGTCAGGGCATTTAGAGTCTGTCAGAGAACTCAGGGCTCTGAAAAGCACAACCATTCAGGCTTTTCCCTAGATCTTTTTTGTGTATTGTATTAATTTTGAAATCAAGCTTTGTGCTGAGTGCTAAAGAAGCTGGGTAAACTGTTTCAATATTTGATTGCCTTGGTGGAGTCCCTGAAATTTATTT
The DNA here is from genome assembly GCA_017639245.1 of Myiopsitta monachus. Lineage (NCBI taxonomy): Eukaryota > Metazoa > Chordata > Aves > Psittaciformes > Psittacidae > Myiopsitta > Myiopsitta monachus. The sequence continues at coordinate 59,132,716 of CM029918.1, read as the reverse complement.
CAAGCTTGATTAGTTAGTTTACTGCAGTTTGGGGGCTGCTGAGTAAAACTAGCTTGCTTTCTGCCCACTTGGCCCAGATCTCAGCAAAGTTAACTCTGTCACAAATATCAGAAAATCATAGAACTATAGAATCACAGAATCATAAAATAGTTAAAGGACCTTAAAATTATCAAGTTCCAATCCCTCTGCTGTGGGCAGGAATGCCTCACACTAGACCATAACGCCTAAGGATCTGTTCAACCTGGCCTTTAACAGTGCCAGGGATAGAGCATTTACCACTTCTTTGGGCAGCCTGTTCCAGTGCCTCACCACCCTCACAGTAAAGAACTTCTCCCTTGTATCTATCCTGGTGAAAAGAAAAAGTTTCTGTGCTGAGAGATTGCAGCCAGGCAAGATTTAAAAAATTAAGGGCAAAGTTCTCCCATCAGTTATGATAATCAAGAATGCTTTTCATGTATATGGGCAGAAACTGGGATGAGAGATAGGGAGAAAATTGCCCCCATTGGACTGTCTATATTCCCCAATCTGCTGGAGTGAACAGCTCCTTCCCAAACATAGAAAACAGCTCTGCCTATGCCTTCCTTTGCTCCCAGCTGCACAGAGACTATGGAATGATGAAGCCAAATTTTGAGACAATTAATCTTTCCCCTCCCCAGTTTGATTCCTGGTTTTGGTAAAACACCAGCAGGTAATTACGTGGTCTCTTATGACAGTCAGATACTTTGCCATGATTCTCTGCCCCTATCAGTGAGAACTACACTGATTCCATTACAGAGGCACTTTTACTAGACCAATAGATGTGGTTGGGGAAAAAAAACAACATCAAACAATCATGGGTGATGAAGTAAAACTATCCAATCTTTCTGCTCCCTGAATGTATTATTTCTTTTGTTCTAAGAGCTATGGAGATAAAATACCTCTGTTAGCTACTAAATGTTCTGAATTAATAAGAAAACCTCTCATCTTTAATGAATATTAAATGTCCCATAGAAATGTTGAATAAAATAATGCTTAGTGGTCAGGAAGCTGATCATTAGAACCAACCAAAACAATTAAAAATGAAATTTTAAAAAATAAGGAAAAAAACAAAACAAAACAACCCTGAAGCACCGAGTAAAGAGATTGCAGGATATTTGCATATTTTTCTAGTTATTATCAATCTGAAAGGGGGGAAATTGTATTAGAGGTCAATGTGGTAGAATAACAATGCAAAGGTTACTATTTCAGTAATACACAGGACACTAAAAATGATCCAAAGCAACAAAACAGAGGCAAATTAAAATCATGCTTATAGGAGAAAGCAAACACAAAAAGTCAAACAGAAGACAATCTTTCAGCCTAATGGGTTCAATCGAAGGTCACTGTAATTGGGCTTGCTTTTCAGGTACATTTTTTCAATTAATACTATAAATCAGTGGTATGCCACATCAAACTGCTGAACCTCTGAGGGGCAAATCCAACTTACTTCTTGGGTTGAAAGAATTAGGGGATGTAGTACTTACTCATTCGAAAGCAGAGTACATAAAAGCCTGGTAATATAGGCAGTGGTTCCTATAGGTGAGCTGAATTTAAACACTGCATTGGTTTGACCTGGTGAAAGGGGAAGCAAGAGTGTTTCCCTTTAGATGTTTTTCATTTTTGTTTCCCCAAACTAAAGTCAGTAATTAAGTGTTTTAAATTAAGTTAAATTGCCCAAGTTGAGCCTGTCTTATCTGCAGCCATAGTTGGTGAGTGACTTCCCTGGCTTTTATTTGACCTACAAGTTTTCTTGTTCCTCTTCTTCCAATTTCCCCACTGTGGGGAGGGAGGGAGTCAAAGGACTGTGTGGGTGCTTAGCTGCTGGTCAGGACCAACCCACCAAAACCACACATATTATAACTTTCATGAGTCACCTAACTCACTGTATGAGAATGATCCAGCATTCCAGACAAGAGAGCTGCAGCTCTTACACATTCTTATTTTTTTTCCATGAAAACCAAAGTAGAGAAGGGGTTGCAAGGAAGATGATGTTTACGTGCCTTTTTCAACTTACAGCAGCAATCAGTACTGTCCTGGGACCAGGACCACAACAAAGACCTTCCTTACAAGCTAGGGAATATTCTGAGGATTAGATTGCTGTTTGCGCTCTCTGATTACTTTATGCAGCAACAGTGTTGGTAAGATGAGCAGATTTTTTATTTTTCCCTCTAAAAACTCTAAATCTGTCTTTCCCTTATGCCTGACCTTTTTTTTTAATAAGCACCAAACTGTGTCCTTATAGCTTACTAGGTAAACAGATACTCTTTGGGTTTCTGTGCACATCCACAATAATGAATCCCAAAGTGCTTCTTGCAGCTGCAGCATGGCACTGTGTTGGGAAGAGGAGACCTTCACTTTGCTTTCCCCTGGAAGCAAGCCCAGGCATGAAGGCAAGATATGTTCTTGCAAGGGATCCCTGATACAGGCAACTTGGAGGCTGTGGGGCATGTTGCAGTATGCATTTACATTGTAATACTGGCACAGCCCTTCAGGCTTAAACACTAGCTACACCTGAATTGCATAACTGAAGTAAAACTGATGGATATTAAAATAATTTGAAGGCTATAGAACTCAAATTTTACTTGAACTCCACTTTTTAGCCTGTAAATAACACTTTTAAAGTGTTCTCTTGTTTTGTGGTGATTTGTTGGTTTGTTGTTTGGTGGGTTTTTTCTTTTTTTTTTAATCTGATTTTCTACTTTACCCACCCACAGATGATATAATCCAGCACAAAGGTTCAATTCAAGAACTATTTATGACCCCCTTAATGAGGCCAAAAACAGCGGAGAGATTGAAAATGATGGACCAATAAGTATTTCAGGCTAAACAGCCATAGGATATTTTTGCAGATGCAAGATTCTATGAGCTTAGGATTTTAAGTTAAGAACTTGATTGCAAAGCCAAGTTGAAAGATAATTATTTTCTCAGTAAGCAGTATTTGTTAAGTTTTTCTAATGCATTGTTTTGAGGTTTAGATTGAGGCTTTCCTCAGCCTAGAGTATATTAGAAGCAATTGCAATGAAATGAGATTTTCAATCCATTTTCATAATTTATTTTTTTTTTAATGAAGAAAAATAGAAAACTCTTGAGATTACCTAAATGACATCTAGAATTATGAGAGGGGAATAACAACAAAGGTAGGACAAAATATTCACAGTATGAATGTTTCAGACATTAGAGACCACAATTTAAATGCAGAGAGATATACCGCACAAAGTGTTCAAGCAGAGAATTTCACTTAGTGCAGTTGCCAGGTAAAGCCATCAAAGCAAATAGCTCAAATGAGTTTAAAAGAGAACTTTGCATGTCTGACCAGGGAAGGAATCAAAGGATATAGTTACTAAGCAAGAAAATGGATGTGAGATAAACTTAAAGGGAACGTATTATTGGGTCAGGTGTCCTTTCCTCTCTGCAGCAGTGCCTCATGTCTTTCTTCCCTAATCTTTCATAAAAGGAGGATTGAAAATAGTCAGAAGGAAAAGCCCTACAAAGACTATAATTTAAATGTACTGCAAATGTTTTAATCTGACTGACTGGTGTTTTGATTTGGGGCTTTTACATTAATTAGAGATACTATAAAGGCTGCGACAACCATTTCATCAAAGACAAAGGCTTTAAAGAACCACCCAAGACTAAGAGATTCATTCTTAATAAAAACATCTTCAGAATGTGAACTAAGAAAATTTTGAAACTGTGGGTCTGATGAAGAAAAATTACATAGAATTGAAAAGTGGAACATCAATACCATACTTTGGAGAAATTACCCTAAACCACATAAATTAGGGAGTAAAGTCTCAGTTAGAATTCAGTCTACCTGAAGAAATACTAAGCACAGTTTGCAATACTAGATATTGTACATCACTATATAATTTTTAATTTGCATCCCAATTTGCATGTTATAATTACCTTTCCAACTGTCTTTTGGGAGATAAAAGCAGAGCTATTAACAAAACTTCAATGTATCAGAATTTCTAGGTTAAATAAATTTGCTCTATGATATTGCCTGGCAATTTTTCCTGAAAATGGCAAAAAGCAAAATATACTTCATTAAACAAAAAGGACTGGAAACATTGGAGGTTTGAAATATTAGTGCTTAAAGAATGCTTTTGTACCCACAATAATTTTAATGATTTGATTTCAAAAATAAAACTGCAGTTTTATTTAATAGCTTGATTACATACTTCATTATGTTTGGGCTGCTCTAAGTGCTTACTCACAGAATGCATTGAAAGAACTTATTAAACCTTGAAATGCCTTCACAATGGGTAAGCTGTGTTTGTCAGTACTAAATTCAGTGTTTCACATGTAACCAGGCAGAAGTGGGATATTCTGAAACGCTGAAGATAATGAGGGGTCACTCCTTAGGCTGAAGATAACTGTGAACGAGGATCTATCTTTTAGTTCATCAGATTATTTATAGTTTTTTATATTACCTACTTTAGCCATACAGACCAGAGGTACAATATTGGACATAACTGTATAGCTATTTGTGATTTGAGATTAATTTCTGAACTGTAAATAACTTTTTCAGTCTCCTGTGTTGAGTTTAAGTAGTTGCAGGGATGAGACCACTGGATTGCATGCCTTCCTTGCAGAACAGCTTTTGTGTGTGTGTCTGTGCAGGAGTATAGCTCTTTTCTGCTTTCAAAGTACTGAATTTCAGAATATTGTTCTTTACTATCTCTCACTTGGGTGGACTGAAGAGATAATCTAAACCCCAGATTAATTATGCAGCCATTGAGTTGGGATCAGATAGCACAGTCAGACTGACAGACAGAGGATTTTTTTTTAGGAATGAAGTAGTATCTGTGGAAGCATCTACTGAAAATAGAAAATTTTTATATTGGCGGAGGAGAATTCAAGCTGGTTAATAACCATGATTTTGGGGAAGGGGTGAGGTTTGGGGGAGAAGGGAGAGAGTTTTGTTGCAGGGGTTTTTGTGCGTTTTTTGTTTGTTTGTTTGTTTGTTTTTTTTTTCCCAGGAAAGAGAAAAGGTTTCATTTTGGGGATCTGCATATAGAAGTTCAAAATAAGCTATGTAGGAGACTGAGGTGCTGACGTCAACTGCTCTACAACGAGACAACTTTTAAAGTACATAGCTTTTTATTGAGTCTAGCTAATGTGCAGGCTTAACTAAAGATGTACAGAGAAAGGTAATTTTGCTTTATGGGACTTTTTTTGCAGTTTGCTTTTCCTCACAACTTCAAAAGTCTTCAAAGAAAACAGAGTATCAGGTTTTCCCATCTGGATCCCCAGTTCCACTTGACTGAAAGTCCTCAATGTTGATAATGGGAGACCTATCTGTTAAAAAGGTAAACTGAAAGAAAATAAAGTAGGTCTGACTGATAAGTTACTAGCCCGTAACACCTTTGTCAAATTAGTGTCTGCAGACTTGATTTGATTTTTATGGCAAGGTACTCCAACAGAAAAATGCTCTGAGAAAATGCAACCAACTCTATCATACAGATACAATAGGGTGAATTTTGGTGATTTAAGACAGTAACTTATGATACATGCAGGAAGGTAGAAGAAAAGCATACTTGAAGCACTCCAGTCACAGTCTAGTGTAATCTCTTCAACTGCCAGCAATAGTAGTTTGTGCTGGTATGCCAGAATGAAGCAGATGAAACATGCTCACAATCTCCCTTTTGCCAGCTCTGCAAATGCATGAGGCAGGCAGCAGAGCAGTGGTATTATCTGAAGTAGCTACAGCAATCTGCTTCACTGAGCATGAATGAGAGTCTTTAGCTCATAAACAGGCTCTGTATTTTTGCTGTTGGAAGTATGCAATTCTGTGTGCAATAGCTGATGAGAAGAGAACAGAAATAATTTTTTTATTAACTTCTTGGTGTGAGAGTAGAATCAGACCACAGTATTTTGCTTATTTTCTTTTTGAATTTGAGATAAGTTTGAAACTATGCCTCTACACATACTCTAAATTAGTGATGTACTAATTCCCTGTTCTGCCTAAAAGTCTTCTAATCCACATGATCTGATCTTTTGTAAATATAATTTTTACCAAGAGAACCCCTGAATTTCATATGCTTGTATTAAACAGTGCAGTGTGTTACTCACTTTTATATCTCAACCAGAGAGAAATACTGAATCAAATCTACCAAGGTGCTTTATCACAAAGTAAAAGTAAATATGCATTTTTGTCAGTGAATAAATTAATCTTTGCAGATTTTTATTTCCCAAATAAGGTCTTTAGTTCAAATCCAAAATGTAAATGTAGACGAATATATTAAAACTTATTTGATATTCTATGTGACAGACTCAATTTTTTTTTCACTTCTTTATGAGTTCAGTTGTAAGTATAAAATACAGGCCTTTATTTTTTCATATGTGTTGTCTCATAATTCCCTTCTTCAGTGTCTGACTCAAAGATATAACATAAACAAACATCACTCAGGTTACCACTCAAGTTTCTAAGGGTAAAGCTGAAAGATATGCAAGCAGATCTGTTTTGCTAACTGTTATTATGAAGCTTTATGATGCTACACATTCAGCCCAAATAGGCTAGTTGAAGTCATATTGAGATTCTAATACTGATAGTAAAACATGTAACTAACATTAAGGAAAAATACCTTGTCAGTTTATACCATTGTGATGAGTTGACCCTGGCTGGAGTCCAGGTGCCCACCAAAGCTGCTATGCCACTCCCCTCCTAAACTATAGAGGGGAGAGAAAGTACAATGAAAGGCTTGTGACTCAAGATAAGGACTGGGAGAGATCAATCACCCATTACCATCACAGGCAAAAGACTCTATCTGGGGAGATTAGTTTAATTTATTACCAATTAAATCGCAGTAGGATAATGAGGAATAAAACCAAATCTTAAAAACCTTCTCCCCACACACTTTCCTACTTCCCAAGTTTAATTTTACTCCTGATTTTCCATATCTCGTCTCCCCCAGCAGTACAAGAGGGCAGGGAATGAAGGTTGTGGTCAGTTCATCACACATTGTCTTTGCTGCTCCTTCCTCTTTAGGGAGGACTCCTCACACTCTTCCCCTGCTCCAGAATGGGGTGCCTCTCACAAGACACAGTCTTCCATGACCTTCTCCAACATGAGTCCTTCCCACAGACTGCAGTTCTTCACAAACTGCTCCAGCATGGGTCCCAATAAAACTGCAAATGTAATATGATATCTCTAGGGAAAAGGTCAATGTTCATTTCATTGTTGTCCAAGTTCATATTATTTGCTACTCTTGATAAAACTGTAAAGGTATTTTAAATCCCTGTGGCTGTGATTTTCTTTTACAATGCATTCAAAGCAAAGCTGATGCAATTAAACAAAGATCTGAAGCTGTCAGTATAAGAAGTGGAACAGACATTTTATATAATTATTGTACATCTTAAGCTGTACAGCCTGCAATGTAAGAATATTTTTTCCTTAATATGATTGTTTTGCTGAGGAGAAAGTTCTGCATAGATCTGTGAGATTCAGTGCATCCAAGAAAACATAACAACTAGACGGATACTTTAGGTCTGGTATTTTTGTGTTGTTTTATACCCAACAGGAAACAACTTTGTTACTTGTTCTATAAAGATTAGTTGCAGACATTTTAAATCATCTGTAACTGTAGGGTCTATGAGGTTATTCCTCTTCTGTTTCTGTGCTACCACTGCAGAGTGAATAGAAGAACAAAGAGGATAGAAGGAAAGAAAAGAAAGGAGATCAAAGAAAAAAGTGAAAGTATACATTTCCAAATAGATTGGAAACATGCTGGTTTTCTTCTCCCCATTATACTTAAAGACGTGGGGTACTCCACATCCCACTTAATGATGTATGGGAGAAATATCATAGTCAGTATGATGAGGAATACTTATGAAAAACCTAGGATCATGATAGAGCATCTGCAGGCCCTAGGCTGTCTAATATTCATAATTGCTCTCTTCATCAGAAAGCAGCGTGGCACATTTGTAGATTGAAACACTGGGCACTGAAGACCCAAGACCTGCAGGTTTGGGAGAATTAAATGAGATTGGTTCTAGCCTGGTCTTGTGCACTGGAAAACCATCAGCTGCAGCATGTTACATGAAGCTCCTGGAGCACAGCTTCCAGTTAGTTTAAACAGAAAGGAATACAGCTGTGTGTGCTTAAATGCCTCCATAGGATGCGAACCAAACCAACAAGGGGACTTTTTAGTGATGCTCCACTTGAAAATAATGCCCCTTACCACTGCCTGGTGCTGTGAGGCAGGCTGATGAACCTTGTGGGGTAATGTGCCTGCCATTAGAATAGAACACAGGTGTTCAGACTGGATCACATCAAAGTTTTAGTTAACTTAGCATTATATCTGTGAAAGTGACTGCAACAATCATGGTTCCTTGATACGCCCTTCTATAGGTGACTGAGAAACTAGCATTTTACTGCCTGCAATGGACATTTGTACCATAAATGTCTCTAATTGCTTCCTAGAGTGCTATGAAATCATGGTATTCACAATAGCCTCTGGCAGTGAATTTCAGAGTTGGAGTGTTGGGTGAAACAATGACTCCTTTTTTGCTTTAAACTTGTCATGCAGTGATGATTTAATCTGAAGCTTCCTGGATAAGAAACAGCCAACAATCATTCATATGCATTCTCTTGGTTATATAGATCCCTATCATGTTCCCCCTTAGCTGTTTCTCTTTCAGATGAAAAGATCCTAGTCTGTTCATCAGTGTCCTCTTGTACAGAAGCCAATCCATAACACTGATTTACCTCTGACATCCTTCTCCAAATACTTTTCTTCCTCTGTATCCTTCTTGAATTAGGGAGATCAGACCTGCCTGAAACAATGTGTGAAGATTTATGTTTTTTACTTTGTCTTCTGCTAGTTCTGTAGGAATTCCTAACATTGATATGCTTCCTTGACTGCAACTACTAATTGTTTCTGTACATAGGCAGATTGTTATATTTATTAAAATTGAACTTCTTCAGCCATTTTAACACCTAGGTGATAAAATGTTTAGTGTGACAAAACGCTTGACAATCATTTCCAGCTATGATTGCCCTGAAAAGTTGGTACTGATAACCTCAGCCCTTGTTTTTTGCCACCTTGATCTCAAAAGTCAGAACCTGACTTGAGCCTCACTCAAAAAAAACAATGATGTTTCAGTGAACCCTGTGCGAATTATTCCCACTGTTATTTTATCCTATTTCTTAAAAGAGTTTGTTAATGTTAGATGTACCTTCTTTCTAGACGTCCCCTAGTTTGGACAGCATAGGACAGTGATAAAACTATTTTAATATTCTTTCTTTAGAACAGCTTTTTCTTTATAAGTTATAATCACATTATCTCCTTTCAAGATAAGCACTTCCAATACTCTTGGTCTTTTGTTTAGAGATTTTTTTTTCACACAAAATTTCTGGCACAAAAAAAAAAAAAATTACAAGCTCAGCCACTTTTACTGCATTTTGTCGCTGTTATTGCTTCCAGACCAGCTTCTTCTGAGTGAGAAATTAGAAGGTCAGCTTCACAGCAATAGCTGCGCAAATTAGAGATCTTCAGTTGTGACAGTTTTAGGGGCTGAAATTAACGCACACTGAGCTACATCATTAAATGCTGTAAAGGGGCATGTCTCCATTGAAAGCAGAGAGATGTATCTGACATCATAAGACTGTCTGACTCATATTGATGACACTGTCAGATGTCACAGGACTCAACTAAGAAATAACTTGAGTTGAATATACTTGAGAGAATATGGTAATTTTAACTAAAACTGTAAATTCATTTAAAAATAGCTTTGGGAAATGTCAATTTCCAGTTGATGGTGAGGTAGTTATCAACTCTGAATCTTAAATTAGTATGAAATGGAAGCAAACTATCATAGACACTTTTTTCTTTTATAAGGACACTAGCTATATGGAATGTGTGTGGACTGTGGTTTGTTTGTGAGAAAGCATGTAGCGCTAATAATCCAGGACATCATGCCAGCTCAGTTCTCAGAGCTTTCAGAGCACTGCTGGTGAATCCCTGTGGGTATCAGTCACAACTCACCACTGGAAGTTAAATGTCCAGTTACATAAGGCCTTGATCTTCAGACTCTAGAAAATGATTAGGTGTTCTTGTTTAAATTGCTTTGATTATAAGTGACATATAGAGTGGAAAAAGGTTACACTAATTTATCAGCCAGTTAATTTGCTAACAAAAAAGAATTTGGGCATATCTCATTCCTAATTTGGGGGCCTTTTATATTTAGTTATGTGTCATGGAATAAACACAAGGCTGCAGCAATGTCCTTTGTGCCATTGGTCTAACATCTTGTAGAGCATCTGGGAGGGCAACATAAAAAATGAACAGATGCTGCCACAAATAATATATTCTAGGCATAGAATAAAGTAGCTGTAGTTACATATACTTCGCCTCTTTTATCAGTCAGGACCTCTTCTGATGGATGGTAAGTAGGTAGCTAGCTAGCTAGCTTTACAATGCTAAAAGGGTAAGGTGAAGCTGCAACTCTATGGCTGCTGACGACTAGCTACTAAGCAAAACTGCATTTGTTTGACTGTTTTCAGTGCCTCCTGTGATTAAATTTTGCATATTTATTTCTGTTGTTTCTTACTGCTTGTCTGCATTACTCTGATGCTGATGTATCTATGTTCTCTTTATAGGCATGATGTACCAATTCACATTGCAGTTGACATGTTTATTTCCATTGGGTGCCTGATATTCTCTGCTGTTTTGTTGCTAATTTTCTGATATTTCTTTCTATCTGTAATACATTGTCCTAGCACATTTATCCTGACATTATAATTTTCTTGGGTCTTTAAATAAATAAATTTCTATATTTCTTTTCATACTATTTTACTTTTTTATACGCCTCTGTTCCATGCAACACACCCTGGTGGACTGTAGGGGAAAATACTTTGGCCTAGAGTATATATCTTTTAAATTCCTACAGGAAGTGACCATGTCTTCCTTCTGTTGTCATTTGACTTATATAATTCTGGGGATTAAGACCTTCCAAATACTTCTTTTTGAGTTAGAAGCCTACATTCTGATTTTTTTTTTCTCCTGTAATGTATGAAGTCACATTTTTCAGAGCGATCTTCCTGTCACTGACCCTTTTTGATTTATCTCTTTGGCCTCCTTGTCGCTTGGAACCTCCCACGTTAAATAAGGCCTGAACATTTTAATTAATATGCTGTTTATTTCTTCATCAAGTCAGTAATAAAAAATGATGGTTAAGATATTAAGACAATTCTTGACAAAAAGAAAATGAATTTCAATATTAATGTGAAAGCCTGAAGCCCAGGAAAATTACTACACAGCAGAAATACAATTTAGCTTAGAAAATACAAGAAGTGGCTTGCAAAGAGAGACTGAGAACCTTTGTTTCTTTGTGCATAGAGTGACAAAATAAAACAAAAACTACAGGATCTATTGGCAATATAAATCAGTGTTGCAGCAATGCCATACACTATCACCTCTTTTATTTCACAAAAATGTGAGATGAAGTAATGAAATAATGAACAATGAATACGTGAAATATTTACAGTGGTTTATTGGAAGCCTTGCAGTAGTTACAGGATGGTTGTATGAAGCATGAAGCAGCATTACTTGGCAGCTTGGAGAAACCTGGATGTCCATGCAGCATTACTACTTCTGGATTTCTTAGTAGCTAAACCTCAGTACCCACCATAGCAATATCAGAACTTATTTTCCCTTTTTCTTTTATTACCATTATAAATGTATCTTTCTCTATCATCATCAACATGCAATATCAGCGTCATGATAAAGTGTTCTATTTCCCAGCCTCTGTCATCTGGGTATCACTGAAGTCCTAATGTCTGCTTTCCCTTCTGCCTTTCTATAAAAACTTCCCAATCTATCACACCCCACTTCTTCTTTGTTGGGTTTTTTTTGTTGTTGTTGTTTGTTTGTTTGGGGTTTTTTAATTTATTTTTTTTTTTTTTATGTTGGCAATGTTGAATTAGGTGAAAGTACAAGCTTTTTGATTTTGGTTGGTTTTGGTAGCCCTGAACTAAGGAGTTCCTAATGGAGAAGGAAAAAGGAGAAAAATATGGTATTGTTCCAGATTAGTCTTGGGTTTGGAATTCTTATTGAAAACTCAGTTGTTGCAGTGGAGATGGACAAACGACATGTGACATGCTTCTTTGGTGGTTAAGTAGAAGTTCTCCTTTTACTACCACAAACCCTTACTTATATACAGTTTCTAACATACATGTGCCTTTTAGACATTCGTCGCATCAGTTAGCAACAGCACATTATTGGATGACCCTTTGTTGCATTACTAAAGTCTGTTATCTTGCCAAGCTCTTGTTCTACAGTTAGTTACTCCCTTTGACTTGCTTGCTCCTCTGGGTGCCTTCTGCTTTCTCATAGAGACACCTTCTGCTTTCCCATCCGGATACCTTCGGTGCTTCATTCTTCATGGATAAGCTTGATATCTTCAAGGCTAAGTTCTAACTTCATGCCCTCAGTCACGTAGCACCCCACACTCAGTTGCCTTTGTGACATATTTGTTGTAACTGTTGACAAATGGTACACATCATCTTTACCGATATTGAACCAATAGCAAAGTGTCTTGATTGAAATTAGGTCAAGTCATGTTCACAAAACAAGAGGGTGTTCCAGCATTCCCTCAGGTATCAGGTTTTCACCATAGACAAATACATGTACCATGTTAACAGTTATATAGAGGGATATACATATATACACGCACACACACACACAAACTTACATCATGTATGGACTAAAATCTTCCACGACTTCTGTACAGTCTTTTTGTCACTGTCATTTACATCAATTGATGTAGATTGCTTAGGTTTCATCTCTGACTTCATACCTTCAGAAAAGAGGCATAGTGTCTGAACAGCACCGGCCAGCAGGTAATAGAATCATAGAATCATAGAATAGTTAGGGTTGGAAAGGACCTTAAGATCATCTAGTTCTAACCCCCTGCCATGGGCAGGGACACCTCACACTAAACCATGCCACACAAAGCTATGCCCAACCCGGCCTTCAACACCACCAGCGATGGAGCATTCACAACTTCCTTGGGCAACTCATTCCGGTACCTCACCACACTTATAATAAAGGATTTCTTCCTCAGATCCAATCTAAACTTCCCCTGTTTAAGTTTCAACCCATTACCCCTTGTCCTACCGCTACAGTCCCTCATGAAGAGTCCCTCCCCAGTATCCCTATAGCCCCCCTTCAGATACTGGAAGGCTGCTAGGAGGTCTCCACGCAGCCTTCTCTTCTCCAGGCTGAACAGCCCCAACTTTCTCAGCCTGTCTTCATACAGGAGGTGCTCCAGTGCCCTTACCATCCTCGTGGCCCTCCTCTGGACTTGTTCCAGCAGTTCCATGTCCTTTTGAGGTTGAGGACACCAGAACTGCACACAATACTCCAAGTGAGGTCACAGGGGAGCAGAGTAGAGGGGTAGGATCACCTCCCTCAACCTGCTGGTCACGCTCCTTTTGATGCGTCCCAAGATACGGTTGTCTTTCTGGGCTGAGAGCGCACACTGCCAACTCGTTCATTTTCTCATTGACCAACACCCCCAAGTCCTTCTCTGCAGGAGAGCTCTGAAGCTCTTCTCTGCCCAACCTGTAGCTGCGCCTGGAATTGCTCCCACCCAGCTGTAAGACCTTGCACTTGGCATGGTTAAAATTCATCAGGTTGGCACCAGCCCATCTCACAAGCATGTCAAGGTCCCTCTGGATGGTGTACCTTCCCTGACTGTTCTACATGAAAAAGATTAACCTCCCTGAGCAATATCAGAGCTATTGGCATCTACTGGCTTAAAAAACAGGTTAGACAGGCAAAATACCTTTAAACTGCATACACATACTATTGGCTTCTGTGTGATTTTTTTATTTCTTTGAAGTTCAGGGCAGTCTCAAAGTTCATGAAACCAGTCACACCAATTTTAAATGAGGCGATTTTTTTCTTTCCTTTGGGCAGAATAAAACAACCAAACAAAAAGAAACACCAGAGTACACTTCCCTACTCGTATACTATACCACTGAAACAAACACATTTTATAAAACGAAAGCCATTGTAAAGAATTCTCTTGAGGAGATAACAGCCACACAAGGCAGCTATTACTTCTACTCACAATTGCATCAATTTTTGATCTTTATTGTTACGGTATTATTTCTATTCTGGTGCTATAAAAATGTTCCTTGTGGATTTTCCTTAAATAACAAATGTGCCTACCCTAAAAACTGCTTGGAAAAAGAGACAGTGGCAGATCAGTGCTATAAATAAAAGCTAAGAAGCCCCTTTATTTAATCTCATCCAGAAATTACTATGAGATTGCTGTCTTGAGAGAGGACCAAAAATTAAGTTTTCACAATTTCTTTTTTCCATGACAATCTGTACCATGCAGAATAGATTTTATGTCGATTCCTGTTCAAACTACAACTTTCATCCTGAGAATTGGAACTGTGATCGAATTTTATTTTTCAAATACGTCATATAAAATATCACTGGCCTGTGTTATCTGACATTTCCATTAGTCTGTATTTTATGTTTTGATATATTAATAATTTATATTTCCAAAGCTTATTGGACACTATAAAGGAGAGTAAAATTAGAATGCAGAAGGAGAGAAGGGTTTTTCTATTTAGATTATATAAAAAATAGGATAAAAATATTCAAAAGATTAACAAAAAGATGATAAAAATAACACAGAAGAGGAAGAATACTGTTCAGCCCTCTTACAGGTTATTGCAAAGTAGACACAGGAATATTTGAACCAATCTCCTTTATAAGATATTTCATCCACCCGAATGCTTAATTTCATATTAATTTAGGAAAGAGAAAACAAAAAACATATGCATTCAAAAAGTATACTTTAATAAGTTTCTCCTTCATAATTTTTGCATTGTTCCCATTGATTTCTTTGAATTTACAAATACAAGTCACGAATTATTTTGTGTATTTCTTAATTTATGTGAACTTCATATTTCTGTGAGAATTGGAAATTAATATGCCACTTATTTGCTCATTATTCCCTAGATAGTGCAAAAATTGTTAGAAAGAGGAAAAAGTGAAGGTCTTATGAATCTGGCAGAAATACACAGCTGTAACTTCCCCTACCACAAAAAATGTGGAATACAAATTATGGTCATTCTAAATGGTAACTTTAAACATTTACTGCTGGATGCATGTGCAGCATGGAAAGCCATAGGAACTTTAGTGCAATCCTTGTTTGCATTCACTTATGGAGTTGCTTAACACATGGAAGTTCTTATCAGTATGAAATCTCAAATATAAAAGACTTCAACTGCATAAGCTGAAAAGTCTGGTGTGAACTCAGTGAGGCTTTATATTATTTTTTCCCCTGTTCCACTTCCACTGAAAATACAAAGACAAAAAGATGAGAACAGATTATATAAATTTCACACTCCCATTATTTCTCCAGAGTTGCCTGATTCTTTTGACTTCATTGAGAGGAACATCAAGTAGCTGAAAGCTGAGTTGTGGTCCCATGCACAATGGATAGATCTAGGACATTATGGTTAATGATACATAGGTGAACAAGTATGTAATATTCTCTTCTCAGTCTTCCTTTCATGCTGTCAGGAAGAGCATATTTGCCTTGAAAGATCCCTGAAATCTCATTTAATATTATATCATTCTCTTTTCCATTAATAGAAAGGAATCAATCTCTGAAGTAGTATGCCTATTTTATCACTATATAGCTGTTCCAGTAGGAGGTTCTTCATTTATGGGTGAAAAGTAATCTCTGTCAACATGCAGAGAGATAATTTGGCCTGACATAAGTCTCCAAATTACGATCCAACTCCATAAAACCACTGTGAACAGTGTGAGTTTCTAATTACTTTAATAAAGAAGTAATTTCTTACAAAGTTCAAAGGGCTGCCAAATGGTGGGCAGTCAAAGATGTAGTGCTTGGCCTACATTATTTTAAATTTTGGCGGGGAACATCTTTTTCTCTTCCCAACACTTATTCCCACTCTCACTGCACTAAAGTGAATATATCCCTCTTCTCAAGCTGGAGCTTGTTATTAGTTTTGGCTCATAAGAGCCTCTCTCTTAGCAGTTCACTTTGATCTGTGTAGCTCAGACTCATTATCTAGTCATTAAAGTAAATAAACCTTGAGTCCCCTCATATTCAGTGTGCAAAACTGCAGGATGTTGCTGTAACATTAGGCATAATGGTGTAGAATTATTGCTGTAATATTTTAGAAATGTGCTACAAAGCTGTCACAGGCAGAACAAACCACCTGAGATGCAGAAAAAGAAAACAGATCCAAAAAGTTCAACTGTAAATGTTAGAAGGACTTTTTTCTTTCTTTTTAAAGGAATAAAACTGGAAAAAAGCTGAAGTGTCAGTCTGAAAGAAAATTTAAAACTTCCCCTCTGACTTTTCGTGTTAAGCATTTGAAAAGTTAACTAACTAAAAGCATATAAGAAAAGCATTTAAAGTTAAATTACCATATTTTATATCGATTGAGAGGGATTCCACCTTGCATATGTTGGATAAAATTCAGACCAACAAGTCTCAATCACTATATTTTTTGTTTAAGAGCAGAGAAGCAGAGGATCCAATTTTGCACTTGTGCTTATTGGCACAATCTGGAATTGAGATTCTGAGCAAGCATAAGAATTGTAAATACTGTCTATAATAGTTACATCTGCAAATACTGAAGCTGCATTTAAGCCAGAGGGAAAATGCATCCCTTTAAAAAAAAAAAAATTGTTTTGTGTATGTGTGTGTATATATATATAAATGCGCCATAAGAATGTCCCAATTTACCATGTCCTTCCATGACCCCCTAGATACTCAGTGTTTAAATATATCTAAAAGGGAGTAAAATATTTGGGTAAGTTGATATAAATGCTACCTAAAAAATGGAAAACAGCTCTTTCTCATTTTAAAACTTTCATCTAGATTTTTTAAAGTCTTCTTTTGCCATTCTTTTTGTACTACATCAGCTCTGTGCTGTGCCTTAGAAATTCTACACTTGATATGAAGTATAACATAAAGTTTCAGTGGTTTAGAGGTGAATGTGTCATCTTCCTGAACAAAACTCCTTATAGCTGCACATCTGATACACACTTAGGAGGTTTGTTTTTCATTTTCCAAAACCTGTCACAGGAACAGAAATGGATGGTTATGATAGACAGACATGCAACATAAAGCATCAGACACTATGAGGAGAGATGTTATCTCCCTGTAAGAGACACCTGAACAGTCTGTCTCTTTTACACTTCAGCAACACTTCTGCAGATCTTGTTATATTATCGAATCATAGAATCATAGAACAGTTAGGGTTAGAAAGGACCTTAAGATCATCTAGTTCTAACCCCCCTGCCATGGGCAGGGACACCTCACACTAAACCATGCCACACAAGTCTATGCCCAACCCGGCCTTGAATACCGCCAGAGATGGAGGACTCACACCTTCCCTGGGCAACACATTCCAGTGCCTTGTCACCCTCACAGTAAAGAATTTCTTCTTCAGATCCAATCTAAACTTCCCCTGTTTAAGTTTGAACCCATTACCCCTTGTCCATTCACTACAGTCCCTCATGAAGAGTCCCTCCCCAGAATCCCTCTAGGCCCCTTCAGATACTGGAAGGCTGCTCTGAGGTCTCCATGCAGCCTTCTCTTTTCCAGGCTGAACAGCCCCAACTTTCTCAGCCTATCTTCATATGGGAGGTGCTCCAGTGCCCTGATCATCCTCGTGGCCCTCCTCTGGACTTGTTCCAACAGTTCCATGTCCTTTTGAGGCTGACACCAGAACTGCACACAATACTCCAAGTGAGGTCTCAGGAGAGCAGAGTAGAGGGGCAGGATCACCTCCCTCGACCTCCTGGTCACGCTCCTTTTGATGCAGCCCAGGATACAGTTGTCTTTCTGGGCTTC
This sequence comes from Myiopsitta monachus, assembly GCA_017639245.1. NCBI lineage: Eukaryota > Metazoa > Chordata > Aves > Psittaciformes > Psittacidae > Myiopsitta > Myiopsitta monachus. Next base: position 59,114,836 of record CM029918.1, on the reverse strand, counting down.
AAGCACACACTGCCAGTTCATGGTCATTTTCTCATTGACCAACACCCCCAAGTCCTTCTCTGCAGGGGAGCTCTGAAGCTCTGAAGCTCTGAAGCTCTTCTCTGCCTAACCTGTAGCTGTGCCTGGAATTGCTCTGACCCAGCTGTAGGACCTTGCACTTGGCATGGTTAAAATTCATCAGGTTGGCATCAGCCCACCTCACAAGCATGTCAAGGTTCCTCTGGATGGCATTCCTTCCCTCCAGATTATCAACCAAACCGCAGAGCTTGGTGTCATCAGCAAACTATTAATAAATTATCACTGAATGCAGATGACATCACATACAAAGCTGCAAAAGGACAGTGTGAATAAAATCTTCCCTTAACCTCATAGCTTGCAACTTAAAAATGCAGTATTTTGAAGCAGTAAGAATCAGCACACTTGCCAGAACAAGACAGTGACATTCAGATTCAGAACAATTTACTGGTAGTCATAACGCAATTTTTCTTTGTATGAGGACCAGCTCATAGTCACTGCCCTCTGGCTCCTTGCAATATATCTCTGGTAAAACACTGAAAAGAAACTAGGAGAAATTAACATCCCACCATCCCATACATTCTGTTTTTGCATATATATATATATATATACGTATATACACATGTAAGAATTAGAGTGAGGTAAAACAGTGAAAACAGTGCACAAAAAAACAGAAAGTGATTTTTAGAAAGGTTGTGAAGCCAAAATTTTTTAAGCTTACTAAGTAGGAAATTCCACATGAGAGGACCAGTTCCCAAGAGGACTGAAATGTTCACAAAAAAAGTGCCAAAATTAGTTGGCCTATAGGAAAGGGAAGTGGTATATGGTGAGATACTGTTTTCTAACTTATATGATTTGAAATTAGCTTAGAAAGACTTCTTTTTATTGTCTGCTTAATTCCCAATATTGTTTTCTGAGCAACAAGAGGCTTGAAAAAGTGTGATCTGCTTTGACAAAAATAGCAAACTACTCCTTGTCATGGGTTCAGCAGCAGCAGTCATTTTTCTCCTTCTTGGTAGCTGGTGCAGCACTGTGTTTTTGATTTTGGGCCTGGGAACAGCGCTGATAACACCAGTGTTTACAGTTACTGCTTGCTAATGTTTTGGTCTGATCAACGACTTTCTGAGCCTCATGCTCTGCTGGGGAGGAGGGGAAGCCGGGAGGAAGGAGAGACAGGACATCTGACCCAAACTGACCAAAGAGGTTGTTCCATACCACAGCACATCATGTCCAGGATGTAAAAACAGAGGGCAGAGACTCGGAAGGGTGGGGGGTGCTGTGCAGGGGTTCACTGTGGGGTCAGGCTTGATGTCAGGCTTGGTGAGCAGTAGTATTCTCTTTCTTTGTACCTCTCTTGTATTATTACTGGTGGTAGCAGTAGTGATTTGTGTTATACCTTAGGTACTAAACTGTTCCTATCTCAACCTGTGGAAGTTACATTCTTTTGATTCTTCTCCCCATCCCCCCAGGACTGGGGGAAGAAAGAGAAGGAAGTGAGTGAGTGAGAAAACTTCGTGGTTGACTGGACTTAAACCATGACACTCCTTCAGGGCTTTTTCATTTTTTACTTTAATTTTAATATATTTTGCAATAGATGAATACAATAGCTTAATAAAAAAGCAAAAGTCAATAATCTTTTTCTATTCATGTAGTGTCATTCATAACTTTTAAAATTAGGAAAATCCTGATGATTGAATTGGAATTCATAGATTCATGTAACAAGAAAAAACATGATAGTATTCATGTTTCCTGGCAGATAGTCATTAGCAAAACAAAAGACATTTGTCAAATTATATCAAACAACTTGCTTTAAATATTACCATTATATTAAAAATGATGCTCAGAGAAAACATTGGAACTTGATTATTTTGAACAAAATAAATAGCACAACTGAGACAATCACATTTCACAGGCATGCACTTCTGAGGAGTTGAAAAGACTTTTTTAAAAAATGTCCAGAAAAAAGCAACTGTTCCCAGGTCCATTATCTTGCTGCAGAGATCTGTTGCAAAAAGCACATGTGGCTCTGCTACCAATATGGAATCTTATCGTAAGTTTAATTTTTTATACAGACAAAAGGAAGCTGCCCAGAAAGACAGCAGAGTATATGCCTGGATCATTGCATTGAATGCTGCACCTTTCCTTCATGTGAAAAGGAAAAGTTTTTGTGGTGGTTTACTGTGGTATCTAAATTAGGTGTCTAATGGTCTTACAGTGAGTGGAGTAGGTTGCAGTGGACTGAAGTGGACTGGAGTGGATTGGAAGAGGCCACTGCAGAAAGAAGTAGCTTCAATTTACTAGTTTGAACACATCCATTGGGTAACTGAACTTGATGTTCCACCTTACCTTTGCTGTGTTTGTCAAAGAAGTACAATTGGAGACAAGAGTTTAGATTGATTTAAATCTTCATTTACCTTGATCTAGGCTTCAGCCTGCAGCCTATAATGATTTAATGGTTACTATTTCAGCTGTGTGTCCATTAAAAAGTGCACATGACTTCTAAATAACTCTCTAAAAATTCTTATCCAACTACCGTGTTTCACAGTAGACTAAAGAGGGAATCGTATAAAGTTTAGTCCTTTTTTTAGTGTCATCTTTACAGCTTCTAGCATAGCAGCAATGAACTTAGACTAGGAGCCATCAAAATCCTAATTATAAAATAATCTAATTTGGTAAAAGCATAGGTTTATCAGTTTGAAATTCATCATCAGTTGGCTTGATTTTTGACATAACTGCCCAACAAGCAGCTGACTGTTTACATATGCTAAATTTTGAACCCATAATTAGTACTTTATCACTGTGAACTAGTTTATCATCTTACAAATTCAAATCCAGTTTTTCAATGTTTTAAGAAAAATAAAATAGAATATTTAGGAAATCTATCATTTTTAAGAGAGCATAAAACATTAAGAGAGCTTAAATGTGACAAAATATTGCCAGCCATGAAACTAATTTTTTTTAAAAAAGGAATAAGATGGCATTGCGATATTTTTATCTAATTAAATAATAGAATTATTATGACTTTCAAAATCTGCTTATTGTATGCTTTTATGATATACTACTGCTTTTTAGGATTGTATAACTTATACTCTTATTAAATTGCATATAAATATATTAAACAGGAGTGGAAGATTTAGCAAATGTTTAACAGGTATAACCATTCCAGTAGAATAATAAACAGAATATATATTACTTATCACCATGACACAGAAGAGTTTAGAATAGTTTTCATAAATTTGCTTAAAACATGCATCTGTATACAATTACACCAGCTGTGGAAAACTGTAACATTCAATGCTTGAAGTTTATTGAAAGCATGATATAAGCACTGCATTTCACAGTGTACTATTCATATTAAGTCATAGAATCATAGAATACGGTTGGAGCAATCCCAGGCACAGCTACAGGTTGGGCAGAGAAGAGCTTCAGAGCTCCCCTGCAGAGAAGGACTTGGGGTGTTGGTCAATGAGAAAATGAACATGAGCTGGCAGTGTGCGCTCTCAGCCCAGAAAGACAACGGTATCTTGGGGTGCATCAAAAGGAGCATGACCAGCAGGTTGAGGGAGGTGATCCTGCCCCTCTACTCTGCTCTCCTGAGACCTCACTTGGAGTATTGTGTGCAGTTCTGGTGTCCTCAACATCAAAAGGACATGGAACTGCTGGAACAAGTCCAAAGGAGGGCCACGAGGATGGTCAGGGGACTGGAGCACCTCCTGTATGAAGATAGGCTGAGAAAGTTGGGGCTGTTCAGCCTGGAGAAGAGAAGGCTGCGTGGAGACCTCAGAGCAGCCTTCCAGTATCTGAAGGGGGCCAATAGGGATACTGGGGAGGGACTCTTCATGAGGGACTGTAGTGAATGGACAAGGGGTAATGGGTTCAAACTTAAACAGGGGAAGTTTAGATTGGATCTGAGGAAGAAATTCTTTACTGTAAGGGTAGTGAGGCACAGGAATGGGTTGCCCAGGGCAGTTGTGAATGCTCCATCCCTGGCAGTGTTGAAGGCCAGGTTGGACATAACCTTGTGTGGCATGGTTTAGTGTGAGGTGTCCCTGCCCATGGCAGGGGGGTTAGAACTAGATGATCTTAAGGTCCTTTCCAACCCTAGCTCTTCTATGATTCTATTATTCTATTTAGTTCCAACCCCCCTGCCATGGGCAGGGACACCTCCCACTAAACCATGCCACACAAGGCTATGCCCAACCCGGCCTTCAACACCACCAGCGATGGAGCATTGATAACTTCCTTGGGCAACCCATTCTAGTGCCTCACAACCCTCACAGTAAAGAATTTCTTCCTCAGATCCAATCTAAACTTGCCCTGTTTAAGTTTCAAACCGTTACCCCTTGTCCATTCTCTACAGTCCCTCATGAAGAGTCCCATCCCCAGCATCCCTCTAGGCCCCCTTCAGATACTGGAAGGCTGCTATGAGGTCTCCACGCAGCCTTCTCTTCTCCAGGCTGAACAGCCCCAACTTTCTCAGCCTATCTTCATACGGGAGATGCTCCAGTCCCCTCATCATCCTCGTGGCCCTCCTCTGGACTTGTTCCAGCAGTTGCATGCCCTTTTGATGTTGAGGACACCAGTAAAAGTACTCTTTTTCTATTTATATTCAAAAGTACTCTGATGAATGGAAATATTTTAACTATTTTCCTGCCATATTTCAGACTTCAGTTATGCATAACTGCTCTTCCACCTCTAAGGCCCTGATTTGTTCACAGTTTTTTTCCTCCATAATATGAGAAATATTACATCTCAGTTGTGAAGAACCATGCAGCCTCTCACTCACTTCTCCTCCTTCTTCCCCCAAGGTCCTGGAAGGATGGAGAGGAGAATCAAAAAATGTAAACCCCATGGATTGAGAGAAGAATAGTCAAATAACTAAAGTATAATAGAAAGCTACTACTATTACCACCAGTAATAATAATGATAAGGGAAATAACAAGGGGAGACAATATAAAACTGAAAGGAGAAAGGGAAAAAAACAACAAACACTAGTGATGCACAGTACAATTGCTCATCACCTGCTTACCAATACCCAGCCTGACCCAAGCAGCATTCTGGGCCTTCTAGGTGACTCTCCCTAATTTGTATACTGGGCATGATGTGCTGTGGTATAGAATAACCCTTTGGCTAGTTTGTGTCAGGTGTCTTATCTTTGCTTCCACCCAGCTTCTTGTGCTCCTCCTCACTAGCAGACCATGAAAAACAGAAAAGTCCTTGATCAGGGTAATCATTACTTAACAACAAAAACATCACTGTGTCATCAGCATTATTCTCAGATTAAAACTGAAACACAGCACTGCACCAGCTAACTAAGAAGAAGAAAAATAACTGCTACAGCTTAACCCAGGACAATCTCATATATTCAGGAAGTGTTTTATCAGTTTCTGAAAGAACTGAGAAACTACAGAGATTAAACTGTCTACAAAATATACAAATTATACACATTCTAAGTTACATTTGTGTTAAGTGAGCTCTTTTTGCCTTACTATGTGAATGCTATCCTTGTTAAAAGCAATGAGCCAAAGAACAGAAAAAATGGCTACACTGAACAACCTGAGCATTCTTAATTGGGCATTTCTGCCGTGGATGTAGTTTCATAATAGTTTAAACAAACATAAACTGGTACATCTGTTGCCATCTTTGGACCCTTGTCCTGTCTTTTGTACTTTGCCAACACTAGTCATCATCAGTTCTTACCATGATTCAGTATAAGCGGTTAAACCAACAGAAAACCACTCATTGTTTTTTCTTGTACACGTTCAAAGAAATAAATCTTCAGATCTGGAGTAATATTTTATTTTCTCTGTGCAACCTGAAACCCAAAAATATCAGAAATAGCTTCATCTACCATGTACCCACCTTCATCACCTTTTGGATTTTAGTCATCTGTTCCTGTTCTGGAACTACATAAAACAGTTTAGAAATAATACTTCCTGGTGTAAAATGAAGGTGAATGATCAGTAACTGATGTTACTACATAATTACAACTACATGATTCTGCATAGTATATTTTGCGTATGATTTGTTGCTCAGACGTAGGTAACTAGTGTCAGGGATGCCCTTGTTAGGTATTCCTTAAGACACCTCTTCAGGTTTGCAGTTATGACACAGACCTGTGAGAGCCATTCCATTCCTCTGAAATATCATGAAGTCTAAAATGGTTGTAGACACCAAAATTTAGCAACTAAATCCTACCACGTATGTCTTATTGTATATGGAGTGTACTTGACAGTGCTGATGAGAATTGTGACCCACTCTTTCCCCAAAATCATGTCAACTTCAAACCATAAAAAGATGGAAATATTGGCCATTGACTAAATACTCTGAAGCTAGGAAATTCAGTCTTGACAGGTAACAGAAGTTGAAAAGAATGATTAGTCTAACAATCCACATACAGAAGTGAAATACTAGCAATGATCTAACACTGAATGTTCCCACATTCTCTTCCAGGGATTAATGAGCATGCAGGACAGATAGACATGTTAGACAACCCACATTTAGCTGCACTCCAGAGGTAAGAAAATGGAAAATTCCTCACTAAATTTCGTTAAAAAGTCTGAAACCCACTAAACCAAAGGAAGCAAGTACCAAAGGCCCATGTACAGAGGTAAGCATATGTGGTTCTAAATATTCAAGTCATATCATGCAGAGACAAACTACAAGTTTAGTACAAGTTTACTACAAGTTAGTGACAGAAATGAGATATCTACAGGCAAGAAACTCAGGACTGCAAGGTAAAACGAACTAGAGGTATTCAGGGAAAACATCTGAGCCATTGTTTGGTTTACAAAGAACAGTCAGAAAAAAAAAAACAACAGCATAGAATGAAAGCACCATAAACAGCAAAAGACAAGTACATCTCGCAGTGAAGTGAGGGTATCAGCACAAGGTGAGAGCTGGAGATCAATCTTTTGAAGGATTTTGATGGCAGTAAAGGCCACATATTCATCGGAAGCTGAATTCTACAAAGCTCTGGACCTACCAAGCAATGGGTCATAATGTTCATACCCATTGTTCCACACTAGTAGAACTTTTTTAACAGCAATCTATTGGCTTTGAATAAAGTAACACAGGTTGCAGGTGGCTATTAAGGCAACAGCCATAAAAAAGTTTGTCTGTGTGCACTTTGTTGGAAAAGCAAAAACAGTTCTTTCTTTTTGTAAAATAATTCTTTCTAAAAGAGAATAAAGTTTTAAAAATATTCATCAAGACTGAAGTGCTAAAACAGCTATCTAACTGTTTGGCTGCACAAGCTTTTACAAGTCTTCAAGTCTTATACAGGGTCACTGCATTGCTGCACATTACAGTTTCTGAAACTGGACTAGATACTGGTGCTTAAACAAAATTAATGCTGGATGTAGTTTTCTTGTGATATTACACAGCTCAGCTACATGTAGTGATCAAGAAATTTGCCGCTATCAAAACTAAACTCCTTTGCCTACCCCTCTCCCCACCAAAACTGAATAAAACATAACTTCATGAGTAACAAAAAAGCAAAATGAGGCAAATGCCCAGTTTCACATATTTACTACCACAGTATTTCTTGAAAGTTTTAGTAGACATAATTCAATGTAGTTCTCTCTATCTAGTGTCTCTCACTGATGCTGGAGATGCACACCACTTACTGTAACCCATTTATAACTTTTTTACAGTCAACAAGTTGGACAGACATCAATTTGATAGGTGGACCACTCAGTGGATAAAGAACTGGCTGGATGGCTGCACGCAAAGAGTTGTGGTCAATGGCTCAATGTCCATATGGAGACCAGTAAGGAGTGGTGTCCCTCAGGGATTGGTGTTGGGACCGATCTTGTTCAACATCTTGGTCGGTGACACGGACAGTGGGATTGAGTGTGCCCTTCAGCCAGTTTGCCGATGACACCAAGCTGTGTGTTTTGGTTGATAGGTTGGAGGGAAGGAATGCATCAAGAGGGACCTTGACATGCTTGTGAGGTGGGCTGATGCCAACCTGATGAAGTTTATCTATGCCAAGTGCAAGGATCCTACAGCTGGGTCAGAGCAATCTCAGGCACAGCTACAGGTTAGGCAGAGAAGAGCTTCAGAGCTCCCCTGCAGAGAAGGACTTGGGGGTGTTGGTCAATGAGAAAATGACCATGAGCTGGCAGTGCGTGCACTCGCAGCCCAGAAAAGCAATCCGTATCCTGGGCTGCATCAAAAGGAGCTGTGACCAGCAGGTCGAGGGAGGTGATCCTGCCCCTCTACTCTGCTCTCCTGAGACCTCACTTGGAGTGTTGTTCACAGTTCTGGTGTCCTCAACCTCAAAAGGACATGGAACTGCTGGAACAAGTCCAGAGGAGGGCCACGAGGATGATCAGGGGACTGGAGCACCTCCCGTATGAAGATAGGCTGAGAAAGTTGGGGCTGTTCATCCTGGAGAAGAGAAGGCTGCATGGAGACCTCAGAGCAGCCTTCCAGTATCTGAAGGGGGGCTATAGGGATTCTGGGGAGGGACTCTTCATGAGGGACTGTAGTGAATGGACAAGGGGTAACGGGTTGAAACTTAAACAGGGGAAGTCTAGATTGGATATGAAGGAAGAAATTCTTTACTGTGAGGGTAGTGAGGCACTGGAATGTGTTGCCCAGGGCAGTTGTGAATGCTTCATCGCTGGCGATGTTCAAGGCCAGGTTGGACAGAGCCTCGGGTGTCATGGTTTAGTGGGAGGTGTCCCTGCCCATGGCAGGGGGGTTGGAACTAGATGATCTTAAGGTCCTTTCCAACCCTAACTATTCTATGATTCTATAACTGCCCTTATTTCCCTCCTTCCTATTTAAAATGGCATTTCTAAATATTTCCCAGACAGCTCCTTAGTTTACAAGGGATTGCGAGCACAGTGAGGAGGAATAGCTGTGGGGCCTGAAGTACATAGAATTTGACAGGTAATGCAAAGCCAAAACACATGCCCTTGAAGAACTGCTACCATCCAACACTGTTATGCTCCAGTTTAATCCTCTGGGATTGTTCTCAGAAGAGCTTCTCTGAGAAAAAAAAACGAGCATGATATTAAATCCTGACCTTTTTTTGTCTTAGAAATTTCATTAATTTGTACTACCATTTTAATCCATAGCCATGTTTCTTGATTTTGTGAAAATAAATTTCAGTCTATACGTATCTGAACACCACCTTCTGAAATTGTTATCTACCTTTTTAACCTTACTTGTTTTCTGGGTTATGTTGCTACGAATCAAGGCTTATTCTTCTGAAAAATCTGTAGTCATCATGGTAAAACTCAGGGTACTGGATACACAAATTCTTTCTCTGATGCCTGGCTAACTGACCATAACAAAGCAAGGAAGTATGCAGAACCATTATTTTGATCTTCATAGGTAGCTTGCAGAGTTAAAAGTATAACTGAAAAACAAAGCATTTTTCTAATAGCTTATACATTCCTCTTCTGAAGCCTTCAGCAAGCCTGTCTCACAGCAGAAATAAGGCTGGTTTAGAACATGATATTAGAAGCTGTTTCAAAAAAAAAAAAAAAAGATTTTGCCCTAATTTTATTGAGTAATTGCATATATGAATAATAGGACATCTTATTAGACTGATTCCCTGCCACAGCTCTGCTTGAGATTATTTTGTTTCTTTTAGGAAGTCTCAGATATGAACAGTAAGATGTATGCTCTCTTTTCCATTTCCTTCAACTGCATTGCAGCAGAAGGCTATAAGCCAGGTTTTGCAAGCCTTGTCTTGGTGATTGAATTAATCACTGCGCTATAACCCTTCTTGTGCCACAGATATATTTAATGAGGCCACCCTGTCATTCGTTGTAGTTTATTGACACTTTATATTTACTCATATGACATCCAAAAGCCTTTTTAGATAGACATTTCAACTGTCATTTACAACTTCACGTTAATAATATGGGAAAGGGCAAGCCTGAAGCCATAAGGTAAATTTAGCTTCGTTCACCTGGCTCATGCCAGTGATTTGGATCATCTAACAGTCCTACCAGGACATTGGCAAATAAAAGCAGAGGTGTTTTTAGAAGGAGACACCAGGCCAGTTTATTGTGGTGAACTTAATTGTAATTAGAAGTTTAAACATCAAAATAGAGAAGTCTCTTTTGCACAATAGACTTCTTAAACTATGACTTCATTTCATCTGCTTTAATTCTTTGTCACAGCTGAAAGCACTTTGTCAGCATGGGTAGGAAGAGGAGTACTGTAGGAAGAGGAGTACTGTAGGAATAAACCCCAGCTACAGCAATGTAGTATCATCCTTCTGGATCCTCATGATCACTGTGAGAAATGCCAGTTTTCAATGTGCTTCAGAGGGGAACTAAACTAGAGGTGCTATTTCTAGAGCTGTTTTTGTCTGTCACCCACATGCTTTTATTAACAAAAAGTGGCTGTCCATTCTACAGGAGAATTAAGTCTTGATTAGTTCTTCCTGGAAACTAGTGGTAACAAAGATCATGCTAATGTTTGGAGAGTTTTTAGATGCCATCCACCTGCATGGCTTCTGGTTTATTATGTAAATTTCAGACATGGGTATACTCTTAACAAAACCAGCAACAGTCCTATCAAAGGAAAGACAACAAAGCTCAGTGGTTTGAAATTTGGATCCTAGTGGGATAGTTACATTAAGCTGCATTTGAAGAGTGCTCAGAGAACGCTAGTTTAAGAGAATCAGAACAGAACCCAATACTACGGTTTTTATAATCATTTTTAACATATGTTAACATTGTGTGGTTTCGTCATGGAAGCAGTATTTCACAAAAAGAGTACTAGGCACTTGTGTAGGGTTTCATTATCATATTTATGGAGGAAAAATAGAAAAGGTGATGAAATTGCCTTTAGTTTACAGGGCTGTGACATTGGAGCAAGGGAGAAATTGCAGTGTGTCTGGCTGTCTGAGGTAAGCACATTAGCTGCTGAATGTGTAAATTGCAAAAATAACTTAGAAGCCAAAAGTGATAACAAATGAGCAAGCAATTGATCTAATCTCTGTTGGAACACGTCACCCATATGATTTGCAGGGTCCTTTGGAAACAAAGCAGCAGATGATGCAGGAGGAGCATTTGTGTTATCAGCAATGAAGAAAAATCAATAACAGATGCAGTGTGAGTGTCAGCGAAACAAAGGACCTTTCCATTATTCTCTGAAAAACTGACACATTTGAAGCAGGGAAAGCTGGGGGGTCTCATTACAGGAAAGTCTTTGCACTGCCCATGTTGAATGTTTAGCTACTGTCACATGTAGTTTAATTTTTACTTTTTTTTAAGTAATGGCTTCAAAAGGGTGCTTCTATTATGGAGGGAAAGATGTAAATGTAAAACACTGCCATTTGTGGAGCAAATTGAAGATAGGAGACATGCTTGTTTTCTAGACCCTGAGAAACTATGAAATCCAGAAATATTCTTATTTAGGACACAAACTGTTCTTCTTTGCATCAGAGCAGACGCTAAGTGCTATTGCAATATAAGATGCAGAGTGCAATGAATTGGATGTCACAGTCTACTGGAACTTCTGGCAGCTAGGGCTTTGAGCAGCAAGAAACACTACTGATGGACATGGGGCTTCTGGGCAACTCTAAGTAATCACAGTACGAGACCCACCTATCAGGTAACGCCCAGTTCCAGTGAAAGAGAAAATATGGGAGAACCACAAATAAGATCCTAGGACTAGATTCTGGACTAGAAAGATTCTGGACTAGAAAGATGTCTTAGTGTAAGCCAGGTAACCCTGTAGTTCTTTGAAAGAACATGAAACTGGTGGGGTTTTTGGTCCTGGATAGGCTGGAGGCACCTACAACTGACTCATTTTGGTTTAGGCAGTTGACAACAATCACGTATTTGAACCCTGTACACAGTCTTTTTCATTAATGTTTGCTCTCTACAAAACTAAAAGAAAATAACAGGCAGGGTTATAGGCTTTAGAAGATAACATCTGCCACATAGTTATCTTTCAGCTATGTCTAAAATCCCTATGCCTTTCCATGTAATTGGAACTGGAAATGTCTGTGATAATTTATTAGAAAAATGTTGACTGTTGGTTTGGATTTTTTTGTAGTTTATGTGGAAGACTGTTAGGTTTACACTGTTTCCAATTAATGTTGTCCTCTCAAGACTAATAGGCTCAGCTTTAACTCTGAGCAGGAAGTAGTATAACCAAGAAATAGGTTGAGTTGGCTGTGTAAGATACTGAAGAAAATGGGAAAAGATACACTTAGGTAGCTAATAGTGAACCAGAAGCTGAGGTTAGTTACTGGAAGATTCTCCAGGGATTAAAAAACAAAAAAAAAAACACAAAAAAAAAAAAAAAAACCAAAAAAAAAAAAAAACCAAAAAACACAAACAAAAAAAACCAAAAAAAACCCAAACAAAAAACAAAAAAACAAACAAACAAAAAAAAAACAAAAAAAAAAACAACAAAAAAAGGGCAAAAAAAAAAAAATCCAAAACAGCAACGACAAAAAAACACAACTGCAGCAAGTACTATATTTGCCTTAACAAGAATCAAGTGGGTAGCAAGGTTGGGAGATTGAACTACAACTAGTGATAGGACCCAGGACAGACTGTAACTAAGCCTGAAATAAGCCCTCTGTGAAGACTCAGAGATTCATAAAAGGGGCCAACTAGTACTGAAGAGGTCCAATAAACTACTATCTTATGGAATGACAAAGAAAATTGGCTTATAGTTTTAGAGAGCATATGGTAAGAATAAAAACTTACTGGGCTTCACACAAGAACCTGCCATTTTTAGCCCAACCCTGAAGTGAAGTAGTATCTTTAAACTGCTTTAGTCATAGTAGTTTTATATATAAAGTCCTCATCAATCCTATCTTGAAATGCGGGACTGTCTTCACTGTTCTTTTACTGGTTTTATTTTCACAAAACTTGGAAACTGTGGGGATATGGTTGCTTTCAGTATTACATATAAACAGTGGTAAAAGATGATCGCTGTAGGGTTTGGGGTTTGTTTTGCAGAATTTACAGTTTGATATTGCTCACCACATTTGAACTCAGGAAAATAAGGTCCTTATGAAGCGGCACCTTCTAGAAATATTCGAACATTAAAATCCACAATTCCCCTTTACTGTGAGGGCTAGAAAAACTGTGTTTTTAAAACATCTATTTTCTTTCAGCTGTGATGGGGCTTCAACCATTCCAGGTGTGCTGTAGCTCTTTTAGGCCATCACAGATTGTGGCTAGATAATGAAACTTAAGAGAAAAGGTGATTCTCAACTGTGGAAAAGTAGGGGTTTAAACTTTCTCTGCTGTTAACCAAGCTGAAAAGAGCAAGCTCTTGATAGCTGTATTTTTCACCCCTTGTGATTAGTTTTTTTGTTTCAGAACTTGTCCCACTGTTTGTGTGTTCACACAATTTCAAGGAACAGCTACCCACCATACAGAAACACAAGCTTTGTGCTTCTTTTCTAATTGCACCTCTTTTATCTGGCCCCAAAGCTGCTTTCAGCACCTTTTTGGCAGGAAACTTTAATTACTATGTCAATCATAGGCACAAATCCAAGATATAAAGTAAACTGGATTCACATTTAAGTAGATATGGTGAGGCAAAATATTGCTTTCTAGCAATGGGGTGAAAATCCTAAGCACTACATAGGAAAAAAGAACACAAAATAGACCCAACAAAATATAGGCATAAATATACCCTTGGATACACCCCAAGATCCTTGGTTTAGGTAAACCAGATTACACCACCAGTTTACACTGATTGTGTTGCAGGGTTTTTTCCTCTAAATTAGAAGATGATTTCTAAAGCTCAGTTGTCAGTTGTGTGTCCTTGTAAGTGTGAAAGTTACATGAAAAGAAGGTGGTATAGTAACACTGAAGAAAATGTGCCCGCATTTGTTGCTAATTATGCTAATAGCAATAGCTTTTGCAGCTATTGTTATTGAGGTCCCAGAAATGCCTGCAGACACAAACAAGAACTGGAACATTTCCTAACCGAACTTACACTCCAAGTTTACTGGGTCTAGGCTGACTTCAGTGGATATACTCATAACTGGTGTAAATCAATTAAAAGCACCTGAGCTGTAAGGCTTTGTATTTTTTTCCTTTCACTCTCCTAACAGTTCATACCAGGTGCTTAGTGTTAGAGATCACAGCCATATTAGATCACCCTTTGTTTCCTCCATGCATCTCTTTTTTGTCCTTCATCACAAAGTAAGCATCTGATGAAGCTAATAATGTTGCAAATAATGTACTGCAGATTCTTGAGAAGATAATTAAGAGAACGGTGCAATGACTTTTACAGTTCAAGGAAATGATGTACTGATACAGTTATAAATCAAATCACTGCTTGGCAAGCAAATGTAAAATGGTGAAACACTGCATGAACAGGTATTTGATATGTGTGCACTCAGAATATCTGAATGGCAGACTGAAACTTGTTTTTATTACAATTATGGGAAATAGAAGTTACATTTTGAGCAAAGAAAAAACCACACAATTACATGAGTAAACCCCACCACCACCACTTACAAGCACAAGAACAATGGGAGAAAAAAAGGTAAGATATTCAGCTTCTTAAATTTACCTGATTGCTGTCACTGCTTTACTTTTTTTTTTTCTTTTCTTTTTTTCTTGTATTTATACTGGATGGATCAACTCTCAATACACATGCTTCAAAGGCAATGCAGACATGATACGTACACAGGAGGAATGTTAATGGATAACATCTTAATATTTAAATTACTAGTTAGGCTACAGAGAAAGAAGTCCAGTGGTCCTGGTGAGGTGAGGTGAGGCTGAGAACAGGTTCCTAGGTTTGTGAAGTCAGGCTCTGTTACTGCCCATATCCTCATGCATCGGTTATAGTTTGCTGTGGGAAATAATTTCATTATTATGAAACTCTATAAATGCATTTTTTATATAGATGATGTAAATGTAAAGTAAAATGACCTAAAAATCACAGCAATTTCAACAAACACCTACTAAGAAACAGGCGAAATATATATACATATTTTTTAGAGTGTTATTGAAACATGATAAAAGAGCTTTTTTATCAAGTCATCTACTATATATTAGATCAGATAGAAAATCATATTTCTCATGTCTTGGAACCAAGTAAGAAACTCATACTTACCTTCCTTGCAGACAAATTTAAGACTTAATTATTATACATTTTTGAAGCATTTGTCCATGAATAGGAGAGCAATAAATTAAGTGCAAAATGGTTCAATAGAATTTACTTCTATATTTAACTTACATAATTGGAAGTACACAAAATAGTAACAACATTGATGCTGTTCACAAACATAAATACACATATTTATGAACAAAATCTGTGTCCATTCTGAAAATATTAATATAATCTGAGCTTTTACTGAGCCAAGCCATATATTCTGTCTTCCGCAGCATGCAATTTTCATTCATGAACACTAGCAGGGGCCTGGGGAAGTGACAGAAAGAGAACAGAAAGGGAGAACAGAGTGATCCCCTCCTATGTACATCCCTCTGGCTTACCAGCGGCTTTTTAGAACTTCCTGGATAAAATAATCACATTTGTTTCTGCATGGAACTTACCGGAATTTGAGAGCAGAAGTTTCTAATTCTTATTATAAGCTAAAGTGTCTTCCCCTTCTTCCCTTGCCAGCCACAGAGTTTATATTGTTTATATAAAAATATATCTGGGATCAGAATTTCAGCAGATACCTGGAAGACAGCTGAAGATCTGTCACTAGGCATCATCTAAAAATTTGCATTAATAAAGCCCTCATATTAAAGAAAACAAAAAGCATGACCAAATATTTTTTGACAGTATTGTGCATAAAAGCAAATGGTGATGAAAACGGATGCTTGAAAGCATGTTTTTACTAATAACAGCATTTGTAAATATATTGTATACATTCTCTGGTGTATGTGTCGTGGTTGAGTATTTCTGTTCCCTGCCTTGGAAAGAGTGATTGTTCGTTATCAAGTTCATTCAGCCCACAGTGAGGTGGGCTTAAAATGTTACACAAGATATTTGTCCTTCCCCAGAAACAGGCATGCTGGATTCATGAACAAAAGATGAATGAAAGGGTTTTTGAGAAAGAAAGCGTTTTGGGTATCATTTTGTAATTACAAACTACCTTGCAGTGTAAGGAGGAAAAAAAATAAACAACAACAGCAACAACAACCCCCCCCAAAAAAATACACTACCCCCCCTACCCCCCCCCCAAAAAAAAACCACTTTAAACAAAACAAAAAAAAAACACAAAGAAAAAAAATATATAGGTCCAATTACTTCTATTGCTCTGTTAGGGTATAACAAATCTTGGAGACGAGTCCTAGAAGTTATGTTCTGCAGAGAGTGAAATATGGTCATCCTCATCCTTCTCTGGTGTATATCAAATTTACAAGCTGCTGGAAAATGAATACCAAGACAAGACCGTCCAAAGCTATCTTTCCAAAGAGATTTTTTTTTGAAAATGAATAAAGAATTAAGAGAATACCTCATATCTAAAGAAAGAATTTGAAATGGATGTGTTTAAACAGCTTCCTGAAAGTATGAATTTTCAAAGCAGGTGCATTTCTTGGTACAATCTGATTTCACAGTCAACACATTTCTTAATGGCTTAAAGTGTATTGCCCTTTCCATAAGGCTGAGAAGTCCCTTTAGGATTATGGAAATCTGTATTCTATTTCTTCTGCCCAAATGTTTGAGGAACAGGAGGTAGGCAAAAGTCAGAATCCTGGATGTGACATTTATCTGTTGACACTTGCTTTGTAAACGGCTTTGGGAGCTAAATCCAATTCTGAATACCTTATCTCTCTATTTTAGGATGATTTGAACCACTACATTTAAATTTGGAATGGAAATCTTCTTAAATGAATAAAAATTCCTTATCTTCATTACTAGCTGGCCAGCAAAAGCTGGAGTGTTATTTTCAATTAAAAACTCAGACTGAAGACTAGGACCCTATAGAACAGATTCCCCTGTATACAGGTCAAGAGTTTTGTCAGGGATGGGAGAGAATTCTAATTATGTTTATAGAAACCAAAACCAAACAGAATGTTCAATCCTGACAATAACGCTTTGTGTTTCTTGATAAAAAGAATGTGGTTTTTTTTTCCTTCTCAAAACCAAATATTAATCTAATTTCAGATGCTTCAGAAGAATTTTTTTTTGAATCTACGCCATCTTTGAAGTGTATTGTATCTGAAAGTCTGAGCACATATTAAGAATATTCCATATGAAAGAATTCTAGGAATTGTTTGGGGGCTGTAGCTACATTAATATCTACTCTGCTGGAAATCAGTTTGAGTTAGCTTCTATAGGATTACATAGTTCAATCACAAGTGCTTACCTTGCTGTGCTATTCTCTGAGCGGCTGTTTAGTTCCAGTCTTTGTCTGGCTTTTCGGGTTTAACTAATGTAAGCACTGTATATAGCCATACAAAATCATTTAAATAATGTATGATTTTCTTCCACAGGTGCTAAATTACAATATTCACTTTTACTCGACTAAACACAAACTAAACAGTCCCTTTCAACACATGCTGCATATTGCCAATTTAGCATTAAAGAATCATAGAATCATAGAACAGTTAGGGGTTGGAAAGGACCTTAAGATCATCTAGTTCCAACCCCTCTGCCATGGGCAGGGACACCTCATACTAAACCATGCCACACAAGGCTCTGTCCAACCTGGCCTTCAACACCGCCAGCAATGGAACATTCACAACTTCCTTGGGCAACCCATTCCAGTGCCTCACTACCCTCACAGTAAAGAATTTCTTCCTTATATTCCAATCTAAACTTGCCCTGTTGAAGTTTGAACCTGTTACCCCTTGTCCTACCACTACAGTCCCTAATGAAGAGTCCCTCCCTAGAATCCCTATAGGCCCCCTTCAGACACTGGAAGGCTGCTAGGAGGTCTCCATGCAGCCTTCTCTTCTACAGCCTGAACAGCCCCAACTTTCTCATCCTGTCTTCAGATGGGAGGTGCTCCAGTGCCCTGATCATCCTTGTGGCCCTCCTCTGCACTTGTTCCAACAGTTCCATGTACTTATTGTGTTGAGGACACCAGAACTGCACACAGTACCCCAAGTGAGGTCTCACGAGAGCAGAGTAAAGGGGCAGGATTACCTCTCCTCAAGCTGGTCACGCTCTTTCTGATGCAGCCCCGGATATGGTTGTCTTTCTGGGAAGCGGATGCGCACTGTCGGATCAAGTTCATTTTCTCATATACCAACACCCCCAAGTCCTTCTCTGCAGGGCTGCTCTGAAGTTCTTCCCTGCCCAACCTGCACCTGTGCCTGGGATTGCTCCCACCCAGCTGTAGGACCTTGCACTTGGCATGCTTAAACTTCATCAGGTTGGCATCAGCCCACCTCACAAGCACGTCAAGGTCCCTCTGGATGCCATTCCTTCCCTCCAGTGTATCAACCGAAACACACAGCTTGGTATCATTGGCAAACTTGCTGAAGGCACACTCAATCCCACTGTCCATGTCACCAACCAAGATGCTGAACAAGAGTGGTCCCAACACCGATCCTTGAGGAACATCACTCCTTACTGGTCTCCAGCTGGACACTGAGTCATTGAGCACAATTCTTTGCGTGTGGCCATCCAGCCAGTTCTTTATCCACTGAGTGGTCCACCTATCAAATTGATGTCTCTCCAATTTAGAGACAAGGATGTCACATGAGACAGTGTCAAACGCTTTGCATAAGACTAGGTAGATGACATCAACTGCTCTACCCCTGTCCATCAGTTCCGTAGCCCCATCACAGAAGGCCACCAAATTGGTCAGGCAGGATTCCCCCTCAGTGAAGCCATGCTGGCTGTCACCAACCACCTTGTTGTTTTTCATGTGCCTTAGCATGCCTTCCAGGAGAATCTGCTCCAAGAATTTGCCAGGCACAGAGGTGAGACTGACCGGACTGTAGTTGCCTGGGGTCATCCTTTTTCCCCTTCTTGAAAATGGGGGTTATATTGCCCTTTTTCCAGTTGTCGGGAACTTCACCTGACAGACATGATTTTTCAAATATGATGGACAGTGGCTTAGCAACTTCATTCACCAGCTCCTTCAGGACCCGCGGGTGGATTTCATCAGGTCCCATGGACTTGCAGATGTTCAGGTTCCTAAGATGGTCTCAAACCAGATGCTCCTCCTACAGTGGGCCCAGGGTCTTCATTCCCACTGTCCCTGTGTGTGCCTTCCGAGACTTGGGTGGTGTGGCCAGAGCATTTGCCTGTGAAGACTGAGGCAAAGAAGTCATTAAGAATCTCAACCAATCCAGGGTAGCCACTTCTCCCGATACCTTCTGGAGAGGGCCCACATTGTCCCTAGTCTGACTTTTATTTACAATGTACCTATAGAATCCCTTCCTGTTATCCTTAACATCCCTAGCCAAGTTGAATTCTAACTGGGCCTTAGCTTTTCTAACTTGGTCCCTAGCTTCCTGGACAACATCCCTGTATTCTTCCCACCCCACCTATCCTTGCTTCCACCTTTTATAAACCTCTTTTTTCTCTCGAATTTTCCTCAGCAGCTCCTTTTCCATCCAAGGAGGTCTCCTGGCCCTCCTGCTGCACTTCCTTCTAGTAGGGATGTATCGCTCCTGAGCTTGCAGGAGGTGATCCTTGAATATCAACCAACAGCCTTGGGCCTCCCTGCTCTCTAGGGCTATATCCCATGGAACCTTACGGAGCAGGCTCCTGAAGAGGCCTAAGTCTGCTCTCTGGAAGTCCAGGGCAGTGAGCCTGCTGCACGCTCTTCTCACTGTCCTGAGGACCTCGAATTCCACCATCTCATGATCGCTGCAATCAAGGCTGTCTGGATGTGTCACATTTCCAACCAGCCCTTCCCTGTTGGTGAGGATGAGGTCAAGCTTGGCACCTCTCCTTGCCGGCTCCTCTATTACTTGCAGAAGGAAGCTGTCTTCCACACAACTGAGGAACATCCTGGATTGCTTGTGCTGGGCCATACCGTCCCTCCAACAGATATCAGGGTGGTTGAAGTCCCCCATGTGAACAAAGGTTTGTGAGCGTGAGGCTGTTCCTGTCTCTAGAGCGCTTCATCCACAGATCCCTCTTGATCAGGTGGTCTGTAACAGATTCCCACAATAATGTCTCCCATCGCTGCTCCCCCTTTAACCCTGACCCACAAACTCTCTGTTGACTGCTCACCTGTCCCCAGACAGACTTCCATACTCTCCAGCCTATCCCTAACATAAATAGCAACTCCCCCTCCCTGCCTACTGGGCCTGTCTTTCCTAAAGAGCCTGCAACCTTCCATTCCAACACATCAGTCATAGGAGCCATCCCACCATGTTTCTGTGATGCTTATGATATCATACCCCCGCAGGCATGCACACATTTCTAATTCCTCTTGGCTGTTCCCCATGCTACAGGCATTTGTATAGAAGCATCTAAGCCGAACTCCAACTGAAGCCAGCTCATTGGCTGGAGCAGCTGGAATATCTCTACATTGCTCTGAACGTTTATTATAGGTGCTGGCAAGTGACTGAGTGTGTTGGGATGGAATGGTGCCCCCTCCTCCAACACATCTAGTTTAAAGCATCCTTGACCAGCCTGGCAAGCCTCCTACCAAATCCACTCTTCCCTTTCTTTGTCCAGCTCCACCAGCCCCCAGTAGACCTGGCCTACGAAATTGAGTCCCATGTTGAAGGTACCCAAACCCCTGACTATGGCACCACTCTTCTAACCATTTATTAACCTGGCCAATCCTCCTAGTCTTTCTAAGGTCCTCCCCTTTTGATGAAAAGGCAATCTGAGCTCCAGAGCTCCTAACCACCTCTCCTAGAGCTCTGTAGTCCTTCTTTATGTTCTCCGGGCTACTGCTATCTATATCAGTAGCACCCACATGGATCACTAGAAGTGGGTAATAGTCAGTGGGACCGACTAGGGCAGGCAGCCTCTCTGCAACATCCCTGACCCGTGCCCTTTCTAGGCAACACACCTCCCTTGAGACTGGGTCAGGCCAACAGATGGGTGCCTCTGTTCCTTTCAGAGTAGAGTTCCCTACTACGAAGGCCTGCTGCTTTTTCCTGCCAGCACCAGTAGTGACCTCCTTTACCAGTGCATCAGCTGGTTGTTCCTGGTGCGAGTGTGTTTCCTCATTAGCCCCCTGCAAGACAGCAAAACGTTTCTGGGTGGGGACAACAGATTTAGGAGGAAGCCCCTTGTTTTTAATTGCCCTCTTCCTCCTTTTTCTCGTTTTTTTTTTTTTTTTTTTTTGTTTGTTTTTTTTTTTTTTTTTTTGTGTGCGTGTGTGTGTGGTTTTTTATTTGTTTGTTTGTTTTTTTTGTTTTTTCTGTTATTGTTTCCCAGCTTCCTGGGTTAGCAGCCTCCTTTCCTTCATGAGCTACAGTGGACGCTTGAGGCCCCTGCACAGTCTGGTCCTGGAGCATGCAATGCTGCTTCCTCTTAGCATTCCTGACACCTTTCAGCCTAGTAACAGCGTCCCGCAGCTCAGCCCCTGCTGCAGGAGGACCTCCACCAGGGAGCACCGAGTGCAGCCCTGCCCGTTGTGCTCCCTCACCTCAGGAGAGCAGTGCAGGCGCTCTCTACACCCCGAGCTCTGCACTGCAGCCTCCCCTCTCATTGGCTCTGTCTGGGTACCTACGCTGGCCACCGCCGGGGCAGCCAGAGCAGAGCTCCCAGACCGGGCCCTGTTCATACGGCGAGGGCTCATCATCTCTCTCGCCTGCCCGCTCGAACTGCCTCGAAACTGCCCTGTTCACAGCACTCCTCGTCGCTTGCTCTCCTTGGGGAAACTTTTTACCCAGTCAGGGTAGTGCCGCTCCTCCTGGCACCACCCCCTGCGAGTCAGCTGCTCGCGTCTGCCGAGCTGCCGGCTCCTGGGCGTGTCCTGTTTAGGGCTTGAGGCTCCTCTGTGCCTGTTGCTGCTCCGAGTTGAAACTCTTGGTCCCCGAGCTTCCCCCCGATTTGGCGCTGCAGGTGTCCCCTCTCGAGATAGTCACCTCGATTTAAATACTTCTAGTTAGTTTTCCTGCATCCTTTCCCTGAGATTTTCTAATCTAATCTTGCCTTTTGTGTAAGATTAATTCTACACACATTTTCTTCATGTGTGATTTTGACACAGTTTTAAATGTCTGCTTGCATTATGTATGTGCCATGCTTAGGCAGCTCTGGAGTAAATGCACGTGTATGAAGCTGACTTTGCCTACAGTGTGTCCCTGGGATGTTCATAACCTTGAGAGAAACCAATCTCAAACCTGCTTTCTCACAGGGAACACTCAAGCTCTGCTGGCCATTGGATGAGCTACCCAAACCAAGGGAACCTACATGACACCTTGTTCTGACTTTATTCTTTGTACTGCCTGTGGTGCAGGAGAACAATGCAGTTACCTGGGTCACCTTTGGATGGTAAATGCAATGGGTTATAGTGTACTGGACTCCTGCTGTAAAGCTCTCTGGAGGCAATGAAATGATATTGCATGTGTCTTCCTTGTGTCATTTGGAAGTGATCTTCTGTAGCTCATACAGAATTTTCCTCACAGAAAACATTCTCAATGATCTGTGTAGAAACCTGTCAGAGGTTTTTGGTTTGTGCTAAATTTTATTCCCTGTGTGTTCTCACAGTTGTTATAAGATATATGGCTAATTTGAGACTGAGTATTCAAGGATTAAGTGAGGGGGCATGTTAAATAGGTGGTGGGACCATAAATGGCAGCAGTAACTTTTACGTGAGATATTAACAGGAGCCACAAACTCTTTCTGAATGGTTACAGTCTGTCAGTATAGTCTCTTGGAGAGTATGCTTTCCCGTTCAAATTTTCCTGAGTACGATAGCAATACTTTGGTAAAGATAGGGAAAATCAATTCTTCATCCCCCAGTTCCTTTATTCCAAGAATTTCTGAAGGACTTGCCCTTTTGATTCTGCCTGGTTCATCTGCCAATTCCTTCAGGGACTTTTGGTTGCTCAAATGAACTTTTACAACGCTTATTTGACATGTGCAAAGGAAGCAGAAATGGCAAAAGGGAGCTAAGGTTGTAATTTCTGATCTGTTGCTTCCCTTGTGCTGAAGTGAGCTGCTAGATTCTGAAGTTCTTTGATGCTACTCAGATTTGTACCAAGGACTGGTCTCTCACCTATACATCTAAGGAGCCTTTCTGAATTCCAACCACAACTTCTATATTTCAACAAATACTTATCCCTGTGGAATACCTGAAATGTAAAAGATGCAAGACTACTGCCTGCTTTGATTCTGACATTGCTCTGTTACCAATTCCAAGTCAGGTTGGGGTTTTTTGAGTGTTTTGTTTCCTGTGCTTATGGAAGTAAAATGTGAGAAGTATTTGGGGTATTTTTTTTTCTGTTTTTGAACATAAACTCTCACTGAAAACTTTGATCGAATTGTCAAGCTGTAGCTAAGTTACGCTCCACAGTGTGATGAATGAATCCTTTCTATATCCACAGCTGACATTTTTACAGGCTTGAAACCTACCCTGTCTCATGCATCCGAGAACTTTCTTTGCCTACAGTACCCTGGCTCTAAGAAAGGAATTCTTTTCCTGTTTTCCTTCTATATCTTGTATGGCTTTTGTTATGTGGCAGCTTTCTCTTCATTGTGCATTCTATCTGCCAAGCATTATAGAATAGGGTTTGTGGTTTAATATGTATAATTAGAGTACATAGTCATAAGAAAACAAGTACTCCTGTGATACAAATCACAATTACAATTATAATAATAATTTCACTAGAGTTTATAAAGGAGAATTCATTAATTATTTAAATGTAGTAGGGACCTGCCAATAAATGCACCACAAAGCTTGTAAAATATTGTTTATTCTTTGGCCTCTGGAAACTGAAATCAAACATGATGCACCATGTAAAATTAATTTTCTATAACCCACAGCTTTTTCAGAGAGGTTCATAATCACTCCCTGTATTGTCACCAGAAAATTCCACTGGCAGCACAATAAATGTCCCCAGAACAACAGATTAGAAACTTTATTTGACAATTAGGAAGAGTGTGAAGATTACATGGGGAACTAAAGCATGTATATCTATTAAAATAATCATTTTATGAAGAACATTATCGAAGAACATTGACAAAAACACATGGAATTTACTCAGCTTCTGCTGAAAAAGAAGTTGTTGAACTAGGCATGAAAGCCATATTTAAAAATTTACAAAGTCCTACTTTAAGTCCTATTATTAGCTATTAAATCCAGGTTAAGAATCATAGAATCATAGAATAGTTAGGGTTGGAAAGGACCTTAAGATCATCTAGTTCCAACCCCCCTGACATGGGCAGGGACACCTCCCACTAAACCATGCCACCCAAGGCTATGTCCAGTTTATATGACTTCTGTGTCATTTCTTATCCAAAATGTTTAATTTTTGTTTCCTATTCTAAGCTTCTGAGAAATTAAACATTTTTATTCACGATTGCTTCAACATCTTTTTTTTTCATGATGATAAAGAATTTTATATTCACATAACCTCAGAATAAAAATTGCCATATAGGCAATGCCTATATATAATATTTATGTATATGGCATAAATGGAATATATATGAATGTATTATAAACAATTTATATATGAAATATATAAATTCATATATATGCATTGCATATATGGCTATGAATATATATGGCAATGCATATATATAAATACTTATGTATATGGCATAAAGGAAGTGCCATATACAGTAAATGCTTGTCCATTTTCCTTGAAATAATTAAAGTGTCATAGAGGATTGGCTGTCAGTATCATAACACTATTAACAGAAAAATGTCTGCGGGACAGAACAAATTCCTTTGTCTAGGTTAGATTCTCTGCATAATCCTAGTGGCATTTTTACCATCAAAGAAAAAAGAGATAAAAAAGAGAGAATAAATAATAGCTCTGTGCTAGCTGTTATCTGTGTCAACATCCTTATCAGAGGCAGGCTTTTCTATCAGGTTTTCCTTCAGAAGACGAGCCTTGTGCAGCGGCTGCAGTCTTCAGGTTGTGAGATGGTCACTTCTGCCCTCAACACTCATGTGTTTCTTCTTACACTGTCAACATTTAATATTATTTTCTAACTTTTTTTAATAATGTAAATTTTCTTTTCAATACTTGATGATTTATCTTCAATTTGAAGATATATAGAAGTTCAATTTGTTTCTTCTTTGGTCACTTTACAAGCTGACAAGTTTTGTTGTGACTCTGGATAGACCCATACTAATAGAATAGACAGGGCCAGGCTGCATTCATAAGCAGTGGTGAGTGACTGTCACACAGATAAAGCATTAGACAAATCTCCTGAGAAAGTTTTAGTCAATGCTAGCCAATGTGATCAAACACAATGCCCAGGTATGAACTGGAAGTAGCTTATCCAGTTGCTTAATAAAATGATATGGTTAATCACTCACTTTCTCTAGTGGCAGCAACATATACCACCTCCTTGATCTTTGCCCAAAAGGCCTGAGTAAGGAATTACAGATAGCACATACTTCATATATATATATATATATATATATATGCTTGGGAAAAAGGAATCTGTCATAAGAGTCTTTTCTGACATAGAATTATTTATATTTTTATTTCTCTGTGATTTTCAGTCATACCCATACACTGGGTTGCACATCAGATTAATAAAGTATGTTTGCAAAGCACATTCATCAGATGCACTGAAGTTCTGTCTTGTCTTTCATAGACTGAATCTGATCCTGACTCTGAATGCTTCCAGATATTATTATGGATTCTGAATGGAAATCCAGCTCATAGTTTCATTCTGCTATGTTTAATCTGGGGACATGTGTTGAATTCACACCCAGCTTTAAAGTCAAATGTAAAAATTATTTAATTTAATTTCCGGGTTGTTTTCACAGTCTTGGTCAAATGCTAATACAGAACAGTGAAAGTCAATGGGTTTTTTTGTTTAGTGAAGTTCAAATGAGCCATCTCTGATATTTTAGTTCTTGGGTGTAACCTACATTTCATACCAAAGTCTGAAACTTAAAAACTCTACAAGTCAAAACCAAATCAGAAAAAAATCTTTATCCAAAATGGGACTGTAGTATATGAAATGTCATGAAACAAGTAGTCTGTGAAAGATGAGGCTTTTAATATGATAATGTCAGTGTGCAACACTAAGCAGTTGATTCATGTTTCTTATTCAGAGACTTCAATCTGCTTTACCTCACGAAAAACCATGAACAAAAGAACTTTTAAACCATGTGTAAGGAAAAATATAAAAAAAATTTAAAGGAATTTACACTGAAATATAAAGAATTAAGCAGACATTTCACTCCATTCTTTTTTCCATTCACTGATATAACTTTATAAAAAATCCTTACCTTGTTTGACAGTCTTATAGATGGTATGAATGTCAGTAATTACTGTTCTTTCTTGGACAGAAAGAGAAATATATTAAGAAGTGCTTGAGCAATTGTTCTTGTTGGAATTTGATCCTGGTTGCTGAAAACAAAGAAAGAATAAAGGACAAAAGAGAAAGAGGGGAGAAAAAAACAGCAATCAAGAAACAGCTTGTTTCTTGATTGTTACCTGCCTGGTTGCTATCAAAACCAAACAAAAGCCTAAACCAAAACCAACCAAGCAAAAAAACACAACAAAACAAACAAACAAACAAAACCCCCCAAAAACCCACACAAAACCAACCAAAGAAAAACACAACATGGTTTTATCAGTGTCATGGGTTCAGCAGTAGCAGTCATTTTTTCTCCTTCTTAGTAGCTGGTGCAGTGACGTATTTTCGACTTTTGGCCTGGGAACAGCGCTGATAGCACCGATGTTTCCAGTTACTGCTTAGAATGTTTGGTCTGACCAAGGACTTTATGAATCTCATGGTCTGCCAGGGAGGAGGGGAAGCCAGGAGGAAGCAGAAACAGGACCCAGTCTGACCCAAACTGACCAAAGAGGTATTCCATACCACAGCACGTCATGCCCAGGATGTAAAAACTAAGAGCGGTTACCTGGAAGAGGGGGGTCCACTGTTTCATCAGGCTGGGTGTTGGTGATGAGATGTTGTATTCTCTTCCCTTTTTGTTTCCCTTGTCATTATTATTATTGGTGGTAGCAGTAGTGATTTGTATTATACCTTAGTTACTAAACTGTTCTTTTCTCAACCTGTGGGAGTTTCATTCTTTCGATTCTCCTCCCCATCCCTCTGGGAGCGGGGGGAGAGGGGGTGGGGGGGTGAGGGTGGTGGAGAAGAAAGAGGGGGGAGTAAGTGAGCAAACTGTGTGAGAGGCTTAAACCACAATGGTCAGCTACCCCAAGATCTGGCAAGCTTTTGTCAATGTCATAACATTTAAGGCTTAATTTCTTTTTTGGTTAGAGTCTCACAGAAGTACAGCAAAAAAAAAAAAAATCTGTCTTGGCTGGCAAAGTCAGACTGTTTTTAAATCAGAAAGCAGGAAACAGAGACAGGAAGGGATCAACTGAATGGAGAAGGTGAAAAAAAGAGAAATTAGAATGGGTATAAATTAGAAAAATAGTTAAAAAAGCTGAAGTCATAGTTCCAATCAAAATGTCTAGGGTAACATTGGGGATTTAACCAAGACAAGTAGAAGTATCATAATCTTTTGGTTCCTTTTCATCTTATTTCTAAGTATCAGGTGGTGGAGGCTTATGATGTTTAGGGAAAACTGTTGTGATGCCAGGAGGGGATGGTAGAAATTTACTGGCATGTAGCTGTCACTGTGTCACAGACCAACTCTTCCTGTGTATTAATTCTCACAAAATCAGCCAAATTGTGGGTTGCCAAAGGGTTTGAAATATACAGCAATCTCCTACATTACTTTGTTTATCACATAAAATCTAGGCAGCCTTTTTTGTTCCCTGTTTTCTGGTCCCCTCTTCTTTTTATTTACTAATATTAGCCAATATAAATGATTCCTGGAACTATGAACCATTAATTCAGTGTTTTAGGGACTCCAACAATTTTTCTCTTTCAAAAACTACATGACGAGAATGACTCAATTTGAATTTTTTTACCTTGAGAAATTTAGAATTTAAACCTAAGCTGAAATTATGACAAACCCTTCACTTCCAAAGTACTTTACATGGAATAAGACACAACTTTTGATTTAGTCCTAGAAACCAAAAATTGGTCATTTTTTTCCTGAATTATATTTTATTAAAAGTTCAGTTCATCTTGAGTCGCCAGTTTCAAAAAGGAGATGGCCATTCACTCCAGTAAAGGAATAAATCAGGAATCCATCATTGACAGTGACAGTGGAGTTGTTAACATAGAGAGTTATTGCAATATATTTTGTCTTGCTGGTAGAGTCCTGTATATTTCTAGTGTAGAAAGAAAAAAATTATTCCCTCAAGACTTAAAACAGGGTTTTCAGGACCTAAAGCAGCGTCATTATAGTGTGTATATAGGTCATGTGGCATTTTTTTCTTTTTTTCAAATAAGCATATGTTACTAGTTAATAACCATTAAAAACCCACACTGCCTTGTTGCAGGCACTATTCTTTAATTTACTTTCCATCAGTGAAATCGCAGAAGTCTAGCACAGAACAATTGCTCTTCAGAGAATCTAAATATTAATATCTAGAACCTAGGGAAGCCACTGAAAAAGCAAGAAATTGAATACTGCCGTCTCTTTACTCATGCCACCAGTAAGTGGGGGAAGTTACCGGTAAAAGGATACCTCCAATTATCAATAATACTTACTATATAATTATGCTATGTCACAACTGTTAACAAAACCTGGGATAAAACCGTAAAGTGAAGCCTACCTCCTGAAATGGTTCCTTTTCTGAATTAAAACTTGCTTTATAAACGCAAGTGTAAAGGCCCAGAAAGGTATAAATTACCTGCTGGAGTACTGCTGATTTGGTGGAAAGTTGCTGTCATGGGTTCAGCAGTAACAGTCATTTTTCTCCTTCTTGGTAGCTGGTGCAGATCTGTGTTTTCGATTTTGGGCCTGGGAACTGTGCTGATAACACCAGTGTTTTCAGTTACTGCTTGGTAATGGTTTGGTCTGACCAAGGACTTTCTGAGCCTCATGCTCTGCCAGGTTGGAGGGGAAGCCGGGAGGAAGCAGAGACAGACACCTGACCCAAACTGACCAAAGAGATTATTCCATACCACAGCACGTCATGCCCAGGATATAAAACCAGAGGGCAGAGACCCAGAAGGGTGTGGTGGTGCAGTGGGGGGTTTGCTGCTGGGGGTGCACTGGCTGGGTCAGGCTTGGTGAGCAGTTGTATTCTCTTTCTTTGTGTTTCCCTTGTATTGTTATTGGTGGTAGCGGTGGAGGTTTGTATTATACCTTAGTCACTAAACTTTTCTTATCTCAATCTGTGGAAGTTGCATTCTTTCGATTCTCCTCCCCATCTCCCCGGGACTGGGGGAAGAAAGAGAGGGAAGTGAGTGAGTGAGAGAGAAAACTTCGTGGGTGAGGGGCTTAAAACACGACAGTTACTTCAAAGAATGAGCTAAAATGAATATGTTCAAAGTAATCCAAGATGTAAATGTACTGCATTGTTCCAGGAGATCTCTACTTGTTTTTCAGTGTGACAGTTCACTGAACTGTGCTGAGTGATAGTCAGAAAATGAACTATTTTAACTTCAAGCAGATCTCAGTGGCTGCAACTGGCAAAAAGATGATTTTTATCAGTTGGAGACAATGTCTTCATTCTGTGGTTCAGTAAAGCAGAAAGGATTTGGAAAGTAAAAGCAGACCTTACTCTATGTATCCGATATATAAACAGAAGTAATGGGGAAAGTTTTAATCTAGAAGAAATGCTGAAAAGAACGGCTTGCAGAAAAACTTTGCTGGTTAATTCTGGAAATAAAAGAATACATTTTTAAATACAGAAGTTGTTATTTCAATTATATGCTATGCTTTAATCTTCCATTAAAACAATACAACAGAAAAAGATGTAATGCAGGCATTTTCTCATTAACAGAACAATAATGAAAAAGCTACATTATGATTTTGTTTTGAAATGAATTCTAATACCTTTACCTATTTTCAACAGTACTCATGAAACTGGTGGAAACAGTAATTGAATATAATACTGGTTAACGTATGCAAAGGCATCATCACATATGTGTGTCATAAACCAGATCCTAGTCAAAATATATCAGTTTCAACAGCTACTGTATATGACTGCAATTATATTATAAATACAATCTCATTTCATTGGCAACATTGGGATATACTATCGGTGTTCTTTAAAAATCTCCATTTGGAATATTATTAAATCTTAATTTTAGAGCAACTTATAACCAAGAACAGGTTGTTAGGTCAGTTTAGTTCGCAGTAGGGATTACAAAATAACAAAAGACTGGATTTACAATTATGAAAGAGAAATTCAGCCACAAAAATGGAATATTTGAAAAAAAAAAAAAACAAACCCTGAATACACCACACTTGAAGTTCAACATGGAGTTAAATCATGGGTACTGTATAACTAAAAAGAAAACCAGCTTTAAAAGACTGATGAAACATTCTGTAGAGAGGTAAAATTTAAAGAATTTTTAGGAAATATTTCATGTTAAGATCATGTTTTATGTAATTTGTCTTTTTTTTTTTATTTGCTCTTTAACTTTTAGAGAATATTCTAGTTCTCAGATTCACTTGATTCCTGTGAAACCAGTTTCACACAACGAACAATTTCATAGGATCACAGAATGGTTTGGGTTGGAAGGGACCTTCAAGATTATGTAGTTCCAATCCCCCTGCCACAGGCAGGGGCACCTCCCACTAGACCAGGTTGCTCAAAGCCCTATTCAGCCTGGCCTTAAATATTTCCAGTTTCTGAGCTTCATCAGTTTTGCTGGTCCAAAAATATCTGGCAAATTACTTAACAATATCCATGCTTAAAATTCATCATCTTCTCTTTCTAATATTGACTAAATCCTCTTAAAAAAGATGGAAAAGCCACTGTAGGCTTCACTATGTGAAAGGTACTACATATCTATCTTGTCTGATCTCTGTGGTGTAGATGACAAATACCTTCAAACTGAATAAAAGAGATATTTAAAGAAGGTGAAGCAGAAGCATAAAGTCTTGCAAAGAGATGGGGGGGAAAAAAATGTAGAAGAGATGATAAGCTACATCTCCTGGAAGATTTTTCCTGTTTTTTACACTATGTTTTGGAACATGATGACTTCACTGGATGTTCAGTTTCTGATTGTGCATTCCAAGTAACAACAGTAGCTTGATTGTACATGCTAGCAACAACACCTGGCCTTTACACTTACTTGTGATATATGCCTTTATAGGTACAGCAGGTATTATATATGGTGTTTCACCTTCAACTTAATATTGTGTTTCTTCTACCCATTTAAAATATTGTGCTAACTTGAGAGAAAGGAATACAATCTTCTCTTACATATCATTTTTCTTAACTTTTTTTTTTTTTTTTTTTTTTGGCTTGAAAATATTCAGGCAAGCAGGGTTTTACAGTAGCTATATGAAAAACAGTTTTCTGTACAAGGGTGGGGGAACTTATCCCACAGAGACAATTAAAACAGCCGGATAAGGATCTGGCTGTCATCTTTACAGATAGGACAACATATAAACTCTCACATTTAATTGGTGTGAATGTGACAAGAGAAAACTGAACATAAGGTCTCTAGACAGCCAATAAATCTGGCTTATGTCTTTCTCCTTCAATCAAAGACAGAAAGTGGCTATTTTTATATCTTAGGTTCATGTACAATTTTTTGCATATACAAAAGAGGGTAGAAAAGAAAGCTTTTAACTGGACAAAAATGCCATAAACTTGCTTGTATTGCTCTAATGTCTAAAATATTGCTCCAATCCAATATCCTGAATGGATCAAAACTGCTGTGATTTTTGATTTTTAAAATCACTTCCGGTTTATTAATTCTAGGTCAGACAAGCAAGAAATTTATCATTCCACAGGCATTTACTTATTTTTTCTCTTGTGTTAGACACTGTATATCTCTAAGGTAATATATGATCTCTGAAGTTGTGTAACGTACAGAATAGAAGGGTAAATGAAGGCACATGCCCAAAGAACAACCTGCCCAAGGTCAAAGATTGGTTGCTATTGATGAAGGAAGAAATAAATCCCAGCTTCACTATGTTCCAGGCCAGAACCAGGACACTGGATGTATGTCCTCTTTATCTGATAAGACCAAAATTTAAGCAGGATTTGGAGTGGAAGAAATGCTGAATTTCTGTTTGTTTCCATGGCCTTGCCTTAGCCTTTTCCAAACAGCTCATACACATCATGTTCATGACTAGGAAATGCACAGGAGGTCAGTTCCTATTGGTTCGCAATCTGTCCACTCTGATAATACCCCAGGAGAGTTTCCTGGTGTGAAGAGTAGTCTGCATGTCTTATCTTCCAAAGACTCCGCAGGATCTGCTTCTTTCATCAAAGATTACCTCTCCAGAAGTCAGTGCAGAGTGGGGTAAGGGATAGAAAACTTGCAGTCACCAACACGATCATGGGAAATAAAAAATCTGCAGAAATAATACTTTAATACATGGTATAAAAGCTCTTTATAGCTCCATGAGAAAGCTAGCTTCAGTAACTTTGGCATTTTCCCTCTCAGTTTATTATACACCAACTGAAACATCTGGGCTAAATGTCTATGAGGTTTAGCATTAGTTTAGAAATGAAGCTAATGATTTTCATTTTTTTCACTTGGAAATTGCTCTCCTAGGTTTCAATTTCAGTGTCCTACCATTCAATTGTCTCCTTACTTCCCACTGAATGAAATGCCACTGAAAGGAAATTAAAAGGTAGGAAATGGAAAAAAGGAATTAATCTCGAATAAGAGTGACATTCAAAATGTTTCTGTTCAGGATGATATAGGAAATGGTGCAAGGTACCCCGTGCATAAATTTTGCTAACAAAATGACCTTTGAATGGGCCTAGATTTTCTAATAGCTGTATTTTAAATATTTCAAAATAAATAAAGGTCAATAATTCATAGGAATAGGAAGAATTTATGTTAATCTTCTATTAATTATTTAGGTATGTAACACTCATTTAAAGTGTTTCTGACAATTCGTTTTGTAAACTAAATAGTACGTTTGAGAAATGACTCCTGAACAAACACAGTAATTTTCATAATTTTTTTTTTGTTCTACATGAGCTCCTAATTCATATGATGAATGGGAAGTTTTGTAGTGCTAAAAATCATTATGTGAGGTAATAACTGTGAATGCATACTAATATTTTCCTGTTCTATATTTATATCTGCAGCAACCATTCCATAAACTACAAAAATTAAAAAGCAGAACTTAGTTCAAACTAGTAATTGATAAACAGAAATACTGTCATGAGAAATCTTTGGCTTAACTCTTTCACCACTGAAGAGAATTTCAAGCAAAATTCTAATAATGTACTGTAGTAAGGATGACTTAATCTATTTTTAATTCACTGTCCAGTTAGGGTAGAAATCATTTGACACTGTTATTTCCATAGGTTTTCAATCCTACTTTGGTTGCTCAGTTCCTGGATAACCATACAACAACAGATGGAAAAATTGTTTCTTGCTATAGATGGACTGAAAACTTTAGCCCTTATATTCTCCTTAGAATGATGGATGCTCTTGTGCTTTAGGCAAATGCTGCAAACTTTGATAATCTTCTCCGAAGCAATGTGGCAACTTTAATTCTCCTGCTGGAAGAGGGAGAATATTAAGAAGGGAGATTGCTGCAGTACAAATTTATGATATATTCATCATCATGTCAGGGTGCTATGGAACTGAATTCTGATGGAACACTGACACATACTTAAAATTTAATTATCCTTGAAATGGGGGAAAAAAATCACTGGAATTTTTACTGGCACACTCTCATGCTTGTAAATTGACACTCTTTTATCACATCTGCAGTCTCCTGAAAGAGTGAAACTGCCAGTAAAAAATAAACACAAGATGTTCAGAATAAATGACAAACAAAAAATAAACAAGAATGTTCAGATCTTTCTCAGCAGAAGGCTGTGTGAAACTAGACATTTGGCCTAAGTTTCCTATAATAGAAGAAAAAAAATAAAGGAAAAAAATGAGTCAGAAAGTAGAACAACCAAGTTAAAAAAAAGGGAAAAAAAGTGCCTCAATCCAATGCTATCAGAGAGCCTGAGAGACAGAAAGGAATAAGCTGATATGATTTATGCACTTAATATTTTTCCATGGATAAGGCATTCTGTGGCAGCATGTGCATTATCAATAAGCAGAAAAGTATCTAAAATCCATATTATCTCCACTTCACAGGGAATGTAGTTATGAGGTCTCACATTATAAAGGTACTTCAGCTTTTTAAGAGCTTGGGTTAACTCTTATAATTTCTGTGAGTTTTTAGCTTGCTTATTCGTTGTTTGCACATGTACCTGATAATGTGATGACTCTGCCAGTATAAATTAATAAGGTTTTCATGTATTTTACTGCCCTTTCTTTCATACTTTATATTGTACCTGTGGTCACATAATCAGAAAATTCAGATTTATTCAGATTTAGTGATTTTATTACTACCTTTATATTGGACAGCTGAAAAATCCTAATGGATCACTTGGAATTGATCACTTGGATCACTCAATTCTGATAAGCTCAACCTCTACTAAAACTGCAAGATTTGTATTAAAAGCAGTGAAGAAAGCTTTGCAGACCAAGTAGTGCAACTCTAAAGTAAGAGGGTATTGCATAGCACAGGTACAGTTTCAACATGATAAAATGGGTATAGTGAAAAATAAAGCAAAAGCATTCCAAGGGAAAAAACATCAACATTTAATAATTTTATTCTGTCTTTTCAACAATAGGTAGGATTGACACGTGCTTAGACAATTATATTATAAAAAGCTAAATTTACTTTGATGGAGTCAACTTCTAAAAATTAAAAATAGAAGCAACATTCTTATCGCAATAGATTTATTTGGTCACTGTGCATATAATATCAGATGAAAAGGTAGTAAGGTACCTTTGGAGGACAGTAGGTCATTAAACTAATCTCTCAAATAAGTTAACCTCTCTGCATGATTAATACACTTTTTCCAATTTGTGTCATTTTGTTCAGAGTTTTACAAGGTGGATCTCTCTGAAACATAAATTTCTTATTCAGAGGGACTCAAATGCAGTCACTGACGATGACTTTGAAGACAGATTAAGTCTCTGAACTAGGATTGTCAAAAACCTGAAGAACCACGTGTTATAGATGTTAGGTGAGGGGTAGATTCCAGCTCCCAACACAAGATGTATATTTCAGCATATTTCTTACCTCCAAAACACACTCCACTGCTTTGGAATGTCTTAACTCATGACAGAGGTGTACTCGGAACACCTTAGAAATAGCTGGTTTTGCCCGTTATACAGGTGTAACAGTAAAGTGAATTAGAGTAAAATGAACATTTCTTCTGCAATGCAAAGGAATTTAGTGCAAACCCAAAATACAAGAAACAAGAAATTAAATCTTTACTCGAATATTACGAGTATGAACAGTTGGCTACCTGTCAAGCTATATGAGCTATTATGTGACATTATTTATCCTGGCCTATAAAGCTTGGGTACTCTACAGAGAAAGAAGAAAGATAATTAGAAATTTTTATGATTTCTTGGTAGCAAGTTTACCTGTAGAGGTATCGCTTATTTCTTAAACATGTAAACCTAAGAATCTGAAATCTGTTTTGAAATGGAGTTGACATTTTTCAAGAATATCCATGCTCTGAGAATTTGAAAATCATAAAATCACAGAATAGTTAGGGTTGGAAAGGACCTTAAGACCATCAAGTTCCAACCCCCCTGCCATGGGCAGGGACACCTCCCACTGAATCATGCCATCCAAGGCTATGTCCAACCCAGCCTTGAACATCGCCAGCGATAGAGCGTTCACAACTTCCCTGGGCAACCCATTCCAGTGCCTCACCACCCTCACAGTAAAGAATTTCTTCCTCATATTCCAATCTAAACTTCCCCTGTTTAAGTTTGAACCTGTTACCCCTTGAACTATCACTACAGTCCCTAATGAAGAGTCCCTCCCCAGTATCCCTGTAGGCCCCCTTCAGATACTGGAAGGCTGCTAGGAGGTCTCCACGCAGTCTTCTCTTCTCCAGCCTGAACAGCCCGAACTTTCTCAGCCTGTCTTCATACAGGAGGTGCTCCAGTCCCCTGATCATCCTTGTGGCCCTCCTCTGCACTTGTTCCAACACTTCCATGTCCTTTTTATGTTTGGGACACCAGAACTGCAGACAGTACTCCAAGTGAGGTCACACGAGAGCAGAGTAGAGGGGCAGGGTCACCTCCTTTGACCTGCTGGTCACGCTCCTTTTGATGCAGCCCAGGATATGGTTGGCTTTCTGGGCTGCAAGCGCACACTGAAGCCAGCTCATGTTCATTTTCTCATATGACCAACACCCCCAAGTCCTTCTCTGCAGGGCTGCTCTGAAGCTCTTCTCTGCTAAACCTGTAGCTGTGCCTGGGATTGCTCACACCCAGCTGTAGGACCTTGCACTTGTCATGGTTAAACTTCATCAGGTTGGCATCAGCCCACCTCACAAGCATGTCAAGGTCCCTCTGGATGGCATCCCTTCCCTCCAGTGTGTCAACCGATCCACACAGCTTGGTGTCACCACAATTCAAACTAGTTTTGTATGATACCTACATTTTTGAAAAAATCCTAGCCCTGAGTCATCTGCTTGTGTAGACTATGCAAACAGGAAAATGTTTTCCAATACTGCTGTTTTCACAGAAGACTAAATAATTATATCCCCCCCAATACTACAATGACTATTTTCTGTTTACTCAACCTGGGGGCTTCTCCAATGCTTTCCATTTAAATAATGAACAAGAATTCAGTCACTGAATATACATGCAAAACAACATAGTGGGAAGGAAAAATCAGGAAAGTGTCATGGAATCTTTTTCCTTAGAGAAGTAACAACTTCTTTTAGTGTTTTGAAAGGCTGTCAAACAGATATTTTGGTAGCTGATTCATCTGCTGACTTCTGGCTTTAACACTTTTTCCACCACCAAAGCCTAAAAATTCCTCATTAACACTACTGTGACAGATCATCATACCGGGTGGTACCATTAAACAATGAAGTCTCATTTACAGGCTCTTATTTATAATTTTTTTTAAATTGAAATTTCCTTTCAGATGATGAAAACCGTACTAATTTGCACTGGCATTCCGATTTTGAAAAGTAAAAAATATGTGCCACCATCATACAACTGAGAACACTTACAAATAGGCAGTAATATAAAAAGGCCTTAAGAGAAGGTAACACAATGTATAAAAAATAAAGCGTGTAAGTATTTAATGAGTCAAGTCTTGCTATGGATTAGTGACTAAGTGTATTACTGAGTAAAATGGGTATTTCTTCTTCAACACAACACTTACATGCAAACAAAAGACATCAGACACAAGATACCTAATCTTTATTAAAATCAAACTGAAATTTGGTCTTCCTCTTAAGTTCAAATATTTTATCAAAGCTATCAATTTTCTGCTTTTGAGGTTCATTGTTCCTGCAGCTGACAAATAATACTGAACAGAAGGTCTACATGCAGAGTGAGAAGGGGCTGTGTCTATTTTCAGTACCACATACCTTCTTCTTAAAGATGACTTTTAAAGACTTTTATGAAAGCAATGCTTCATAAAACTAGAAGGTGAACATATTCTTACTGTTTGGGTAGTGTTCATAGGGGCTGGAAAGTGCAAAGAGCAGGACGTTAGGACATACCCATGTTTACTAGTAAAGTAAGGCAATTAGGGGTACATGGTGGAGTCAATTTTGTGGAAATTTAGGTTTATCTACAATGGAGACACCTTTGCTTAGATCACGCATTCCAAATGTGCTTGAAATCAATGGAGATAAAAGCCCATGTAAGCATGGTTCATCTCACTCATTCTTGGCACCAATCTTTGGGTAAAACAAACTTTTTTTCTAGAAATGTCTGCTTTTCTCCCTAACTACAAAGCAAGGCTGAATGAAGAGTTCAGATGTAGTCATGTACTTTACAGATGTATAGATATAAGAACCTACCCAAAGTGAAAAGAGGGAGTTTTGAGTATGGGAGCAGGGAAGGTAGAAACATGTCAAGAGCAAAAAGACGGAGAGAAATGAAATGGTTTTTTTGTTACTATATAGCAGATGTGTGGCACAAATCTGTGTCAGCAGCATGCCCATTGGTCGTGTCTTGCTGCCAGCAGCCATACGGCTCCTGGGACTGAGTTACAGCCTTCACATGGTGCTGTAATCTTCTGCGTGGGTACCACAACTTGCTCAAGGATCTCTAGCGTGATAATTCACAGAGGGACATGGGGGTATTTCACAGCGGGAACCAGAGAACATTTGACTCTAGTGCCAAGGCACACTTACTGTGATAAGATGGACACATAAGCTCACTGATGTGCTGCTGCCTGTACTGTTGAGCTGACAGCAGGTGTTTGACAGAAGGCAGCACAATCTGCCTGGGTCGCATATATATTTTTCTTGGAGGAAAAAAATCTTGGAAGAGAGACTGCAAAGTTATCACAAGTGGATATTTCTACTTCTCAGTAGAAACAATGGACATATATACAGCAAAGGTTAACATCTGCATCAACTAAAAAATGCTAACATATGAGCATATGCTAGAAATTCATATCAAAATCATCATGCAAAGTTTAAAAAGCCTCTCCATCAGGACGGTACTGCAGAGTACTCAGGAAGAACATGCTAGCCCTCCCCCAAAAAAGTGCTATGCTATTTGTTACTCTTAGAAAGGCTCGAGCTTTACAAGCTGAAAGGTTCGAGCATCTCCTGGATGCAACACAGGGTGTAGATTTAATAAACCATTTGATTTGTACTTCACATGTGCAGCTGGTTTCTGGCACTAACTTTTGGACCAAATAATGAAATATCTGGAACAAGAGCCTTGCCAAGTAAAAGTAAAAACTGGGTGATTTATTTTCTTAAAGGTTAAATCCATTTGAAACATGTTCACAATCCATCTTTCTGCTAGTATTAGTTAAGCAAGTAGTAGTAGCTGCACCACAAGACCCTGAGCCAGTATTAGAATGGATTTATCAATGGGGTTGTTACAGGATTGTAGCAGCGGGGTGTGTGTGTGTGCGTGTGTGTGTGTGTGCGCGTGTGTGGGGGAATCCTGTGATGACATTCAGCTTACTACCGATTCAGAGAAAATAATTCCTTTGAGAAACACTTCTCCAGAGAAAGCTGGCCGGAGGAAATTTCTTCTGTGAAATGTGTCTGAAGACATCCTTGTCAAAACCCTGTATATACCTATGCAACTCAAAAGCCGGGCAAACAAACTATTGTGTGATATTATGCATCAAAATTTGATCTTTATGATTGGCCAGCACACGTGAGTTATGCATCCAGCCACATGAGCTATGTTTCTTTTTTTATCTCTTAAGTGCATATTTACCACTTGAAATTTGTTTTCTGGAAGCAGTGGTTACAATTTGCTGTTTTCACAAAAAGTACTAATGGCTATACTTAATAAAATATCTTTAGAAATGAAACACTAAACTGTAAGTGAAACAAATCCATAATTTATATGTTAATGCAGTTTCTGCAAAGACTTGCATATGTGTCTGGTTATAATAAATCAATGGTTGTATAGAAAATTATATATAATTTTTCTTAAAAAAATAAGAAATTTTTACTCAGATTAATATAGCTTTTAAGTTCTGCATAAACTAATGAGGCTGTTGTTCCCACTTTTGGAAACAACTGTCGACAGTCAATAAAATTCTCTTGAATCTCATTTATTTTGAATACCTGATCACATAATACTATATTAATCAAAAAGAAAAGCCATAAACTTAAAAACTTACATATTAATTATTTTGTTGATAACCTGATCAAGTATGAGGTTATTAACAAAATGCTGGCAGAATATCTAATCTACATGACAACCCTGAAGACACCAATGTCAATAAATATATATGAATTTTAATGTCAGGTACTCACTTATCAAATAACTATGCCTATGCATGATATAAAATATTTATTTACAGTTGCATTTGCAACCCATACAGGCTGTTGCATCTCATTCTGCATCACTGGTTCTGAACAAAGATCTTTAAATATCACTGGAATAAAAGCTCTTGATAATTTTTATTGCAACAAATAACATTGTAAATGTAGGCTGTTTGCCAGGCATTCAGAATTTACTATAACCTTGCAGTGGTATTGAACCTTTTATTGAACAACAAAACAAAACAAAATAAATGAAACGATAAATCAAAACTAACAACAAATAATACAAAATCGTGTGTGTAAATTTTCTTGTATTTCAAAGGGACAGCAGACAATAGAAAGTATTATTTACACTACAATTGTGTCTAGGAGCCTTAAACAAGCAGCCTGTTGTGCTAAGTACTGAATAAAGATATAACAAAATAATTCTTCCATCCCAAAAATTCGATAACATCAATAATACATAATATTAAGAAAGCTTAAATGGTAAACAGAAAGAAAAAATATATGGGATTCATAAAAGCATATTACATCAGACCATCGAATTACTGTAGGTATATCTCCTGTTTTTTTCCATGCAGGCAAATTTTCATCACTGACATGCTTTCAAGTAGT
This sequence comes from Myiopsitta monachus, assembly GCA_017639245.1. Classification (NCBI taxonomy): domain Eukaryota; kingdom Metazoa; phylum Chordata; class Aves; order Psittaciformes; family Psittacidae; genus Myiopsitta; species Myiopsitta monachus. The sequence continues at coordinate 59,074,364 of CM029918.1, read as the reverse complement.
AGCAAGGAGACATGGAGATATCTGAAGACAAAAAGACAAGTGAAAGCTTCTAATAGTCAAATTGCTCATTAAAAATATATTATGAGGGAATTGCACCACACTTGCATTGAAAACCCTGGAGAAGAGCTACAGTATTTACTTTTATCTGACTCTTCCTCAATGTAAGTGAAATTGCATAATTTCTACATAGAGGTGATTCTGCGTATTAATTCCTCTACATAACTAAGAACTTTTATCTCTAGGCATTTTCCCCTAAATTAATTTGAGAAGTAATGATAATTTTATCATTTAATCACCTATTTCTTCTATAGAAGAGATTTTTTATTATTTTTTTTTTTTTATCTATCAGCCTTTTACCCTGAAAAAAATTCTGTGTATCTTTGCCGAAGTCACCTGGAAAAAAAGACTAGTGGAACTGACCTGCAAGTGGAAACTCACTTTTCAGAAATAACTACAAATACTAGACTTTGTTTCAATTGTCTTGCAATGGATAGATTTTCGGCCCAGAAATTAATTTAATTATCTTTTTAAGTGTCACTCCACCACTTTATTGAGAAAAAAAAAAAAAAAAGAGTCACTTAGAGAAACCCAGGACTTTCACAGGAAATAGATTTTCAATGATTATTTGGTAACATTTAATCAAGAAGTAGTTCTTACTAAATAAAAACCCCTCATCACTGGCACTACTATTTTACAAGGAAAAAAAGTCTAAAAAGGGCCTTTGCTTTTGGAAAACGAAACAAAAAATGATTAAACAGAATGTTGACAAAAGGTTCAAAAAGTTTTATTACTTTTATGGTACTATAAATATTTTGGGTAAAAAAAGGGAAATGAACTTTAACATTCTTCTGCTTTAAATGATGTACTTGTATTTACACACCCTACTAAGTGCAAGTAGAAGCACCAGAAGACTAACCCACAGGTACCTAACAGCTTGTGTCCCGTTCACCTCATGAAAATGTAAGTAGCCTTGAGGTGACTTCAGTGACATCAGTGAGTTGGTGGGGGGGAGAGGAGTTGTAAAGCAATGATTGATGGAAGTCCTAACCCCATCAGTATGGATGATATAACTCACAGCATCTAGCCCATTCTGTCAGTGTGTATTTTATCCACCCTTTCAGAGACATATGGAGACCAACACCAGCTGTCAGGCTGATGTAGGTTACAGCTACAGTCCGAGGGTGTGCCTGCTTAGTCGTTCTAAACCTAGATGGCTCTTTTGGTTTAGTGGATACACTGTCCTAAACTCTGTGTGGCCTTCATCTGTCAGTACAGAAATTGAGAAATGAAAGACATGAGGTTTTATTTCTTTCCTTGTCACATTTTCCTTAGGATGGGGCAGAAAAAAGTTGCCTCCACTCTGATATTCCATATAGGATAAATAGCCTTATGTCTTTATCTTCTTATTCTTACCTTAAAGATGGAAGAATAGAGGCTAGCTTTTGAAAAGCTTTTTTAGGCTAATTATTGAATAACTTGTGTAGTGCAAAGACCAGTAGATTGAAGGTCAGCCCTGCTATGCCCAGCCTTGTGTTATCCTTTGGGATTTATGAGGTGCTAGGGATCATCAAGTGACGTGATAAGACCTCTGCATTAGTAGTAGGTTGCTGGAGCCCAAACATTTCCCAGTCATTCACCTGGTATTTAAGATATCTGTATCAATCTATACCAAAGAGTAATAGTTATTATATCATATCTGTTATGTAGAAGGATATTTTACACGTATTCTGATGATTTTTTTTAGTCAAACAAAGAAGAGATATAAAGGGCAAAAAGAATTAACTCTACGCATGAAAACAATAAATACTTCAAATTACTTCCCCATCATTTACTTACTGGATTTAATTATTCCTTCCACTTACTGTGTTTTGCAAGTGTTTGAAAGAAGTTTGCATAAGATTGTCCCTGAAATACTCTATAGCCCAGAAAAATAGTACTTTTGAATACATGCGTATGCATACCCATGCACATTTAAGTAATTTTACATAATGTTGCACATTTCAGCTGGGGCAAGTCTTACATAAACTAGAAATTTACTTTGTAATTCCAGTCAAGTAAAGTTCTTAAAAAAAGGACATCTATCACAAAATACATATGCCATAAGAACCACAAAGAGTGATTCTCAGGCTGAGAGAAGCAGTTATGGTTATAAGAACAACAAAAAAAAAGTGTGGAAATTACTGCAGTTTGCATCTATGATGTGACCGCCTCCAGTACAGATTAAAATTGGAACCCCTACTAACAGTCACTTCCATAAAGCAGCTTGTGGTATCAGGAAAATGTCTTCCCTTCTGATCCCTACCTATTGAAAGAATACACAGAATACATGGAGCTTGGTATTCAGTGTCAATTAGAGAGCAACTCTCTACAGTTTGCCCCTGTAGTAGATGTCAGAAAATGAAAGGTTACCAGCTGGCTTTGGAAGAAAAGAGAATAACATGCTAATAGGAAGCTGTGTCTGCTGTTTAGTCTTATTCTATATTTAATGAGATTATTGTAATGTGGTTACCATCTCAGGCTCATAAGAACACAGAAGACCTAAGACATATCTTCCTCCTAGAAGCTTTTCTTTTCATGCAGGAGGAAATGCTGAGTCTCCACAAAATGCCATGTACCCTCTGTGACAATAACACAACTGCTTCAGAATTTCAGTGTCATCCTGATAAAACTCTTCAGAAACTGATATTCTGCAGTGGTGCAATACCATTTTTAGCTGGAAAAAATGCCCTTAAATGAGAAAGAAAGAACCCAAGTAACAAATATTTAAAGTTTTATAGCTTCAAAGGGGTGTTTAAAAATGTGAAACATGACAAATTTTTTGTTAGCTTCTTAAATATGTAGAAATTAGAGATGACCCCTCTGAATCACACGATTTTATTTCATTCACTCTTGGATCTGTTTTTCAGACTTACTTCAATTATTTCATGATCCCTAATATATTTGTGATGTACACACAGCTATGCTAAACCCTAGTTAAAGGATAACAGCTGAAGCACATTAGATTAATATCCTTGTAATTCAAACACTGCTACTTGTAAAATCAGAAATTATATCCTATTCAAAACAACCACAAGTGGATGATCTTGCATTTTTAAAGCTGCAAAACCCAAAGGCTCAGCTTGCTCTTAGTCCCTTTACTGAGATCATTATCTTTTCTAATGGCCTGAAATTGCTTTTCATATAGTCAGTCCGGTTCAAGCAGTTATAAAATCCTAACTCTGCTAACACTGCACAAAATTGCAAAAGGGTGGCTCATAAAAAGGCAAATTTCAATTAAATTCTGAGTGTAAAGCCACTGTGTTGAGAAGTTTGGAGACCACTATGAGAAGATATATACTAGCTTGCAAGAATAAAACCTAGTCAATAGTCTGCTTTCAAATGATAATGTCACAAAAGAGAAAGGAAAATAGGTCTTATGTTAGACGATAAATAGTACCTATACTAATAACTACCCTAATAAACAATAACACCTACAAGACATTGTCTAAAGTTCTGAATACTCCACCTACCTGGATAAATAATCCACTTTTCTTGCTATAAATGACTCATCTGTAAAGTTGACCAAAGTTTGGTTTGCAATAATTATGGCTTTTTGCAAACCACAATTTATTACAACTGATTTTAGTAATAGACACTACTGTTTGAAGATAAATCAAGAATTGCTTATGTTGAAGCATAAATCATTCCTCCATTTGAACAGAAACTCAGAATAAAGCGCCAAGTAACCTGGTTTTGTATTACATGCCATTTGCTGATATAAGGAAAACTATGAAAACAATAATGTAACCTTCAGTCTTCGTTTTTTCTGAGGTTCTATAAATATTAAGAAGTTGTAAGCAGAACCTTTACTTCTTAAAGAAGTTTATACAGCCTCACATATCACATTTACAAAATAAAAAGTCAGCAAATATACCAACTGCTTGCAGTGTGTCAACACTTTACAATTGGACAGGTGCTGAGTAGATACTTTTTGTAACTTCAAGGTAGATTGAAACGATTTCTCTGTGAAATTACTCAGCCATAAAAGTAAATGATTGAAATTACTTGTGGCCTCACAACTTAGTGAAAGAAGGTGGCTGGAACTGTTAAAGGACATTTTAGAATTCTTTGCATTTAGTATCTTTTTTGTCAGTACTGTGCTAAAATTTTTCACAAACTTTTTTTATAATGGAAAGCATTGCAGCAATTTATTTATCTTTTTGTCTGATTTCAATGCAACATGTTAGGGTATTGTTTTATTCAGGTTTTCATGTTTAAGTGCCTAAAACCCCGAATCATTTTCAGTTTCATCTAAAACCAGAAATGTGTTGATTTTTATTGTGCTTGGAAAAGTTCTGAAAGAGCTGCAGTTATGTAATAGCCTGTGAACTGGTGTCTCCTGGTAGATTTCAATTTCTGTGATGCATATCAGTATTTTTCATGAGTCATCACTTCTTTTTCAAAGCACAAGTTTTGATATTTGCGAGGCAAAGTTTAGCAAATTTGTGTGCCTTTTTTGTTCTATTCAACAAATTGAAAGCTTTGCAAAAAAAAAAAAAAAAAAAAAAAGAAAGTAACCAAGAGGTATTCAGTATATTTTCACTTCTTAAATCCAAAGGTGATCGGAATTTATAGTCATATGGCATTACAGCTTTGCATGTCTCAGTTCCTGAAGGAATGCCAGCATTGTCAGGTTTATACTCTTACCTTGTAACATGAGGTCTGCCCAACATTCTGAAATTTTGCTGAGTTCATCTAATTGCTATATCTGTCTTCTGCACTTTGTTGTAACATTAGCTTCTGTAAAAGAGAGAATTCCACTGAGAGTTACATTTTGTTGATGGTTTATAAATTCAATAGAAACCTCCTTTTATAATATAAGCATCTAAAATACACCTAAACTGCATTAAAGTAACTTTATTAAAGTTTCCCAAATTTGCTGAAATCAATGGAGATATATTAATTTACTCCGTGTCTAGTTCCAGTGTCGTAGCTGACAGCCACTAGTCCCCACCACTTATGGCCTCTTATATGTGAAAGCAAATGTTCATCTTTCACCTCAAACCCTCCTAAACAGCATAATGTTTTATTTGGGCTAGAAAAGTTGTTTCTTTCCTGGTAAAATTAGCTATTTCCATTAGAATTTAGTCAATGAAATGAATTTTCTGATATTGGATTGCAATATGTCCTGGTTTAAGCCCCCCATCCATGCAGTTTTACTCACTCACTCACTCCCCTCTATATTCCCCCAGTCCCGGGGGGATGGGGAGGAGAATCAAAAGAATGCAACTCGTACAGGTTGAGATAAGAACAGTTAAGTAACTAAGGTATAACACAAATCACTACTGCTACCACCAGTAATAATACAAGAAAATACAAAGAAAGAGAATACAACTGCTCGCCAAGCCCAACCCAGCCAGTGTACCCCCCAGCAGCAAACCCCCCAATACCAAAAACCTGACCATGCCGTGCACCCCCAGTTCATCACTACACCCACACCCTTCCGGGTCTCTGCTCTCCGTGTTCACATCCTGGGCATGACGTGCTGTGGTATGGAATAACCTCTTTGGTCAGTTTGGGCCAGGTGTCCTGTCTCTGCTTCCTCCCGGCTCCCCTCCTCCCTGGCATATCATGAGGCTCAGAAAGTCCTTGATCAAACCAAAACATTGCCAAGCAGTAACTATAAACACTGGTGTTATCAGCGCTGCTCCCAGGCATGAAATTAAAAACACAGTGCTGCACCAGCTACCAAGAAGGAGAAAAATGACTGCTGCTGCTGAACCCATGACAATCCACCCTTTATTCCATACCATTCACGTCATGCTCAGATCCCACATTTTCAATATATCATCACATGTATATGTATGGATACACACACACACACAAAGAGAGAGGGATATCATCCCTTAGTGCATGGACCAATCCCTATAAAGCTACTGAGTCCATCCAGTCCATGATGTCAGGCTCCATCTTTTTTAACAGTCTTTCAGAGCATGAGAGGCTGTGTGCAGTGCTCACACTTGTGAATAACGTGGACAGTAATGTCCATTGCTAAGTCCACTCCTCGATCATAAGTCCACCTGTATGCTGCATCTCTGCCCTGGTGGCCTGAAGTGTCATAGGCCCACCAGGCTCAAAATAATTCACCCTTATGTTGCCAATCTAAGTCCATCTGAGCTATTTCATTTTAGCCGCTTGTCATTGGGGACTCCATACAGCTGCTTTCCATCTCCGATGCTTCCAAAGCACAGGAGGGGTCCAGTGGACTAGATACTCGCACTCGCCCACACTGTCCCACACACCCTGCCACTCATGACTGTCCAGCCTTGGGGAAAATCTCTCTGCCATCCTGGATTGTAGCCTAACCCCAGACATGGCCCACACCCCACTCTACTTAACTCTTGGGACCAGACAAAATGGTTGTGGGTAAAACACACTCTGAATGCATACCAACATGGTGATCCCCATCACAATCAGCAGGCAGGTCCCAAGGGCACCGAAAGGCCATTCAGACCCTTCAGAACTCTCAAAGGACTCTGCCGTACTTGTCCCTGGGGCTGGTGTAGCTGCTGTGCTTGCCGGCTCTCTCACCACCAGCTGCTCTCTGTCCGAGTCCAGATCTTCCTCCTTTGCCTTGCTGGGAAGTGCTGCGCGGTCTCCCGAACCCTCCTGGGGCTCGGGCTCGCAGGGCTCTGCGAGCGGCTGCCGAGGAATGCTCTCGGTCGCCGCGGGGCTGGGCTCTGCCGCCACCTGCCCCCCCGCTCGGTAGGCGCGGGGCTCGGCTCGGCCTCGGGGCTCGGCTTCTCCTCCCGCGGCTCGGCAGTCGCCGGGCTGGGCTCGGTGGGGGGGCTCAGCTCCTCTGCCGCCCCGTTCCCGGCCTCTTGACCTCCGGCGCCCTTCTCCCGGGCCGTTTCTGCAGCCGGCGGCTCCCGGGGCACCCCCTCCTCTTCTTCCTCTGCTCCCTTCTGGAGCTCGCCCATATTCCAAACCATTCCAATAGAGTACAATGTAACAAGAACCTTAACCCAAAACCCAGATGTGAAAAACGTTAAGATAGCAAATACTGGCTGTAAGTAAAGTATCATACGCTGAACCTGTGAGAACCAGAGCAACAACTTTGAGAGCCAATAAATCGGCATTGTGACAAGTGGCTATTCTGTCTTTATCTCAACCCTTCGTGCCCCACGTTGGGCGCCAAAAAGAACTGTCCTGGTTTAAGCCCCCCACCCATGCAGTTTTACTCACTCACTCACCCTCTTTCTTCCCCCAGTCCCAGGTTGAGATAAGAACAGTTTAGTAACTAAGGTATAACACAAATCACTACTGCTACCACCAGCAAATACAAGAGAAAATACAAAGAAAGAAAATACAACTGCTCACCAAGCCTGACCCAGACAGTGCACCCCCCAGCAGTGAACCCCCCAATACCAAAAGCCTGACCATGCCGTGCACCCCCAGTCCACCATCACACTCTTCCGGGTCTCTGCTCTCCGTGTTCACATCCTGGGCATGACGCGCTGTGGTATGGAATAACCTCTTTGGTCAGTTTGGGTCAGGTGTCCTGTCTCTGCTTCCTCCCGGCTCCCCTCCTCCCTGGCATATCATGAGGCTCAGAAAGTCCTTGGTCAAACCAAAACATTGCCAAGCAGTAACTATAAACACTGGTGTTATCAGCGCTGCTCCTGGGCACGAAATTAAAAACACAGCACTGCACCAGCTACCAAGAAGGAGAAAAATGACTGCTGCTGAACCTGTGACACAATACAATTGTGTTGCTCAAAATCAAAGCTCCTCCTGGGTTGTAGGATCATTGTATATATTTGTATGTAAGCAGTTCTGACTTCTTTCCCTTTTGAAATGGAACCCTTGAAAACTACAGCTGCAACTATGAAAATGTATGAGGAGTTTAGACTCTTTGTGGGATTTCCTTCATCTCCCTTTGACAAGAGAGTAAGTTGTTTGTGAAAGACCTACATTAGATGCTTATGTTTATGCTATGCACTCCCATGGTAATAGGTTTCTCATTTTATTTCAAGGTTTAGATTTTTCTTTCCTTTTACAGTCATCTTGAATTTTCAGTAGAGCAAAAAAGTTCCCATGAATAGTCTACTCACTGAAATTTTAAATATAAAGTATGGACCTTAGGGAGCAGTTTGCCTTTTCCCCTGGGGAAGAGATGGCAAAACAATTGAAGACAGTGAATTGTAATTTCAGTGGTAGAAGTGAGGCAGAGCTGACATAAAAGGGAAGGTCATTCCCTGAAGTCTCCTCCCACAGTCTCGCAGTGGGAGCCAGAAAGGAACAGAAATTGCAGTTCTTATGTAGAGAGAAAGTATTAGGTGAATACTCAGTATTCTATCCTACAATCTAGAAATCCCAGCAGCCTTGAGTCGCTGCAAGAGTTATGAAAGTGTTACAAGCTAAAAAAATATATTTTTATGCTTGCTTCATCTAAAACTCTTGAAAATCCCACTGCTTGAGCCATATGCTGAACTCTATGGTTTAGCACAAAAGAGCACAAGTGACACCAACCAAGTGTTACAGAACACAAGACAAGAAAACCTAAGCAATCACAGACCCTCAGTAATTATAAAATCAATAAGCAATTTGGTAAGTCTGGGAAAAAACTCAGACAACCTTCCAGAATAAAAGCCAACATTTCAGTAAATACATATCTGCACAAAAATAGGTAATGTGTCAGATCAAACTTGCCAAGCTGATAGAGTCATGTTAATTTTCTTTCTTGTGCATGAAAATTATTGACTGGCATCACAAAGTACAAAAAGAGTAGAAAGAACTAAAAAAAAAAAAAAGGCAAACACCGAAAGGTTGGGAATATATTCTTGCATTTAAAATGCTGCAAAGAAAGCCAGTTAAGACCTCATTTAAGTTCAAATCCTTTTTTCAGCCTTACTTGGTTTCTTTTGCATTTAGCATGCCTCTAATTTCTCTTTTCCTTCTCTGTAACCCACAGTTAAGGGCTTCTAGATTTACCCATGCGCTGTGCCCATATTTAAAAGGTGAGCTGAGGAAGTTCTTTTGTTTAAAGACATGCAATAAAGTACCCTGGCAACTTAGTTCTGCCTCTTGAAAAGAATACCTGACTATGGGCTTTGTTTCCTTGTTCCAAGAATAATAGAAATGTGAATCCATTGTCCAGGAACACTTAATTTTCTTTGTGAATAAGTTGTCAATTGTTCACAGACAGTTGTTTTGCTTTTGTTCTGTGTCTTACATACAACTGTTTCATGTTCTGGAGATCTTGGCCTTGTCATATTACAGTGTGACAGGCTAGAAGCCATCCAGATGATATGAAGGCAGTGGGAATTTTCATTTCTTGTGAGTGCACTGTGAAAATACCATGAAATCTACTCAAGACAGCTGTGAAACTTTGAGAGGTTTCTTCTGCAGCAAGTGCTGGGTTAAGATTAAACTAGGCAAAATGCCTAAAAAGATACTGAATAGGTTTGATACAAATTACACTGTCCTGCTGGTTTGAAAGTACACATTACTAGAATCATTAACCATAATCATCTTCAGTTACAAGCACTGTAAGCACACATACAGCACACCAATAAATGAAGTCATTGTTTGCATGCAATGCCCATAATTTACAAAGGCACATCTACCTCGTCCAGAGTTTGACACGAAGCTGTAATCTCCAACAGAATATTCTGAATTATTTTTAACTTCTGAAATTGATGTATCTTCTATGCCTCTTTTTCTCGTAATTCCTACTAAGATAGTCTGTCTTGTTATGTCTCATTATTCTAGTTCATATGAAAAAAAGCATTCTTAGTTTGGAGAGAACTTGGATTGCTCTTTATGAACTGTAGACTGCCAGCAGGGCTCATCACTACCAAAGTTTTCTCTGATAAAATCTTTCATTAAGTAATGTTGTCAACATATTTCCACAGTCAAAACAGCAAATGGAAAACGTACAAATCATGATAACAATGAAATGAAAGCTCTGATTAATAGGCTTATAGTTCTTTTTTCAGTCACCTCCTACAGTACTACAGTCTTCCTACCAGTACTTCATGAGTCCAATGCTTGCAGCATGTACAGCTCATGTCCAGATGGGCAGCAGAGTTAGAGTAGATTTTAATAACATATAATCTACTGTGCAGTGCCAGTAATATCATAGTAGGCGCTATTACAGTAATCTTTGCATTTTCTCCTCCTACTTTCTCTAATGAAATGACAGATCTGAGAAAACAATTTGTTATGGTAATGGGAGGTATTAAAAATCTCTCCTGGTTTCACTGGGGTATGTAAATACCTTTTGTACTTTATACACTACTGCAGGTAGGGCTGATAACAACACCTACCATTAGAGCTGCCATGTATTTTATAATAGAAGGGCTTATTTTCAGTTGTTCATAGCTTTACAAATTTTATATATTTGGGTTAGCATTCTTTATGCTTTGTCTGCCACAAGATCAGAGCATTTTTCCTCATTTGGTGAAAATTTTGCCTAAATGCTTTAACTTCTTCAAGGATTAATGATGTTAATTCCATCTTCTGCCTGTCTTAAAGCCTAGATACTTTCATGTCCCCTCATGACTTTTTGCAAACAAGATTTGAAGGTGGTTTGGGGTCAGGTGTACACATTTTGTTATCCCTGTGGAAAATTATTAAAGGTTAGACAATTTATAAGGTTTTAAATTGCAGTTTGATCTGAGTTGGAGACAATTTAAGATTTCAGCAGGTAGCATACTCTGAGGAACCTACACTGACTATACCAAATGACGACATTTTCCCAGAACTGAGGTTACAAACTCCTACAGGGCTGGCTGTGACCTTTCCTGAGCTCTGGAATATCTACCTGGCAGTCTATTCATGATGTGCTGGTGAGCAGTGATTTTTATGCTATCCCAGATGTGCTGAGTTTGTCGAGCATTGACCTAAGATCAGATGTGGATTGTTGCTTAGCTATTGATGTCTGCTTCATTAGAAAGAAGTGGAGGCAAGTGAAACAGAAATGTCATGCCATCTCTGAAGGCCAGAATTGTGTAGTGCTGCTGTTTGGAAGGAAGGTCATCTCTGATTCTCAATATGGCTTTGTACATAGCCTTCCCTCAGTGAAATTATTCTATGGATGCAAACAGGCATCCTATGTAGCATGTAGGAGGACCCTGGGTGACCTGTCAGCCTTATCTCTGTGCCTAGGAAAATCAAAGAACAGAAAGCCAAGCCTTTCTACTTATTGGTGTCTTTTCATTCCATATGACTGTGCTGCTGATTGATTTCTTCTTTGCTGCTGGTCATAATTATGGAGCTGCTTATAGAAATATTTAGTGAAGTCTGTATGCTTCGCAATTTGCTCTAGAAAAGCTTGCTGAAATCTGGGATGATGTTTCATTAAGGTTTTTCTTTCACAGCAACCAATAGTAAGCATGATATAAGTATCTAGATGTCAGATATTGAGGATATCATTGTGTTACCATCAGAGTATAAGACTGGGCATAGTAGACTTAGACACTAAACAAATAATAGTTAAGTCACACATTTTTAGAGTAGCTCAGAGAAGAAAATTCCCTTGGTATGGTTATTCATAGGTTTAGTACAGAAAGAAGTAAATCAGTGAAGTTTCTAACTTCTTGATCCTTTCTTTGCTAATCCCAGGTCATACCCATACTGAAAAAAATTACTCACTTCTAATCTGTTTCTGGGAATGCTTGATGTTAACCTCCAGGCAAATTGCATGCAATCTTGCCATCTGCGGAGGAATACAAAAGAATACAAATAGTTCCTTGAGCATATGAATTAGTGAATGTGATTTCCCATAGATTTCTGTCTTTTTGAGGTTGCTAAGAAGATCTGAGAATTGTTTGAAGGTTTTGTCCTGATTCTGGCACTTTGTCGTGGTTTAAGCCCCCCACCCACGCAGTTTTACTCACTCACTCCCCCCTCTCTTTCTTCCCCCAGTCCTGGGGGGATGGGGAAGAGAATTAAAAGAATGCAACTTGCACAGGTTGAGATAAGAACAGTTTAGTAACTAAGGTATAACACAAATCACTACTGCTACCACCAGTAATAATACAAGAGAAATACAAAGAAAGAAAATACAACTGCTCACCAAGCCCGACCCAGCCAGTGCACCCCCCAGCAGTGAACCCCCCAATACCAAAAACCTGACCATGCCGTGCACCCCCAGTCCACCATCACACTCTTCCGGGTCTCTGCTCTCCATTTTCATATCCTGGGCATGACGTGCTGTGGTATGGAATAACCTCTTTGGTCAGTTTGGGTCCAGGTGTCCTGTCTCTGCCTCCTCCCGGCTCCCCTCCTCCCTGGCATAGCATGAGGCTCAGAAAAGTCCTTGGTCAAACCAAAACATTGCCAAGCAGTAACTGAAAACACTGGTGTTATCAGCGCTGTTCCCAGGCTCAAAATCAAAAACACAGCGCTGCACCAGCTACCAAGAAGGAGAAAAACGACTGCTACTGCTGAACCCATGACACACTTGTAAGTATGCTCTGGGTCTATGGAACACTAATAGAGTTTCTCTTCTTCCTTCCTGCTTCCATGCATCTTCTAGTAGCAATAACTATCTCTACAACACATTCTGCTTGCCCCAATTTTATTAAAACTCGAAGAACAAACATACAACACATGCGTAGACAGTAATAATCATATATACTGCTTCTCCATAGGAAATTAGGCTAAAAAGCAAAAGGATCACAAATAATGAAGAATTTTTGGCAGAGACAATGCATGGCGACTGAACAGAATTAACACACCTCTGAGTGTGAGGAGGAAATTTGTACTACCTGTACATATTTGTCTTTTGGTAGCTGTGCAATTAGTTTAGCCTGAACATCTGGATATGTCTTTCAGATGTTCAATCTCATTAAAAGCTTCTCTTTAAAAGAAGACTTGCTTTTCCTGTTACATTATCTTTCCTGTAATAGAATTATAGTTAAAGGAGCAGCATTCATTATTCCCAGCTGCCTTTTGCAGTCTTTATCCCTACTATGTGTTTTCCTGCTTCCTAATTTTATTTGCAAAGAACTTGAATGATAGGACATCCGTAATTTCCTTGGAGAGGACATCACATGTCTAAAAGATTACATTCTAAACCATACTTTTTCTCTCTGTTCTGACACCTATTTCATAAGGTAGTCAGATCTTTTCTATACAGTTTGTAAGACAACAGAAATGAATAGGACTGATTTCTATCTCTTTATTAGAACAGGTTGCCTCCTTAAATATTCTACTGTAGCTGTATTTTTTTGCCTACGCTGTTTTCTCAACAAAATATAAACTCTCAAGCAAAGGAATGTTTTTTTTTTCTTGAATGTACTGAACTTGAAACAGAACACACCATTATTTTAACTGTCTAGTGGCTGCTGAATTGGAAGCCACAACACTGAAATACTCCCACAGTGCTGACTCTCATTGCTTTTGACCCAGTGATTGCAAGGAAGACAAGAAATCCTGAGAATGTTTCTCCCAAGCCAAAATCCCTAGAAGCCCTGATAATCTTCCTTTCATTGAGTCTTCTGGGATTTAAGACATGGATTTGAAGTTCTAGGGATTCTAGCACACAGAATCCTTGAGCTGTATCAGATCTATTTACTGATGAAGAAGAAGACAATCGAAAATTCTGAGACTTTTTACTACTGGTAACAATCTCATTTCAACATTTTCCAAATAGAGGCTTCATTTAATTAATTAATTTGAGGTTTAGGTTTAAAGTTTCTTTCTTTCTTCCTTTCAAACAAACATATTTGTAATTAGTATTTTTAAAAGCCAGTTTGAAAGATATATTTTTTAATTTCTTGGGAAATAGAAACTATACTTTCTGATCAGTTCCACTAGATTCTATGTGGTAGGACTAGTATAGAAAAATTAGAAATTTGTAAGAATCTTGGCTACAATTTTAAGATTGAAATATTGAACAAAATTGAAATAAATTGATTTCAGACACCTCCATAGTTTTACATTCTGACCCCAGAGCAAAAGTACTTATGTAGTCATAATATTTTCTTTGAAAGCAGGAAATACTAGAAAATTATGGGAAGGCATTTTCATACAATATTTCTTGTTCAGTTTTGTAAAGTCAAGAAGTATACAGGACAGCATTTCAGTAAAGGATTTAGACATCTTGAGCTTTTTGCAACCCAATTATACATTGTTTCACAATTGTGGATTTTATTTCACAAGGATTTCATGATCTGCACAGTTCAGCACCCAGTCCCTTAATAGATTCTTCACCCCTTAGTGCAGCTAAGTGCTTGATTTGTCACCCATTCCCTTGTGAGCATGACTGTGTTTCTTTGCTCTCATGTGCAGCCACTGGTTCCTTGAGATCCATCCAAATAATGTCATCCCTCTCAGAAAAGCTACAGCCCAGCATTTTTTTTAGCGGTGTGATAAAAATCTTTTTAGTTCCAGAAAGGCCTGGGAGGGGCATTACAGCCATTCTTAAAAAAGCATGTAAGCTTGATAGATGTCCTTTTGTATGTCCTTGGCAAATATTTGCAGAAAATAACATCTCTCATTTTGTACACTAATTCCAACTGTGTCATGAGAGAAGTTTTATCTATTGACTGAACTTAAACGAGCTTATTACAAATCTTGTAATGCAGGGCCTAGTAAAACAAACATTGTTTTTCTTATACCCCATCAATTAATTAATTAACTTAAAAAACAAATATTCTCTTTAGATATGAATCCATACTGATACACCCAATACTGGTCAAAGTAAGACTTTGTCTGACTTCTTTGAATATTCTCAAGGCCTCCAAAATACACACCTATGTCCTCTGTCTGAATGCCAAATAAGACTATTTTTGGACAATTAGGGCAGTGGCAGTATCACTCTTAGGTGAGAGGTTAAGGGGAACTGACAGTTAATAGCTAATTGTTCACTCCACACAGCTACTATTGTTACCCAGGAACAGTCAAGTTTTATTACTACAGTTTTTGCTTACATGTTAGTATGTTTGCTGCATTGGCAGATTGATTTTGTTGCTCTTCGGAATGTTAAACTCTTAGGTTCTGCAGGCTCCCTTAATCAGTGTAATACCTTTGAAAATAACAGAATAATTTAGTCTCACCATCTTTGCCCATTTTTAGTGGAGACCTTAAATTTCAAATTCCTTTCTTAACACAACTACAGAGCTGGTCTAACCAGATTATGACAACAAGAGATTTATTACAGGAATAACTGAAAGGTTTGACCTAAACAGACATTGTGGTACTGTCAGTCTTCACTTCTTTAATCTGCAGAGGAATTAGTATAGTATTTGCAAGATAACATGAGTGACCAAAGTGTCGTGGTTTAAGCCGTAAATCATGCAACCCGCTCACTCACTCCCCCCTCTTTCTTCCCCTCCACTCCAAGGTGGGGGGGAAACGGGGAGAAGAATCGAAAGAATGCAACTTCCACAGGTTGAGAAAAGAACAGTTTAGTAACTAAGCTATAACACAAAACACTACTGCTACCACCAATAATAATAATGACAAGAGAAATACAAGGGAAAAGAATACAGTCGCTCACCACCTATGCCCAGCCCGACCAAGCAGTGCAGCCCCCCACCCTTCCGGGTCTCTGCCCTCTGTTTTTACATCCTGGGCACCATGTGCTGTGGTATGGAATACCTCTTTGGTCAGTTTGGGTCAGATTGGGTCCTGTTTCTGCTTCCTCCTGGCTTCCCCTCCTCCCTGGCAGACCATGAGATTCATAAAGTCCTTGATCAAACCAAACCTTCTAAGCAGTAACTAACAATAAGGAGAAAAATGGCTGCTACTGCTGAACCCAGGACACAAAGTTACAGAGTTTATATATTTTAAGGGAAAATCTGATATTTTTAATCTAGCTAAAACTAGTCTATGTTTCAAAAATCAAGAACTTGGCTCAGAGAACCATAATTCTGACTTTGGGAAAATCCTGGACTTCCACTATGTAATACCCTGCAGTTTTAGAGTGAAACTCTAGCCGGATAATTCAGAAACAACACAGTAACTCTTTTCTTTTTTTTTTTTTTTTTTTTTTTTCAGAAAATAAATCCTCCCATATACTATCCCCCCACTCAAACCCCCAGTATCAAAAGATGTATTCCTGATTCAATTTAAAGACTATTAACTTTTAAAAAGCCCCTGGAAGTAATTTTAACTGAATCTCGTATTCTCAGCTATCCCTTCTGTGGTGCCAAACTAATCCTAACTCTGACCAAGCAGCAAATAACATGATTATTATGTTGAAATCCGTTCAGTGATGATGTAAAGCTAAAAGAATGTGGAGCTTAAATTTCTCGTTTACAGTAACAACTTGCTAAATTCAGAAACAGCTATGCTGATGGCCAAAGATCTTTTCATATGTTCCCAAAGCTTGCTGGAAAGAGTTATTTAAAAGGCTCCCAACTGTATCAAATTGCACTGAGCTACTTCCAGTTTGTTGTTATAACATCTTCTTAAGGGCGAAAAGAATAACTCCGAGATCAACCAAATGTGTCATGAGATTCAGGAATCCTGCAATATTGATCTGTAAGTTTCTACTGGAGGATCTTCATGATCAAATGCCAAGTTCAGTCTGGACTTAAAGAATTTATTTTTTTTTTCCTATGAGTGGCCAACAGAATTTTTCTCTAAGAGAGAAATTAGGGAGTGTTGAGCCTCACTGGATCTTCCTCTACACCTTAGGCTGTTTAGTGTTAAAGTATCTCCAGAAGATGATCCAGAAGCTGCTTCCTACAGATCAGCACGAGATCATGATGCTGTGCTCCTTGTTCCAGAGCTCCTCTGTTCTCATATATGATATGTCTTATCAGAAAGTCCCCAACACACTGAGATATTAGTTACTGAGCTGGTCATAGAACCGTAGAATCATAGAATCATAGAATTGTTTGGATCAAAAGGGACCTTCAAAGTCCATCTAGTCCAACCCCCCTCCAATGAGCAGAGACATCTTCAAGTAGATCAGGATGCTCAGAACCACACCCAGCCTGGCCTTGGGTGTCTCCAGGGATGCTGCATCGACCACCTCAACATGGTAGATGCAGCAGTGCATTCCGGTGGCTTACCACCCACATGGTAAAACCTGTGTTCCTCACGTCCAGCCTGAATCTCCCCTCTTTCAGTTTAAAACCACTACCTCTCATCCTATCACAACAGGCCCTGCTAAAAGTTCTCTCCCCATCTTTCTTATAGGCCCCTTTTACAATCTGAAAGGCTGCAACAAGGTGTCTCCAGAGTCTTCTCCAGGCTGAACAAGCCCAACTCTCTCAGTTTGTCCTCACAGGAGAGGTGCTCCATCCCTCTGATCATTTCTGTGGCCCTCTTCTGGACCCTGTCCAGCAGGTCTATGTCTTTCCTGTACTGAGGACTCCAGAGCTGGATGCAGTACTCCAAGTGGGGTCCCACTAAAGCAGAGTAGAGGAAGATGTGGAGCAGAGTTCAAGAAGGAAAAGATCTGAAAGAGACATGGCACACCCATGATAAGGCTTGAACAATCACCCTTATTTCTTTTCATTGTCCCTTACGAAGATTATAATCTTCGTAAATTCATTCCATCTTCATGGAATCATAGTTGCAGCCCCTCTATCGCACCACTGGATACAATCTGGCCATTATCCAGGCCCACTCTATGACTCTGTCTTGGAGAGATGGCTATAACCCACAGCAAGTGTTGAATGCCTTTTACATAGTTGTTCCATCAATATTTCCATCTTCTTTGTTTCAGTCATCTTAAGCACTTAAACAGTCTAAACACTTCTGTGCAAGCTTTCTCTCCCGGTTTCTTCACCTTTATATGTGTTTTATTATGTAATATGTATCCCTGAGAAACTAAGCTAGAAAGATTTATTTTTCTCTGTACAAGTATGGCTTCCATCTCTTATATACAGCTCTAAAAGTCTGTGTCTCATTTTTCAATATGTACACTGATCATATGGCAGAAATTTCCAGGAAATTTACCATGCTACCATATGGCTCATCTAGGCTTCCAATTTGCTGCTTGGGAAATTATAGCAAAGTGGTTCTGTGAGAGTCTATGCTTCTCAAAAGCTGTAGTTTGTAAATCAGGGATCACGGTTATTTAGATATCTTTGAAGAAAAAAATGCTAAGAGATCAAAATAGATAACACCATCAATGACATTGTGAGTACTGAAAAAAAGGTGACAGTCAATGCTTGCGTTTGTGTCTGAATGAGTCGGGTCTTGAGACATGTTGCTCCTGTGAAAGAGGGTTACATCTAAGAAATGATTTCTCCTGTATACTTCATGCTTTTTAAATCCCAGATAGTTCTACCTTTCTGTGACTGTGAGGTTTATGATGACGCTGTAAATCACAACAGACTGAGTTTCTGCATGTTGTGGCTAGCATGTGTCAGCAGTTCAGCTCATTGATTTGGCAAATCCCAATAGAGTGCTCTGCTACAAAATAAGCAAGTGGTAGCTGGGTAGTATGTGTCCCATGAGACCAACAACCATATAACATATATTTGCCCGTTGCATGCTGTTTTGATCTTGTGACCTTTTCCTCAGTGGATTGCACCTCTTTCAAAGAACCCCTGCAAATGACAAAGTATAATTGGTATCAGAAAGTGACCCTGATCCCCTTTCTATAAATGTAAAGCTCTCTCTGTCCTGAAATAAAAGGAAGACTTGACCTGTTGTTTTTCTGATACCGTGCTGTGTTGTTTGGGTTTTCTTTTACCTTACATTTATTTTTTTTTTTTTAGGAGTGCACATCAGGAGTAAGGGAGGAAGAAAGAAAGGAAATACCCCTGCTCAATACATCTGAGCAACACCAAGGTCAGAATTGGTCTCTGGGTGTTTGATTTCCTGTATTCATTTCTTACTGGAGGATCTTTTCAGGTTATTCCCTTTAGCTCTTTATTTTTGTCTATTTATGTAAATATGCAAGTCATTAACTCATTCATAATTTTTGAGACACTTCCTGTTCTGGTTTTGGGTTTTGTTATTTTTTTTTAATTTACCAGGGTATAAATGTAAAATTTAATTCTGCCTCTATAATTTATTATTGTTAATTCAAAACAAAAGTATTGTTTATTATTTAATATTGGGTTTAAAGGCAAAATACATTGGTATTAATAATATTATTAATAATAATATTTGCTATTTTTTTCTGAAGAAGATGTCTAGCAAGAATAATATTGGGTTATTTTTCTTTTTTTTTTCTGATATTTTCCTTCTGAGACAGAAGAGAATTTTGTATAAGAAGAACTTACTTGACAGTTTTGGTGGTGATGGTGGATTTTCTGAGTTGCTGTTAGGTTCTCAGACAATTTCAGGGGAAAATATCTACTTTTTTTGGTTGGGCTTTGTTAAAAAGCTTTGATTCTATGCATGCCACATCTGGTTAAGATGCTTCTTCTGTTTATCTATCTTGGTCTAAATAAGTCTACACCCAAGGAGCCAGAAAAGACACCATATTTCAAAAGACTTAATGAAAAAAAAAAAAAAAAAACAATGAAAAAAGAAATTGAAAACCAGGCATTAAAAAACCCCAGCAGCCATCCAAACCCCTTGGTATTTATTAACAGAGGGTTAATTATTTGCAGAATATGTTTTTTAAAAGAAAAATATAGATTCTGAAAGTGAACACGCTTGTGGAAAAGTGTACAGAAATCTTAAATATTACTAATTTAATGGTTAGAAAAAACTTAAAAGATTAAACAGTGAAATATTCCTATATTATCATCTGCTAAGTTAAATCTGTAAGTTTTAATTTTTAAGTTATCTCTCCCATTACACATTAAAGTAATTCTAATGAGAATGTTAGAAACCAAAAGTTGATTTCAGTAAACTGTTTCAAAAGATAGAAAAAAAATTACTCCATTTGATGTTCTTTTAATTAAAATATATTAATTAGGTATATTTTAGTATGTTGTTCTTGCAATATTTTTTACTACCATCTCGGTAGAAAAATGTGCTGCATCCTCTGACTTGCAGTGATAAATGAACCAAAACTACATAATCCTTTAGCTTGTTTTACCCTCAGACTGGAGTTATAACAACTGAGTTGAGGAAACTTGGAAATTAAGAAATAAAAAGGATGGGATGGGATGGGATGGGATGGGATGGGATGGGATGGGATGGGTTGCTACACTATGCTATGCTATGTTTGTCCCATAATAAAAGGCTTCATCCAGTAACTTCCTGGGGCAGAAGCTACTTTTAGTGTTGATTATAAACCAGGCCGTGTAGTCAAAGATCTGTACTTAGGACAGCAGCCCAGGTTTGATTTCAAAATCCTTAGAAAGAGTGCATTTAAGCCATGTAAGTATGAATTTTTCAGATATAAATTTTATACTTCATGTCGTTGTCTATAAAACTGTGAAACCAGCACTTCCTCATCTCAAAGAAGTATCTAATAACAGAATAATATTTTACAAATGTAAGTATAATCTGTATACTCATATAAGTTACATTTCAGCTTCTGACAGCTTCACAGCACAATGTCTAACAATCTCTAATGCTGAGGAGCCTGGCTACATGTATCCCCTGCCAACCTGCATAAGGAAAGACAGACAGCTCCTCCACGGTAAGGCTTGTTGTTTGGGAGGTACTAATTTGTTCACCTATATTCTTTTTTTCCTCTCAGCAACTCTGTTGTTCTACATGTCAATCCACAAGTAGGAAGCCTTTATGGCTTGTGAGACTAGATATTTCTGGCACCTAGATCCTGTTATTATTAGATTTAGAAGCAGGAATTATACTAGGGCTCTTTATTGATGTTTTCTGATCGGGGTTTTATTTATTCTTTATCACAGGAGGACTATGTTCTTTGTTTCCTCTATATTGCCACTTCAATTAATGCCCCCCCAAATCCTGTATGGTTGAAGAGCAAAGCATCTTTCTATCAACTGATTCTGCAATTGTAGGCATATACAGCCAAACCTGCAAATTTTTTCATCTTCTTGTACAATGTACATAAACATCATCTCACCATCATCATGCTATTTTCCAGTATTCAGCCTCTTCATTCTCAGTGTGAGTGCCAAGCACAGAGCTACTCTTTATGCTACACTGTGGTTATAGGTCTACACTGAAATGCAACACTCTCGAGGAATGATTTTGTACATTAAAAGGTCAAATGCACTCTTGTATTGGATTTTATCTTTGTTTAAATATTCTGGAAGTGATAAATACTTGCTTAATATGACTAATTCTACTCCTCCTTCAGCTCATTTTGACAGTTATAACATTATTGAGCAGATTATCATTAGATATTACTCTTCATGAAAGTCTTAAATATATTTTAGTAGGTTCTTTTTCTGAATACACTACATTTCCTTTACATTAGAGAGGTTCAATTTTTTTATAGACATTTTAGATACCATAAAACTGAAGTTACTGATTTCATCAGACAGATTTCACAGTCTGTAAAAATAGATTGTTCCAGGTATTTACTTGTGTTTTTAAATGCAGAATCTGATCTGAACTTCTATTCCATGGACATTAACTCTAACACTTCCTAATGTGATCTTGTTTTGTGGATATTAACAAATGTTGCACTGTTATTTTTTTGTTACCAACTACCAGGATCAAAACAGTTTTCAAACATTCATTGAAAATATGCTAAATATATTTGTAACTGACTATTTTTTCTGGTAAATAATTTGAAGATTATAAATAGATTGAGATTGATTATTAATTCTTCTAAGCACAGATTTACTAATGTATCATGAATGTATCCACTGTGTAGCCCTTATGTGGCAGAAAAACATTCAGTGCATCACACAATGTTCCAAGGTGTGGATATTTCAAATAAATAGTATGTTCTTATAGCAAATTTTATCTTTTGTGACACACAGGCACCAACAAATTCTTTAAAATACAATATTTGAAGCGCATAATTGAAAATATAACCTATTTTAAATTAAGCAGAAATGAACAGTCCTCTGGAGAAAAAGAACCACTCAGTTGCAAGTCAAAGTCAACCTCATGCCTTTTAGAATTTAATTATTAGTAATTTTGAAAACCAATCAGACTGAAACGGTGAACATGTTCTAAAGGGCACTCAGATCTAGGGTGAATAATGTCTGAAAATAAACTCAGTGACTTCTCCATGCATGAAGAATTCTTATCCCACACTGGGAAACAGATGCGATTTCTGAGAACTATCCTATCCTTTTTTTTATTATGGGTGCAACTAAATATAGGAATTAACTTTGCATGATATAACACTCATAAAAAAGTAGTAGAGGTATTTTGCATCAAATAAAAAATGAACTGACTCTTTGATTTATGTTGTTAAATGAAATATAATAAGTTATTATTATTCATAGGTTGAAATTGAGAAGTGTAAACAGAACTTCAATAAAAGTCCAAAGGGGTCTTATTAATTTCCCCAAGCCCTGTTAGGAATCCAGTATGGAGAAAGGGAAGTCTCAGAAGGGATGTTATTACGTTAGGCAGACCAGGGCAGTGTTTTAAATTCTTCAAAGAGAATGTATCTACCTTGCATTTTGTATATAAAGGAGGGTGGAAAGGAAACTAATCTTAGAAAACAACTTCTTCACAACTTCTATTCTTCATACTATTGGATTACTAAGTTATACACTAATCCTTGCTGATCAGGGGAAATTCTTGTGGGTGAAACTGTCTGCCCAACAAGCTCCAATGATAAAAATTATGCACCTCAAACTGAGATTTATTTCTGTATATCTGTGTCATGTGAGATGGTTATTGACACTGTTTCTTCCCACTGCTATTCTGCAAGATACTAATTGCTGTCCAGCTCTATGAAAAGCCTGGAGAGTAACCCCTTAAAATATATCATTTCAGAAGGTCTAGCGCAAATTACCTTCATCAGCTGATAAGCTGTGGTAAGCAGCTGGAAGTATTAACACCCAAAGGTAGCACACACAGCTGGATCTGGAAAAGGACATCTGGTAATGGTCTGCAGCTGTGTCAGAAATTGGACAGAAAATAAATGAAATTAATATAATCTTATTTCAAAATCAATTGCAAGCTCTCTCTCGAAAGTCTTTATCAGTTAGTGGAGCTCGGTCTCAAAAAAGGCACAGAAGGAAAGCTTCAAAGAAGCATTGCGGTTAAATGAAAGTACAGAAATACTTGTCCATTAGGAAGATTTGAAAATATTGACATGTGAAATTTAAAGAGGCTATGGAAAAGATGAGATTAAGTTAAAGTTTCTCAATTTAGAATTCATTATAAAGAGTTATCTATGCTCCTCATCTGCTTGTGATTCTCAGTGATGAACATATAAGAGCAAAAAAATTTCAAATTAATCTGAAGGAGGTGATTACTGAGCTGGGGTAGACTTGTCTGTAAATTAAGGGCAGGGGGGTATTCAACTAATTTTAGGACACTGAGACTGAATTCATCCATTTGTGCAAAGGGAGTTCAGTTGAAGTATTGAGTACCATAGCTGGGTATCATCGACTGTTTGCCTATACTTTTCAGTAAAATAACTCTCAAGCCTTGATCAACATTATGTCAACAGACTGCAATGAAAATTTAGATATCTAGTTACAGCATTTTATGCCACCTTGAAAGTCTGTCTTCATATCTATATGAGATTAACAAAATAAATTATACACACCACAAATTAATTTGAACAACCTCTGTAAAAATCCCCCAAAGAATTAGACATTTATAAAGATGATAATGAAGTATTCACAATTAGATGTAAAAGGAAAATATCTGGAATACACATGAAGTGTCCTGCAGAAGCTGACCTCTGAAGCTATTACTTTGAGGAAAACTCTTATCCAATTGCAATTGCAGAACATTTGGGTAAGCACAATTGCAGCACTTGTGGAAGGGAAGGAGAGGGATAGAACTACAGAAAGATCCTCAGTAAATTCCACTTTTTCCAGGGGAAAAAACTCCACTGCTACAAATATGGCATCATCTTCTAAGTTTATCCTGAAAGTGTATGAATAATTAGTAACACATGGTGATAAAAATTGTGGAGTCCCTGACTAGTGGTGTTTACCTGTACCAGATAACAGTGTGCTGCAGATATGCTGCTGTTCTTCAAGGTGTGCATGAGGAAGTATGGAATTTTTCTTTCCTGCAGTATTTTTTTTTTTTTCCTGTGGGTTTCCTCAGGGTGCTTTATGACTCTGCATGAATCCCACTTACTGGTGCAACTGATCCCAGAGGAGGCAATGTAACAAATGCTCTGAAATAAAAAGAGGTGTTCATTTCACATTTAATGTCACAGAGTAATATATTCAGGAGTTAATATAAAATGGTAAATGGTATCCATTTCAGCCTCACAGAGTTTCGATTAAATCTTTTTTTTTTGGTCTGTGCTACTGTTAGACTGGCGGTAGCTGAACAGTATCAAATTTATTTTCATCGTGCTTTGTCTGTGGAGGTGTGATATGTGTAATTGAAAGTTTGACCATCTTTTCATTATAGGAAGACTAAGCTCATCCATCAGTGCCAAAAGCGGGAAGTTAGTGTCATACATCAAACGTCATTTAGCACATGCACATCATTCACAGAGATCAATTATTATAATATTTATTTTAAACGGCACAGGTTGAAACTAAGAAAGTGAGACATCCATCTTTATCAGTTACATACCTTTAATTCCTAACAATGTTAACTGCAAATTTGGTGGTACAGCCAGCCACAGTCTAAATTTTGTACAAGTAATAATTTTTAATTTAATTTAGACATCCCAATTTATCTTCATCATTCTTCTCTTAGAATTCAATGAATTATCATTTTATGAAACTAGTCAGAAACTCCTTGCTGGATAACCCATAATAATGGCAAGCTGTTGTTAAACAAGAGGTGACAGTATTAGCTCACTGTCACACCTAAGGCACAAGTTAAAAAAAAAAGAGGTTGAAAAGATATTAGTTTTTCTAATCTGGCTGTACCGCTGCACAGGTCAGACTGGGTCTTTCCACTGTCAGTGCTCCTCATTGTAATGATTATCCATACTGTGGAAACACGACAGAAAACAGAAGAGCATCTCTAATACAAGATAAAATTTGAAACAATTTTCTGATCAATTAGTTTTCTTTTTATACGCTCGTCATTTCCTCCAGCCAACTGTACTCCAACCATTTCTTTCCACCCATTTTTGTCTCCCCAGATTTGTCCTTTTTTTTGTGGAAATCCTGAAATTTAATGTCAGGGAGCCTGCTGCTGGTTTTGATGTTAATAACTTACCCAAATTGAAAAAGGACATAATCACTTTTTAACTGTTATCAACAGCAGCTGCTGTGAAGAAATTCAGTGTGTAGGATGGGAATGGGGTAGGAGAGGCTGCTGGTAGAAAGGGAGTGCTGTGTCATGCATGTACAACATCCACAGTCATATCCCAGGATAAAGTGGAAGATTCTCTGTCTTGTATTTCTGCACTGAAATATAGCTAGAGAAGTTGCTATCACCCTACTGAGAAAACTGATAACACACAAATTTAACATATGAAAGCTCAAAATTCTCAAATAATCATAGAAGAATAGATTGTACATTAAAAAAAAAATAAAAAAAAAAATCAGGAGATCCCACTGAAGTTAGAATTTAACCTACCTAAAGGAGAGGAGAGAATTAGAGTTGCATTTTTTAAACACTATGCTTTTATGAATGTGTTCTTTTATATAGGGCAAGCACATATGCACATGTATGCTTGTGTATAACTTATGTTCAGCAGAGGAACTGTGGAGCCTCATGCCCACATCCTGTGTATGTAAAAGTTGCTTCTAACAGTGGGGAAACTGAATGAAGCTTTCGCAGTTCCTACCTTTGGAAGCAAGAGGAATGAGAATTGGCAGAAACACAGCTACCACCCCCAGAGGTGTCCAACCTGGAGTGTGAGGGGGAGTCAAACACAAAACCAAAAAAGGATATCAATCACCAGCCATAGGAGTCTTCATCTCACTCAGTGATCACTCATTTAAGTAGCTGGTGTTTGATAGACTGAGGGGTCAAAATCCAGGCTCTGTTTATTCCCAACACTTATTGCCTATTTTATCTTTTTGGGATGACATCTTGTGGGAATATGGGACTGGTAACTCCCATATTTCCTTTTGGTTGTGTGTAAGGGTGTGAAGCTCGCTGGAAAGAGGGAAGCAGACAAATGGACATAGAGTTTCCCTCCCTGTCCTTGACTTGGCAGGGGTTGGAGGGGGCATGCAAAGCAAAGGAAGTTGTACAACCCCCAACACTACTCCTCATTCAAGTGATACATGAAGACCTAGGCAAGGCTTTAAATGTTGCGCAGTTTGACATTTGGCAGAGAATATATATTAGAGGTCCTGGGAAAACTGTTAGCAATGAATTTACAGCCAAATCTTACATGAAGCATCAGTTGTGCTGGATTTGCCAGAGGACTGAAAAATACCAAGCACTAATTTTGTCATGGTTTTGAATCCAGTGTTACAATTCTAGAATGCAGCATATCCCTATATTTCTGGCAGTAAACTGGCAGCAGTTCAGGACTGATGAACTCTTGGTGCTTTAGAGTTTGTTGAGCTTTTGCCCTTTTAATCTAAAACAACAAAGAAAATACAAAGTAAATATTAAATACTTGTATGTAATTATTTAATTCTACCTGCAGTTAGATAAAAAATCTTGAGAAAAAGACAAACTTTACAAATTATGAAGAATATTTCCTACTCTATTTGAGTCCTAATAAAATAGGGCTTGTACCAGTGCAGGGCTACTGCCCATGTTTCATTAACAGGTCATCTGTCCCTCCCCTTTCAAATCATTTTAGTCACCTTTCCCAGGCTGCCAGCTGTCATTGTGTCATCTTACTTCTGTCTAAAAGGTAGGTCATGTCTGTGACATTTTGTCTCCAGTTGACATTAAAAATTGTACCATAAGCAAGCTGAAAAATAGTTTTCAAAAGTGGTATTCAAGCACTGCGTGCATGCATGTGTGTATTTGTAAAATCCAAAACAAAATACTCAACTGCCCACACTTCTCCAGTGGATGGAGGGAACAAATGTGTGATTGATGTTACTCACCTTGTTCAAAGCAGTACTAAGAGCTTTCTCATATTACAGTGATGTGCATTCTCTAACAACTTACAGAGGATTCATAAATGCCCCTTTAGTTCATGGTAGAAAAGAGCACATCTCAAGAAACAGCTTGGAACAGCAGAGTCGCCTTGCAGTAAAATAATAAGCTAGCAAATTAGATAACAGCTAAGTACATATTTTATTCCCTCCTTGATTAAATAATGTGCGCCTTTTTTCTAGAATTTAAGTGAGGAATTGGCTTTCCAGCTGGTCATGCATATGCTACAAAAAATTAAATTAATCATCTGACGGCAAAAACCAATTAATACTACGTTTAACATTCCATAATGCAGTTGAATAACTGGAGAATAAACAAACAGGAGTGAAATTGCACCTATAAAGGATTGCTAAACAGGGAAAAGAAAAAACATTGAGTTTTTTAAGTATTAATCAAAATGTTACTACTTTTTAAATCCATTCAAAACTCTGTTTGGCCAAGCGTATACGGATTTTTCACAAGAATTTTTTTGTTTGTTTTGGTTAGACTAGACACATTATTAAATTTGATTTCAGGTAATAACATTCTAGTATTTTGAGATATGTTGGTTGAACACCAAAAGAAGTTCCAAATGACCATTACTGGGTCATAGAGTAATGAAACTGTTCTGAATAAGCCCTACATGACAAAGGAAGATCAAATTTGTAATTACAGCTGGAACAGTTGCAGTGAACCTTATGCATGAACAAACAGGCATAAATATATGCACAAATGATCTTTTCTGAATACAAACCAGTATCTGCAGTAACGTGCATGTAGACATTAATACAATACCGTGTTGAGCATTTTAATATGATAGTATGATTTTTTCCTGGGTAATACTGTTATGCACATGCCCACTTCAAAATATGTTTTGTAAGTAACAAATTATTGGGGTTTTTTTAGTTTTAATTTGAAACCAACTAATTAAAAAACATTAAATGCAATATGCTGAAGTCAAAATGCCCTAATTTTGTCTTTCCAGATAACTTAGTTTTGGAGTAATTCATGAGTTTGAGTGCATGAACATATTTTTTTTCAAACTACTTGCTGTAAAAAATTATTACATTTTATTTTCTTGTCATTAAAATCTATTTACAAATAGGAAATGTAGAATCATTATAGAATCATAGAATGGCTTGGGTTGGAAGAAAACATGCCATGGGCAGGGACACCTTCCACTACACCAGGGTGCTAAAAGCCCCACCCAACCTGACCTTGACCACTGCCAGGGATATGGCAGCCACAACTTCTCTGGCCAAACTGCTCCAGTGTCTCACCACCCTTATAGAATTTTTTTTTTCCTAACATCTAATTTAAATCATCCTTCTTTCACCTTAAAGCCATTCCCCCTTGTCCTGTCACTACCTGCTATACTGGTAAAAGTTCCTCTCCAAATTTCTTATAGGCCCCCTTTTGGTACTGGAAGGCTGCTGCAAGGTATCCCCTGAGCCTTTTCTTCTCCATGCAGAACAAGTCCAACGCGTTGTGCCTGAGCATCTTCGTAGCAGAGGTGCTCCAGCCCTCTGATCATCTTTGTAACCCTCTTCTGTACTTGCTCAAGCAGGTTCATGTCCCTCTTATGTTGAGGCCCTCAGAGTCAGATGCAGTATTCCAGGTGTGCTATAGAACTTTGCTCATTGCTGAGAAAATAACTCTTACTGTAGAGCTCTTTGCACACCTTGAAAAAGATCTGATAGGAACTGTGCATGGAGAGAGTTACTTAGGAAGCCAGTTGTATTGCATTATACACTTACACCCATCAAATGGTTAGTGCTGTATCTCCAAGTGTTGTTTCTCTGCTGAAAGTCAAAATGCATTGTAATTCTCTAAATGTATTCAAAATAGCATTGAGCTGAAATCAGCTCTGTGCTGAACATCTACTGTTTGTGGGAAAGTAAACAACAGGAAGCTTATCTGCCCTCTACACATCTTGTCCTTCTTCAACAAGACATTCTTTCAGTGCAAGATAGATGTACATGCATTTTAAGCTGTGTTGCATGACTCCTACATCCACTCAGAATTGGAAGGGCAAGTAACTAGTGCAAGAAGGAGCTATATCATCACTGTTAACATTTTACCTGTGAAAGTACTAGCCTCTGACAGACTCCCCACAGGCAGAACAAGGCCACTCTTTTACCTCTTATAACAAAGGGCTTCAGCACAGCACAGACCTAGAAACATGAAAGTTTTCCACAGAAAGTACTGAATTAAAATTGTATGATTTTTTAAAGTCAATTTTATTTTTTTTAATAAGGTATTTATATGTTTATAAACCAATTGTATTCCTATACCAGAAAGTCATCCAGTGGGAGATAGGCCATCAAATTGTAAGACATTTGTATTCTACACTTGAAAAAACATCTTTGATCAGATAAATCCTAGCATTTAAAACTTTTATTAGTATACCTAATAACATCTTGTGGGTTTTTTCCCCAGACCAAGTTCTCCCCAGTGACAGGTATTCTAATAACTTGCCAACTTAATAAAGATAGCATACTAGAATACAGTAGTAATGATAGCAAAGTAATTTTCCACTCAAGATTCTGTTTGTACAGTAGCTTTTGCTATCTAGAGGCAAAAAGTGCATAACAATGTTAGCTACACATCTGACCTAACAACTTGAGGTAGCATTTTTATGAAACAGCGGATGTCTCAGTTTAAGCTGGAAATACGCCAGCTTGACAGAGGTAGATTTTAATGCTTGTTTCTCATAAGAAGGAAGTTTCTTTTTTGTAAATCAGCAAAAACTTTAAACAGCTCTTGGGGCCATGTAGAAACATGACACTATCTAAACAGGCATTTGAGGCGGGTTGCTGAAACTTTTCTGGCCACTTCATCAGCTGTTGTGAAGCAAGCATGTACATGAGGTGTGTTAGGAAATTATAATCTTCTGCTTCTGCAACAAAGTGAATTACCTCAGTGCCTTTCAGCATGGCATCACCAGGCTGGCAGTTTGCCATCTGGGAAACTGACATTTGCCTCCCCTGGGTCTGCAAGATAGCATTTGTGCCAAAACAAAATGGAAAAGGAAGTAGTAAGCTTGATGCGCACAAATGAGAGACACACTGATGTTTTCCTTTTAAATAGCAGGAAGTGTTGGCCTTTCAGAATGTTTTTATTCATCATCCTTTATTGTAAAGGCGCTTTTGCATGAAAAGAACAGCTAAGGTGTGTATTATCTACTAGGCATAACCTGTTCCCTTAGTCTTGAAAGAGTTACTTAAAGGGTTAGTCTAGGTTTTGAACTAATTCTAACCTGAAACATTCAGCTTTTATCAGAGTTTAAATCTGACAATCTGCATTTCAATAAGAGTAATTTTAGAAGGAGTTTTCTTTGTGATGATGTAATAGGATAGCTGTAGAGCCAAACACCATGACTTTAGGCTAAACATTATTTGGTGAAAATTATTCCTTTGCAGAGCATTGAGAGTTTTATTACCTCTTCAAATCTCAAAATAGAATTAGAAGACATGGGCTGACATAATGAGTTAAGTGCTGGAAGTAAAGCTGTCATGATAAAAAAGTATATGATGCAAACACTGTTTAACTCCATCTCAACAGTGGCAAATTTAGCTCTGGATTAATCAGGATCTTGCTTTCAAATGTACAGCTTGTTCATCATCACAGGTATGCCAAAATTTCTTAAACTTTATATTTGCCAGTCATCTAAATGAGATGTAAGTAGTTTATAAGACATGTTCCAGTTAAAATAAGGATAAAATTGATCTATAATATATTTTAATATTTCAAATTCTTTATTGATTTGGTTTTTGTTGAACTGGTAAATCTCTAGTGCACAGTCTACATTTTTTAAAGAGAAAAGTTCTGATATTATCTCTTTTGAGTAAAAGAGGCAAGATTTAAAAGTAAGAAGTGTTATATCTTTATTAAACCAAAGTGCAAGCCTTTGTATTTGAAATACAAAACTTCTGAGTCTTTCATGGTCAAACTACTTAGAACTTCTCATTTCAAGGATTTCTCTACTATTCACAGAAAAAGAAAAAAAAAAAGACTCTTCTATTTTCTAAATGTGTTATATGCACACAAATGTCAAGTCAAACCATTATAGCTCACTCTGCTAGCTGCCAAAATGCTTGCATAACAGACTGGGGGTTTTCTTTCAGGTGAGGCTGAAATACATTTTAGAAAATAAATATAAAATAAATATTTGTTTTGACACAGATCCAGGTCATTGCAGGCCATCCCAGTCTTAGTGTAAATAATATTGCTTAGTTGTGTTCTCTTGCATTGGCAAACTACTCATCCTTTTTTTCTTGGTCCTACAAATATAGGGGTTTGTCTCATACTCAGATAATTTTTTACACATACAGAGCAGGAGAGTCAGAACATTTGTCACTCTGTATTCAGGGAGTTTTACTCTTTATTCTGAATCATTAAGCCCATTCCATCTTTTCATGCCAAGCTCATCCATCCATTGAAACCTTAAACTGAATTTCCATCATGTCCTGTGCTTGGAGCTACCCTGCTAAGTTTCCTCAGAAATATCAGATGTTACTTTTCTTTGATGAGTTTGCAATGTAGAAGGATTCAAGCTGTATTAGTGACTGAAAACAAATGTATTTTTAAATGGAAATCATGCAGAGCTCTGGAACTTTCACCACATTTATCAAGCACACATTATCAAACTTGTTTACCTGGCAGTTTCTTATTGGTCTAACAGACTTGCACATGAACTGATCCATGCAGTTTTTTTGACTGGCCTTCTTGAGGGGATTTGAGGTTGGATTTGGTTTGATTTGGGTTAATTAATTTGGTAGGTTAAACTGTAAAGACTCTTCTACCTATTAACAAGTTAAAAAAATGCAAACAAGCAAGATAAAGGTAAGAGCTGGTAGCCCCACAAAAGCTGTTAAACCCTGCTTTGTTAACAGAAATAAAGTCACTTAGAAAAAAAATCTAGCTCCTGTTTTCAAAAACTTTGATCTAAAATTCAGATAATGCATTTGAAAGAGAAGAAACAATATTTTGTAGTAAAAATTATTCAGTTTCAGGTGTAGACAGATGGTGAAGCACTATGGGTAGCAGCCTTAATCTGACCCTCCGTACATTCCAAAACTACTTCCCTAATCAAAAATGAACTGAGTCTTTCTATGGTGTTTGACTGTATGCTGCTGTTTGCATTTCCTGAGAGTTACCACAGAGTATACTTAACTCCTAATATAATAAAAGAGGAACTAACATAAGCAGACATCCAGGTTACCCAAAGACCACAACAGGTCTTCTTTTATGTGCATTTAAAATTCCCTTGCCATGTTTTGCCTTGCTTTCCCTTCCCTTCCTTTCCCTTTCCTTCTGCTTATTTTCTCTTCCCCATTTCTATTTGTTCTTCTGTCCTTCACATCTTTGGCTATGAAGTCTAGATTCATATATAAGGTTAGGATATTGCACATGCTGATATTGATCTCTGTTCCCCAACACACACCTTTGGGTTCCTCATGAAAATTGACATTTTATGAGAAAAATAAGTACTGTAAATGTAAAATAAACAAACACAAAAAACAAAGCCAGACTTATAAGAAAGCTAAAATATAATTTGTACATAATAAAGCAACAATTAGAAAGAAAACTGAGAAAACTTGTTCAATAGCATGCCCAAGAGTGACATTTCATGCTTCTAGGAATTTCATAAAATGATAAAAACTGCAAGAAGAACAATAGCATGAAATGGAAACATTAAAAACTGACATTTAGTTGGGAGATAAACTAATATTAGCACATTAATTTTAGAGTTCACTTTGTCAATATCAATATTTTCCTTAGAATCGTCTCACTTTTGTTCCTATCTGCTTTGTGGTACATTACTAGCTAGAAGGCAGGAGAGCGGCACCCCTGCAGAGGATACTGATGCTGCTCTGTGGATGGTCAGGCAGGGCGTACTAATGAACAGTGCATCTGGCACTCTTGCCGCTGAAGCATGACCATGTCAGTGTTATGAGACACTGTGTGCCTCATTATACCCTCTGTGTGTGCGCATGCATGAGTTTCCAATCCTGCTCTCTTGATTTCAGCTTTTTAGAGCTTGGATGTACTAATCAGATTCCAAATACTGGCCTTTGCTTCAGCAATCACTTTCTCAAAAGAAGAAAAGTGACAAGGCGGTATGATCTTTACCATAGCTATGGAGCATGCTATGGAATCTATAAATGGCACAGCCAGCATGAATAGTACCATTGTACTGGATTTTGCAGACAGTGCCAGTTAGTGCAATCAAAAGGACATTGGAGTAAAAGCAGTTAATAAAAAGGAAAGGAAGTGGGGGAAGAGGTAGTGTTGAAAATCATGGAACTGAGAACATTGAGGCTTAAATGCTTTTTTTTTTTCTCAGACAATGAACTGTCTGCATCAAAAGTTACTCCAGTAGCATTTAGCTTTGTGCCTGCCTCTACTGTACCTGGTCACCAGATAAATAATGAATAGTGAGTACAGACAGCGTACAAGGATTCTATTATTCGCACCGTTTAAACTCTTAATTTAGTAGAAAGTACATAGGCGAGGAAGAAAAAAATTCCAAAGGAGATAAGAAATAAAGACATAATGACAGATCAGAATGGTGAAAAATACCTTTCCAAGGAAAAATGTTTCTGTTCTAGCTTGACTTATTTCAGAAAGAAGTACAAAAGCATTCTGTAGCATTTTTTCACCAAAGGAGCTCAAAGCAACTTATAAACTATTAATTAAAGGTGAAAGTTCCTAAAATACATTATGTGATGCGTGAGAAATATTCCTTTAGCTCTCTTTGAAACTTGAGCCCTTAAATGACACTACTGAGCCTGAAAATTTTAACCCAAATGGCAGACTTTAACAGGGTGATTCCAAGGGCAGTACAGTCATTTCTAATGTAACTGCAGATAAGCATCCTGTAAACATTAAGGGGGAGGAAAATCACGGTTTTTTTACAGGTTTTGGTCTAAAGATGCTACCATGTATCTTCTTTTTTTTTTTTTTTTTTTTTCTTTTTTTTCTATTTTTTTTTTGGCTTAAGAATTTATTTCAAAACCACAAAAAAAAAAAAAAAAAAAAAACAAACAAAACCAGCATTAGGCAAAAACATTGTATTGACTCCTAATTACCAATTCTATTCAGTGCAGATTTCCAATCTTTTCAGTATTCCATATCCTCTTTATTTTTTCTTTTAGGAACAAACTGTATGTATATGTAACAAATGTGTTTCTGTGCAAGGAAGATAACTATATCTTCCTTAGGATAGCTATAATAATACAGCTTGTACCAAACAAAAATAGCACCTCAGGACTTCGTGCAGAGGATCATATGCTCAAACTAAGTTAAACGTGTTGACATCTTGGATTGTAGTATTTCCTCATGCCATTATCTCTGCTTTGCTAGCTTTCACTGTCACATCATGAGAATATCCAGCCTGTGTACTGTTTTAGGATACAATAATGTCTCCCTATATTTTCATTGTTGTGTGCTTAAAATGCTTCTAAATGCTGTAAAAATTAACACTGACTGTGTGACTTTGGATATCAGGTTTCAGTGAAAATCAGGACAGATCCTTCAGATCTGAATCCTTCAGATTCAGTTAAGTACGGACTTAACTTCCTTTCATTACTGTGGGAACAAGGCATGGGAGAAGTATTTATGCCTCACAGTGCCTTTGAAGACCTCCCCAAACTGACTTATTCTCTTAGTTGTTTTGTAAGGAAAGCCCACTCCTTCCCCCATTACTGTTTTTTTAGCTATTCTATTAGGCAAGGTCTACTGGATAAAACCAAGAGCAATACTGAGTCAGAAAATTATTTTTCCCTTTAAAGTTTAAAGTTACTTTGAAAAGGAAATTTCATTATTAAAAAAGGCAAAAAAAGCCCAACCAAACAAAAAAACCCACAAAGCAACAACAAACCAAAACAAAAAAACCAAATGAAAACAAAAAAAAAATCAAAAACAAACAAGCAAACAAAAAAAACCCCACACACAAAAAAACCCCAACCAAACAAAAAACAAACGAACAAACAAACAAAAAACCAGCAACCACAACAGACACAACTGGAAGAAATACTGTAAAAAACTTTACAAAGCCTGTAAAGAAAGCACAGAGCTTTGCTTGAAAACCAGCACACAATTGTTATAATGCAGGAACTGCACTGATGCACATCTAACCATGTGCAAGATCTGTGAGTGGATATCTCTCTTGCCCTTTCAACAATGTTATCATTTCCCAAGGAGCTCTATCTCTGCTGCAATCTGTACTTACTCCACGCGGACAGCTCTCCTGTCTCTATTGTGCATGTGCAGCGCCATTTTGGATACTGTCCTGTGTCCTTCCCTCTGCATCTATTGACAGATCTGAACTCTTCTATTATATCAAGTAGCCAACAGCAGGACCTGTCATTGAAGCGGAGTCTGTGTGTGTCTGAACTGCTATCATGCAGGTCCTTTATTTGTCCAACGACAGTGTCTTGTGATAGATGTTTTCAGAAATGGCATTTGAGAAGACAGGGGTGCAAAACTCTTAAATAAGAGACTACAGTTCCCAGTGTCTCTTGAGACACACTGCTGTAAATCAAGGAAAGATATTTACAAGGAGATTATAATGCTCATGGTCCAAAATCAATGGATTAGAGACTACAAAATCCTCAAAATTAAAAAATAAAAATCTTACACACACACACACACCCCAGCAATAAAAAACCTGCATAGTTCAGCAAGATGTGCTAGGATTTACCTTATCAAACAGATTTAAGGAACTTCTAATGCTAATGCTAAATTTTCCATTGAGAGGAGGGTTTCAAAGAAACCCATAGAAAGTTGGAAGGAGGGAGAGGTAGAAGAATTAAGTAATTTCTCAAAGAAAGTAGCTGGCTAATAATATATGCATGTGGTTTGGACATGCCACTGTGATATGGGCAGAATGTGAAGTGTAGCTGTGTTGTCCCACCAGGTAACTGTACCTTTCTGCAACATAAGCTAATCTTGACTGTTGCTTTAACAGTTAAAGGCTGTCTGATCATTTAATTTGTCTTTCCGTGAAATAAATACATGATAAAGTCCCCAATCAAATTGCTAGTATCTGTGGCAAGCAGGAAGATACTTTGGACAGCTAGCAACTCATTCTTAGATGTTTATTTCTGTTTTTTCTTTTTTCTATGTAGTTATATACAGTGCTGCAAGACAAGTGGTCATTCTGGCATTAGTAAGCTTGTACAATAATTGATTCTTAGCACACAAGAAACATACATTCTTGTCACAGTTTTGAAAAATGGTATAAACAAGAGTAGTTAACCTGAGGTAAAAAGAACACATTAAGAATTGTAATGGGAATGAAAATCGGGGAAAACTGGAGAGGGGGGAAGGGAAATTCAACTTCCCAAAACTGCAGAGTGTAATATTTCTGTCTACATACGATACCTCAAATCCTTTGGCAGAGGTTAATAGGAGAGAGAAAAGCTATGATAATTGGTGTCAGATATGGACAAGATTTCTAAGTGAAAAAATAAGGAAAAATTTTTCCTGGAGGGCAAATTAAAAAAAAAAATTAACATTCCAAACTAAACAAAGGAAAAAAGCCTTCTTACAGTCCTGCTAGAGAGTGAGCACAGGAAGAGAGGGAAACTATGTTAAAAAAAAAGGAACAAAAGAAACTCCCCAGGGCAACATGGGCCAAAGTTGAGAGAGGCCAAATTAACTGAAATGTTGTGGCAGCTAAAGAGAAATGTGATTGTTACATATACTTTATCTTTTTTTTTTTTTTTTCAATGTGTTCTCAAATTTTCTTCCAAATATTCAGTTTTTAACTACTGGCGTTTTTCCTATCTGCTTAGCTGATGATGACTGAATAACCAGTGAAACCCTTTAGGGCTG
The DNA here is from genome assembly GCA_017639245.1 of Myiopsitta monachus. Taxonomy (NCBI): domain Eukaryota; kingdom Metazoa; phylum Chordata; class Aves; order Psittaciformes; family Psittacidae; genus Myiopsitta; species Myiopsitta monachus. The sequence goes on along the minus strand of CM029918.1, from coordinate 59,037,572 downwards.
CCAGTTGTGTCAGCTCATCTGGCTTATTGAGACAGCACCCACCACCTGCAGTGAACTGTGGGGTGAGCAAAAATGGGATACACTTATGTCCCAAGGAGCTGCAGTTTGGGATTTCAAGATTGCACACACATGGCTGCAGATAGAGATTTTGCTGGCTGAGAATACGCATACAGACAGGGATCTCGGCCAGTCTCTACCTAGTGAATCATGAGCTTACTTTTGGTTAAAGCACACTTCTTCAAATTGTGTTTATTTTGATTTGAAGACATTGAGAAATGGAGAATCTATCCATATACAATTGTTATCCAAGTACTTGTACCTTGCTCTGCCCTTTTCCAATGGATTTAAGATCCCTTTATGACCCTTGATTTTATTCCAATAAAATTGCATTGTTATTAAAACTTCTGTCAGCATTGTTTTTATCAGGGGATGGTCCAAAACACTCTCTCTGCAAGGTATTTCCAATAGTTTTTATGGTATCTTCCTTAACAGTTCTTCTCTGGGAACTCATGTCTTTCCAGTGGTCCTTCTAGGAAGTGCTGTAGAAACATGGCAGCTTCTAGGTAGGGTAGACTCCCATAGCAGGGCAGTTGGGCCATCATGCCAACCACCTCAGAGACCAGGAGGAAGGTAAGAGGCTATGAGGGAAATGCCCTTCTTCCATCCCTGCCAGTTTGGCAGGGACTTTGTGTGCAAAACAAGTTGAATTATATCCCAGTCTATTAAATTAGTGTGTATCCTGTACTTGACAGCCACCTCCAGTGGAGCTATTTCTCGCTGTCAATGAAGCCTACTTGCTCTGGAGAAACAATAGATCTTTACCTAGTGTCATTACAGAAAATGTCAGGCACAGCAGTGGCCACAGAAGGGAGCAGATTTAAGATCAAGATCATCTAGAAATGACAGCCAGATCAACAGTTCATTCAGGTTTATATGCCAGCTATATTTATTCCAACAGGGTGGCCAACTGTATGGGCACTCTGTATTGCTTTGCTCTTAATGAATATTCTACATGCAGAGTCACTACAGGATCAGATTCTTACATCAGTCTGAAAAATAATATACTTCATGTCTTTTATTTCTCATTTTCTTTTTCACGTGTATAGCCAAGCACAACCTGTGCTCTGGGAAAACAGTGTGTTTTCTGTTCTGTTAAAAACAAAGTAGTTTCTGAGCTAACAACAAAGGCGGGGGAGGGGGGAGAGAAGGAGCATGAACATGCACGTAAGGAAGAAAGAACTGAAATATGTGAACACCATGAAGAAATAGCTGTATTCTTACCAAAAATAAAAGAGAATATTGCCAAGCTTTCCTTACACAAAATAGTCTACCTTTTTGATGCAGGGTCAGCCTGATGAATTTTATTTCATAAGGCAATACTCTTCAAATAGATAAGAGCTTGAAAATAGGACTATGAATGAAAGAGTATCCTCAACCATATTAGAATCCCCACTGAAAAGCTTTACTATCAGAGCTTATCTCATTAACCTAGTATGTATACTGCATTACTCTTACTGTGCAAGATTGAGGTGATTCTATCCTTTCTAGTGATTTAGTAAAATGATTCTGAAATTATTTTGCAACCATGAAGTGGTTCAATTTCAGTTTTCTGTTATACCAAGAAGGCAAAGTCTAGTTATTGCACTGACTTTCAGCAAGGGGAAAAAAGTGGAATTAGGTGCAATACTAATTTATTGTTTTGTAAAAACTAGATTTTTTTTTTCTTTTCCATATTAGAATAAACTGAAGAATGTTTTTATGACAGATAAAAGCTGAGAGATGACAGTTAGGCAGCCAAATGGTGTTTGGAAGGTTGTTTTCTATACAATCCATGAATGCACTTTGAGAAATCTTGACTTCCCACTAAAAGTTATAATAACAAATTGATTCCTGTATATTTGATTTTGTCTTTATGACTTAAATTGAGATTAATTCCTATTTTAAGCCTAATCTTTCATTTTGACCCAGACTGGGTTAAAGCATTTCTGTGTGACTTCTTGCATGGAACATTTTAGGTTTTGCCTACAGTTGGATTTTGAGATGCATACAGCTGATTAAGAAGACTCATTTCTTTTATGCATTGTTACTTAGTAAACTGTTGACTGTCCAAAAATCAAATTTTCAATTATCTGTATAGTTTATTTCAAGAAAACAAAGTTTAATCTCCCAGAAGCAATAGGAAAGAGCTAGCTTGGATTGAAAAGGTTTGTTACAAAGCCTGTTTTGCCTGCAAGACAGAAGGTAGAGCAGGGCAATGACAGTGCTTATGCACAGCAAGAAGACTTGAGAGGGAACAAAGAGCTTTTCAAACTCACTTATTTGGTTGGCAATTCTTTTAGCAAATGATGCAGCAGCACAGTTGTTTGTTTGGTTTTTCTTTTTTTTTGGGGGGGGGAAGATGATCCAGTAAAAAAGGTCAGTGAGGACTGTAATCAACTGCTGAGTCTTATCCAATGATAAGCAAGAAGATATTGATTCTCAGGAGGGAAAACAATGTTCTCATGTGATTACAATGTTGCAAAAAAAATTCCCCATAAGGTTCACTGAGATCCTGTATCAAAAGCTCATTATTTTCAATAGTTTATTTTTGTTTCAGGATTTTTGAAATGTTTTCTGAAGAGGACTCCCTCCAGCTACAGCTTTTTTTCATGTCTGAAGCCAGCTTAGCGATAAAAAATGAAAAAGAATGCTTTCTGCAAGGGAACATGATGCAAATATTTCCACAATGAATATAAACTATCATACATTAGAGTTTATTATATTCAGGTTTCCTTTCCTAACCTTAGGGGAAAACACGTGACAGCTGACCCAAAGAGGAAAATGGGATATTATTTGTATAGCATTAAGTGCTTTGACACAGGACTTTTGAAGCTAGTACCAGTTAGAATTCACATAGAAACTGCTAATTTTTCTCCTTCTTCCAGTTGCATTGGCTTAAATTCCACCAGGTGGACTTGATGTTGGTTTTCCCTGTTAAGGCTCTGGTATATGGCAGAGTTTGGTTGTCATATAGGATATGTACAATGTAAAGTTACGCATTAATAAGTGTGTTAGCCATCCTAACACAGTATCCGCACGACCTAATTGGCTGTGCTAGACTAATAATAAGGACTAGACTTTTCCTATTAGGCTTTCCTTATCCTAGTACTAATTCTATCAAAGTTAGCTTGCATTCTAACTTGCGTGTTTTGCTGTGTCCATTGTGATTACTTTCACCTTAGCAGAGACCAACTCTAATTCAGCAGGTAAAATACATTATTGAACCTGGAGCACATTCTTCTGAGGTGAAGAGGACAGATGCAATTTTATCAGCAAATAAGCCCATTTGAGGGCGTCTTCTCTAAGAAGACACAGAATGTGTGTGATAAAAGCAAAAAAAACAGAACATAGTTTAACCATTATCTTTCTTAGATGTTGGAAACACTTTAGCCCTGTTACAGCACTCCTGGGCTTCTACTTATAAAATAAACTATCATGTGACTTCACAAGACACAGACTTCAATGGAAAAGCCAAAAGTGTATCTTTCCTTTGTCTGTGACCCTGTTCCTCTTCACTTGATCTGCCATAGCTATTTTCAGGGTCACCCTACAACACAGTCCACCCTATAAATAGTGATAGGATGAAAGTAATCTCTTTGTTTATAGGACTGTTTTTAAGCTATTTCATTACAATGATTACCATGTTGTCAAAGAAGCAGCTAGCATGTGTGAGGCAGTGAGTGAGGATGTGAAGGCAGAGACTGCTGATGACCAGACCCCCAAAAGTTGTACTCTGCGCAGTGGCAGGGGAAACTGCTACAGAACCTTCAACTCCTCAGAAGGGCACAGGAACCAAGAGAGTGTCCAGAGACTCCCTTCTGCCTTTACTTAGGATGTCCTTTAAGTGCCCTTGGATATCTCCTATGACAGAATGCACCCCTTGTAAAAATCTCTGAAACTTTCCACCTAATACTGCTTAAATTAAAGACTTTGGAATTATTTTCTTGAGGAAAGGAATGAACTGCTGAGGAACATTAGGTTCAAGCTGAAGAAATTAATGCATCCTACTCATTGTTATACTTGGAATCAGAATATCTTCTTGCCTCTGCTTCCCTGGTGGTTACTGTAACTGGCAATGTATTAAAAACTTAACCTGAGTGCTTCTATGCTCCCATGCATCCTGACCTTCAATCAGAATTTCAGACATAATTAAATGCTTCATAGAAACAATTCAAATATTATCTTTAGCCTCAGCTTGGGGTCCTACCAGTTATTTTGGCAATCCCACAAGGGAAGAATAGGTTTCTGAAAGTGACTGTGCCAGGGTGAATTTAAGACTAGCCATGACAGAAAGACTAACCATACATCAGAAAGAAAAAAAGTCACTGCCATCAAATCCCTCACAATGTTACCACTACACATTACCTTATGTATAAACTCCCTGTACTGTTGTGTAAAACCTGAATATAAAAATAAAATAAAATCTAGCTGTGGATGTTCCACCATATTCATGGTCATTTTTCATTCAGTTTTCAAGATTCTATATTCATATAGCAATAAAACTTGATTTAAAAGTAAGAGGTTCTGAGCTCATGAACCAGGTCGACAGTACCTGAAGAAACGCTCTGACATACAACAGTATAAGAGACCTATAAATATTTTTCCAAAAGTCTGCCTCAGCCACTAGAAATCTCATTTGAAACATGCTGTACTTTGTGTCTTTTTTCAAAGATCACACAGGAGTCAATGTATCATCATATCAAGAGCAGATCAACATGTGTCTTACCTGTCAAGCCTGTCAAGTCCTTCACTTAGTTTTATTACTGCAGTAGCTGAGTCAATGTGTCAGCACAATAAGAACATGAGCTCATTCATGTATGGGATAGATGACTATATTGTGACAATGCTCTCTAACTCAAAGCCAGCTATTCCTCAGGAATCCTTTCCTCAGTTTCTACAGGTACTGAACTCCTTTCATTCTTGGTGTCTATTGTCTTTGTTGCAGAAAATGAAAACATTCAGATAATAAAATACAAATACTAGTTAGGTATAATATTCTCTCTGTAGACTAATATTGAGATTTAATTACTTTTTAAAACCTGTGTTACAGCCAGGATTCCATCCAGTTTCCCAGGTTGTCTAGCCTTTCCCAGGAAAGAATGATGTTTTTAGAGACTCATCAGGACTTCCTACAAAACAGTGAACGTTTTTAAAATCACAAGTGCTTTCAATAAGATGCAAATCCTAGACGAAATGTCTGGTTATAAAAAGATATATTTACATATATTTTAATGGCATTTAAAATAATTAAAACAAGAGCACTCATTTATTCAATCAGTCTCTAATTTGAGTACATGCATATTTTGTGAAAATCATTTCAATTTTCTATATTTTTTACCAATAGATGGTGCTAGCAATTTCTGCATTTACTGAAATATCTGCACCTATTTTACTCAGCTGAGGCCCATAAAAATCTTCTGGAACTGCTGGAGAGAAACAGCCGATTCCTATGCCAGTTAAAGTAAGAAATGCCAGCTCACCAATACTCAACATTTACATATTGAAAAGGCCACTAGAGCAGCAAAAAGCCATCAGTAACTACCCACTACTGAACATATAAAGTATGCAAATGATAAATCTACTGTTTTCACTCCTCCAATGCATTTTCAAGATTTCTGGAGTAGTCATGTCATGTTTTGTAGTCATGTCATTAGGGTATATACTTTTAGAGTAAAGGATGTTGGCATTAGTCAAATTAGCTCCTCCATCAGTCTTCTGCAGAGCACAATGAAGACTTAATGTCTTAAGCCCAAATCCTGCCAAGATTTCATGCACATACCTCACTTTATGCACCTGGAATAGTTCCACCAAAGCCAATCAAGATGCTCCCAGCATGTAGAGATAAGCAAATCTGTTACTGCCCATGAGTTTGGAGGCACATGTAGTGTTTAGAGTGTTTGGAACTGACCGTAGTGGCTGTCCATGGAAGTGGGCAGATGCCTTCTGCAGCTGTTAGGAAGATGAGTCCAGAATGGAGCACATTTTTATGATATCCCACCTGTCCTAGACATCTAGAAAGATCACATTCAAAATTCACTGTTTAATTGTTTCTGTTGTGGGGATATTTGTTTTGTATGTGTTCAGAGAATGTACATTCGAGGGCACTACAAGTGCAGTTAAAAAAAAAAACCAAACAGAACAAAACAAAACAAATCAGAATAGGTAGAAACAATCTTGCCCTCTGAATTTCCAATTTCCTCTAAAAACTTTGGTTTCTCTAAAAAAAAACCCAAAACAATGTTTCCAATATCTCAGTGTGTTCAGCTTTAGATTTCTTATTACTTACAGACATTCTCAAAATGTTTTGAGATAACTGAAACACCGCTGCTCTTCAGAGGAAAGCTGTAGTATTATGCTACCTAGTTGATTTCCACATGCAATACACTCTTCATCATACACTGACTTCTTGCAACATAGAAGTAAGCCCTCTGGAATAACAGATTTCCACAAGGAGGTTGCAGCTTACAGACTTTGATCTCCTGGGTATTCTGGTTACCTGCAATTTCCTTTTATGACCTCATTTGATTTAGGGACTATAAAAAGGAATTGCAGACTTCCAAAAGTTATATACATATATGTATGTGTATGTCTTACATGTATACAATATTTAATGTATCTTATAAATTATTATAAAATGTATTTTAATATAGATTAGATTAGAATATAAATTATATTCTATGATTCAAATGTCACCATAATACATTATTATATATTTTATATCTGTAGATATGTGCAGAAGTAGGTAACATATATGTTTATATAAACATAAAAATGTCGATATGCATGTGTTTCATATATTTATAGATATGTATATGTCTATTATACACATTATATATATTGACTTATAAAGCAAATAATATTATCTTCCCTTTCCACCCACTGGGAACACATACACAGGCAACTGTCCTGGGTTCAGCAGCAGCAGTCGTTTTTCTCCTTGGTAGCTGGAGCAGCGCTGATAACACCAGTGTTTGCAGTTACTGCTTGGTAATGTTTTGGTCTGACCAAGGACTTTATGAGTCTCATGCTCTGCCAGGGAGGAGGGGGGGCGGGAGGAAACAGAGACAGGACACCTGACCCAAACTGACCAAAGAGGTTATTCCAGTACCACAGCACGTCATGTCCAGGATGTGAAAATGGAGAGCAGAGACCCAGAAGGGTGTGGTGGTGCACTGGGGGGGTTCGCTGCGGAGGGGTGCACTGGCTGGGTCAGGCTTGGTGAGCAGTTGTATTCTCTTTCCTTGTATTTCTCTTGTATTATTACTGGTGGTAGCAGTAGTGATTTGTGTTACACCTCAGTTATTAAGCTGTTCTTATCTCAACCTGTGTGAGTTGCATTTTTTTTCAATTCTCCTCCTCATCCCCCAGGGACTGGGGGAAGAAAAAGAGGGGAGTGAGTGAGTGAGTGAGTGAGTGAGTGAGAGAGTGAGTGAGTGACTGAGTAAAACTTCGGGAGTTTTAGAGGCTTAAACCACGACAGTAACTCATGTAACTTACCACTGTAATCGATGCATGTATAATTTTGTTTAATTTATCAAGACATTATTGCATTTATAATAAATGTAAGGGAAAAATAAATAATTTTGGATTTCATATGTATTAGGAGAATCACAGATCTGAAAAGCTCACACTAGAAAATGCTATCATCACTTCCGTTACACATTGACATACAGGAATATGCTTTTGGAGATGCAAATGTGTTCTTGCAACCCCCAAAAATAATTAGTATGGCTGAAAAGCTTAAGCTGATCCATGTTTTATTCTCCCTCCCCTCCTTCTTTTAGCAAAACTAGTTTTAATGTATGAAGGTTGACCAAAATGTCTGTGCCTGCAAATGAATTGGTAACTTGTGTGAAAAACTGGTCTACAATAAAACCAGAAAAACAGATTAAAATTCTCTGCAAAAGCTCAGTAGTGCAGGATAAAAGAAAAAAAACTATTCTTTTTTTTTACATTAGAAAACAATAAGAGTGTTCTGTTTCTCCCTTGAAACAATCAATGATTTATCTTACTGGATGATGTCAAAGGCCCAAGTTCTCCAGGTAGTTTGAGAGGCCCATTTCCACTGTTATTGCTTTCTCAGTAAGAACGATCCTCATGTAGAGCATCAGTGATTATATCAATACCTAGGTATTTTCAGCTGTACTTCTGCAATGAAGAATTGTTACAGAATAGCTAAGCCAGCAGCCCACACTCTGTCTCATAAACTCCTTTAGTGGATAGCTGAATCTTTTATCACTGTACATGTTCTTGAATTGTTCTTTGTGGAAGAGAATTTGGGAGAAATGTCAAACTGTGTGAAGAAGACCAAATAAAAGTTACTGCTGGGTTTTAAGGATAGATTGATCAGGAAAGGTTACAGAAATCAGCGCTTGTTTCTAAGTTTCCAGACTTTGAGGGAGGGTTGCATAATGCCAGTTTACAGATGTCAATAGTCTTTAAAAACCAATAATGTATTACATGTCTGCCTTAGTGGGAATTATATTAGCAGAAGAAACATTTCAGCTCTATAGGAAACAGTTTCAAAAAAGTTTTTATGATTGTCTGCCCTCCTGAAACCTGGTTAAAAAGTTAATTGACCTCAATAAAAGGATAATTTCACCAAAGAAAAAGAACAGAGAACTTCAAAGAAACAGTATACTAATCACCACTTTTGTGACTTAATGATCAAAGTATCCTCCAAATAATTTACTAATTATATACTCAGGCCACTTAGTCTAATCCTCTGCAACCTAAGATCAGGTTGCTTAGAGCCTTATCTAGTCACATCTTGAGCAGGTCCAAGGAGAGAGATGTTGAATCTCTTGAACATCAAGCCTGATCAAGAAAAATAAATACTTGCAAGCCAGACCAAGGGTGTGATCTACTCATTGAAGTTTTGACTGCAGTTGTTGGCACAGTACCCTATGTAAAAGGTCACAGCAGAAGTGAGTTGGAGAATTTCTGTTCCAAGACTTGTATTGTAGATGTGGTCTCCAAGTAACTGGGACAAATCAAGATCTAAGCAACTCCACATGCTGAGATGGTCATATTGGGAGGGTTATATAGGATTCAATCATAGGCTTTTGCAGCAACTGTGCAAGTGCAAGTTGGTGACTTAATTCTAGATCAAATCTAACCCATGCTATCTGGTTTCCATGCATGCAATTAAAAATGAAGAGTAAGAAAAAGCCTCTATCTAATAGACTGGATCATCCTATTCAAGGTTCTCTGACTTCATGTAAAAGTTTTTAAGGATTATCAAGGCAAAATTCTATTAACTTAAACCAACTACTAGTATTTAGAAGAAACAAAAGTACCCAAACTGCTTCACTATTGATCTGATTTTAAACGTGTTAACTCTATCAGAAAGCAAAAGATAGCTAGTCAAAAAGCAGAAGGAGGTTGGCAGGTTTTTGTATAGCTTGTTTAAATATGGCAGTGTTCTTTTTTCAGCAGATAAAACTCATTCAGACATTCCCACAAAGTAAATTATATTGTATGCTACTTTTTTTAATAAGATTAAAAGAGCTACTTTCACCACCAGTAACTACCATTAATTGGTATGCTGCAAGGGAGTTGACACATCACTGGATGGCATATCTATTAAGTGTAGACTGCAATCAGTAAAATTGGTTTCCAACAACCCACTTGTCAAAGCCTTGACACAAGAATTACTTATGTTTGTAGTCAGTCACTCACTTTCTCCCAGTCCAAATGCTCATATTCTGCCCCCACACTGGAATCTGAAATTCCATGAAATGCGTTTCTCCATTTTTCCTTGATTAAAGTGCTAATCCATGGACAAAACTGAATCAGCGAGTATCCTAAGGATAGCACAACAAACTCGGTGAAAAGCAATGATGCAGGAATGTATCAACTTTCCACTTTTCCAGAAGCTGTAACTTCAAGATAGTCTCAGCCTTCCTGTGGTAATAGATGTGAGCAGAAAATGTCTTTCAACTGACAGTTTTACCACCCAAGCACACTAGCCCAGCCTGGCTCCCTTTGATCTTCACTCTTTCTGGAAACAAAAAATATTATCATGCTACCTAGCAGCAAATGCACGTTTTGCCTGGGTAAAATCTGGTAGCATTCAGTGGCATGGCTGTTTCACACTGCAGACACAAAATATTTACTTGAGAATCTCTTTTTTTCTTATTTTGTATTTAAATCTATGCATTCTTTGTCTTATGTACTGAATTGTAACTACTGTGCATCTGGAGGGCCAAGTGGACAAGAATGATCTTCTAACTAAATTGGATAAGTTCTTTCTTAGGATGCATGTGACTATATCTTAGGGTCACTATGCCACCTTGTCACCATACTTATGCCTGACAGCTATTCCTGAAACTATGCATTGTAACATAATATGAAATAATACCACACAAATCTACTTTTAAGAAGCTTTCTGGAGTGTGTTAGGAGACCTTGAAATAATTAATACTAGGGGATAGGAGTCACCTCTGCTGACTTTAATATTTAATCATTTCCATGCCTCATGTAAGTTGAAGAACCAGATTCAGAATATGATTCATTTTAGGATTTCTCTTTATCTGTTACCTAAAAGATTAACCAAATAGCTAATTGTCACACCATAAAAGCTAGAGAAAGTGAACACCGATCCTAGATATGTCTCTTTAACGCTGGTTGACTCTCACCACCTGGGGAGTTAAAAAACAAACAAAAAAAAAGGCAACTGATAAACCCCATAAACCCCTAATGAGATATATTTAAAAGCTGAATTCACTGGGAAGGTCAGATTTTCCTAGTAAAGTATCATACAATTTCCAAGACTTAGGTTTCTCAGGTTCATTTCCAGTGTACTGAATAATTCTTTTTTATATATTTTTATTTTCACACATAGATAACACATGCAACCAGGTAAAGGGTATGAAGATTTTTCATTGGCAGACCCTTTTTCAGCCTCAGAAGCTTTATAAAACTGAAGGAAAGAAATCATAGTTGAATCACAGTGATCCCTTATGGAATTCTGTCACAGCAATACCTGAAAACTGTGTTCAACTAAGTCTATACTGTCCATTAATTCTTATTTCCACAATTTTATCATTAAGGAGGTCTCTTGCTGAAAAATGTTAATTCTGTGGTATTCTGCTTTCCAAAGCATTGGAATTTCACCAGTTTGCTGTTGTTTTCCTCCTTGACATGTGGACTTAAGATACTTAAGACTTCTGTAAGTAATTTTAATTATTATCATGGATTTTCCAATGTAAAAATGAACTTTCCATAAGACAAATAAGGCTTTTGGTTAATGGACTAGGCACTAACTAACTGTTTTCAAAGTAGTTGTCAAAGGGGAACAGGAATGTTGCTAGCATTGTTTTGCAGTCATTAGTATTAAACCTGACCTTGTTCAATATTCCTCTTAGTGGTCTGGAAATAAATATCAAATAACTGTTTTTCAAATGGTGAATGGACTTGTGAAGTATCAAATAATGGTGGCTAGGTGTTCAATCCAAGCTATTGAAACTGTTGACTGCATCAGACCCTGTAATTTAATGGGTCCTAATGTAGCTAAAGAAACAAGGTTACAGACACTCTGAACCAGAGCCTACATCTCTAGCATTTGCAACTGTATCCTAGAAAACTACGATTGTAGAAAAAAATCTGGAGTTCATAACAGAACTAAAACAATTCAACATGAGCTGCCTGTGGGAGGCTGAATTAAATCAAGCTGATGAAATCCTTAGTGTTGACTGCCACATAGAGGCATGGCCAGTTATACACCTGTTCCTTTTATAAGCTTGTCCTTATGAGTAGTCACTTGATATTTGAAGTTATTCCTGGGGTGTTGTTGAATATTTGCATAGCAGAAACTAGACAAGATGTGAATTAACTGTCACATACTGCTGAAATCTGGAGAGTTCTTTCATTGGAACAAAACCTAGCAGCAATTTCTTTCCACATACTAATGATTTGGCAGCAACATAATAAGTGGCACATACCATAGATCTTATCTTTGAGTAAAAGCTCCAAAGAAACGCCCCTCAAAATTGTATTTTAATTAATCTATTAATATATTCACACAAAAGCCATACATGGTTATGTACCTTCCCTTATTTTGGAGATATTCTAAGCACTGATAAGGACACATTACAGCAGCACTGACAACATTACCATGGTTGTCATGCTTCTGTAAGTTAATCATGCAAGAATCAAGATTGTTAGTGTTGTAACAATGTTGGTATGTCACCTACTCACATAGCAGGACAACGTTTCTTAGCCCAGAAGACAAGCTAAATGCTCTGTTAGTATAAAGGTGAACCGTAATCTTTATTACCTCTTATAATTAGTTTTACTGATGCCAGCTAACAAACTTCCTATTTCTTACAGACTGAATTCCTTTTCATTTGCATAGTAAGGGGGCAAAAGCCTTCCTAGTCAATTACTGGATTTTAACAAAATTTAAGAGAAACATTTCTCAGTAGGGATGTGTTTCTCTGTATGTGACACTGTCAAGTCTGATACTAGAAGTGTTTCTTCATCTTTGGTGCCTACAGTTTGAAGAAAGGTATGAAGCTTAGAAGAGCAACGGAAGTGATATAGCAGCTGGAGTAAAAATGCCTCAGAGTGAGAGGTTTTGTTTGGTTTTTTTTATCAAAAGGAAGAACACATTACTAGCATTATATATATATATATCTAGTGTAGACGGCTTTCATGAGGATAAAAATCTAAAATGGGAGTCTTTCATTTCATACAGAAATCACTACTGGAAGCCTCTGGAAATCAAAACTAGTCTAGTTTAAATTTCAACACAAAAAGAATTTATTTCAAGCAAACAGTGATAAAGCAACAAAAAATACACTATCTAAATACACTGTCTAGGAAAGTTACCATTTCCATCATTATCTTCTCACACAGAGTTGACAGCCATACGCTTATTAAATATGAGTATTGTGCTGAGAGAGTGTCCTGGTTTCAGCTGAGATAGTTAATTTTTGCTGGTAAATTTGAAAGCTAACAGTTGCCAGCCAGGTTTAAACCATGACAAAGATCAATAAATGGATGAAGCTCTATGGCATGGATCATACAGATGTTCCCAGTAGATGTGTTTTTATCCTTCTGCCCTTGAAATCCATTGAGTTCCTTCAAAATCACAAAAGTTAAGAGTTATGAGCAAGATAATAAAGACAGGATTTTAGGAAAAAGAGATCCATCTGAGTGCCAAAGAGATATGGGAGATTAGTTCCCTTCAGATATACTTGAAAATCCAACCAGTAGTATTAAAAGTTTGAGTTGCTCTGATTTATGGTAGTAAAATGTTGGTGGAATGTTTCTGAAAATTCTAATTGTTGAAGTTCCTGAAATCTGTCATGGGGGCCATTAATTCAAACATCCTTAACTTCAAAACCCCAGGGTCCAGTCTGTTTAGATCAAGAGGTCAGATTAGCATACTGATATAAATTTTACTCTCACCAAGTGTTTGTGCACAGTAAACTGGCAGCACACACCTAATCACAATGGAAAGCCTGTGAGGGAAGAAGAATGACTGGATTTTGCAGATGTGCTGTAGATCAGTGTTATCTACTACTGGCAATATTTATTTAGACAAAACTACTCAGTGTTTAAAAAGGATCTAACCATTCAAAAGAACTTTCCACCATATGGAGGCTGCTCCACTGTTTAACTGACACAAGACCTGTAATTCACTAGAAATAGTCCTCAAATAAACATTACCCTCAATTAAAAATATTTATATTAGGATTTATAAGGGAAACAACAGAGTATGAATTAGAAAAATTTCAGTCTTGGCTTAATCCAAAAATGAGGGTTTTAGTTCCTTCCTAAATTTCCATACAAGTATTCATAGGATATAACAAATTCTGGCATGTTTCTCCTCCAAAACTAAGTGATCAGTGTAACCTTGGTACTTCCTTTTCTTCCTTTTTTTTTTTTTTTTTTTTTTTTTGAGGGGGGTTGTTTGCTTGTTTGTTTTTGGGTTTGTTTGTTTTTTGGTTTGTTTGTTTTTGTGGAGGGTTGGTTTTTTTTGTTTGTTTTTTTTTTGGGGGGGTGTTGTTGTGTTGGCTTTTTGGGTTTGGTGTTTTGTTGGTTTTTTTGGTTTTTTTTGTTTGTTTTTTTTTTTTTTTTGAGGGTTTGGGCTTTTTTGGCATTTAGTTTTGATTTATTTTTTTTTTTATTTGACATCTGTCGTTGCAGATTTTGCATTGCAAGCGCAGTTAAGCTATCTCAGCTATTGGTTTTGCTCTCAGTCAAACTAGTATATGCCAAATAAATGTTACCAAAGGAGCTGATCCTGGAATAGTCCCTAAAGAGTTAGTTGAGAAGAATGGGACTGTTCTTCAAACTGTTTTTTGGTTCTTAGCTGGAAAATTTTCTCTTGCTATTAAAGGCAACACAAATTAGACCATTTTGAGCTACAAACTGCTGCAGTTGGATGAGAAGTAGGAAGCTGACCTTCAGCTTTGCTGTCTCTCTGCTACACTGCCCTGGGCAGTGGAAACACATTGATAGCAACAGTTCTGAATGGACAGTGCCATTAACCATGCATTTTGGTTGCAGTCCTATTCCTCCCTCTGTAGCTCTGTCATTGGAGAAAGTGCTGCTCTGTCCATTTTGCATGCTTTTGGAGCGAGCACTGCTGAATTCCCAACACAGTGGCTCTATTTTCTGCATATGTGTGCATCTGCACAGGTAAAAGGACACAGGGAAATGAAGAGCACAAGTGTCTTAGTTGCAGAAATCTTTATTTTGCTTTCATCTATGTCTCTTATATATTGATATTCTTCCTATCATTTAACCCTAGAATATTAAACAATATATTTGGAGTTTGTTGAACCGTATCCTTTTTGTTTATTTATTCTGTATTTTCATGGCAACAAAACACAAGGATTCAGGTGGTGCACAGAGAGGCACTCGGTAACATGGAGTGCATAAATAAAAATTATCAAAGAGCACTGGGGACCTAAAGTAGATATCACGGTTGCTCTGGTTAAAAATTTAAACTTATAGGCATGCAGAACATTATAGGATTACAGGTCATGCCCTAAAAGGAAAATCAGGAAATAATTGAATTCAAACTGAGTGCTTGTATCTATTCCAATTCACATTGCACTTCCTCATAAAAAGAAAGTACCTTGAAGGAGAAAAGCAAAGCGAGAGGAAAGTATTGCTCTCGATGCCACTAAATAGTGCTCTAAAAAAAATTGTTGTTGCATGTATAGATGCCACTTTTCTACATGTAATGTTAGTGGTAATCACACTGCCTTTTGTTTTCAGCTGACAGATCCAGGGTGACTTCATTGTTTTACAGAAGCTTTTTTCCACTTGAATGGTAATTTTAATATAAATTCTTGAATGCATTTTCTTGCTTTTTGATATTGCGTTCTGTATTTCTCATTTGTATACATACATATGTAAACAACTCCATGGAAATTTCTATTTCCTGACTCACCTTGAGCAACCCGTAATGTGTCTGACTGCAGGATATGGTACGATTTGGAAAAACATATGAATTTGCTTTGGCCACTTGTCCCAGAAATTATTGCAGTCTTTAGAGAAAAAAGGTAGGGGGGAATAGAGTTTGGAACTGATATGAAAATATAGGAAACAGGCAATCAAAAAGATGAATAATAAGACACATCACACAAACTCTGAAAAACATGATTATTGGTTATTCTAGTAGAACAGGCAAATATTTCCTTCCTGTAGATAAATGAACTTTTATGTTGCATGCTTACTTCTATGGGCAGCTTTGAACTCTCAAGGGGCAGGATGCTGCGGAGCATCAGAATGCTGCTTACATGAATGAAATACCATGGATGTGGTTCACCACAAACTTATGTGGTTATTTATACTTGTGTGAAACTGGAGAAAAATGCTAAGTGATCACAGGTCATGAGAGGACTAGGTGCCACCAGCGGTAAGAGGAAAAACCCCACAGTAATGTCTCCCATCACTGTTGTCCTTTTAACCCTGACCCACAAACTCTCTGTTGACTGATCACCTGTCACCAGGCAGACTTCCATACTCTCCAGCCTATCCCTAACATAAATACCAACTCCCCCTCCCCACCTGCTGGGCCTGTCTTTTCTAAAGAGCCCGTAACCTTCCATTCCAACACTCCACTCATAGGAGTCATCCCACCATGTTTCTGTGATGCCTACTAAATCATACACCCATAGACATGCAGACATCTCTAATTCCTCTTGTTTGTTCCCCATGCTACAGGCATTTGTATAGAGGCATCTGAGCCGAGCTACAAATGAAGCCGGCTCATGGGCTGGAGTAGCTGGAGTATCTCTACATTGCTCTGGGCATTTATTCTAGATGTTGGCAACTGACTGGGAGTGTTGGGATGGAATGATGGCCCCCTCCCCCAACACATCTAGTTAAAAGCATCCTTGACCAGTCTGGCAAGCCTCCTACCAAAACTGCTCTTCCCCTTCTTTGTCAGACCACCATCACCTGCCTCCATTAGGCCTGGCCTACTAAACCAGGTCCTGTATTCTAAATACCTAACCCCGTGACTATGGGACCACCCTTCTAACCTATTTATTAACCTGGCCAATCCTCCTGGTCTTTTTAACGTCCTTCCCTTTATCCTGGAGAGTTGATGAAAAGACAATCTGAGCTCCAGAGCCCCTAACCACCTCTCCCAGGGCTCTGTAGTCCTTCTTTTTGTTCTCCGGGCTACTGCTATCTATATCAGGAGCACCCACGCGGATCACTAGAAGTTGGTGATACTCGGTGGGACTGACTAGAGCACACAGCCTCTCTGCAACACCCCTGATCCATGCCCCTGCTAGGCAACACACCTCCCTTGAGACTGGGTCAGG
The DNA here is from genome assembly GCA_017639245.1 of Myiopsitta monachus. NCBI lineage: Eukaryota > Metazoa > Chordata > Aves > Psittaciformes > Psittacidae > Myiopsitta > Myiopsitta monachus. The sequence continues at coordinate 59,020,737 of CM029918.1, read as the reverse complement.
CCAACAGATGGGTGCCTCTGTGCCTTTCAGAGTAGAGTCCCCTACCACAATAACCCGTCACTTTTTCCTGGCAGCACCAGTAGTGACCTTCTTTACCAGTGCATAAGCCGGTTGTTCCTGTTGCGAGTATGTTTCCTCATTAGCCCACTGCAGGACTGCAAAGTGATTCTGGGTGGGGACAACAGATTTAGGAGGAAGCCCCTTGCTTTTAATTGCCCTCTTCCTCATTTTTTTCTTCTTGTTTTTTTTTTTTTTCTGTTACTGTTTCCCTGCTTCCCGGGTTAGCCGCCTCCTTTCCTCCATGAGCTACAGGGGGTGCTTGAAGCCTCTGCACAGCCTGGTCCTGGAGCAAGCACTGCTGCTTCCTCTCAGCTTACCCTGACACCTTTCAGCCTAGTAACAGCGTCCTGCAGCTCAGCCACCTGTTGCAGGAGGACCTCCACCAGGGAGCACAGAGTGCAGCCCTGCCCATTGTGCTTCCTCACCTCAGGAGGGCAGTGCAGGCGCTCTCTGCCCCCTGAGCTCTGCACTGCAGCCTCCCCTCTCATCGGCTCTGTCTGGGTGCCTACACTGGCCACCACTGAGGCACTCAGAGCTGCGCTCCCAGACCAAGCCCTGGTCATATGGTGGTGAGTGCTCACCATCCCGCTCTCCCGCCCGTGTAAACTGCCTCGAACCCACCCTGTTCACCACCCTCCCTGGGTCAGGTTTTTATCCAGTCAGGGCTGGTGCCGCTCCTCCTGGCTCCACCCCCTGTGAGTCAGCTCCTCGCATCAGCTGAACTGCCGTCTCCCGGCCAAATCCTGTCGAGGGCTTGATGCTTCCTCGGTGGCTCTTGGGCCTTGGAGTTGAGGCTCCCAGATGCTGAGCTTCCCCCCACCCAGGTGCTGAAGGCCTCCTCTCTGGAGTTACTCACCTCAGCAATATACTATAGATCAAATCAGCAAAATATCTTTGGAACACAGTAATGCTGCTTCCTCTCTTATCTCTTTTAGATTTGATTTGTTTGCTATGGATTCTGAGAGTTACAAAGTGTCAGCATCTTATTAGGCTCTTTTTGACTTGGTATAATTATCTTAGTGCATTCAGCACCATCCTAATAGTTGGTCCAGTCTAATTATTTTGGGCTACCAACCTGAGAGTTTACATCTGCTATTAAAAGGCAAAAAAACCAAAAAACAAACCAAAACAAAAAACAGGACAGAAATTAAAAACAAAACAAAAAAAAAAAAAAAAAAAAAAAAGAAGCCAGCTCCCAAGTAAGAGCCATTTTCCGGGCAGCTTACTGATTCCTATTGGTGAATATAAAAAACATTTGCAAACTACAGAAATGTTTCATCAACATTTTTGAGACATTGACAGAATTACATTAACAGTTTTCTTTTTTTCTTTTTTTTTTTTTTTTATATTATTTTATCTTTACCCTAGTCCATGGCAGATGTACATAACCTCAGGACTAATGAATGAATTTATGGGCATAAATGGGTGCATCTTTTAGTAACTGGGGAAAAATGGATAGTCAAATATGAAATGCAAATATTCCATGGTACACTGCAGTGACAATGAGTCTTGTCCAGTTAGCATAGGAACAGTATTCCTCTCTATTCTAGCTCATGTGGAAGCAGTGGCTGTCAGCAAAAGGTAAACTGTGTCTAATCTTAGTTTCAAAGTAGCCTGAACACATTCTATATGGAAATCAGTAAATTTACCTCTTTGGTTTTGCTAAAAATGTGGTTCCATATTACTAAACCTTAAATATGCCTACACTTTTCATTTTTAATAGAAATACATTTGCCACTAAAAACCCTCTAAGTTTGTGTTTTACATGATTTAAAACTTTGGTTTGAATTCATATCATAGCGTGGCATTCATCTTTTCCACCATACAAAACAGTATATTGTGGGTTGGGGTTTGGGATGTAGCGTCTTCGAAGAAAATATATCCAAAATATTATGACTGATAAGTAACTGTTAAGTATGATGAAAAAACCTCAACTTATTTAGCTTGACTTCCCTTAACTAAAAGGAGACAATTCCATTTACTAGATGTTCATAGCACTGAACAATCCACAGTTGCAAACACTGACAAGAGCACCTAGAGATTACTCCACCCTAACAGTGAGGTGGGCATTAGCAGAGCTATACAATCACTCTATGCTCCTTCATGAAGACTGCACAGTGGGCAGGTATATGCGCTACTTTTTTCCAGGAAGTCACAGCTTACAGAACATCTGTCCTAGAATATGCAAGCTCAGGTAGATAGGAGACCACGCTAGTGTTACCTCATTTTATAATCAGGATGTGTACAGGCAGGCAGACTGTAGCTGTCAGACTCTTGCATGTGTCTAAGGTCACTTTCTTTTTTTTAAGATATCTGAGTTTTATATGCAGTGCTATGAGACATTTTTTCCCTTAGTAATTGTGGATGGGAAGACCACAGAAATATTCATGCCTACTGTTGTTACATAGGGCTATACATGGCGATAGGCATATGGGTGTAACTATTTTGCTGGGCTTGACACATCTTCCTTCAAGTTGGAGGGTACTTTTTGTGAGGGAAGAAGTAGCCATCTTTTTTTATCCACCTTAGAAGTGCTTGCTTAATGCATGTGCTTAGGAGGCGACATACTGAAATACTGCACACATGGGTGGATGGATGGTTGGGTGATACTGGTGTTCTGTCAAAACCAATTCCTAAATGAGGAACAGCATTCAGGAGTTCAAAAACCACCACAGCCTGAGCAGACTTGTACACCAGGCATCAGAATCACAAAATGACTGCTTGCCCTATACTTGCATTTTATGCAGTTTCTCTAAGCATCTGCTACTGGTCACCTATGTAACATAGACAAACCTCTAAACCAGCTAGAGGGTGGTGTGTTAGCTTTATGGTTGGACCCCATGATCTTAAAAGTCTTTTCCAAACTAAATGATGCTATGATTCTGTGGCTCTTTAAAATATTTAAGGACTCTTGATAATCCTGGATGCAATATAGTAAAAATATTTCTGACATGGAAAGTATCAGTGAAAAAGGTATTAAGGTCTATAGCTGTTTCTTCTGTAATACATTAACCTAATAAACAGAGCTACCAGAGGGCCACGCTAAGTTTGGGGTTTCTTTTAAAGGTTTAGCAGGTTACAGATAAATTGGCATTTGACTTTTCTGAGTGAGAGAGGAAGGATCCTTACATAAAATGCACCCGAATCCAGGCTACAGGCATGCCATGCAGGTAGCAATTTCATGTTCCAGAGCTTCCCCTTTTGAGTACAAAAATTTGGTGATGAAGCTACAGATCTGATTTTCATGTGTCACTTGGAACAGACTGCATTTAAAGGAGGAATGTATAAAAGGAGTTCCTTAAGAAAACCCTATGGAGTCATAATCCATCAAAACATTTCAAATATGTAGAACTGTCTTCCAAAAGAAAAGAACATTCTCCATTTCTACATTTTGTAAGACAAGTGTTTAGAATTTGGCTAAATGACTGTCCTGGGTTCAGCAGTAGCAGTCATTTTTTTCTCCTTCTTAGTAGCTGGTGCAGTGCTGTGGTTTTGACTTTCGGCCTGGGAGCAGCGCTGATAACACAGATGTTTTTAGTTACTGCTCAAATGTTTAATCTGGCCAAGGACTTTCTGAGTCTCATGGTCTGCCAGGGAGGAGGGGAAGCCGGGAGGAAGCAGAGACAGGACACCTGACCCAAACTGGCCAAAGAGGTATTCCATACCACAGCACGTCATGCCCAGGATGTAAAAACTCGGGGCAGGGACCCAGAAGAGTGGGTTCACTGCTCAGTCAGGCTAGGTATCAGCTGGTGTGTGGTGAGCAGTTGTATTCTCTTCCCTTATTGTTTCCCTTGTCATTATTATTATTGGTGGTAGCAGTAATGATTTGTGTTATACCTTAGTTACTGGGCTGTTCTTATCTCAACCCATGGGAGTTACATTCTTTTGATTCTCCTCCACATCTGCCCAGGAGTGGGGGGGAAGAAAGAGGGGGGTGTGAGTGAGAGAACTGTATGAGTTACGGCTGGACTTAAACCATGACAATGACTTTTAATTTCAGTGCTTCTTTTTGTATGCTTTGCCGTATTCCAGCTGTCTCCCATGGCCTCACTGCAGCCCCTCAGCCAAGATGATGGCTTTAAGATGATGTATTTAAGAAATGGCAGAAGCAGCTAGGGATCGAGATGAGTGGGAAAGAAAAGTGTGAGGAATAGCAGAGGTGACATCAATGTTAGGGTAGTTTCTTGGTCACAGATTACCACTGCCGAACAGTTACAACTGTAATTTCCCAATCAACCCACTAGTCTCTCCCTGGCTCTCATTCTTCCTGTGCCACCTGAGGGGGTTAGAGGTGAGTGAGTGACTGTGCGAATGCTTGGCTGTGAGCTGAGGCCAACCCACCATAACAATGATAAGCCATTTGTGCCTGTAAAGTGTGTATTTATGGACCCAAATTACCTACTTTTGTTGAGAAGTTATGGCTTCATTGTTTAGTAATCATGAACTCCTCAATGTAGATGATGCCCGTCATTTTAGAAACTGAGAGGGTTTTGAGTACAAAGGGTGCAACTCTGACTTTCTCATGTGCATGCTTCAGAAATAGAATGAAACATTTTCCCAAGAGGAATTTTTTACCTCGTCTTTCTTTTTCAACAAGATATAGTAAAGGCTTTACTCAGAACATAGAGTAATCTGTAACATTAACAGCTGTGAGTGCATTAAAAATAGTTTAAGCAATTGCCTTTAGATGTTAAGATTTATAAGGGTAAGAGGACATTGAGGGTGGGGAGAATTACACAACAGGAGCAAAAGCAAAACTCTTTCTCTGATTCCATAAAAATCAGGAAACCCTGAAAGAACATGTTGTCTGTAAAGCATTTAGGATCTTGATTAAAGCCATTGTTTGCAGCCTAGTAAAGATAATATTATATCAGCAAAGCCAGCTTCACTATCGAGCTCATCAGCACAATATGGCCAGCAGGGACCTTTTAAAAGGGCTCTTCAGTTATGCCCTGAAGTAGTTTCAGTATCTATACTTTAAAAATATGATCAAGAATGTCTAGAAATCAAACCCCATATTTCATGCTGATGTGTTCCTGTGCATTACTGCCAGGAATAGCCCCTTTGTGCAAAGAGAATAGCTAGAGGAAGATTCAGGGAATAATAAAAGAAGCTTCCGGAAGCAGTTATGAAATAGTGGGTTTATCCAGCAAATATGAACGCAGCTTAGGTCTATGAATTACTTCTGATTAGTACTGTTCTCTCTAGGCCATTAAAAATTAGCTTAGCTGGCCATTAGTCAGACTATGGTTACTCCCTCCTTGAAACTCTCCAGTGACTCTTCTGAAAATCATCTCACAATTTCTTGTCCTTTCTTCAAGGTCCTGTAATAAAATTTAGATTTCAGCCTACATTTCATGTATGCTTGTTTCTGCTACCAGAAACACCTATCATATGTATGAATTGGGTCATCTTCAATGGCCAGTTCTCATAACTATGCCCTTTGAACTGAGCACCGTTCTAATATTAATATGTCAAATCTCCATACTTAACTTTTAGACTGAAAGCTACTTAAAGCACAAGGATGGATTATCCTGAAAAAATGTTTGTATTTGTGCTGAGTGACTAGTATTTATATTTCTGGTTGTTATGGTGTTTCCCCACTCCATTTTAGTGACAAAAGAAAGAAAAGAAAAACAAAACCCAGGAAAAAAAAAAGATCATTTTAGATTAATGTATACTTGTTTTCTCCTTATTTTTTCTCTGAATTGAACACTGTGAACATTAAGTTCAAAAGCTGTAAAATTGTTTATTGTGGTTAATTTTACCTTTTTTAATTATAAAGGTAATTCAATTCCTTTTATTCTGATCAAAATGTGGTTTTGAACAAAGGGAAAGTCTATACAGGTGTGCCTCTAAAACAGTGTTCAGAGAAAGTCCAATCATATCAGTGAAGTTTTACTTCTTCAGGGTTTATACACCCTGCAGAGCTAATTGATCTGTCTGGATATAGCTTCCACTCTCACAGCTAACTGTGATAATGCTATTGCAGTGCACTGTGCAGTGTAGCTATGCTTAGAAAGTCTGGATATGTTATTTTTTAAAACCTATTAAATTAAATGTTTTCATACTTCAGAGTTTGTGTGAACTCAATTTTCTTGCAGTTGAAAAATTTAACTAAATTGGTAATGTTTTTTCAGTACAATAATAAATTATGCATCAGTGTAGATGTATGTGACATTTCTATGTGTGTAAAGAGTTCAACCAGTTATCCTTTCTCTTCTTGAAAAACATGCTTTACATTTTTTTTCCAGTCTTGATTTTATTTCATGATGCTCTGATACATACACATAGGCAATGGGAGAATCAACAATATCAGCAGGAAATATCTCATTCCAACAAGAAAAAGTAAAACAGGTAATAAGCAGTTTTCTGTATTAGCTCAGTATAATTGGAATTGTTTGATTCTATCCAGCAGTGTACTCTGCATACAAGATCCTGACGAACTTAAATCAATATATTTTCACTTGGTATGGTTATTTATCCATCACACTACTGTCAAGGACAAGTAGATGTGTGAAAAAAGCTTACAGAGAACCATTCTTTCAGATGTATCTGCTCTCTTAATTCTGATAACGTTTAAAACAACATAATAAACCAGATATCAAAGTCATTAATGAATCAACATGCAACTGTTGCCAAATATACCATAAAATTAATCACTGTTAGATGGCAAATGTTGTAGGGTAAAATTACTTGATTTAAAGTGAGAAGAGCAAGAGCTGCCAGGGTACTCTAGAAGCTGAAAGCTTCGTATATATGTCAAGAAAACAGCAGATGCATTCATCTGCCACTGAGAAACCTTAGCTACTTGAAGTAAAGGACAGCATTATTAATATCTGCTTCACATTCTAGACAGGACCACTCTAAATGCAATTATCTGAAAATGGTAACAAATATATTACAGGACAGCTGATTAACTGCCTATTAACTGTATTTGTAACCATTACAGGATGCAGAAAATGAAGTAGAAATCAAGGGCCAACAATAAAATAATGCACCTGGTTTATTAAAGCATTGTTTGGAAGCCTGAAATAAGAAGGGATATTTACCAGTAAAAATGAGCATTTAGGACTGCCATTGTTCTGATCCACCAAGTTAAAAAATTGGTATTTTAAACCCTTTCCTAAAGCTCCGACTTTTGGTTCATTTTTCATGCTTATGAGATCAAGAGTATGTATGGATGTAATACTGATTTTCCCTAGTTTTGTGTTATTTGGTTTAAGTCTGGACATAATTACAACCAAAATGTGTGCTATTTGTCACTGTCTCTGTAATAATATAATAGTAGTAATAGTAGTAATAATATAATATAATAATAGTTTTCTGTAATAATAACTTGAGCTGTTTTAGGAGTAATGTATTCAAAGTATAAAGGACAAAGCTGTTTATGTAGAGGTCTAATATGATCCCAGATTATGCAATAAATATAATTTAATTGGTTTGTGTTGGTTTGTTGAATTGAATGTGAGCCTCACCAAATTTTTCTCTCCTTCTGATGTTTGTTCATTAGAAAAAAAGCAAAAAACATTTATTGATTCAGGACTGACACAGTAGCTGAACTGGTATTCTTTATGAAAAGGTCTTAGATGTAAATAATGAAACACCCACCTACTCCTCCTTATTGAATGCCTTACTGACAGAGTAAAATCATAAACAATTTCAGAGAGATCTAAAGGCCTAATACATGAATGGATTTTTTTCTGCTAGTAACCAAAAAAACATTGACAGTTAACCAGCCAAAAGATGTTACTGTGCAACACCGCACTCCAACCAACTAAAAGAGTAAACAAGGAGAGCTTATCCTATTCTATAACCAATTCTTCCGCAAAAATGTTTTTTCATCAATAGATAGAGATATTGTTAAAAATGTGCAGTGTATAACAATGATCGATTGTTTTCCTAATATTAAAAAGTAGAGATAACACAACCTTATACAAAACTGCTCCTCTTTCAGAAAATGGGAGAAGAAAATGGAAAGACCCCTATTTCATCACTATGGTGCGTATCAAAGCAAAAATGTTATTTCTAGTTGTTTCTCAAAAAAACACATTGTGGTGAACATAATTTTCAAAAGAAATAGTCCCTTTTCCTTTCAGGTAAGCTTTTGAAAATCCTCCATAGGTATATAGACCCATCTGAAAGCATATCTCCATTTTGTAACACATACTGTATATATAAATTTTTAAGGACAATTTCAGTGAAAGGTTGCTAGGAACAGTTGTCCCTTTACTCCTCTGCAGGTTTAATTTAACTTATCAAACATACAAATGTCTCGCTAGTTGACCCTGACTGGACACTAAAGCCATTCTTATCATTCCGCCTCCTAAGCTGGACAGGGAAGAAAAAATATGAGAGGTTCATGGGCTGGGATAGGGACAAGGTGAAATCATTCACCAAGTACCATCATGGGTAAAACAGACTCAACTTAGGGAAATTAAGTTTATTTTATTACCAATCAAAATTAGAGGAGGTAATAAGAAGTAAACCCAAATCTTAAAAACACCACTCCCCACCCCTCCCTTCTTACTGAGCTCAGCTTCACTCCTGAATTCTCTATCTCTTCCTGATGAGCCACATAGGGGGACAAGAAGTGGATATTGTGGTCAGTTCATTACATGCTGTCTCTGTCACTCCTTCCTCTTCAGGGATGGCACTCTTCACACTCTTCCCCTGCTTCAGCATGGGGTCCCTTCCAGGGGAGACAATCCTCCTCAAACTCCTCCAATGAGAGTCCTTCCCATGAGATACAGTTCTTAATGAACTGCTCCATGGTGTGTGCCCCTCTCATGGGGTTCTGTCCTTCAGGAACAGACTGCTGCAGTGTGGGTCCACTGTAGGGTCGCATGTCCTGCAGCAAACCTGCTCCTCTCTCCATGGGGCCACAGGGCCTGCCAGAATGCTGCTCCAGTACAGGTTTCCCACAGGGTCACAGCCTCATTCCAGCAGACTCCTGCAGTGGTGCTGAGTTCTTCCTGGGCTGCAGGTGGAGATATGCTCCACCAGGGGCCTCCATGGGCTGAAGGGGCACAGCCTGCCTCACCATGGTCTGCCTCACTTCTACCCTGCTCCAGCACCTGGAGCACCTCCTCCCTTCCTTCTGCACTGACCTTGGTGTCTGAAGAGTTGTTGATCTCACATATTCTCACTCCTTTCTCCAGCTGCAGTTGCTGTTGTGCAACAACTTTTTCCTCTTCTTAAATCTGTTATCCCAGAGGCTCTACCACCATCTCTGATGGGCTGAGCCTCGGCCTGCAGTAGGTATGCCTTGGAGCTGGCTGGCATTGGCTCCATCGTACATGGGGGAAGCTTCTACCAGCTTCTCACAAAGGCTACCCCTGTGGTCCTCCCACTAACAAAACCTTTCTACTCAAACTCAGTACAACACGCATGCAAGAAGTGAGCAGGTTTCATACATAATTACATGCTCTGTACCTGAGATAGTCCCATCATTGTTAAATATACGTACCTATAAAATGTTATTTACTTTTGCTGGATATTATAGATGGTACTGAAGGGTTTAGTTTGTTTATTTTTTCCCTAGAGCTCTTAGCATTTAATGGAGTCCCTCTTGCTCCTGGTGCAGTATTTGTGTAAAGGCAAGCTTTTATAGCTAAAGCACTACTCTGAAGTCACAGATATCCTATTTAACTCTACAACTACAGAAATTAGTTTCCAAACAAAATGTAATCAGAATTGGAACTGTGGGCATTGATAGGAATCACAGTTAGGCAATAGAATTTTTCTGTAACAAGAAACATTTGCAGGAATAACTTAAGTTATATCATATCAGACCAATGAAGCAGCTACTCCAATTTTGTGTACCTGACATAGCCAATAGCAGATCTCTAGCAAACACTGCAAAGACACTCCTTAAAATACACACCAAATCTATAGTGGCCAGGGACAGCATGTAGAAAGATACTACTCTCCTGTAGCTGTCAGTGAATTTTTCCCTTCATACATGTGACATGCAGTTTTTTTATACTCAGAGTACCTCTAATATCCTGTGGCAGAGAATTCCCTACAAAGCTATACCTAAAGAAATATCTTCTTTTATTTGTTTAGAACTTGACACATACTTGTCTCATCTTATGTCCCCTACATCTTGTATTAGAAAAGACAGTAAACAATCTTTCCCTATTTACCTTCTTTCTGCCAGTCATGACATTCTGTCATATCCACCTGCCCTGGGTTCACCAGTAGCAGTTATTTTTCCCCTTCTTAGTAGCTGGTGCAGTGCTGTGGTTTTGACATTCAGCCTGGGAACAGTGCTGATAACACCAATGTTTTTAGTTGCTGTTCAGTAATGTTCAGTCTGACCCAAGACTTTCTGAGTTTCATGCTCTGCCAGGGAGGAGGGGAAGCCAGGAGGAAGCAGAGATAGAACACCTGACTCAAACTAGCCAAAGAGGTATTCCATACCACAGCACATCATGGCCACTATATAAACTGGGGGCAGTTACCCGGAAGGGTTAGATCACCGCTGGGTCGGGCTGGGTATCGGTCGGCGGGTTGTGAGGGGTTGTATTCTCTTCCTGTGTTATTTCTCTTATCATTATTATTATTGGTGGTAGCCACAGTGGTTTGTGTTATACCTTAGTTACTGGACTGTTCTTATCTCAACCCATGGGAGCTACATTCTTTTGATTCTCCTCCTCATCCCTCTGGGACCAGGGGAAGGAAGTGGGGGGAGTGAGAGAAAGGCTGCGTGGTTCTGAGTTACGGTTGGGCTTAAACTATGAAACCACTTTACATCATTTCTCTTCCAGACCAAACTATTCTATTTAATCATCCTTCATACAGAAGCCATGTCATACCTTTGATCATCCTTGTTGCCCCAGGTGTAACTTTTCCTGTTGTAGTATCTTTTCTTACATGAAGGTATCAGAATTATTACAAAATACCTAAGATTTGTTCACATTTTTATCCTGGGAGGTCAGAGGATTTGAGCTCTATCATCCATTAGAAGGGATTAGTTTTCTATCCCCTAGTATACCAAGCCTGTCATTCTAGTGTGAGATACAGCAAAGCAAATTCTCAAGTCTTAGCAAAGACTTTATCTGTCAGGGAGCAGAACAACTTCCTAGGTTGCTTTCTAAAATCCCTCAAGTGTTTTAGTGTATATATATCTGCATTACTGTCTTGCTTTATTCAACAGGTTTTAATTACCTGGTTTCTTGGCACTTGTTTCATCAGGGCTTCATTGTTAGAAGTTAATGAACAGTGGTTAAAATTTCCCATTATCTTAAACAAGGCATTTCCCTCAGGTGCATGTTTTAAATCCCAAAGGGCCATTCAATAAAGTTAAGAAAACAAGGTGCAGAAATCTCATCTCTTCAATTAGGTAACATGTTAGTTTAGTCTTCCCATTTATAAATAAGCAAAACCACATAAAAACCAGACTGTCATATCATGAACATAAAATATTGTCCATTTACCCTGCAATAGGTACGTTAAGATGCTTTCTTAGCAAAACTCATTTAGGATTCACATTTTGAGTAAAATCATGATCTTTCCAGGGGGATAATCTATGAAGGGCTAGATTCTGTAAGATGTACATGGTGCACAGGCTTCCAGATACAAAAATTCTGTGCTTCAGAACACAAACTACTTTTCAGGAAGAGCCAGAAAAGTTGAGCCATATCATCTAGCAGGATGGCCTAGGCTTCCATCATTTTTCTCAAATAAAATAACTGCAGATTGAGGCAGACACACAGGCAGGACACTATCCCACACCTTCCTCAGAGCTGGGGCTATAAGTGTCTCATTTGTAGAGTGCCAGTTCTTGTGTTCCTATGACTCCATGGGCTTGTCCTGGGATAGCTACAATCCTCCACAAACAAGCTGTGCACTCACAATTAAAGAATGTATGCCCACACACAATCTGTACCTTTCTGAGTGGGCAAAAAAATAGAAAACACAACAAATGAATAATATAGCACAAAATTCAGTGCATAATAACTACATGGAAACAAAGTTCGCAAGACACTGATAAAGCAAAAAAAAAGGGGACAGAAAGCAATGCCTCCAGTGACACATTACATCTCTTTTCTGCATTAGTATTAACACCTCCTGGAAATCAAATTTGTGCCAGGAGAAAGTACAATTCCAAGTTTGATCAGAATCAGAAACACCTTGGAATAGTCTTTCTTTGAGAAGTTATTATTCTATACCTGAGTGATTTTCTTTTTTTAGATACAGACTGCTTCTCCTGATTTCACTGCAGTTTTTTATTATGACTTCTTTTGCACAAAGAAAGAGACAGCAAAAGCAACATTCAGAACAGCTTTAAAAAATTTTTCCATGGAACCCATGATATGATTGTTATAGTGAGACTGCTGTGTACAGCAGAATAGGGCAAGGCTAAGCAGAGGTTCTGTTTCAGGCACAAAGATCTGGTTATTCCACAGGGAAAAATAATTATTAGTTGCATGCTATTACCTTCTATATATACCTTGTGTATATTTTTTCTTGAAAAAACCCAACCACATAATTATAATAGCAATAATAATAATACATTAAAATAATAACATGCAATATTTCATTACCTGAATTCCAAACAGAAACAATCATATATAGTTATTTTTCTTTCTGTGTATCATGCATTTGGGGTAATTTTAAATACCCTAATAGAGCTTGCAAGGATACTTAAATTCAACATTAATTTCAGCCTCGCATGCAATTTATACTGCTCATCTAGTTTCCTTACATTTCTCATGGACAATAAGCAATATGCCCCAAGGATTATACTGTTACATGCAGTAAAACAACTGCATTTAAACTGCAGTATGATACCAACATATGAATGCTGGTGTTCTCTTGATCATGCAGTCTGTACCAGATCCCCACAATAATGTCTCCCATCGCTGTTGTCCTTTTAACCCTGACCCACAAACTCTCTATCGACTTCTCACCTGTCCCCAGGCAGATTTCCATACTCTCCAGCCTATCCCTAACATAAATATCAACTCCCCCTCCCCACCTGCTGGGCCTGTCTTTTCTAAAGAGCCTGTTACCTTCCATTCCAACACTCCACTCATAGGAGTCATCCCACCATGTTTCTGTGATGCTTATGATATCATACCCCCGCAGGCATGCACACATCTCTAATTCCTCTTGGTTTTTCCCCATGCTACGGGCGTTTGCATAGAGGCTTCTGAGCCAAGCTCCAACTGAAGCCAGCTCATGGGCTGGAGCAGCTGGAATATCTCTACATTGCTCTGGGCATTTATTCAAGGTGCTGGCAACTGACTGGGAGTGTTGGGATGGAATGATGGCCCCCTCCCCGAACACATCTAGTTAAAAGCATCCTTGACCAGTCTGGCAAGCCTCCTACCAAAACTGCTCTTCCCCTTCTTTGTCAGACCACCATCACCTGCCTCCATTAGGCCTGGCCTACTAAATTGAGTCCCCTGTTCAAGATACCCAAACCCTTGACTATGGGACCACCCTTCTAACTATTTATTAACCTGGCCAATCCTCCTAGTCTTTTTAACGTCCTTCCCTTTATCCTGGAGAGTTGATGAAAAGACAATCTGAGCTCCAGAGCTCCTAACCACCTCTCCCAGGGCTCTGTAGTCCTTCTTTTTGTTCTCCGGGCTACTGCTATCTATATCAGGAGCACCCACGTGCATCGCTAGAAGTGGGTAATAGTCAGTGGGACTGACTAGAGCAGAAAGCTTCTCTGCAACACCCCTGATCCATGCCCCTGGTAGGCAACACACCTCCCTTGAGACTGGGTCAGGCTGTCATGGGTTCAGCAGCAGCAGTCATTTTTCTCTTTCATAGTAACTGGTGCAGTGCTGTGTTTTCGACTTTTGGCCTGGGAACAACGCTGATAACACCTATGTTTATAGTTACAGCTTAGAATGTTTTGGTCTGACCAAGGACTTTCTGAGTCTCATTCTCTGCCAGGGAGGAGGGGAATCCTGGTGGAAGCAGAAACAGGATACCTGACCCCGACTGACCAAGGAGGTATTCCATACCACAGTACGTCATGCCCAGGATGGAAAAAACTGGGGGCAGGAACCCGGAAGAGTTCAGTTCACGGCTGAGTCAAGTGGTGAGCAGTTGTATCCTGTTCCCTTGTATTTCTCTGGTCATTATTATTATTGGTGGTAGCAGCAGTGGTTTGTGTTATACCTTAGTTACTGGTCTGTTATTATCTCAACCCGTGGGAGTTACATTCTTTCAATTCTTCTCCCCATCCTCCCCCCCCCCTCCCCCTCGGAGTAGGGGGAAGAAAGATGGGGAAGTGAGTGAGCTGGCTATGTGATTTACAGCTAAAACCATGACACAGGCCAACAGGCATGTGCCTCTGTGTCTTCCAAAATAGAGTCCCCTGCTACTATGACCCACTGCTTTTTCCTGGCAGCACCAGTAGTGATCTTCTTTACCAGTGCATCAGCCAGTTGTTCCTGTTGCAAGTATGTTTCCTCATCAGACACCTGCAGGATAGCAAAGCGGTTCTGGGTGGGGACAACAGATTTAGGAGGAAGCCCCTTGCTTTTCATTGTCCTCTTCCTCCTTTTTTTCTTCTTGTTTTTTTTTTTTTTTTTTTTTTTTTTTACTGTTTCCCTGCTTCCTGGGTTAGCCGCCTCCTTCCCTGCATGAGCGACAGTAGATTCTTGAGTTCCCTGCACAGTCCGGTCCTGGAGTAAGCAGCAGTGCTTCCTCAGCTTCCCTGACACCTTTCAGCCTAGTAACAGCGTCCTGCAGCTCAGCCCCTGCTGCAGGAGGACCTCCACCAGGGAGCACCGAGTGCAGCCCTGCCCATTGTGCTCCCTCACCTCAGGAGGGCAGTGCAGGCGCTCTCTGCCCCCCGAGCTCTGCACTGCAGCCTCCCCTCTCATTGGCTCTGTCTGGGTGCCTACGCTGGCCACCACTGTGGCACTCAGAGCTGAGCTCCCAGACCAAGCCCTGGTCATATGATGGCGAGTGCTCACCATCCCGCTCGCCTGCACGCGCAAACTGCCTCGAACCCGCCCTGGTTGCCGCGCTCCCTCGGGCAGGTTTTTACCCAGTCAGGGCTGGTGCCGCTCCTGGCTCCGCCCCCTGTGAGGCAGCTGATCGTGTCAGCTGAGCTACCTGCTCCTGGGCAAGGCCTATAGAGGAGTTGAGGCTCCTTCGGTGTCTCCTGCACTCTGAATTGAGGCTCCTGGATGCTGGGCTTCTCCCCGCTCAGGTGTTGGAGGCGTCCTGTCTCGAGCTACTCGCCTCCGCAATTGACCCAAAATTATAGCAATACACAAGACATTTCAGATCCGATGAGGAGTGTTGACCAGGAGGTGGGCTATGAGTGAATGAAATACCTAGAATTTTCAAATCTAAATTAAAAATGTAACTTTTTGGTTTCCATTCCTTTTCATTCTCTTACTCTTACAATTTATTCTTAGAAATTAATCTATTAATTTTTTCTACTGATGGAATTTTTATTGTTAGAACTTAAGA
The DNA here is from genome assembly GCA_017639245.1 of Myiopsitta monachus. Classification (NCBI taxonomy): domain Eukaryota; kingdom Metazoa; phylum Chordata; class Aves; order Psittaciformes; family Psittacidae; genus Myiopsitta; species Myiopsitta monachus. The sequence continues at coordinate 59,005,221 of CM029918.1, read as the reverse complement.
AATTGAAACATATTTAACTTCTAAGATAGTGTGGGACCCTTTAAAGACAGAGCTAAATGGTCTCCCTAACATCTCCTCTTTACAGTGAAAAAGTTCTGGGAGACAGACTTTGGTTAGAAGCCTTGATTACGGTCTTGTTTATTGCTTGTTTATGGATGCAGTCCCAAAATTTTCCTGGTAGTTGTACCTTGAGGTGAGCTGTAGATGTACATTTATGGATCTAGAAAACAGTATGCAATTTGTTCTCTATGAAATAGCAGTTATTTTCAGAAACAACATTCTGTCACTTATAGTTTTGTTCTCTGTTTGAACAATTTTGTAAAAGCTGGTCTCCTGAAGCTCAAACCCAAAGTTTACTGTATGTCAAAATAAAACATCTTCAAGGGCAGTTCTGTATCTGAGAAATCTTATATTCCCAGCACAGCCCCCGTACATGTCTGTTAGACTGCCCATCTTTTCAGATCAGAACTCATCTCACAGCAGACTCCATTGCTGCTTCTCTCTGATCTTAATTTTGATTTGGAGAAGTGGCATGAAGCATATGCATCCCAGCTAGACCTGCTATGGTGGAAATTTTATCTGTTCATTGTATTCAGTCTCAATGGACATGAAGGTCCTGTGAAGGAAATGATCACCATGAGAAACTGGCTTTCCTCTGCGTATTTTTCAGCAGCAAAATCAGGCTATTACTTAATTTAAAGCTTCAATTTTGCCAAAATTATATTTTTCTCTTCCTGGATCTAACCCAGTGAAAGAGTCACAGATTCATATAAATATGATTTTCTGAATATAGGACAAAGGAATGCTTCAGATAAAATACCTATTTCCTACTGTAGGAAAAAAAATGCTTCTGATAAAAATGAACACAATTTTGAAAGATATATAAAAAGAAAATTTTTGCATTGTATCACAGTGGAGAAAAATAACAGGGATTGGTAATTTATCTTTACACATATAATACATATGGATGATAAAGGCAGTAAGCTTCGGTAGAAGTTTACTTCATTTTCTTTGTAGGAAGTTGTAGAAAAAAAGTTTCAGTAATTTTCTTGTTACTGTTAATCACTTAAAATCAATAAAAACCTTACATAATAGTAAATGGGAATTGACTTCTGCAAAATTAACAGGGCCAGAAAATGCAATATTGCTTCATCAAAAATTATTAGTTCATAAATAGTCAACTTTTCAAAGCCGCATGTCTGAGTAGTTTATATGCTCTGTGATTGTACCAGTGCTAAAAGTGCATTTTTTTTTTATTTTATGTTTTAGAAGCACCACAACCAACAATGCTTAGATTTTCAAGTGAAAAATGATCTTTTATTTCCCCACTTGATCTTAATTACAAGTCTCAGCCTGCCTCAGAAGAACATTTGATACCAGTTGAAGGTCCTGAGTGTGTAAGGGGACTGAAGTCAGCGGTCTAAATCAAGCCCATGAGCCACTCAAGATATTAGATTTATTGTGCTTTGAAGAGTAGAGTCAATGCAGGCTGAGTGGGTCCTTTAAAAAACTTGCGTTCCTTTGTGGAAGTTCCCAGAAGCTAAGCATATTTCTGGGTAGAACCCAGGGAGACCATTTGCAGAAAGCCTGCAAGCTGCCAACACATTGGCTGGAGAATGGCAGATAGTGAATTAGAGCTCTTTCTTTAACCCTGTTGTAGCCCAATAATGGGGAAAAAGGAGAAAACAGCAGGAAAATTATATGGCTAGCCCAGACAGATGTTGCAGGTGTTAACACTTCACAAGACGCTAAAATATTTAGTTTAAATTATTTAATGAGATGTTCAGTTAAACTTCTAATGCCATAGAATTCTCTTTCAAAATTGAGAATGTTGAAGTTTAGCCATAATTAATACGCAGTACCCTGGGTCTTATATATAAGAATATCAGTGGTTTCTCAAAGTACTGTATTACTCAATGAGAGATGAAAAATTAAAACCTGCTGTAGGAAATAGCATTTCCTGGTTACGCAGATGCTAACATAATGTTCAATCAAATGTATTCTGAGGGGACTTATACTGCATTAGACATGTAACTATGTAATAAATAACAACACAATGTATTTAAGAGGTTCATGAGTTTAAAAAAGGCTTTCTGTATTTAAGATTAAACTTTAATCCAAACCATTGCTATCCCAGCAGCACAGAAACTTTGTCTGATGCCTATTTTAGCAATTCTGGATGGCTGTATAAATTTGGAGAAAACAAAATGATTATTCAGAACACTCCCAACTTAAACCTTGATCTAAGATGTAATTTGATTAGAGACACTGTTATTCCTTCAACTTTTCATCATATTTTTATTTATTTCTCTCCTCAATTTTGAACAGAAATGGAAATACTTAATCTTAATTAACCAGTCATTTAAAGCTACTTTTTAATCTATGGAATAGATACCAGAGAAATGCTCCTTTAATCCTTCTGGGAAATCCATTCCTTTCTGTTGAGCTCTTTTGAAGCTATTGGTTGAAAGTTGGCCCTTTGGAAAATACAAAAAATACCTAAACATGAAGCCAAAGAAATGATGCAGGCTGCTCTTTTGAAGTTCTTATCCACTATTTTTTATTAATTAAGTAGAAATCCAACATTATAGGAATCCATAATGTTGGAACTCTGTCTGGGGACAGGTGATCAGTCAACAGAGAGTTTGTGGGTCAGGGATAAAGGAGGAACAGCGATGGGAGACATTATTGTGGGGATCTGTTACAGACCGCCTGATCAAGAGGACTCTGTGGTTGAAGCACTCTAGGGACATGTAGGAGCAGCTTCACACTTGCAGGCCCTTGTCCTCACGGGGGACTTCAAGCACCCTGATATTTGTTGGAGGGACAGGACGGCCCAGCACAAGCAATCCAGGAAGTTCCTCTATTGTGTGGAAGACAACTTCCTTCTGCAAGTAATAGAGAAGCCAACAAGGACAGGTGCCATGCTTGGCTGCGTCCTCACCAACAGGGAAGGGCTGGCTGAAAATGGGACACTCCAGGGCAGCTTTGCTTGCAGCAATCATGAGATGGGCAAATTTAGGATCATCAGGACAGTGAGAAGAGTGTGCAGCAAGCGCATTGCCCTGGACTTCAAGAGAGCAGATTTTGGCGTCTTCAGGTACCTGCTTAGTAAGGTTCCATGGGATATAGCCCTAGAGGGCAGGGGAGCACAAGACTGTTGCTTGATATTAAAGGATCACCTACTACATGCTCAGGAGTGCAGCATCCCAACTAGAAGGAAGTGCTGCAGGAGGGCAAGGAGACCTCCTTGGATGGAAAAGGAGCTGCTGAGGAAACCTCGAAGGAAAAAGAGGCTTACAAAAGGTGGAAGCAAGGACGGGCTGCCTGGGAAGAATACAGGGATGCTGTGCGCGAAGCTAGGGACCAGGTTAAGAAAGATAAGGCCTATTTAAAATTAAACTTGGCTAGGGATGTGAAAGATAACAGGAAGGGATTCTATAGGCACATTGCGAATAAAAGACAGGTTAGGGACAACGAGGGCCACCTCCAGAAGCTCTCAGGAAAACTGGCTACCCTGGATTTGGAGAAGGTTGAGGTTCTTAATGACTTCTTTGCCTCGGTCTCCACTGGAAAATGCTCTGACCACACCACCCAAGGCTTGGAAGACAGACACAGGGGCTGTTAGAATGAAGACCCTGGGCACACTGTAGGAGAGGATCTGGTTTGAGACCATCTTAGGAACCTGAATGTACACAAGTCCATGGGACCTGATGAAATCCATCCACAGGTCCTGAAGGAGCTGGTGAATGAAGATGCTAAGACACTGGTCATCATATTAAAAAAATCATGGCAGTCAGGTGAAGTTCCCAATGACTGGAAAAAGGGCAATACAACCCCCATTTTCAAGAAGGGGAAAATGGGTGAGCCAAGGAATTACAGACCAGTCAGTCTCACCTCTGTGCCTGGCAAACTCTTGGAGCAGATTCTCCTGGAAGGCATGCTAAGGCACTTGAAAGACAACAAGGTGCTTGGTGACAGCCAGCATGGCTTCACTAAGGGGAAATCCTGCCTAACCATTTTGGTGGCCTTCTATGATGGGGCTACAGAACTGATGGACAGGGGTAGAGCAGTTGATGTCATCTACCTGGACTTGTGCAAAGTGTTCGATACTGTCCCACATGACATCCTTGTCTCTAAATTGGAGAGACATCAATTTGATAGGTGGACTACTCAGTGGATAAAGAACTGGCTGGATGGCCGCACACCAGGAGTTGTGGTCAACTGCTAAATGTCCAGCTGGAGACCAGTAAGGAGTGGTGTCCCTCAGAGATCAGTGTTGGGACTGATCTGGTTCAACATCTTTGTCCGTGACATGGACAGTGGGATTGAGTTTGCCCTCAGCAAATTTGCCAATGACACCAAGCTGTGTGGTTCTGTTGATACGTTGGAGGGAAGGAATGCCATCCAGAGGGACCTTGACAAGCTTGTGAGGTGGGCAGATGCCAACCTGATGAAGTTTAAGCATGACAAGTGGAAGGTCCTACACCTGGGTGGGAACAATCCCGGGCACAGCTACAGTTTGGGCAAAGAAGAGCTTCAGAGCAGCCCTGCGGAGAAGGACTTGGGGGTGTTGGTCAATGAGAAAGTGAACATGAGCTGCCAGCATGCGCTCACAGCCCAGAAAGCCAACCTGGGCTGCATCAGAAAGACCGTGACCAGCATGTTCAAGGAGGTGATCCTGCCTCTCTACTCTGCTCTCGTGAGACCTCCTTTGGAGTATTGTATGCAGTTCTGGTGTCCTCAACATAAAAAGGACATGGAACTGTTGGAACAAGTCCAGAGGAGGGCCACGAGGATGATGAGGGCACTGGAGCACCTCCCGTATGAAGATAGGCTGAGAAAGTTGGGGCTGCTCAGGCTGGTAAAGAGAGGGCTGCGTGGAGAGCTCCTAGCAGCCTTCCAGTATCTGAAGGGGTCTATGGGGATGCTGGGGAGGGAGTCTTCATTAGGGACTGTAGTGATAGTTCAAGGGGTAACAGGTTCAAACTTAAACGGGAAGTTTGGATACGAGGAAGAAATTCTTTACTGTGATGATGGTGAGGCACTGCAATGGGTTTCTCAGGGAATTTGTGAGTGCTCCATTCCCAATGGTGTTCAAGGCCAGGTTGGACAGAGCCTTGGGTGACATGGTTTAGTGTGAATTTTCCCTGCCCATGGCAGGGGGGTTGGAACTAGATGATCTTAAGGTGCTTTCCAACCTTAACTATTCTTTCATTCTATGATTCTATGATTCCATGATTCTATAGCTTCCTAATACTGCAGTGTGAAGTCATGCAAACCTTAGAGGAACATATAATGAAAGAAAGATATGTATTTCACCTGAAGTGTCTAGTATGGGTGGTTTGTATGAGAGATGAGTTCCAGGTAACATTCATGGACCATTCAGATATGTTAAACTAGTAGATAATGTCTTCTTAAATGCATTTAAATTAGATGCGTAGATTAATCAGAATTAAAACATGGTTTTATGCCCCATCAGCTAACTGTGACTTTTTTTTGTCTCCTCCATGAAGACCTGCATATGCTTGTGGACATTTATAACTGTTTTCCAAAACCAGGTAAATAATATTCTGTTATAGCAAGATTTAAAATTTTTATGAAAAACTGTGTGGGTTTTTTTTTTTTTTTTCATTTTAATAAAAAGCAGTGTTTGCCCATCTGAATACAGATTCACTGCTCTAATAATAAGTAGATTTTATTACTCGGGTGTCAAATAGGGGAAAGTGTACTAGCCCATTATGACACAGTATTGAATGCTACTTATTTCTTTAGTGTACCATCTGTTCATAACACTTTCAATAATTGGCTCCCACGGATAATATGAGCATACAACAAAAGGTAAAGTCTGTTGGTAATTCCCAACGACATTGTTTTAAACAGTAATCTGATATACAGGTAAGAAAATGCTAACATTTAGAGAGAATAAGGTAGTGTACATGGCTGCATACTCTGTGCAGAAACTTATTTTTTCTGATGTGACATCTAAACTAGACCATGTATACTGGAAAAGAGCCAAAATCTATGTTAAATTGTAAGATGTTGACATTTGTCATAAATTGTGTTATTCAGTATTGTAAACCTGGTAAAAAAACAGAAAAAAAAAATAGCCATAAACGTCCCAGTTATTCTTTGACAACTGAACAAAAGATAACAACTTTTAACTGAAGGAAAGGATTGGATCATTTAAACCATGTCCACAGAAATCACTATTACTTACAGACAATAATGAAAATGCAAATTTTGTTATTCTGCCATGGCAGATTTTGTTTTTTAATTTATTGTGTTAACACAGAAGTTTCGGTTTAGCTTAATTAGTCATGTCACTTCCTAGCGGCTAGAGATTTTATATAGTTCAATGGTATTCAACAAGAAAAGAAGTTAAAGCTTACATGTGGTTTCGGTCTTATTATCTGAACATTGAATGTTTCATTTTGCTTGACTTCTACCTTATAAATCAAAGAAAAATAGCACAATGCTTATCCATGGACCATGCTGTTGCTGAGTTCATTGTAATTACAAAATAGGTGGCCTAGTTTGTGAATGAGAGACAACAAAAATAGCTTTTTCAATACACTTACAACTGCTGCTTTTTAACCAGATGACATTATCTGGCAGAAAACTAAATAAATCTGTGTGCTTCTAAAGCAACACTGATTATAATCAAATATATCCAGGCACACATTCTAGAAAATATTGGTGTAAGATCTCCAGAAAGATAAATCTGTAGGATTCCTTCAAATTCCAGAATTAATAACATGGGAGTCAAAAAAGCCAAACCCAAATGGGTCTCGAAAGCATAATGAAAAGTTCTGCTACAGCGATCTATCATTTCCAGGAAGGACAGCTTTTTTTCTGGGCTTATCCAAGACTGTAGAAAGAATTCGTAGTTCTTAGAGTCACCACAAACCCCGCCTACATTTCTACGTTCATGCATACAAAAGAAACAAAATATCCATGCCCAAGACAGGAGGAAGGATTTAGTTGCATGTTCCAACTAGATGTCATTGCTTAACACACTGCTGGAGGACACTCAGGTATCACAGTAGAAAAACATGAACAGAAGTATTATAGAGGTGTCTATATTAATTCAAAAGTTGAAGGATACATTGAGATTTCATCGTTAAAAAATAACAAAAAACAGTTCTTTAAATGGCTCAGGTTTCATATATAGCATGAAGTTCTTCAAAGGCATAATATTATCTTTAAAGTTGGGAAAGATCTTTGAGTCTAACCATTAACCTAGCACTGCCAAGTCCACCACTAAAATATGTCCCTAGGTGCCACATCTGTTAAATATCTCCAGGGATGGTGACTTGGCTTCCCTGGGCAGTCTGTCCCAATGCTCAATAAATCTTTTGGTTCCAAAATATTTTCTAATATTTAGTCTAAACCTCCTCTGCTTTAATTTGAGGCTGTTTCCTCTTGTCCTATCTATCACTTATTACTTGGGAGAAGACACTGACCCCCACCTCGCTACAACCTCCTTTCAGGTAGCTGCAGAGAGCAATAAGATCTCCCCTAAGCCTCCTTTTCTTTAGGCTAAACAATCCTAGTTCCCTCAGTTGCTCCTCATCAGACTTACACTTTAGACCCTTGACCAGCTTCGTTGCCCTTTTTAAGACACACTACAGCATCTCAATGTCTTTCTTGTAGTGAGGGGCCCAAAACTGAACACAGTGTATTTTATGTATTTTTCAATAGATTCATGTGTGTTTGAGCAACTTTGGTGTTTGAAAAAAAATAAGCTCCAACTTAAGCTTTCCTACAGTTAGAGCATTTATCCTTTCTTCCAGGTTGGCTGTCCTATGTCTGATAATGACCAGCTTCCTGCTGCATCTTTTCGTCTGTCAGAAAATGGTTAGGATTTTCCTCCTTTATTTGGCCAAACTTGTTTTTACAAAACTCTAGAAATCCTAATTAGCTGTTGGATACCTTCTACTCTAAAATGTAGTTGAAAATAAGCAGCTGACTCTAATGATTTAGGTGTGATCATGACAGAATGTTATTTCTGTAGGAGAGGATATTGAAAAAATTGGAAATCTTGCAAGGACCTGATAGGGATACAGAGGAAGCACTTCAGATAAAAACTTCCAGAGAATAATCTGTGTTGGTGCTAGTCACTTACACACAGGCTTTTATTTGTGGACCTCAAAGAACTCTTATCAGCATAAGGGAAGAGATTACACGTATGTATATACATATATACATGTATATGAATGCAGATATATAACAATAGACATACACATGAGAAGCAATATATAGAAGGACAGTAGTTCAAAAGATAAAATATTTGTCTACCAGCTGGAAGAACACCGAACTATTGCGCAAACACCAGTACAGACATTTTTGTATAACATTTTGAACAAAAAATAAACACATTATATGAAATTCCAACTCTTGTTGTAGAAGCAATTAAATTATGGCAGGATCCTGCCTTTGAGTTTTATACCTACCTAGACTCTCTTTCTATGTTTTTTCTAGTAGATGCACAAGCACAAACTTATACAAATCTGAAACAGGAGGTTTTGGTCTGTACGAGAGCTGTGGAACAACAAAAGCAACATGAAATGTAATGGCTTTGTGAATTACTGCAAAAATTTAACTTATGTATATCCTATTATTTTGAAATGCAATACTTGCTGCCAGTAGAAAATGTTCTGTATTTGAGTAGATCAGGTTTTATAATTGGTGTTCAACCCCTCACTGAAATCATGCAACTAAAAGAGCACATGACAGAAGTATACAAGACCATGACTGATGTAACAGAGCAGAAATACTGGAGACTAATTTTGTGAAATGATTGGGTGGTGAGACTAAACATATGGACATACTTTTTCACAGTGTTTGTAATTAGACCACAGAAATCTATGCCTCATGACATTTTAAGTGCTAGGTTTATAAAAGCATTGAAAAATTAGAAGTTTTTTGAAGGGAGTGAGAAGGGACTTTGTGAAAAGCCTATTAATATGAAGCAAGAAATGCATTGAAATGCCACCTTGGAAAAGCGATACATACTACCATGTGTGTATTCAGGTGGATACATACATGAATACATATACTTGTCTTAGTCAAAAGAGTTGCTGGACTCATATTCTGGGTTTATCAACTCTTGCTTCAGCACAGGGCAACCTCATTATTCTGGTCTTAAATCTGTTCTTTGTACATTCTGACTGAGGCATGACAAGTTGGTTAGAAATTAAAAGTTCATTACTTTATTCATTAAGTAACCAGTTATAAAATAGAGTTTTACTTCTGTCAAAAGGAAAAGGTTTTTTTCTTGATTTTATTTTTATTAGGATCCTTTAAGTCCCCTGACTATTTCTTTTTTTTTTTTTTTTTTTTTTGTCATTATAGCTAATAGTTTTGTTACATTTTCATAGAATCCTTGAACAGCTTGTGTTGGAAGAGACATTAGAGATCATCTAGTTCCAAATTCCATGTCACAGTATTGCTCAAAGCCCCATCCAAACTGGTCTTGAACACTTCCAGCAATGGGACATCTGCAACACTGGAAGTTGGACATGGGCATCCTGTTTCAGTGTCTAAGGATCCTCACAGTAAAAAATTTCTTCTGAGCATCTAATCTAAATCTTCCCCCTTTCAGTTTAAAGCCATTCCCCTTGTCCAGGTACTGGAGGGCTGCTCTAAGGTCTCCCTGGAGCCTTCTCTTCTCCAGGCTGAACAACTCCAGCTCTCTCAGAATGTCTTCATAAAAGAAGTACCCAGCACACTTGGCAAAAATTGAGTTTGCATCATTTTCTCTAAGCAGTTTTCTGTACCATATTTAATAACAAATACTAAACAGAAGTTTTATGTACATTACTTGGAAAGAATGTTGAGGTAATCTGTTTGTTAAAAACAGCATCTAGCACTAAAATGTATTTTAAAGGATAAGAAAGAGGGGCCATAATTATTTCTGTTCTAAAGTGCATTTTTTTCATGTCTAATAGATTCTGAAATTGCTTAATATCTTGACAAAAGCTCTATAAATTTCAATACTCTTCTAATGATCACAGGGTATTTCTTTCACTCTCAGGACATTGCTACTCTAGTGGGAATTATGGTCACACTTAAGAGGATTTGATTCAGTATTAGGGCAGCAATTGTGTGTTAATTAAATACCAATTGATTATTTAAAGTGCATGTGCTGAGTTTTAGTGCATTTGTGTTAGGTACATGATCTGTAGATCTTGATTACAGTGTTTTGAATGATAGATTACAGATGGTAATATAACAGAAAATGTTTCAGCGATACTGAAAAGTAAATAAAGCAACTGCTTGATTTTCAAGGACACTGTGGCAGAAGTGGGTAAAAGGATATTCTCTATTAAGCCATATTTATCATTGGTTACAATGTTTAATGCAGTAATTTTAAAGTTTTACCAATTCTAAGGCTTGGTTTGCTTTAATTTTCCAATACATGAGCAAGCTACCATACTTTTGTTTCTAAAGGAATAGAAGGCTTTGAAGAAAAGGTGGAATTTCTGTCTTCTCACACCCTAGAGATTACACTTATGGGGAAAAGAGGAGTTTCTCAGACAGGTAAATTTATGCTATATCTGTTGAACAGCCCGGAAGGATAAGCGATGTTTTTGAGTTGGTTTTCTTTCTTTCTTTTAAACATCTGGTCAAGCACCCTTTATAAAATCTGATCCATACGCGCTTTATTAGAGACTGAAGGTGAATTTAGGGCTCACACAAAAATATAGCCAGTTTATGTAAATCAGCAAGGTTTTTGCTCCTATTTAGTTTAATAGGGGCTATGCTGGGAGAGAAAAATTCATCATTCATGGCTTTCTATGTCAAGGTGAGCTACAGACCAGACTGAAATCATTTCATGCTTTGAGCACTTGCAGAAGTCTGTGATTTTTGGGTGATGTGTTAGCTGAATCAGCATGCTTTGTGTAGATGTGAAAGATGCTTTTACCAAGATTAGATAAAACTTAAACCAAGATATTGCAGAAAGAAACCAAATGACAGTATTTTCCAGCGCTAGCAGAATAGGTATTATTCCAGTAAAAAAAAAAAACAAACTTGTTATTTTAGCATCTTTCCAAATTAGATATATATATATATAAACAACTCATTCAGTCTATGTAGTTAAATACCTACTGAAACAAAATAAAAGAAACACAGAAAATTCCTTTTCATTTTTCTACACTGGACTGTTTTTTCTATGGCAAGAACTTCAGGGTTTAAATATATAAGTGCCTTAGACTATGGGGTATTATAGCAGGAATGAAAATGACTCTAATACCATTTGGATAATAGCAGCTGTTTTTATCTGCTGTGCCAGATTTATTTTTGGCACCATTCCTGCTGTTTTCTGTGTGCAGACCCAGTAGGGTGAGGTTATCAAGACTGAGTTTGTATGAACGGTCATCGCCAAGGTTCTGCCTTTCTATTGAAGAGGAAGAAAAAGAGAGCATAGATTTAAACAGACATTGAGCTGATGAGCCTAAAGACTGAAGTTCTGTGTTTTACCATCAGAATGACTGTATAATAAAAGGCAATGTCAGTCCAGGCTTCGGTATGGAGGTCTGCCCCCATCCCTGCTCAAAAAAGACCATTGTGTGTGAAAGGCCAGAATGAATCTTCACAGTCATATGTCCTGGGATCCTGAACTGCATTTAGAAGTGTCAGCAGGTCAAGGGAGGTGATCCTTCCCCTCTACTCATCATTGGTGAGGCCATACCTGGAGTGCTGTGTCCAGTTCTGGTCTCCCCAGTACAAGAGATGTGGACATACTGGAAAGGGTCCAATGAAGAGCAATGAAGAAGATAAGGGACTGGAATATCCCACCCATGTGGAAAAACTGAAAAAGCTGGAACTATTCAGCCTGGACAAGAGATATGGGGGGAAATCTTACAAATGTCTACAAAGATTTGAAGAGAGGGTGCAAAAAGGATAGAGCCAGGCTCTTTTCCGTGGTGCCCAGTGACAAGACCAGAGGCAATGTGTACAAGCTGAAATTCAGGAGTCTCCAACTTAACATCAGCACTTTTTTACAGTAAGGGTGACAGAGCACTGAAACAGGTTTCCCAGAAAGATTGTGGAATCTCCATTCTTAGAGATATTCAAAAGCTGTTTAGACATGATCCTGGGCAACTGGTTGTAGGTGGCCCTGCTTGAGCTGAGTGGTTGGAACAGAGCACCTCCAGAGGTCCCTTCCAGCCGTAGCCATTCTGTGGTTCTGTGATGTCTTTATCTTCCCTGCCATACCAACAAGGACACCTCTGGTAACGATTTTTGTGCCCATATAAGAGGCAATGGGGACTAAATGCCAGAATTTCACAAAGGATGCTGAACATATTACTAGATTCAGTCGCCAACCAGCAGAACTTAGGAAAACAGCCAGAAGTGTTAAAGTCTGTATTATCATCTGTGCCCCAACTCATTCCTCACATTCAGTAAGGGTTCCAAGCCCTCTGTTGAGACCACCATGTCCCATGCTCTCAGAATTACAGGCTTTGCTTTTCAGAAGCCTTCATAATAATCACTGTGGTCCAGTCTGTGCACTCAGGTGGCAAGCAAGCTGCAATGCATCATGAATACTTCTGTGTGTCACCACACTTCAGTGAGACCCTTTGAAGTGAGTTATTCTTCTGTAGGAAAGGAAGTCTCCTACCACCCCTTTATTTCAGAAGCGACATGCTGATTTTTAGATAGGACTTTTTTTGGCCTCCTCTCTCCCCTTCTCCAGGACACCAAGAAAGCAGAAATTCCTATGCTAGTCAGTCATACCTAACATGAACACATAAAGCTATATAAGAATGCAGAGGGGAGTTTCTTTCTCCCTCCTTCCCAGCAGGACTGTGTCTGATCCTGCTAAATTACAACCTTCAGTATTTCACCTGACAGATAATGGATTTTTATTTATTTTAAGGTCATTGACCCCCTAGAGATAACACAGAAAGTGTTGCCAATGTTGCTTTTTCTGAAATGGAAGTCTCGAATTTCAGTATGTTACTCATTCATAATTATTGGGAAGCTGGATGAAAGGTAATGGTAAGTTAATGGAAAGGTAAAGAAAAGTTTTGATTTTTTTTGTGGGAGTGTTTCATTTGTTTGCTTTTTATTTCAATATATTCTTTCCTTCCTTACTCACAGGTCTCTGTCAGTATCATGCATAACTGTGGGGGGAAAAATTGTAGCTAAAGGTATGCGGAAAGCCAGTTGTGGTGTATACTTCATTCTACTTGCTGGGTAAAAGACAAAGGTCCGCTTGAATGTTTGGAAATTAGGTATTATCTCTGCTATTCAGTAATGAACAATAACAGGTTCATCATATTGCAAGATAAGCACAGAAAAAAACCTGAGAAGCTCTTTATCAGTGAAAAATACTCTAAAAAAAATACATGCACATTTGGACAGAAATAGAGAGTGATTACATTTTGACTGAAGTTAAGAGAAAGGGCTGCTCTTATATCCCTTAAAAAAAAATAAAAGCAAAGAACGTCCAATAAATATATTCTACCAGCAAAACCGGTTTCATCATATATGCTGCTTAATGCAGTTCTGTGGTTGCAGTGACCAGTTTACAAGCAACAGTCTTCTTTGATATATAACTCAAAAGATAAAATATGGCTTCTGTGTGTGGAGCTTGTTAGTCATATCCTGATGTGTCACTGGTGACTCAGAAAGATTAAAAGAAGGGAAACAGAGTTGATTGAACAGGTAGTTGTTCACAACAGTAATTCTACGTGTGCACATATGCAAACTTCTATGTACATATACATTCACTCAAAGCTATGCATACACAGGCAGTTCTACTTAATCTATTCTCTATGGGGGAATGATTTTCAATGCAGCACAACACAAAATACTGAGCAATCTGTTTTCCTTTGAAACAACAACAGAAGATGAAAGAAACCTAGCCTCACCATGTCCCAAGGTATTCTAGTTATTATTTATTTAGTTATTATTTATTATTCTAGTTATTATTCATTTAATATTCAATGTATAGTTTTATATAAGAATACTGTGCAGACTTAAATATGCACAAAACTGAGCAAATTTCCCCAAGTGGGAAGAAAGGCTATTTGAAGACTTCACTTGTATTTTATTTGGTCAAAATATGCTCAGTAGAAGCAGCAGGCACATCTCTGAAAGAGAAAGATAACAGAAGGAGATAACACCTGAAAGAGCATCCATTCTGCATGAAGCATACTATTATGCTTTTGTTGTGATCTCACTGACACATTTGCAACTCAGGCTGGTATTAGAAAGATGGTTACACATAAGGTGAGGGGATCAAAACCAACATCTCCCTTCCAGCTTCTTATTCTGAGATTGGAGATGCTTACGTGTGTGCTAAAAGCTCCTCAATTCACTCGTGAAAGAAGTACAAACAGTTGTGGTGTTTGAGGAGATCAGTGATCCAAAACATGGGTAATTATAGCCTGATGCAAAAAAGAGCTATGCTAATGTTGATTCAGCAGCTTTATGTCTAAATTAAAGTATATAAATACTTCAAATAAACAGTAAACCAGCTAAAACTTTTGAAATCCAAAGTAACTGTAAATAGCTTGATAAACTGGAGCTTAAAACCTTGACACTGGGTGGGTGTATTGTGTGTGTATACATGTATTTCATGTTTTCCCTCCTTGGGAAAGTGAGTTATTAAGAATGAATTGGAATGTCTTATCAAGTCTATTCTGAATGAAACTTGTTTTTAAAAAGATTTCTCCAACTCACCTGCCCAAGTGCCCTAGACTAGGCATCTCATTCTCACACTGCATACCATAAGCACACTGTGATACATCAAGTAATATATCAAAATTTGAGAGGACTGAATCATAGCATATTGAAATTTTGAATGGTTCACTTTCCATGCCTGTGGTTTGCAAAATGTGTCTTGAGTAGCTCAAAAGACTGCTTTTTTCACTGGCTTCTTTGTGCCTAAAGATAGCAAAGAGTCAGCAAACACTGGGAACGTCCTAATTTCATTTCTTCCTGCGTTCACATGTACCTTGTTTCTGCTATTAGCCAGTGGTCCACATGTTCTGCCAGTACTACTTCTCCCTCCAGATATAGTTTCCCTTCCTTTCCACCAACCAGCACATTATTTGTCCTTCTTCACATAGCTAACAGTTGCAACAGCAACTGCCCTTCTCATCCCCAATAGATTGTGAACATGTTGGACATTCCTGGCTGGATACATATAATTGTTTGTCTGCTTGCCTCCTGCTGTTGCATGCACATGTCTGAGTTCTTAAACTTTGTCCACAGATTCCTTATACTGCATGCCTGGTCCTCTCGGAAGTCAAGTGCTGAAATGCAACCTTAATCCGCAAGTATAAAATCCCTCGTTTTAGGCTAGAGCTGGAATCCCAAAATAGGAATACGTGAAATAATGAAAACCTACCAACTATTGTTGATCCTCAGATCTATTTCTGAGTGAAAGTTCTGGCCTGGCTTTCTCTTCTACAGGTCAGCTCAATCATCCCTTATATGCAACTGCAACAGTCTTAAAAGCACAGTGTGTCACCCAGTGAATCATCATCCTGCAAGTCAGAAGAATCATTTCCTAAGCAGGGAAGTACCGCCATGTGATATAAGAAAAGCTGACATTTTAAAAATATACAGGAAAGGATGCTTTTTCAAAGGTTTACCAGTCAATACCCCCAGAGAAGTTGCTTAAATAAAACTGTAGCTTGTAAATCTATGCTAAATGCTTGCCCTAAGGCCTTATTCCAATCCCATTGATGCCGATGGAAGCAGAATCCACTGAGGCAGAAACAGCAGGCTGGAGTACCTGAACTTCAGTTATTCTAGAATTCACAGCATTTTGCAATCTCTTGCTACTGCTGAAAGAGGCCAAACAAGTCTGGGCTTTCCCTGTTTCTTCTTGCTGTCAAATATTTCCTTACCTTATGCCTAAATATTTTCTACTTCCTAACACCTATCATCTCTTTTACAGCCCCAGCTTTGTAGATCCAGAGGTTATGAACCTAGAAGGTTTAACAAATAAAATACATCTAAAGCATGAGAGGATCTGCCTTCATGCTCAGGACAATGGTTCAGTCTCATAAAGGATTCTAAAATATCTGTATGGATTAGCATTACCTTTCCTATGCCATGTCCTCTTAATGTCTTCTACATTAAGCTAATGTTTGATTTATGTCATGAAGCATTATACTTTATATCCTTCTTTTTTTCTCATCTTATCTAAAGATGTTCTCATTATCCATATAAATGCCTGTTTTTCTTTCTGAACTGTCTCAGTGAAATCTTATGGCAGTGGGTTTGACTGATTAATTATGCATTGTATAAAGAGATACTCCCTTTTATCAGTTTGACTTTATTTCCTTTCATTTTCATCTACTGCCTCTTTATTCTTGTCTTATGACAAAGGGCAAGTAAGTTTATCTTGGTTTAAAATCCCTTCATCTGTCTCGATGTGTACCATTACTATGTCCCCATTAACTATTACAGTAAGGATCTCAGTATGTCTTGATCTTTGGATGTTACTGGCTTTCACTTTTGGCTTGTATGGATTTTTTTTCAGAGCCCTAAAGGCTTTCTAGTGCATATACAGGACCCAGTTAACTCTATTACCACTGTATTTCCAATAAAGACATTCCACAGATATTTAGAAGCAGCCCAGGGATCTCGGTATCAAGGACTACCAACTAAATCCCACTGTTTCTACACGGACCTCTGATCAGTATTCAGCACTCTGCATATTAACTTGATTTCTGGAAACCATGCTCATTCAGGGTTTAGGTTTGTGTTACTGCTCAGCTCTAATTAGCTTTTGTCCAAACTATTCTTTTCTTACCCTCTTCTTTCATGTGGTTCAATACTTAGCTATTCTTTCTGCTTTGCTGAAGTGCTCTCCATAAGGATTTAGGGTGCTGTAGAGCATACCTCCCTTCCATCTCACTTGGCACAGCCATACAGCATGAGAGAATGCCCACTTAGCTGTGCAGTCATCCCTCTCTCATCTGTAAGGTTCATGCATCCCTATTCTGCTACACTTTCATTTTTCTTGGTGAGATGTGCAGACTAATTATGTGAAAGCATAAACATCATGTGCACTCATAAAAGGCCTCTCTTTAACAATGGAAATTTGAAGCTGGTATACAAACCTCCAGGAAGCAATAACTAACCTTAAACTGTCAGTAGAACCCAAAATGTCTGTTTGACACTATGTCATTAATTTGGATTAGTCTGTAGTTCGAGCAGATCTCATTACAGTGCACAGGAGGGTCCGGTTTAAAACTCCTTCTGTACTACTTCTCACCTATTCATCTCAGCTGTTGCCCAGGGTGGCTGCATTTCCAGGTGTCTAATTTCAATAGGAGTGTTTAGCAATGGTCAGAAGAGGGAAATCCCTCTCAGGGGCAAAAGGGTTTTCTGTACTTTACCACTTCAAAAGGAATGTGGAGGGCAGCCTGTCTTAGACACCTGGCTATGCAATGGATTGTCCAGCTCTGGGAAATAGGCTAGTTGAGGAAGGCAGAAAGTAAAGTTATAAAGCTTTGTCCACGTGTATTTTAATACAAATTGCATTTAGTATAATTAGGGGAAAAAGATCTTAAAAATCTGATTAAACTTTTAGTGTCAACAGGCCCTGTATGAATATATGCATATAATTTTAGAGCCATCTTTTTTTTTTGCCATACTGTAAAGGCAATTCATGATTGTACTACACAATATCTTTATGATACAGAACACTGAAGGAGAAAACTGGTAGCATTTTACTTTTGCAGGATGGATAACTTTGTCTTGGAATCAGCTTTTTGCACTTTATCACCATAGCTGTTCATATGACCACATGACTGTGGTGGAGGGGAAGGAAGCACAGAAAAGAGCATGACAAAAAGCAAATCCTTGCTCTATTGAAACTGTCTTGCTGTGGTTTAATTAGAGGATTTCAGGAAGCTCAGATTAGTAAATGGAAATCTTTGTGATTTGCCTTGGTAATTATTGGAATGAAATTTCAGGAGCTGAAATAATTCCCAAGGGAAAATGCATCTGTGCACTTCAAATTAGCTGCTTATATGCTCCCTTAGCTTCTTTACATGCCTTCCAAACCATTCTGGCATACTTTGAAGGTATGCTCAGGCTGGCAGATTGAGGAGGAAATCTTTGGTAGATTACGTTGCAGAAATTTCTCCACAGTGTTTCATGTAGAATGTTTCTCCTACTCCTAGAAAAAACACCCCAAATGAATTCAGCTTTTCCTCCAGGGATATCTGCCTAAATCCCAGGAAAACAAAATGAGACCCTCAGGTTCTCCTGAAGCAATGTACACCTGGCAGCCCTGGCTCTGTTCCCAGGATGGTGTGATTTCAAACCCATATATGAGCAGCAGGCTGCTGCAGTTTAAAGTTTAGTGTCTCGTGACCTCATAGGACTAACAAATGTAGCAGATAGTATTGGAAAAGGAGGAAGCTTTAGCTTCTGAGGGCACATAGATTGTGCTTTGAGCTCTAACCACTTTCAGGTATTGGATTAGGAAGATAGGCTTTTATTTTCTACTGCTTTATTTTGAAGGTTTACAGCATTCTTTTGCTTCTGACTTTACAATTAGAGGTAATCAAAAGTGTTCCTATAAGCTTGGTGCTTTTTGTTTAACTCCTAAAATGCTTGCTTATTCTTTCACTTATTTGTAAAGTTACTATGAATTACTAATTCTTTAGGGTTTATTCCAGTTTTTATGCCAGTATGAAGCTCTGAAAAAATGAGGCATAATTTGCCTGGCTGAAAAGTTGCACATATTTTAAACACACTTCTTCAAATCACTTTTAGAGTTGCTATGGTGTTTCCATGTGAATGTACCAGCTGAAAACGAGCATTGACAAAAGCATACATCTGACTTTGAGGGTTATCCAATTGC
The DNA here is from genome assembly GCA_017639245.1 of Myiopsitta monachus. Lineage (NCBI taxonomy): Eukaryota > Metazoa > Chordata > Aves > Psittaciformes > Psittacidae > Myiopsitta > Myiopsitta monachus. The sequence continues at coordinate 58,986,371 of CM029918.1, read as the reverse complement.
CCAGGTACACAGGTATCTAGTGATGTTTCGTGTATCTCAGGTAATGCCTCTGACTTCCAGCAACCTCTCTAGAAGGGCATGAGTCTCTTGGAGTCTGGTGTTGTATCTGACAAGCCTCTGTAGCTGTGAAGGCTGAATGCTTACCTTGAGTTAACTGAATCCCTTGCTGAGTGTCACTGGCTTGTGAACTCCTGCTGAGGCCTTTTTGAGATATTATGCCTTCAGAAATCTCCACAAAAATCTGCATTGTCTGCCACTTGTTTTTCCATACTGACATAATTAAATATTGGTGTGTTCCATATCCCACAGGAAGAGTAGGGAACATGAGCATTCCTGGCTGGATTCCTAATATAGTTCAGTCTCAGTCTTGAATTCATAAATAAAAATCCCATGCAAATCAGCTCATTTATTTGCAGTCAGGATGATGCTGGCACTTGTCATAATCACGTATTCTGCATTTATTTCTATCCCTCAACTTGCTTTTTTTTTTTTTCTTAGTAGTCATATTTTTATCTCCTGTTATTTGTTCTCTTATGGTGTAGCTCAGCTTGCTCATTCCTGTGGCCAAAGCTGAAAGTACAGCATTCGGATAAATTAGCTTTATAATTTTCTCTTTTCTTCCATTTTTTAAAAATAAAATGAAAAATTAAAAAGTCTTCTAATTTTCTGTCTTTTCAAGAGGAGAGGGTTAATCTCAGTCTGTGGAAGTGCGAAAGATTTCCCCCCCACCCTCCAAAATTCCATTAATAACCTGTAATTTAGATGATGGTTAAGGAAGAGCTTTGATGCAAGGATAGTGTCAGCACACCTGGAGAAATCCACACAGAAACTTAATTTTCCTTTTGGCTAAAATACACAGTAAAATAACAGTTATAATAAAATAGTACTTTAAAAACTTGGTTCATGATCATTGCCCAACTATTTTACATGTGATAAAAATCTGAGTGAAATGTCTTGAGCCAATTCTTTGAATGTCAATGATAAGTCTGTGGTCAGGGATAAAATTGCTATAGTGCAATTTGCTCCTGCTGACAGATACAGGGATTGTATTCTTAAAAAGAGGCAGTTTCTTATGAAGTGTGTTTCTTTTGAATTTTTTCAGTTTCCAGAAATATGATCAATTTTTGATTATGTCTAAGACTGAGGGGTGCCTTTTATATTCACAAATCAGCTTAGAAAATTCAGCTTCCTAGACCAAACTGAAGTACTGTCTTCACAGCAGCAGAAGCAGAATTAGTCTGGTGGGACGCAATGCATGAAGGCTATGAAATCTGTCCCCATCTCAGCTAAGATGCTACTATAGAGAAAATGGTCATCTGAACAGAGGAACAGAAAACTGGTGCAGGGACACAAACTCCATCATGCTCAACAATAATCCCTCTCTTTAGCCTTGGACACTTGACTTACCATCCCTCTGTCACTTTTTCCATCTCTGAAAAGATCATGTTTGAAAATCATTTGGGAGCTAAAAGCAATAAAAACATTCTGGTTTATCACTATTGGTATTCTGATACCTGAACTAGAGCAACAGAATTTTCTATAGAAGATATTTTTGTTTAGCCAAAAACGGTACCCTCAAAAGCACTGCTCTTTTCATCAGATAATGAAAAGTGCCTTAAGTAAAAAGGGAGATAAAGGTAAAAAAAAAAAAACAAACCACAAAAAAAACCCCACCAAAATAAACCAGAGAGAGAAAGAGGCTGACACATGCAGGATATGTCTGGAGTGGGGAAAAAAAAAAAAAAAAAAGGAGAGAACAAATTTAGAGACAAATCAAAGGGTTTAGGCATTAATCACTACATGCTGAGTATAAATGCAAAGCTATGCTGGCTCTATTTTAGGAAGAGATATTGTATGAAGAAATATGCATTTTTATAATTTGACTTAATTGCTGTTTTGAAAATGGTTTCCTTATCACTGAAAGCTAAGGGAATGTGAACATGTTTGTAGACCTTTTTTTTTTTTTATTGAAAGATTTATGTTGCTAACCTTCAAATACTGGGGGATATATGGGTTCAGATCTTTACTGACAAATTCCAGGCTCCCTGAACTCTAAAAGTTGGAATGCAGTTACAACAGCACATACAACTCACTTAACAGATTTCTCAGCATGAGGAGAACTTAAATAAAAACCAGCAGAAAAGGATATCAAATGGCTATGACCTATAACCATCCCTGAAAGCTAAGAATAGACTTGATCAGTGGGTGCTTTGTCTGACATGTAGAAACTGCTAACCAGGCAGACAAAAGAACATTGGCACATAAAGAAACTATTCTAGGAAGATTATATTTCAGATATGAAAGACAAGATAATTTATGATAAGCATTAGAGACATTAGGTACACTGTTTTTCTGGTTACTCAAAAATACAGCATTCTGTTTAGCAGACAAAAACCACAGAGAACTGATGTATTTGGGAAACTCCAATCCTTGTAAGTTCATATTAGAGCAGACTGAGGAAGTAAATGAAGCCAAGCTGTCAGCAGTCTTAAAAATCAAATCTGCCAGTAAAGCAGTAAGATCAAGTAAAGGTCAGATTTTATGGCAAAAATCAAGGATTAAATCATGTGAGCTGTCATCATTCATAGTATCATATATTTCCTTTTTAATACAAAGCATGGTCACGGACTGTGTTTCTCTGGTAACAGGAAAGGCTGACATCAGAATTATGATGTATATGAATGGATCTTCATATACCTTCTCATTCACAGTCGGTGAAGGATGTGCATAAGGAGCTTAGATGTAACTTCTCCAAAAATATCATTAAAAAGAACAAAGAAGAAAGGGTCTATGCACTGACAGAGGGCTCTGCATATTTTTTGACAGGATAGCAATAATGAGAGCAAAGCAAGCTCTTCTCTTGCATGCTTTCTATTTCATTTCTCTCCCCCATCTCCTTTTTTATCTTGTTCTGCTGTCTTTCAAAGATTCTAATGTTAGGCCTAAATATTATAAAGTTGAACCAGGGTACTCAATAAAAGGAATGAAATATTGGTTGCAAGTAAAGGAGGTCTACTTTTAATGTACGTTTCTCATAAATATATGTGTATCAGTAACTGTGTTGAGTGCAAAGCACATTGCTATACAAGTGAGGATAAAATGTCCTTGAAAGAATAATGAAATTTGAAATGGCATAAGGATCAGTACAGAGATGATGCTGATTTTCACTTGGAAAAACTGTCTTTCTATGCTTGAATAAACTTGTGTTTGCTTGTATGTCTTTTCCCAAGCCAGCTATTATGTGCCAAAAAGTAATTATGTATGAATGGCAATTGTGGGATTCCATATTTTTGCATATTTTTACATACATTTACCTTACCCTCGCAGGCCCTTGTCCTCACGGGGGACTTCAACCACCCTGATATCTGTTGGAGGGACAGTATGGCCCAGCACAAGCAATCCAGGAGGTTCCTTGATTGTGTGGAAGACAACTTCCTTCTGCAAGTAATAGAGGAGCCGACAAGGAGAGGCGCCATGCTTGACCTCATGCTCACCAACAGGGAGGGGCTGGTGGGGAATGTGATGCTCCAAGGCAGCCTTGGCTGCAGCGATCCTGAGATGGTCAAATTTGAGATCCTCAGGACAGTGAGAAGAGTGTGCAACAAGCTCACTGCCCTGAACTTCAAAAGAGCAGACTATGGCCTCATCAGGAAACAGCTCAGTAAGGTTTCAAGGGATATAGCCCTAGAGAGCAGGGGGACACAGGACTGCTGGTTGATGTTCAAGCATCACCTGCACCAAGCTCGGGGATGTTGCATCCCAGCAAGAAGGAAATGGGCCAAAAAGGCGAGGAAGCCTCCATGGATGGATAAGAAGCTGCTGAGAAAACTGAGAAGGAAAAAGGAAGCCTATAAAAGGTGGAAATGAGGACAGGTGGCATGGAAAGAATACAGAGACATTGTCTGGGAAGCTAGGGACCAGGTCACAAAAGCAAAGGCAAACTTAGAATGGAGTCTGGCCAGGGATGTCTAGGATAACAGGAAAGGGTTCTATAGGTATGTTTCAAGCAAAAGGCAGACAAGGGATAATGCGGGCCCTCTCTGGAAGGAAACAGGAATATTGGCTGCCCTTGATTTGGAGAAGGCTGAGGTTCTTAATGACTTCTTTGCCTCAGTCTTCACCAGCAAATGCTCTAACCACGCCACTCAAGTTTTGGGCGGCAAATGCAGGGACTGTGAGAATGAAGACCTTGGGCCAACTGTAGGAGAGTATCAGGTTTGAGATCATGTTACAAACCTGAATGTGCACAAGTCCATGGGACCTGATGAAATCCATTCACAGGTCCTGAAAGAGCTGGCAGATGAAGTTGCTAACCACTGTCCATATTTGAAAAATCATGGCAGTTAGATGAATTTCTCAACAACTGGAAAAAGGGAAATATAACCCCTGTTTGCAAGATGGGGAAAATGGATGACCTGGGGAGCTAAAGATCAGCCAGTCTCACCTCTGTGCCTGGCAAACTCTTGGAGCAGATTCTCCTGGAAGGCATGCTAAGGCACTTGAAAAACAATGAGGTGGTTGATGACAGCCAACATGGCCTCCTCAAGGGCAACTCATGCTTGACCAATTTGGTGGCCACCTATGATGGGGCTATGGATGGAGGGGGCAAAACAGTTGATATCATCTACCTGGACTTGCGCAATGCACTTGACACCATCCCATGCATCCTTGTCTCTAAGTTGGAGAGACATCAATTTGATAGGAGGACCACTCGGTGCATAAAGAACCGGCTGGATGGCCGCACATCAGGAGTTGTGGTCAACTGCTAAATGTCCAGCTGGAGACCAGTAAGGAGTGGTGTCCCTCAGAGATCAGTGCTGGGACTGATCTGGTTGAACATCTTTCTTGGTGACATGGACAGTGGGATTGAGTGTGCCCTCAGCAAGTTTGCCAATGACACCAAGCTGTGTGGTTCTGTTGATACGTTGGAGGGAAGGAATGTCATCCAGAGGGACCTTGACACGCTTGTGAGGTGGACTGATGCCAACCTGATGAAGTTTAAGCATGCCAAGTGCAAGGACCTACACCTGAGTCAGAGCAATCTCAGGCACAGCTACAGTTTGGGCAGGGAAAAGATTCAGAGGAGCCCTGCGGAGAAGGACTTGGGGGTGTTGGTCAACGAGAAACTGAACATGATCTGGCACTGTGCACTCACAGCCCAGAAAGCCAACCGTATCCTGGGCTGCACCAAAAGGAGCATGACCAGCGATCAATGAAGGTGATCCTGCCCCTCTGCTCTGCTTTTGTGAGACCCCTCTTGCAGCACTGCGTTCAGTTCTGGTGTCCTCAACATAAGACAGGCACAGAGCTGGTGGAACAAGTCCAGAGTATGGCCAAGAAGATGATAAGGGGGCTGGAGCACCTCCAGTGTGAGGACAGGCTGAGAATGTTGGGTCTGTTCAGCCTGAAGAAGAGAAGGCTGAAAAACCCCATGCATTTGTTGTGAAGAAAAAAGATATGTTTCTAGTAGTATCTCTACATGTTCACGTGACCTCTTCTGACAATTAAGTATGGGACCTCAGGCTATAGCTGAAATAGAAGGCCCAGTCCAGAAGTTTCTTCTGAGTGAGGCAGCCTTTTGAATCTGGAATAGTTCAGTGAAGTCTTTTAGACATGCAGATATTAATCTGTTCAGAAAAAAAAAAAAAAAAAAGAGGTTCAGGTCTGTATTTTAAATAAAAAATTGCAGTGGAAGTGAACTAGAAGTAAATACAGAAATAAATGTGAATTTTGTGATTAAGGATGTACTGGGTTTACTTTTAATTCTTTCAACTACAGTAACTTTTTTTTTTTTTTTTTTTTTTAACTCCATGGATCTTTTTGAATAAAAGAAGAATTTTGTCATTTACATTTATATGAACTTTTAGGCAAATTAGCTTTTGCCACGTTTATGCCTTGCTGTTTGTTTTCTTCTACTAGTCCAAGAAGTCAAAATTCAATCTTCTATATTAATGTCCAGGCAAACTATTTCACATTTACACATGAAAGAAACCATTCCAGCTTTGTTTACATGCACCACATTGAACAAACAAACGGAAGCAAAAGCACATAGCTTAGGTGAACAATTACCAACACACAATAGAATTCTCACCCAGCATGTGCACCTTAAACCACCAGAATAAAAGGATATTACAAAATAAATCTACATAAGAAATTCAGATCATGACCATGGTGGAGGAGGTCACAAGGTCTTTTCAAGAATTCCATAAACCAAGACAAAATTATTCTACATTTATCTAAGATATGCTTCATCATGAAGAGTTCATTTTGAAGAGGGACAATCTTGTCACCATTTGAATGTTTTCCAGAAGGAACAAATATGCACATAACTAGTGGGTATGTGCTGTCTGAAGTTCTTGGGAAATGCTGACAGTTTTTTCATTTTTTTTCAAGAGGGATAGTGAGGTTTTCCACATTATTATTTTTCTTATATATCAAATGCCATCAACAACTATGGCAGTTAGTAGGGAGTTGCACAAAGAAGAAATTGCACAGTGGTCAAGGATCCTTAGGATGATGAAAAGACAATCTCAAATGAGTCCCACAATAAGCATGCTATACAGCAGCAACTTGGCTGATATCCTCACCATGCAATATTTTATCTCTAGATATCAATGTGAATTAGACTAGGAGAATAGGATACACAGACATTGAAACTGATCTGTACAATCAGACAGCAACTATCAGGTTTAAAAAAATGGTCCTCAAAACTGCACTAAACCAAACTTCATTCTTTCCTCTACCAGACATCTTAAGAGTGGAACCAAAAATATCTTCTCACTGCACTTACATTGATTTTATCTCAGTTGTGTTACATATAGAGATGTGATGAAAAATCACCATCTATTTATGTGCAAGTTGAAGAAACATGCTTTGGCCATGTACTTTAAAAGCAGCAGATGCTATCTGCAATTAAAATTATGCAAATCTGTTCTGTTGAGGAACAACTAAGAAGCATTTCTAAAAGCATTTCTGATGACTTATCATAATGAAAGAATGTGGGCTCTCTGTGTCATTTATTTTACTGCTAATTCTGCAGTGACATTGTCCTGTTATTCAAGTGAAATATAGAAAAAAGTATTTATTTGCATTATTTTGTTATAGCTGTACCTATATATTTGTAACAGGCTGATTTTAAAAAAAAGTTTAAGCGTGGATGACTATGCCAGCTAAGCATAACTCAAATTTACCAACCTCTATTGCATAAAGCAAGAAGCAATGAAATCCTGTTTTTCTAAAGGGACATGGGAGAAATTATAATCCTACCACAAAATTTACTCTTCAAGAAAATTCTTCTTTCCCAGCACTCAGCTTTAAATGGTGATCCTTCAAGCATGCCCTGAAGACAAACACATCCACACTGCTTCAGAGGAGGAAAGGAAGATGAGTTTCACAACTAATAATTCAGTAGGGAAAAAAAAAACAAAACAAAACAAAACATAACTGCTCCAGTTCTGTCTTTTGTATGAAGAAAACCCTCCCATTTAGATATCTGTGCTATTTTAGCAAAGGTTTGTACAACTTTCATTGCTGCTATAAGGGAGTGCCTACTACTTGGTTGATGTTACTCAAGTTGTATCCCTCATAGTCCCTAAGACAGTAGAAAATACAGAAATTACAAGGAAAAAGGAGCCTTCCACTTCTGCATGTTTTCAAGTAAGCAAGAAAAAAAGGGAAGGAAAGTAATACAAGTACAAAAAGTTGAGACTAAAGGTTTTAAATAAATTTTTATTTAATTTTAAGTTTTAAAAAAAAAAGGGTTGCAAGTTGTTTTTCGTTAGTAGAGGCTGAGAACAACTGTATTAAGCAACAAACTGTTTATTTCTCAAGGAAAGAGGTCTCAATATATTTAAATTATACAAGTTGCAACCAGAACTTGTGAACTCTGAACAACTGCTGTATTTCACTAGTAGAACATTCTCATTACCTGCCTCCACCACCAATGAAAGGTCTATCAGTTGCATGACATGCTGTTTCTAAATGAACATAGGGAACAGTTTGTAGTAGGACACCCTGCAGCTGGAAAAGTCTTAGAGTGACAAAGTGGCTTTCAGAAATAAGATTATAATACCCTCACCACATGCAAATAAGGGAAGTTAATCCTGGCTTCTGCTGAAAGCTGATCATCCAACAATAGCAAAAACCGAAGCTCTGGATATCCACACACGTATCAAATATCAGAGAGAAGCAGATATGCCAGATCTTCTCTAGCCAGGATCATATAATCTATTTTATCCAGAATGATTCCGAGCCAGCTACTTTGCAGCAATTTCTGCCAAACCCTGGAGAAAACAGCCTCAAAAATTGATTTGGAAGAATTAGAGACATGAGGTAGGAAGGATTATCTGCACAGGGCCAAAACACACTAACTTAACCTTCCTCCTGAGTGCAATCTTGGTTTCATTTGCTTGTAAAGAATGAGAAGAGCATGATGAAGATCATTAAGACCCTTCAAGAACTATGTTTTAAAAAGAGGAAGTGTTCATCAGTATTATTTGAGGTCTTCATGCGCTAAGTCAGTGAAGCTATGTCAGATCAGTCCTGTTGATTTCCTACAGCCACAATGTTCTAGAGATACCACGAAAAATGTCTTCAGCCTCCAAGGGAAGAAATAATTTATATAAGTACATATCATTATTAATTACCAGACAACCCAAATTTTCATGTCCACTTTCAGAGTTCAAAAAAAAAAGTTTCTTGACTTTGTTTAATAAAAATCTCCCAAAATGGTTTTCTGGAGGATTCCACAAAACACAATCTAGTTTTTAAGAAAAAAAAAAAGTTATTAAAAAAAGAAGAAAGAGACAGACTAGGGACAATATGGTCCCTCTCCGGAAGCTCTCAGGAGAATTAGCTACCCTGGATTTGGAGAAGGTTGAGGTTCTTAATGACTTCTTTGCCTCGGTCATAGCCGGCAAATGCTCTGACCACATCACCCAAGGCTTGGAAGACAGACGCAGGGATTGTAAGAATGAAGACCTTAGGCCCACTTCAGGAGAGCATCTGGTTCAAGACCATCTTAAAAAACTGAACATACACAAGTCCATGGGACTGGGTGAAATCCATCCACGGGTCCTGAAGGAGCTGGCAAATGAAGTTGCTAAGCCACTGGCCATCCTATTCGAAAAATCATGGCAGTCAGGTGAAGTTCCCAATGACTGGAAAAAGGGCAATACAACCCCATTTTCAAGAAAGGGAAAATGGATGAGCCAAGGAATTACAGACCAGTCAGTCTCACCTCTGTGCCTGGCAAACTCTTGGAGCAGATTCTCCTGGAAGGCATGCTAAGGCACTTGAAAGACAACAAGGTGGTTGGTGAGAGCCAACAAGGCTTCACTAAGGGGAAATCCTGCCTAACCATTTTGGTGGCCTTCTATGATGGGGCTACAGAACTGATGGACAGGGGTAGAGCAGTTGATGTCATCTACCTGGACTTGTGCAAAGCGTTCGACACTGTCCCACATGACATCCTTGTCTCTAAATTGGAGAGACATCAATTTGATAGGTGGACCACTCGGTGGATAAAGAACTGGCTGGATGGCCACACGCAAAGAATTATGGTCAATGACTCGATGTCCAGCTGGAGACCAGTAAGGAGTGGTGTCCCTCAGGGATCGGTGTTGGGACCGGTCTTGTTCAACACCTTTGTCGGTGACATGGACAGTGGGATTGAGTTTGCCCTCAGCAAGTTTGCCGATGACACCAAGCTGTGTGTTTCGGTTGACATGCTGGAGGGAAGGAATGTCATCCAGAGGGACCTTGACAAGCTTGTGAGGTGGGCTGATGCCAGCCTGATGAAGTTTAAGCATGCCAAGTGCAAGGACCTACAGCTGGGTGGGAGCAATCTCAGGCACAGCTACAGTTTGGGCAGGGAAAAGATTCAGAGCAGCCCTGCAGAGAAGGACTTGGGGGTGTTGGTCAATGAGAAACTGAACATGATCTGGCACTGTGCACTCACAGCCCAGAAAGCCAACAGTATCCTGGGCTGCATCAAAAGGAGCATGACCAGCAGGTCAAGGTAGGTGATCCTGCCCCTCTACTCTGCTCTCTGTGAGACCTCACTTGGAGTATTGTGTGCAGTTCTGGTGTCCTCAACATAAAAAGGACATGGAACTGTTGGAACAAGTCCAGAGGAGGGCCACGAGGATGATCAGGGGACTGGAGCACCTCCTGTATGAAGATAGGCTGAGAAAGTTGGGGCTGTTCAGCCTGGAGAAGAGAAGGCTGCGTGGATACCTCAGAGCAACCCTCACGTATCTGAAGGGGGCCTATAGGGACGCTGGGGAGGGAGTCTTCATTAGGGACTGTAGTGATAGTTCAAGGGGTAACAGGTTCAAACTTAAACAGGGGAAGTTTAAATTGGATCTGAGGAAGAAATTATTTACTGTGAGGGTGGTGAGGCACTAGAATGGGTCGCCGAGGGAAGTTGTGAATGCTCCATTGCTGGTCGTGTTCAAGGCTGGGTTGAACAGAGCCTTGTGTGGCATGGTTTAGTGTGAGGTGTCCCTGCTCATGGCAGGGGGGTTGGAACTAGATGATCTTAAGGTCCTTTACAATCCTAACTATTCTATGATTTTATTCTATGATTCTATGAGACAATCAGTTAACTTGGGAAATGCAGAATTTGGAAGTTGAGGTATTAAATGTAATAGTTGTCCCTAAGTTTCCGAATTGTGACAGGAACTGCAAATTCCAAGCTGGAAAAAGGATGAAGTACTTTAACTTGCCCAGAAAAGGATCTTGCAACAAGATTTTGATATGATGGCAATTAAAAGTTTTTAAAATAAATTTTTGAACTAATTTAATGAAATACTCAGAAGCCCAGATTCACTGAGAGTATCCTCATTCATTCCTGAATGCCTTGGTGCACCCAGAACTCAAGACAACATCTGCTATGTGTCAAGAATAAAAATCTGAGTATTTCTTCCAAAGCATAAAAACTAAAAGAGAAATCTGGGTGGAGTAGAAATTTAGAAGCCCCTAAGCTACAAACAAAATAATCTGTTCACAGTATGATATATAATTGAAGACTTTAAAAGACACCTCCTTACAGATGAAGATCTCCATCTTTTAAAAACCTGTTTTGACAGGGATTTATTAAAACATGTTACATACTGAGTCATAGAATCATAGATTTGTTAGGATTGGAAAGGACCTTAATATCACTAGTTCCAAACCGCTTGCCATGGTCAGGAACTCCTCACATTAGACCATGTGGCCCAAGGCTCTGTCCAGCCTGGGCTTGAACACTGCCAGGGATGGAGCATTTACCACTTCTTTGGGCAACCCGTTCCAGCACCTCAGCGTCCTCATAATAAAGAACTTTTTCCTTATGTCTAACCTGAAATTCCCCTTTTCAAGTTTAAACCCATTCCGCCTTGTCCAGTCGTCACAGTCCGTAATGAAGTCCCTCCCCACCATCTTTGTAGGCCTCCTTCAGATATTGGAAAGCTGCTATGTGGTTTCCATGCTGCCTTCTCTGAAGTCTGACGAGCCCAAACTTCCTCAGCCTGTCTTCAGACTGGGTGTGCGCCAGCCCCCTTATCATCTTCTTGGCCATACTCTGGACTTGCGCAAATAGCTCCATGTCTTCTGTTGAGGGCACCAGTGCTGCACACAGTACTCCAAGTGGGGTCTCATGAGAGCAGTGTAGAGGGGCAGGATTACCTCCTTTGACCTGCTGGTCACGCTCTTTCTGATGCAGCCCAGGATAAGATTGGCTTTCCAGGCTGTCAACACACATTGCCAGCTCATGTTCAGTTTCTCATTGACCAGCATCCCCAAGTCTTTCTCCGCAGGGCTGCTCTGAAGCTCTTCTCTGCCCAACCTATAGCTGTGCCTGGGATTCCTCCGACCCAGGTGTAGGTCCTTGCACTTGGCATGCTTAAACTTCATCAGGTTGGCATCAGCCCACCTCACAAGCTTGTCAAGGTCCCTCTGGATGGCATTCCTTCCCTCCAGCGTATCAACTGAACCACACAGCTTGGTGTCATCGGCAAACTTGCTGAGAGAGCACTTAATCCCACTGTCCATGTCACCAAGAAAGATGTTGAACCAGATCAGTCCCAACACCAATCCCTGAGGGACACCACTCGTTACTGGTCTCCAGCTGGACATTGAGAAGTTGATCACAACTATTTGCATGCAGCCATCTAGCCATTTTTTTATCCACCGGGTGGTCCATCCATCAAATTTATTTCTCTCTAGTTTAGAGACAAGGATGTTGTGCATGATGTAGTTCTTTCTTCTGATAAATATATATTGTCTAATTAAAACAGGAAAAAAAATGGAAAATTACATACCAAATCTAGCTCTGAAATTCTACCCTTCTCAGGCTGTTTCCTAAACTTACAAAGAGGTCAGCAAGTGTTGAGTGTTGTTACAAAGATTACAGAAAAGTGCACTGAAAATGCTGTGACTGTCAGTGCCTTGATGACTTCAGATCACACTACGATGTTTCAGAGTTTCTATTAGCACTGAGCTCAGTATTTCACCACTGGCTTTTCCTCAGCCAAGTCTGCCATGAATTTAGAACACAGTTCTGATTTAAATTTCTTCCCAAACCTTAAACAGAATGCAATATTTGAAAATAAATAGGAACAAATGTATTATTTGTCCCACAGGACCTTGCTCTGCTTGTGCAGAGGCAGACTCCTCAATCTGAATCCAATCGATTTTTCCACAATAGAGCTTACAATTTTTCCCTGTAATCAAAAAGCACTCCAATCATTAAGTAAATGGATTCATTCAAGGTTAGCCAAACAATATGGCACCCAAGAATTGTTCTGATTGAGATTTTATTGATGCTTTGCCCTTTGTGCTATACTTCTTTATTACCACTTATGCTGTTTCCTCATTCTTACAAATGTATTCAAAGGCATATCCAAATCCCAATTTCAAAACCTGGTATTTTTAAAATTTAAGTTGTTTTGAGTAACTAACACAACATTCATTCAAAATGAGTGTCATGGATAAAAAGGTAATAATGATTGAATCATAAAAAATGAGTTTGCATATCTGAGGGTAAAGAAATTGTCTCCATAAGGAAATAATTACTCACACATTACTCAGAGGAATATCTTGCGTAATTTATACAGCAGTTTTTTACATAACAACAGTGGCTTCTCATAAAATAATAATTTCATAATTCCAATAGTTTGAGTGGCTGGGTTGGAGGAGAATAAAATAAATTAAATAAAAACATGGGACATCTTCATTTTGGTTTGTTCAAACCAGTTTCTTTTCAGATTTTCACGTTGACTTCCAACATGAAAAATCAGTTATTTACATCACCTTTCTCAGGGAAGAAGCTCTTAATGGTCTACATGTGTGTGGTTTTGAGCTCCCTCTTAAATTTAAGTAATTTGTTACACCTTAAACAATTCTGTCTGAGCTTAAAGCATGGCTGGAGAAATTTTGTGTGGCTCTAGATCAAGGTTCCAGAATTCAAGTTTGATAACAACTCCCTCAAATATCTGCAGAAATCCCAATGCTCAATTTTTTTTTTTCCAAAATTACAAATAAATGTGTATATGCATAAGCATATGCATGTGCATATATATACGTAGATGTAGACGTAGGTGTAGATGTGTGCATATATACAAATAAATTATTTTTGTTTCAGATTAGTGGAAAATGTGAATGTGATCTATAAATATGAGGTTTGATATAACTGTTTTACTCCAAAACTGCATAAATTCATCTTTAAAGCTGGTGGGCAGTGAATCCAAACTCTTATTTTTCCCAACCTGTCCTCTTCTGCCATACTCCAGTTTTGACAAGTCCTGGTTCTATATTTATTACATGCATTTTGAAAACATTTGCTCATGTCTTGGATCAATTCTTGTCCTTAGCAAATATTTCATGTTGTTCTTTCAATGTTATATTTGTTCTGTGCTTTTTAAGTTGGTAGCATCAAGCTAATCAATCTTTCTCTGGTACTTTTCCTATGTACATAAAAAGGTGTATTTAGATGAATTATTAATAACAAATAAAACCAATAAACATTCCAGACAAAACTCAGAAAAATAATGTTGGAGTAAATATTCACTTCATGACATTTGCTAGCATTCAGTCATTTCAATCATTTTCAAGTAATCTTCCAACCCCCACTGTCACCAGCAGTGGAATTTGTGAACCTTATAATTACGTCAAAAATAACCCTTTTTTCAGTCATCTTCCTTCTTCTCCTTGTAATATCATTTTAACCATATATCAGATATTTTTTGCAAATACCACCAGCATTCCACCTGGAAATCTAACCACCTTTTCCATATACTTTAATTCTATCTTGCTGCTCAGTTAATGCTGCATTAAGCATATTTTATAACAAGCCAGACTTCCTATGTTCTAATAAAAACCAGTATAAACATTTCAAAAAATTGTTAGCATGTTATTGGTATGCAACCTCACCTGACTTTTCAGCTAATTTTACTTCATGGCTGTGAGCTGGTCAGGAAAAGAATAGGTAATAATCTGCAAACAAATTGGTGACTAATGCTGTTTAGAACTTAATTATGTTCTGGGTCAGCCACTGATGTCCACGGCATTAACAGTCCTGCACAGCTGCTTCATTGTAAGTCAGTCATTTTTGCATTCAATTGAAAATACATGAAAGTGACTGCCTCTTTCTAAATTATTCCACATTTCAAGATAAAATGTCATAACATTATTTTAAACTCAGATAGCATGTGTCCACATACTTTGTATAAACTCAGGCAGTATAATTCCAGATTGACATGATATGCAAATAGAAGGACAATGCAGTATTGGCATGGCACAACACAGCAAACTGACATTTGTTTGGCAATATTTTGCACATGTAAATTCTGCAGCTCTGTCTGTTTGTGTTTAATGAACTTGTCTGGAAATTCAGAGCACCTAACTGAGAGATTATCTAAAGCAACAGCACAGCAGCAGTCTGTTTTAATTTAGGCTGTCTGCAAGCTACTGCCATGAAAATTAACAACTCTTAAGTGTGTTAAATAATCCCCAGCCTTCATAATAATTGTGCAGGCTGAAAGAAGTCATACAACTAGTATTATCTTGTTGTCAAACACCAGCTGACTTTTTTTTCCCTTGTATATTGATCTGGAGTATTAAGCTGCCTCTATTTGGATATGTCAGCATGAAAGGATTTTAAGGACAGCTAGCAAAGTCCTAGGGCTACCAGTTTAAAGGTAGCGACATCAAATGGCATTTTATTTCATAGTAGCAGGCACAAACTATGTTTTTAATTCCTGAGCATCTCCAGGAGAGGGAAATTGGGACACAGATTAATTGCTCTTCTGCCTATCTATAAAGCACTATCTTAAAGAATAATATCTGAGAAATGAAGACAGATTCTGTTGTATGAGGTTGCAAGCAATACTCTGCAGCCTCAAAATGTGCTGTATGTTCTGCTGTAAACTGTGCCTAGTAATGCTTTCCCTAATCAATTAGCTGCCCAGAACTGACTTATTACATCAGCCATTTTATGTGCTGGAGTCGTAGAAAGGATATTGCCCTAGAGGGCAGTGGGGCACAAGACTGTTGGTTGATATTCAAGGATCACCTACTACAAGCTCAGGAGTGTTACATCCCAACTAGAAGGAAGTGCAACAGGAGGGCCAGAAGACCTTCTTGGATGGGTAAGGACCTGCTGAGGAAATGTCGTTGTCGAGACGGCCAAAAATCACACACACACATACTTTTGGAGGCTTAGAAGGAAATAAAAATAGGAGGATGCTTTATTACCACAAACCACTACTTATATACCTTTTCTAGCACACATGTCTTTTTAGCCACTGGTTAATATTAGTTAGCAACAGCACATTAGTGAATGACCCTTTATCGCATTACTAAAGACCATTGTTTTGCCAAGTTCTTCCGTTGTAGTTACTCCCCTTATCTGACTCGCTCCTCCAGATGCCTTCTGCTTTACCACTTGGATGCCTTCCGCTTTGCAACTCGAATGCTTTTAGTGCCTCATTTCTCATGGGTACACTTTAACGTCTTCAAGACTGAGTTCAAAATTCATGTCTTCAGTCAGAGAATCTACGGGCCTACCACAGAGCCCCCTCCTCCCCCCCCTTCCTTCTTTATGAAGGAAACTTTGAAGGAAAAAAAAAGGCTTATAAAAGTTGGAAGCAAAGACAGGCGGCCTGGGAAGAATACAGGGATGCTGTCTGGGAAGCTAGAGACCAGGTTAAGAAAGATAAGGTCTACTTAAAATTAAATCTGACTAGGAATGTGAAAGATAACAGGAAGGGATTCTATAGATACATAGCAAATAAAAAAACAGATTAGGGACAATATGGTCCCTCTCCGGAAGATATCAGGAGAAATGGCTACCCTGGATTTGGAGAAGGTTGAGGTTCTTAATGACTTCTTTGCCTCGGTCTTCACCAGAAAATGCTCTGACCACACCACCCAAGGCTTGGAAGGCAGATGCAGGGACTGTGAGGATGAAGACCTTGGGCTCACTGTAGGAAAGGATCTAGCTCAAGACCATCTGTCATAGGTTCAGCAGCAGCAGTCATTTTTCTCCTTCTTGGTAGCTGGTGCAGCACTGTGGTTTTAATTTTGTGCCCAGGAGCAGCGTTGATAGCACCAATGTTTTCAGTTCCTGCTTGACAATGTTTTGGTCTGGCCGAGGACTTTGAGTCTCATGCTATGCCAGGCAGGAGGGGGAGCCAGGAGGAAGCAGGGACGGGGCACCTGACACAAACTGACCAAAGAGCTATTCCATGCCACAGCACATCATGCCCAGGATGTAAAATACTGGGGGCAGGAACCCAGAAGTGGCTCTCTCTCTCTCTCGGCTCGGTCGGGCGGTGAGCGGTTGTATCCTTTTCCCTTGTATTTGCCTTGTCATTATTATTATTATTGGCGGTATCAGTAGTGATTTGTATTATGTCTCAGTTACTGGACTGTTCTTATCTCAACCCACGGGAGTTACATTCTTTTGGTTCTTCTCCCCATTTCCCCCCCATCGGGGGGGGGGGGGGGGAGGGAGGGAGAAGCGAATTTTACAGCTTAAACCACGACACCCATCTTAAGAACCTGAATGTACACAAGTCCATGGGACTGGGTGAAATCCATCCACAGGTCCTGAAGGAGCTGGCAAATGAAGTTGCTAAGCCACTGGCCATCCTATTCGAAAAATCATGGCAGTCAGGTGAAGTTCCCAATGACTGGAAAAAGGGCAAGACAACCCCCATTTTCAAGAAGGGGAAAATGGATGAGCCAAGGAACTACAGACCAGTCAGTCTCACCTCTGTGCCTGGCAAACTCTTGGAGCAGATTCTCCTGGAAGGCATGCTAAGGCACTTGAAAGACAACAAGGTGCTTGGTGACAGCCAGCATGGCTTCACTAAGGGGAAATCCTGCCTGACCAATTTGGTGGCCTTCTATGATGGGGCTACAGAACTGATGGACAGGGGTAGAGCAGTTGATGTCATCTACCTGGACTTGTGCAAAGTGTTCGACACTGTCCCACATGACATCCTTGTCTCTAAATTGGAGAGACATCAATTTGATAGGTGGACCACTCGGTGGATAAAGAACTGGCTGGATGGCCACACGCAAAGAATTATGGTCGATGACTCGATGTCCAGCTGGAGACCAGTAAGGAGTGGTGTCCCTCAGGGATCGGTGTTGGGACCGGTCTTGTTCAACACCTTTGTCGGTGACATGGACAGTGGGATTGAGTTTGCCCTCAGCAAGTTTGCCGATGACACCAAGCTGTGTGTTTCGGTTGACATGCTGGAGGGAAGGAATGTCATCCAGAGGGACCTTGACACACTTGTGAGGTGGGCTGATGCCAACCTGATGAAGTTTAAGCATGCCAAGTGCAAGGACCTACACCTGGGTGGGAGCAATCCCAGGCACAGCTACAGGTTGGGCAGAGAAGAGCTTCAGAGCAGCCCTGCGGAGAAGGACTTGGGGGTGTTGGTCAATGAGAAACTGAACATGATCCGGCAGTGTGCTCTTGCAGCCCAGAAAGTCAACAGTATCTTGGGCTGTATCTGAAGGAGCTTTGGCCAGCAGGCCAAGGGAGGTTATTCTGCACCACTTCTCTGCTCTGGTGAGACTCCACTTGGATTATTGCATCCATCTCTAGAGTCCTCAGTGCAAGAGAGATATGAACCTGTTGGACAGGGCCCGGAGGAGGGTCATGAAAATTATCAGAGGGATGGAACACCTCTTCTTATGAAAAAAGGCTGAGAGAGCTGGGGTTGTTCAGCCTGGAAAACAGAAGTCTCCAGGGAGACCTTATTGCAGCCTTTCAGTTCTTAAAAGGGGCCTATAAGAAAGATGGGCAGAGGTATTTTTGCAAGCCCTGTTGCAATAGAACTGCAGTTAATGGTTTTAAACAGAAAGAAGGGAAATTCAGGCTGGACGTAAGGAAAAAATTCCTTACAATGAAGGTGGTGAAATACTGGAATAGGTTGCCCAGAGAGGTGGCGGATGCACCATCTCTGAGGACATTCCAGGCCAAGCTGGATGTGGTTCTGGGCAACCTGATCTAGGCCAAGAAGTCCCTGCTCATTGCAGGGGTGTTGGACTAGATGACCTGTGAAGGTCCCTTCCAACACAAAATATTCTATGATTCTGTGATTCTACAATTCTAGACAATTCACACATTTTGAAATACTTAAATCTTAATACTAATAAAACAAAGAGCACAAATTCGCCATAAGCAATCCTTATGCAAGTAATCCTATTATCTTCCAATAGATATAACAAGTCCTTTAGGGGTCTAATTGAGAACATGCAGATTGCAGAAATGTACCCATGAGTGAGTACAGTTTAGTGACTTTGCTTGTAAGGCTGACAAGATTAATTTTTTTTTTTTTTTATAAAGAATAGATGTGTAATGGTTTCAGTGTGGGGGTATTTTGTTCATGCAAATATAAGCACTAGCATGTTTATGGAAAAATTTATCTATCTAATGTATCAGACGAAGTTCTACAGTGGTCAGAATCAAGGGAAAAGAAGTATATTTCATATGAGTTGAAAAAAATTTATTTTGTTCCAAGAGAATATTGTCAAAATTTTTCTTCTTTTTCCTGACATGAGACTTTCTAAATAGACATTTTTTTATATATAATGCAACCATTTCTCCTACAAACAATTTTAACAGACAGAAAACATTGAAGTGAACACTTTTTATTCTTTCTGTTTAAATATTTTTTGGTAGCTATGTGCTGTACAGAGTAAAAGACACTTTTCAGCATTTAAAGATTCGAGCTGAACTAGCTTCATTTTGTCTGTCTGGTTTTGATTTTGTTCATGGATTTATTGTCAGAGAAATCTTCTCTCTGTTTGGATTGCATAGCCTGAGTCGGATGAATGTTCTTAAGTCATTACAGAGGGATTGCATTTTTCAAGGCAAGAGTATAAATTAAAAAAAAAACATACATTGAATATCCTCTCTATAAAATAAGGAATGGCAAAATAACTCTCATCCTCTGGTATATCCATGTAGGTGTAGACAACAAAGAGATTAATGAAGTGAACTAAAGACCAAAGTACAAACCTTTTCCTAATTGCCATGAGATCACTATGTTTGATATAATATGCACAGCAGAACATTACAAAGCTGTATGCCTTGCATGTGTGAAGCAGAATGACCTTATGGTGGGAGACAAGAATTCCACACCTGGGTATTCTGCAACTGTATGGGACACAATCTCGTCTTTATTGGTTAGTAAAGGCCAAACCAAGAAGAAAACTACCTTTTACTCCATCCAAAGACAGCAGTTTCTGCTTTGTGAAGGACAACAGTGAATTCATCATATGTTGTACAAATCAATTTAAGGCTACTTCATGCGTAATCCTTGTATTATGTTTTTTAAATAATTATTAAAGAGTTAATATCTTTTATTGTATCAGATCATACTCAAAACTAAATAAATGTCGTTAGGAGAAGTGTGAAAACCTCCATGGCACAACTTTTTATGATATTTAGCACCTAAGCAAGTACTATTTCCACATTTATGACTCTGTCCTTGAACTAAACCCAACCTCCATGTTCATTATTTCTGTTCAACCAGTTTTGTAGTCATAAGACAAGTGTTGTCCATTTAGGATGGTTAAAGAAAATAAATTGTCTTCATTAAGACAATTCAGAATGAAGCTGATATTAGGAAAATCATTCTGATTATGACAACAATGAAAGCTATGAACAACTTCCGAGGGTGACTGTGGAATCCCCTTCACCATTATGTATAATTAAGAAAACGATACAAATATTAAAGGGGTGATCTGGGTATGACTATCCTGTCCCCTAAAGAAACATGATCTAGATGACCTCCAGCAGTTTCTTCTAGCCCTATATTTCTACAGTTACAGACAGATTTGCAAAACAGTTCTGTGACTCAGTATTTTTAAATCCCTGTGAACATGTGAAGCTCCTTAGCATGTTCTATGAATTATTTGTTAACAGAATTCATATTCTCTATTTCACCCTATTAATTCAGAGGCCTAATCAGATCCTTTTCTTCCACCAGATCTCTCCACATTTTGCATTTATTTACTGAACACTGGGTTTATTTATCTTTTTCTTTTACATCTCATGACTAAGTAAGTCTGCCATTTTGCAAGTGTGTGTTCTTGCCCTAAGGTCAATTTATCTCTCTGGCTTTGATTCAACAGGAGTTTGTCATGCTACCATTGCTTTCATATTGCATATTTCTCCTGCTTGCATCACATTACTTATGTCCTTAAGATAAGTGCCCTTTGTGGTTTGTTCTGTTCAAATGAAGCAGACAATATGGACAGAATGTAGCATCAGTGTTAGCGGTGGTCGTAAAATGGCTGTAAAAGGTAAAGACAGATCCTCCAAAGGGCTAGAACGATGATGACTTTGTGTTTGCTGGTCATGTTTCAGGACAAGTAAATCTTTGGTTAGTTGCTGGCACTTGTTCACACGTGTGATATTTACATGATTGAAGTTTCTGTGTTTTAGTTTCCTAATCAACAGCCTTCCTGCTCTGTGGAGAATAAGCATTCTGGTTTCTTGATCTTCACTGGTGGATAAACAATTCTTATAACTACACTGCATCTCCCAAACTACAAGTGAGAGCATAAGAATAAAATCTATACCATATGAGTATAAAAATACATATTTCTCCATGCCCTCATTCTTTTTTTGTATGATTGTCTTTATGAATTTAAAGAAGCTTTCTCTCTGGAACAAATACAAATTGAAATCATTCATGATTGTAATGATAGAATAACTATTATAAAATTCCTCAAAAACCTTTAATTCGAGCTATACTTTCCAAACTTTTTAATTTGACATAAGCATTCTAGGATAAATTTTGAACTTCCTTATGCCAGTTCATGGAAAAAATATTTTAGTGAAATTAATAATGATGAATACTTATATAATTCAGAAGATAACAATCCTAGATGACTCTTCATTTCAACATAAATTGTATAGGTACAAACACTCTTGCATACATAAAATTAGTTTATTGTATTTTAAAAGCTTTTAGTCCAAAATATAGTTAATCTTCCAAAACTGTGAGGAAAATCAAAACATGTGAAAGCAAAATCACAAGATAGACAGTAATTATATATTTTTTTTTATTATTTTGCACAAAGTAATACTTCTGTAGCCCTAGAGACTAGTATAGTTTTGTTATTTAAATGTTAAGGCATTAGCATCAGTAGCATAGTCCGCCTTGGTAATATTCTTTAAAATGCATGGTGTGCTTACACAAAATTATAAATAACAATCTTCCAACAATAGCAAGACTAGGAATGGATCATTAGCTGTATTACAATGTACAAGTCTAAATCTACTCTGAGAAAAAGTACTGGAATATTAATCTTCTTGAGCAACCTAACCAACCAAGCATTGGTGTTTTTCTAATGATACTGGGATAAGTTCAGACCAAAAAGAAAAACAGATCTTCTTCTGTTTGGTTTTTTTTTTTTTTTTTTTTTTTTATTGC
Organism: Myiopsitta monachus; assembly: GCA_017639245.1. Lineage (NCBI taxonomy): Eukaryota > Metazoa > Chordata > Aves > Psittaciformes > Psittacidae > Myiopsitta > Myiopsitta monachus. The sequence continues at coordinate 58,964,424 of CM029918.1, read as the reverse complement.
TATATTAAGCAAATATATTCAAAGAAAATCTGATTGCAATCACTGACATTTTAGAAATACAATTTTCCTATTAGCAAAGTAACCTGCTGTTGCCAGCAGCTATCAGAAAAGGAAGCGTCATAGTTACATAGGTTTCAGGCTTGTTATTTATTTCCTAAAGAATACCATCTAGTGCAATTTCATGTCAGGGATAATATAACTGATATGTCAATATAGTACTGAACTTCAGAGATTCATTTGGAATTTTTTACAGTGATGTAGCTTTACATTTTCAGACATCTGGTCATTACTCCATTTTAAAGCTCACAATGGTTTAAAGTGTTAATCAGTGAATCATAAAAACAAAGACATTGCAGACAGACCTGATTGAATACTTTGTGTTGAAATATTTTTTTTTAAGATATGACTTCAAGAATTTTTTTTTCTTTTACTTTGGTCACTATCTTCTTCAGGCTTTCAATGGAAAAAAACAGGTTTTATTCTCTCATTTTCCCCAAAAGTTTTTAATTGTCCTTGTCATGGGTTCAGCAGTAGCAGTCATTTTTTCTATTTCTTGGTAGCTGGTGTAGTGTTGTGGTTTTGATTTTCAGCCTGGGAACAGCGCTGATAACACCAGTGTTTTCAGTTACTGCTTGCTAATGTTTTGGTCTGACCAAGGACTTTCTGAGTCTCATGCTCTGCCAGGGAGGAGGGGAGCCGGGAGGAAGCAGAGACAGGACACCTGACCCAAACTGAACAAAGAGGTTATTCCATACCACAGCACGTCATGTCCAGGATGTGAAAACGGAGAGCAGAGACCTAGAAGAGTGTGGTGATGCAGTGGGTGGAGGTTTGCTGCTGGGGGGTGCACTGGCTGGGTCGGGCTTGGTGAGCAGTTGTATTCTCTTTCCTTGTATTTCTCTTGTATTATTACTGGTGGTAGCAGTAGTGATTTGTGTTATACCTTAGTTACTAAACTGTTCTTATCTCAACCTGTGCGAGTTGCATTCTTTTAATTCTCCTCCCCATTCCCCCGGGACAGGGGGAAGTAAGAGGGAAGTGAGTGAGTGAGAAAACTGGCTTAAACCATGACAGTTCCCTAAAAACAAAGTGGTTTTTTTTTTAATAATCTGATCTGCATCTTTTGAGAAGAGTCACAAAACCTATTTTTTTTTCTATGAACGTTTTTGTGCTTATGCATATTTTTCAGAGTTTTTAATTCCATCCCCCCCCCCCCGAAGATCTTCCTTGACAATTGAAAAAAAAAAGAAATGGTTAGAGATTTATTCTTTAGTGATGTAAAAGTAATTAGGATTTTAAAAACAGTTCTAAACATCTTATAGAAGCACAACAGCTCTATAACACACTATTCTTTGCAGATATATCTGAACAATGCTTATGCTCACTGATTGCCTTACTAAAGACAATAGGAGAACTCTGGGAACATTAGAGAGAAAAAGCTAGTGATGAGACAATGGAAAAAAAGGCATATGTTGGTTCAAACCAATCATTGTAAAATAAAATGTATCTGTTTATTTTGAATCAGTTAAACTCAATTACTAAATGAGGCATAGTGGGGAAAGTCAGTCACTCGAGTGATTCAATTTTTTAAAAATACTGGAAACAGTAAGAGGAAAATATGGTATACAAGGATTTTTAAAGTGAAGAAGGAATAACAGGAGATGAGAGAGAGGATACTCAAAAGTGACCTTTCACTGGAGCAGGTGGCTAAATAAGAGATCCAGCATTATCTCATGTCTTACTGTCTTTGTGTCTTCCAATTTTGACTACAGGAACAAGCTGCCTTTACAATGAAAGAGAGATTTGGTTTCAGTTTTTCCTACCTTGCTTTGGCTAGTGCCCTACATGTGACAGTGACTTACAGAATCATAGAGTGCATAGAATGGTTAAGCTTGGAAAGGACTTTTAAGATCACCTAGTTCCAGCCCCTCTGCCATGGGCAGGGACACCTCCCACTAGACCTTGTTGCTCAAAGTCCCATCCAACATGGCCTTGTACACTGCCAGGGATGGAGTATTCCCAACTTCTGTGGGCAGGCTGTTCCAGTGACTCACCACTCTCACAGTAAATAATTTCTTCTTTATATCTAACCTGTATCTCCCTTGTTTTAGTTTACCAGAAAGGCTAAGAAAGGGCTCATTTAGCTATGATGCCTAATGGCTCATATCAGCATGCTTTAAAAGTCCAGAAAGGATGGAGAACAAAAATAAGCAGCAGCAGAAATATGCTGAAGGAGGAAAAAAAAAAAAAAAACCTCAATTATTTTCCAAAGAAAAGAAACAAATACTTCCCAGATATTCTCCTAGCTGCATGCCAAAAACATATTTGAAATGTTAAACTATTGTTACTATTTGGAAAGCATGAAAATTGCAAAAGCTGCAAGCTGAAAATGCTACAGATAACAGAGAATAGCAATTTAGTAGATTTTCACTCCTTCTACTAATAACTGACAAAGGAAGCTTTGATCAAGCAGATTCTGTTGACAGAGACTTTCCACAGCAGACAGAAGCTCTTATCTTCAAGCTATGAAACACAAAAAATGTTCATAAAGATCACTTTGAATGCCATTTTCTCCATATTATGTAGGTTTAGGGATTACTGAGCACAAAAAGGTGTGTGATGAAAGATACAAGACTTGGAAGATATTCTAGTGCACAGTAATTCACTGCAGTTATTACCATTAAATTCCACATTCTTCCAGTAAACATTGTTCCCTATTTAGCAGATGTGTCAATGGTTCTAGCAATTTTCATAAGCAAAACTTCTGCTCTAACAAGTGGATTAACCTTAAAACAACACAGGCTTTCAGCATTAGCTACAATAGTTCTTTCTCCTCTTAAACCCAAGTTCTGCCTCTGGGATACCACAAATTATTTAGCATGAATTTCATTATCTTGCAAAGTAGAGAGTGAGTGTTGCTGGGTAGAAGTACTTGAAGAGTGTGTTGCCTTATTTGCATTTTCAGAGCATCTTGGTAAAACAATTAAAACAGCTTTTATTTTAATCACTTGTTACTGTATTCAGTGCTTTTCCCAACACCATAAAATTCTTTAACTAACCTTTCAGTATTGAGTATCCCATTATAATTTTACAGTTGGCCTTCCAAAAATATTAAAGAAACTGACAAGGTTATGAATCACTGATTATTTGCCTCTCTATGGACTAATCTATCAAAAACATTGAGACCAGATCTTTATCTAAATGGCGGATGTTGGATCAAATTCAGTAGTAAAATAAATGTGAGAGCTTGTGGTTACCTAACACACATATCCATACTGTTCCTACAGCTGAGATTTAATTGCTCCTAAATCATTGCAGTTTTCAGACCACTGTATTAAAGCTAAATCAGTAATCCTACATGAATCTGCAGCCCACTGTATGGGTATGTCATTCTGAATCAATACCAGCCCAGAGGACTCTTCACTGGCTTACACATGGTGATACCCACTGAAAACCAGGGTATACCTCATAACTTATCTTTCAGGCTTAGGTACCTAAATCAGGATTGCTTCACGCATGTTGTCAGCCTTACAACAAACTACAGTTTGTCACTCAACACCTTATGAAATACACTATGGATATAACAGTTATCCTTAAGGAATGGACCTGCTTAGGAAAGCAGGTCTGTTTTATTTTGTGTGACCTCAGCCTGTAGCTGATGACTGCAACATTTTTTCCACTGCCAGAGATCATTCAATTTCATCTCTTTTCAGACCTAAACAATCAAAATGATACTGATAAGAAAAAATATCCAGCTGCCCCTCCCCCCTCCCTTTTTTGATCTTACTGTATTTTGGTCTCTTCATCACTTCAGTTTTGTTGATATTGTCATTCAGTGGTCATTCATAAAAGTATTAGCTGTTTCAAAGTTTTATTTGATTTTCATCTAAGCAATGCCAATAATTCAACTGATAATTGCTTTGAGTGTTCATTTCTCTACCAATTCACAGACAATCAGATTCACTCCCACATTGAGACTCAGCTATCATCAGTCACCTTAGCCTATCAAAACAGTCAATCCATCTAATGGGAATACGCAAAAAAACCTGGGGTCAGAAAAGAGCTCTTTCTACTTGATAGCTACAAGGAGTATTCTATTACTATACATTGCAGCATCAGGTGTGTGTGTTTACAGTATAGGTCAAAAAAATATTTTTTGTTCTATCCTCATTTGTTAAACCACCTGGAAATCCTTGACTGTTTTCCTCTGTTTCTACTAGGTGGTTTTGGGGGTGCTTATTTAGAATTAATACATTTGTGTGGGTTAAAGAAAATGACCAATAAGTACTGCTACCTGAGTGGCAGTAATTCTTGATATGAAACAAAAATTACCTTTTTCTTCATTGAGACAGGCTGTAGGAGGTCCAGAGAGAACAGCATATGGAAAACTAATGAAATTTCCTTTTAACTGTCTGGATCTGATTCAAAAACTTGAATTTAAGAAAAAGAAATTTATCAGCTGTCGTGCTTTTAGTGAAGCTCAAATTCATAGAAAAAAAAAAAAAAGTTGTCATTTTATGTTAATTAATCATAGTTTAACTTTTAAGTCAAAGTATCACCTCTGGCATTGGCCATATATATGTGGGAGTATATTGTGTTCCTCAGAAGGAACAGTCCCTGTCCTTTCTTCCATATTCTTTTCTCTACAGTGTGCCTTTTCAAGTAATAGTGAAAAGAATATTAAGCCTCAAAAGCTAAAACCAGCGAACACTGGGGGAAAGTGGAAGCAATTCTACAAAAAAAAATTATGTGATTATTGGATTTCCAGGAAGGAGTCATCAGGTTCTTCCTGCCTGCTGATTCTAAACCTGCTTACAAGATGTCCAATGTGATAGTCAAGTCACTTCATCTGCAGGTCTGTGAAGTTAGTACAGTCAACAGAAGCTAACCCCTGCGTTCACCTTCCTAAAATTACTCTACTTTTTCACTAGCTCCAGAAAGGATTACCACGTTCCCAGAATACAGGCCTTCATGTCTTTTTTCATGTAAGCCCATTTGTCCCTTTTTAGCTATAGGCCTTTCTTCTTATATTCCTTAAAGTTGATAGTAAAAATGCGTTAGTGGATAACAGATGTGCACATGCACATTGCATTGAATTCATGGCAGATTTAGAGCACATTCTCAAAACTTTTGTTTTTTCTGATTTTATGGAGTGAACACCTGCCTTTTTTTAAATAGGAATATGGTTAAGAAGGAAAGAGCTTGCTATGCATGCATCTTGGTTCGTTTCTGCTTATATTTTTATAGCAAAATTACTTTTGGATGCCTGTTTTATCCCCTTTGTATGAATAATTTATATATGTGTCAAATATACATATTAATTCTCTCTGAACCAACTGATTCACTTAAGACAGTTCAGACATATATTACTTTTTGGAGATGTCTAATTTCAACTTTGCAATGTTTTACAAATGAATTTTCATGACTGGAAAATCTGTTGTACCACTTTCAAATGTGACAATCATGCATGGGAAGGAGGACTGCATTGTGGTGCGTTTTAGAGACATTAGTAAAATAATTCAGTAAGTTTCTACTGCCAGACCTGACCCCCTGACTCCAGTCCCACTGGCATCAATGAGATTTTTTGTCAGTAATTTCATGAGGCTCCTATTGGGAAGAAATAAAATCTCAGAAAGATAGCAAGATTCCCAACTTAGATGCTTGAAGTAGCTACTATCTAAGTAGCTAGGCTTAAAGAATAATGAAAGAATCATTAGGAGGCATATATTTCAATGGTGGAATTTTTACAAAAGGTATAAACCATGAAAGGCTAAATAGATGTATTACAAAAATGGAAATTATATGGTAGTCTTTGCTTAACTACATACCTCCTGTACAACCAACATCAACATGTAAGCCAAAATTCCCTGCAACAAGTTGTACAGCAACTTTAGTGGGTTTGATGAAGGAATCACTTGATGAGATTTGTGTGTTGCAGGACAAACTTGATCACAACAAGCCTATCTAGTCTTAGACTCTATGAATAAAATTGCTTTAACGAGCTGGTTACAAAGCCAGCTTAACCCTTGTTCGTATTGCTATCATGATGCAAAGCAGACAAAACCTATTGGTGAATTTGAGCCTTAAATTTGCTGTTGTTCTTGTACTCATGTAATATTGCTAACTGTGTAGTTTCATGTATGTTTGAATGTCCCAGCTGAGCCTAAAACTCTGAAAAAAACGAGAGTTTTATATGAGAACAACTCTATGTTGTCCATGTTACTGGTGATACAACTGTTGTCACTAGAGTGATCTTTTTTCTTTCAATGATATTAAAAAAAAAAAAAAAAAGCAGAAGGATTCACAGAGGGAAACTCAAACTAATTGAGTGTTCCCAAAGGAAAAGAAAAACAAAATCCTGCTTATTATCCGAATTCAGGCCCTAATTAGAACTGACAAGCCTTCTAAAAAAGATATAGACAAAAAAAAATTAAAAAAGGAGGTATATTGGAAAGCAAATGATGTCTTTTCTGAATATGGACATCAAGTCTGCATGCTTCATTCCATAAACTGCATGAATACCTTTGCTTTGTGTTTCCATGGATTTTTTTATTCTCTAAGTTGAAACAAAACCAAAACGAACCCACAAAATTGTTAGTCTTATAAATTTTCACTACATCTTTGTGTAGTTTTCTTCTGCATCTTACTTAGTTAAAACTAATATAGACCATACGCCTAGTGACAATAACCTATGTGTTGACATTGACTTTCATCAGTATGTGCTTTAGCAAAAAAGTGGAATGAGAAAGAACGTTGCATTAATTAGCTAATTTGTATAATATTTTGAAGATATAAAGTACAATATATGTGCAGAATATTATTATTTTTTATTATATCATCTGCTGTGACCATTTCTTCCATGAGCCTATTCAATTACAAAGGCATAATAGAGGATTGCATGAGACATAATTACTTATTTTATGATCATTTACATTTTTTTCTCATGTGGTTTGGCTAAAATTAACACTGGGATATCTAATTTATGACAATCCCCATGAGAAAATCTCTAAACAATTTTTAAAAAAGAAATAGAGCAGCTTGATATTGAAAATAAATTCACTGGTCATCCAGTTTCCATTCCTCTTCAGCTGTCATGTTGAGATCCACCTAAAGGTCCCCCTTCCTTGCTGTGCATCTATACCTAGGATGGAAATATGAACTGAGGTGACTAAGTATTTTGATGGATTGTAAGTCTAGATCATTATGTCTGCTCTGAACACCTGATTGGTATGTAGATAAGTAGAGAAACAGATATGAAAAGCAGATGACAAATTCAGTGTAATGCACAAATACATATCTTAAATAAGCAATTTACTTAGAGGATATTTACAATTGTTACAAATAGGGTTCATAACAATTTTTGTAACAAGAAATCCTTTTTCCAAAAATTCTCCATCAGATACTGAGAACGCTTATGAACAACAGAAAATACCTCTTCTCCCTTATTATGAAATATGATTCTATTCTAAGAAATACTATAAATAACATATTAACAAGATCATTTATATTTCCTCTCCCTTTTTGAGATATTCAAGCAGACTTTATTTCAATATCTTCAAATTTCTACAAAGCTGCCGCACTGTGCTTTAGTATCCTGCTTGGAATGAAGCCTTTTTACAAAAAGATTGTGTGGTATTCTTTGTTTACAAACAAAATATGCAGTGTGACAAAAAGATGGAATGGAGGAAGAATTCATCTTTATGTTGCTCAGCAGGCAGTAAATAAAAACATAATAGTATTTCTGATTTACAACATTAGGAGAAGTTGAAATGAGCACATTTATTTAAAGAACAGCTTTCATATACTGGATTGTCTTTGACAGCACCATTTTAATTTTTTCCTAATAAAAATGAGTACTAACAGTTAATTGTCAGCAGCAGTCAAGTACCCAGACCATTTTTTCCTCTTTGTCCATTTCACTTTATTCTACAGTCGGTTTTCATAACATGATAATTGCAGTAGCTTGTCACTGGTAAAAGACTATGTTTTCATCATGAAAAGAGAAATCCAACAGAGATGAACTGTGAAGAAAAGCATAGAGAAAAACACAGATCATCCATCTCTAATATTTGTAATAACGCTAGCAATTTTAAAAATATATATTCTTGTTTTCATGTAGAAGGGATTTTTTATCAGTCAGTACTTACAGATCTGTTTGTTATAAAACATCTTTTTAACTGCTTACTAAATAAGCATTAAATCCCTGCCCTCCTAAATAGACCCAGAAATGCGTCATGGTTTTGCTTTTTCATCTTGCTTTGCCAGCCTAAATAACCTTCTTGCTGTATAAGACAGAAAGAGGTCAGACTGAAATGCTGGCAGTTCCCTGTGTCCTGCAGGTAGAAACATCGCACACTGAAATGGGAAAACAGAAATGTGAAATGTTCATATTTTAGTTTAAATATATAGTAGTCTGAAATCAAAAATTGCTTGCAACAATGGACTGTCTTGTTGATTAACTGAAGAATCAAATATATTCATGTTAAATGCTTGAAGGAGAAGGAAGAGAAAGCAATTACTAACTGGTAAAAAAAAAAAAAAATCCAAAATCCAACCATATTAAAAATCTGTTCTGAAAGCTGGGAGGGGAAATAAAAAAAAAAAAGAAACCCAACTGAAAAGCTTTGGCATAAATCTCTCCTGAAAACTGTAGATGCAAACTGAAGCTTACCAAGAAAAGTAATGAAAAGCTTATCTTCATAATATAGCGCTTTTGTACTTTCCTGAACATGAGGCTTACCTGCTATATTGTTTACCCAAGAACCTACATGCTCTCCAGAGTCCCTTAATTTCTGGCTCTTCCCTTAAATTCTCTGGTACAGCTTGTGCATGCTAGCCCCTCTGCTGCAACACCTCTCTTGTTCCTTCTAAAGTCCTCAGTAATTTAAAGCAGAACACCAGCTCTGTGGGTGATCACTTACTTATTATCAATGTCTTTAGGGGCATGTGGTGGTGGTGAATGTGCAGGAGTTTCGAAAATAATATTTCTCTGTACCGTCCTTCAGAACTCACCCAATACACAGCTTCAAATCCTGTTTACATATTCACCAAAAGTATAACCACCATTTTCATGCTCCTCATGTTCCTTTGTACTTTCTTCTTTCTTTTGCAAAACTGTTAATAGATGGGTAGTTATATTCTATTCTTACAAACAAGAACATCTGTCTTATCGTAAATATTGGAGATTTATTTCATAGAATCATAAATGGTTATGGTTGGAAAGGACATTAAGACCATCTATTTCCAACTGCCATGCCATGGGAAGGGACAAATCCCAGTAGACCAGGTTGCTCAAAGACCCATCCAGCCTGGTCTTGAACACTGCCAGGGATGGAGCATTCACAACTTCCTTGGGCAACCTGTTTCAGCCTTACCTTCCTCACAATATGGAATTTCTTCCTTATGTCTAACATAAATCTCCCCTGTTTAAGTTTGAACCCATTACCTCTTCCTGTATCTCTAGTCCCTGAGTCATCCTTGCAGGCCTCCTTCAGATACTGGAAGGCTGCTATGTGGTCTCCATGCAGCCTCAACTTTCTCAGCCTGTCTTCTATGGGAGGTGCTCCAGTCCCCTGATCATCCTTGTGACCCTCCTCTGGACTTGCTCCAGCAGCTCCACATCCTTCTGATGTGGAGGACACCAGAACTGTGCACAATACTTCAAGTAAGGTCTCATGAGAGCTGGATAGAAGGGCAGGATCACCTCCCTCAACCTGTTGGTCACGCTCCTTTTGATGCAGCCCAGGATACGGTTGGCTTTCTGGGCTGCAGGTGCACACTGCCAGCTCATGTTAAGTTTCTCATGGACCAGCACTCCCAAGTCCTGTAACTGGTAATACTTTCATGAGTTGCAAGTTCTAGAGAAGATGCAATTACTGGTCCTGCATTACAGGCAGCCTGAATTCAGCCTCAACTTAGGTTGCAAACAAATCCCTTCAGCCCTTGCTACAAAGGATGCCAGAGACCCTTTAGGACTTCAAGGCCATTTTGGCCTAATATTGTGTTATGTCCATAAGAGTGTAAGGTAAAGGTGAATGGGCTAGACTTCTCTGGGCAATTAATGGCAACTGCCAAGGTTTTCCTTTCAAAAGTCTTATTTGCCATGATATGGGACATAGGGAACTCATGTTTGCCAGCTAAGGGTGCACTTTGTTAGAAAAGGAAAACTTCTTGTGTGTTTATGATGCAGCAATGTCAGTGTGTCTGCTTGCCAAGTGATTGTAGTACGTTCGACCCTGTTTACCCTGTTCCCTCACTTCTCTCCAAACCCTGCATAGTGCACAGGTAAAAACACATATCAAGGCACCAATCTAGCCTTGACTTTCCTCCAGAAAGAACCAGAACTCAGTGTATGAGACCTGACTGCTACCTTCTGGAAGGTTTGGACCTGTGGTTAATGCTTGACTGACAGTGTGCACACACACAGGCAAAAGCAGATAAAATCTCCAAGACTACATGGAGCGTTTGTGGCAAAACTTATCTCTTCTAAAAGATTTGGGTCTCTGTTCTCAAAGCCCATTGTCTCCATTGTACATTCTTTCCAGACACTGTGCATATCTATGACAAATGGTTCTGACTGTGTTTGATTTGAACATTGACTGACCAGTACAAGCTTGGCAGGGGGTAAGGTTGGAGGGGGCAACAGAAGGGTAGAGGAGCAAATATGCAATTTAAAAAAACTTTTGCCATAAAACGCATCATAATTTTCAAGCAAAAAGGCCGTCTTCATTTTCTAAATGGGCCTTTTAAAATCATAGGCAATAATGGGAGAATAAGTCTATTATTCATTTATAAGGGAATTAGCATTACAAAGCTGCTTAATGTGAGAGTTCAGAAAGCTCTGATTAATAAATTAATCCTTATATTTTATAATAGGCCTCATTTTTTGTGAATAATTTCTATAAGAAACTGGTTTAACAATCTCAGTGCTTTTCTTCAGAAAATTTAACTCTTTATGAGCTACCCAGAGCAGAGACCAAGATGAATTTCATGTTGTCTAGATGGGTGGAAATCAATGTGCCTTTCGAGCACTAATAGCACTGTGCAGGTGAAAAGCTGGAGATAGGATTACAGAGCTCCACTGGTGGCCATGAAGCACATGACGATACATCACACTGACGCTAACAGCCAAGTAGCATAATTTAAATTAATCAGAAAAGTAATCAATATAAAGGGAAAAAAAATAGCCTGAATAGAAAAATATATTAAAAAAACAATAATAAAATCAAAACTCTATAAATCCCTTTCATAATTGTTTCATCTGTAAGTTGTTTTTTAGTGTGGACACAGTCTCTTAAACCTCCCTGTTCTTTCCTAGATAGACTCTATAGTACAATTAAAACTCTGTTCTTCTGAAAAAGATCTACTTCAGGTGAAACACTTTCCATATCTACTCATTGCTCTGCTGCCTTCTGAAGTCAAGCACGGCATCATTCTCAATCTCCTTTTCTCAAAAAAAAACCCTTTTATTCTGTCTTCTTTTTTAAGCTTCAGTGAATCAGAACTTTTTATCTGAATAACCCATAAAAGAGGTTTATTCAGGCTTATTTTATTAGCAGTATTGTTCCTACATAGATGCATGTAATGCCATTTGATGTATGGCATCATTCTGTCTATTTCTGTATTAACAATTGTATATAGTAGCCTTTCTCTTTTTACAAGAAGACACTAATGAAACCAGCACTTTCTGATTCCATTCCTCTTTCCCCCAATAATTGACCTCTGCTGCTGCTATTTCTTTCCATGCAGGTCTAATGGGAATGGACAAATCTTTCTGATTACTTTTGGAGGGTCAGAATGGATGCTTACAATAGGAATCTTGTGATAAAAAGTCACACGGAAGCAGAGAATGGTGATTTCTGCACAGACACACCATGCACCATACAATGCTTGATGTGACTTACTCCAGTTTTCTTTCAAAAGTGTTGGAAAGAGGGATAATGATGTAGTAATATAACAAGGAAGGCAGAAAAAGGAAAATAATGATGACTGGTAGTTTCACCTTGAACACTGTGAATGCCGCTTTTACTGAGATTTTCAAAATACTCACAGTAGCAGTTTGACTGGGCAATAGGAAAAAAAGTCCTGATAGGCACCTGCTGACCTCCTCAGTTTAGGAGTCTCAGACATTGGGTTTGTGTCTTTCCTATTGAATAATGCAAATAGTTTCCTTCTCCAGTCTGCTGCCTACGTGTCAACAGCAGAACAACTAAAAACCTTTATTTTGGTTGTCAGAGCAATGCAGTCTTGTTTCTGGTATCAGTGACCTTTGCTCCTTCACTAGTGGTCTCTTTTGGTACATTCAGCCTTGTTTGTTCTCATCACACTGTTATTTTGGAAATCTAAGAGGCAATGAACTGCTTTGTTAAATGGCACAGGACAGCAGGGGAGGAGGAAAATCATTGAACGCAAAAATAACAGAATGCATCTGGACTGCATAGAAGTTCTTCCAAATTACTCTTACTTCAAATGCAAGCCAGAAGCAGCAGAACTTTAAAAGAAAAGCATTTGACAGTTTACATTCCCTAATAAGTCTCATATTGCAGAACAGAGGGGAATACACTTTTAGAAAACTGTTCCTAATTCATGTTTTATTTCGAATTAATGATGCAAACAGGAAAACAGAAACTCCATTACTTATCTGTATTAGAATTCTTCCATCAAAGAGCCTTCAGTTTGAATTTTATTTTGTGATTTCTACAGCTATTATTTTGATTTAATTTATGATTTATATCTTTATTATTTCGGTTTAATTTGTGGTTTCTTGTTGCCCAGAGTGTTTTAGAAAGAGCTGTGAAAACTTGGTGGGATCTATTTGGCAAAGTAAGACTGTCTTCACAAAAAAAATTAATAAAATTTGCCAATCTCATGAGCCTAAGGATTATATCATTTAAATCTTTCTCTTATGCTCAGTGAAAAAAAAAAAAAAAAGAAAAGCCCTTAGAAATTACTTCTTTGGCACTCAGTGCAAGCCTCCATTTAATTGTTCTTCCCTTTGGCATTGCTGTAGCTTACAAGGAATTTTAAAAAATCCACTTCCACAAGTCCCTTTAAGGTGCTATCCATATTCTTGTCCATTCCTACTGAATCCTTTACTTTAATTGTTCTTCACCTCATTATACACACAGAAGCCACTTTTCTCTTCCAGCCCAAGCCTAGCCACAAAGCAGAGATCAGGTGGCAGTTGTCACCTTATCATCTTGGAAGCAAGGTTAGTTCTCATATTTGAAAGCATGATAACTTTAGCACTGCATAGATGTTTGCTTTATGCACATTTGTGTATCTGTTTGTTTCTATATGACTATGTTTTCCGGCCTTCACTATGAATCTACAGGCAAAACCAGCAGAAAGCCCTGAGATTTGAGGACATCAATTTCCTGGAGTTCAGCAGCCAACTGCTAATTGTGAATTTATTCAAAAGAGATTAATTACATTAACATTTATATTTTAATCACTGTTCAAAATTCTAGCATAACAGCATTTCTGTCTTAGTATTGATTTAAGTTCTACTTATTGTCTTTATTTTTATTCTGTGTGTCATTTGTTCTTTAGACCCAGAAGACATGTTCTCATGTGTTGACTATTTAACACTGAAGCATTTCATCAAAGACTAGCCAGGGCTCACAGTCATAAAACAAAAGGTAGAGCCTGATAGAATGACATTGATTCTCTGTCCTTTCCCAAAGACAGGCAACAAATTAAAAACAATAAAGTATAAGTTGAAGCATACAGTGTTTTATTTCTGGTTAGCTAGGGAGAGTGATACTGGAGCCACAGGCAGGTCTATTAATCTCATCTGGCCAGATATGAAACTCCATGTATAGCAGCACTTCATCCAGCTTTTGTTTTCTTTTGCTTTGCTTTGTGGCCTTACTGTGAAATTCATCATTACAATAAAAATGAGAAAATGAAAAAAGAAATATTGGTGCTGTTCAAAATTATGTCCATAAAACATGTAAACTTTTTGAACACTACATGCATATTAAAAAAAACTTGCACATACACTGACATATTAAAAATTCTACTTTGTAGTCCTGCTTTATTTTGAATATTACATTTGTAGTTACACTTTTTTCTAAGAATGAGGACAATAAATAAAAAAGGATACAAAGGTAACCAAGTGCAACCTTTCTAATTCCTGCTTTCCAGGTTACCCAGGGTCCTGATCAGCCATTGCTGTCAACTACAGATGCCTCAGAGCAGCTTCATCTGCAGTTCCTTTTTGCAGCATGGAGCATTGTCACACTCTTGTATATATACTATACTGATGCAGACATTCACTGTCTGTATCATAGCTTGGTGGAACTAAGAGAAAGGGTGCTGTCCTGGTCTTCTGTCAGACTGCATTACAATTTAGCCTGAGGCCTGAAAACCTACCAACAGCAGATATCACTTAAAAGCTTACTTGGAAGTTAAACTTCTGAACTTGCCCAACTTGTGTTAAGAATTAATCTAATACAAAGCCCAAGGCTGTGAGAACAAGCAAGTACACTGTTTCTATTTTTCTCTCACCATCAAGAAGAGTTTAGCTTATAATCTTATTTAAAGTGTTGCCTGTGACTACCCACGTGCTTAACAAGATCATCACACTGTAGATTCCAGATCAAATAGCATCCAACAAATATACTGCAGTACCTGTCTCTCATGACTAATAGTGTATCCCCTAAAAATTCAACACATGATTAGGCAAATCAAAAGCACTACCAGAAACAAAAAGAAAGTGAGGAACATTCTCTAAAAGCAATATATTTAAATACAATCCCCAAAGCAGTCCTTACAAAATAAGCACTGTAGTTTCATAACCAGTACATGAAAAAAACTAAGGCAGCAGAATACAGTTTTGTAAAGACATAATTGGAAGGGCAATAGGATGGTTCGACTCTCCTCTGAGATTTCTCAGTGTTTCCTGCAGTCATAAAAAGGCTCACAATGAAGATGAAATAGTGAAGAGGAAGGAACGTTTTCTTAGGAGAATGATTTCATATATTTTAAATTCTGAAAGCTCCTTAAGCTGTTCAATTCTAGAACCCAGTCAGAAGACATGTCAGAAGGAGTTTTATTGTATATACAATCTCTCTCTATGTCCTTGATAGAGGATTTGCAGCTGAATATGCTAGAAAAATGAGTAATGATTTAATTGGGCCTTGTTTTTTAGCAGGATTATTAACCTTTTTATGTGCTAGTCTTCTGTATTAATACACCTTACTAATTACTTTTATATTCACTGTAAGTGAATCTTTTTGTAAATTTCTCATCCAGTAAATTTTCAATATGGAATATTTCTTCCAGCGAAAAACTGGTTACCTTTCCTCATAGTAGAAAATGTAACACCGTGGTAATGGTAATAGGTTATCCTGAATGATGGAAAGTATTAAGCATTTGAAACAGTAAGTCTAAACATGTTTTGTAGTCATATTTTTCATGCATATGTTACATGTTTTTTCAAAAGCTTCAAAAGAGTTAAAAAATACAGAATACAAGCTCTGAGCTTGAAATCTACTGCAGGGTATCTTTAAGACCTTTCAAAAGCTACTGTGTGTAAATTACTAAGAGTATGATTAGATGAATAGAAAATGCACTTAAAAAAATGTGTAGGTGCTTGCAAAAAGAAATCTGGAGGCACAAGGAATGCCAAACTGAAATTGCAGGAGACTTAAAATGGTAGTTCCCTCTCCATTAATCTCCCGAAAGCCAGTGATAGCCACTTATGTCAGTGTCAGTATTGTAAACTTCAAGCTTTTAAAGTTCATGAGTCAGCCAAAAAGAAGTCCCATCATTGACCTAAAAAATTAGGTTAAATAAAGTTGAGTGGCTCATCCATCCTTTTCCACCTTCCCCTCTGTAAACTGTTTGTTTTCAGAAACTCTTTTTCTAACTGGAGACCAGAAAGCTGTGCATTCTTTAAATGCAAACTAAGAAGTCTCTTGGCACCCCATTAAGTGTCAGCCACATGAATCAGGAAAAAAACACTATATAGTGTAGTCTTCGTGATTAAAACAGTTGCTATTTCAAATGTTATATATAAAAAAAAGTTAAAAGATCTCATGGCTGCGAATGTTCAGTTTGGCACCAAAAATAAAGGTGGTTTAATAGATACCAACAGTCATTTTCTCCGTTTCAGAAAGAGTGTTAGAAAAGTACCTGAAATGTAGGAAGTCCTTCTAAAGTCAGAAAGGGCTCATATGTTGCAATTACATGAAGAACATCTGCAGTTACTCTTACTCATTTTTCAGCTTTTAAAGTGAATTATGGTGGACTTTGTGAACATTCCTCCACCTCTTTATTTAGTATGTAACATTAATATCATTTTGGGATTTCTCTTATTCACTTTTTCAGTAGCATATGCAAGAATAGTTAGTGAAGGCAGTTCAGCTTAGTCATCACAGAAATTGTAACTGAAATAATTAGCCAGGTGATCCAGTACCTGAAAGCCCAAAGACTCAGCTTTCTTAGCTACTAAAAAGATTTCTAAATGCCTGGAATGAGGCACACTGGAGGAGCATTTGAGAAAACTTTTCCTATCATTAACAGTTAAAGAAATGTTTCATATTTTGTCCTGATGATTAAAAAAACAAACAAACAAACAAACTAAAAAAATAGCAGAAGGAGAGAAGGAGTACCTGAGGCTGTTATTCTTATTGCTTTTTGTTATTTGACTGTGGGCTATAACACATCCTGTCATCAAATGGAATTGATGATTAGGAGGTTTCGTTCATGATAAACCTGCTGATGAATGGAGCAGGTAATTTAGTACCAGCAGATACAGATAAGGCTAATGTACTCAATGCCCACTCTTCTTTGGGTTTTACCACTGAAGTTTCCTAGGCCTTTGCTCCTGGGAAAGGAGCAGAAGAGTTTCTAGCAGTGGAAGAGAACAGAGCCATGTGTCCCTTCAGAAATTCCTATGTGACACTCCGAAGGTGCTGAGAGGTCTCGTCAATAACATTATGAATCTGCTTTCAATCATTTTTGAAAGACTGTGGAGATCAGAGAATGTCCTAGTGACCAAAAAAAGCAGATGTTCTACCCATATTCACAAAAGTCTAAAAAAATAATAAAAGGAATTTCTAGCCAGCCAGCTTCACCTCAGGTCCTGGAGAAATCATCTGGGAAATCCTCTTGGACACCACTTCTGGGTTTATGAAGTAGAAGTGATTTGGAATAGCTAGTATGGATCGAATAGGATGAACTGTGCCTGACTAACCTGATGACTGCCTTCTATGACAAAATTACTAGATCTGTGAATTAATGGCAGGCAGTGGATATTGGCTACTTTGGGTTTAGGACAGCTTTAGACGCAGTATCTAGGTCACGACATTACGAACTAAACGAGTGAGTAGCCAGATTGGTGAATTGTCAGGCCAAGTAGAGAGTGGTTTAGGTTGGTACTGTATCTGCAGGCTAATTACAAGTGGGGTACCTGAGTGGTCTATACTGGGACCTCTTCTGTTCAATATTTCTATCAACAACATGAGGAGGGGGATAGAGCGCACTCTCACCAAGTTTGCAGAAGACACTAGATTGGGAATGCAGTCAGCATGCTCAAGAACAGAGTTGCCTTTCAGAGGGACCTAGACAGGCTGGAGGAATGGGCAAATAAGGAACTCATGAAGAGCAAATGTAAGGTCCTACCCCTTGGACTTCACTGATACCAAACAAAGCCTCAAACGACAGAAGATAAGCATTTCACTCACAACAAAATCCCGTGCTGGGCTAGATGCTAGGAAAAGGGGTAATGGGTTCAGACTTAAACAGGAAAGGGTCAGGTTGTATATAAAGAAGAAGTTCTTTACTGTGAGGGTGGTGAGGCACTGGAACAGATTGCCCAAAGAAATGGTGAATGCTGCATCCCTGGCAGTGTTCAAAGCCATGTTAGACAGAGCCTTGGGCCACATGGTCTAGTGTGAGGTGTCCCTGCCAATGACAGGGGTTTGGAACTAGATGATCTTAAGGTTCTTTCCAACGCAAAGCATTCTGTGATTCTATGATTCTGTATATATATTCATTATTACATGAATATGCACATTATATTATTATACTTACTACTATTCCCCATTGTATCTGATATTGACGTAAAACTGATTATTTGCTTGTTTGTCTGAAGAATGAACAAATGGCAAATTTAGAGACTGAAAACATCAAAGAAAATTTGAATCTAGTGAAGTGTGGAAATCATGAATTCAAAAAATGCATGTCAAAAAGACAGGTTTTTAATATTTAAGATAAAAAATAGTTTTGTATTAACCATTCGGATATAACTATTTTACCCAAAATTAAAAATAAAAGCTTTATATGTCTCAAAGCAATTTATTTTTAACTGCTTTATGAACAATTTTTTAAATATTTTGGGGATTTCAACAAGAAACACCTTAGTATTTTTGATTTGCTAGCGAATTAAAAAAGCAATTGTTTGCACATATTTGCTGAACTAATTATCCTGAGAGACATTTATTTCAGGCTGTAACTTGGTTTATGTCTTCATTGTTCCAAGAGATTGCAATGTGGTCCTGCAGGAAAGTTTATGATACTGAAAACTGTGTAAAATAGAAGGAGGAGCCAAAGCATCTCCAAAATTCTCGTTTCCTTCTTCCTCTGTTATTGTGATAGTTTGATGTGTATGTGCATGTTTAAAAACAAGTGTTTTCTTATGCCTTCTTCTGTCCTTTGTTAGCATGCTATCTGAGCTATTAGGATACTATTACTTTGAAAAATCAACTGCAGATGGGTTACATTGAGCTCAAAGTATAACTTTAGTTCCTCATTTTATTAACAGAAACAGGAAATTTTCAGACTCCAAAGACTGATGTTTCAATAGGACAGGAGGAATCCTGTCTACTGTTGTGAAAGAAAAAAATAATGCTGAAAGTAATTTAGACTCAAGGAGCAGGGGATATAAACAACAGTCTAAGTACAACGTAGGATTTAAGACGGATGGATGGGAGGAGAAGCAAGGATGAAATCTGATATTTTCTTTTTCTTGAAAAATAAAGTTGTAAAAAGGATTTGTGCCAAGATGGACAAAGGAATGGAGTCTAACACCAAGTTTATTAAAAAATGTCCATATAATTTCAATCAAGATTATTTACAGCCAGGGTGTCTCTCTCCCAAAGCAGCTATTTTTCCCATGAATGCAAACACAGAGAAATCATCAGTGGGACAATTTGACACCTTCATACAGCAACTCCACTGTGAGTTTTTTTCATAAATTACCCTGAAAATATCAGTCAAGAGAGAAAAAGGACGATTGCTTAAGAGCTGAAGTGTTGATGTGCCATCTGGAAAAAAGAAATTTTGAAAAAGGAGGAAAAGAGCCATGAAAACAAAAGGTCTTGTTGACATAATGGTATAAACATGAACAGAATGCTACCAGAAAGTATGTTCACTTTCAACTTCCCTCAGGCCAATTACTACTTCAGAAGGAGTTTCTTTGATGCCTTAGACTCCTTACCTGAATCAAGGGCAAGGGAATTCATTCACATGTGGAAACCAGAGGAACAACATCTACAGCAACATCAGCAAGAAACTTAAATGCACATTCAAAGAACAAGTTAAATCCTTAATTGTGAAATTAATGAAGTGGCAACTTTAAGATGCAGATCAATCAAAGGCAGGATTGATACAAGGTCAGGTACAGATCCCTCCATCTATTCATTCACCAGACACTATGTATATATTGCTTTTTGCTGCAATTGCTTCTGGGCCCAGGACACTTGCAATCCACTGGCAGAAGTACATTTTGTCATGTGAAATGAAGCCTTTCTCTGCTGGTAGAATTTCTGTCACAAATCTCTCAGCAGAAATCTCCCCTGGCATATCTGCCAGGCTTTTCTTCAAATATGTTAATTAAAACAAAACAAAAACAAAACCAAAAAAAAAAAAAACAACCCAACAACCTAACACCTCAGATTTATTTTCTGAGACAGACATGCTCTATTTTCTGGAATGTCTAAAAGCATTATCAGAATGCTAATGAGTTCTTTCATATTAGCAGCGACACAAAATACCTTTGTGTAAGTTGATCATTCACCAATTTCTAACTTAACTAGAAGGCCAAATGTGCTTCTTATCACTGGCAGTATTGCTGAAGGAACAACTAAGAAGCACTCAGATCACCCTTCTAAAACTGAATACAGCAAGCATACCCAGATGATATGTTTAACCCTGTAACTCAGAACAGCAAGCAGGAAGGTAAGAGACTAAATAAGATTAATAGATCGCAGCTTCAGTTAACCTATTGCAGTGTTGGTGGGAGGTGGAGAGGGAGGCGAAGCTGTACTGAAGCAGTCAAACACACTTCCAGTGTTATGTGTTGAGCATACAGATATTTCAATTAACAAGATGGAAGGAGGTGCTCTGTATCAGTGACCTTTTTAGGGACACATTGTTTGTGAAGGAACTGCAACTAAAAATATTAACACATGAAAACATTCAAATAATTATTCATCATTCTTTCCCCCTCTGATTTTTTCTGTTGCATTACTTTGGAGTCATCACAAATTGCTGTATCTTCATATGGAAAAAACAGAAGCCTTGTCAATTTGGCTTGATGTTAATGGACCACTTACTGCATGCACCACAGATAGCTGTAAAGACTATGCATTTTGACTCATGATTCAATCTTACCTTGCTTTCACAGTGTCAAGTTAATATTCTATGAAAAAATATTATAATCTGTAAGTAAAAATTATGAGGCATGATTATGGGGTATTTTTTGTAACAGATTTTCCTTCCTTCAGGACAAGTACATTAAATAAATGGTTATTCATTTGAAGATTTCAGAGGTAACTAACAGGAGACAGTTAAGCATCTTATTTTGTACACGCATGAAGCACTGATGTTTGCTATTTTGTATTAATGAGTCTAGGGAACTCTTACTGTGCTAATGTATTTGTACTTCTCATAAATTTGTATCTTTAGCACTTAGAACATTTGTATGTTTTGGTGAGCATAGTGGTAATGTAATGTAGAAGGCAGTGCGGTCCCACTGCTGGGTCCTTAAATGAGTGCTGTGATTCTTGTGTGGCCTTCAGTAAACTAGTCTCTCTTCCTCTCCAGGCTGTAGCTAGTGGTCTCTGCTATCACAGTAGTTCCTGAAAGGGAGGTCTCACACATTACCTCTGTCCTGAGAATATCCTCAGTGCTCTCATCCATGTCTTCAGAACAGCTGGTCTAAAGCCATACTTCCATTTTACGTAACCTATCCCTCCTTTGTATTAAACACAACACATGATGGGATAGGATAATTGGGAAATGGGAAATAACTACTGTCCAAAGGTTAGAGTTTGTGACTCCTGGTTTTAGTTCCGATCCAGGCATTATCCTGGTAATTCACATATACATATCCATTTCCACTTCACAGGGACTCTCAAAAGCTATAATAGCCCTGCATGCTACTTAGGTGCCCTGCAAAGAAATACGTAAAGAAACATTTTTTTATCTAAAGATACGTGAAGGTTGTTCTTTTTTCAGTTCTTCAAGTGGCACATGTCACCCTGGAAGAGGAAATAGAGGAGGTGAGAATCTAAGTTTGCTTTTTTTATCATGTAAAGTCAATTCAATGAATGTTGTCTTTCCAGTTTCCCAAAAGTGTCCCTAGGGGTTCAGATTCCTCTTTACAAGAGGTTAATGTTGCCATGGAACTTTGGCATTGCTGATAAATGATGCTACATAAGAGCAAACCATTGATTTATTGCCTGCAGTGTTAGATTGAAATTCGTAAGAATGGACTATCTGTGGATTTTATTGACTGTTATTTGTAGCCATAGTTTTCTGATGGCTGCTTCTGCTAGAAAAGAAAAGCTGATGATGTGAAGGGAAAACGGAAAGAGAATATAACTTGGAAATTCTTAAGTACTGAGGGTCTGGAAAGTGGTGAGACATTGTCAGTCACTTGACCTTCAAGTGAGCAATGGAGGTGTTTATCATACAAAATAAAAGCTCTTTGGGAGAGTTCCAGCAGGAAGATGAGTGGGTCAATTTACTGCTTGGCTCCTGTCTGTCTCTGCTGCATTTCTGCATTCTCCACAGCTCCTAATAACAGTAGCCAGGCCGAGACAGAAGGAAGAGTCTCCCTCTTGTCTCTACTTGCATATCTATTTCAATGCTACTACATTATGTCTGAATTCTGCCTTGGTGATAACCATTTTATAATCCCACTATCAAAAGTGAGACCGAGCCCTACGGTGTTTGCACAGTTATTTCCACTGAGCCAAAAAGTGATATTTCCATCATTTATTTTCAAGGTTATGAGACTCATAAAAGAGTTTTATATTTTTTCCCTTTTCTTTCTCTTTATTTTTTGTTCTGTATTAGCACATGTAGAGAGAGTTAAAATGGCACTTTTTTATTTATATTTAAACAGGTAGTTTATAAGCATAATTTTTAATCTCATCTAATTAATAGAGATAATAGAAATAGTTTGGAAAAAAAATGCAATTTAGCTTTTAAATATGAAAGTTGACCAAAATATGTTGTGATTGCATATGAAACTGTACTACTTATAGTCAACATTGTACAATCCACACATTGTGGTCTACGCAGTTCATGTTAAGCATCTGCAAGACATTCAGGGTGATTTATTTGAAAACATTAACTTAAATACTGAAGTCATATAAAATATTTTGGAAAACTAATACATTCAGGAATTTAACAGCCACAAGCAATTTACAAACAAACACAGATAAGATCTATCAGATCAGTTATTATCATTCATACACTCCCATTAAGAGTCATGATAAGATGTGTTTTGGTAAATTTTTTCAAGCATGTGCATTTTTGGGGAAGTGCATTCTTTTAGTTTTAAAGGTTTTTTTCAGTACAATTGTCTTTAGTAATGAGATTGAGATTTTTCTGAAGGAGCTAATTGCAGTTCTGTGCTTTTATTAAAGAGGAATATAAGGAAAGGATTTTTTTAAGAATACATTTCCCAAGAGTGGAACATGAAAAGCATTGACAAGATAAGGATCCTTAACTTCCATTATTATAAAACTAAGTGAATATACCCTACTTTAAAGCATATAGAAGTACAAAACTGAACATCAGTAATGCCTGTCCTCACAAACCATGTCCTCACCTGACCCCTTAACCACGTCAATGCACCTTCTGAGTTTATAAACACTTTTCCTGCAGGTGGTCTCTGTTATAGTGTCGACCTGGCTGGTTTGCAATGTCAGGAGTTGCACACTGTAGTCATAACTGTCCAGAAAGAGGTATTTTTGTCATCTGGGGTGTGGGGAAGTGTCCTTGACTACCATAAAACAGATTTCCCAGCAAGGATTTCTCAAACCAGTGATTATATCAATGGATATCAATGCAGGAATAAGAATTCTGCTGGAAAAAAGAGCAGAATAAAGGAAGATGAAACTAATAAATAAATAAATAAATAAATTTTACTGATTTGCTTTTCTTGAGGTACTCTCACAGTAGGTGTTAGACAATTCTGAAAAAATATATATTTCTGGTTTCTGACTGAGATTATATACACTTTCAAAAATGCCATTGAAAATACTTCTCCTAAAATAAACCTGGATAAAGCAATGCATTTCAGTTGCAGCTCTGGGTATCTGATCTTACCTACTCAGCAATACGCAGTTTGTCCAGCCTAAAAGCTCCATAGTGTGTTTTATATACAAGCCAAGACATGAGAAAGATCAACAGATATGCTTCCTTCCAGCACAAAGAAAGCACAGTACTTGACTACTCAGAAGTTTTGCCAATGCCTTTGTAAATACCTTGCATCATCAGATCATGGTAGATGCGAACTCAATTCAAAAGTTGGAGATGATTAGCTGCCATCAACTCATGGGCCAGCGAAGTGTACAGCCTATATTCCTGCATTTCTGCTTGCAAAACTATGTGGAGATAAAGGCTTTGGTGTTCTACAGAGCATGTATGTTGATTCACTTGATAAGGAAGGTGCTGTATCACCATGTATTATATCACCATGATGTATTCAGCATCTCCAACGGCCAACATATACCAGCCTGCGCTGTTGCAGGACCACAAGGAATCTAATGCCTGCTGGGAAATGCCAATGCCCATGCTGCACAACGGAAACACACATATTCTATACGCCAGGGGCTCCAGGGTGCCAGCCTGGTCCGGTTATTGCTATGGCTCTGACTGCACTGCCAGATTCCCAGAAATTACAGAGAGAAGCAATGAACTGGTAGCAATAATGCAGGCAGAGGGAAATCACAGGACTCTAAACAGAAACTATGCTTCCATCTAGTTTACAAATTTATCTTGCTTATTTTCATGTGATCTCAGGGGTAAAAAGGTGGTAACCAGATAGTTCTAACAGTTAATTAATGAAATGGCCTAAGTGTACCAGAACCTGACACACTGTCAAGTAAATTGCCTGATTATTCATTGTTTTTGTGTCTTTTGTTTTGTTACCTTCTACTGTGCAGTGCTGGAACATTTATTTCCACTGAGAAATGCAATTTTACTATACCAAAATAATGTCCATTTTGGTGCTTGATTTAATTGGAAACAAACTTTAAAACTGTATTATTTCTTCAATTATTTGAGTAAAGTCAAAAGGCTTTATTTTAATGAAGTAGAAATATTTTTTCCCATTTGGATTTTAATTTGAATATTATAGGGAAATATCTGGATTAAGTAAGTATACTGCATTAAATCATAGAATCATAGAATAGTTAGGGTTGGAAAGGACCTCAAGATCATCTAGTTCCAACCCCCCTGCCATGGGCAGGGACACCTCACACTAAACCATGCCACCAAAGGCTCCGTCCAACCCAGCCTTGAACACCACCGGCAATGGAGCATTCACAGCTTCCCTCAGCAACCCATTGCAGTGCCTCACCACGCTTACTGGAAAGAATTTCTTCCTCAGATCCAATCTAAATTTCCCCTGTTTAAGTTTGAACCCATTACCCCTTGTCCTATCACTACAGTCCCTCATGAAGAGTCCCTCCCCAGCATCCCTATAGGCCCCCTTCAGATACTGGAAGGCTGCTATGAGGTCTCCACACAGCCTTCTCTTCTCCAGGCTGAACAGCCCCAACACTCTCAGCCTGTCTTCATACGGGAGGTCTTCCAGTCCCCTGATCATCCTCGTGGCCCTCCTCTGCACTTGTTCCAACAGTTCCATGTCCTTTTGATGTTGAGAACACCAGAACTGCACACAATACTCCAAGTGAGGTCTCACAAGAGCAGAATGTTATGTGCATTAACATTTTTTACATAAGGAAATACTGAGTTGCTTGGAAGACTTGGCAGGACCATTTTGTATCGTCTAAGGAACTCAAAATCAAAATGTTTCACAGTCATGTGGATCCTACCAAAAATTCTTTTCAGAAAAAAATATGGTGATCTTGCGATGTTTCATTTTTCACATTTTTGCGCTGAAGCATTTGAGCATCCTTCTTTTAGAAATTATGCTTCTGAATATGATTATTTTTTTGTATCCTTAATAATACAGTGGTATTTCTTAAACTGTATTGAAAATAAAACATCCGAAGTGAGTGAACATTTTGGTTAGTTAGGAGCTTTTTCAGGTTCTGTTCAGAATAAAAAAGACACATATTGACATCATTTTTGATATACTTTTCCTATGTTCAGTTCCATTTTTCTGCCTTGCTGAATAAAAATAACTGATATTGTTGAAATGAATATAATTCATTGCTGGCAAATTAAATATTTCAATTAAAATAAACATTCAATTTCAGGTTTTAAAAAGTCTTTCTCTTTGCAAGAAGGTTTTTGTGATGGTTTGGTGGTTTGGTTGTTTGGGGTTTTTTTGTCTATGATCATAATCTCTTCTTTACTTTCAGTGTCCAGATTCCCTGTGCAAGGGGATTCCATTTTCTGAGTGGCATAGTAATGCTTGTAGAAAACAGACACGTATTTTGCAGATATATAAAAATAGCAGTTTGTTCAGTTGTTATCATTTTATTTTTTTGTTCCAGATTACACGTTGCTCTGTCTACATCCTGTCAGGTCCAATGGCAACAACTGAAGGCAGCCTAACATGCAACACGTGAGGACAAGGTGTAGAAGGCAGCGATTAACATCTACACTTTTCTGTTTTGAGACAGCCACCCCCTTGCTGTTATTTCTGGTAACAAATGTCAAAAGTGCTTACTGCCCAGCTGGCTCACAGATTGGTGGGTGCTCCTTATTTTCTGTGACTGAAACTAATTTAGGTTCATTGTATGTTTTCAGAGTCCTTTCATTCTAAAGGACCAATACAAAAGACCTGAACTCTGTGGTTACCTCCTGCTCCCAGAGTGTGGGTCATGGGAGCACAGCAGTGCCGGGAAGCTGCCTCTGCCCCTTCCCCTGAGGAAGTCTGCTGAAGCTACACAAAGCACCTTGTGAGTAACTTGGGAAGAAATCTTTCTGGAATAACTTCAAACATTATTTACCTTCCTTCATTTTATATAGAAAGCTCATGTTTCTCAGAGTTTCCTCAGATACCCTTCTTAGCACTGAAAACTAAAGCAAACTTGCTTTGTGACTTAATGCATCTTAACCTCTTAAACCTCTGTTAAAGTCACAAGTTTCCTGAATTCTGTGTCCTGGCCTGCATTATTTTACAAGGTTTTTCATATCTCCAGAGTACATTTAAATAATTGCCTAGGGCAATCAGAGCAACCTATGATCTAATCTTGTTTCAGTATTATTTTGGCCCATATAATTCATTCAAAGGAAAACAGGTCCTTATCCATAGTTTCTAGGAAACATTTTCTAGTAATTCATATTGACAGCAGTGAGTTCTGACATTTATGGGTGAGGTGAAGCTGACCAGCTGCAGGGCTCCTGGCTGATTTACTCAGCCAACAAGCTGCTCATGATTCCAGCCACGTATTGACTTTTCCCTCCCTCCCCTCTAGTTGAAGAGAAAATATGGAAAACAGAAAACTTTCAATATTTCTCTAGCTTATCCCCACCCCACAATGAAAAATATCTTTTAGGTCTGGAATTGGAATTAAAACCCTTTCACTTTTAGTAACAATCACTAATCCTGAATTCACTTAAACAGTAGTTGTCCCAATCCTGCTTTCATGAGGGAAAATGGATATTAGTATTCCTCTGAGACAATTTTAGTTGATGCCTGTTTCTTTCTTTGGCTTTCTTTATTTGCAACCTCAAGTATATGTTAAAACCAATAAAATATTTTATAATGACTACCAAACTGAAAGTTTTCATGTAGTTCTTGACAGAGGTGTGTGAAATTAATATACTTTTGCCTGGTAAGGTTAATAGCTCATTTTCCTGAGGTGTCACATCTAAGAATCTCAGTTTTCCATTTACTATTAAAATAGGAGCTAATGTTTGCACTCACACTCATATAAATCTGAAGGTATTCCAAAGAAGGCTGAAATCCCACTGTATTGCAAATTAATAGTGGGTGTTGATTTCATGCCATGAAGTCAAATGCCAATGAATAACTTAGTATTGAGGCCATCCTGCACAGTCATATGATCACAGTTAACATTAACATAGTCTAGCAAATGTAATCTACATCCTGCAGAATCTTTAGATGATGTTGCTAATTTGCACAATTGGGCTTCCTAAGCCTTCCAGACTCTCTGAGTCTGAGGCAATGGAGTTTCAGCAGGGAAACAAGCACTTCCCATAAGTGCAGATAACAAGCTAAGCAGTTTCTTTCGCTTTTTGAGTCCTTTTCTGGACTAACATGCCTGAGCCACATTCAAACTTTAAGAAAGCATGAGTATTTCTAGAACTGACATTTTCAAGCATCAGTGAATTACTGAATCATTCATTCTTGGCACGGATATGTTGTACCCATAATTGTTCTGCCTAAGGAGGTGACATTTCCAGAAATGGCAGTTCAGCATGGCAAAGGACACAACACTGCTGGGAAGATAAGTCAAAGGTGACAAGACCATGCAGCTGCTAAAGAACAGGCACTCCATGGTGCATTGGCTCCAGACATGTCTGAGTTCAAGTGTTAGATTATTGATGGAGATTCAAGTCAACCAATGTCATTAATGCTGTTACCTGATTTCTGTGATATGCTTTGCCTGGGTTTAACACAAAGGCCATAACTCAAGCCTTTAAGCCTGCTGGAAGGCAGCTAGAGTTACAGCTGAGAGGAGAGCAAAGGACAGGTAAGTAGGGCAGGTGAGGGAACGGGGAAGGCAAAGTGGTTTAGCATAAACCAGGCAGAAGGGGGTTTCTGATGGACAGGAAAAATAAATCATGGCCATCAGCATGAGAACTGCAGCATGGGCAAAATGTCCACCAACACATGTTCTCACTCCATTATGATGACAATAAACCCCACCTAATTTACTGAAACTTGAACATTTGTGGTTGCTGCACTAGAGATCACCAAACTTAAAGTTATTACAGAAGAGAATCCATAGATACCAAGCACATTTAACTGTATATGTTGCACAAGCCATCCTGCTTGTTATAGAAACAGGGTGATATACATATACATACGCATATATATATATACATACCTACACTCATTTTTTCCTGTGTAAAGAAATTATGTATGTCTTATCATGTTCATGTATACAGTGCAAGTATGTTTGAAGAACATGTATTTTCAGTGATGGACTTGGGAAACAAGTGCATTTTCAATCTGTGTTTAGAGCAGGTTCTTTAACAAGAAAATGTATTTAAGTTGCCTGTTTGAAGTGTTGTGGCTTCTTCAAACATAGCTGTGAAAAACGCCTTTTGTCATTCCTCCCCAGCTCATTATGTTGTGACAAGGCAGTAGTGTTATATAACGTGATGTGACTGATACCAAATGGCATGTGAAAGATTTGATCTTTCTCTTTTAGTATGGGAGGATCCTGAGCCATGAGTGGCTTGACTTTGGAGGGTCTTTTCTTTCTCTTTAAAAAGAGGGAACAAAGGAGCACTCTGTTTGATAGTCCTCCCATAAAAGCTCCTCTTTGAAATATCATTAATATCTAGTTTACATATCTTAGCTGAAAAGTATCTTCACCTTTGAAATCTGCACATTTTTACAGGTTTCCTGTTTCTACTGCCTCGTTGAGAGCAGATTTTTATTAAGATCTACAAAATAGGGTTTGAGAAGCTTAAATATGTAATCCTGTATGGCTCACAGCATCACATGGTGAGGTGCACACTGCATTGTCAGTGACCCGCTGTCTTGGCCCAGTTACTTCTCCATACTGAAAGCAGCAGGAGAGAAGGAAGGAGGGCACTGAGAAGGCACTAGGAGAGGGAGGGTGCAGTAAGGATGTAGGAGGCAGAAAAGAGGGATTTTATTCCCCCTCCCACAATGTATTTTTGAAACTTTTGTTGGTTTGGACCTCCTGAATACAGTGTGTTGAGAGAGATACATCTTTTCAGATGTATACAGGAGGAATTATTCATCAGCCATAAATTAGTCCACCACATTTTAATCCAACGGCTGTGTAATACAACTGCTCTTAATAAAGTTATCCCAGGGATAGCACTGAACCATCAGCATAACTGCTGCAGGTTAAGTGGCCTCAGAAATCAAGTTAACTGGAGATTTACTGCCTAGCAAAGATGGTTTTATGAAGAAGAATTAAGAAGAATTAAGACAGACTAGTCTTTCAGTTAAAGACTAGTGACCAACCAACCCAAACCCTCTCTCTTCTTGAAAAGTATATCTTCACTGTATTTTAATGACCTGGTTGAAACTGCTTTTATATTCACAGGTCAGCAGAAGCAGATCAGAGAATTCTGCATAAGAAAGAAGAAAAGAGTGCAAATACAAAAAAAAAAAAAAAAAAAAAAAAAAAACCAAAACCACCGAACCAGGAAACATTACAGTAGTTTCATAATTCCGTTAAATAAGTATATAAACAATGTGCATTTGATGAATGAGAATGTAGAGTAGTCATAATATTTGCACAACCCTGCCTGAAATTTAAGTGATCAGAATCTCAATAATGATAATGTCTTTGGTTTAATGTTAATACTATCAGTGACAAGCATTTTTAGTCATAGGCTTCAACATGAGCAAAAAGAGAGCATAGCTTTTAAAAAACATTCATCAGAGGGAAGGTGAAACAACTCCAAAAGTTCAACTTAATGTCGAAAATACCAGTCTGCTAACCTCACAACGAGATTTTTTCTAAAATAAGATATTGTGAACTGATAAGATATGTAGTGTCATTAAAAGACTTTCACAACTCTAGAAAGTGAGGTCATTTTCAACTTTTATCTCACCAAAACCCATGAGGTAGACTCCAAGAGGGTATTAAGCTCCTAAATTACACTGTTGAAGGAAGGTTGGGATTATTTTCCTGGATCAATCCAATATGTCTTCCAGAGCTCCATCCTGCTCCTGATAAAACTCCTGAGTTTATGATTCACAAGATCGGTAAGTTACACCATGGCCTATATTTCCAAGTGTTTCAGTGAGAAAATGCTTATAAATTGAAATTGGCTCTAGGGAAGAAGACTTTATAACACGCACTACCAATTTTTTTTATTTTCATCAATGTATTTACATACTGAAGTGTTTCGTTTACTGTTCATTGTGCTCCTTCAGCAGTCCTGCCCGCACCTCACTCCTATCTCACTCACTTAATGGTGATACAAATAACAGTGAATGTAAATGTCTGCTTTGAAGGCAGGAACAGACAAAAAATGGTAAGGCTCTAGACTGTGTTTTAGTATTTTGTCTAGGAATAGCTCAGCTACCACTCTGTCACATCCCTTTCCTGAATGTGTTCAACTTTATGTAAGTCTTACTCCTGCACTGAGGTCTAGGAGCCAATATCAGCCCTGTCTCCGTAGCACTCTAGTCTATTGGGGGTAGACTCCATTTGTTGAGGCTCTGGGGATCCATTAGTTATTCATCATCCAAGTAATATACAGCACTTGTACAGCGAAATAAAACTCAGAATTAATGGTAGCCATGACATACAAGCATTATCTAGGCAGTCTAGGAACAAAAAGAGAGAAGTCATATATATATATATATATATATATATATATATATATTTAAGTCATGTTGGTTAAGCATGTAAATGCTGCAAAATGATTCATATTCCCTGTGTGTGTCTGCTCATTCAGGAATGAGAGAACTTTTCCTTTTGGACAGCGGCAAAGGAAAAGCTTTTTGTGAAGAAAAGCTAGAAAGCACTAAAACTCTTTGTAGATTCAGATATACTGCAAGGTTAAACAGGCTAGAGTTTCTTGAGATTCCCTAATCACTTTGGTTGAAGATTAACTAAAGTCCAATTGTGAACCTATTTGGAAGACTTATATTTATTTGGAATTTTAACTGAGTCTTAAGACAAGAAGAATAAAGAGTTCCTTCATTCAAAGATAATAAAGCTTAGCTGTTCAATATTCATATCACTTAATAAAATTAGATTTATGTAGCAGGGCCTTCACTGACTGAAAAGCTTACAATTGCATCATGAATAACATTGTCAAAATGGAGCTCCAAAGCTGGACACTGGGAAGGATGACTGAGTTAGAATGCAAATATCACAAAGAGAGACAATTATGTTGCAGTGTTTCAGCAGACATTATAATTCAGGAGTCTGATTCAATTAAAATTATTTCAGAGCTTTCTAAGTGCAAAAAAAAAAGAAAGCTTAAAGCCAGTAAAGCTTTGAAAATTGGCTTCACACATGACTGGTTTGCTCTATAAGAAAGCAGGAGGTCTACAGAAAACTTACAAAATGACATCTTGGTAAGTCAAAATTTGCAGAGTTGATGACAAAGTGAAGAGGACAATCATACAAATTACTGCCAGGAAGCTGGCTAGGGAAAAGAATCGCTTGCTTGAACCATTTATTTCTCAGAGTCTCAATAAATTAGTTCTGCAGAAAATACTCAAATTTTGAAACTATGTCCTGAAAGAATAGACTCATCCATGACTTTCTGCCCAATAATCATATTTTAGACATTGAAGACCAGATTCTGCTAACATGATTACACAGTTATCAATGTACTTTATTATTAAAGTAAATAAGGAGCATTTTACAGCGGAATGCTGAGGTGAGCAGTTCGAGAGAGGACACCTTCAGCACCTGGTAGAGGGGAGGCTCGGCGTACCGGAGCTTCAGCTTGGAGCAGCAACAGCCACCGAGGGAGCCTCAAGTCATCAACAAGACATGCCCGGGAGCCGGCAGCTCAGCTGGCGCGAGGAGCTGACTCACAAGGGGCGGCACCAGGAGGAGCGGCACCACCCTGACAGGTAAAAACCTGACCTAGGGAGCGTGAGTGACCAGGGCGGGTTTGAGGCAGTTTGCAAGGGCAGGAGAGCGGGATGGTGAGCACTCACCGCATGACCAGGGTCCGACCTGGGAGATCTCCTCTTGCTGCTTCAGCGGTGGCCAGCATAGGCCCCCAGACAAAGCCGATGAGAGGAGAGGTAGCAGCACAGAGCTCAGGGTGGAGAGAGTGCCTGCACTGCCCTCCTGAGCGGAGGGTGCACAATGGGCAGGGCTGCACTGGGCGCTTCCTGGTAGGGGTCCTCCTGCAGCAGGTGGCTGAGCTGCAGGACTCTGTTACCAGGCTGCAAGATGTCAGGGAAGCTGAGAGGAAACAGCACTGCTTGCTCCGGGACCAAATTGTGCAGGGGCTCAAGCACCCCCTGTAGCTCATGAAGGAAAGGAGGCGGCTAAACCAGGATGCTGGGAAACAGTAACAGAAAAAAAAAAAAAAACAAAAAACAAACAAGAAAAAAAGGAGGAAGAGGACAATTAAAAGCAAGGGGCTTCCTCCTAAATCTGTTGTCCTCACCCAGAACCGCTTTGCTGTCCTGCAGGGGGCTGATGAGGAAACACACTCCCACCAGAAACAACCAGCTGATCCACTGGTAAAGATCTCTACTGGTGATGCCAGGAAAAAGAGGTGGGCCATAGTAGCAGGGGACTCTACTTTGAAAGGAACAGAGGCAATAATCAGTCAGCCTGACCCAGTCTCAAGGGAGGTGTGTTGCCTACCACGGGCTCGGATCAGGGATGTTGCAGAGAGGCTGCCTGCCCTAGTCGGTCCCACTGACTATTACCCACTTCTAGTGATGCACGTGGGTGCTAGTGATATAGACAGCAATAACCCAGAGAGCATAAAAAAGGACTACTGAGCTCTGGGAGAGGTGGTTAGGGGCCCTGGAGCTCAGATTGACTTTTCATCAATTCTCCAGGATACAGGGCAGGAACTTAAAAAGGCCAGGAGGATTGGCCAGGTTAATAAGTGGTTGGAAGGGTGGTGCCATAGTCAGGGGTTTGGGTACCTTGAACATGGGACTCAATTTCGTAGTCCAGGTCTACTGGAGGCTGGTGGAGCTGGTCTGACAAAGAAAGGGAAGAGTGGTTTTGATAGGAGGCTTGCCAGACTGGTCAAGGAAGATTTAAACTAGATGTGTTTGGGGAGGGGGGCATCATTCCATCCCAACACACTCAGTCACTTGCCAGCACCTATAGTAAATGTTCAGAGCAATGTAGAGATACTCCAGCTGCTCCAGCCAATGAGCCGGCTTCAACTGGAGCTCGGCTCAGATGCCTCTATACAAACACCCATAGCATGGGAAAGAAACAAGAGGAATTAGAGATGTGTGCACGTCTGTGGGGGTATGATATCATAAGCATCACAGAAACATGGTGGGATGATTCCTATGACTGGTGTGTTGGAATGGAAGGTTAGAGGCTCCTTAGGAAAGAAAAGCCCATCAGGCAGGCAGGGGGAGTTGCTATTTATCTTAGGGATAGGCTGGAGAATATGGAAATCTGCTTGGGGACAGGTGAGCAGTCAACAGAGAGTTTGTGGGTCAGGGTGAAAGAGAGAACAGCAATGGAAGACATTACTGTGGGGATCTGTTACAGATCGCCTGACCAAGAGGAATCTGTGGATGAAGTGCTCTATAGACAGATAAGAATAGCCTCATGCTCACAGGCCCACATTCTCATAGAGAGATTTTAACCACCCTGATACCTGTTGGAGGGACAGTACGGCCCGGCACAAGCAATCCAGGAAGTTCCTCGATTGTGTGGAAGACAACTTCCTTCTGCAAGTAACATTGGAGCTGACAAGGAGAGGTGCCATGCTTGACCTTGTGCTCACCAACAGGGAAGGGCTGGTGGGAAATGTGACGCTCCAGGGCAGCCTTGATTGCAGTGATCATGAGATGGTGGAATTCGAGATCCTCAGGGCAGTGAGAAGAGCATGCAGCAAGCTCACTGCCCTGGACTTCAAGAGAGCAGACTTTGGCCTCTTCAGGAACTTGCTTAGTAAGGTTCCATGGGATATAGCCCTAGAGGGTAGGGGGTTGATATTCAAGGATCACCTGCTGCAAGCTCAGGTGTGATGCATCCCAACAAGAAGGAAGTGAAGCAGGAGGGCCAGGAGACCTCCTTGGATGGGTAAGGAGCTGCTGAGGAAACTTTGAAGGAAAAAATAAGACTTATAAAAGGTGGAAGCAAGGACAGGCAGCCTGGGAAGAATACAGGGATGCTGTCCGGGAAGCTAGGGACCAGGTTAGGAAAGCTAAGGCCCAGTTAGAATTAAACTTGGTTAGGAATGTGAAGGATAACAAGAAGGGATTCGATAGCTATGTGGCGAATAAAAGACAGACTAGGGACATCATGTGCACTCTCTGGAAGCTCTCAGGAGAACTGGCTACTGGGGAAAATGGATGACCCCAGGGAACTACAGATCAGTCAGTCTCACCTCTGTGCCTGGCAAATTCTTGGAGCAGATTCTCCTAGAAGGCATGCTAAGGCACTTGAAAGACAACAAGGTGCTTGGTTAAAGCCAGCATGGCTTCACTAAGGGGAGATGCTGCAAGACCAATCTGGTGGTCTTCTCTGATGGGGCTATGGAACTGATGGACGGGGTAGAGCAGTTGATGTCATCTACCTGGACTTGCGCAATGCACTTGACACCATCCCATGCATCCTTGTCTCTAAGTTGGAGAGACATCAATTTGAGAGGTGGACCACTCGGTGGATAAAGAACTGACTGGATGGCCGCACACAAAGAGTTGTGCTCAATGGCTCAATGTCCAGCTGGAGACCAGTAATGAGTGATGCCCCTCAGAGATCAGTGCTGGGACTGATCTGGTTCAACATCTTTGTCAGTGACATAGACAGTGGGATTGAGTGCGCCCTCAGGAAATTTGCCGATGACACCAAGCTGTGTGATTCAGTCAATACGCTGGAGGGAAGGAATGTCATCCAGAGGGACCTTGACACGCTTGTGAGGTGGGCAGATGCCAACCTGATGAAGTTTAAGCATGACAAGTGCAAGGTCCTACATGTGGGTCGGAGCAATCCCAGGCGCAGCTACAGGCTGAACAGAGAAGAGCTTCAGAGCAGCCCTGTGGAGAAGGACTTGGGGGTGCTGGTCAATGAGAAAGTGAGCATGAGCCAGCAGCGTGCGCTCACAGCCCAAAAAGCCAACCGTATCCTGGACTGCATCAAAAGGAGTGTGACCAGCATGTTCAAGGAGGTGATTCTTCCCCTCTACTCTGCTCTTGTGAGATCTCACTGGAGTATTGTGTGCATTTCTGGTGTCTTTAACACCAAAAGTACATGGAACTGTTAGAACAAGTCCAGAGGAGGGCCACGAGGATGATCAGGGGGCTGGAGCACCTCCCGTATGATGATAGGCTGTGAAAGTTGACAAGGGGTAACGGGTTCAAACTTAGGGAAGTTAAGTTTGGATATAAGAAAGAAATTCTTTACTGTGAGGGTGGTGAGGCACTGGAATGGGTTACCCAAGAAAGTTGTGAATGCTTCATCCCTGGCAGTGCTCAAGGCTGGGTTGGACAGTGCCTTGTGTGGCATGGTTTAGTGGGAGGTGTCCCTGCCCGTAGCAGGGGGATTGGAACTAGATGATCTTGAGGTCCTTTCCAACCCTAACTATTCTATGATTCTACTATTCTATAAGAACTTGTGTAAAAAGAAGCAACAGAATTGAGTGGATTCTAAGAGTAAAATTCTTCCAGAAGTGTACTAAGCATCCATCTATGAGGTGGGAAGAAAACTGAGTTCCAGAGATATTTGGAGTGGGATTTTTTTTTTTTTTTTTGTAGGCGGGAAGGGTAGAATCGATTTTTTTTTTTTTTTTTTTCATATGAGGCCTCAGAGATCACAGTCTGTTTTGGAGGAGGAACAAATACTCTGCTGAAGTTCCAGCTTGATATGCTTTCTGTCCTCCCTCTCCTCTATCTTCCCTCTCCTCCCAGTTTCTTACATTCCTCTTTGCTTATCCTCCAACCCATAAAGGATCTTCATTTGAATGACAGTCTTGGCTGTTGTCATTGTGCTTTGGGTTTTTCTAAAAACATTACTTGTAACTAAATGCGAAATATAATGAGAAGTTTTGTGTCATTAGTATTTAAACATTCAGGCTGTGCAAAGGAGTTCTTCTGTCTGTATACGCATATAAATACATATACTAATAGAAATACGTAGTTGTGTATGTGTTTATATATATACAAACACATGCATGTGTGTGATTGTTAACATTATTATAGCAGAGGCATTGCATACATGACATTTATCTGTGACAATGTTAGGAGAGGGCTGTGTCACTCAGTTGCCCAAGCCTCTAGCTGTTGAATCAGGTGCAAGGCAGGTTGCCATTTATAGCGTTTAATATGTTTCCTGTAAACGTGCAGGAAATATTTGTTTGAAGTTCTAAAGGAAACAGTATTGATGTTCACAGAGAAGTGACAAACTACTTGATGAAAGAAATCATTTTCAAGAAAAAGTCTTATGGGAGAAAGAGAGCCTGTTTATTTACAGGAAGATCAAAGCAACTTTCATATGAATTGATGCTAAATATTTAGTACTTGAGTGACTAGCAAAAAAACACTCTAAACTTCTAAAGGAAAGAATAAAAAACAGGAGACAATTCCTGGCATATAGATATATATAAGCTTTCTGTTGGCAAAATCTTTTTTTATTATTTGCATTACAGTAATATCTAAGGTCTAATCTGTGATCAGAAACCCACTCCATCATAGTGTGTACACTTAGTAAAATACAGGTTTTTTTCTGACAAGTTTATCTTGTGAACAGGAATAGGTCAAGAAGAACAAATTCACATTCATTTTATATGAACTTCTCTTATAACTTAAATGTACATTAAATAAAATTGTCATGAATTAATCCAAGCACAATTTTAGTGGAAATTGCTGCATATGTCAAGAAAACCAAATATGAACAGAAAACTGAAAACATATATTAGTTCCTCCTGATAAAAACTTCCCCTAGCTTCATTACTTATATTCTCATTTTCTCCTTCACCCAAAAAAATTTAACTACCAAAGTCAAAATCAGAAATGGGATGTCCTTATGCAAAACCACAGTATCCCAAAAACATTCAGTCACTCACTGATGAAGCACAAAAGCAATACAGAAAAGGAAGGAATTTCTTCTTGCTGGCCATATGTAGAGTCCAGGAGTAGACACTTGAGAAAACTGCCTCTGTCTGGGTTCCCAGACCAGGTTAGGCCGGACCCAAAATATCTGCCTCCCACTGGCAGGGATCTCAGTCTCCCTGCTTGAAGGTGAGTCCTGAGGTTCGAGGAAAAAGTGTGCTAAAACTGAGAAATATATCTGACTGCCAGATTTTCTTCAGCTTGGGAGGGAAAAAAGGCTGAGAAATGGGTCAGTGTAGTGTACTCCTCATAGTTCACCACCTTCTTCCCAGTCTCTAGCTGGAGGTCCAAAACCCTACAAGACCTCCTAGAAATCAGCATAAGTGCTAACACACATTAGTGACTCTGGGACCATGATTAATCTGCAGCTGGGCAAAATTCACACTTCCTCAATTCAGAAAAACTTTGTCCCCCTATGTGTAATGTACTGCTTTTCACTGAGTGCTTCTGAATAGTCCTCATTTCTATAATACTTTTCCCAACAGCACATTAAGTGTGCCTTTACCATCTGCCACATGCGGTTTGGTCTCTCTCTTGTACTTTGTTACTATTCATATAAAATGGTGTATAAAGAGTAGGGAGAGTAAGGCAGTTGGCTTCATGAAGTAAATAAAGCGAAAAATTGAAAACAACCTGTAACAGACATTTATGAAATAATATAATTTGCTTTGAATTCCTTCACATGTTCAAAGCAGATTCTTCAAGCTACAGTCACTGATACAGTATTCATTACTCTTTCATTGCTCTTTCTCTTTTTTTTTTTTTTCAGAAGGAGGAATGATTTTATTTTAAACTTGAATAGTGAAGACTTTCCTCTCTCTGAGGAAGTTTATAATAAGCATACTATAGTAAGAACTAGGCTATTGCAACGAAACAAAAAAGCACCATTGCTTTAAATTCATAACATTGGGAAAACAGTAGAAGGAATAAAAAAACCCCTCAGTGTACTAAGCCTTCTAGACGTTTCAAACACTCAACTAGAGTGAGTTCAGGAGAATCAACTCCCTTTTCTCCTTTGCAATGCCTAATGGAGATCATGTGCTCCTTGGTATTAGCAGCTGTAGACGTGTGAAATATCTGCATTAATTCTCTGGGTGACCTCAGATAGGATCGTTTGCCTGTCAGGGCAGAGCTGGTCCCTGTGAGATACTTGTCCACTTATGTGAAAAATTCTGAGAATTGAAGTTCGTAGAATTGTAGAGTTACAGAATGGTTTGGGTTGGAAGGGACCTTTGAAGATCATCTACTCTGACCCTCCTGCTGTGTGCAGCAACACAAAGAAGTTTTCACATCTTCCCTTAAGAGCTCAGACCCATTGGTTTTATTGTCAGAAAGATTTCCCTGAAATCAATCGACTTTTCCTCCTTCCAATTTCATCTAATTTTCTGTCATGGGTTCAGCAGTAGCAGTCATTTTTTCTCCTTCTTGGTAGCTGGTGCAGCTCTGTGGTTTTGACTTTCAGCCTGGGAACTGCGCTGATAACACCAGTGTTTCCAGTTACTGCTTGGTAATGTTTTGGTCTGACCAAGGACTTTCTGAACCTTATGCTCTGCCAGGGAGGAGGGGAAGCCGGGAGGAAGCAGAGACAGGACACCTGACCCAAACTGACCAAAGAAGTATTCCATACCACAACACATCATGTCCAGGAGGTAAAAACTGAGGGCCGGGACCCAGAAGGTAGAAGTGCACTGCTTGGCTGGGCTGGGTGGTGAGCGACTGTATTCTTTCCTTGTATTTGCCTTGTCATTATTATCATTGGTGGTAGCAGCAGTGGTTTGTGTTATACCTTAGTTACTAAACTGTTCTTATCTCAGCCTGTGGGAGTTGCATTCTTTTGATTCTCCTCCCCATGCTCCCGGGACTGGGGAAGAAAGAGGGGTGAGTGAGTGAGCGAACTGCCTGAGAGGCTTAAACCACGACATTTTCTCAGGTAACATTGCACTTTTTGGAACAAGTCTAAAATTTTGCTTATCAGTATTTCAAGTACAGATACTAAAACTGCATGGCATATTTTAAAATAAAATTACTTTTTAAATAACAGTTGATTAATGCCAAAATGTTTCACAAAATTGTATAGCTTTTGACATTTTTGATGGTAGGCTTTTTGAGGTCACAAGTGAAATCTGTGGCAACTATAAGAAAGCATATGTAGGCAGAGAGGAAACTAGAAAACTAAAAAATCCTTTCATTACATAAATGTATGTTCCTTTTTGGAAATATTTATTGTCCTTGGTTTGAATTCAGATTACCACGAAGTCTTTAACTGCTATAATTAAATCATATTGTCAGACCTTAGCCAACTTTCATATATGAACGTTACAATGGAATTGTGACCTCAGCTTCCTTTTCTTCACAAATACATACATAGCAGGATGAAGTCTAATGGTCTATCTCTTGTGGGTTTGGTACTATTCAATATTTTCATTAATAACCTGAAAGGAATAGAGAGCAGGCTTATCACATTTACAGATACCATATTCTGGGAGGCGGGAAACCAAATGAATAGAGGACAAGGACAGAATTCAAGACAATCTTCATAAATCAGAGATATAGACAGAAAATATGACAATATTCAGTGGTGGTAAATGCAAGATGCCATACTTAAGATTAATTAACCACATAAACACAGGATGACAAATAACTGTCTACAAACAATTCTATAAAAAAATAAATGAGGGGTTGTAAGGGGTCACAAAGGGAGCATGAGTCAACAGTGTTATGCTGTTGTGAAAAAGGCAAATGCCTCAGGAATGTATCAGCAGGAAAGAGTATGACTGGAAGGAAATGTGCACTAATTTCTCTATTTTGTTCAGTGTTTTATTTAACACTATGGCCTAAGATGGACTATTGTGTCTAGTCCTGGGCACTTCGCTTCAACAAACTCATAGATCAGTGCAGAAAGTCTAGGGGAAAAAAAAAAAAGAAAGAAAAAGAAAAAGAAAGATCAGAGGCTTGAAGTATTGCCTACAGGGAAAGACTAAAGGAAGTGAGTTGTTTGATTCAGAGTAGAGTAGACTAAAGCATGGCATTTGCTTTAAATAACAGTTAGACAAACAAAAGGGATGAGATGATTTCTTTCAGTTCTTTTCTGGTCCCAGGATTTCAGGATTCCTAGTCACTAAAGTGAATTGGACTATAGTACTGTGGAGCAGAGACACCAGGCAGGAATATATAATACCTTCAATGTAAAAAATAGAGGTATCTCTACCTTTGCAGAGCTCTTACTGTAGAAACTTATGGAGAGAAAAGAATGCAGCTGAACCAGAAAGCGACAATATTAAGTAGTAGCACAGTTTATGTAACTCACTGGGTAAGAACATTTTAAAATCTGCTTGTATGCACCATCTATAACCTACTTCCACTTCAGAAATATTTCAAGAAATAAAAACCCAGTCCTTACTGTGAGTTTATTGATCTTTCTAATTCATAGTGTGCCAATTTCACCATTTTCATCAGCGTCCAACTATGACAAACCTCTACCAAGAACAGGATTTCCTGATATTCCTATTTATCTGCAAATCACCTGGACTTCCTCGTCATTGAGAAAATGTCTTGAGACCTTTTTTTCATTTTACAATCAAACAAAAAACTATTAAACGTATAGCTTCTATACAAATATAACTTCTGTAAAAGGAATGTATTGGACCTCACAGGAGTTTAAATGTCTATGTCTGCAAAATTACCATTTTAATTTTTTGGTAACTAAAAAAATCAGAAAAAACGATAAGACTTAAAAAACACTGTGAGTGATTATGAGTTATATTTCTTAACACATGTATCTCCAGAACATCTTTCAATCATCTCTGTATTGTATGGTTTACTCTTGTGAACTCCAAAATGGGAAGTTAATTGATGATGAAGGGGCAAAGTTTTGTGCTTGATGCATGGGTAAGCATCACTGCAAAAATGGGCAGCTTACTCAATATTGGTCCTAAATACAGTAATTTTCGCTTCTATCTGAATTTCTGTGATGCCCAAAGTGAAAGGTACTCATTGTTACATCTGGGAAGTGGTACTAACTGGATAAAAAAAAAAACAACTGCGGAGAAGAGAAGCAGTGACACAGTGCTTGAGCTCTGTTTTAGAAAAAACATACAGAGACTGTACCCTTTATCAAACTGCACTGATTCTTCCCTTGCTAACTGCTTTTACCCCTACACACTAAAATGGTGGGGGAAATTAGTGAGGCCAAGTC
Organism: Myiopsitta monachus; assembly: GCA_017639245.1. Classification (NCBI taxonomy): domain Eukaryota; kingdom Metazoa; phylum Chordata; class Aves; order Psittaciformes; family Psittacidae; genus Myiopsitta; species Myiopsitta monachus. The sequence goes on along the minus strand of CM029918.1, from coordinate 58,922,878 downwards.
ATGTGAGTCCTCTGTGGAACCTGGTGTGGTGAACTGTAGTTGCTAACACCTTCAGACAAAAGAGGACAATACAGACAACTTAGAACAGGTAACAGGGAGAGCATAAAATCTAGAAAATCATGGAGGCTGAAGTCTTTTGTCTCCTTGCCAGAGCAGCTGACAAGCTATACTGAACTGAATGTATTGCTCCCAGCAAAACCCAGGTAGTTTTTCCTGCCCACAACTTCATTCCTGAAGCATGCGGACTTAGGATCTGTGTTTCACTTCCTGTGTAGTGGTGGAACAAGGAAAGAATAACCTAGGCTTGTGTGCCACTGACAGATGCAGTTGAAGTCAACCTGAAAAGGCGTGAGACTGACTAAATAGCAACCAGTTTCCCCAGCTTAAAAAAAAAAAATAAAATATTAGACACCAGAAACCTTGTAACTTGGTAAATAGAATAGGAGACCAGGTAGCAATAACAAGAAAAGAGTTTCCATTTTAGAAAAATAAAAATTCTTATCAGCTACCCACTATGTGCTATAATTTAAAAGCTTTTGAGCAAAAAGCATTTCTTTACTGTTAAAAGGTTTAAAATATGGCAGTATGTAGACCAAAAAGTCTTGATTAGCTGTGGCAGATGAGTCAGCAGAGAAACAGTTCACAATGCAGCGCTGATCTTACATTTTGACATATACCGTTAGGGGCTCACCATAGTCATTCTAAAAAGGCAAAGAATGAAAGAAAGAAAGGGGAGGGAAGGGAAGAGGGGGGACAGAAAAAGGGAAGGAAAGTCTGACATCATTAATTTAATCTTGAAAATATCATAAGGAAAAGGATCTGTAAACAGCATTCTTTGTCCTCATAGATTTGCGTAGGTTTGGGATTTAGCATACAAAATTTACTCTTTCCCATTGCAGGAGAATACTTGAGATATCTGTGCATCACATTCTTCTGATGCCCTTTACGTAGAAAGTTAGTCTTGCAGTCAGGGAAGGTAATGCCTTAATATTACGTGTTATGGCACAAGCCCTTTTATGTCTTTTTGAGAGAAAGAAAATGTTACACACAGTACCAGATGTACAGTAGTTCTGGATGACTAGGTTGACATTAGGAAGAGTTGCAGAACAGAAGCAGAAGCTCACTGTAGAGAAAAAGCTAAATGATAAGCCCACCCTGTTACCAGGGCTATAAAGTCAAAGGCTGGGGTAATACTTTCATTTTCTGTCTTGATAAGAGTAGAAAATATGACTCACAGCAGTAACAGCATAAGAAAAAAATATATGATTACAGAGCTTTCACCCTGCCTGATTAGAACCAACAAAAACTTGTCTTTCTGCACCTAGTTGCATATGCCTAAATTCTGAAAGATTATTTTCTTTTCTTCTTTGTAGCCTGATCCTGAACTGAAGAAATAAGTTATGAGTAATTAACACTCAAACCTATTTAAATTTCAAAGGTGTAAAAGTCTTCCTCTCTTGTTTTCTGGATTGGTACACACTGTTTTGATTTCAAAATGTTTGTTTAATCAGAAAAGGTGGAGGGTTTTCCCTGTACTTCATAGAATGTGATCAAAGGCTAAGAAGGTATTAGGATGAGTAGAGATTTTCCAGAACCCATGTTTTTACCACTGTGGATCAAGTCATGCACTTCTTCTAACATAATCATAAGAATTCTATCTTTCAGTTGCTACTAATATGGCTCAAAACTGAACTAGGAGTGTAAATAGAAAATACTGCTGGATCTAACAACATATTGTTAAATTCCCATCAGCCATTTCATATCATAAGAGCTTTCTCACCACGCTGTTAAATTTTGTACAGTTCTTTACACACTTTTATTTTCACTAGGCATACATTTTACTGCCTTATAATTGTACTCCATCTAAATGCAGAACTACAGGGAGACAAGTAGATAAAAAGTGCTGATGGTGCTAAGAAAAATCTTTCAGCACATCTTCAGCCAGACATTATTCTTGTATGGTTTATACTGCAGCCGTGTGCAGTAACTGTAGCCCATCACACTGCACAGATGGAAGTGCAAGTTTGAGGGCTATTGAGCATGTGGATTTTCCCAGTGTGTCACAATTACAGAAACATCTGTGCTAAATAACTTCAAGCTGATCCACAGCAAAAAATTGGCAATGTTCAATAACTCTGAAGATGCCTTTTTTCCCCTGTGGTGAGATGGCCAAGTGATTGCAAGTTGGACTATGGTGCAAAATATGCAGCTTCATTATTTCAGGGCCTATTTAGAGTTTTCTCCCATGGTATAACACCCACAAAATGCATACGTTTTTTGTTACTTAGCTCCATAGAGCCTGAGTTTCAGGGATGCCACATGCCTGCATCTATCGACTTCAATTAGAGGTGTGGATATGTAGGTTCTCTGAAAATCAAGTCCTGTGGGAATATTTCTAATTGATTTTGATTTGCAGATGGAAAGGAAACTGCCTGGGTGGCATAATCATGAAAGAACAAAAGGAAAATTATTTGCCTATAGAAAAAAAGATTAAAAACTATGATCACATCTAATATTTATATTGTGCCATCACAGCATAGAAAACATTCATTGCTGTGTTTCTTTCTTCTGCTGGAGATAGGAAAGACAGTATTCCCCTGAAAAAACACTACAGAACAGAAAACCTTCCCAGATATCCTCAGTAGTATAATACCACACCCATTAATATGTTCAGACCACACTGCAGTTTAAGAAAATTTACTGTTCCTCATTTATGACTGAGTTGCAAAATGGTTTCTCACCCTATATCCTCCCACAGCATTGGAACCTGGAGGTTTTTGTGGATGTAAGTACATAAACTCAAATATAGCACATTTCCAATTCTTTATACACTATTACAGAATAATTTTTCAATCCTTGTGGCCTTTATTTATTTCACCTAGAAAAGCACTCCAATGCAGTCAGCAGATTTTATTCGCCTCCTCCCAGTATTAGAAATAGAAAGATGTATATATTTCTCAGCTGCCACACACTGCACAATTTCTCTCTAGTGCATGACAGAGCATTAGAATAGGCTGCCCAGAAAGGTTGCGAAGTCTCATTTCCTGGAGGTATTCAAGAGCTGCGTGGGCACAATCCTGAGCAATGTGCTCGAGATGACCCTGCTTGAGCAGGGAAATTGGACAGGATGACTTCCAGTAGTCCCTTCCAACCTCAACCATTCTGTGAATCTACAGTTCTGTGATTCTGAGATTCTGTGATGTACATTTTCTCATGCACTGTCCAGCGTCACTTGGGACATTGCAAGTGAAAAATGCTTTTCCTCAGAAGCTGTGATTACTCTGTAATGTCATAGATTCATAAGTAAAATTCTTTCACTTATATCTACTTTGGATTTTATCTTCCTGAGTTCCACCCGAATTTCTTCCAAGAATACTATTATTTGACTAAACAGTTACTTAACTGCAGAGTCTTGAAATATTAGCTAACTAGTGACATACTTGGTATTCAGCCAACTTAAACAGTGTTAGTTCTCTCATCTTTGTAAACCAGCCTCCAATTTTGATAATTACTGCTACATGTTTTTAAACTCTCTCAAGTTAATATCTAATTTCCTATTTCCAGAGCTGCATTTACTATAGTATTCTTACTACCATCACATCTGAACTGCAGAGGAACTATAATCTCTTGGTTTATGATGTGACTCCTCCGAGGAAATTGCCAAAATCATACAAATTTTAGTGCAGTTTTATCTCTTTGCCAGCTCTTGCACAGTTTTTTGTAGTTTTGTATATGTACATCTCAGGATGGACATATAGCTAATTGATGTCAGAATATGGTCTTTTTTCAAAGATGTTAAGCTTCTAAACAGGCATGCTGCAAAAAAGAGAAAAGGGGGAGGGGGGGAGGAAGCAGCCGTAATTGAAGGAGAGACTGGAAAATTGAAAGAATTTCTCTGTGTTTTTCCTTCTTAACCACCCATCTACCCCTAGTGCACACCCACCTGAAGTCAACCAACAGCCCCTCTCTGAGAGTTTCTCTCTGCCAACTCTAATAAATGCTGAAGTTGTCAAATGATGCTGCTATTGTGTCCCCATAGCAACAAGTTTTCTGGCCTGAGTGACAGTATTTCCATATTGTCAACTGGAAAATGTCCCAGATAACTGTAGGGACACCTGGGGTTTTCTTGCAACGCAAATATCTTTTTCTTTTCCCTTCCCGATTCTTCATATATTAAAGGGAAGTTATTTATACCCATTGCAACGAATGGTATGATGACAGCTAAGCATTTGAAATTTGCTTTAAAATTCTGTAAATCTGTCATTTCAGTGGATTTTATGTTCCTTTTGAAACAGCTGTAAATCTTAATGCTATCTTTAAAATAAATAAGTAAATACCAGTAAGTAGCATATCAAGATCTTGATAACTGAACAAAAAAAAAAAACATATAATGTATTATGTGACATGTTCTTCATGCTTTTCAAGCTAATGAGAAATAAGGGAGAAATGCAAAAGAATGGATGAAAATGTTTTCCTCGAGGAGAAACAAATTTCTAACCTATGTATATATAATGTGTTACTCCACTGTGTGCTATTACTAATCTTCCAGAGCAACAGTGTTTGAATCATACAACCTGATTATGCATATATTAAAAGGGGAGATCAATGGGAAATAAAAGCAAAAGGAATCCCACCAGTCTCAGCGAATTGGCTGAAATTTGCATCCCTGAAAATCTGGCATTCATGTCACCTATCTCCAATTTTAACAGTATTTTTCAGTTACATTATTTGAGTTCATTGAATCCTGGAGATTACTTTCAGTCCATTTATCATGACCACCTAAGGTCATAACTGAAAGAATAACTCTGTGTTCTTCAAACACGTGAAAACTACCTTTATCAACATCATTACAACATTCAGGTAATGTCGCTCCAAGTTACCATGTGGATTAAGAAAACAGAAGCTAGTTTATTGTCTTTTGGACAAGATGTAAGACTACACAGTGATGTTTGAGTGAATGGTGAAGTCAACCCCTGTACCCTTGCCAAATGCAGTTTTTGTGCCTAGTTTTATCACCCAGGTTACTAACACAGTTACAATAAAACACAACTTTTTTCTTCTGAGCTGGATAGTAATGCTACCATATTCCTTTATATGACTGCTATGCTTCGTATCAAGCTTCAGTAATGAAGAGTGATGAAAGCACACTCTATTAATTACATTTTGCTAATTATGTGGGTGCAAGTTTGTTATGGTGGTTAATTAGCAAATGTTTGCAATGTTTTTAAGAAGCTTTACTAAGGAAATATTGAATGTCCACAATATATCAATGCAAATAACACAAATTCACAAACTAGAAACCTATTCTAAAAATTAGGACCCCATATATGCAGTTGTAATATAGGGATATGAAAAGGACAAAATCAAAAATATTGAATAATTTAATGTAAGCAATGAATAATTTATTAAATAATCAGTATCTTTTTCATCTGAGAATAATGGAGAGAAAAATGAATAAAATATATTTCAAGGAAAGAAATCAACTTGCCTGCAAAGATTAAACTAAAAATCTAATAATTTTATAGGGAAGTCTTGTAGACCCTAAATAACATACTAAAATATACTTCATTCACACATTTTGTCCTAGCTGTTTGAGCTAGCTATGTCTGTATTATTTTATGTGATGCCTGAGAATTATTCTCAATGACTGAGAATTATTTTACTGTAAGGCAAAAGCTTATTTGAAGATTACAAAAGCACTGGATTGGGGAATCACTGTGTTCCACAGATGAGATACTTCCTTGACCATCGCTTCTGTCTAGGTAAATACAAAATACAATTAGCAGCAAAACACCTGAGGTGGTTAGGTTATACAAGTTCAGGGCAAAACTCTGCATGACCGAGAAAGAAGCAGTGGTTATGGGCATGGGATGAGCTGGCAGGTTGGTCAAGGTCTAGAGACTGAACACAGGAGCACAGTGCTGGAAGGCATAACCTGAGGGCAACACAGGCCATCCTGTGTTCCCACAGGCAAGCTTGTCCTGATCTTTACACAGATCCAGATCACCAAAGATTCACAACACCCAATAAACAAAGTGCAGAGGGCCAAAACCTGCAAAACTTATGTTTACCACAGGAAGAATGAAGGAGAAACAAACATTAAATACTCTACAGCATCAAACAAATATTTCACAACATTTCTTGCAAGGATCCCATGCTTGGGCTTTGTTGTTACTGCTCCACAACTGTTCTTCTTTTCCCTACTCATCTTTGTGTTTAGAAGACTATAGCTTTAAAAATGATGCAAGTAATTGCTTCACATTGCAGGTGGGCTACTGCTGTACATACTGTGGCTTCTGATCTGACTCCTCTAATATTCTTTTTTTCTTATACATCTGACTTTAGATCAGCTCATCCCACTACCTGCTGAGTGGTTGCTGCATTTAATCTACAATAGGGTTACTGTAAGCAACTATAGTATTTCAAATGTGAGCAACAGAATCACACTGAGGCAGAACATACATAGCCTGCAGGTACTCATGGTTCATCAGGAAGGCCTTAAAGCCTATTCAGTGCCAAAGACTAAAGATTTTTGTGCCTCTATCTGCCATTTTGCAATCTATTACAGACTCAATGTCAGTAAATGAAGAGTGTTTCCTCATGTAGCAAATTAAAAAAAAAACAACAGGATGTCATGTGTTTCTTTATCATATGATACGATTCATGCCTCATCCTTCATGCAAGCCAATAGTTCTTTGATTTAGAGCCTGGATAGCTATAAGCCATCAGTACAAAGTAATCTGCTACACAGAATTTATAGGATAAATCCCTTAAGTAAGGGTTCATGTCTATTCAGCCCAAACATCCTACATCTATCTATTTAATCTAGGTAATATATCTATCTCTGTATTTATAAAGCATGCAGTCACTGGTAGCCAGATGCTACTAGTGTAAATACAATTTATTGACAAATTGGTTTTCTTGCTGACAGATACAGTTCTGTCATTAAGGAAATGTTTCTTTTAAGAAAAGTTATCACTGTGTTGAGATATTTTATAAGTTTTTATGTTCATTCACATTCTGACCCATTATAGTATTTTATTGGACTGGCATATTTATCTTTGCAAGTAATAGCTTTGTGGTGGGGACACAAGGAAGGGCAACACAGCTGAAGAGTCCCAGACAATTGTCTGAGCAGCAGTGTCTCTCCTATCATGCGAGGTAGCCCTTCAAATGATATACTTGTTAGAGGTGTTACTTAAGTAATCAAAAGGTTAATTTGAGAAAAATCATTGCAGTTTCATTTCCTTGATCCCTATTATTCATAGTAAATGCATAAAATGTTTCCAAATTGTGAATATTTTCTCTGGAATTATACATCTTATTAATTGCCTGGAACGATTATGCTCGTTATATATCTAGGTTGATACGGAGTCAGCTGAGAATGACATTCATAGAAATGAAACATCCACATTTAAGCTCACACATAAGAGAGCTATTGTTTCAAGAGGACAATTCCTGCTGCTGTTCCTAATAGTGAAGGTCCTGCTGTGCTACTTTTGTTTCTGCTGTGGCCAGACAAGTTCTTGCCTGAGGCAAGACTGAACTTCCAAAATGATTGTGTTATTCTCAGTGTCTAGTGAGCAATGTGGAAAGCATGGGGCTTTGATTTGAGGATTCAGGAGAGCTATAAGGATTTAATGTCTGAAATGAATCACACTGCTAGAATTCACTCTGCCACTGGTCAGTCATCCTTTCTGTGCTCGCATATTGTTACAAATCATTGCATGCTGGTATATTAAAGGAATATTTCTGCATTTGTTATGTCAGTTAAAATTTTATAATGGCAGGAGTTTGTCATGTTTTTATTGTTTCAGTAAACAAAATGCATGTGGAACTGTAGTAAATGAATTCTCAGCCAGACCATAGAGCTTCAAACCTGAGCTGACACATAGTGGTGAAGTACATGTAGTACAAATGCCCTCCATTTTCTGATAGAAACTAGGACTAACCGTGCCCTCTGGAGCAGTGAGATTCCCATGAAACTGAAAGCTGTCTTTTCCATGCCTCTCACGAAGAGCTTCAGAACAGCCAGTCCCTATCTTTTATCCACTAGCTGTGCCTCATTTATTCCAGATTTTGAAGTAGAAAAGAAACTGATTGGAAATAACACCATGTAGAAGATAAATGGAGATTTTTACTGTTTTATCTATGGGCAGTAATGGCACTTTTCCTAAGTGTAACAGCATCACTCTCAATGGCACTTAATGGCCAAATCTTTGATATTATGCTATGGAGGCTCATATCTTTGCAGATGACAGCCATTGTTCTGGAGTGCCTTTAAGATAACAAGGTAAGGGCACATCGTTGTTAACAATTCTGCTATGAAGAGTCACATTTCAGGACCTTCATTGTCCATTGCATACAATTCAGTTTTGCATCATTTTTGTTTCATTTTTCTCAGAAACTACAATTATTCAGATATTTTACTTTTAACTACTTCTGTTTTTGTTTAATTGTTTGATTCTTATTTTTCTTCACACACACTTCAAACTAAAATATGTTCAGACAACCTAAAAAAAATTAAAAATATAACATGTCAGGTTTTTATTGCCGCAAATCATTTAAATAAAACCTGAGAGAGAGTGAGCTGTGTGTGATGCTCTGTAATGCATGGAGGTGCCAGGGTCAATTTGAGTCCCCCAACAAACCAAGAGTGGGTTAGGCCTCCTGCAGCTCATGGTAGCAAGTGACAATTGCCAAGAATGTTATTCTTGGTGAAGCCATTAGGATACAACAATGCTGTGGAAAGCCCATCACTGCTGAACATCCACTGTGCTAGCAGAACCAATGTTTACTCACATAAATCCAGATAATGCTATATTTGTCTGTACAGTTCTGGCGAGCATCTTCTCCTATTTCCAGTACGATTAAAATTGATGCCTTAGAACTGAGCACTACTCCCTGTCTATAAGCATTTCTTCAAAATCAATGCCCATATTAGTCAGTACACGTGCTACATTTCACTCAGCTGTATGTGTATTCAGTGCATTTTTTTCCCTGTGCCACCATGACCTTTCAGAGTTTTGGTGTTCCATGTTTCTTAATAAACGAATAAAGATAAAGCAAACCAAAGTATTACCATTTCTGTCTGATACTTTTTCTGGTTCCTGCACCTAGCAATGTAGAGAACCAGAGCAACAACTTTGAGAGCCAATAAATCAGCATCATGACAAGTGGCTAATAATCCTGCCATTATCTCAACCCTTCATACCCCACGTTGGGTGCCAAAAACAAATGTTGTGGTTTAAGCCCGTCAATAACTCACCCAGTTCATTCACTCACTCACTCCCCCTCTTTCTTCCCCCAGTCCTGGGAGCATGGGGAGGAGAATCAAAAGAATGCAACTTCCACAGGTTGAGATAAGAACAGTTTAGTAACTAAGGTATAACACAAATCACTACTGCTACCACCAATAATAATAATGACAAGAGAAGTACAAAGAAAGAGAATACAACTGCTCACCAAGCCCAACCCAGCCAATGCACCCACCAGCAGCGAACCCCCCACTGCACCACCACACCCTTCTGGGTCCCGGCCCTCAGTTTTTACCTCCTGGACATGACGTGCTGTGGTATGGAATAACCTCTTTGGTCAGTTTGGGTCAGGTGTCCTGTCTCTGCTTCCTCACGGCTTCCCCTCCTCCCTGGCATAGCATGAGGCTCAGAAAGTCCTTGGTCAGACCGAAACATTACCAAGCAGTAACTGAAAACACTGGTGTAACCAGCGCAGTTTCCAGGCCGGAAGTCAAAACCACAGAGCTGCACCAGCTACCAAGAAGGAGAAAAAATGACTGCTACTGCTGAACCCTTGACACACAACAAGGATCCTCTCAGGAGGAAAAGAAAGACTTCCTCATGGCTGATTTTAACTTAAAAGAAATTGTCAGAACATTTATAAATTAGGAAGGCAGGTCCTTGCTCCTAGTGACTGCCTATGGCTCTCTTATGGTAGAAGAAATAGGGGATAATAGAAGCAATTGGGGATTTTAATGAAATTATTTTCTACCTGAAAAGCTACAGAATATTATCAGTTCAAATAAAAGAACATTTTATGAAAAAAGTAGATATTAAAACATTACATGTTCATTTCTTCTTCAAAAACTAGTTCAAAATTTCAGGTCAAACTATTTTTCAGTTCAAAACATAACTTAGGGATGAAACAGTAACATTGAAACAGGTTGAAATTGTCAAAATAAAATTATGTCATTGAACCACACTATCACACATTACTTGACAACTCAAAATTTCCATTTTGCGGACAGTTCTTAAGTAATTTTTTTTATCATACTTCATTGCCAGCAATTTCTGCTCATCTTAAAAATATTCATGAACAAGCAAAATATTTCTCACCCAAAAATTCTCATTCAAAAGTAAGTTTTAGAGGAATAGACCAATTATTCAAAATGCAGACTTTCCTATGCAAATATCTCAGGATTATATTCTGCATTCAGCCCACCTAACACCACAATGGCACTAGATTACCAGATTTATATAAAAATTATGAACTACCTTTCTCTTCTCTTAGAATAACTTGACTCTTAACTACAGGGTCCGCACGCCAAATTATCTTCTTTCACCCAAACTAATGCAAAGTCGCACATCAGTCCATAAAGTGCACACTAAAACCATCTTTTATGCTGCAAAAAAGTAACAATTCCTGTCATATTTATTTTAATTGTGGCACCATACAGAAGATGAATTACATTTCAGAGAAACAACACTTCTGCATGTAAAATTAGCCACTGAATTGGTAATGAAAGGAAAAAAAAAAAAACAAACAAAAAAAACAAAAATAAACCTCCTACTTAAAGCAACACACAGTTACTTCTTTTCCTGTAGAAATATATTGGAAACATTCCAATAAAAGTGGGTTAATTCTGCTGATCTCAGCCTACTGAAACCATGCAAAATAAGCTGAGTGACAGATTTTCAATGACAAATCAGTGGAACTTTTATCTAGGAGAAAACATACACCAAGGAATATTTTACAAATTTAGGGCTAAATTTAGGTTTTAATCATTTAATAGAGATACAGAGAACAGCAACAGGAAATTAAACACTTTTTTTTATTGCAAGCAGCTCAACTCTATGCCATGTTTCTCTTGGTCTGTATGGCATATATGTCTTTTCAAAAGGGATACAAATTGAATTTTGGGTGGAATGGCTAAGAGGGAAGATCACAGATGGAAATCTTACCCCATATACGGGTGTGGGGAAAGGAATGCACAGCATGGTGTAGAGAAATTAATGAAGAAGTTCTGCAAAACTTAGCAAGTGAATGAAGATTCTTGTCTTCCCAGAGAAGCATTTATTAGGACTTACTGTTTCATGAAAACATGAGCCTAAATTTGCTCAGCCACACAAGGAAAAGGATTTTATGGAACTCATGGTCTCTTCTCTTGAAGCATTATACTTCTGCAAAATTAGAATGGATGAGAGTACTGCTTTCTGTTTCACAATGAGAATACATTCATATGCTTTTTTTGTGAGATTTCTGTCAAAAGCTTATCTACATTCATCTAGCTCTAGCAAAAATATGGCATCCACCAACAGCTAGTTTTTGCTTTCTTGTTTGTTTTGTTCCCACTGGCTTTCCAAACATTATAAGCAAAGCCAGCAAAAACAAATTTACATTGGCATAACTACATCGCATAATAGTTCTGGTAGTGTAGTGATGCCAACCTGGGGAAGAGACTTTACACAGTACTGGCAGGCAATGTTGAGAAAATTAAGCCAAGCCATATTTTTAACTATGGAACATAAATATCTTGAGTTTGTTTTTTATTTGTTTTGCTAACAAAATGTATAATTCATCATATGATCTACACTGCTACACACAGCACGGGCAAAACCCCAGAAGAGCTGGAAGCCACTGTGCAGCAGGAAAACTATGAGATTGTTGCCATCACAGAAAAATGGTGAGATGACTTGCACAACTGGAGTGCTGCAATGGATATCTATAAACTGTTCAGAAAAGATAAGCAAGGAAGGAGTGATGGTGGGGTCACCCTCTCTGTTAGGGAGGTCTTGATTGTCTAGAGCTTAATAATGATAACTAAACAGTTGAGTGACTATGGGTAAGAATCAGGGGAAAGGGGAAACGCCAACAAGGCAGATTTTAGTGGGAGACTGTTACAGGCCACCCAACCAGGATGAAGCAGACAACATATTCTATAAGCAATGGGAGGAATCTCACAGTCACTAGCTCTTCTTCAGGTGAAGGATTTCAATTTGCCGGATGTCTGCTGGAATATAATAGAGTGGAGAGGAAACAGTCTTGAGGGTTCCTGGAGTGTGTGAAAAATAACCTGTGACACAGTCTGTGAGGGGGCTAACTATGGAAAGCACTCTGCTGGACCTGTTTTTTGTGAACAAAGAAGGGCTTGTGGGTGATGTGATAGTTGGGGGTTGTCTTGGACATAGCAATAACAAAATGTTGGAGTTCTCAATTCTCCTAGAAGTAAAGAGGAGGGTCAGCAGAACTGCTACGTTGGATTTCCAGAGAGAAGACATGGGCCTGTTTAGCAGCCTGGTTGACAGAGTCCCCTGAGAGGCAGTCCTGAGTGGAAAAGGGGTCCAGGAATACTGGACATTCTTCAAGAAGGAAATTTTAAAAGTGCAGGAATGGGTGTTCCCATATGCCAAAAGACGAGCTGAAGACCAGCCTGGCTGAACAGAAAGCTTTGGTTGGAACTCAGGCAAAAAAGTGGAGATTATGACCTATGGAAGAAGGGGCAGACAACTCAGGAAGACTACAAGGATGTTGTGAGGTTATACAAGGAGGAAATTAGAAGGACCAAAGCCCAACTGGAACTGTAAAAGATAATAAAAAATGTTTCTAGAAATAAATTGACAACAAAAGAAGGGCTAAGGAGAATCTTCATTCTTAACTAGAAGTGGGGAAAACAGTGACAAAAGAGGAAGGAAAGGATGAGGTACTTAATGCCTCTTTGCCTCAGTCTTTAATAGTAAAGCCAGCTGTTCTCCAGGTAATCAGCCCCCTGAGCTGAAAGACAGGAATAGGGAGAACAATGAAGTCCCCATAATCCAAGGTGAAATGGTCAGCAACTGGGCCAGATGGGACCTACTAAAGGGTACTGAAAGAGCTAGGAAAGTTCTCACCAGGTCACTTTCCAGCATTTCTTAGCAGTCCTGGAGAGCAGGGGAGATCCCACCTGAGTGGAGGTTAGCAAATGTGATGCCCACATACAAGAAGGTCCAGAAGGAGGATCTGGAGAACTACAAGCCTTTCAGTCTAACCTTGGTTTCTCAGAAAAGGTTATGGAGAAGATCATCAGGAGTGCCACTGTGCAGCACATACGGGACAACCAAGTGGTCAAGCCCAGTCAGCGTGGGTTTAGGAAATGCAGGTCCTGCTTGACTAACCTGATCTCCTTCTATGATGAGGTCCACTCAGTGGACGAGGGAAAGGCTGTGGATGTTGTCTACCTAGACTTTAATAAAGCCTTTAACATCATTTCCCACAGCTTTCTCATAGAGAAACTGGTATTAGAGCACTGTAGGGAAAGGTACTGCCTTGTAATGAAAAATGGGACTAATTCAAAAGTGGAAAGTTCCTGCCTAGCAGAAAATAGTTTCAAAGTTCTGTAAATTATTTCCTTCCAGGCATTTTCTTTTAATAGCTTGTTCTTTTTTTCTTTCTTTTTTTTCCCTTGGGGTTTGGTTTTTTCCCCCTTTTGGTAGAAATAGCTTTTGATTCACATACTATGTAGGATGTGTTTTTCCTTCAACCTTTTGACATCACCTCAGTTCCCACCTCCTCAACATCACTGTAACAGATAAAATCTAAATTGCCAAGTATAGAAACAACTCTCCTTTTTTAAGCACTTCTTCCAGGTTCTGATCTTTCTACAAAGACTAAGGTCTCCCTTTGACAAAGATAGTCCTCTGCTACATAGCTCTGTAGATGATTTCATGCCACAGCATTTTCACCCAGACAGGGTTGCCCCAGAAGTTCTCAATAGAACAAAATTCACCAGAACTCATCTTTTGCTGATGAAGCTTTATAAAATTTCTCTCCAAGGGCCACTAAGTTTCCTGAGACCAAAGCTTATGTTCAGAGTTTAGAAGAGCAGGAATGACATGGCCACTGACAAGTACCAACAGCACTATTAGCTTGAGCAGACATGCTGTCCAATTTAGGACATTTTAGGCTCTGCAGACCTGCCCATAACTGGAGTTCATGAAAGGACAGCTTGTCATTTGTAATCACTACACAAAAACCAGATTAGTGTTGCTGTTCCCATTTTGCTGGACAATGTGGCTTTATCCACTTGCTCTTTTCCCTGGAGTGCTAGGGCAATCTTCATTAGAGTTTCCTAGAAAGCTAGGATAGATAAATAAGTTGTATGAAAGTTGTGTTTCCTCCCGTGGTCAGCACATTCACCTTTTCCTTAAGGCCATATTCAGAAGGTGAGGAGAGGAACTGGCCTGAGCCTGGAAGCATTAGTAATGCATGTCATTAGCTATTTGATGCAGCCAAAATATGCTTCAGTTGTGTCAGCCACCAGTGAGAAAGCATCATACCCATTTTGCGTTATGTCCTGTGGTCACAGAAGCTGTGGGACAGTTTCTGGTGATCTTCCTGGGCCTCTTGGGATCTTTCCTTGGCTTTTTGCAGCACCTATTCTTGTTACTTCAAGTCCAGGCATCCTTGGGCAAATATACCATAACACATCCAACTTTTGTGTCGCAGAGCACTTGGTTTCAATCAAGAAAGCCTTCTTAACTGAACCATCTCTATTGTGAGGCGCTAGTTAGGATTAGCATGCTAAATGGCTCTTACTAAAGTAGATGCAGGGACTTACAGAAACAGAAATTCCCTCTGAGCTCCTAATTCCAAACTATTTTTTCAGACACATATTTATTTTTCTAAAAGTGCTTATCACTGCCTAATTTGTCCTGTCTGACTTCAGCCTGTAGACAGAGAGCACTACACAGGTATGACTGCATATAGATTTGTCTGACATCTGGCATCAGTGTGGACTGCCCCTCTGCATCTTTATTGTTGATTTTATCCCCTAAAGTTCCACCATTGTTTTATTTCTTCCCTGTACTTTTATTCCTTTCTGATATTTTTATTTTATTGCAAACATTTTCCTTTCCCACTTGGATTGCTCTGTAAAGATAGATCACCAAATGAAAATATCCCAGAGTGGATAGTTTATTGTACTAAATTGACAGCCTTATCTGCTTGTATGTTATCATTGCAATTGTTCTTGTGTTTGGATAAGACATAATTTCTTTTGTCTTTTGGAAGTCTCAGGAGTACTTTGGAGAACTATACTTCCAGTGCAGGCTTGCATAGAAGAACTGAAACAGAAACACTCTTTATGGGCTACATTACAGTTTTGACTACAGCCCACAACAAACAGCAGC
This sequence comes from Myiopsitta monachus, assembly GCA_017639245.1. Taxonomy (NCBI): domain Eukaryota; kingdom Metazoa; phylum Chordata; class Aves; order Psittaciformes; family Psittacidae; genus Myiopsitta; species Myiopsitta monachus. The sequence goes on along the minus strand of CM029918.1, from coordinate 58,907,477 downwards.
ACAAAAGTGAACCACCCTGTGGAGTAAACTGCAGACAATCTGGGCTGGACGCCAAGCTGCCTTGAAAGTATATATTGTTGCATCCTTTCAAATGCCCTAGCACATTCATTATAGTTGTTCCTGGACTGAGGAGAAATCTGATATCTCCCTCCCACTTCTTCAGATTGTTGTCGAAAACATCACCAAAACTACCCATGAGCTTTGGTTCGAACCCGAAGAGCCTTCAGAAAGGGAAAACGTAATTTTAATGTACATCTGCCAGGAGGTGGGTCAGTGTGGAAGAGGCTTTCGTCCTTCCTCATGCCTAGTTGACTTTAAAAGTCCTCTACAAGCTTTCAGAAGCCTTCAATAGTAGGCAGCCATCAGATCAGCTTAGCAGTGCATAAAGTTGAACTCAGCATCTCCTCTCCCAACAGCCAAGCAAAGCATGACTTTACCTGTGACATAAGAGTTTTCATTTGGTTTTGTCATCTTTGAGGCCTTATCTTGTATGCAGCTCTGTGACCTTCATGTGATCAGAAGCAATGCTATCTTTCCCTTGTGAGCTGGGGACTCTTCAGCATCAAGAAGAGCTGGCAGTGTCTGACCCTTATGCTTAATGCTGTGTTCACAGAAAGCTGAGGCTTACCACTTGCTCTGCCACTCTTGCAGAGCCTCACCGTGAATACAAACACATAGCATGTTTCAGACCATAAAGGATGGATGTGCATCCTGCTTAGCCAACTGAAAATCCTTCTTAGTTTATAAAAGACAGAGCAACAATCAGGAACGGTTGTGCCGAAGTCTATATATAATGGATCTAAGAGAGATCCTTCTGCATGCTGAGCCTTGATTACAGCCTAAGTGCTGTCAGAAGGGCCATATGTTCCATTCACAGCATGGCTTAGCCCTCTGTGGGCTCAGTGGGAGTGGGCTGCAGTTTGGCAATTTGTCCAAGGCACGTCATGAATTGACTAAGATGAAGAGATTAGGGTCCTGATCCTCCGGAACCTTCCACCTTGTGCAATGACTTATGTGAGCACAGAGTGGACATGAATGGATACTGCTTGGCCTTGATAGTGGTTTAGCACCACTTTGGGCTCATTTCAAAAAGGTGAAAATGACTGTAGAAGCAGCAGACAATCATTGACCTTAATTCCTGCCCTGCATTTCCTTTGTGCTGGTGTGTTTTTTCAATGATTTGACTGTTCCTAACAGCTACACTTGAAACAAAAATGGAGAGAAGGACAAATGTGACAGCCTCTACTGTGCTCCTTCACAGCATTCAAATCTGCCTTCAAACCCCATGCACATGATCCTTGATCATTAAAATCAAGAAGTAATAGGAGAAGCTAATAGTTGTTTAAAAATAAAATAGGATTAATAATATAACTCACAACAAAGAATGTGGACTAGGCAGTAATTTACTCTCCCTCTGCTGGTCTCCCAACCTGATTTACTACTCTTTTGTCCCACCCTCCATCTCCTTCTGTAACGGTATTTTCTTCAATGCCTTAGAAAATGGCTTGGAGGCTCATAAGTCAGTGGTGCAGCAATATTTCATGCATGACTTCTGGAAGGGGGATCCTGCCCGGACCCCCGCTAATTTTCATGCAAATTAGTAACTCTGTTTAGGAAGGTCAGAACTGCCAAATGGTAACAAAACCATAACAGCAGGCAAGCTTATTGGAGTTAAGGGTTTGCTCTTGAATTCTTTTCTCAGAGTCCTGTTGAAAATAGCCCATCTCTGTCACAAAGAGCACAATATTATGATTTGGAACATGATTTTATAAGTCAGATGAGAAGTGGATAATGTACTAATGTACTTGCATCTAAAAGAGAAAGGGAATGAAATGTCAATCTCCCCTAGAATTTTGTTCTCAAAGAAATTGAACATAAGTATATGCCCTGAATCACAGGTATGAATCAGTTTCACAGAATTTTCATAGTAATTGACACCACACTAATTTCTTCAGAAGGGCTCTGCAATTAATGCAGGCAAGACAAAAGGAAGGAAGTTGATATGGTATTATAATATTAAGCTCCATCTGTAATTAAGGGACAACTTAGTGCTACCAGGCATAAAATTCTGTCTTTTGTCATATGAGGGGACATTCAGTCCGTGATTTCTTTTACACCATACAGAACATGTTTATAGTTATACTGGAATTTTCTAAATATTCTTTCTCTTTATTTAGGGGTGGAATAAACCAAAATAAATTCTCTCTTTCTTTGACCCAAAATGAAATGTGTAACATAGCTATTTGTGTTTTTAACATTAAGAAACTGCTGGCAATATTATAAAAAATATCATTACTGAAGACATAAATTAAATGGCTAGCTTTTCAAACCCCAAACCAGTATTTTTTCATTTTGGCTGAAATGGCCCAGTTTTGTTACATGAAGTTGATATTTTCAATTAAAATGATGCCTAAATGCAGTAGCTGCCTATATAAACATGCCAGTTTATGAGAAGAAGATAAAAAGAGAAGTATGAAAAAAAGCTTATTTTTTGAAGTGGTTGGGATTGTCTGGAGATGACTGATTATAGCCCATGCTACACGTCTGAAGCAATCAAGGATTTAGCATTCAGTTCTGACTGGACAAAGGCACAGGATTGTTGACAGTTTTCTGCTTCCTGGACCCTTACCTTAATCTGTTTTACTTTGCTGTCTAAAAAGACTTTAAACACTTCAGTCCTGCTTTGCAATTAGAAAGTGCCTGAAAACAAAATTCCTGAAGTCCAGGGAGGTATCTGTAAAGCAGGAGAGGGAGCCATGGGCTCACAAGAGGTACTGAATTCTCTTGTTTTGAATGGTGGAATGGTGAAGGTTTGTATCCTGCAAGATCAGCTTCAGGGCACGGTTCATTCCCCTGGATTTAGTGCTGGCAGGACTGGAACTTCAGTGCTCAGCAGACTGAAAAGTGCCATTACAGTGTGCCATGCCTTGGATGGTTTGCCTTTTTAGCTGTTGAAAACCTCTCTGAAGTAGAAATGAAGTGGCAAAAAAAATTATACCCTTTTCAATGCATATTCTTAGGCTAGACTACCATTGTTTTTCAGCTGCACAAATTTGTGTGTGTTGTGTGCAGCAGTACCAACCTCTGGCAATCTGTTTGCTAACAGTTCTCAAACAGAAGGGAAATTCATCACATAGAAGTCTACACACTCTAATTTGTTCACCTATAACATTAACAATTTGAACACTTTTCCCTGCTGACTGTTCTGTTATCTCCCACTCTAGCCCAGCTGCTCCCTTCTACTCCTTGCGGCAGCTCTGCAGTGTATTTGGAATAAACCCTTTGGTCTCCTAATTTCCTCCATTACTGCCCCCTGCAAGTATGCTTCGGTGATTTTCAAAGGTGATCTGGGAAGGAGTTAATTTGAGCCTGATTTCATTTTTATTTAGTGTGCAGAAATGACAAGCAAGCTACAACAGTACCCCTCTGCTTTGGAAAAGGGCCAGGTTCAAAGACCATGGAGCCTTTTATAAAGCTCGATTACTAGAATAGGTTTCAATCCTACAGCATTCAAAACCATTAGATGTGCTCAAATGCATTCTTTCCCTATCCCTAACACAGTAGGGTACAAGGTGAGACAGATCAGGTTCAGCAGAGAGGTATTACCACTGCATTCTCACATTAGAGTGAAATTGGTTTGGTCAGTTCTTTCATTGTGCTCCCATGGAGAAAGCTTGCCCTTAGTATATGTTTTGCAATCACGTGCTTCAAGTGAAACTTCAGAGATACTGGAAGTAGGACTTTTAAAAAGCCAGTTATCTTTGTTAAAGCTTGATAAAGATGCATATTTAAATGGAATTCACAAACAGGAAAGTACTGTGAGAATTCAGGACACACATGTTTTTATCTTAATAGCTATTAATCTATTACTAAGCTATATATCTATTATGAAGGTCATTGAATACTGGCTTTCATCTGCTCTTTCCTCTTCCTAAAATAGATTTCACTCAATAACTTTCTTGCTTTTGGATAAGGGGTTCAATATGCAGTGGTATCCTTTCTCTTGTCAGTCATAAGAGTTAGTACTGAATAATGACAATAACTAAAAGTACTCTAACTGATGTGACTAATAAAACAAATTCATATCAGTGGTGAAGGACAAATCTCAACATACTGGGTCTGGTTTGGATAAGCAGCCAAAAGATTGATTATCCAAATATTACCCAAAGGCTGCATGCTAAAATGAGAGCAACAACAATTCAGATGAAAATCTTATGATAGCAGCTGCTTCTTGGTAAGTTCCTTCCTGCAGTTGGAAAAAGAACTGCTGTAGTTTTTAACTGAAGGCAGTATAACCACTGATCAAAACAGGCTGATATATGATGATTTTCCAGCACTTCTCAGAACCATGAATACTGGCACTTTTTGGACACTACTGAATAGCTTTCAATGAGGTGGGGGGACTTCTGGCTTTCCATTTTGGCCACTGAATATAAATAAGCTCTGTTCTTGAATTTCATAAGAAATTAAAAAAAAAAAAGTGTATATTTAGAATATATATCAAAGAATGTGTTATGTTATATTTTTATTTTCATTTTTAATAATATAAAATTTGTATTACTACTTATATTGTCATGTATATATTACATATATGCATAAATATTTCTGATATTTTTGTTACATTCTACTCTTAAATGACTGAAGAAGGATACTGTCTGGTTTTGATACGCTATTCCACAGTATGTAACTATCATAACCTTAGTTCTGATACTTTAATTTGTACCTGATTTTTTTTTTCCCTAGCACATTCAGCTTTCACAGATCTCCACAACTCCAGGTTTTCCTTGCTTATGAACATTGATTTCTTCAAAAGCAAATGCACTACCTTCTCATCTCCATCTATATGCCAGCTCTGTTTCTTTGTCAACATAAATACGAGCTTTCCTGTTACTTCAGCCATGTTTGCCTTTTGTCTCCCAGTAAACTCTTCTTTACATATTTGAATAAATCTCTCCTTGAGTTCTATCTTAACAAAAGGTGTCCAAGAAATCAGCCAATTTTCTGAGAACTAAATGAAAAGACAGATAGGAAAAATAGTATTTGTAAATAGAGAAAATAATAAGGTGGAAATGCTTATCCCTATTTAAGATTGTAGTTATTCAGCTATGTTGTTCCTCTTCCCTCATTTAACACTCGTGATGTCCATCATGCTCCTCTGTGTAGTAGTGTACGCACAGCCCTGATGTGAGCCCTGAGGTGTGCAGGCAGGCATGAGAGCATGCACCTCATCAGTCAATGGAGCAGCTAAAATTCCCTTCCACTCATCTGCCTGTGCATAGTGTGCCTAATGCTTCTTGGTGCCTTCATGTGCTCACTAACAAAAACAAATATTAAGTAGCTGAAGGGAACAATTTTGGAATAACAGGATAAGATGCCTTAATGTGAAATACATTCACTTATTCCACACAAAGTGAAACACAGGCAAAAAATGTCATCCTGAGGAAAAATTTCAGGTATAAAAAAACTTAATTAAATTAACCAAATGAAGTATTTACCATGAATAGTTCACCTTGTTTTAGTCCTTGTTCAAACGAAACTCCTTAGCCATAACTCCCAGCCCTACCTGACTAGAAAGCCTGAAATTTGATCTTTAGGTTTCAGATTAAAACTGTATTATTGTGGTTAGGATTAGTGAATAATGTCAGTATCACATTACTCCAAACACATGGTGAGTATGGAGATTGGGTATAACCAGTTACCTTCCCTTTGCATCAAATATTTCCTTGAAGAGGCAAACCCTGCAAAATTCCTTAAAAAAAAAGAGTACTAAAAAAACCCCTGAAGAAATTCCTTCAATTTTCTTTAAAGAAGCCTTTCATGCTGAGTGCATTAAAAAAGCTCCACAACCTAAACACATTCATATAAAAAGCAATTTCCTTAGATAGCAACATTCTCTATTCACCTTGCTATTATTAAAGATGCTAGTGTTTGAATAGCTTGCTCTCTCACAAATCAGCTTTTCCTTCAGCTGAGGGAAGTCATAACCCAGTGTTTATGACGTCTCATGTTGTTTCTCCAAAAATAATTGTTGTGCCACCAGTGCAGAAAAGATCATGAAGCTGATGAACTTCTAATATCCTAAACACTCACCCTGACTCCCAAAGCTATATTTTTAAATTAGATGCATCCTGGCTTCCAATTTTGCACAATCGGAATATGATACGTTCATGCCCTCAGTGCAAAAATTGGAGTACCTGTGCTCTTGAGCCCTTGAATTGGACACAAAAAAGGGGGTCAAATACAAAGGACTTGGTTCTGGCAGGTAAAGAAAAACATTTCTGAGGTTTTAAGAATCTATAAACTCCATCAGCTTCTCTTGAACTGAATCGGAAGTGAAGATGCAGAACATCCTAAGACTCTCACACATGTGTATTTAGCCTTCACCTTAATGGTCTCTTTCAAAATATCGCTTTACCTTGTGAGGTTTTGGTTTGGTTTGGGTTGTTTTTTTGGTTTTATTTTTTTCTTTTAACCAAGCACTGGAATACATTGCCCAAAGATATTATAAAGTCGCTGTCCCTGGGGCTATTAAAAAGCCCTCTGGACAGAGACCTGGGCAACTTGCTCTAGGTGTCCCTGCTTGAGCGTGAAGGGCTGGACTAGAGGATTTCTGAGGTCCCTTCCACAGCTGTCATTTGAGATCAACAATTTACAGTCAGAAGCTGATGTTCTTTCTTACTATGTAAACTAAATGAGGCTATCAAGATGAACTACTAGTAAGAACATTTATTTTTAATAGGTAGCAAAATTAACCAGGTAAATGATGGAAGATAGCTGTATTTTCTTTTGTTGGAAGTTGGGCATTATTTTTACATTCTCTTTACTGCAACGACAGCTTTCTTAAAACATGGAATAATTTCTATTGTAATTTTCTAATTTTACAAAAGTAAATGGAATAACATTTAAAAAAATTATAGAAAAAGGTGATTTAGGTGAAATATATTGTAAACAATTTTCAATGGGAGAAATACCTCCATAATGAGAAAAATGAGGAAGGGATAAATGTAAGCAAAATAATAAGTTTTGGGTTGTTTTTTTTTTCCCCTAACAGTATCAAACTAATTCACCTGAAACACTATTTATCCTTTTGACATATTATACTAGGCAGGAGAATCTAGCAGATAAAGGGCAAGAACTCCCCTTCTAAAGAATTCCTTACTGCAGAGTAATCAAACTTTTGATTAGTGGATATGTGGATGAACAGGATATATGAACAGTGTATAAATGATAGGTTATTAGTCAGCCTAGTGCCATATTTACCAGTAAATCCATTTTAGGTGGAATATTAACATCACTTTCAGCCCTCCAAACAACTCCCCATAATTTTGGTGGCCTGCAGAGCTGCCTGGTGGCTCCAAGGCCCGTTTTATACCTCTGGCCCCAAAGCTGTTCATCCAGTGTTACATCCAGTCCCAACACAGCTCCTCTGTAAGGAGGAAGCATTGCCAGCTAAGAGCTATATGAAAGTCCTATAGTGGAAGATAACACCTCCACATCTTAGAAGAACATAACAATAATCTGTTCTCACAAAATTCTCCTTACTTTCTGGCCCACAAATACAAATTATAGAAGAGCTGGAAGGTAGTGAACACATATCTGAATCCCCTGGTGATATGGAGAGTACTTAATGTTAAGGCTAAATATCTTTGAGGTGGAGATTGAATGAAAATGTGCTGTGGTCAAGTCCCATTAGGGGCATACATTTAGTGCCCTTTAGATTTGATTGTATTGGTCTTCTACACTGCCACAGTACTAAACCAAAACTAAGTATAGGCACATAGCTCCTGGGCATTTTCCAAATTCATATGACAACATTAAAGAGACTGCATTTTCATTTTATTGTCTCAGCTTACAGGTTCCGGAGGAGTCTGGATTCCATTGCTTTAAGATAAAAAGAGATCTGTTTTATCTTACAAATTAAAGCCACTAAGAAGGTTAATTTCAAAATTCATTAGAAAACAAACAAGATTTTCCATTGAATCTGAAAATAGCTATGGCCTTTCATCTCCATGCAAATTTGCACGGCTATAGAAGCTGCCCAGTTGCACTACAAACATTATTCATTCAAGTGATCCAAAAAAGGGATTAAATGTTCAAAACACTTGTAAAACTTAGCAAATGTGGCATAAAGAAAAGTACACTACTCCTCACTCCCCAAATAGTTTCTTTCCCACATCTCACCCTGTTAACACCACACTGTTGGAAGTGGGGGAATCAAGATGGGGGCGAAAAAAAAATGGAACACTCTCAGAGCACGAAATGGCCCTGAAGGAGAATGATGATTAATTAGGAGTCAGGTTTGACACCAAGGCTTGAAGGATAGCAGCTAGTTTGCTTGTTTTCATTTCTCTTGGACAGTTTTGCCCTAAAAATTCTTTAGGAAAGGAATGCAAATTCTGATTTCATTGAGGACTTAACTTAATACACTTCTTCTCCAGATGCCCCTGTCACCAAACAGCTACTATTTTTTTTTTCCTGGATTAAAGAGTATTTCATATTTCTGGAACTAAGCTATTGTGCATGTAGATTTTAGAAGCACGAAGCGATGACTAGATCTACTGTGATCAGTGAGCAGTAATAGTCTTTGTGAAAAAGAAAAAAAAGCATTTGTATAACAAAATATAATGGATAACTCACATATTCATGCATTTTTATAGTTTTTGTCACTTTTAAGTGTTAATTTCTTAAAAATTTGCAAGGGAACGTAGTGGAAATTTTTCTAGACAAACTTAAAGATACTTTTTAAAATAAATTGTTATATTACTGCTCCTCTTAACCATTAACAGATTTTGAAAAAGAAATACAAGATAGCAACAATTACAGTTTCAAATTACATCAAGAAAATAAAGATCAATATTGAAATAATAATAATGCTACAATGACCAAATGTATAGGTAGAAGTGTAGACAAAAAAAAAAAAAAATACAAGAGGTAAAATTTTCAGATAAAAATAATTGCTTGTAATATGACTAGAATATCAGTATGTGAAATTCTAGTATTTTTTTTCTGAAACAAAAAAAAAGAATATGTTTATTTAAGAATTAGGAAATTACTCTCATACATTAGAGCACTACACTTCAGGTAGATAGATCTTCTTTTTCCAACTCTTTCACAAATTTGTTTGGCATCTTGCAGTTCTTTGCCTTGATTTTGTTTTTCTAATATGTGGGATTATGTTTGGATAATCCTATTTAAAGTCATGACTAGTTAATTCATTCAGATTTGAAAAACTATTAATACAACAGAAGAATAAAAATAAAAAGCTTTATAGCCTTTCACCAGTTTACATAGATCTTTCCCTGTGGTATCAGGTTTTAATCTCTCTCTCTTCTCTTTCTCTTTCATTAAAAAGTTCTCTGGAAGGACACCCAGAAACTAAAATAGCATCTTCAAAGAAACTCAACATTGAACTGCTTCTACATATAGTCAGTGCCAGTTTTACCTGATATCCCTCTAGCTCTCTTTTATACAGAATAAACTATGTTTTGCAAAACATACTTCAGGATGTTTTTGTTGCTTCTCTGTGGAAATGTTACTTCTGTAATAACATAGCTTCAAAACAAGCAGGTTAACTTTTGTGTTCCAGAGTTTTTATAATGTTTTTTCTAGTTAAGTAAACATAATTAATTGTTTAAAAACAAAGAAACATATAAAGGTCATGCTGAAACAAGCCACCACATCTACCATCAGATTAGGATGAGATTAAATGAGACCTAACTGGCATTTGCTTCTCCTGTTAGAATTAATTCTGACCAGTCATGAGGAATGATTTTAGGAAGTAATTGGATTAACTAAGCAAAAATCAAGGTGCAGTATTCACTTTCTTTACTAAGATAGAAGAAAAGCTTTTACAAAGCTTGTCAGGTTTTTGTATTCATTCATACTTATGACTGGTGCTACTAGCAGGTGCTTGTGGCAAGAATATAAAAATCGTAGCAAAAACAAGGCAGAAAACAACTTGCATATCTATATTTTGGGAATATAAGTTTATAAGTTTGACTGACCAATAACATGCACCTAAGTTAATAGAAGGAGATGAAAGATTACAAAAAAACAGATGGATATCCCAGCTTCTTAAACCAACTTTCCAATTTAAAAGTATTTTTACAGGTTTATTTCTTGTTTAAACATTTTTAGAGACAAGGGACTCAAATGGAATTCTGTGTATGTGTATACATATTCACAGTGGTCATGACAGGGAGGAGAAAATCCTTAGCATGCAGCCTATTCCTCTATCACAAAGATGAGAAAAAAGAAGTACCAGTATGCTAGCTTTGAGCATTGAATATACATGTACACACACATATTAAAATGAGGCAAAGAGGTCAGAAACTGGCTGCAAGGTCAAGCAAAGAATTCTTCTACAAAGATAAGTAGATCAGGAGGACAAATAGATTTTCTGACAAAGAAATACTTTCAAGAACACACGAAAATCTCAATTTCTTTTTCTTCATTTACAAATCCAAAGTCCCTCCATCTCCCCAAACAACCTTTGTTTTGGTTTTGCTGCAGTTAGCAACATTTTTTCTGTCTGAATGAACAGAAAATTGAAGAAAAGAAATGAAGGAAGCAACTTCACAAAATCCATTTAAAATGTCAGAACAGGACTTAAAAGTAAATGTGAGACTTTCACAAAAGAATTGTCTTTTTTAAAACTTCCTGGTTTAAAACCTGCTGAGATAAAATGAAAAAGTAGGCTTTTGGAAATTTCCAGTGCAATACCACTGGCGAACCAGCAACTCACTCTACTGGGACAAGTCAAGGCCCCATATCAGCTGCTCGTTTCCAGTTCTTTATAACCTTCCTTTTGTTGCAGTAAGGAGATATTGCTGCAGTGTAATTGGACATGAGGAACCAGAACTCCATCATTGCAATGATATAAGTAGACATATTTAATGAGCACAGTAATTGCTGTATTACCAAGATCAGGGCTATAGATTTAATACCTATAGATGGTTCCCTTATGTTCCACCTGTCACCTACTACAAGGAGCAGAGCTCAAATGCAATAAACTACCCTTTGTGCATGAGTGTGTGCAAAATGGCCAGGTTGGTGGAACATTTGATTGTAGATACAATGCTTTTTCAGAAACAAGCTTCTTATAATTTTAAGAACTTAGAACACTTAATTGATTCCTGCTAAATGAAATTAATGTTAAGGTGGAGCGGACAATAGAAGGTGACTTTAAAGCTGATATTGAAACACCAGTGAAATCACTAAGATTTTGAATCCCTATTGTGCATTGATTTTCAGGACACATTTATTAATCATTGATAGTAATGTTTTCTATTGATTAGCAGGTTTCTCTGAGCATAGGTCATTCTGTGCAATGTTTATGTCTTAGTCACAAAACAAAAGACCCTCAAAGCCTAAGAAGATGAGGGCCATTTGAAAACCTCTTAGTAAATACTTAAGTCACAGAATTTAGCAGCTGGAAATCTAAATACATTGCAAGTATACAGAGTATTTCAATAATCAATATGTAGGGAGAGAAAAAGAAGATGGGAGATAAAACAAAGAGGGAAAGAAAGAAACGAAGGCAGAAATTGACTCCATTTCTGAATGCATTTTTATTCTCTTGTTTATATCTATAAAGCTGCCAAAATGCTCTAGAAACATTACATTTCCCCTCCCTTTAGCAAAACCAATGCTAATAGCCAAAGAAAACACCAACCAACCAACCAAAAAAACACTACTTAGAAAATATTAATTTTCTGTTTTCCTAAATAGTTCTATCAATCACAGATGTTTAATTTCTGTACAAACCTCTTAACCAATTTGGGAAATTTGTAAATGCAATACAAAAAATTTCACTTATTATTTACCCACAGACATTAAAGCTAAATAACGAAATGATATCTCATATACTTAATGCAATGAAATTAGGTTCTGCACAACCCTTTATGGTTTTAACACTGCGGAGGAATGCATTTCATATTTTGATCTCCAAGAGGGATTAAGGAGCTTTTGTCTTCAGATATAATGTCCCAGGCATATTTCAGCTCCACTTTGTGAGACAATCTGGAGAAAAACCAACCTTCAAACAGACTTATTTCTGCGATAAAAAAATCCACAAATATGGAGGAAGTAGGAGTCCTGAGCAGACCACAGCACACCAGTTAGTTTGGAAGAAATATCTGAGCTTAGACGCATATCCATCTCCTCAGCTTTTAATTCGGACATTCTGACATCTGTGATATTTTTGTACTATTCAAAGAGCATAGTAGGGAAGAAAATACCATGAATTTGTTGCAGTATCCAAGAAACATTTTGCCACAACTGACCAGAATTCTGCTGGCTTTTAGGCAGGCTATACAAACAGAAAAAGGGAGAAAAGTCTTTATACCCTGCTTACAAATGTACATATATATGTAAGCAAAACAAATTGACCACAAATATTCTATATATTCTATGTATTCTATTATTCATAGAATCATAGAATCAGAATAGTTAGGATTGGAAGGGACCATCAAAGGTCATCTAGGCTAACCTTCTGCAGTGAGGTGGGAAGTCTTAAACCAGATCAGATTGCCCAGCATCACATCCAGCCTGGCCTGGAAGGTCTCCAGGAATTATTCATTCACCACCTCTCTGGGAAACCTGTTCCAGTATTTTACCATCCTCATTGTATATAATTTTTTTCTCACACCCATTCAAATAAACAGAGTCCTTTAAGTGCTTCTAGAGGTTAAGTGAATCTAACAGATCTGGTACTTCATAAAATCATAGAATCACAGAGTGGTTTGGGTTGAAAGGGACCTTAAATATCCTCTAGTTCCAATCCCTCTACCATGGGCTGGGACACCTTTCACTAGACCAGGTTGCTCAAAGCCCCATCCACCCTGGCCTTGAATACTGTCAGGGATGGGGCAGCCACAGCTTCTCTGGGCAACCTGTTCCAGTGTCTCACCACCCTCATAGTGAAGAGTTTTTTCCTAATGTCTAATCTAAATCTCCCATTTTTTAGTTTAAAACCATTTTCCCTTGTCTTGTCACTACATGACCTTAAAAGAAGTCCCTCCCCAAATTTCTTGTAGGCCCCCTTTAGTCATTGGAAGACAGTCTTCCCTGATCCTTCTCTTCTTCTATTTGGAAGTACCTTTAGAACTTCATTTGAAGATATGAATTTGACTATTGAATACCAGGAGTGTTCATGTGGTAATACTCTCTCCCTTTCTGTTCCCACAGGAAAAAGTATTAATATTTCCCTGAAATGTTTTCTTTCACTGAAAGCAGACCAAGAGAACAAGGAAGCTAGCAGCACTGATTTTGAATCAGCCATACTTTCCTACAGATTCACAAATCACTTTAATTTCACACATGGTCACAGTCAAGACACAGAAAAGCTAGTGAAAACTACATCAAACACTATGGTCTTTTGAAATATCCAATAGTTATTAATTTATATTGAAAAAGTTACATTAATTATTTATTTTTTAATAAATGTTCTGTTCTTCATGTCAATATTTATTTTCTGTGAGCAGAAGAGTCTTTTTCTTGTTCAATCAAGTGTTTGTTTATTCATATTTTTGTCATTTTGGTTTTCTTAGGGTTCAGCTTTGCAACTGGTCTTTTCTCTTTCTAAAGATCATGAACAAGTGAAACAGTTTTGTTTCCTTCCAAACCACTCAAACATTGTAGATTTAAATTTTAGCATTGCTTGCATTCTCTTTAAAAGAAAGTAATAGAAAGAAAATACAGGGACAGACAGAGGGGGAAAAAAAAAGATATTCCTAAATCCTCTGAGTCAGAGGTTGTCTAATACATGTTTATTTAAAACCCTAGCACAATAGAGTTCTGTTCCTATGACTAGGCCTTGTCTACGTTACTGTAATACTACTAATAAATTGTTATAAGAACTGAAAGTAAAAATTTTTGTGCAGCCATATAACAAAGAAAGTTTGACCCCATTTTCAAAAACTCCTAAATTACCTTCAGAGCCTGAATGAAATTTATTTTCTTACATACAATGGCACTTTTCAAAATGTTACCTAAAACGTAAAAATGGATCAGTAATTCAACCAAGACTGAGATACTGTGTATAAAAAACCTGAAATAAGGAGAGAGGAAATTCCAATTTAAATGCATAATAAATACACAAGCATATATATACTTACAAACACATGTATATACACACAAACATCAATTGAATATAGTGTGCTTAAACTGTATAGGGCTCTCCTTACCTAGGAATATTTTACATTCGCCTATACATCTTTCCAAGAGACAAGTAACCTCACATCACAAGAAAAATTAGTGCTTCTGAGCGCCGTCTTTGTGAATCCTAATCCTGTGAAACCATGAACTACTTTGTGAGGTGCCTGAAACTTCAAACCGCAGAAGCAACAATGTAATCCAGAAAAAACAATTTATACTAGAGTGCTTATTTACAAGCCTTCCCACTTCCCCTGCTGCCTTGCTTTTAGTTTCTTCACCCTGAACAGCCACATATGATACACCACGTATACTGCTAAGTCTCTGTTGAGCAAGTTCAAAGCTGTCACAGGGTAAAACAGGCAAGTCATACATATTATTTAAGGTGGTCCCAGATGGCCATGGGAGACTTGCCAAATTTATGCCCTAAAATTAAATGCAATATTAAAGATGTGAAAACAGGGAAAATTATTCAATCCTTGATATCAGCATGTAAACATGTGTTATGTATGAAAATATCACAAGACTTTTTCAGACTTGTTTGCTTTTTTTTTATAATTTTGATTTCTAATGGGAACTTTTCAGTTTTAAAAAAAAATATGGATTGGCCAGAATGACCCAAATCTCTCTCTGTCATATGGAAACTCTACCAAGCAAATGTCTGATCAGACAAGAAGTGTTAATAAGCCTTTCAATGAAAGTGATCACAGGTCACTATGAAACCCCAAACTAGGCAAGTTTTACTTGTCAGACTATGTATGTCTTGGATAGAATTTCTGAGAGGCTGGCACAGCTTCTTGCTTCCAGAAATTTCCCACAAATGAAATCAGGCCGTTGCTCAGCCCCACAATGACCATAAGGTTCTATGGTACCCCTCATTTTCAATACACAATCAAAAGCTTAACCAGGTCATCATGAAGGTGGTGATATCACCACTGTCGTGAGGGCAGTTCTGAATTATTTTTCCAGGAAATCTTTATCTCCTGAAATGGAGACTGGGATCAGAATAGACTGGATGAGTTAAGATGAAGATAAAACAAAAATAAAGCTAATTAACTAGAGACAATTTGTAAAGACCTTGGCAGTCATGAATTTGAGAAGTAAGGTTTTCAGCATAATTTATTTTAATTTATAATTGATATTCTTGTTTGCCCTCTATTCCTAAGAGGTTTTCCTGCCTTGCAGTGTTTTCTTAATTTTATGATCAACAGAATTGTTCTAACAAACTCTTTCAGGTGGGAAGCTCATCCTAGTTACCAGTGCCACTGTGACGTACAGAACAGATCAGTACAATACACATCCATAAGCTGATCTCTGAGACAGCAGTTTTGTCTACAGCAGATTATTGTGACGAGTCAGCTTAATCACACAGAAAACAGGGAACTCTTCGGCCCTAAAATCCACTTTCAGTTGTTGTTCAAGGACCAATACATTCCTTTAAATCTCCCATTTCTCCTGACTCCTGAGTACCTGAGAACCTACACCTCCCCCTATAGCAGTCAAGCTCACCTATTTCACACTTGATAACAGGGGCTGCAGAAACTATGTGGTGACTGAACTCAGATTTTCACAGCTTTTACCCTTCCTATTCTCCGCTTCTTGTTGCTGGATAAGCCGGTCATCAAGGAAGAGTACAGGGCCCAGCCACACAGCTGGGCTGCTGCCCACTGGCCTTTCTTTCAAGCTGCCAACTACAAAGTAATTCCATATTCTATTGGCATAAAATTGAGAGAATACAGTCCTTTTTAAAAAAGAATATTAGTAGACAAGACCACAAATGCCTTACAACTGTGCTTTTCTAAGTTGAATACACTTCTATAAGTATGTTATTATAAATACAGAATCAAAGAATAGTTAGGGTTGGAAAAGACTTTAACATCATCTAGTTCCAACCCCCCTGCCATGGGCAGGGACACCTCCCACTAAACTATGCCACACAAGGCTCTGTCCAACCTGGCCTTGAATGCTGCCAGCGATGGAGCATTCACAAATTCCTTGGGCAGCCAACCAATTCCAGTGCCCCACCACGCTTACAGTAAACTTCTTCCTTATATACAATCTAAACTTCCCCTGTTTAAGTTTTAACCCGTTACCCCTTGTCCTATCACTACAGTCCCTAATGAAAAGCCCATCCCCAGACTCCTTCTAGGCCCTCCTCAGATACTGGAAGGTTGCTACGAGATCTCCATGCAGCCTTCTCCTGGTTGAACACCTCTAACTTCCTCAGCCTGTCTTCATATGGGAGGTGCTCCAGTCCCCTTGTTATCCTCATGGCCCTCCTCTGGGCTTGTTCCAACATTTCCACATCCTTTTTATGCTGAGGACACCAGAACTGCACACAATACTCCAAGTGAGGTCTCACAAGAACAGAGTAGAGGGGCAGAATCACCTCCCTCAACCTGCTGGTCACGCTCCTTTTGATGCAGCTCAGGATACCGTTGGCTTTCTGGGCTGTGAGCGCACGCTGGCAGCTCATGTTCACTTTCTCATTGACCAATACCCCACATTCTTCTCCGCAGGGGAGCTCTGAAGCTCTTCCCTGCCCAACCTGTAGCAGTATCAGGGATTGCTCTGACTCAGGTGTAGGACCGTGCACTTGGCATGCTTAAACTTTGTAAAGTTGAAGGTTGTCTGCCCACCTCACAAGCGTTTCAAGGTCCCTCTGGATGGCATTCCTTCCTTCCAGAGTATCAAACAAAACACACAGCGTGGTGTCATCGGCAAACTTGCTGAAGGCACATACAATCCCACTGTCCATGTCACTGACAAAGATGTTGAATCAGATCAGTCCCAACACTGATCTCTGAGGGACACCACTCCTTACTGGTCTCCAGCTGGACATTTAGCAGTTGACCACAACTCCTGGTGTGCGGCCATCCAGCCAGTTCTTTATCCCCTGAGTGGTCCACCTATCAAATTGATGCCTCTCCAATTTAGAGACAAGGATGTGTGGGACAGTGTCGAATGCTTTGCACAAGTCCAGGTAGATGACATCAGCTGCTCTACCCCTGTCCATCGGTTCCATAGCTCCATCATAGAAGGCCACCAGATTGATCAGGCAGGATTTCCCCTCAGTGAAGCCATGCTGGCTGTAACCAAGTACCCTGTTGTTTTTCATATGCCGTAGCATGCCTTCCAGAAGAATCTGCTCCAAGATTTTGCTAGGCACAGAGGTGAGGCTGTGTCGTGGTTTATGCGGTAAATTTAACTTCTCCCTCCTTTTCCGCCCACCCCCGATGGGGGGGAAATGGGGAGAAGAACCAAAGAAAATGTAACTCCCACGGGTTGAGATAAGAACAGTCCAGTAACTGAGATACAATACAAATCACTACTGCCACCACCAATAACAATAGTAATGACAAAGTAAATACAGAGGGAGAGGATACAACTGTTTCGCCACCCGACCGAGCCGAGAGACCACGCACCACTCCCCAGACCGCGTGCCACGAGAGCCCCGCCCCCGAATCCTACCTCCTGGGCATGATGTGCTGTGGTATGGAATAACCTCATTGGTCAGCCCGGGTCAGGTGCCCTGTCTCCCCTCCCCCAGCTTTTCTCTCTTTCCCGGCATAACATGAGACTCTGCGGGGGGGGGGGGGGGGGGAAGTCGAACCCATAACTGGCTGACTGGTCTGTAGTACCCTGAGGTCATCCATTTTCCACTTCTTGAAAATGGGGCTTATATTTCCTTTTTTCCAGTCATCGGGAACTTCATATTTTCCAAGTGGACATGTGTCAAATTCATACATTGTTTCTACTGCTTGTATTAAATAACAGCCTTTTTTTATACTGGTATACTGCACCAATATTAGTCGGTTATGATGACCACTCAGCCCTGCCATTCTCTAAGACAGTGGCAGCAAATCCAGCTGGGTCCTGGTTGATGAGTATGAAAGGTCATCCCAACTACATAAAGAAATAAATTTAATAGAAGTCATTGACTGTTATTTGCTCTTCTGGTACAAAATAAATTTTCACTATTAATCTCTTGCATGTTATTTTTATGATGTATTCAGGCACAACAAGGCTTGTCTACTTTCCTTATTGACTTCAATTTACAATATAGCTATTGCGCCACCCCATTCTGTCTTTAATTCAGTCACAAAAGGCCATGCACTGGGAAGTGATTACTTATTTGCACCACACTACTGCCTAGGCATCTAATCAAGGATCGATCATGCTATGTAGTATACAGATATGTAGCAAAGAAATCAGTCCCTGCCTCAGGCAGTTGCAGTCTGTGTGGCAAGTACAGCAGGTAAACACAAGTGATAAATAACATGGGACTGGATGAGAGAAAAATAAAATCCATAAAATTTATCAGAAAACAAATACCTCAACTTCCTACCTAGGTTTTATATTTGTCCTGTCTTTAGCATCCCACATTAGTAGTTGATTTTTAAGCTCTTTTGGGACAAAACTTATTATTTTATGCTTGCATGCAGATAAATTCTATTTATAAAAATATGATAATTTTACGTACTCTTAGAAATCATATGTACATACATTATACAAAAAGTTAAAAATTAGTGAGAAAGACTATCAGCAATCACAAGGCTTTACATGTGTATTAGAATGCATCTAATCATGAATATATGTAGGTGGTTTTCCTGTACATCTCAGTTCATTACATGTATACCAGCTAATACATATTGATAGACTTCAACTTCATTATCCTATTTTATACTTGCAGGGTTGGAAAAGAAGCTGGAGAAAAGCCTGGATAAATGGGTTGCAAAAAAGTAGCCTAGAGAGCTAGGTAGCATTGAAAATGAATGACAGTGACAGTCTTAAATCACTGCCCATGTATATACTCACTCGAAAACTCCCCTTAATTTTCATTATAATTGTTGTTTATGGTGTATGTTTCATCAACCTGGTTACATTGATTCCAATGAGAGATACCATTTTATAATTGATGGATGACATTAAGCAAACAAGTACAGGCTGACATTCAGGCCTAGCATAGAAGGCCTAGTAACAAAGTGAGTCAGTGAAAAAATCAACTAAACTGTTGTAAAATGCCCTGGAATTTAAAACAGATTTGTCTCATCGAATTCATTGAGCTGACCCTTCAAATCAAGCTGTGTATATTTGAGGTGAACACAAGGGCTGTGGTCTGTGCTGATGCAATGTTTAGGCTGCTTATCAGCATCTCCATTTGTATCAACTCCTACTGTTCTTTCGCTGTTCTTGTTTTTGCAAGCAATGTCATTTAGAAGATCAGAAGATTGACATGTTTTATGCATTTGATTAGATACTTACCTTTAACATCTTATTTTTTACACCTGGATAAATATATACGAATTGATCGAAAACAGAAATGAAAGCAGAATGAAGCTATGCTGACACCCCAACTACTGCTGCATTCAGAAGAGGCTCAGGCAGAGAAAACAGCTGTTCCCAGATGTTGTTACTTTTGTAGACTGATCTGTGAAGAGCCCACATGCATGGAAGCTAACTGGGGAATGACTTAGCCTACACTTATTCTGCTATATAAAATAAGGTCACAGCACGATCAGAAGTACAGCACAGTACCGTACCAGTTACTGCTTTTCTAAGGCTGCAACCATGATTATAAATTAAAGGTACTTATGCATGTTCCTGAGCACTGGAGCTTATTTTTCTGTAATATTAAGCTTCTAGAAACACTTCTGGCATGCTCTTGATTCAGCCAACTTGCATGATTCTACAGTAACAGTTTCTAACAATTTTCAAGTATATTTTGCAAATTAGCTGGGACAAGAAGTCTTCCCAGTAAGCAATACATGTAATGTGACCCTGTGTTGAAGTATAAAATAGATTGCTATGTGGATGCTGGATATCCAGGGCTTGTTGGTATCAGTGGAAGAGAATGGTAGAGGAATATTTAATATTAACTGTGTGATCACAGTCTTTCTTCTGCCAACTGGCTGTGACACTAGGACTTGGTAGAAGGTCTGTTTTCTATCTATATGGAAACCAGTGACCAGCTTCTTAAGAACAACTTTGCATGACTTTGCAACCTAAATCCTAGCAAGATTTAACTGCTGGGTTTAAATCCAAAAGTGTGCTAGTTCCTTTGGAAGGAGCTTTGTAATTTTTAAGAGTTTACATGTGTTCAGCAATACAGTGGACAAATACGTGAATGATAAACACAGCAAGCGCTATTAAGCACACAGGAACCACATCTAGCCCTGTAAATTCTCTCAGCTGAAAATGCTTTATGTGATGAAAATATTAGATGCAAGCATCACATTCAGGCTGCATTTACTCTAAACATTTGCTGATGGCCACTACTGGCAAGAGAATATTGGTGGAGACCCAATATGATCATTATACAATGTTTTAATGTGTGCTGTACATGTACACACACACAGATGCACAGACACATACACATGTGTAAAGTAACACTTTCAACAGTGTTTCTAAGGTCATAAATGTACAAGCTTTCTGATGGGAATATCAACAAATACTAGCTGAATTTTCCAAAGTTTTTAAAAAATTTCACCCAAGATTCAAACTAAAACGTGAAACAGAAGGTCAATGACTACAAACTATCTCAGAGAACTAAGTCTTTATTCCTGATTTATTCTTAGCCAGAGGAAAAGAGTAAACCAATACATTCATATTATATACCCTCTTTATCCATGTCCCCCACTGAGTAAATGATAGTTAAGCACACTTGCATATAGTGTCTGAAAAGAAATGAGCATTTTTTGCTGGTTAATTTGAAGTGTAGGTGTCTGATTAATTTTAACGCAGTTATTTCCTAAGTAACTGGTTTATTAGGAGAGACTGTAAATGCTGATCTTATTCCCTAACTATTGTCTTTTATATGTTTTCAGATATTTTCCTTGAGGTCTGTTGCTGTTTTTCAGAAAATGAATAAAGCACTCTTTATTAAAAAATCTATATACTTTGGGGTCTGTACCTTAGAGGTACCTCATGAACTTAATAAAAATAAATAAATAAAATTGCAGAGTTGAAACCAGGAAACCACAGAGATGCAAAGTATTGATAGCAAATTTTACTGAAAGGGACATTAATTTTTACTTGTATGCTTATATTTAATATTTTTACATTTCAGCACAAAAGCTATGTGTACTTACTTGTGGAAGGGGCCTTATATCTGGAATTCTGAGCAGCGGCTGAAGATAATCAGTGGCAAAATGCCTCTTCTTTCTTGTGCAGCAGGACAGCAGCCATTCTGCCTTAGTTAAATCTAAATGTCAGTGATCATAAATGATTTTGCCCAGATTTTCTGTCATCCTTGTTAACTGTGAACAGAGAGGTCACCATTTGGCACCTGAATTAGCAGACATAGCCAGCAACACTTTGTGAGGATGTCATGTGCTCTTTAGCTGACTGTTTTTGCAGCTCTGTAAGAGCAGTGAGCAGGAAGGTAAAGGGAGCTCAAGCAGCTGTGGAATTTACAGATTACAGCCACGCATTTCATAACATGCCAAGATTTTATCCCCCCATGACCACTTTGACTTTTTTTTGTTGCCCCTGCTCCCCCACCTAGCCCCCCCAAAAACTAGAAATATTCTTTGACCATTCTTCTAAAAACCCAAGACACTTCTTTGTCTGCTTTTCCAAGGGGAGGGCTCTTTAACGCTGTATTCATCTCCAAGCTGAGACTGCCAATTATAGCTCCACCTGGGCTCAGGAATAAAAGATGTCAGACTGCAGTCTTTGTCCTTTTTTGACTGCTTTATACAGCTATTACATTGATTGCTCTTTGTTTCCCTGCAAATGGGGTCTTACATTTGCAGTCCACCTCCTTCCCTCCCTCTACCAGTCTCCACTCCTTCTTCCAAGCTTTTTTCCTTACCTTTTCTTCCTTGTTTTTCCTTCATTATTTTTTCACTTTCAATGTTTTGTAGATGCTGAGTTTTGATAAGAATCACTCACCTAGCTCTGAACTTCTTTATTAGATTTTAAACCACACTTAAAGACAAGCAAATGTAAGTCACCAGTGAGACTGGCACAGACACTATCAGGGAATAATTCAGCACCCTATGTCTCATTTACACTTCATGATTATGATTGCTTTTAATATGATTTTCCTGTTTGGTTTAGAGATGTGATGTGGAGTCTTCTGAATTAGAAGTGGATCCCTGCTCCTTTGTGGTCTGTTCACATCTGAGAAAGCATAGCAGGAAAGCTGCAGCCAACAGTATCAATGCAACCTGTCTTGGTTTAAACCCAGCCATAACTCAGAACCATGCAGCCTCTCTCTCACTCACCCCTCCTTCCTCCCCGCCCCTGGAAGGATGGGGAAGAGAATTGAAAGAATGTAACTCCCATGGATAACATGGATAACATGGATAACATGGATAAGAACAGTCCAGTAACTAAGGTATAACGCAGAGCACTGCTGCTACCACCAATAATAATAATGATAAGGGAAATAACAAGGGAAGAGAATACAGCCACTCACCACCCGCCGACAGGTACCCAGCCCGACCCAGCAGTGATCTAACCCTTCCGGGTAACTGCCCCCAGTTTATATACTGGGCATGATGTGCTGTGGTATGGAATACCTCTTTGGTCAGTTTGGGTCAGGTGTCCTGTCTCTGCTTCCTCCTGGCTTCCCCTCCTCCCTGGCAGAGCATGAGGCTCAGAAAGTCCTTGGTCAGAGTAAACATTACTGAGCAGTAACTAAAAACATCAGTGCTGTTCCCAAGCTGAAAGTCAAAAAGACAGCACTGCACCAGCTACTAAAAAGGAGAAAAATGACTGCTACTGCTGAACCCAGGAAGCAACCCTACAAAGATTAATAAGTACCTGAAAAGTAACAAGGACTTCTAGTGATTTCAAGGATTCCAAAGACTCAAGAAATCAATTTCAGTGAAAACGTCCTTGCTAATTTATTACCTGATAGTATTTGACACCTCTGAACTCCAGTAACAACACTGAGTAATGTAAGGATGAGATTTCTGTGTGTGCCTTTTCCAATCAGGATTGCAAATGAAAATTAATGCTAGCTGAATCCATATGGACAGAAAGATAAAGAATGCCCTTTTGTTACCTACCTATTCAAAACAAGAGTTAGCTTTATTAGTATCTTCGCATCTGGTGAAAAGTAATAGATCTGTAACGGAAAGTAAATTACAGAGAGTGGCTAAATAAGAGTCAAATATTGTCTAAAGTATTTAATCTTACGTATCATATCAGAACTACAGCAGCATTGCCTTAGCACTGAAGAACCATGTGCTATTGGGGAAAAAAGCCCACAGCCACTCCCGATATGAAACAATTTGGGCGCTTGTAGACTTGATTTTGTCATTGTTTCATTACACATTAACAAAGACAACAGCTCATGATAGATGTTCAAAATAGGATGAAAACAATCCATAAAATGAAATTTCTCCTCTGATGATGTCGTAGGTATTAAAATTCTGTTTATAGTGAAGATTTTTTTATGTCCTAATTACATACTGGAACTAACTGTTGTCAGTTCTGCCATGCTGAAAAAGCCTTAATGATGACATTATAGTTTGAATAGAATTTTTAAGCATATCTAATGCAAAAAGATATGTAATTAATCAAATTTTAAGTTTACTTGATCTAGGAATAAAGCTATGCTATATCTTTCCTTAATACTATTGCAGTCTTTGTGATGTAAATGAGGTCTAAAGTTATGAACTTTAAGAAAACAAACTAGGAAAGAAAAATAAAGATATCTTAGAGGGCTGCAGAAGGGACAAATACCTAGTAAGGGACACATTTATTCTTCCAATACCTTTAAAACATCTTATTTACCTATTATTTTTCTATTAAATATTTATATTTCATTAACATTAGTAAGATCATTAGACAGGTCCCTTTTCTAGCGCGCCAAATAAGTTGCATATACTGGAATAACAGGGACGCAAAGACATGAAGCAGGTTAAAGGGGCAGTGAACAGATATACACTATTAAATGTCAGGTGGTACAAACCAGATGCGTAAGAATTTTTTGTCACCCATTAGCAACATTCACATTGTGTTATTTCATCATAAACATGCTGGAGAAAAAAAAGTACCATACTGGTCTTCTCTTTTTTTTATCCTTCAGCTTAGCTAAGATAAAAGGACATGTATTTCACAGAGCTTCAGAGAAATCCGATGAACTTTGCATAAATTGCATACACACACACTTCATGTGTAAGTTCATGTATTGTCCTTGCACAGACACACACACATATAATACAGAATACGTATACAGATGCAGGTATAAAGATATATGTACAGACACACAAAACCAACAACACACACAATTTCATTATTATATCAAGCCACTTCACTATGCAAGGAAAAAGAAAATTTTTGACCCTCAAAGCATAGCAAACATTGTGATCCTGAGCTGTATGCCTAAGTATATGTTTTATGTTTTAAGGTTAGCGGTGCATAATTCAGGTTAAAGCTTTAGGATTTATATGTTTGAATCCTACCTACATAGAGCTTTCCCCGTGTGTCTAGCCTTGTGTGAGTAATGCAGGTTAATCACTGAAGCATGTGGCACTGTGAGGACAGGCAGAACAGTGAGCAAACCCCAGCTCCCATCTCTCATCCCTGCTGGCTGTGCTGTTCACCTGTATGCGTTGCTTGGCTTTGGCACCATGACAAGCTGTACCACAATTTAAGTAAAATATGTCTAATGAGTGAGCCTTACAAATCTTTTCCAAGCCTCATCTGCACTGATGAAAGCTACTGAAAAACTAGTTAAAGGGAACAGAAAAAGAGAAGCAGGGCAGTCAGAATTAATAGCTGCTGTGCTACTATGAAGCTGCCTTTAAAATACAATTTCAAGCTAACTTCAGAAAGGAAACTCTCAAACAAATGTAACAAAAGCACAGGGAGGTCATACAGCTCCTGCTCATTTGTGCTATTCAAATAACCATTGCATTGAAATGATGATATTGCCAGAAAAGTGGCAGTTCCAACAAAAACATCTGCTTCTTATGAGTTGTCTGAGTAACATCCACGGAGCATACCGAGAAAACGTATTTGAAGCACAGGTGTGGGAGTTAAAATTTCTGCATTCATTACTGTATTTGCCGCAGTGCTTTTCCAGGACCTTGAGCATGTTGCTAAATATTGCTAAAATAAGTGTGTCTTCATCAGCTAAATAAACACACCAAAAGGTTGCAGGGCTGAAGCAGAGTTGATCCCACTGAAGGCAACAGGAATCTGTTCTGGATTAGAAGTATCAACACACCTTCTGCCAGTTAATTTATAGGCATTAATGCTCATGATGTATTTCTCAGTCCTTAGATAAATAGCTAGATATGGAAAAAGGGTCACTCAAAGACCACCTTTTACTGCGCTTTGTGCTGATGACTCATTTTTCTGGGAAACAAGGTCACTGCCCCTTGAATCATCAACAGAATGACAGTAAATTCTGCTTTCAGATTGTGTGCAGGGCCTGAGGGGATGAAGGATATCAAGGAGAGAAAGCATTTTGCAAACAGTTCCTGAGAATTCTAGCTTTCAGGTTTTTTCCATTTTTTTATCTAGCCCAGACATGAGGAGAACCTGTTCTCTCTGTGAAAAGACATTGACCTTGTTCCTTGTCAACTCAAATTTATTGGAAGAGATATTCTAGAGGCCATAAGTATCTCTCCAGCAAGCCTTAGCTTCAGCAGTTGTGCCCAGATGCCGATGTGGTTCCCGTAGCTTCATGTTACTCCCTGCTGCTGCTACTCCAGTTCATGTGAGGTATCTGAGGATGGAAAGACCAACGTTCCACTCAGGAGCCACGCTGGGCACTACAGCTCTGCAAGAAGGAGGTGCTGTTAAAAGTAGCTGAGACTGAGGTCTAACATCTTAGATATTATTATTTCTGTAGATAGTGATATCTAGATATTAAGAACAGGGATTGTTTTCTACAGGTCATACAGTTGGCCACAAAAAATTGGCCTTTTTTATGACTCCATTTCCTTTTACATCTCCATTTTACTGGAATTCCTGACCATCAGACTTCCCTTAAGAAACTATGAAATACACCAAGAAAAGTAATTGCATCAAACCTGAAGTCTTATTCATTAAAACATAGCATATTATGATTGATACTATTGATAAATATACATATAACACCAAAGTTACTCTATAATCTTTAAAATGATCACATTTTAAGAGCCCTGAACCAAAATATCAAGTATTAAGAGATGTAGTTATCTACAGGTTGAAATGAGTTCAAGAACATGAATTCCTTTCATTTGGAAACACTCTTAAAAACAAATGTGTTTATGTCATCAGTATCAACAAAGTCACTACCTTGCAAGTGCCTTCTTTTGCTTTAAAAGATCTATAGGCTGCATGGAGACCTCATAGCAGCCTTCCAGTATCTGAAAGGGGCCTAGAAGGATGCTGGGGAGGGACTCTTCATGAGGAACTGTAGTGAGAGGACAAGGGGTAACTGTTCAAACTTAAACAGGGGACGTTTAGATTGGATATGAGGTGGTTCTATACTGTAAGGGTGGTGAGGCACTGGAATGGGTTGCCCAGGGAAGCTGTGGATGCTCCATCCCTGGCAGTGTTCAAGGCTAGGTTGGACAGAGCCTTGGTTGACATAGTTTAGTGTGATGTGTTCCTGCCCATGTCAGGGGGGTTGGAACTAGATGATCTTAAGGTCCTTTCCAACCCTAACTATTCTATGATTCTATGATTCTATAATAGTTTACATACTCATTTTTTCCAAAAAGCTTTCTTATCTGCTAGATTCAGGTTCACTAAACTAAGCTCTTCACATATTCAAAACAAGGACTAGGCTCTCCAAAATCCTGAAAGCATCTTCTGAGGAAGGAGCTGTAATTAGTACTCCTTACTGCATAAGTTGTCATTACCTCTTATGCTTTGCTATTGGACTTCAAT
This sequence comes from Myiopsitta monachus, assembly GCA_017639245.1. Lineage (NCBI taxonomy): Eukaryota > Metazoa > Chordata > Aves > Psittaciformes > Psittacidae > Myiopsitta > Myiopsitta monachus. The sequence continues at coordinate 58,880,480 of CM029918.1, read as the reverse complement.
CCTTAGCAGTCAAACTAAGTCCAGTACATTCGCAACGCTGAACCAGAATCTGACCTAACAATTCCTCCCTCAAGTATTTGCTAAGCGGTAGGCTAAGCTTAATACACTCTTTTCTGTGTATTTTTGCAGGCAGATGCCTCTGGAATTAGACCAACACACTCATCCAGAAAACAAACTAACATCAAGCCAGCATGAATTATTAGACAGAAGCTCTAGATTTGTTAGGAAGGGCAGTTGCACACACACGCACACAAAAGTTTAGGTTTGCTTTTTTAGATTTGTTTTGGATTTAGAGGGTGGTTTAATAATTTCACTTCACTCCCTGCTCAGCAACTGTGAAAACAAAATATGTCATAAAATGGCATACTTAGCCTCAACATAATTTAATTGTAAACTGAACACAAGTGGCACATTCATCATGTTTTTGAAAGCATTCGGTGCTCTCACAGTCCTCTCCCTTACCCCACGCTTTCCCACCTAACAGTGCTCCTCAGGGCAGAGGCCAGAGCATTGTGAAAGATACGAGTGGGAAACAAGCACCATGGAGGTGGAGCCCTGGGGAAGTGAGATGACAGACTGCACAGCATGACAGCAACGACACATGTCAGGACAAGAAGGTGGAGTTGAGTGCTGAGCCCACAGCTTTTTTTCCAGTTTTGTGTAAATTAGGACAGTGTTGAAAGCTCTGGCTGATCTAAATTATATTCTCTTGCTCTTCAGTGCTTTCCAATGGGATTTTACATGCAAATTGTTTACTCTTCTGAGCTACTATTTTTAATAGTAATAGCAACAGGTTGAAAGTTTGCACCTTTGCAAACAAAGCCTGCTAGGTTAAAGGCCAAACTTTCTCAAAATTCAGTCCAAAATGTCTAAATCAATAGATTTACACAAAAAGTGCCTGGTTTTGCCACACTGGTAAGGTTCATATGGAAAGATTTCATGAATTTTGTATGAAGGTGGTGTTCACTATTTTGTCTTGTTATGATATGGAAAACAGATAAAAAATAACCTGCTGGACAGGATAAATAATTCCTGTCCAGCATAACCAATATAATTGGTATAGTCATATGTGTGGTTTGCTTCAAATCTAGCACCACAAGGAGTTTTTATAAGTTTTTAAGAATTTGGGCAGGGAGGAAGAGCAATGATGGAGGAGGGAGAGGTGTTGAAGAAAGACTGACTAGAGAGAAGTCATTTAATGTAAATCTGTGCTAAATAAACAAAGAAAAGTACCATTTTGGTAAAATGGAAGGCTGAGGTTTTGCATGATTAAGGATAAAATGAAGGTGTGAAAGCTTATTTCAGAGACTGGAATTTACTCTGGATGTTTGGAGACAAAAAATTCTTGGGCTCTCTTGTTCATATTGCCTCCATACTGTCATTGTTCCGCTGACTGGAAAAAGGGAAATATAACCCCATTTTCAAGAAGGGGAAAATGGATGACCTCAGGGTACTACAGACCAGTCAGCCTCACCTCTGTGCCTGGCAAATTCTTGGAGCAGATTCTTCTGGAAGGCATGCTAAGGCACATGAAAAACAACAAGGTGCTTGGTGACAGCCAGCATGGATTCTCTAAGGGGAAATCCTGCCTGACCAATTTGATGGCCTTCTATGATGAGGCTACAGAACTGATGGACAGGGGTAGAGCAGTTGATGTCATCTACCTAGTCTTGTGCAAAGCGTTTGACACTGTCTCACACAACATCCTTGTCTCTAAATTGGATAGACATCAATTTGATAGGTGGACCACTCAGGGGATAAAGAACTGGCTGGATGGCTGCACACGAAGAGTTGTGCTCAGTGGCTTAATGTCCATCTGGAGACCAGTAATGAGTGGTGTCCTTCAGGGATCAGTGTTGGGACCGGTCTTGTTCAACATCTTTGTCAGTGACATAGAGAGTGGGATTGAGTGCGCCCTCAGCAAGTTTGCCGATGACACCAAGCTGTGTGGCTTGGTTGATATGCTGGAGGGAAGGAATGCCATCCAGAGGGACCTTGACAAGCTTGTGAGGTGGGCTCATGCCAACCTGATGAAGTTTAAGCATGCCAAGTGCAAGGACCTACAGCCTGGGTGGGAGCAATCCCAGGCACAGCTACAAGTTGGGCAGAGAAGAGCTTCAGAGCTCCCCTGCGGAGAAGAATGTGGGGTATTGATCAATGAGAAAGTGAACATGAGCTGCCAGCGTGCGCTCACAGCCCAGAAAGCCAACGGTATCCTGGGCTGCATCAAAAGGAGCGTGACCAGCAGGTTGAGGGAGGTGATTCTGCCCCTCTACTCTGTTCTTGTGAGACCTCACTTGGAGTCTTGTGTGCAGTTCTGGTGTCCTCAACATAAAAAGGACATGGAACTGTTGGAACAAGTCCAGAGGAGGGCCACGAGGATGATCAGGGGACTGGAGCACCTCCCATACGAAGATAGGCTGAGAATGTTGGGGCTGTTCAGCCTGGAGAAGAGAAGGCTGCGTGGAGACCTCCTAGCAGCCTTCCAATATCTGAAGGGGGCATACAGGGATGCTGGGGATGGGCTTTTCATTAGGGACTGTAGTGATAGTTCAAGGGGTAATGGGTTAAAACTTAAACAGGGGAAGTTTAGATTGGATATGAGGAAGAAATTCTTTACTGTGGGGGTGGTGAGTCACTGGAATGGGTTGCCCAAGGAAGTTGTGAATGCTCCATTGCTGGTGGTGTTCAAGGCTGGGTTGGACATAGCCTTGTGTGGCATGGTTTAGTGTGAGGTGTCCCTGCCCATGGAATGGGGGTTAGAACTAGATGATCTTGAGGTCCTTTCCAACCCTAACTATTCTATGATTCTATGATTCTGGGAAGATATAGCTATGCCCTGAACCATGCCTGGTTGTTTTACCAGAAAGCTGGCTGGTACAAGTCAAAACTTAGGGAACATACTGACTATTAAGCATATAAGTAACCAGTACTCCATGCTTGAGCTCATTCACTGGTTTGGTTTTATGCAGCATTATGATGTATAATTTATAATGTTACATAACACACAGCCCACAGTAATTCTTATTACTCCTAGAGATTCCCCTTCCAACTATGAAAGGGCAGAGTGCACGTGGGACACCACTACTGTGCTTTCTTTCTTCTACAGTCTGGCAGCTATTTAATACTAAATATTATGTACACATAGTAGTAAACCAAGAAATCCTGGATATAACACAATGTTGCAAATAAATTCTATGAATTTTCCATTCTCTTATGGATCCTATTCATTTTAGTGTGAGTTTTCCCTGAGTAAAGATTCTTTTCAAATCTAGGCTTTGATGCTTCAATGGTATTTCCTGTGCAGACCTGACAGAAGTGTAACGGAATGAGGCGCTAGCATTAGTACAAAACTTGAGTGAGTAGCATATACTCCTGAAGTCACGCAGCAGGATTTGACTCGGAGGAATACTGGCAAGTCTCACTTCTCACTCCTCTCAAATTACCTCAGCTAAGGTTTCAGAAGTTGCATGTGTGAATGTGTGTGTGTGCGTGTGTGTGTACACTTGTGAGCCTCTTCTGACTTATTTTCAAATAATCTGTCAGAATCAGATGCTCACAAAGTGTTTGAAATTATGTTCATCTAAGGTAAGAGATCAGTAACGTTTATAGCTGTCCTTTTCTTGAAAACCATTCAAAATGCTGCTCCTAAATTTCTATTGGGTAACACATTCCTTTTATGAACTGAAACCAAAGTAGGTCATTTGGATTGTAGGAGACATCATTATTTTGAGCTTTGTGCTAATTAGTTCACTTCTACTGATTATCATTAATACCTGTGGCTGTATGATTCACATAGTCCAATAATATGAACATAAAACCGAGAGAATGCAGATAAAAAACTTAGAGTGACTTAAAAAAGATTAAACACAAGCTGCAAATATAGAAACATAAGAGACCTGATATGAAAAAAACCGCATACTAAACATAAAATTTAAATCTGCTTTACAGAAGGATTAAATGCTCACTGTGGACTGTGAGAGAATCCATTTCTAATGGTGAATTTATATCAGTCCACAGGGAAACTTATCAAGGCACAGCTGATTAATGACTATCATTTTCACTTGATTTCATTAGTATTTAAGTTATAGCATGAAGTACATTCCCCTCGGTGCACTGAAAGTTAGTGATTTACATACATTTGCTGTGAAGCTTTTGCTTTGGCTAATATAAAAATTACTTGCTAGTTGAGAATGTATTCTTTGTTTTGCCTACCTAAGTCCACCCATTCAAAAATAAATGTTAACTTGTCATACGGTTAGTTGCAATACATTTTTGAAGCATGTTAAAATAAAATTAAAATTATGCTGCCAGCCTGAAATTATTCTTTCTTTCTGAATAGGATGTAACACTCCTTGTTAGGCAGCCTTTAGTTGTTTGTGATGAGTTTTTGTACAGTGTGTGCGTTCAACGTGTCTTTTTCCTCTATGGTGTCCAAATCCACAGTAACAATAAAATATTCTAGGCAAGCTTCAATTTATAGACAAATTATGTGTGTGTCTTTGTGACACACCTGTAAAAGAAATTCTGAACCTTTGGTCCAGATGGTAGCTTTTTGAAAAGGTTGAGAAGGACATGCTGAAAGTAAATGCTGCCTGGGTGCCACTTGCTGCACCTTTCTCCTGAATTCCCCATCCAATTAAAAATGAAACCACTCATCCTCACCTCCAGTTTTCCTTCACTATTTTCTCGCCTCCCATTACTGCCTGCTCACACAATACAGACTACCAAACTAGCTGCTCCTCATACACTTCTTCAAACTCTTGTGCCTTTGTAGCTTTACTCATACCCTTCTCTTTTCCACGCTGCTCTTCATCTCCAGCTGCATTTTCAAGATCTCCCCATACAGAATCTGGCACATTAAACAGGCATAAGCAGCATACATCTGTATTTTGCAGAGAACTCTATTCACATCAACTTTCTTCAGAAAAATCCTTTCCCCTTTCTGTCCAGAACAGGCACAGACACAACTCACAGACACTGTTAAGTAAATAATACTCTCTATTAATGGTAATAGCAAAGCACACATCTGCCCCACACATGACATTAGCCTAACTATATGGTATTCTCTTTTATTTCTTTTACAAGGAAAAGGAAAGCTTGCAATACCGTGCTTAGGTAAAGACACATATCTGTAAAACACCAGGTCTACATGCATAAAAACTTCAGGAAACCCTGAAACTGTAGTTATCTTCTGAGGCATAAAGAGATCAAATCGAAAGTAGAGTTACAGGAGGCTCCTAACCATATGCCAAGACTGTTCATCAAATGAGCAGAAACTGGCCTCAAAGGTTGCATGGAGAGGGAATGACAGGGTAGCACGCTGTGCTTGCCATGTATAATCACTTGCTGTAAATCCTGGCCACACAGGAAAGATCCATGTAAAACACTTCTGATTTGTGTTATTGGCATCAATTTTGTGAAAGCCAGACATCCCCATCAAAACTGGAATGCTGTAAATAGACACTGAATGATGAGCCCATGTGACAGACATCTGACAGGCTAAACAAATAGGGTGAAAAAGGGAAGCAAAGAGCTGCTATCCCTGTGCTGTCCTCAGGTACTGAAGTACAAAAAGCTTAAGCAACTGTTCAAATGGCATAAATGTAAGACAGAGGCAAGCTGCAAACGCAGATTTCCTGCCTCATAGCCTCATGAAGAAAGGATTGCCCCAGCTCACCAGATTTTTTTCATTTTTTTCTTTGTTTTCCTCCTATATTTTGATTTTATGTTTCGAGTTGATTAGTGGAACTACTCAAGGCTCAATTATTCCGGTAATGGAGCATGTATGAAGCAAGAGCATGTAGGATGAAAGTTTCACTTGATTTTTTTAGGATGAATGCATCAAGTCGAAATGGGCCTTTTTCCAGATCAGCTGCTGCATCTCTCCAGTCTATATAATACTCCTCTGCTTCGATGCTCTTGACAGAAGATTGCTGCTTCAGCAAAAATCTTTGAAGGTGAAAAAGTTCATTCTAAGAACCGTGTATGTTTGAACATGTACCCTCTAGCTGGAGATCTAACTCTGAAACAGGAAGCCCCTGTGACTCTGCTTCTCTCTGCCAGTAGATTCAGAACTTCCAGTTAATCCTTCCAAGATTTATAAACCATAATACAGATCTGTCTTAGTTTTGGAACTATATGGATCATAAGTGAAAGATCAAAAATGAGCTTCCAACACTAGAAACACAAGATATTTTCAGTAATGAAAATGTCCAGTATACAGAAAACATAAAGATAGTTCAGTGAAATCATGGTAGGCATCCCAAAGACCATGAAGAAAGCATTTTTTATCCATTTGATGCTGGCTACTGAGAATACCAAGAGTCCAACAGTTCCTTGTTTATTTAAACACTCAAATCTCATTATAATGTTTCAGTAGAAAGTCTGTTATTCCTAAATCCCAGTGCACTCATGCTCTAGCCTTTACTGTGCTACACTGAGACAGTAGTTCTGTCTCATGCTTCTGTCTACTAGCAAAAAGCCCTTTAGCAAAAGATACTGCTTTCAAACACTGCATTTCCCTTTGAATTATTTGCAATACCACTGAGTGGTCTGCAGTTTGTTCTCCGCCCTAGCAGTTCAGTTTCAAAAATAAACTGCAATATTTTAGATAAAAAAGGAAGTCTCTGTAAATAAAGACTGCCAATATGTCACACATGCTAAATCTTTTTAAAAATTCTGACCTCAAACAAAATGTATTATTAGTTAAGAACAAAGAAATTCATTATTTTAGCCTACTGTTATTCTGCCAGCCCTTCAAGTTAGATTTAAATGAACTTAAATCAAAGGAGTATGTGAAAAAGAAAATAGTTTTAGTGACTCTTGTCACAGTGACTATTGACTGCTCTTTGAATTTCAACTTCATCTAAGCTATCCTTGAGGGGAAAAATGTAAGCAGAGTAGACAATGAGAAGGACTTCATGAAAACATAGCTGAATGTTAAATGAAAGTATTTCTCTTCTTTCAATATCCATGATTAGCTGAAACCTTTATATCTCTACTACATTTAATCATATTCATTTTCTTCCTGTATGAAAGATCAGACTCAGGTTGAAACTTGAGATAAACAAATATTTTCCTCACTATCTGCTGTGCTGGTTTTGCCTGGAATACTTTTCTTCACAGTAGCTGTTAGGGGCTATATTTGGATTTGTGCTGGGAACAGTGTTAATAATACAGGGATGTTTTTGCTATTGCTGAGCAGCACTTAGACAGAGTCAAGACTTTTTCTGCTCTAGCAAGTGGGCTGGGGGCACCCAAGAAATTTGGAGGGGACACAGCCAGGACAGCTGACCCCCACTGACCACAGGGATATTCCATATCATATGGCATCATGCTCAGCATATAAAGCTGGGGGAAGAAGGAAGATGGGGATATTTGGAGTGATTGCTTTTGTCTTCCCAAGTAACTGTTATGCGTGATGAAGCTCTGCTTTCCTGGAGATGTCTGAACACCTGCCTGACCATGGGAAGTGGTGAATGAATTCCTTGATTTTCTTTGTTTGTGTGTGCAGCTTTTGCTTTACCTATTAAACTGTCTTTATTTCAGCCCAGAAGTTTTCACACTTTTACCCTTCTGATTCTCTCCCCCACCCCACCAGGCAGTAGTGAGTGAGTGGCTGCATGGGGCTTAGCTGCCAGCTGGGGTTAAAACACATCTATAAATCAGTGCATTATTGAAAGTGTCAAGGTATGTGAATAAGCACTGCCTGAAAATGCCACTAGGCAGGATGATAAACTAGCAAAAAGAAAGGTTTTTTACAACTCAGAAGTCAAAACAGGGATTGAGTTTCTTCAGGGCCTGCTTTTGTTGTTTGTTTTGTTTTTCCGTGCAGAATCACAGGAAGAATTTCATTCATTTGTAAAGCACATTGAATGGCACAGCATGTTTTTAATGGACGAAAATGCTACCTATTTGTTTAAACTGTGATTAACACTACAGAATTCAGGCTATCCAAATCTTGATGATTAATTGGACCTCAATTAATTTGCCCATTGTATTTGCAATAAACCAGACTCTAAAATCTTACAGTAAAATTACTTAATTGTGCTTAACAGTACCTCAGCAAGTTTGTGACTCTTGGCAAGGTGATACTGTAGCTAAAAGTCTGTAGCCCCTCAAGGCCAGGCTCAGTGAGAAAAACGCTCCTTGCTGAGAAAGTTCTGGAAATTTAGCAGAATCTGATCTCAAGCCAGTGAAAAAGCTTGTTTTTCTATGAGATCTGGAGTAGGCTTTTCTACTAGCATGATGTGTAGCCAGATTCTGCTGGATTCCTTGGGATTTATTGGATGGACCTCCCCAAAGCTAGATAATATATCTTTTGAATATTCTGCTCTTCTCCACTTTGTATAAACAAAGACATAGTAAAGATTAATGATGCTTTTTAAAAAAAAATATTCCATAATTAGGTAAATAAAATACTGCTTTTTCTATACTTTTAGATCCTGGAGTTTTACAAGTTGTCAGTCCTGAGAAACATGTTAAGGTTTGGCTTACACCTTCTTCTGAAACCCTGGAACTCACAGCAGGTGGTGTTTTGTACTGCCTTGTCTCTCAAATTCATAGCCAAACAGTCTGTTGTAGGGCAGCTTAGAGTCAACCATTGGATGAGAGTTCACCACTGTCGATGAGAAAGTATCATGCAGTTATTTGGAGCTTTGGGCTGGAATATTGTTGGTAGAAGCCCTTGTGCAAACTTTTACCCTTGGTTCATCTGTGGACATTGTTCCTGTCAGCTTAAAAGAGAAGTCACAATGACATTTGTAAACCATGGCACCCTTAAACCTAACTGAGAGGGACTTTATTAGCAGGATAAACTTCTGAGAGAGTGATACCACCTCCTTAGAGACAGTCGTTCTCTCTTAGATAAAAACACTTCCAAAAATTTTGGTGAGTTGCCATAGACAGTGTTGATGTGAATGACATCCATGGACTTCTGGCTGCTGTGACAATGCCACAAAATATACAGAATCAAGCAGTGTTTTAGTCTACCAGACAGTAATAAGCATGTAATTATATTGTAATTAAAAAGCAATTATTCACTGGCAACTACTGAAGATGTCTTTAATGGTAATTCTGAGTGTGACTACCATGTAATTTGTAGACAGAAATAAGTGTGCAATTACCCTGTTAGTAACACAGTAATTACCAAATACATCCAAGCATCTTTCTGTTTTCTGACATGGAGTTACTGACACCTGCAAAGCATAAATTGCATAGCAGCTACATATGCAGCTGCCAGGTGATGTACGGTAGAATGAAAAGATGGCAGAAATCATTTCAGGATTAGGGTCCAATGCATTAGCATAAAACTGGCATAACAGGTTAGTGATCAGTACTCAAATCTGAAATAAGACCAAGACACTGAAATCCACACAGTCATACTGGCTTAAAAGAGCTATTAACTTCTTGGAAATCAAACCCAAATCTTTGTGTAGAATAATAGATACAATAAAATATATTGTCACAAGTCTGGTATTAGGATCTTATCCCTTTCACATGAACTGATCTTACCCTATTCAAAAGAGAGAAGTTTTGCAATTCCTATCAGAGAGGTTCTTATCAAAATCATTTGTGAACAATGAAGCCTAGCTGTATGTGCAGCTTTGTATGTCAGTTTCTCACCTCCCTCTTATGTCATTGCTCAAATGACGCTTCCAAATAATGGGTTTGACAGAGGTAAGCCCCAAGCAGAGGAACTTACCAGGTGAGTAAGAAAGCAGAAGCAAAGGCCCCAAGGCAAGAAGTGCCATAAGCATTTCCTAGAACACTGTGAATACTTTATTTTGAAGCAAATGACATGTGAAGTTTGTAATTGATGCAGCTACGTTTACTCTTGTGAAACGGACTCTCATGCCCTATTCTAATGAAGACCATGTGTATTCCACTGAAGTGAAGCCTTAATCTTAGGCATGAGTCTGGAAGCCAGATTGACTTCTTAGGTGCTTAAAGACAAAGATATGTTCTGTAGACTGCCATACACTTATCATCTTGGTCTTGAAACTTGTGCATCAAGATCACATGCTGCACGCCAAAAAATCCTTGTCAAAAGTCACACTAAAGCATACTCAGATCTTAATTTTAGGAAGTTCTGGGAACTGAAAATTAGTATGAGCACTAAGTATTCAGGAGGCTTGAATATCAGCCTAATTTTATACAACAGTCTATAATAAAGATCCATGTTTGAGGCTTATTCATAATTAGCTCCTCTAAAATGAAAATAGTGTTTGTTCTCCTTAAAGAAAGGAAGAAAGAAAAGAGAAACATAGGACTGCACAAGACCCCCTAAATCACAAAATCTAAATGCCAGAAAGGAAGCAAAACAATTTACTGTAACTAATCCGGTATGATACAAGACTACACACTGTCATGCTGGCAAAATATAAATATTTCTCTCTATCTATATTTCACTTCCCTTCTTTGGTCTGGGAAACTAAAATTCAGTAACAAAGCCAAGTATGTCTCTTATTTAATCAGACCTTTGATTTCAGTTATTACTCTCATTTTGCTTAGCATTTGCCATCTCATTTTACATGCTTACATAGTTTCTTCAGCAGTGCCAGAATACAGCCACTTAAAATTTACAACAGATCATTTAGTGTCCTGTCATCCATGAAGATTTATGGCAATACTGTCCAGAGATGCCTATATCCTATATAATGAAATACAAGGCTATTGATCACAAAACAGGATGATGAAAGGGTGACTGGGGTGTCTTTCAAGAAATCTGTGGAGGACAATGTGAGTCATCTAAAAGGACCCATTTGAAAGTGGAGTATGATAAGCCGTCCCTTCCATATTGCCATGTTTTGGAGTGGTATGGATAATTAAAGGCTTCTCCAATAGCTGTACTATGGGAGTGCTGCCATCCTTCTACTCTCTGTCCAGACTGGGGTGTTTCAGGGTGATTAATTGTTAATTAGCAAGTGTCAATATGTCCTGTAGCATATTTTGCTGAAAACATACAGGCATTCCAATGACAGCCATTAATTTTTGCTTAGCCTTGTTTGTAAAATCACACTAAGAGTAGCATTCATGTCTTATAATTTAACTGAGGGTTTCTGGTGAAAACCAGCTTGCATTCTAGCTGCTGGAACTCTCTATTAAAACTTTGAATTAGGTATAAAGAAGAGTGATTGTTGTGTCTGAAAGACTAGATTTCACTAAGACAGTACCTACACATAAATACCTGAGTATTCATTTGCTGAGTCAGACATGTGCATAAGTGCTATAGAGCTGAGACCAGAGAGGGATCTGGTCTCTTTTGTTTATGATGATGATGTAATTCAGAAAAAAAGAAGAAAATAAAAACCAAACCAAACCAAATAAGCAACAAAAAAAAAAAAAAAAAAAAAAAAAAAAAAGGAAAAATTAAAAACAGAAGGAAGGGGTAAAGAAAGAAAAAAAAAAAAACAACCAACAACAACAAAAAAACCCAGCCCCAAACAAAACAGCAAAAAAACCAGCCTTGCTTAATGAACTGGCTTCCTGACATTGTGTTACCAAAATGACCTGAGTCATGACATGGACTTTTAGCGGCAGTACAACTATTACCCAGTTCCTGTTGCTTCGTTGTATCGTTACAGTCCAGTGGCTGTATTTCAGCTGCAGTACTTTTAGAGATGGCTTGGAGATGGCTGCTTTTGCAAACATCTAGAAAAAAAAACAACTGTTCTGACACTAATGGCTATCTCTGTACCAATGCAAACAGAGAGTTCAAAGGCTGATTGAGCATGAAAACTGAAGTATATAAAAAGGGAGGATAATATCCATTTTAGTTATCTGTGAATATTCACAGGTATTCAGGGGGCTCATAGTGTCTTTTATTTAAATTTAGTCAGAGCAACCATGAATACATGTAACTAGGTCTGAATGCAGGATATGTTCAGAGAATGTGATTATTTGGACTCACTGTGCCTGCGTGTCTTCTTCAGATGTTCAGTAAAGGTCAGAAAACATTACTGTGCTCCCACTTACAGAAGTTTCCTTCCAGAACTGTACTGAGGAAATTTACTCCTCAGTTGCCTGCTTTATTGCCAGTTATACAGATAAACAGAAACCTTCATTCTCCAGAGCTGTCATTCTCATATCTTTCATGTGTACTAAACTTGCTCAAAAATATTTCAGAAGGAAACAATAGAAGAGCTTCATATCTTATACACAGTAATTGGTGTTCTGTTGAAATCTGAGGCTTTATCTTGAATTCCTAACACATCTTACACATTCCAGGACTTCACACAAATAGTCTGGCAGGACTGTGTCTTTGTTGATATAACTTTCATTCCAGATGTACAACCTTTTTACTGCTTTATTCTCAAAACATTTATAGGTAGATATATATTTGCATGAAAGTCCTAGTCTAGTCAAGTAGGGAATAAAAACTTTCTCAATCTTTTTAGGACATTTCTTCCAGACTTTCATGCTAAGAAGTCTTTATTTTTATATTTTCTTTTTTAACTGACAAGAACTTCTATAAGGTCTTAAATAGCACTACCTAGTCTTAAAATAGTCTGTGTCTTGTAACAGGTATAGATGAAGAATTTTATTTTAATGTCAAAACCCTTTAAAAATATGTAGTATTCATCCATGATATTTACTCTGCATCTGTCCTAGTTGAAACAAAAACCAACCCTTTTTTTTTGGCTACAAACTTCACTGTACTGTGTTACCAAAATGTGCAGTAGAAATTTCAGAGGTGTCCCAAACTGTGATTGTGTTTAGAAAATTATTTCTGAAGGGTATATCTGTATAATCTTTGCAATGAAAAAAAGGAGGTACCAAATTCAGGAAAGTTGTGTTTGCTTATCTCAGGGTTCAGAAATCATCCCAATCAGGTACCTGTTCGGCATGATTTCTGGATACCGGTTCCTTGTAGTCTGTTGTAGCCAGAAGATAGACGAAGGGTGAGTGGAGTGGGAAAGCAGTGGTGCACTGGGGTTGGAAAGTGTCCATGATATGTACAGAGGGACTTCTGCATCTCTGGTGTGACAGTAACACAGCAATCTTCCACATGGGTTGTCCAATCTTCTGCTCGTTGGTTTTCCACAGGAAACTCACCTTGTACCCGAATGCTAGATCTCACTGCTGGCAGAAAAGAAATGAAAAGGAAGAATGACGATTTCCGAGGTCTCAGCTGCCCTGGTAGAAACAAATACTTACTTACATTGGTTGAAAATGGTGAGGAGGCAACAAGAACAACCAAAAAACAGTTTCTTCTCCATTTTTCACTTAGCCCAAATGTAATGTAAGACTCATAGAACCATAGAATAGTTAGGGTTGGAGAGGACCTTAAGATCATCTGGTTCCAACCCCCTGCCATGGGCAGGAATACCTTCCACCAAGCCATGCCACCCAAGGCTCCGTCCAACCCAGCCTTGAACACCACCAGCAATGGAGCATTCACAACTTCCCTGGGCAACCCATTCCAGTGCCTCATCACCCTTACAGTAAAGAATTTCTTCCTCATATCCAATCTAAACTTCCCCTGTTTAAGTTTGAACCCATTCCCCTTTGTCCTCTCACTACAGTCCCTCATGAAGGGTCCCTCCCCAACATCCCTATAGGCCCCCTTCAGATACTGGAAGGCTGCTAGGAGGTCTCCACGCAGCCTTCTCTTCTCCAGGCTGAACAGCCCCATCCAGCCTGACTCAAACTTGTCCTTAAGCACCTGCAGCCTTATGCCTCTTGGATACATTCTGCTAGGAAGCCCAAGCACAAAGCCAACATAGGTCTTCTTGAAGATGACACTGTTTTTCTTCTAAATCTCCAATCAATTTTGGAAGTCAAACCTTATTCCTCCCAAGAGTGCTGTTCCTCAGAAAGGAAGCTATACCATAAGGGAGTTGTCACAGACTGAAAGATACTCATGGGGGGAAGTGTGGGGGCTCCAGAGCATTGAATAGCTCCAGGGAACTGGTTATAATGAGTACAAAAGCCCACAGCAGACAGGCTTAAGTACACAGAACTTGGCATTATTTTTAGGATCAGACATCCGTCAAAGAACTTCAAAGAAGCCACATAATAAGTCATTATTATTATTATAAATAGGTTAATCAGATCAGCTAAAATAAGAGCAGGCCTGAATTTCTACTGAGCCTTTTTGAGTTTTAATAAAAGTTAATATTTTCATTCACATTTTTTCTTCCCTTCATCTCACATGCAAATCATTAATTGTCTGTCTTATTACAAAACATCGATGTTGCTGGAAAACAGAGAAGACACCTGCGTCCTTACATGCCTTAAAAGGAAATATAAGCTATACCATACACTGCATTACTGAACTGTCCCTTTTGTCAAGTGTTAGTGTACAAATTTAATAATGAAAGCGAAGCTTGCGGCCATATCTTTGTCTGAAATGTGTCCACATAGAGTTCACTGTACTGTTTTGAATCTGCATGTGTCATTTCATTATTTCTAGCTTATTCAGAATCCATTTCTCATCCTTTCCATTGTCTCCACAGAAAAAATGGATGAAATTGGGTCACTACTGTTTTCATGTCATACCCTGGTCTGCTGGACACCTGGGTTTTTAGGACACTGTAATATAACAAATGTAGCAAACCTTTTATTGCTTTTAATGTCAAAACCCAGTATCTTCAAGATCTTTCCCAATGTAACATTCACACAAGGCTGATGGGACAGGCATTTTGAGCTCTTTCTCAGTTGGTATTTCCCAGCTGCTTGTGTGGAACAGCAATGCAGTGTCTTCCAACAGCTCAAACACAGCTGCAGGGTCACATCCAAAGCCAACACACAGACAATCTTATTCACCCTTTTTTCCACATCTGAAGAGAACTGGTGCAATCATAAATCCCACATAACACAGCAATGCCATACACCCTTGTGGCATGACGGGAGGGCAGGGTTTGGTTTATTTTTCTTCCTTTTTAGCTTATGTTTAAGTGTTATGGGAAGCTTACTGTAAACTGGCTTTTTAGTTATAGTTTTGCTCTGCAGAAGGACAGTCTCATGGCAAGATTTTATCTTTACCAACAAGCAAAAAAAAATTCTTGCAATTTTCAATATTTTTCTAAGAAATATTCAGGGTTATTTAAACCTTCATTACCCCTATTTGGGAGTCTGCTATACAAAATTAAGTATTCCTAACATTAACCAAATTGATTGAATTATCTTTCAGTGACTTATTAACTAAAGAATAGGATTATCCTATAGAGACAACTAGAATAAGCTTAAGAAATTGTTCCAACAATGCATAGACATTCGGATTTGCATAAACTCATGTGGAGCGCTGGTTTGCTGGTCTTTACATCGCTATCTGTAAGTAATTAAAATCAGTAAGAGGAGACAACTTATAAGTGTGTTTTCTTTTGTTTATGCACCTACATTTACTATGCTTTTGTACATGAAGGTTTTAACTGGTGAAATATGGCACAGATCATTTACAGCTAGAGCACCTGAATAAGTGATGTTCAGAAATGTAATTTGCCTTCCTGTCACAATCTCATTTCATTTCAGATTAAATTCCATCAATGCTTCAGTTCTAGAAACTTTTTATATCACCAAAAGTAGGAATAGTAGGCATTATTTTGCTTGATCATGTTTTTTGAGTGATGTAGGCACTTGCGCATAAAACAGCATATATAATTTAAATAGCTAAGCATTATAAGAGCTAGTTTATATTGTCCTGAAACGAAACACAATAAGAATAAGCCTGCAAATCCAAACATTATGAGCAGATTTGCTCAAAAGAAAAATAGTGCTACCCTCAAGACCCAAGCTTTTGAAGACCTGGAAAATCTGCAATCAGGAGGCCACAGTAAACACAGGCCTGTCATGCCCTATCAGCTACAGAGCTGTTGCCAAAATGACCTCTGTTGCAATTAAGGAAACAAAATACTCAGGCTTGACCTAGCACTGATGACCTCTGGCATTCTCATCACTATACTGTGCCTAACTGATTCTAACAGAAGTAGACAATGCACATTCAAAGCATCAGCAGTTTGTCAGCAGCACACATCAAACACGCAGGCCACCATCAACTGTACATTAATACTCTTGTTGAAATTGGTTCACTTCTATTGATAGTAACTACAGTAGGAAGTGCTTGGGAAAGCAGTACGCACTGCCATAGGAGCTGAAAGTGAAATTCCTCTAATCTCAACCACAGGACTAGTGCCTAAAATTAGCCCACAAAAGCTACATTAATGAATACAGAATAACTTAAAAGGCCCCTGCACAAGTAAGATCCCTGACATTATTTAAATATGGCTCCAAATTGATGAGTACGTTTCACCCGGGTTATTTTGCTTCGAGCCATAACACAACAAGAGGTAGAGAGTGAATCTTACTCTCATATTATTGATTAGTATGGACACTTGACAACTAAGCTTGAAATCACTAAAGGCTAAAAGACGCACAGTTTAATTCTGAGTGGAACATCAATAGAACATAAATGACACATTTTATTACAAGAGTACACAAAATAAAGAGGTGTATTGACATGAACACAGACAAGACTAAATTAGGTAAGGAGGACTAATTTACACCTTATTTGAGAGAGGTAGGATGTCATTGAAAAGCAGAAAGAAGAAACTTGTGCAGTGACAGAGAGTGCCTAAGTATTAGGGAAAAATAAGAAGCTGTTAATTCATTACAGGACATCTTCTCCATCTAAGTTTTCAAAAAGCACTTTTTTTTTTTTTTTTTTACTTTTTTTTTTTTAAGACACTGTAGAATAAAAGCTTCTTGGCTATAATCGAAATAACTTGATTGCTTTGGAAAAACGATGAGATCTGTAGTTGTATCTGCCAGGATACAAGCAATGGAGACAAAGAAGAGGTATTTTTTCAAGAAGAAAACACTGTCAATACAGCCTGCATAGGAAAAATTTGCATCCTACTTAGTAATAGAAACAGTTTTCTCCACATGCTCCCCACCACTATAGTTTAATTTCGTGACAGCATAAGTTTGTTGTACCAGCTTATCAGTCTTCAGTTGCTCTGCCAGAATATTCAGATTTCAGCTTTGGTAAGAACAGCAAGACACGCGATAAAAAACAAAGAACAGTTACCTGTCTGACAAAGCAGGTTACAGAAATACATCTGTCTCAGTAAGGTAGGAGTGACAGTAAGGAAGCGTAGGAAATTGGTTCAAATTGTGAAGTTAGAAAGCTGACATTGATGTGTAGTCACCATAGCAGCTCTTAAGATGCTCCAGGCTTTTGCCGTTCAGTGGTTCACTGCAATGTTTGGCTTGAAAAGAAAGGAAGTAATCCTTGGCTTGCAGTGTCCTGCCTCACTATGAATTGTTTTGAATGAAAGAGGGAAGTAAGCACAATGAGGTATTTTCCCAAACTGCTTCCCAGCAAGCCTCTTAAAATCTTTCTGCTTAAACCTGATGATCCTGGATCTCCCAGGATCATGAAATAATCCAAGTCCAAGAATTATTGGTTTCTTCTCAAAGAAGATGTAAGGGTCCCCTTGCTTCTAGTCTGGCTGTTCTTTCACTTGAAATCTTAATTCTGATAAACCTTACCTTGTATTTATCACCCACGTGTTTACAGTTCTATTAAAGTACTGTATATGGCCATAGTTTTCAAAGAATAGTGCCTGCTACGGCTATTCACATGTATGCAGCATTTAATCACAGGAAGCTGCAACACTCATCAATTGTACATTGCAATTGCTATTTTTTACTCTATTCTTGTCATTGGTAAGACAAATGAAGCCTCTCTAGTCTTCAGCCTTCCGTCAGTTGATAACAGGCTACTTAAAAAAGAAAATATTAAACCTTGTGTGAAAAGTCTTCTGATTCAGATTAAAGCAGCATTTAATATCTTACCCTGCCAATAGCAAAGACCTCTGAAGGAAAGTGAAAAAAAGAGTGCAACAAGACAAAAATTAGTTTTCATTGGCTTTTAAGCTGCTGAATGCAACAAGGCTCTGTAACACTTTCATCAGCCATCACGATTTTGGCTCAGGGGTAAAAGACCTTTGATAAAGAGAGAATTCTCCCCAGACACATAAAATCAGAAAAACACTAAGGAAAGTTGGCTTCAGAGATAATCTGCTGGTGTGGAATTTTAAGAAAACTGTCTTGTAATATAAACTCAAGAGCTTTCCTCATTAGGGGGGTGGGGGAGGGATAGATAATCTATCAGTGGCTTCACAACAGATCACAAGCCACTTCTTGTTAACAGAAAACATTAGGGAAATGCATGCTAAGTCACTCATGCAGTCTTCAGCTATCTTTTTCTGGCATCTCAGTCCACTGTGCTATAACATCTACCCATGTGAAAGACAGTATGTTAAATCTCAACTATACTCTCATTCTAATAGAAAGATATGGTGAGCTGCTGACTTTCCTAAAGCTATGGGACTGGGTCTGTGATTAATTCACTCGAGTACTCCAGCTTTTTACCGAAGGATAAAACATGCATAGAAAATTTTTACATAAATTAAACAACTTAATTTAATATAGGGTTGGTTTAAAAAAAAAAAAAAAAAAACAAAAAAAAACACAAACAAACAAAAAAAAACCACAGCGAATTATTACAAATTAATGACACAAAATATAAGACTTCAACGCACAGATCAGATCTGATCCACATCAATAATAACCAAAAGCCATCACCAGTTGATGGCTCTTTACAGTTTCTGTGACAGCTATATCCCCAGGACACGCTGAACATCACCAGTTCCATCTGGTGGAAGCAACATTGGATGAACAAATGCTAATTTAGTTCTCACATGCACTGACATTAGCATGAACCAGGATGAAGACTACATTTAAAAAATTTAGCAAATCAAAGGCAAGATCAAAATTACATTGCTAGCCCCCAGGGCTACTACCAGAAATACTCATTAATTCTGTATTTTCCAGAATTAGGCTTCTGTGGGACTCCCTGTTTATACTTAGCATAAACAGAAGTGTGTGAACCAAACCAATGATACAACTTACATGCTTAAATCTTGTCATATTCAACAAATCACTGAAGTAAATTCATAGCTTAGGAATTTGTATTGGTTCATCTTCTCATGATCTCTTCTGATATCATTCTAAATGAGGACTTCCTTCTCTTTCAAATTCAACACTCTTTGTTGAGAGAGATTCTGCATCGAAAAGTACCTCTATTTATCATTTTTCTGTAAATAGATATGGTGACTCATCACCATGCTTTAATAGGAATCTATTGTAAAACAGTCCCTGTCAAACATTCTTTCACTTGACCCATCACACAAAGAACAAATAAAACTTCCCAGAGGGAAGTATTCATTCTCTCTTCTGAAGTTGCCTGAGGGCTCCCATTTTAGGCTGAAGTACATGGTATCTACCAGCGCGTGCTAAGCCTGCTTTCTGACCAGATCCTCATTTCAAGCAGCTCTAAAGTGTGGGCTGGCACCAACGTAAGCAGCAGCTCCTCAGTTCTCTCTGGCTATGTGGCAGCATAAACAAGCACACAGTCCAGCTTATAAATAACAGAACAGAATAATCAGGTGCTTTTAAACAGCATACAAATCAATTCATTGCGTGTCAAACCACCCTGGGTTGCATATTTGCATAATGTATTATTAGCCATATAATCAGACTCTTTTAATAATCTTTTCCCCCAGAGAGCCGAAGAGATACTTTCTCACAGAAAGCCATATTAGTACAGAGACTCACATAGCTATGTCACAAAGTGCTTTTCTCATACGAAGTAGTTCTTTGGTTTTGTATAACATACTATGAACATCAAAGAAGAAAATGGTTCCACAATAAACATATATATCATTCCATATGTCTGTATTCCCTAGAGACATAAAACATACAAAAGGCATGCCTTTCCTATTACATATATAAATTCTATCTACTAATTTATCTTAATATTTTAAAAATATATTTTAGTCCAAAGGTACCTGGACTCTAGATGGTGGTGAACAAAGGCATCTTGTTTCTAGTATCACTGCTGCACTCCCTTGATAGTTTAAATGGATATAGAAACCATCCTGTCAGGTGGTACAAGGGTACCTCATGGTTATCATTTGAGGTCAATAGTGAAGCACCTTGGAGTAACAACTTTGAATTACTAGTCTTACTGGTAGGTAGATAAGGAAATTTTCTACCAGGTGTGAATATCAGATAACTGCTCAATGCTTTCAGCTGTAATTAGAGTTGAAAGTACAAGATTGTCATGATCCCTCAAAGGCTGATGGAGTGCGTTTTCCTCAATTCATCATGTTTGAAGGATTTTTCCCAGTTGGGTCATTATTGTTTTGTGTAAGGCAAGAAAGGTGCAGTGTACACTTTTATTTTGTTCCTTTCTATTTTTTTTTTCTCCCCACCTTCAGAACTCATTGAAGTTTCTCAGATTAAACAGGTAATGAAACTTCCACTTATAAGTTGAACACCTATGTTGTGTTAAACAAGGTTTCTTAGTAAAAGCTATATTGGTAATCAGACCAGGAAACAGATCTGTATCCGTTATCTTCTAGACAACATCTACAGAGCCAATCAATAACAAAAGCACTTTGTCAAAGTGCCTTTTTTTGTAATGGATACTGAGGCTTGGCAAACATAATTTTAGAGCATTTATTTCAGTATTCACAAAATTTGGGGGAATGGAAAACCACTGAGAGAAAAGAATGGTCTCCCTTATATCACAGGTACAGTCTCTATGCATTTTCCATCCTTTTTAGTTTGTACAGATTGGAAACAAAAGGTATACTCCATTAACTTCTGATACAAAGCTATCAAAACAGAAGGCAATTCTTATTCATTAACAAAGTATATTGTACCGTCACTGCTATGCCCCTCTCTTTTTCAGCACTCCCTCCTTTCCCATTACATCTAAATTAATTTGTGTTGAGAGTGAAGAGGGAGAACAAGATAAAGTAGGTGAATATATACTATCGTATACTATCCTGTTAACTTTGATTAGCAAAAAACTGTTGGGAGTTTTGCTGGAGAAAAGAATGCAAAATCCAGCTCTCAGCAACAGCACTTCCTACTAAAATGAAGTGTTGAAGTCAACACATGGTCTTCAAAACAAGACTAAGAAACATCTTGGCATGTCTTGGTAGTTCCAGGAAACTGCAAGTATATGAATCTGACTTTATGGCCTAATGTATCTGTTTTTCATAAGCAGTATTTGTCCTGAGAGATGCTGTTTCTGTTTCAGTATTTTGCTTTATTACTCAAGTGAGAACACTTCTCTGAGAAGTACCTTCAGCTGCCTTGCTGGCCTTAGGAAGGTAGATGCATTTCCCGCATAAATGAATCAGTATTTATCTTAGAGATGCATGTGCAGGAAAAGAAAGATATACTTACTTCTACCAGATGTGGAACCTCAGAACATACTGTCAAAGATCTGAAAATACTAAGATAGAATATATTTTTGGTTTTAGTTGAATGTGACCTTTCAAAGTACATGTTATTTCTCCAGGTGGCTTCAAAATGTGACATCTCTATTGTATAAGATCTAGTCAATAATCCACATATTCCCAATGGCTCTTTGGAAAGACAGAGGCTGGGGGGAAAGTGGACAGGGGGGGGAATGTAGGAGGGGGTATATGATTCTTGTGAAATATCAAATAAAAATAGAAATAAAGGCTTGTGCCAGAATATTTTACAAGTTTATGGAATACACTTTTACTAAACCGTACAGATGTGTTTAGTTATGTACTAACAACTAAAATACAAACCACAAAATTGTGAAGAGGCCATGATTGCTTTTTAAACAATTCAATGTGGTATAGGCAAAGCTGGGTTTCTGTTTGCATAAACTCATCTTTCCTAAACCCAGTGTTTAATAAAGACAGAGAGTTGAGCAATTATTTCACGTACAAAAATAAACAGATAGCTATTAAATGGAGCAAATATTTGGTTTAAAAAAAAGTTTTAAAATATTGCAGATATTTGCAAATGTTGTACATATTTACTTATCCTTGTTTATCTACAGTAGGACCAAATTTAAAATTGCTAACATTCAATTTAATTTCTTGTTTTGAATTCAGATAAACAGCATTGAATTTTCCTAATTTGTTTACAGCTGCTGGTTTGCTTAACTGACAAAATACAGTAACCAGCTCAGAGCAGCCTCCACACCACAAAGATATTAATGAGCTGAAGACATTACTGAAAACCTAAAAGAACAGCATATCTTATTTTTCTTTACTTTCAAATTATATTATAACTAAGAATGTCAAGCCTTAGTAGTTCATTTTTCCTGTCCCCTGCACTAATTTCTCCTGAAGTTTTTCTCAGTGCTATACCTCAGCTTACAGGTTCCAATGCAAGACTAAACTGATAGAAATGCATCAAGGATGATCTATTTACCGTGGTGTGTCCTTTTTTGTTAATATATTCATAGTAGTTGGGGTTTGTCACCTATTAGTATGACAACAACAATGCTACTCAAAGTCTTGGCAGGCAAAGAAAGACAAAACCCTTCCTTCAGACTTCTTACTTCCTTCACAGAAAGTTTGACAGTGAATGGAGGAAGAAAGAAGGCAAAGTATCAGAGCAAACCTTTTATCAAGAGAAAATCCTAAAATGATAGAGTAAAATAACAACAGCATGTCTAAAATGTTTAGTATATTGGTTATGCCATAATCAAGCAATAACACTATGATCACAGTTGAGATTAGCAAGAGAATGTTTTCTAACTCACTTAGGTGAGTCAACAAAATGGAAACATCAATAGCTTTGCATACAAAAGCAAAACAAAAGAGCATGAAAATAAATTTCATTCATCATGTGCAAAAGTGTAGGTGTACTTCCATGGTCAGTGGCTCCAGCTATGAACAAGTACCTGAATCCCACAAATCATTTAGCTTTTTAACACCTGTTTAGCATTTAACCTCCCAGGAATTTGTGTAAGTGGGATGTTAATACCAAGAGGGAGTCAGACATAGACATGATAAGGCAAATTCCTGCTACCTAGCCCAGAAACGGCTGAAAAGCATCTAAAGCCAAGATAGCAGAAATACAGAAGGGAGGTAGAGAGAAACAGAGCAGGTTGGTAAAACAGGCAAACGATGGAACAAAACAGTTCCAGGTCAGTTGAAATAGCCCTTAAGTCAATATAAAGCAAAATATCTTCTATAAAAAAAAAATATCCTCAGCTTAATCTCCTCCCTGTAAACATTGTCAGAACTACATTTCATTCTGAGATGTTCAGCAACATTCAGGTAAATTGATATCTCTCCTCCTAAATTTCACATTTTTACTTAGTAATTCATCATTCTACACATGATGCTGAGACCGTCAAATACTATCACATACCAATGGAGATTTTCCTGCCAATTAATGATTGAAGAAGACACTTTTAATAGTACTGCTACAGTAGAAGACTTAAGAATGCAACTGTGAAGTAGATAATCAGCTACCAATGGCAGTGATTCAATGATTTTCAGGCAGTTATCGCCAGTTGTTTCTCTTTGTGCCTTCAGGAGCCATCACTGGAAATAAAAACTCTAAGTTGCAGGATTGGATAGCAAATGGTTTCTGTGAATATAATTGATACAATCAGTAAATCACATGCATTTTTATTTTTCTGATAAGCAAGTATTGACAATTCCTCAAATAAACCAGCTGAACTTCTACCTAACCTTAGTACAGTTCACAGTTTTCTAATGACTATTGATTCCTTTGTGTGGTCAGGGAGTGGTATTTGTTTGTTTTTTAAAGGAACAGCATAGGAAAAGTGCTAGTCCAATATTTCTATGCTTAGCCAAAATTGAATAAATTTCCCTCTCTGTTTCATGTTCTTTATATATCTGTGTCATAATCTTCCAATTAGAGCTCATAGGCACATTCTTTTCAAACCAAAGAGAAAAAGGCAATACTAACCTGGTTGTAAATCCATGCTTTGAAACAGATTTCCTGCTAAACCTGATATCTAAACATTTTAGTCACTCTGGGTTGAATTGACTTGTCTCTTCAGCTCATAAAATTTAACACGCATCAAATTAATTGCAGTATGTCAGGGAAGAAAAGAGGAATTGCCTAAGCAGGATAGCTCAAAGTCTTTCTCATCATAAGAAGCATGAGAAGAATGTACCCAAAATTAATGTTAAATGCTAACTAATTAAAATCAAAATGGCAAAGTTATAGACAAAAAGGACAAAAATATTTAATACATATATATAAAATTTATACAGTCACGTTATATGTACATAATGTCTGAATTATTTTAACATCAAATATATATGAATGTCTCTTATTCCTGTAGTTTACAGGATTTAGTTCCTTCCTGTAAGTGGAACTGTAACTAGTCAGTTTCTGAATACAGAAAACAAGAATATTAGCAACTCAGAAAAAGTCTCCACATAGGTTCATTAAAAAACCTTATTTAGAAAGAAAATAATAGCAAGACAATGATAAATATACTAATACAAGCTTCAGTATAGAGGGTAACACTTCCAGGAGCTCTTTTTCATAAAGCAGTCTGCTAAACCAGCAATGAAGCATCCAGGAAATTGGTGAGAGAGCGTTTTTTAAACGTGTTGAAAGGAAATCCTCTATGTGCACAAAATTCACCTGTAGAAGTCTTTGCCACAAGGGTGGCACTGAGGTCAAAATCTTAGAGCTATCTTGCACAGGACTGAGCATTAATAATAGGACAATGAACAGCTGCACTTCCAGATAACTGTCATTGGCGTTAACTAAGTCTAGCCTTGGTGTTATTAATCCTCAGGCTTCTAAGCACTAATCATCACCTGAGTTTTTAGGATCAAATAAGAAACTTTCCCTGTAAGAAGACCACTGCAAGTTCTTAATCTTGTCTCTAAAACAATTGATACTGTCTAGTTTATACTATGAACTGGTTTGAACAAGTATAGTAAGTCTAATATTATTATACTTGAAAGTAAGGTGTGTATTTAATTTCCGATTACAACCTTAATTATTTAATTGTTGATAAAAATTATGTCTTTTATTTTCAAAACCTATTACAAAATTCAAAGACCTTTTATCTGCAGCTTTAATTATGATAGGCTTCTTATCAGAAATATTTTGTAGGACATGGTTTTCTTCTCCACTAGTTTGTTTATATATTCAGCCTAAATCTCATTTTATATTTATCCATCTGAGCTATATTAATGTACAACTGTACAAAATACATAGGAGAAGTAAATGTAAGGAACTTATTTATTACATACTCATTTATTACAGTACCCTCCTTGTCAGGAAAATTTCCATTAGTATTTCCTGGGGGAAAAAATACGTGTATATGAAAGTCAAAACATGGCTTTACATGATTTTCCAAAACTTCAATGGTAATGAAAACTATGATTTCTGTAATGAGCATTATAAAAATTTCCCTATTTAACAATGATAATAATAGAACTTAGGCTGACTAACATCTAATTTTTTCTAGACTAACTTCGGGCCTGACAGCAATTTTCTTCTCCTCTTACACATTCTCATATTACACCACTTCCTCTATTTTGTGCAGCTTAACCTGTATATTTAAGTAGTACAACAGATCCTGACCACTAATAGTTGCAACCTATCTGTGGTGCATTTATTGACAGCCTCTGGTCACAAGTGATGATTGAACTTTTACCACCAAAACCACAACACCCATCTTTTACTAGTTGAATTTAAGAATATTGTTAGATACACTAAAGTAGTAGATTACAGTTATTGTGGAAAGCAAGTCATGTCCATGTAAACAAGGTCAATATATCTTGCATTTTCCAAGATTTAGCACATTCTGAGTCACATCCTAACTGTCTCTGTGGTTTTCAGGAGCTTGTGTCTCTTCCTGAAGCCAACTTTATTATGATCTGCAGTTATGTCTTAGAAAGGGTGGGACCCTGACAGTCATTCACTGTAGAATGGCACTGTCCATCTCCTGATGAATGTTTCAGCTCCTCCTTTTGTTTCACTGGCTTCCCTTCACTGTCGGTGAAACAGCTGATTCCTGTGTGCCTGAGGAAGAGAGCTATCCCCATTTTGAAATGCTTGCAGAACTTCTCTGCACAGCAGACCAGGTGCCACAGAGAACCTTGAGGGAAAAGTCAGGAACTGGAACATGGGTTGTTGTCCTCTGAAAAGCTGGTCTCAAGACAAGGAAAAGTTTCACTATTCTGAAATATTGTGCTGTTGAGGAAAGATGGGGTTTACTTCCTTCTTGACTAGGTTTTCCTGAAAGTTGACAGCTTCATCACAGCTCCTCTGTGCTTTGGAGCTGGTTCCCACTGCGGAACCTATTCCCAGTTTTGTGTTCCCCCAGACATTGCACGTTCCAAGAGATTCTTCAGGGATTGGTCTAATGGCCTTGCAATTTGTTGTGTGATGGTTTTAAACCAAATAGCTTTTTCTTTCTTTCTTTTTTTTTTTTTTTTCCCTGTTCTATGACAAAATAGAGGAAAGAATGAAATACCAGACAAAAATAATCTTGTCTGGGTGCATACTGTGGAAAACATTGATAGACAATCTGTACTTATGGAAAACTCACCTACCAAGTGCTGAAATATTTACTTGGATGTACAGCAAGATATAAGCCAGTCCTTTTCTCAGAATCTTCTCAAGGCAGCATGACACTCTCTGAAGGCAAAAACCGCTCACACGATTTGCCTTCAAGATCACCTGTGCTAACAGACGTTTGGGGCTTTCAGAGTCCTCACAGCATTTTAAGGTTGCAAATGGGCTAGCCAAATTAATTCCTTTGGACCACATCATTCATAAAGAAAAACGACATTCTTTTTAAACGGCTGAGGCCTTGAATTTTTTTAAGTCCCTCAAATGTACAGACATGAATACATTTCTTTTTTATGAGCGTTCTGGCTTTCACTGTAATACTATTATAATGTTCTTTGACAACTGACATTACTAGCATACCCAGCTTACCTTATGAGTTTTCCAAAATAACATTAGCCAACTAGCTGGACAAAGTGCATAATGTAATTAATTACATAAACCTTACAAATCTGTAGGAAGAAAAACTGTGAATCTTGGTGTCACAAATACTTATTGTCACTTATGCTTAAATAGTTTTGAATGTTAGACATAATCACAATGGTCAGTCAGTTTAATGACCCTGAAAAATTTCTATGATATTTACAGAAATAGTTGATAGACATCCACAGTTTGTTTCCTTACTTTCTGTTCATTTGTAATAATGACAAGTTGCCTGCTCAGGGGCTGCTCAGATTCCTTTGCCTAACATAAAATGTAGTGGGTTTGTGTAAATAGCTTGCCAGAAAGGAAAAAGACATCTTTTTGATAGTGCCCTCTCATGTGCCAATCCTGACACACTGGTGCTACATGCCTCTTTTCAAAGGACTATATCAGCTGTTATTTAGCTGCAGAAAATAGCTTACATATCTCTTGTAAGCAGCATATTTTCAAACCAGAAGTGTTGTGTATAGCTGATTAACACATAATAATAAGAATGGCAACTCCTAAATAAACATCATATGCGTATTTATCCTCTACCCCAATCAAGAAACAAATAGCACTTGAGAAAACATAGGTGCAGTAGATGAACCTAATACACAGGATTAAAGCCTATGGCAGTAATTACAAAGTCTATTACTATCCTACAACTTCTGGCTAACTTACATTTTCAAATGGCTGTCATTTTGATGTGGTATCCAAATTGCTTGTCATCCATGATCATTTTATGCAGATCTGCCTCTGCTTGTGCAAGATACATTCTTCAACCCTTTTTAATATTCTTACATGAAAAAATGAAGAATAAACAATACCTGTGCTCTTGAAGGAGGTGCATGTGAATGTGTACTGAGAAAAGGACCTTCTCTAATTGGAAACTTACGGAAACAAAATTGCAATTGTTTGCAATCTGTTCTTGGGAAGACAGTTAAGGAAACAAATTTTATCTATAGTACAAAGTAGTCACCCAGCTCAATGCACTTCTGGATAGAATTCAAATATTTGGTGATGAGAGCAATTGCAGAACTTACGTAATGGGAATTAAGCAGGTCTCTTCCACCTCCAGACAAAAGGTCCCTAAAGTTGATCAGAGTTATGGTGACACAGCATCAATCTCAAACTAGCCTTGATCTCAAGTGTTATCTGCACCTTATTTACACATATTATATGAATAGGTATTTATATTTGGAGCAAACACAGTCCTGAGACAGACAAATGAATATCTGAATGGAAGAATGAGTTATACATACATGTGCATCAAAATCCAAACCACCTGCTTAAGAGCAGAACATTTTAAACTTTGTTTTGAGAAGAGTCCTGTCTACTTTAATGCAGTACGAATTTTGGCTGTGTTCAGGAAAAAATTGTTGTATCTAAGTCTACAATAAATTTGTTAGCCAGATGGGAGAAATATCAAATGCTTCCAAACAGGAAGGATGTAGTTTGTCCCAAATAGCTCAGTGTTTAACCAGACCTTCCGATATCACTATAATGATATCATTTCCTGTATATCATTACAGCTGTAACTACAAGAAGATAAAGTATTTGTTTACTGAACAGTCATATAAATGCTGACTATTGCTTTACATCTTTAGTCTTTAGGCCTTCTTGTTCCTTCTCTGGCAGATTCCCAGAATATCCTGTACAGTATCTTGCAAGTTGTCACCTGGCCCGAAACAAAGTTCAGTTGTTCACCTATTCTCCAGAGCACATGAAACTATTTGTCCAGAATAGATTTCTCACTAACACAAATAGTCTAAGAGTTAAGAATCAACTCGCTACAAGGCAGCACTATTTTTAGATATTACAAACTCCTCTTACACAGTTTCAAAAGTATTAGCCTTATCAGCTTCTCTTTAATGGAAGCAGCACTTATACAATTGTGTTCACTGTCTCCTAAAAGCTTACAATCTATGCAGTGAGGTAAAAAAAAAAAACAAACAAAAAACCAAACAAAAAAAAACAGTCTTGAAATGCTTGTTTTTCTTTTCCATCCAACATTCTTATTTCAGTAAAACTGCATTGTACACTAAACAGCTACAATTACCGCATGCCACTAAAAGGCCAGACTGTAACCATTATTTTTTCAGCTTGCATTAAAATTTTAGCACAGGTACTTGAGAAAAACATAGGTTTCCAACTGTCAAAACAGGCACACTGTATGCAGTGGTCTATTAAACTAATAAAGATTAGTAAACTAAGTGCAAAATTGCATAATGCTGTTGGACTAGTAAAATGTCTTCTAAAAGTATAACACTTATGATGATATCAGCCTATTGACTGGTGTTAAAGAACTACTTTTCCTGAAAGAAGAAAGTACTTAAATTCTCACAAGTCCCAGCTCTTGGTGTGATAAATGACAAACATCTGGATTCAGGAGCAAGTCTTTACTCCCCAAGTATGTAAAACATCAGTGCAGGGACTCCAGAAAATGGAGAAAGAGCTGTTGGATTTGGGTTTTCTTTTCCCCACACTGAAAAGCATATGTTAAGCATGGCTGAAAGCAAGTCATATTTAAATAATGAGCATGTTTCCTCTGCTTATGTCTAGGTAGGAAATCTAGAAGACATTCACAATGTAGAAGGTAGCAGTCATACTGTAAAACTTTTACCAGTATTTTCTACTGCATATCTTGATATGTGTATATTTACTAGCCATATTTTCTTATAAAAATCACATGCATTTTTCTTCAGAAGCATAATGATACTTGTAAATACGAGATTAGTTAAGTTCCCTCAGTTTGTGTTGAACTTTGCTTAGGAGGGAGGAGCTGCACTTGCTCAGTAAGTCTGTTCCTTCTCCTGTTCCTCCCTGTCTGATTACTGACCTCTCTGGTATGGTTTACTTTAAGGGGTAGCCCCTCATTATTATAGTTGCATCTTGATGCAAGCAGGAGCAAGAAGCAAACAGAAGCATCACCTATGATACCTATAAATGATGGGCCTTTTACTTTATACTAGGGATCAGATGACTTCAGAGTATCCATGCCCTGCAGCAGCACCTATGACATTTAATTGCTTCCAGCACAGGCAACAACTTGTGAGAAACATTCACCTTATATTATCCTTGCTCTTTCAGAGCTACCATATAATCAGCCTAAAGGCAGTAAAATAGCTGAGATATCACACAGGTCCTGCCTGTGTCTTTTCTCATATTGCACCTAGTCAACCTGAAGCTGCAGTCACAGCTGAGTATGGGATAAAGTTTAGAAAGCCAATTCTCATAAAGGCAAACCAGTAGAGCTTCAAAAAGCTGACAATACTTTCACTTCATTTGAGCTCAGCGCTGAACCAGGGCTTTTTCAAACCACCTGTGACTCATCTCTGCAATCACCAGGTTCCAAAGTGCTCATTTCTCTGTTTATACCAGTCTTACCAGGGCACCATGCTGGTGTGAGACAGCTGTGGGACACTGTCAAACTGCTGACACCCCCTTTTATGCTGTGCAACCACACATCACAGAACAAGTTAGTCACTAAATTTCAGAGCCCTCTTTGTGGCGTAAACAGACTGAGAATTCCACCAGAAAAAGTACCAGAATGTTAAAAAAAATAAAAAAAATATAATGACAAATGCTTCTTGAAACTGCCCTTAAAATTGTGTCCTGCATTAACTTAGCAGCATGATCAGTTACTTGCTTTGTATATTATGGATGTGCTTGTGTATTGGCACATAGTCCAGATTTCAGAGGAAAAGCTGACATGAGTTAGTATCCTAATGTTCAATCTGTCATTCATGCAGCTGAATTCTGTACACTAAAAACACCTTTCTCCATTAAGGAAAGTAGTAGCAAATTGGCTGATTAGCATAAATGTACAACTGTGTTGTCTCTTAAGAGCTATTATCATGCTTTCCAAATGTAGTTGCTTCATCTGTTAAATTTACGAATTCTCCTGTTTTTTTTCTATATAAATCTTAGCACCTCTATCACACCTACTACTATTCCCAGTAGGTAAAAAAGCCCTGAGCTAATATAAAATGAACTCTTTTTAAAAAACTATGAATCTTGGGAAAAAGAATACATCAACCAATAAACGCAATTAGTGTTGGTAACAGTCTCAAATAAACCTCAGATTAAGAAATTTACAGAATTTAATCCAGTAAGACTTTGTTATGCCTTGATGCACACTACATAAAGCAAATAATAAATTACTCTCTTCAATATTTCAGTTCTAAAATAAAATAGTGCCCCACTTCTGGCGCAGAATGGCCAAAAAAAACCATATTGAAGTTCCTAAGTGCATTCTCCTTCCAAAAAACCTCCTAATAAATAACCAGACCATTATCACCGAAATTCAAATGTGCCAATCAGCTGAATTCAAGAGGCCCTTTCCCATGAAAAGTCAAAGAAGCCCTAGCACAAGTCATTTCATTGATTTAAATAGAACCACTTGAATAAGTGACGATGTCCTAACTGGGCCAAAGCTTTCTCAGCACTCCATTGTAAATTATAAAAAGATACATGATACTGTATCTGTGCCATTAGGCACAGTTTAGCTGTTGAAAACTGTACTGTTGGTAACTCTTTTATCATCCAGTGAGAATGTATCTAAGATAATAAAATCGTACATTACCCTTTGAGATTTACAAATCTTACACCACATGCAGTGTCTGCTCTCCCTTCTTTGAATTAATACATAGGGAGACATCTCTTTGTATGCTGAAAATCTTTTCTCTCAGCTCTCCATAATTTTAGAGGTCATTTAATGAACACAGTCATGATTTGATAGAATCCTTCTCCCATTGTCACTAATCTAATAAGTATCTAACATTTTAGGTAGTACTGTGTTAGCTGTATTACTGCTCAATGAGGCTGCCATTTATCCTGAAGACAAAAACTAGACTGGCAGGGAAGCAGCAGTTTGGCATAACTTCACATGCTTGCCTGTTGGAGAATTTCAAATCACTCTTCATATCTTTAGTGAGCTCATTCATTCAGGGGAAACAGCTTGGGTTTGGCAACTGATTTTCTGGAGTACTTATTTCTCTCATGTTCTAGGGAGTACTGACTTGTGCCTTGTAAATTATACAAAGTATCTAGCCAGGAGTAAATTGATAAATGGAAGAGGTCAATGGTGTTTGAATGAAGGTACCGATGAAGATTTCTCCTTGGATATCTTAATTGCTCTCCTCCAATGTCTTCAAATTGCATAATTTTTAAAAAATAATGGTGAAGATATTTTTTCTAACTCCCTCTGCTTGATCAACAAACTCAAGTTCAAATTTTATGTATTCACCCGTAAGGCTCCACATTGATTCTGTCCTGCAGTAGTAACTTGTTTCTTATTTCTCTTCTCTCCTTGTCCCTTCAGACTCATCAAACTGCAAGGGTTTTTCCTGATCTTTTCCCGTTTTCCATGATCAGCGCTGTAACATTTTTCAGTTTGCAGAACAGTTTTTGTAGTGGTATTCTGACCCTAGTCCAATAGTTTCCCTGGTTATTTACATGATATACACATGAGGCTCCGTTATTGCGCATGTTTTGTCTAGCAGACTAACGATACCTATTGTTTATACTGCTTACAGAAAAAATTATCAAGGTTTGATCCTATTTGCAGAGCAAAGAAGCATTTTTTCTAATGACAGGCGGGTGAAGGGTACAGGTTAGCAACCATGTCCAGGCTGCAGCTCCGCAAATACATTTGTACAGTTTACAGCAGAAGACTGGAGGGTTTCAGTGAGTGGTTTGAATCACAGATCCTGACTCCAGGATTTTATGAGAATTTCTGAGGAAAAGGCTACAGATTTTTTTATTTTTTTTTCTGGAAGACTTTAACAGCCTCATTAATGTGGGGATCAATTCTAGAAGACAGTGAACTTTGGTTAGACTTACAGCCTCCATCCACTTTAAACAGCTCACTGAGCCCTGAGCAAAGACCCAGAACTCTGCAGGTCATGTTACTGCTGCTACAGAGAGTAGTGGCTGAACCTCCTTCCCTGAAAACCTCAAAGAAAGACATTTGTCTTGAAATTTCAGATTTTCAGGGTTTTTAAGAGGCTCTACTGAGTGAGTTCTGGGACAATGAGTTCTGTCCTTCAACCTGTTTTATAGATGCAGGTTTCTTTTCAGTAGGTTACAAATTAAATTCCTCAACACACACAGTAATTCACCACAGCTTTTTAATCATAACTCACAGTATGTGAAGTAGTTCTCCACAGGAATGAAGGATTTTCAGAAAAAGAAAAAAAGGTACAAATGCAATTTATTCTATCTTTGAGCAAAGGCTGGACAGGACGGCCTCTTGAAGGCCTTTTTATAACATGTTCAAAATATTTACTCATTTTTCATCAGGTATATTTTGCAAATATGGGAATACAAAGATTACAGTTTTCTAATAGTAAAAAATATTCATAAGGCAGCTACCTTTCAAACTGGAAGATGTTACCCAATTATCACACTCATCAGGATATCTAACCACAGGTTTGAAGCTTGTAATAAAGATAATCTGTAAGACAAACCCTCATGCATTCACCACTCACTGTAGACTGACTTCTGCTGTGAGCCACATCTATTTCTTTTGATACAAAACTTCCCCAGGAGACAAAATAACAGGTATGCCTACTTACATTCTGATTGTCTACATCAGTTCACTGAAACCTCTGGGAGAAATGCAGCACAACAAAATTGCTTACAACAAACAGCTTGTTAAAGAAATCCGTATAACTTCCCTCATTTCTCACCTAGTTCTCCACATACTCTCCTGTATGTCAGTAGAGCCTTAGACAGGGAAGGATACCAGGGAAAGTTTAACAAAATCCTGGATGTTAATCATATCAATTTCTAAATTGACTGTTCCTGAGCTTGAATGCAGGCAGGTAGCCGGCTTAAGCTCAAAATCCACCCACAGATACCATTATCAGTGCACAAATTGAAAGGGAACATGGAAATGACCTGGTTTAGATAGACAGCAGAATGAGTAAGCGAAGACAGGAAATGAAGCATGTTTTCAAGAAATGCCCACTGGTGGCTGCTGCCTTTCCCGTGGTTCGTGTCTAAGTTATTTATTCCCTACCCCATTCAGAAAATGTAATATAAATCTGAGTGTTGAAATCAGTACTACAATTAGAAAGAGTGATAGGAAAGCATTCTATTACCCAGATTAGACTGCTGCATTTTAGTCGAATGAAGACATTCCTGATGGCTTGGTATTGAGAGGAGGATCTCTGGTTTGTTTAAAGAAGAGAATGAGTCCTCAATATTTATTGTTGACTTTGTACTTTATTTACACTGATATGCACAAATTAATACATTAAAATCTTATACCTGCAGTGCTGAAGATAGTTTGTGTGGGATAGTTAAAAAATAAACCCAAATAGCTTTTGCTCTTATTAATCTTAAAATACAAATTGGCTAAAGCAGTCTGTGTTTGCCTTAAGATAATGCTGTGTAAAGAATATTCAAAATGACATAGGCACTCTTTCCTGGGGACCTCCTGATGGCTCCTGACGTTTCAACCCAGTAATACACTGGGCCGGTTTGTGCAATTACTCATATTACTTAGCAATACAAAAAGTGCTTTTTACACTAAACTGTAGGGAATAAAATATTCAGAATTCATGAGACACAAAACACATAAAAATTCATTTCCTAAGCAGAAGCACTGCAACATTGTTTAGCAAAAACTATTACTTTTTTCATTGTGTTTGCAATAAAGAACTCAAGCAACCATGCCCTTCAGGGCTGGGCTCCTCACCACTTCACTTGAACTCAGCCTCAGCATTCAGCCATGGCATGTGAAGTTAATTACTCTGGGCATTGGGGCTCTGAACAGAATAATGACCCTATTTGCAGCTCCGTGTACTATGTACCACGCTACAGTGAATTCTTTCAGTACCTACACATCGCACACTCAGTGACTCTGAATGGAGTAATAATTCTAGCACTCTGGAGGAAAGCTCAACTGTCATCTCATTTTCGCAGGGACACTTGTCTTCCCAGGTAACCATTTAATGGAGGCTGACATCAGTCCACATTCAGTCATTGTCACCCTCCCAGTTCAAATGTCAAGAAAATCTAAGGGTTAAAGATTTCAGAAACAATCATGCAAGAGGGCATGCTTGAAACAATTTCTTAGCCTGGATCTTAGGATCCTAAGGCTTTTCTACCAGCTTTTGTGATGAGAACATCAAAATTATGTAGATTCAAAAATCTGCAGTTGTAAATGACTTCTCATCTTGAGAACCAAACACTGTCTGCAGGAGACCTGGTTTACATAATTTGGCAAGATGGCTGACTCACTTGGGAGCTGAATATTTTTCATAGAAACTGCATAGCTGGGAAAAAGAAAACAATTTCACAAAAAAGCCTATTAGACATGATTGCTTCACCGATACCCAACTGCTCTCAGTTATTGTTGGGGTGAAAAGTTTCAGCAGCTTTGAAAAATATGCGAGAAAATACACTGACTGTCTACAGTTGAAGAGAAAATACCCTACGTGTACTGAGGCAGCTGGCTTTATCTGATGTAATAAAAAATTATGGCAGACGGTGTGATACATGTTTCGTCAACAGTAATATTAATCTGGAAGATTAATAAATGAGGAAAGATCAGTGCCTGGTAAAAATCAGTTGCAAATCTAATTCAAAGAACAAAGACATTTAGTTTTTTTAGCACAATTTGTATCATATTATTTGTTGACATCATGATACACCTCCAATTTGAAAAGAAGCCCTTATACTCAGCATTTTGAGCAGTAACTGTAGGAAACTGAATAATCACTTTGATGCAGAGAATGGCAGCTAGGTGATTATTTCTAGGATAATCTTTCATTTTATACCCATTTAAGACAATAATTTTGCAGATTCTTTTTCTTCACTCCAATCCTGCTTAGCTTCTTTTTTTTTTTTTTCTTTTTTTTTGCTGATGTCAGTTCATTAATTAATTTATTCATTCATTCATTGAAGTCAAACCTAGAAATAGGTAATTTTTCAGCTTCTAATTTTAATTCATCAGATACAAACTTTGCATAATCATGTAGAGAGAACAGAGCACAGAAAGGGACTATGAATTTGCTTTTGAATATTGCCTTAA
Organism: Myiopsitta monachus; assembly: GCA_017639245.1. Lineage (NCBI taxonomy): Eukaryota > Metazoa > Chordata > Aves > Psittaciformes > Psittacidae > Myiopsitta > Myiopsitta monachus. The sequence continues at coordinate 58,844,605 of CM029918.1, read as the reverse complement.
TTCTACATAGAATAGGAAAAATAAGTTATAGATTCAGTTTTTAACTGATAGGGTATGGACTAGTCATCTAGGTCATCTTTAGGCACTGACTACCATTTACTGTTATTCATCTGTCAATATTCATACACAGACCTTTGCTAATATGATATCCAGTTCTAATAGCAGCAATAGGATTTGACTGGATCTAGATAAAAATACACAATCTCTTGCTTACTTATGTATGTGTTGGAGTGGGTTGTATTCAGAGATTAGCTACATGAATCTAAAAGGAAGAACATTAAATGTTCTACCCTTTAGAAATTGTTTCTGCTTTTGTGCTGCCCATATCAAGTAACTGTCTATGACTTCCAACATAACATGGATGTTCTTGGTATGACAGTCCTTAATAGATGAAGAGAAGTACATTGGTTTGTTGCAATTAAAGAGCACCTAGCTTCTGATTGTTAACTTAGTGATACTGCCATTTATTTTGATTGCAATTTTCCAGGGCCCATGAAGATGCAATATTTTTTTGTTATGTGAGGAAGCGTGTTCTTATGACCTAAAATTTCGCCTGGAACAGTAAAAATTCTAGAAACCACCTTCCAGTTCACCTGAAGTATAAGCAGAGACAAAATTCTTCTCTTTCTTTCTTTTGTTCATCGATTAGTTCTTTCCTTCTCGAGCTCCAAGCCATTTTTATTCTCAGTGCAAAATCTGAAGCTTCAAAACAGGCAAACATGAAGGTGACACTTAGGTGAGATCTGGAAGTGTTTTGCTTGAATTGACAGTTTAATGTGCAGGAACTTTCATGTGACCCAGACAGAAAAGGAAACACCAAGTCTTTCCTGACATGCTATGTGAAGTCACTAAAAGGTTTATAAGAGGATAATTTGCTTATTGAGATACATGTGCTTCCAGAAAATATTGCTCAGTTGCTGCAGTATTAAAAGAACTTTAGTCCCACTGTTGTTTCTATTTTTTGTCCAAAGCATAAACCATCTGTAACTTCTTTTCTACATAAGGAACTGTTGCAATAATCTAGATCAGGAAATTTCTAATTAATCTCTGTAAATTTATATTTTGCTTAGTCACGAATTGTTGTACTCCATGCTGATTGCAACAAATACACTTTTGAGATAAACAGTGCTCAACAGAATTTCTCTTTAATATGCATTCTTTTTTATTATTTAGTAGTTGTTACAGTCAGCAGCTTGGTCATATTTTAATGTTTCTTCTTTCACCTGGACAACTAAAATATTAAAGCCAGAAATAAAGACTAGAAGGGGTGCAATTTACAGCACATGATATTCCTAGAAGAATCTCAAGATTAATATCAATTGTGAATACACTCATGAAAGTTTTGTATCTTTACACATTTCCAAAACTACCAGGCAGTTGTCTGAGTAATCATCAATAATATTGAACTAGTTATATCACCTGACCAATTCCAGCTTTCCTTACTTCTGTTGAAAATTAATCTTTATTTTTAATGTATTTCTAACTGTCCTAGTTTACTTTTAAGAAGTCAAGGTTTTTTTTTCTTATTAAATAAAATCTGATCAAATAAATATCATAGTCTGCCAAGCATAAACCATACCTACTCATTAATTAATATTACTATTTTAGCCATTCCAAAGGTTTTTAATGTGCCAATTAAGATATGAAATCAGTTGGTGGATTTAGAATATGTTTAGGATATTCAAATTAATGAATTTGCTGTGTCGCTTACCAGCAAAATTTTCAGGGAAAAGTCATCTCATGGGATCTAATTACCAAGAAAATCATTCTAAATACATTGAGATGAAGTATTTGAAAACTGATCAATAACTTCCCAACTAAATTCAGGTTATGTCACACTTTGTGTGACAAGCTCACTGGATTTTGAATTCTGCAGAGTTTTGAAACAACACTTGAAAGGTTAACTTTAAAGAAAATGCACTTGCAAGCCTCACAGATTATAGGAGAAAATCAAATGCCATCTTTCCATAATCTCACAGAGCAGGCACTGAATCCAAATGAAAGCCAAATTTACTGGTTTCAGAAACAGATGATTTGTGAGTGTGCTTTGCAGCAGTGCAGCAGTTGCTGATGGAAAGACCCTGTGCAGCTTTATTTCTCTGAAACAGTAGTAATTGAGCTTCAGGAAACTAAAATCTAAGTAATATTTTGAAATCCCTCATTTCCTCCAAAATAAAACTAAATTCTTAAGAAGTGTAGAGAAACTATGAACTCTCATAACAGTGTCCTTGCTAGGGCTCTGAACTGAGGATGCGGAAATTACCTCAAAACAACATAGTGACATGAAGTCTCCCATTCTCAACATGCTATAAGCTATTTACCCATTTGAACTACTTTCTCCCTTCTGTTCTCATTAACTTTGTTGATGAAAGGCATAGCAGGAGCATTTTTATGAGAACTTTCCATTTTAATAAACTATCCCACCAAACAACTGTCACCAGGCAAATAAGAAGTTCGTTAATGGGGACAGATGACATCTTGGTCTCTCTTTCTAATACATACTAAAACATGTGCTAAGCCTCATGACTCTGCTACCCAGCTCAGTGAGAATCCTGGGCACAAGAAACTAATTCCCATGAGAGTAGTAGAAACTCATTCTCAGATCAGATCTGCAGAATTTGTTCCCATATTTTCAATATTTTAATGCCCACACAAAATATAAATGTGATAGCATTAAAAGTTGTATAATGATAAATCTTTATTGAAGTATACAAAATCTACCACAGATTCATGGAATGTGCTATTTTTGACAGGAATGAAAATGATGTGTTGATTTCAATTGAACTATTCTTACTTGAGCCAGCTGCAGATCAGGTTCAGGATATGTAGAAGTGCCATTATTAAGCATAGTCTTTACATACAACATGTTTTTATTATTGCTCATCACTGATGCATACACCCTTCTTTTTCTACTGTGATGGTATTTAGAAAGATGAAAAATTAAAAGAAATAGACATTTTACGGCTGTGTTAGTCTTCTTTCTCTTTGTTCTTAAGAATATTGAGCAATGGTTTTTGCTACTATTTTTCAACTCTCTAGTGCATCAAGTTCTATTCGCAGAAATGATAATCAAAGAGAGACTGAAATAAAGTCACTGGATGTCAACGGCTTGGTCTGTTTTTATAAAAAATATCAGTGTGCATCACAACAAAAATGGGGGGGGGGGGAAGGGGGGGGAGGAGGAGGAAAAAGGTGCGGTTGACAGGTGACCAGAGAAAATAACTTCTTGTAGGAAGGTTTTAAGTCCTGAGGATTTATTTTTACCTGCTGGGCTAGTGATGGCCAAAGAGCAGAAATAATGATCTGACAGACAAATACACAACAACAAATAAGCCTGTGCCATTGCCCCTGGCAACTGTTCATTATTTAAAAGAGTGCTACTTTGAAGAGAAGCAAAATGCTTGAGACCTGCTCTTTGTATAAAAGTAATAGAAGGGTACATTTAAAGACTGAGCAGCTTGAGAGATCTTTGAAAGTAAAAGGCAGTCTTCCAGAAGCATCTCTTGTGATAGGTATTTGGAAATGGGACATGATTTGTTTAAAGTAAAGCAGAAGTGTTCAAAAAACTGCAGGCCCCCATCTACAGCAGTTCACAAGGAATTTTAGGTATCCATGTTATTTCGGTGCCATTTGCTGAACCTAACCATTCAATTTAAATACTGGTATGATTTAATCATTTATAATTTATTTAATCATTTATGATTTAATCAATTATAATCAGTGGTCCAAGTTTATTCAAAGGATGTAAACATACTAGTAAAAGTTGCACTTTGCTAGAATAGAGAGGAAAATGGCATACATGCCAGCTTTTTGTCATATCCACCATGAAATCAATCAGAAGAGGTAGGGACAACCTTTATTCTGAAGGATTGTGTGTGACCTTCAAAAAGGCTGTTTGAATATTCCACAGGCCAGTTCACTCAGGAAGTAAATAGTTTTTATAGCATCATTGAGTTGCTAGTTGCCTAATTTCCACCATGAAAAGATGCACAGGGAGCCATTAGATTTGTTCAAACTGTTTATACTGGCTACTCTGTGTTTATGTTACTTCAACATGCTTGCTTGAAGGACAACTGCCCAACTACAAGAAGGGAGCTTGGCGCAAGGAGATATGAGGCAACAGCGCTTGTTACCTTCTTCCTTTCCTTATTCCTTTTAACTTTTGAATGATCACATTGTTACCCAACAGTTTATTAGGCTGAAGCATCTATCTGCATTACTGCCTGATACAATGCGGCACAGCCCATCAGGTACTTGAAAGTCAAGTTCTATTTCTCCATTTTGACAGCAGCCACAGCTCCAGCACAGGTTGCTTTTATTCTCTTTGTTTGCTTTGCTTGATTGATATCACACTAACACTTATTTGAGTGCTAAATAACACAAGTAGAGCCAAAATCACAAGCTTGCGATGACAGTACCAGTATCCCACTGTTGCCTCTCTCTGCTACATGACTACACTGGTGTCTGAATGTTTTATCTAGACCCTTCATTTTAAAGAATAACAGGAAAACTACAAACGTTTTTTCCCAATTACACATCATTCTTAATAATGCATGCCAATTTCACTGTCGTCTGCAGGCAAGTGCATCTGCACAGTTTAGCTTAACAAAAACAACAGGTCTGCAAGCTCCCACAAGAACATTCCCTTCCAATTTCTTTGCTCAGCATAAGTCATCAGCAGTACACTTCCACTCCAGACTTATCGGTGGGATGCTCTTCAATATTACAGTGGTCTTATTAAACACAACCACCACCACTTTTCCCATAAAAAGAGAGTCTATTTAAAACTCTTCTCCTCCCAGTGACACTGAATTCAAAGACACAAAAACTTACGTAGTTGAAGAGACGGCCATCCTATCTTCTGATGTTTGTAGGTTTCAGTTCTAAGTGGAAAAAGCAAGTCTGTGTAGTTTAAAGTACCCAGGAATTCTCTCAACTGAAAAGAGAGAAGCTCATGTTGCTGAAGAGACAGCATACAGATAAAAACCAATATTCAGGAGATAAAATGCCAGCAGCACCTCAAAAGGTTTAATTGTTGCATTATTTTTATTATTTGCAGTAAAGAATGATGTGACAAAAATCAATGATGTCTAGAATTTTTAACTGCCACTCATATTTGGTCCCAGTCTCATGTGAATGTTGGTGAAAGTGTCACTTTAAGCATGCAGTCAAAAGTTTTCTTTGCAGTGAATAAAAAATCAAGTAATATTTTTCTCATTAAAAACAAATATTTAAATAATTTTGACCTTCTCTTCAATTATGTATAACAGTGTCTACTTTCATCCTCAGACAAGCTCCATACTTCGAAGATCAGCTTTGCACAAGGTCTGCAGGCAATTTTGAACAAGTGTTTGAAGACACCTGAAAATGGGCCTAACATTTCTTGCCTCTGGGGTGGTTATAATAGTTATGCTCTCATCTAGTGTTTATGCTAAAGAATTAGCCCTATTATCATACAGGAATGACTTCTGGGTAGCTGCAGCTGAATTAAAAGAACAAAAGGGGATGGATTATATAAATTTTGTAAGGTATTTTAGTGGGCCAAATGCAGGGATGGAGACTGATAGAATGGTATAGATCAGTGGTGTAAATAAGAGGATAACAGGTTACTTCTTTACAAATTTAATTGGCTCACTCTGGGAAAAGAAGTTAAAATAATGTTTGCAATGGAAGCATTTTTGTTGAAATCTCTTCCCATCCATCAGTCCTTTCTTCAGTAATATGGGGAGTTTGTTTTTATGAGCTCTGAATCTAATTTTGTTGTTGTAAAATGTAGAAGCAGGAATTACTTATTGTGTGTTTTCATTTGGTTTGATATGTGGGGGACTTTTTAAAGAAATGAACCCTTCAGCTTTTCTTAGCCTAGTGATTGCCTAACTTAACTGAGGTAAGTCAGTTTTGTGGATCTGGGGTGCTGCTGTGCAGTTGCATGATCTCATCACCCACAACCTCACCCACAACCTCATCCTTTCCCACAGCCGTTCACTGCCTTTCCCACTTCCTTTTGCTGTTCTGGTCAAGCAGGGCCTAAAAACATGAGAGAACATGCTCACACTCTTCCCACACTCATCCCACAAAGCACAGCAAGCATCTCCACTACGATGTGCATCGCAGAACTAGAAGAATTATTCCTTCCTTCCTTCCTTCCTTCCTTCCTTCCTTCCTTCCTTCCTTCCTTCCTTCCTTCCTTCCTTCCTTCCTTCCTTCCTTCCTTCCTTCCTTCCTTCCTTCCTTCCTTCCTTCCTTCCTTCCTTCCTTCCTTCCTTCCTTCCTTCCTTCCTTCCTTCCTTCCTTCCTTCCTTCCCTCCTTCCTTCCTTCCTTCCTTCCTTCCTTCCTTCCTTCCTTCCTTCTTCTTTCCTTCCCTCCCTCCCTCCCTCCCTCCCTCCTTCCTTCCTTCCTTCCTTCCTTCCTTCCACCATTTACTTATTAAACCATCAGGAATACATTAAACCGTAAGTACGACAGGGGTAGCTGAAAACAGTTTATTAAGTGCAGTCAGCAAACATAAGGGTTCTACAGGGAATAAAAGCAGAAGCAAACCCATAAAACAAAAGTAGCTTGATTGACTTTTGGGGCCAGATGTTGATCTACTGCAATTTCATTTACTTTTGTGGTGTTACACCAGAGTGAATATGGTCTGGAGAAAGATCAGTCTTCTAGAGGAAAATTGCACATTCTCATCAGCTTCTATTTTGCTTTCTGAAAAACTGGCTATGCCTTGAGAGCATGGAACAGGACATGAAACAAGAGGGAAAAGGGCATTACGAGTCAAGGTGGGTATAATTAGGCCTAAATCAATGTGATAGAAATTAAGTAAGTGCCTCATTTTTATAAGATAGGAAACTGTGCAAGGCATAAACAAATTAGAAATTCTATTTTTTTAAAACAGTAATAGAGGCTCCTTGGAAAGTAAACAAACAGCAAGCGCTAGGAAGGTTTATGTCACAGAACTAATTAAAATTCCATCAAGAAAAATACCTTGGATTTAACAAGAGCAATAAAAACATTTTTAAAAGAACACATGAACAAGTCTTCTGAAAAAATGCTTACATTATTACAGGAAAAAAAATGTGATAAATATGTGTGTGCAGGAGGAAAATATGTCCTAAATAAAAACTTAGAATCGAGGAATAAGGTTGCCAGGACAGTATTACCAAAAGCATGAACTGAGGGTTTCTTTAAGCATTTCGACCTCCTCCTAGTCACGGTCTTGGAAACACTCTCATGGCTCCAGTACAAACCATTATTGGGCCAAGATTCTCCACCTTTTCTAAATGCATCTGGAGCTCTCAGCTTGTGACTCCTCCAGGGGATAGAGAAGGAAAGAAACATCACAAATCTCAGTAGAGATAAAACAGTAGAAGCCTTCAACATACATCTGTTAGCTAAACTAGAACAAGGGAGGTGTGGATGAATGCTCCCTTCTCCAGCTGTGCAAGAGAGGTGCTACTCTCCAGCAGGAGGACAGTAACTGCTAACTGGCAGGGTATGAGGCATGTTAACATCTTCCACCATCTCCTCTAGTTGCAAGGATTAACTGGAAGAGGTGGCGTTGCATAAGTGACTAAATAGTCACCTACTGAGTTTCAACCTAGGCCACTGCAAAATAAAACAGCCAGGAGGTGGACCAGGATGCTAAGATTGAAGTGGCTGAGGTAGACCTGGACTGGCAACATAAGGGTGAATTATTTATGATGGGTCCATGACACCTCATAGAACGGTTTGGGTTGGAAAGAACCTTAAGATCATCCAGTTCCAACCCCCCTGCCGTGAGCAGGGATGCCTCACACCAGACCATGCCACCCAAGGCTCTGTCCAGCCTGGTCTTGAACACTGCCAGGGATGGAGCATTTACCACTTCTTTGGGCAACGTGTTCCAGTGCCTCACCACCTCCACAATAAAAAACTTCTTCCTTATATCTAACCTGAACTTCCCCTGTTTAAGTTTAAACCCATTCCCCCTTGTCCTATCACTACAGTCCCTGATGAAGAGTCCCTCCCAGAATCCTTATATGCCCCCTTCAGATACTGGAAGGCTGCTATGAGGTCTCCATGCAGCCTTCTCTTCTTTGGGCTGAGCAGCCCCAACTTTCTCAGCCTGTGTTCATATGGGAGGTGCTCCAGTCCCCTAATACTCCTCCTCTGGACTTGCTCCAACAGCTCCACATCCTTTTTACGTTGACACCAGAATTGCACAGAGTACTCCTAAGTAGGATCCCATGAGAGGAGTAATGGGACCAATTACCTGGAATTAGAAGGTAAGAAAGCCAAAGAGCTGGGATCACTTTCTAGGGAAGGAGGCATTAACAAAGTGATTGGAAAAGGGGCACAAGTCCTCAGCTTCTGGGGATGACTCCTGTCAGGCAGGAAGGAAAGATATCCCTTCAAGGAAGATGTTTTATACCACCCAGGCAAGCGGGCCACCATGGAGAAATGTATCCAGTACCTGAAGGAATTAGCTGTGCTAGAGGTGATTTATGATGACTTGAACAAGAAACAGTTACCCAAAGATCCACACGAAGTCAGTTGCACATGACCTGTGGTGGCGGTGGTAAGTTTGTACAGGGCCAGGACCGTCGTCGTTTAACTCTGGAAGTGAGGTAAAGTAGCTAAACACTGCACAGCTGCTTACTCACTCCTGAGAGATGGGGAGAGAATGGGGGGGGGGGGGGGGGAGGAAAGTAAAATTTGTGGGTTGAGATAAAGACAGTTTAATAGGACAGAAATGGAAGTGAAAATTATAATGATAAAATAATGAGAATATACAGCTAATACACAATGCAAATGCTCACTATCTGCTGACAGATGCCCCCCCAGTTCCCTAGCAGGGGCCCCTGATCAGCTTTCACAGCTTTCACCCTAGTTTGTATGTTGAGAAAAATGCCATATGATATGGAATATCCCTGTGGTCAGTGGGGGTTAGCTGTCCTGGCTGTGTCCCCTCCCAGTTTCTTGTGAACCCCCAGCCTACTCACTGGTGGGTTAGGGTGAGAAGGTAAAGAGTCCTTGACATGTTTACACTTGCTAATAGTGTAAACACTGATTAGCAACAACTAAAATATCAATATGTTATAAATATTATTCTCATACTAAATCTAAAATGCAGCACTTTACCATTCACTAGGAAAAAAATTAATTCTCTTCCAGCCAAAACCAGGACACCTATTTGAACTCAAAGTCCCCACATTTTTTATAAGTCTAAATCTAAGCCAAGCCTTTACCACTGAAAAGAAAAAATGTATCACAAAGAAATTAATTTATTTTGATAGTCATAAAATATGTTAAAAGACATGATTTTATTAATGAACAGCATTTGTTATTTGAGTTAATTAGCTGAACATTTTTAAAGCCTCCTATTATATATTAGATGAAATTTGGCTATAATTCTATGTTGTCTCGTTGTGGCTGTCCAGATGAGCCAGCCAGTATTATCTTTGGTTGGATGACTATGCAAGAAGTTCTTTATTTTTATTCACAAATACCAGTTTTAGAGTTAATTCCCTCAACACTTATTATTTTTTGTGAACTTCTGCAAAATCAGCTTTGTGAATGTTCCTGAGAAAATGTGACCCAATTCAGATTTTTGTGTGTGTGTGTTGAGTTACTCTCCTGATTCTAATCATTACATAAAAAAAACCACAGAAATTTTGGATATTTGGACTTCTAAATTACATAAATATCAGAAAATTAAAAAAAAAAAAAAATGCTGGAAAATAATTTACTTTGCAGCGGGATTACCTCATTACATTTGGACTTTTTTTTTTTTTGTCGTTTTTTAATCAAAGAACTAATAACTAATGTTAACTCAGCATTCGTAAGACTAATACATGGTTTCCAAGATAGAATTCTACTTCAAAATGGAGTAAAAATTATCAAGTGCATGGTATACCAATTAGAGAATTATTTTTCCTTGATATATGAGTCATAAAACACTTAACAAAATGGTGATTAATAAACATGGAAAAGTATGATAAATTAAGTAGGGATGATCAGGTAAAGTACATAGGGAATCAGTAGGAAATGCTTGGAGAAGAATTTTTTGCATGTACTACCTGAACAATGTTTTGATTATTCAAGAGAAGAGTCAAAGACTGATGCTACTAGGCTTAGAAAAGAAGAAATATTTAATTGTGGAGTTGATTTATTGGAAGGAAAGAACAGAACTTACAGAGACTTGTACCACTGTCAGCAGAACTTGCTGAAGCTTTCTTTTGTATTCTTCAGTCACAGAAGTCTGGCTACACTGTTCCCCAGATCCAAAGAGTGTTTGCATGCAGTCTTGTGTTAACTTTCTTTCTCCCCAAGCTCTTCTAACTTGCTTCGGTTTGAGGTGTTTTAGGGTATAAAAAGTAACCACATGGGTCTAGAAAACATGAGATCACTAGAAGACCTACATCCCTCAGGATGGTGCCTGGAGGCAGGATGCTCAAGGTTGTCTGTTTATTTAGCCGAAACAACTATGTTGTTCCTATGGTCTTTCAAGTTGTCCACACTAAATTTCCAGGCTTCCTACATTTCATGTGTTGTTTCACTGACTGCAAAAATTCTGGCCTCTTTCTGTTGTCATCAGGATCATTACCCAGGCTTTACGATGAACTGAGATTTCTTTCTCATGCCTTTACAGCACATTTTTTTGAAAGGTGCTTCGTCAGAAAATGTGTATTAAGCCCACATAAAGTATGAATTGTTAATGATACATCCTTAAGTATATATGTGTATCTCCTGTTGATAAGAGGTGCTCAGTACAATGCATCACATTAGGGAGTACAATTGGCTCACATTAGTTAATGTAATGAATGTCACAGGGGCCACAGAGTATTGGAAGTTAAGTGGTTGAAGCCTATAAATTGAAGCTGATTAAAACCTCTTTATTAAAGATTTTTGTAGGAAAAAAGAAAGGGTTCTTTTCCCAGGGAAATTTTATTTTCCAAAACATGAAATATACACTCCATTCAGTTGAAAATCATCAGTGTTTTTTAACAAAAAATAGATCATGCTCATTTTTACTAAAAAGTTAAAGCCATTTCATTGAAAACTGGAAGTGTCATTCTTTTCTATTTATTTTTTTTAAACTTAAATAATTAGAAATTAGTGAACGCTCATGAACAGATGGTCTTTTCTTTCCTATCTCTCCTTTATCTTTTCCACATCTCTGTGTTCACCAAGACGGTGTCATCTAAATGTGAGATCATCTTTTTACTTTCTAACTTTAATTTTAACCGATACATTGACCACCAGATTTAGTTTACAATTCTTCAATCAAGGTAAACAAAACTAAATATGACAACTCAGAAGCAATGAGCAATACTTTTGTTCCTATTCCATATTTCAATACTAGCTTGCTCCTGATTCTTTTACTAGCATTTCAGCCACCAAAGAAAATAAAACCCAAAATGCTTTTGCACAGATTCAGTTCATAACAACATTCTGTTTCCTGAGTTAAAAAAGTGGGGAGGTCCCCATTTCCACCCTGATTTGTGCTGCCATTATCATGTCTTTAACCTCAGTGAAGACAGAGGAACAGATATTAAGGGATGTCTGATAACATTTGCACAGGTTTTTTTAAAGTTTACACCTCCAAGGGGCCAAACTTTAATCAAATGGTTACAAATATAATGAGACAATGCATGACATCCCACACCGTAGAACTTCCTAGCTCCCAGGTTCAGACACTGGAAAACACTGAAGTTTTCCAGGCTTCAGACTCCTGGCCATGAGGATGAGGCTGTAATACTGGTCTATGGCCACCACTTCCAGGACTTCTAGGCTCCCTGCCTAGATGTAGACCAAGGTCAAGGCACCCTTTTTAGTCCTTTAAACATCATTACTTTAACTACACATTTTTTATAAATTCATAGAATTATTTAGGCTGGAAGGGGGCCATAGGTGTCATTCAGAAAAACCCTCATCATTCAAAGAATGGCCAATAGCATATGATACATTGTTTTCCTGAATAATACCCACTTTAGGCCTCAGCTTTTAAGGACTGTAACTATTAGCAATTTTATAAAATTATAAAGATTAGATGATCTGATGTATAGTAGTAGAATTTTGGGGCAGAAGAAACAAGAAAGTAATGAAAGAAAATAACGGGAAGACTGCTCTTTCACGAAGCTGTTATAAGTTCTTGTTTCTCCTAAAATATTTGCTTCTTAATGAAAATTTGCAGCTGTTCCAAAGTATTCTGCAGCCTGGTTTTGCATTTCCCTTTGGAGGAGACCTTACTGCACTGTTGTAATTTAGCCACTAAAACTTCCACACCAGAAAGAGGCCAGAGGCGAAGTTGCTCTGTTTTTTACACTATCCCAGCACTGTGCTTTATTACTGCATGCCCTCAGGTCCCTAGGCTGCAAAAGATATCAAAGTCAACTTTTCAAACCTATTTTTACAATAATTCAAGCTGGTTTAATGCTTTTTTTTTTAACATTTTCCATCTGCAGTACTTTTAATGTATGAAGCCAATTATATGTTAAAATGGAAAGTGATCCGAGTTAATGAAAAAAAAAATAAAGAACACATGCACACGTGAGGAGTATAAGCTCGGTGTTATTCCTTGCATTTGTCCAATGCAGCTGAACATCAATACAGGGGTTTTCAGCTTGTTCGGAAATGCTGTTGGCACTATTTACTGCATTCCCACGTCTCAGCTTTACTCAAAGTAGATGTAAAAGATGTAAACAATAAGTCAAATTATTGCTAAGGTTACTTTTTTTAAGAGTGGCTGTTGTAATAAGAAAAGCGATGCTATAAAAATGATATCTTAGTGTTTTGCATTTATTATCCCTCAGTGACTTCTTTACCAATTGTGTTCATTTTGCAAGTCAAAACATGATTCTTCTCACTGCCAGCACTGCAGCTCCACATATTACTTGGAAAGCAGGCAATATTATTCTCCTTTCTTTTTCAGTAATAAAGATTTTAAAATAACAACTATATCTACCTGTTTGCATAATGGTGAAGGAGGAAAAATACAGGGACTTGGGGTTCTACTTTGCAGGTCAAATAGTGGAAAACATGTTTTTACAGTGAAATGTATGGAACCATTACAAAACCTGTGGTAGGCTGGGGCTGATATTTTATGTCTTTCTGATGGCAATGCCTTGACTCCAGCAGTAGGCCTTAAGGTATGGTGAGCATAGGCATTAATGGAACAGTGATTTTGAGCAAGCATAGCAATGTTTAAAATAATTGAAAATATATTGAATAGTTGTCTTATTAATCAACATCTCTAGCAAGCTGACTGAAAGCTCAAGCATGGATCTGGTTCAGAGGATGCCCCTTTCCCTCTAGTTAGTAATTGGGAAAGCAGTATACAGAAAATTAAATATTGTTGTTGTCATGGGTTCAGCAGCAGCAGTCATTTTTTCTCTTTCTTGGTAGCTGGTGCAGCACTGTGTTTTTGATTTTGGGCCTGGGAACAGCGCTGATAACACCAGTGTTTTCAGTTACTGCTTGCTAATATTTTGGTCTGGCCAAGGACTTTCTGATCCTCATGCTCTGCCAGGGAGGAGGGGAAGCGGGAGGAAGCAGAGACAGGACACCTGACCCAAACTGACCAAAGAGGTTATTCCATATCACAGCACGTCATGTCCAAGATGTAAAAATGGAGAGCAGAGACCCGTAAGGGTGTGGTGGTGCACTGGGGGGTTTGCTGCTGGGGGGTGCACTGGCTGGTTTGGGCTTGGTGAGCAGTTGTATTCTCTTTTCTTGTATTTCTCTTGCGTTATTACTGGTGGTAGCAGCAGTGATTTGTGTTATACCTTAGTTACTAAACTGTTCTTATCTCAATCTGTGGAAGTTGCATTCTTTCGATTCTCCTCCCCATTCCCCCGGGGACTGGGGGAAGGAAAAGAGGGGAGTGAGTGAGTAAGAAAACTTTGTGGGTGAGGGGCTTAAACCACAACAGTTGTAAAGGGACCAAGGCAATTCTTGCAGACAGGAGTCAGGTCTTCTATCCACCATAGTTATAACACTGGAAAAAAAGCCCAAGAGAATCCCAGTGACTTTTGTGGCATAACTTCTAGCAAACTAGTCAGACTCTTAGGGCCCTGTTTACCTCTGAGTGTTATTATAACAGCAACAATTCTAAAGGCAAAAGTAATTAAGGCTCTCTTGAAATACTGTGTGTTTTGTTGGTTTCCATGTGCTCTGGTAGACTTTCAGCGTACATATTTAGAAGAACCAAGTGAATCCATAACCAGGGGTATAGAGTGTTTTCCACCATGAATTGCTTTCTAGCTTCTTCAGAGCAGGCCTGTGGGTTTTGGTTTTAATTTCTTGGTCATCAGAGGTGAAACCAGGAGTACTCCACTGCTGTACCTAAAAAAACATACTTTGTTTCCAGCAGATATGCTGCACAAAAACTGCTAGAACAGATTAAAAATTAAGCTGCCATTAAAATGCTGCTTTGTCTTGCTTTACAATATGCTAGTGCTACCATTTCTTTTAATTTTAGGGTTGTGTATTTGAAATGTATATTTATGTTATTAGCTGTTACTTGGTAAAAAATTATATCTTCCTGTTTCACACAGACAGGACCAGAACTGACTGCTTGTATGAATGTAAAAACTTCTGTTAAAATGTCAGAAGAAAAAAAAAAAAAAGGAAACATTTAGCAGTCATTGCTTTGGGAATTGTAGTTTTTTTATCCCTCATACATATAACAACAAAAAGCCTGTTCTTACTGTGACTTTACAAAATAGAAAATTTAAAACAGTTGCAAATAACTGACATTTAATTAAAAAAAAAATCTAACAACTTATTTCCCTTGGTTTACTTGGAGTCTTAAGAAAACATTCTTTCTGCTACCTATTAGCAATGAAACCTACTGTTTGTTAAGCAGCCAGTATCAGTTTACAAACCCTTAGTTAAAACAATCCTTAAACAGAATAAATTAATGGCATACTATGTGCTGCTTAGATAATCCAGTTAGTTAAGACAAAAGCAATATATATCTAACAAATATTTTCAAAGTTTCACTGAACTGTCATTGTAGCAACTGCAGTATTGATCATTCTCTCTTCTGCACTAAAGGGCTATATTTATGTGGCTCTAATCTCTATCAAAAGAATAATCTTTTCTTCAATAAACTTTATTTTATCTGAGCTTTCAGCACATCTAAAGCACAGCTCCTTAGAGTCCAGAATTTACAAATGGCACTTGGAATGGCATGCATGGACTCAGTGCAAGCTACCAAAATATATGCATTCCTTTAATTACAGAAATTGTCCCAGTATCTTCCACATGTGACTCCAAAATTGTATGTGCTCAAATACTTTGTTAAATGTGTTTCTTAGAGAGAGGTGCTAAAGCCTTTTGCAGTGTCAAATTCTGATTATCACCCAATGATCTTCTACATGTTCATTTACATAGGTACCACCTCAGCAAAATTCCCAGGACTTAACTTCTTTCTTATTTACTTTCTCCCATCCCCTCCACTCAGCTCTAAAACCAGCTTGCTCTTTGAATTTCAGTGAATGAAGCACCTTTCCCTCTCACAGACATTGGTGCAATTCACATATGCGCCAGAATAAGCAAGAAACTATGTTTACAGTTCATGCATTTTACTTCAGGTGTTCAGCCTTCGGCACTGGCAACTTATCCTCAGAATCGACTCCAGCTTGCCCTTTCCTCGATTATTTCCCTCCCCCCACCCTGGGCAAAAACCTCTTTTTCCTTTACTATTGCTTTTTCTTTCTTTGCAGCTGCCTTTCTTTCTTTCTAATGTACAGCTCACCCACCACAAATAGCTGTTCTAATTGTAAATTAGGTAGGCAAACACTGACTTGTAGCCATACATAGACCACCCAAATTATCTGTAGCTCAAATCACATTTCACCTTTCTTGTCTGAAATGAACAACAACCAAAACTGGTTGTTATTAAAGTTCTGAAAAGCATATTAAAGGCAAACTCACCAATAAAGTTTCACCATGTTTTTCTAAGCCGTATTTATCTGGTTTATGTTGCTGGAATTTATGATGTCTGTGTAGTGCTGAATCTTTACCCCCTACTTTCATTTGTTTTTCCAGTAGCTGAAAAGCTAGCCTAGGCTAAGCAAGAAACATAATAGCTACAATTAGTAAAAAGAAAAAATCAGATTCAGTGTGAAATATTTCAGTCAAGGAACACAGCTAGAAATGCAACCTAGAGGTGCGGTTCATTCACTTTATGTGTAATGCTGAATAAGCTGGAAGCTGTTCTCAGCATCCTTTGTTTAAAAGCTTAGTACCAGAGAAAGGATTTCAGCCAAGTAGTGTCCCACAGCAAATGTGAAAGTAATTTCATTCCTTTTTCATTTCCTCAGGTTACAGGCAGTCAAGAATCATAAAAAGGCAGATAATCTATTCTTGGATTCACTGGAATAGGTGAATCAGTTCAGATTAAACAAGAAACAGCACAAATCTTTGTCTGAAACTTTACCCAAACAAATTTAGACAGTCTAGGATACAAAGGAGTTTAATTAACTTTGTATTGTTCTTTCTGGCTCATCATTTTGTCATTTCTAGTGAAATCAGACTTTGAAATACTAAAATAACAGGGAAAAAAAAGTATTCTCATGCTTTTTCCAAAGTCTAGAAGCTCTTTGTAGACATGCACCTAGGTAGGATAATTTTTCCCGTCTGGCTGCACTTGGAAGTAAATGAATCCACAACAGGAAATTATAAGAAATATTTTTAAAAATATTTTAAATTGCATGCTGGAGCAGATATGTAAATTAGCCCTTTGTAAATGAGCTTGATAAAGTACTGATAGATGGATCCATACATCCTTCCTTGCTAGAACTGATGTGCAATACATGTGTCCTATTTAAATCCTGCTTTTTACAGAAGAGCTATTGTTTGAGTGTCAACAATTCATTCAATTTAGCTTTGAATTCCATGTATTATACATTAAAATCTAATAAATCACAAAATCCAGACAAAGCAGAGCAGTTCAGTGTGTAGGATTGCCAATTTGCAAACGCTTTGGACCTGTCTGAGCTGCTGCTACTATGTTACTACTTCTGTTACTATGTTACCATGTGCTTCTGGAAGGTTTTTTTTTTCCAAATGCCTTGGGATTAATTTGCTACCAAAATGGATGGCAAGTATTCACACACCAAATAATGATATTTTAAATTCATAATTTATCATGCTATGTGATGTCATAAATTAAATAAAGCTATATTAATTCTGAGTGAAAACGTCCTTTCAGTGAATAGCAATCAGTTCCCACATGACTGGTTTTCAGACAAAGGGTGAGGGCTCATGAAATATTTCTCCCATAAGAAAAAAGTGTTTCCAAAACCTGGTGAGGCAGTTTGCAGGAAGAAATGTCTGGAATGATAAACTGAATGCAATCACTGCTGAAACAAAAACGAGCACAGCAGATTAAAGTGTTTGTTTAAAGTGTAGAAATAAATCTGACTTCACTTTTCAGTCTCCTTCATTCAAACAAGATAATATTTGTTGCCAGCAAGTTTTGTTCCAGTGGGGATGGGATAAAAATAGAGGGCCAGACTGAGCATCATTTTCTCTCATGGAAAACCTGTGGATGAAATAATGTGTGAAAATTGACATAGAGAAATATTCCACAAAATCCATCTCATTCCTGCTAGTTCTTTTACAGCAGTCAGAGGGACAAGAAGCTGGGTAAACTAAACAAAATTCAACAGAATGAACAAGTCTCAAGCTACTTCTTCAACCTGACATATCCAGAAACCTTAACCCATAGGCCTTTTAACATTTGTTGAAAATATAAAAAGGTACATCAGATTTCCCATTTACAAAATTAATTTTTATTCTAAGACAGAAGTAACAGGTCAGAAAAAGCTAAATTTGTCAATAGTTTATATCTGATGGAAAAGAGAGACTTAAATAAAAGGCATGAAAACATCTACCAACTGCCCACTAGATCCCAGCATAGTGGATATCTTTTCAACAGTTCTTTCCATTACAGTAACTCTGAGTAGCTTCTTGCATAAGGTAAGCTCTACACAGACCCTTCTGTGCTCCTGTAAACTGGTCTTGATTTCCATACCCTTGGAGTTTTAAGCCTCCTTGTAGTGGTTTAAGCCTCTAAGCCACGCAGTTTTCTCACTCACTCCAGTCTCTTTCTTCCCCCAGTCCCGGGGGGATGGGGATGAGAATTGAAAGAATGTAACTTCCACAGGTTGAGATAAGAACAGTTTAGTAACTAAGGTATAACACAAATCACTACTGCTACCACCAGTAATAACACAAGAGAAATACAAGGAAAGAGAATACAACTGCTCACGACCCGATATCAAGCCTGACCAAGCAGCAAACCCCCCCCCACCCTTCCGGGTCTCTGCTCTCTGTTTTCACATCCTAGGCATGACGTGCTGTGATATGGAATAACCTCTTTGGTCAGTTTGGGTCAGGTGTCCTGTCTCTGCTTCCTCCTGGCTTCCCCTCCTCCCTGGCAGAGCATGAGGATCAGAAAGTCCTTGGTCAGACCAAAATATTAGCAAGCAATAACTATAAACACTGGTGTTATCAGCGCTGTTCCAAGGCCCAAAATCAAAAACACAGTGCTGCACCAGCTACCAAGAAGAAGAAAAATGACTGCTACTGCTGAACACATGACAGAGCTCTGCTTCTTCTCTCTGCTGCATGGTGCTTCCCTGTACCTCTTGGGACCTTCAAGGAGGTGCTTGCACTAGCAAGTCTCTTACTCTTGGGTTTCTTCTTTGTAGCCCCATTTTGCCTTCCAGGATTTGAAGAGAGTGTCTCCCTTTCTTTTTTCAATTCAAGGCATGAGCTCATAAAGTTTCTGAGTTGGAGCACCTGAACAAACATTGGGATAAAAAAAGAAGTTTTCCATAATTGCACCTACTGAGATCCATACACCAAAGGGCATTAAACCCACAAAACTAGACTAGAGTTTATATAAAGCAATTCCCTACAGTACAGACAGCATGAATGCTGGGTCCTCAATGCCAACTGTTTGACTGCTATCCTGCGCCATGCTACTTGCTTATTGAGACAGGCCTTCTTCTGCTTTGGTGATAAAAAGCAGCCTACTACCCTATATTCACATAAGGTTTCAGCCTGCCTCAAAATATTCGGGGAAAATTGGTCAGGTAACCTTCTTTCCAGCTGTAATGATAGAGAGCACAGTATATTGCATGCAAGTAGGAAACTGAACAAAAATTAAGCAGTTCTAACAAATTCCAGCATATGTTGCACTTGTGAATACCACAGTGCTTTGGAGAACTTCACTGTTGGCTAGAGGATTCTTTGGGGAGGTGGAAGTTCTGGCTCAGATCATCCTCTTCAGTTTGCTCTTCCTCCCCTTGCTGGCTGTCTTCTTTCTCCTCAGAGAATCTATATTGCATCAGATGTTGCGGGAGAGAGTATAAAGCATTCTCTTCTTCATTCCAGGAGATAGCTAGGAAGTTGGAACTGAGCTGCTTGACTGTCATTGGACTTGGATTATTATGCACATACCCAAAAGAAGCACTAAAGAAAAATTGCTAGAAGAATATAAGGTGCATTTAAGTTTTTAAGGACTGAATGGAGATGTAAATGCCTAAGGAAAAAAAAAAAAAAAAAAAAGACGTTTAAACACCTTGTTATTCATCTACACCTTACAAGGGCCAGATACAAATTCATTAAGATAACAATTTCTACATCCACACATTTTGATTCAGCATGGCACAAAGATACAACCTAAGTATTGAATGTAATGCAGTCCTGCTAATGCACAACCCTGACTGTAAACAGTACCTATTAAGCCAGACACTAGTTTTAGAATAAAACAGAAATGTAACCTTCTGGTCCCGGATCAAATGAAATCTTCTCTATTCTGGATATTCCAATCAAAATCTCTATGAAGCATATGCACATTTCACATATTCTTTGTGAATATATCCTCCAGTATTTGCATTAGTTTTCCACCTTAAAACAGAGAAATGCAAATGTACAGGTTATTACAGATGGAGATAGATCAAGACATTCAGTTTTTCCCAATAAAGTAGAGACAAACTGGTCCCTCTTACTTGAAATTGATCTTAAGTTTAGTTCTTCTTTTGACATGCTAAGTACCATAATGTAAATGCAATTAGATGATTTCTGATGGTAGGATTGTTTTTAACTTAGCAGGAAAAATCATAACATGATCTGAAGGATCAAACTCTTGCGAGGTGCAGAAAGCAGCATTTGGCAGGAGAAGTGAGGTGATGAAGTTCTTAACTGTAGGTCCCCAGTAATATTTGTAGCAAAAGTTGTTACATTTTACTTAAAAAAAAAAAAAAAGAGAGAAACCACCAACAAAAATGTGGGATGCATGAATGAATGCTTGCTTAAGGTAGTTGAATTCTGCCCAAAGAACTGAATCCCATCTCTGATTTTGTCAGTCAACTCCTGTGTCGGGTAAGTCATGTACTTATATTATGCTTTTCACAAATAGCTGTCTCCTAATTTCTTATTTTCTGGGTAACCACTTTAAGAATCTAGGTTCTGTTTTATAGAGATCCCAAATAATTACATCCATAAGTAATGCTGTTGGAAGCATATACAGAAAATGCTTTAAACATACTAAAGGCTTTGAAAAAATCAATGGTTTTCTGTTCCAGTGTTTGAAAGTTTAAGATGCAGCTTCTTTGCACACTTCTTACTCATATGCAAATGGAGACTATCTTCTTACATTACCTAATGGGTATTTTGAAGTCAAATTCATTACACATAGAAGGACAATATTTTTGCAGTACTTGGCTACCTAAGAAAGCCAGATGGAACACTGATAGAATTTTTTTAAAACATCATATGTCTTTGCGGCTGCACAGGAATTCTGCACTTGGAATCACCTGGGTACATGTGTCACCTTCACGCACCAATGGCATGATGGAACAATATCCAGAACTGCACCATCTTTACTCCTCATTTTTTCCCCCCTTTTTTCTTTATACACTGCTTTTCATGGGAAAGAAATCTGGCTAAGCTGATGACACTAGGGCCTTGGTAACTTCCAATCATCAAAAGCAGATGGAGAATTCAGGCAAGCAAACCAAAGGGAAGAAAGTTATTCTGCCACCAGGATAGAACTACACATAGTGGGATTAATAGGACATGGAGTGAACACAGAAAATATTACATAACTCAGCAGAAACCATCCGTCTTTTCCAGTGAATGAAACCAGCACCCTACCGAAAAAAAGAAATAGTGTGCTATTAGCAAGACGTGTGGAAAACCAAGCATAACATGTATACAAAATGGACAATTAATGCAGAAAAAAATTCATATTTCTTCAGACAATCTTGGAATTGAAAATTTCTAAATTTTATAAATTCATATATGGTTTATATATGTATAAACTTTTATTACGATATGCTGTTTAATAGTTTTATGCAAGTAAAATGACCTTAGTAATTCAGGAAAGCATAAGGCTCTCCAATTTCATCAGAAATGTTCAAGCAGACAATAGATTGTAGTAAAGAAAAATTTGATACTCAAAGAAAGAACATTGCATTCCCTCCATATTTCACTTGAAACAATAGCCAAGCACATTGCTTACAGCAGTCATTTTGGACACTGCCAGGGCCCTGCAGAGAGATGGGAAAGCTGCTGAGCAGAGCCGTCAGGTGTACTAATGAGATAAGGGACCTGGAGAGCTTCTTTGAAAATAGTTGTTAAAGTTAAGAGGGGAGAGTTCAGAGGTATTGTTTTTTTCATTCTGGGGCCACACATGCTCCAAGAAAGATTTGTATTGCATATCTCAAAGGAACCCACATAGTATACCTGTAAGAAACACCAAACAATCTCAAGCAGTCCCCTGCAACATCTACTCTTAGTGGATATATGTACAGGGAAGATGAAAAGAAAGCTAAATACCAAATTGAATAACACTGCCTCTAAAATAAATCATAGAATCATAGAATAGTTAGAGTTGGAAAGGACCTCAAGATCATCTAGTTCCAACACCCCTACATGGGCAGGGACACCTCCCACTAAACCATGCCACCCAAGCCTCTGTCCAACCTGGCCTTGAACACCGCCAGGGATGGAGCATTCACAACTTCCCTCGGCAACCCATTCCAGTGCCTCACCACCATCACAGCAAAGAACTTCTTCCTTATATCCAACCTAAACTTCTCCTGTTTAAGTTTGAACCCATTACCCCTTGTCCTATCACTACAGTCCCTAATGAAGTCTCCCTCCCCAGCATCCTTCTACGCCCCTTCAGACACTGGAAGGTTGCTATGAGGTCTCCACGCAGCCTTCTCTTCTCCAGGCTGAACAGCCTCAACTTTCTCAGTCTATCGTCATACAGGAGGTGCTGCAGTCCACTGATCATCCTCGTAGTATTCTTCTGCACTTGTTCCAGCACTTCCATGTCCTTTTTATGTTGAGGACACCAGAACTGCACACAACACTCCAAGTGAGGTCTCACAAGAGCAGAGTAGATGGGCAGGATCACCTCCTTTGACCTGCTGATCACACTCCTTTTGGTACAGACCAGGATATGGTTGATTTCTGGGCTGCAAGCACACACTGAGGGCTCATGTTAATTTTCTCATTGACCAACACCCCCAAGTCCTTCTCCACAGGGTTGCTCTGAATCTCTTCTCTGCCCATCCTGTAGCTGTGCCTGGGATTGCTTCCACCCAGCTGTAGGACCTTGAACTTAGCATGGTTAAGCTTCATGGCACCTGCCCACCTCACAAGCATGTCAAGGTCCCTCTGGATGCCATTCTTTCCCTCCAGTATCAACCGAACAATACAGCTTGGTGTCATTGGCGAATTTGCTGAGGGCGCACTCAATCCCACTGTCCATGTCACCAAGATGCTGAACAAGACCGGTCCCAACACCAGTCCCTGAGGGACACCACTTGTTACTGGTCTCCAGCTGGACACTGAGCCACTGAGCACAACTCTTTGCGTGCGGCCATCCAGCCAGTTCTTTATCCACCGAGTGGTCCACCTATCAAATTGATGTCTCTCTAACTTAGAGACAAGGAAGTTGTGTGGGATAGTGTCGAACGCTTTGCACAAGTCCAGGTAGATGACATCAACTGCTCT
This sequence comes from Myiopsitta monachus, assembly GCA_017639245.1. Lineage (NCBI taxonomy): Eukaryota > Metazoa > Chordata > Aves > Psittaciformes > Psittacidae > Myiopsitta > Myiopsitta monachus. The sequence continues at coordinate 58,821,582 of CM029918.1, read as the reverse complement.
ACCCCTGTCCATCATAGAATCATAGAATAGTTTGGGTTGGAAAGGACCTTAAGATCATCTAGTTACAACTCCCCTGCCATGGGCAGGGACATCTCCCACTAAACCATGCCACCCAAGGCTCCGTCCAGCCATCAGTTCTGTAGCCCCAAAATAGAAGGCCACCAAATTGGTTTGGCAGGATTTCCCCTTAGTGAAGCCATACTGGCTGTCACCAAGTATCTAGTTGTTTTTCATCACAGCATTCAGTTCAAGCGTAAGCAACATTCTCAACATTCTTTTGGAAAAACAATAAGAATCTAATGCCAACTCTGCGCAGTCTTGTAGATTCTTTGCATTTTAAAAAAATATTTGATTCTTTCACTAATGGAGAAAAAAATAAGTGTGTGGAGAATACATCTTCTTCCCATATCAGATTTTACCGAGATAATTGACTGCCCTGGTTATTGTCGGGGGGGGGGGGGGGGGGGGGGGGAGGAAGAAAAAGAAAAAGAAATGTCAATGAAAACAATTAGTGAAGTGGAAATTGTGTGTTTGATGGTTCAGCAAAGTTCAATTATTTCCAAATGTGGGTATCCTAACCCTTGTTGATGAGTTCAAGTGATCTAGATTATTTATGTAAACTAGAAATTATTCAGAAATATAGACTTTCTACTTATAAAACGGTTTCACCTCATTTTTTCTTCTCAGTTATGATCTCTACTTGATTAAAATATACATGGATTGTTCCAAAAAATTACAGAAAATAATATCACTATTATCACACAGAAAATATTATCCCTATTACTGCATGGAAAATAGAGATCTTAAGAATTTTCAGTATTTCTTCTTGAACTGCACCCTTTCTGTTAGCAGTAAGTTCATGACCCCTGAGCTTTATATGTATTTCATTCCATTAAAGATGTCAAAGCATGATTCAGAAAAGGCATTAAGCTAGATTTCTTCAGTTTAGTGGAATGCTTACACTTTTTGTATAAGAACGAAACAATATGAATATAAAATTTGAATGTGTGTTTGTGTTCTTTCAAAGTTAATGCCCTTTGAATCTTTTGTCTCTTTAACCTTTGGGGTTTTCTTGGTAAAAAAAAAAAAACAAAAAACAAAAAAAAAAAAAAAAAAAAACAAAAAAAAAACCACAAATAAATGCTTTGTATGCTTTAAAAAATAAAAATAACTCATTATGCTTTTTCATGAGCATGAGATGATCATCTCTTTTGAAACACCTCTATGTAAGTGTAAACTACAAAATCCTCTCAGATCTTTAGGAGATCAAAAAGCTACAGCTTTGGAAGTCAGCTTCAGTTCACTGCAGGAATTTTTTCACATTTGGATATTTTATGATTGCTAGAATTTTGAATATTTAAAGTCAGAAGGGTGATCAACAAAAAACAGGGTAATGTACTTCTTGTACGACTTTGTGGTCATATGGGTTCAAAGGAGGCTACTCTGCAAACCTGCATGTAAAAAAAAATCATTTTGTAGGTCTGAGTCAGCAAGAACATTAACCTTTCAAGACACTTACATAGATTTCTTCTGCAATTGTGTCCCTACTGATCTCACTAAGACTTTGCTTTGACATAACTGGGGCTTCTGTATTGAACTGCTGAAGATGTCTAGATTTGTCCTCATTCTATCTGAGAAAGAATATTTTTTTCTTCCATCTAAATGAGGTCATACCAGACCAGTCTCTTAAGCAATAAAAGCAAGAATGTGGTCAGCTAATGACGATAGAACTGGCAGTCAAACACCTTTCAACACTAATGCATGGCATGATCTTCCCATCCAGCACATCTGAAGAATAGGATGGATGAACACATTCTCTTCTTCTCTTCTCTTCTCTTCTCTTCTCTTCTCTTCTCTTCTCTTCTCTTCTCTTCTCTTCTCTTCTCTTCTCTTCTCTTCTCTTCTCTTCTCTTCCCTTCCCTTCCCTTCCCTTCCCTTCCCTTCCCTTCCCTTCCCTTCCCTTCCCTTCCCCTTCCCTTCCCTTCCCTTCCCTTCCCTTCCCTTCCCTTCCCTTCCCTTCCCTTCCCTTCCCTTCCCTTCCCTTCCCTTCCCTTCCCTTCCCTTCCCTTCCCTTCCCTTCCCTTCCCTTCCCTTCCCTCCCTTCCCTTCCCTTCCCTTCCCTTCCCTTCCCTTCCCTTCCCTTCCCTTCCCTTCCCTTCCCTTCCCTTCCCTTCCCTTCCCTTCCCTTCCCTTCCCTTCCCTTCCCTTCCCTTCCCTTCCCTTCCCTTCCCTTCCCTTCCCTTCCCTTCCCTTCCCTTCCCTTCCCTTCCCTTCCCTTCCCTTCCCTTCCCTTCCCTTCCCTTCCCTTCCCTTCCCCTCCTTTCCCCTCCCTTCCCTTCTCTCATTTCATTGCATTGCATTGCATTACACTGCATTGCATTGCATTTCACTGCATTGCATTGCATTTCATTTCACTTCTCTTTTTTCATAATTGAAGATTAAGATTTAACTGTTACATATTTGAAAAACAAAGGTGAATTTCATTTCTATCATGTCTTTACTTATTAGGTTTTATCACATCTCAAATTTACGTCACATCTCAAATGACATTTTTGTCAAAATTTGAATCAACCCTAGTGATTGGGAGCACTAGAGTGGACTATCCCAACAACAAGCTGATCTATTTCTTTGCATACTAAGTGCTGTCTCCCAAGAAAAAGGAAAACCTTGTATAAAAGAAAGAGAGAATAAAAATGAGGTAATGGGAGGAAGCCAATGGAAAACCAAGACAATCAAGAATCAATAGACTATCTTAGAATTATATTCAGTCACACTCAGCTGGGACATGGGGAAGGAGACTAATTATGGAGGTTATATGGATCAGATGTCAGGAAATTAACCTTAGGTTTAGAAGCCTTGCATTGCATTCCCTATTGTGCCACAGATTTTCTAGGTGAAAGTGTGGTAACTTTCTTTTACTTCTGTCTTGAATTCAATTCTCCATATGAAAGCTGAGGATAATGACACTTCCTCAACACATCCAATTGACAAATTTCATTCTTTGAATGTTACAGTGGCTTGGAGCATGTAGATTTAAATAAGGACAAGCAGAAGGATCAAAGAGAGGGTTTTTTTGAGAAGCTGAACTGCTTCCAGAAGGAAAGTCTCCAAAATCATTATAGCTGTTAAGACAAACTCTGCTTTCTCTGCCTTCAGTTAACTGCAATTCCGGTTGCTGAAAACTATACTGTAATGTCACCCTGGGTGTTTATTCCCTCAAACCTCCCCTTTTTCTTTATTCAAATCAAAGCCCTAACATCATTTTGGTCCAGTTTTTGAATTGCAGTAGAGTGATATTTATTAACATGTTTCTCTTTTAGTTTAAGTCTATAATTTAAAGGAACCATGGAAGTCAAGATTCACTAGAACCTATGTCCATAAGTTCACAGAAGTCCTGGAAAGGGTGGCACTTTCATTGAAATTGGTCCTAAATTATATCAGTTACACAGTTTGTGGCATTATATAGCCTTAACTATCAGAGGCTATTACTTTTTCTGCTCCTCTGAGTATACAAGAGTTTGCAAAGGCCTAGCTGATGAATGTAACTGTTTCTGTACATTAGTTTCACTTCAAAAAAAAATATTTTCTCTAGGTTTTATGTTTATTGTTTTCAATGCAAGCTGATAAACTGCTGAGTCTGAAACATATACTGCTGCTCTGAATGCAACAAGGCCAGGACAGATCAAAATTTCATCAAATAATGACGTTCTTCCTCAAAAGAGACAGGCCATGAAAAGACATAGCATGGAGAAGATCAATGTTATGGGCTCGGCTTCCCCCCCCCCCCCCCCCCCCCGCAGAGTCTCATGTTACACCGGGAAAGAGAGAAAATCTGGGGGAGGGGAGACAGGGCGCCTGACCCGGGCTGACCAATGAGGTTATTCCATACCACAGCACTCATGCCCAGGAGGTAGGATTCGGGGGCGGGGCTCTCGCGCTACGCTGTCTCTGAAGTGGCGCGCGGTCTCTTCAGCTCGGTTCGGGCGGCGAAACGGTTGTATCCTCTCCCTTTGTATTTACTTTGTCATCATTATTGTTATTGGTGGTGGCAGTAGTGATTTGTATTGTATCTTAATTACTGGACTGTTCTTATCTCAACCCGTGGGAGTTACATTTTCTTTGGTTCTTCCACTGGGTGGAAACACAGCCCTACCATCTGCCATGGACTGATCCAGACTGCACAGGAACAGGGGCAAGCTCCAGAACACCTGCAATACATTGATGACATTATTGTGTGGGGTGATACAGCAGAAGAAGCCTTTGAGAAAGGGAGGAAAATAATCCAAATCCTGCTGACAGCCGATTTTGCCATAAACCGGAGTAAGGTCAAGGGACCTTCACAGGAGATTCAATTTTTGGGAATAAAATGGCAAGATGAACGCCGCCAGATCCCCACAGATGTGATCAACAAGATAACAGCAATGTCGCCACCAACTAATAAGAAAGAAACACAAGCTTTCTTGGGTGCTGTGGGGATCTGGAGGATGCACATCCCGAATTACAGTTTGATTGTAAGCCCTCTCTATTATGTGACCCGGAAGAAGAATGATTTTAAATGGGGCCCTGAGCAACAACAAGCCTTTGAGCAAATTAAACGTGAGATAGTTCGTGCAGTAGCCCTTGGACCAGTCCGGACTGGGCCAGGTGTTAAAAATATACTGTACACCGCAGCTGGGGAGAACAGTCCTACCTGGAGCCTCTGGCAGAAAGCTCCAGGGGAAAGTCGAGGTCGACCCCTCGGCTTTTGGAGTCGGGGATACAGAGGATCTGAGGCCAGCTACACCCCAACTGAAAAAGAGATACTGGCAGCCTATGAAGGGGTTTGAGCTGCTTCAGAAGTGATTGGCACTGAAGCACAGCTCCTCCTGGCACCCCTGGTTGTCCGTGCTGGGCTGGATGTTCAAAGGCAGGGTCTCCCCTACACATCATGCAACTGATGCTACATGGAGTAAGTGGACCGCGTTAATTACACAACGAGCTCGAATAGGAAATCCCAGTCATCCGGGAATTCTAGAAGTCATCATGGACTGGCCAGAGGGTAAAGATTCTGGAAGGTCACCAGAGGAGGAAGGAGTGATGCGTGCTGAAGAGGCCCCACCATATAATGAACTGTCAGAAAGTGAAAAGCAATATGCCTTATTTACTGATGGGTCTTGTCGCATTGTGGGAAAGCACCGTAGATGGAAGGCAGCAGTATGGAGTCCTCAACGACAATCTGCAGAAACTGCTGAGGGGGAGGGTGAATCGAGTCAGTTTGCAGAAGTGAAAGCCATCCAGCTGGCCTTGGACATTGCTGAACGAGAAAAGTGGCCAGTACTTTATACTAACTCATGGATGGTGGCAAATGCCCTGTGGGGGTGGTTGCAGCAATGGAAGCAGAGCAACTGGCAACGCAGAGGTAAACCCATCTGGGCTGCTGCACTGTGGCAAGACATCGCTGCCCGAGTGCAAAACCTGGTGGTCAAGGTACGCCACGTAGATGCTCATGTACCCAAGAGTCGGGCTACTGAGGAACACCAGAACAACCAACAAGTGGATCAAGCTGCTAAAATTGAAGTGGCTCAGATGGACTTAGATTGGCAACATAAGGGTGAATTATATTTGGCCCGGTGGGCCCACGACACTTCAGGCCATCAGGGCAGAGATGCAACACACAGATGGGCTCGTGATCGAGGGATGGACTTAACAATGGATACTATTGCCCAGGTTATTCATGACTGTGAAACATGTGCTGCAATTAAGCAGGCTAAACGGTTAAAGCCTCTTTGGTATGGAGGACAATGGCTGAAGTACAAATATGGGGAGGCTTGGCAGATTGATTATATTACACTCCCACCAACCCGCCCAGGCAAGCGTCATGTGCTTACCATGGTGGAAGCAACCACCGGATGGTTGGAAACATACACTGTGCCCCACGCCACTGCCCAAAACACTATCCTGGGCCTTGAGAAACAGATTTTGTGGTGACATGGCACACCAGAGAGAATTGAGTCAGACAATGGGACTCATTTCCGGAACAGCCAGATAGATACTTGGGCCAAAGAGCATGGCATTGAATGGGTATATCACATCCCCTACCATGCACCAGCCTCTGGGAAAATCCAACGGTACAATGGGCTATTAAAAACTACACTGAGAGCAATGGGTAGTGGGACTTTCAAACATTGGGATACACATTTATTAAAGGTCACCTGGTTGGTCAACACCAGAGGATCTGCCAACAGAGCTGGTCCAGCCCAGTCAGAACTTCTACATACTGTAGAGGGGGACAACGTTCCTGTGATGCACATAAAGAATTTGCTGGAGAAGACAGTCTGGGTTATTCCTACTTCAGGTAAAGGCAAACCCACTCATGGGATTGCTTTTGCTCAGGGACCCGGATATACTTGGTGGGTAATGCGGGAAGATGGGGAAGTCTGATGTGTACCTCAAGGAGATTTGATTTTAAGAGAAAACAGCCAATGAACTCAATTGCATGCTGTTGCTTGTTATGTAATTTGTTTTTTAATAGCCCATCAACTAGATGTCTTCAAGTCATCTGCGACTGACCCTCAGACCATCATCCCAACAAAGAACAAACTTTGATGAAACCAGACGAGTTCTGCAGTAAAGGAACAATCAGCATCAGCAGGCAGTGATCCAACACTGCATACAGCCTCCCCTGCTCTGAAAGACTGTTACAAAAGGTGGAGCCTGACATCACGGACTGGACAGACTCAGCAGCTTTATAGGGATTGGTCCAGGCACTAAGGGATTATATCTCTTCATCTGTGTGTGTGTGTGTGTATGTATATATATATATATATATATATATATATATATATATGGGATGATATTTTGAAAATGTGGGATCTGAGCATGATGTGAATGGTATGGAATAAGGGGTGGATTGTTATGGGTTCGGCTTCCCCTCCCCCCCCGGCAGAGTCTCATGTTATGCCGGGAAAGAGAGAAAAGCTGGGGGAGGGGAGACAGGGCGCCTGACCCGGGCTGACCAATGACGTTATTCCATACCACAGCACATCATGCCCAGGAGGTAGGATTCGGGGGCGGGGCTCTCGCAGCACGCAGTCTGGGGAGCAGCGCGCGGTCTCTCGGCTCGGTTGGGCAGCGAAACGGTTGTATCCTCTCCCTTTGTATTTACTTTGTCATTATTATTGTTATTGGTGGTGGCAGTAGTGATTTGTATTGTATCTCAGTTACTGGACTGTTCTTATCTCAACCTGTGGGAGTTACATTTTCTTTGGTTCTTCTCCCCATTTCCCCCCCATCGGAGTGTGTGGGGGGGGTGTGTGTGGAAAAGGAGGGAGAAGTGAAATTTACAGCTTAAACCAGGACAATCAACAATAGCAAAAATAGCATGGAAGACCAGTTAATTGTTTAATTTTTGTGCACACCTGCAGTGTCTCTTTCCTGTATCAAGTAGATAGCTCAGCTGACTGAAGCTTTCTCATATCTTTTCAGTATCTCTGTATATCACTTATTCACATGGGTATTCCATGGAGTATGTGAGTGTAAGAGCAATTAACTGGGCTGTATAGCCTAATGGAATTGTAGCCCTTGTTATTACCTTCTTCTTATTTGCATCACCTTCTCCAGTACCTCTTCTTAAGAGGCAAAGGCAAAACTGCACAGCCCTCTTCCATGCTTGTGCAGGTCATGTTCTTGATGTGGCCTCTTAAATGGAACAATTTATCCTCAGGGAAGTGAGTCACACTTCAGTTAATGATGATACTGAAGCCAGTATGGGACAATGTAAAGGTTAACATGAATATTTTGCTGCTGATATATTAACAGAATCAGCCAGTTTTCCTGGGAAGAGAATGATTGCTCTCCACCAACTTTGTCCTGCTTTTTATAGATGGCTGTAAAATAAAGACCCAAAGCATAAATTTAACTTAGGAAAAACTCACAAAACAGTATCCAAAGACAGAAGGAAATATTTCCAAATGCTTTAAATTGATTTCATCAGCTTATATGTTGATCTCAATTTGATAGTCTTCCCTTTGTAACACTCTCACTGACTTCTAAAGTAAGCAACAATTTACAGCTTGTGCATGACTTTAAGCCCCTCTGATAATGTCTTAGCATTACAGACCATTAAAATCAATTAAACTGCTTATCAGCGGGCTTTAGAGTAGTCTATAAGGACAATGGGAAAGTTCTGAGAGTTCACTTTTCATTAAAAAGCAAGAATAATCCACCATTGATTAGTTACTTCCAAATGTTCTGAAAATGCCTACATACATAAAATTTACAGTGGTATAACAGGTGATGTCAAAACGGCACTTTGAACACATGAAAAATAGCAAAGAGAGTTTAAAATACCTAATCAAAAATTTGTGCCATATTTATATATAATAGAGATATAGCAGACTTTTGTTATCCTATGAAGAAATCTATCAATAAGACTTATAAAATAAATTTAATTTTCTTAATGGAATTCATGACTCTTACTATATCATGGACAATTTGCAATTTAACCAAAAATAAACTACAGAAATTCAACCACACAATGAATACTGCAGAAACAAGACTTGCATACCTGTGAAACCCTACAAATGAAGAGTTTAATCTAGTATACTGCATACTACTTTGTGCCTAACTTTTTTTTCAGTATCCTTGTTCTATATGACAGAACATGCATTAAGGGCTTATGTCAAGATTTTCAGTCTTTTTTTTGTGAATTTAAAGCAAGACTCTTGAAAATTGCTTTAAGGAAGTTTTGCAGGGGGGGGGGAATCTTGGATTTTTCTCTTTGAGTATTTCAAAACTAAAAGCTTAGGTCAATAAATCTTCAGACAGATTTGCTTGAATTATCTTTCCTAGAGGATAAGCAAAGATTGTTTTCTTTAGCTGTTAACTCCAACTCCCACTTTAGTAACAAATCCAGCATACAGATTCCTGAAGACAACACAGGACCCTAGTGAAAGAAGTACAGCCAATATATCAATGAAAAAAACTGTAGTTTAGAAAAAGATAGGTGAAATATCTCTCCCTTGCACCTATATGCCTAAAAAAGTCATTTCCATCCAACTTTGTCATCTCACTGTGCTTTCCTTCACTATCTGCTTTTCCTTTTACTGTTTCACTCATACATTTTTAAAATAAAATAAAAACCAGGACACAAAAACTCTCTACACGGGATTCCGTTGCTTCCAGGGTTCACCTGCTGGATTCAGATTTAAAGATCTTGAGTGACAGAAACATGCCACTTAACCCAGCTGAAATAATAACTGAAATCATTTCTCTAGCCAATTTCATGTTGATTCTGCACTCCAGAGATCTGTGCACAGAACCATCAGAACAAGGAACTGACATACAAAAGATGAGATGAAATCTAGCACAACTTTATCTGAAGGTGTGTGGTAGACTGTGTCCTAAACCAAGTGAAACATTGATGGTCATATTAGTATACTATGTGGGCCCCAAAGGACCAAACCCAAAGTCACTAGTGAGTGTCATTTCTTGGGAAGACTTCTAAACATGTTGATTACTTTTATTTCTAGCAGATTTGGGCTTTTTTGTGTAACTGCTGAAACAGTACCTGGTACTGCAGTATTCGCAGCTGTGACAGCATCCATACAGGATTTCCTACAACTGAATCACAGTTGTCCACATTTCACCCTGGCAGGAAAGCCATACATAAACCACCATTTAAACAGCAGACAGATCGGGAGGATTGGAAAATGACCCCACTCCCAACTTTACTTCTGACAGAACCTGGTTGTGTCCCTTGGCTGTTGAACTTGGCTATGACAGCTGCCATCAAAGGGGAGAAACAGGTTGTGTTGCCCAGCAACCTGAAGTGAAGTGGTGCAGGACTGGGAAGCCCCTTCCACAAGCAGCAGTCATTCTCCATGGGCTTCTCCTGGTACACTCTATGCAACAATAGTTGTCAGACCAGAGTGGGGCTCCCCCTGCCCATCCCAACACAAGCTTACTTGCAATAGGTCCTTGAAGATATTTCTGAGAAAAAGCAGTGTTCTCTCAGCCTGTCTTTCCTCTTTTCCTTTAGTAAAACTCATCTTCCTAAGCTAAAAGGGAACATGTCTTCTGGTGTGAACAGGAATCCAGCTTAACTTTTCTCTGAAGGCATTCATAATCAAATAGCATAAATACTATAGTTGACCTTTTGACCCAGTACTTTTAATTAAAATGTTTTTAATCATACATGACAAGATGCATCTGCTAGTGAGTGATGACAGAAGCTAGAGAAAGGAGTGTGGTACTGAGCTTCAGGAATTCTGCATTAGGTGTAACTGTATTACTGACCTGCACGGATTTTAGCTACTAGCTTACATCACCATTCAGCAAAGCACCCAATTTGAAGTTTCAGCGCAGATGTATGAGTTGCTTATAGTTATTCTGAAGTAGCTTTTTGAATCAAAGCCTTCACTTCAAGATAGCTTTCATCTGAACCTCCACAATAGGAACTATTTAATCTAATTGTACTCTCACAAGAAGAGCAGGATAATTTAGAAACTCCTTGGAGCTAAAAGATGTCACTGACATCCTCATCCTGAGATAGCTTATTTACTAATTTTTTCAGATGAGTTTTTCTACCTAAACACAGCAAAGGGAGTAGGAGAAAAAAGGCTTTATTTCCATGTAGTGTTAGAGATGTGTTTGACGGTCCAGTTCAGTAGAAGATCAACAGCATATGAAGATTTCCCAAGAGACCTTCATCATTACTGGTGTAGATCTCATCACAGTTCAACACATTTATTGCTCTGGAGCTTTTCACAGATGGCTGTGACACTAGTTTTCCTCCTTGGCTTTTTTTTAGCAACTTTTACTTTAAAGAAAACAAGATGGACTAACAAATCTTGTTAAGATTCTAACATAAAGCACTAAAAGGATAGAAGAAGTCTCAGTTAAGAGTGAAATGCACCATATGCCCTCCAACAACTATGCATCATGTAGAACCACCTTTGTGACTCTCTTATTGTTCCCAGTCGTACCTGGATGTATGTAGAGATAAAACTTTCATTCCAAGCTCTATATCTCTTTCTATTATTTTTTTTTATCAGTTCGGAAAAAATGCTTTTTTTGGCATAGCTTTTTGTGAGAGATTTTATACAGATACATAAAGCCAGGTAATTAATACCTCCATAGACATCCTCTGCTATGAACATTTTTAGTTCAAGAAAGCTAAACAATTTTAATTAATGGAGCTGAGTTTTTAACCTTATTTTTCATAGGACATATTGAAGATAAAAATGATGTATGGAGAGTCACCAACTTTGTGTGCATGTTATAACCCTTATTTGCATAATAAAATAAACTCTGCATAAGCTTAATAGTAATCATAAATGTATATTAATGAAGACATTTATAGATACATGAGAATGTATACCACAGGGAAAAAAAAGAATCTAAGTTATTAGTGTTGACAGATTCAATACAGATTATGTTATGTATGTTAATATCATAGAATCATAGAATCATAGACTAGTTAGGGTTGGAAAGGACCTCAAGATTATCCAGTTCCAAACCCCCTGCCATGGGCAGGAATACCTTCCACCAAGCCATGCTACACAACGCTCCGTCCAACCCAGCCTTGAACACCGCCAGCGATGGAGCATTCACAACTACCCTGGGCAACCCATTCCAGTGCCTCACCACCCTTACAGTAAAGAATTTCTTCCTCATATCCAATCTAAACTTCCCCTGTTTAAGTTTGAACCCATTACCTCTTGTCCTATCATTACAGTCCTTAATGAAGAGTCCCTCCCCAGCTTCCCTATAGGCCCCCTTCAGATACTGGAAGGCTGCTATGAGGTCTCCACGCAGCCTTCTCTTCTCCAGGCTTATAAATCCTTATTCCTATTCATTGGTTTATGTTAATATTGTCATTATGAATTATATTTTGTCAGTTCCCATGAGAAAATAAAGCTACATGATGGCAATACATAGTGGCAAAGTGGCATTGCCATGTTTATATTAATGTCAAGTTCAATTAAAATGAGTTCTAAAATTAGTAACCAACACATTGCTTCACATTTAAAAATAATAAGCATTTGTTTTGATGTTGCTAATAAATTGATATTGAAATAACCACCTTCAATAACTATAGATTAAATGTGTTTGTTGTCAAAGCAAATGGAAATATAATCTTTTGAAGTTGTGATTGCTGGCCAATGAATAAGGAAAATAATGGGCAGACTCTTTGCCTATGAATATGGTAGTCCTTATTCTTTTTCCTGATGACATTTATTTTGGTTTTTGGATTTCATCCTGGTTATTTTTTATCCTTATGCCACAAACATCTGGTTCAAAACTCTCTGAAGGGCATGGATGGCTCTGGGATCCAAACACATGGTAGTTACTGGGTATCCTAGGATTCACTGAGCAGCACTTCACCTCCCTTCATGCCAGCTTCAGTTGTGGACCACATGCACTGCTGAATTACCTTTGGTTCAGCCTACTGCTAGAAGAATCATGATATTTGTTCACTTCTTTGTTACATTTCTACTAATTTTCTTAAGAAAGCTTTAAATGAGGACATACAGACTTTTAATTTAGGGGTTTTATTAACATGATGAGTGAAGTTGTTTCACCTTCCTTCTCTAGCACTGTGTCAGCATGGAGTTCTTTATTGCACATACAGATAGTACAGCCAGAATTTTTGTACTGTTTTCATCAGACATCATAAAGTCCCAGGGGGCTGTTCACAGACAGAAGATTAAGGCTTGTAGTATTTCTCCTCCTGTCTCTATTTTATTTTGCTTGGGCCAAAAATATATGGAAAAACTTAGAAATTGGGCTTAGGATATTATTATTTCCTAGACAGAGATTAAACCAGTTTTAATACATCATTACAAATAGTGAGCACCATTCATAAGGATTAGTGTTTGGATTGAATTATGTTGTTAATATGAAGAGAATTAAAGAAACGCTAATAGTTGATTCTTTGGGAAATACAGTAGCAACACATGGAGATTCTGAAGAAGTTGGGTTGGATATAGATTCACACAGACACACTTGACATATTTTCTAAAGCAAGAGGCACATGCAAATGGACATCCGTGTACACAAAAGACTTCGAACATACATGAGAAGCTATCTCATCATTCAACCCCTCAGTTTTCATGTTTATTGGCATGGGTACATCACAATGTAGGTAGAGTTATTCATATTAGTCTACTGATAGATCTTGTCTTTAGTTTTTTAAATATTTGGTCTTAATTAAGAATACAGAAATCTATACAGTGAAAAACTGTGCACAGGATCTATATAAGTTACTTCTATCCTTTTTTCTATTCCCTGACAGGATACGCTTCATTCAACCTATGCATTACTGGTGTCATATTGGCCTTGACAAAACCAGAAGACTGATATAGATGGAGCAAACTTCCCCTGCTGTTATCCCAGTTGGGAAAACAAATTCCACTGTCATTCACATTAATACAAGCTTGCAAGATTAGTACTACTGAGGTGAATTGAATTATTCTGCAGTCACAGTGGTCAAAACCTGTCTTAATCTACATGGGAAAAGTTATTTCAAAATTAAATTTAACCAGTAGTCTGCACTAGGTACCTGTGTACAGCCTCCATAGGTATTAAATATGCAGAACAATCTGTGAAAGATGACAAATCCAAGAAGATAACCTAACCTCAAGCAAATTCAAAATTAGAAAGTTCTTGATTGGATCAAATACACCCAATCAGAACTGATAACTGTTTGCAAAGCCCTAATCTTGTTTCCTGTTCAAGAAAAGATGATTCAGTAACACATAGGACTCTATTTCAAATACTTTAATGGTGTGATTAGCTTTAATAATGTAAATTATCCCATTAAAATCTATTTACCAAAATCAGGGAGCAAAATAACTCAGAGAGCTGCATCATTCAGTCTTTTTTAGTAAAGCACTCTTTTTTAGCCTAGAAGCACAGAACTTTGTATGCATGTCTTGGCAGAAAAGTAAAATAGAACTGTATTCTAAAAAATATTTGAAAGCTGAATTTCCCACTTAATGTGCAGCATTAAAACCAAGCGCTTTCCTTTACATGTATTTTCAGACTGTCTTGATTTGGGTATGGATAGCTTTCACATAAATCAGTAATGGTATTACCCTTGGATCATCTCTTTCTGCTACTATCAAAACTGAAGAAAAAGACAGCATTCCCTCCTTTTTATGCCCTTCTGCCTTTCATTTGGGAAGGGGTGAGAAGCCAAGGAAAGGAATGAAACACAGAAAAGCTACATAGCAATCTGCAGCTTTAAGCCTGGCATGAGATCAGCCTCTAAAGTGCTCCCTTTCAGAGAAGCAGCTTACCTACCTTCCGTAAGTATGTGAAAGTCTGTTTCTTTTCTGTTTTGTCAACGCTTGGTTATCTCATCCTACCAAATCTCCTTGAATTAAGTTGCATGTCTGTGAAATGAATCCAAGGCTCAAACATCGACATTCTCTGCCCCTACCCAAGAAAAATTTCTTTTTTCTGTTGGCAATGATCCATGACATTTAAATTCTGTCTTCCACAACAGGCTTATAGAAAACCAAAGAAAGAACGACAGTGCCAGTGAAGGAAACATAACTTTATCATTCTCGTTTAAACCAATTGGCAAAGCCAGTAAGGATAGCGTGAATTTTCTCTACTAGCTTATTTCTTGACTTTTTACATAACTGACTTTCCAACTCACTGTGTAGTGTGTCATTTTCAAGATCCTAGTATGGTCTGCCAGGACAATAATAATCTGCATGATGGTGAAAGAATATGGGCCTTGAGGCTGTATCTGAGTTTATTAAGAATCAGTTTGAAACCCATTTTAACAAGGCTAGCAGCTGTTGGTTTATATGGAAGTGAAAAAGGTAACAAGCTCCCCTGATTAATCCACACTCTCAGCCGGTTTCTCCCCAGCGATGTTCATTCCGCCACTTGGCTGGAGGGACTCCAAGCTGGACAGTCTGGCTGCCTCACATATTTTTTCTCACTAAATCTTAATGTTAACTCAAGGCAAAGTTTTTCTTTGATGTGTGGCTTTAAGAAAGCAACATTACTGGAAGCCCCATCTCTGTGGTCTACAGATATCAAAGCTGCAGGGAAAGTCCACACTTCTGGAAAATCCATTTTGTTGGAGAGATGTCTGATTCAGTGTCACCTGATACATCTTCTGTGATTTCATGGCAGAACTCTAGGCATTCAGGCCTACTTCCCACTGACTTTTACCTCACAACTTGTATTCCATAGCTTTCCTTATATTCATAGTTATAAAAACATTAATTCTTGCAATCACTTAAAACTGGTGAAGATCCAGAACTACACCTTTCCCTCTTTTCTGCAATTTGCTATTCTGCTTGCTCTTATTTTTAACTTAATATGATTCTTAGAATAATAACAACACTAATTAGAAAGACATGCTAAATGCATTCTTGCAACTACTAGTGCATGATGGCTTCCCTGACATACGCTCTCCAGTGTTTTCCCCAACCTTGCTCTGAAAATGATGACATTCCCATGGGGAAAATATCTCCATTAAAAAGTGCACTGGTTTTATATGCAGCGTATATTTATATAACCATAATGTCATTCTAAGTTTGGATCATTTTCTCACCCTGTTTCATAATTAGATTTGTCGTATACCAGCTCATAGTTTTCATATTTGCTGTTTGTCTACATAAAACAGTAGGCACATTTTACTTGTTCCTCATCTTTAAATTCCTCCTTCTAACATTCTAACATTGTAACCTTTTTTGGTACAGCGCTGTAGGTGGCAAAACTTAAGGCAGTAGTCTGGGTATGATCTGGCTGCAGAGGTACAATAACAGTGCTGCTGTGCAGAATGGTTGTTCCATTGGTTTACTACACAAGATCACATTGCTTTTTATTTCCACTGCAATGCATTGCTAACTCCTACCTAGCTGTTTGCCTGCTTTGAGCCCCAGATCTCTTTCAGTATGAGGCATATCACATACTTCCTTCTCCTGTAATATCTGGGCTTTGGAAGCATTTTTGCTCTGTTCTCTAAAGAAATCACATTTTTTCTGCCTGGACATATGTCAGAGTATTCCCTTATAGGAAAAAAGGGTTTTTAGTTGGTACATCTAGTGATGTAAAAATTGTACTCTTTCCTCTGGCCCATTCTGCTTTGGTGAGATTTACCTGATTTTTCAACATTCTACAGAAGGAACAAGTGTTAAGTTTCATATCACACAGATCCTACAATTCAAAGAAGACACATGTAGCCCAGTTAGTACTCATCAGCTCCTTATACATGTGTTTATTATCATTTAAACTTGCTCAATATCATAGAAGACCTCATGTAAATTAGGCAGCATTAACTTTGCAGTTACCATAGTATTGAGTCCTGTTCACCTTCTAAACTCTTTTTACTTTCCAAACATCTAAAGAGCTTTCAAGAGCACAAGGAAAAGGAAGAATTGTACCAAGATAGTTGCTGACCCCTTTCTAAATGTCGTTCAAGTAATTCTGAACATAGACAAATTTCTTTTCTCTTGGTTCCTATGGAAACATTCACCTCTACTCTCCTTTATCACCATATAGCTTATTTCTCATGTCTCTAGGTATTTTCTTTCACTACTTTCCAAAATGCTTGAATTGACTATACTTTCCATATTTACTCCTTATGTGATTTGACACTTTCTTTGTCATTGATGGAAGCATTCAGCAAGATTTCAAGAGAATCTTTCCCCAGCCCTTTGGCAAAATCTTCATAACTTCACTAGGGGATAGTGGACTGTCAGGATTTCTACAAAAATCTGTTCATATTTTAGATGTATTTCTTCCAAAGAGCCTATAGATGTTCACCACTGAGACAGGTAGAAAGGGTGGCTGAAAATTATATGCAGCCTCTCTTCAGCATTAATATCACACATTTGTCTGTAAAATTAATCAAGGTAATAACTGTAAACATCTATTTAAGTGCAGGCAGAAATGTTAAATACAGGTTCAGCAGATCATTTTTAGAATTTTGCTTCTTTTTCTAGAACAAAGTGATACTTGTGATAGATTCAGTACATTAAAATGAATTGTAGCTTTTGAAAAAGCATAATATCAGAAGAAAACATTACAGATTATGAGTGATATTACCTTTAAGTCATGAATAGATCATTTCAGTCCTGTTGCATTTCTAAGTAAAGAAAAAGAAAGGGGGCACAGGAAGACAGAAGCCTTTTTCTGAATGTCTACAACCAAGGCCTGGAACAATATTGTACCATATCTGGGTAAGTTTTTTACATTACCTGCAAAAGAGCAAACTTGTATCTGACCTCAAGATTAATGGTTCTTTACATCTTTAGTTATAACAGTACTTCTATCTCCCCCAAAAGAGATCTTTTTTTAACAAGGATTATATCTTCTATTAAAATTACATTGTGGTCTCACTAATAATTTTTTCAGCAAAGTTGGGTGCAATAACCTCTGAGTGCAAACAGAAATGTACATTTGTGTATCAAGAGGAGAGGGAAATGTTTTAAATCAGTTCTAATACCAATGCCAATTCTAACATCGAGTCATGAAATTACCACTAACAGCAATGACGGAACTGCATATTGAAGTGTGATAAGAAAGCAAGCTAAAGAACAAGCACTGGGCCTATTTCTAAAAAAAGGAAGGCCCAAATAGCCTTCAGCTATCAGGGGTTATTTTTGCACTCTTTGCATTCTTACTAGATGATAAACAGAAAAGATAGTAACATTTATCATTTTAACACATGAAAGAATTTCAGACAGGACTTGCATTTGGGGGCATATAAGTCTCAGGGTTGTCTTTTTGCCAATGTCCTGTAATGTTATTGCACTCATGGTGCACTGCTGACAGTCACTGTTCTGCAAAAATTACTGAAAATAGGGAACAGGAGTAAGCGGTTTCACTTCATGTACACGAAACGTCAATTTAGCTGTTATCTTATGGCTTAAGTGATTAGTAGAAATACACAATCTTTTCTGAAGCTGTTTACTGTATCTGCCACAAAGGCAGCCAAATTCCCAAGATATCTGAAACCCTTTGCTTCCAGTTCTCAGGATTGCTTGCTTATATTAGCGATGCTTCAATCTCTCAGAATGATTTTGCTGCCAAATTTTTGTGTGCTGTTGTTCTATTTTCTAACTTACTCCCCTTTAAGTAACATCCACTTTTACCAGGGGGATAAGGTGATCAGGCACTTTTCAGTATAAAGAAGCCACCAACCACGTATTTGTTGCAAAATTTATACATGTGGCAAGAGAGAGACTAAGGGTATAATTCCGTTGTGTTGTTTACCCAGTGTACCCACATAAAGTCTCTAAAGGCACTGTAAGTGAACCAGAAAAGAAAAAATAATTTACTTTTCCTGTCTTCCTTTTTCTCATACTCCCTCATTACACACTGGGCTTTCTTCCAGAATCCTGGAGGTCAGTCTAAGGGGCTTTTTATAACTTAATCCTTAGAATCTGGGACCTCCACTTGGTTTTTCTGAGCCGAAAAGAAAGAATAAAAAATCCCCAACATTTCTTTCTGGCATTGCTTTCTTTTCTTTTCTTTTTTTTTTTTTTTTTTTTTTTCCCTAAAAAGGAAGTTGTAGTCTAAGCTTTGCTGTGAATTACATTTTCTTTCTTCCAAATGTGGCTGGCTTTCAAAAGGCGTTTAATTATCTAATATAAAATTGCCTGATTTGTCTGTTCCAATGTCTCATAAAAAGCAGAATGCTTAATTCTGCTCCCTCAAACAGACTGTAGCTAAAGTAATATTTTATTTTCTAATTCTGAGAAAATTTATTATGATAAATAGATTACTTTATTATGGTAGTGAATTACGTCAGTAATTGCTGCTATATTGGCTCTTTAAAAATACATGTTTCTACTCTAATAATGATTTTGCACTAATGCATCTTAGCACCATGCTTTTAAAAATATATGCTATGATTGTCATAAAAATATAGCATTTTTGTATTATTTTTTACCAAGAAAGAGTGACTAGATAATCCACAACTTATACTTGTGATGAAATACAGAGACTCTGTATCTCATCTCAAAATTTTAGTGGGGAAAAAATGGGTTAATTTTCTTTGGGTGGACACGGAACAAACTCCAGTTCAAGCACTCTGGCCCCCTATTCTTTATATAAAAGTAGATCCAACACCAAATGTCTGTCACTGAAAGACTATTTGGAAATTGCATAATCAAAAATTAAAGAGAAGCTCTTTCTAGGGACACCACAGGAACTGCATATGAATATTCCAGGGTTTCTCAAACTATGGTCCCTGGAAATCATAGGTCAAAGGCATCACCACACCCTTATATGAAAACAACACATTTTTCCCATCTGTTCATAGCCGGCATGTGATGATATGCGCAAGAAGTCAAACTGTAAAAATGATATGCTACAGAAAGGGAATGCATTTGCTGTGTATATTCACATAATGGCAAACTGAAAAAGAGGTGTCATCCTGCAGAATGCATCTCCCACAAGTGCATGTCTCACTTAAGAATTTTACTCTGAAACAGATGCAGCTGTGAGAAGGGAAAAAGTACTCCTCCAACTTCTGAGCTTTTTTGGGAAAATTCTTTAACAGATAGTGTGCTACATTTTTCTTTGGTAATGGTAGAAGCTGGACTCACGTGAAAGTTTAGCACCGAAGTGGTGCTACAGTGGTATTTGTTCCAGACCTAAATGTGCTCCTACTGACTCTGATTGACAACTGAATTCAAAGTTGCCTAAGCATTTGATTCCCCACGGGCTAGACAAAAAACTTTGATATCAATCTACGTTAGACAGCACAGTGCCTGTTTTAAAGAACCTGTCCCTATAAGTATCATACAAAATCCAGAGCTATGGGCTGTGGTCCCTACATATTTTGAGAGAATCAAGTACCTTAAAAGTATGATTCAAAAGCTCAAACCCTAATCTCGCAAATGAATCAGAGAGTCAAACAAACAAATCTGAAGTGGCAAGCTACTAGTTTTCATTCACATTAATGCCTGTGAGCCAGGAGTGTCCATAACACAAGGGGATTCACACTTGTATTCCTCACTTCCTAACACTTTTCCTGAGCATGATTTTGTAGGATGGGATATGAGGAGTCTGTTCTAGACCAGTCAGTGTTAATGTGGACAAACGTGATATTTCCATGACATGCCATGGAGTAGCTGCTTGGCTGCTTTAGCTGAATAAGGAACCATAAATTAGGTAGTTACTACACCTCATTTGTAGGTCACATCATGACCTGCAAAGCCAGATATTTCTCAGCTAATGATCTGGAAATCTTTTGGAAATAACTCACTTGCCTGCAGGAAAAAACATGAGTCCAAGGAATCTCTTGGTACTTTAGTGGTCACCTCCTGACCAATGGACTTAAGTAGAGAATTGTAGAATCATAGAATAATTTGGATTGGAAGGCAGAGGCCATGCTTTTAGCTTTGCAGAGTGGCACTTTATTGGGATAGAAGCTGGGCTGGAGGGCATCCCAACATCATTCTTAAAGTTAAATAAAAGTTGAACAGCAGCAATACTGAGCAAGACACATTTCTGCACTGATGGCAAATTAACTGTGAGTTTTTTTATGAGCAGGTGCAGTGGCTATGCTATATTTCCTGTCACCAAAACATGAGAAAAACACTCTAAAAGTCTTATAGAATGGTAGAATCACAGAATAGTTAGGGTTGGAAAGGACCTCAAGATTATCTAGTTTCAACCCCCTGCCAGGGGCAGGGACACCACCCACTAAACCATGCCACAAAAGGCACTGTCCAACCCAGCCTTGAACACCGCCAGCAATGGAGCATTCACAACTACCCTGGGCAACCCATTCCAGTGCCTCACCACCCTTACAGTAAAGAATTTCTTCCTCATATCCAGTCTAAACTTCCCCTGTTTAAGTTTGAACCCGTTACCCCTTGTCCTATCACTACAATCCCTAATGAAGAGTCCCTCCCCAACATCCCTATAGCCCCCCTTCAGATACTGGAAGCCTTCTCTTCTCCAGGCTGAACAGCCCCAACTTTATCAGCCTATCTTCATAGGGGAGGTGCTCCAGTGCCCTGATCATCCTCGTGGCCCTCCTCTGGACTTGTTCCAACAGTTCCATGTCCTTTTTATGTTGAGGACACCAGAAGTGTACACAGGATCCCAAGTGAGGTCTCAGGAGAGCAGAGTAGAGGGTCAGGATCACCGCCTTTGATCTGTCTTGCTCTACCACTGAACAGTTCTCCAGGAACTGAGACTGTAAACTGCTGTTTCCTTACCAATTGCACTCAGGAGTGTTCCTCAATTTCTATTCTAAAGGACAGCTGTCACTTCCTCTTGCAAATTCTTCTCTTCCACAACTTTGCAGCTAATGGGCTGATTTCTGAACTGAAATGGAATTTGCATTACCATAATAAGAAAGTTTATTCACAAGAGAATGTTAGGCTGCCTCTCACACAGCTGATAAAGTCACACCTCTTGCAATGACAGAAACTTCAATATGTACAGAATATAAGGAAAGTTTTTAGAGCTATTCAAGCATTAGCTTTGGTAGCTGGGTTTTGGTAACAAAAAAAAAATGGCTCTTTCCCTAACAATGTTAACTATTTTAGGGGAGAAAGATATTCAACATGATTGCATCACCAGCAAAAACATTAACATAACAAGGCTTTCTGGTTTTATAACCTGTATTCACTGAGGTAGGTAATCTAGCTGCTAGCCTGCTGAAAATTACCTATTTAGTAATAGTCAGTGGTACCTGATTTTCAGTGCAAACTTTTATTGCACTTGTTAGTTTCGATGCCTTTCCTGTTTGCCTTTGTTAGTGACAATATATTTGTTTGTTGAGTTCTTTTGCTATCTTTCATGTCAAAACTCAAAAATCAGACCAGGGAGTCTCAGGTTAAGAGGAATTATGACCAGATCTTATCATATCATAATAAATCTACCTTTCTCAAGTTGCCAAATTAAAAGACTTCACCTAGAAGCTGATTGATAGTTTAAAAGAGAAAAAGTGTATTATTAGCGCTCCAGGTTTGCAGTTATTAAAAGGTTGGGGTTTTTTCCTCCTCAAAAATATCAACCAATCTAAATATTTTAGCAAGAAAGAGGTTTAGCTTTGAGTGAAGAAGCATTTTTTATGACTAGAATTTATAGAATCAGACCAGTAGAGGAAGAAATATGTTAGCAATACAGATTTGAACAGTTTAATGACAGTAATAAATTCCTTTACACAATTTACTTAAATAATGCATGGGCTAAAAAAAAATAAAAAAAGCAATGCTAAATATTTAGAAAGAAATTGAAGAGGAGTAAAATTCAGGTTCCTAAATTAATATCTGAGCATGAAACTGTGATTCATAAAGTATTATTTTCAAGTACTGTGTGCCATGGAGCCTTCAGTATGCACACAGTGCTGCCCTCTCCCAGGTCTTACAGGAGATATCCTTACAGGAGCTCTTTATACAGCCAGTCTTCAGAGGGGAAATTTTAAGGGAATCTGCTCCCATTTATTTTTAATTCCTTGGATTTTCTAACGGATAGCACTTTCATGATACGGACATTTGTCTATGAGGAACCTGATGGAAATTACCAAGCTCTTTCACATATATCACATAGTTCAAGGCACAGATTTATTTCCTGCCATTTCTGATAGTTAAAATGTGCTAAAGCACCTTGCTAAAGCACATTTTAGTGAAGTTTTAATGAGGTGGAACTGAACTCAAGTGTACACTATGAAATAGCCTTCTCTTATTATTCTGTGAAGTTACGGTTAACTTTGAATTCTCTACAAGACCAAATATTTCTGATCAAATTTGGAAAAGAGGTTGACAGGCACTCCTGGTCTTATTAATATTATTTTCTTCTTTGAATCTGATTTTGGTTTGCTGGGGATCATTATTGCCCAGAGTTTTGTGAAATGTTTTCATGGGAAAACAAAAATTAGACAGATCTTTCATAAGCTGGCTTAGATAAACGTAAAATTTCCATTTACGTCAAGAACACCTAAAGCATATTTTGCAAAATATTCTTGGTATAAAACCTAAAGGATTTTTGTTTTGTGATTAACATACTGAATTGGTGCACTAACTGATAAAGCAGCTGATGTGAGAAGCAACTCCAGCACGTTTTTTGTGAATGCCACTGTCACTGAATGACACAAGAGTATGAAGGGGCATCCTGTTTCTGTTTCATAAATAAATAAATTCTACTGACATTGTAGGAAAAAATTTACCCTTCCCAGTAGCCCTCTGTCCTGGGGTCAGCAGTAGCAGTCATTTTTTTCTCCTTCTTAGTAGCTGGTGCAGCGCTGTGTTTTGGCTTTCTACCTGGGAACAACATTGATAACACTGATGTTTTCAGTTGTTGCTCAGTAATGTTTACTCTGACCAAGGACTTTCTGAGTCTCATGCTCTGCCAGGGAGGAGGGTAAGCTTGCAGGAAGCAGAGACAGGACACCTGACACAAACTAACAAAAGGGATATTCCACGCTACAGTATGTCATGCCCGGTATATAAACTGGGGGCAGTTATCCAGAAGGGCTAGATCACTGCTTGGGTCATGCTGGGTATTGGTTGGAGGGTGGTGAGCAGTTGTATTCTCTTGACTTGTTATTTCCCTTATCATTATTATTATTTGTGGTAGCAGTAGTGGTTTGTGTTATACCTTAGTTACTAGACTGTTCTTATCTCAACCCATGGGAGTTGCATTCTTCTGATTCTCCTCCCCATCCCTCTGGGAGTGAAGGGGAGGAAAAGGGGAGTGAGCGAGCGGCTGCGTGGTTCTGAGTGACAGGCTGGGCTTAAACCATGACAGTTCTTTGTGGCACCCAACGTGGCTCCACAAAGCCCCTTCCATCATTTCAGCTGTGGAAAAACTGTTCCAGGAGTTCAAGCAACTGAGAGACAATCTATCCAATCTATCCAACTCCCCACATGTACCAGCACACATCTCAGTTATTAACAAAACTTGTCCTACTGTTCAAGAGAGAAGATATAGGAGGTACATGCCATGGGCCACCCTATAGTTTTTCCTGCGGGATCACAGAGAAGGCATGAGGTAGTAGGATGGAAAACCTACCTCAGCTCTGGAGGAACTGGGTGCATGAATTGAAGAGGAGAACAAAGGTCAAGGATGACCATCCCATGAAAGCTGGGACTTCAGTCTCTGGTGAGCAGGTTCTCAGATGGAGTGGAAGAGCTGATTTTAATCCAGCTCCTATGATAAAGACTAAACTCTGTCAACAAGATATGAGAGACCAATGTTGTGGTCACTATTACAGGGGCCCTGCCTACAGCCAGGTGGAGGTAGGGAACAATCGGATTTACCGGACTGTGTGGATCAGATGGCCTGGCACATCAGTCCCACAGAAGTATAAGGCTTTAGTAGATACCGGTGCACAGTGTACTCTGATGCCATCAAGTTGTCAAGGGGTGGAACCCATTTATATTTCTGGAGTGACAGGAGGATCCCAAGAGTTGACTGCATTGGAGGCTGAAATCAGCCTGACTGGGAGGAAGTGGCAAAAGCACCCCATTGTGACTGGTCCAGAGGCTCCATGTATCCGTGGCATAGACTACTACCTCAGGAGAGTGTACTTCAAACACCCAAAAGGGTACCAATGAGCTTTCAGTATTACTGCTTTGGAGGCAGAGGAAATTAAGCAGCTGTCCAGCTTGCCTGGTCTCTCAGAGGATCCTTCTGTTGTGGGGTTGCTGAAGGTCGAAGAACAACAAGTGCCAGTCGCGACCGCAACAGTGCACTATAGCATCAACCAAGACTCCCTGATTCCCATCCATAAGCTGATCTGTAGATTGGAGAGTCAAGGAGTGATCAGTAGGACCCACTCACCCTTTAATAGCCCCATATGGCCAGTGCGAAAGTCTAATGGAGAGTGGAGACTAACAGTAGACTATCGTGGCCTGAACGAAGTTACACTATCCTTGAGTGCTGCCGTACCAGACATGCTAGAGCTTCAGTATGAACTGGAGTCAAAGGCAGCCAAGTGGTATGCCACAATTGACATTGCCAATGCTTTTTTCTCAGTTCCTCTGGCAGTAGAGTGCAGGCCACAGTTCGCTTTTACTTGGAGGGGCATCCGGTACACTGGGAACTGACTGCCCCAGGGGTGGAAATACATCCCTACCTGGGCTGATCTAATACCTGTGGATCTATAGCCTAATATAAGGGATCTAATATGTGGTATCCTAATACCCTAGTACCTGTGGACTGATCCAGACTGCACTGGAACACGGGCAAGCTCCAGAACACCTGCAATACATTGATGGCATTATCATGTGGGGTGATACAGCAGAAGAAGCCTTTGAGAAAGGGAGGAAAATAATCCAAATCCTGCTGACAGCCGATTTTGCCATAAAATGGAGTAAGGTCAAGGGACCTGCACATGAGATTCAATTTTTGGGAATAAAATGGCAAGATGGACGTCGCCAGATCCCCAGAGATGTGATAAACAGGATAACAGGATTGTCTCCACTAACTAATAAGAAAGAAACACAAGCTTTCTTCGGCGCTGTGGGGTTCTGGAGGATGCACATCCTGAATTACAGTTTGATTGTAAGCTCTTTCTATCATGTGACCAGGGAGAAGAATGATTTTAAATGGTGCCCTGAGCAGCAACAAGCCTTTGAACAAATTAAACTGAGAGATAGTTCATGCAGTAGCCCTTGGACCAGTCTGGGCTGGGCCAGGTGTTAAAAATATACTGTACACCGCAGCTGGGGAGAACAGTCCTACCTGGAGCCTCTGGCAGAAAGCTCCAGGGGAAAAGTCGAGGTCGACCCCTCGGCTTTTGGAGTCGGGGATACAGAGGATCTGAGGCCAGCTACTACCCCAACTGAAAAAGAGATACTGGCAGCCTATGAAGGGGTTTGAGCTGCTTCAGAAGTGATTGGCACTGAAGCACAGCTCCTCCTGGCACCCCTGGTTGTCCTGTGCTGGGCTGGATGTTCAAAGGCAGGGTCTCCCCTACACATCATCCAACCGATGCTACATAGACTAAGGAGGCTGCACTAATTACACAACGAGCTCGAATAGGAAATCCGAGTCGTCCAGGAATTCTAGAAGTCATCATGGACTGGCCAGAGGACAAAGGTTTTGGAATGTCACCAGGGGAGGAGGGGGTGATGCGTGCTGAAGAGGCCCCACTGTATAATAAACTATCAGAAAGTGAAAAGCAATATGCCTCGTTTACTGATGGGTCCTGCCACATTGTGTGAAAGCATCGGAGATGGAAGGCAGCTGTATGGAGTCCCTGATGACAAGTTGTAGAAACTGCTGAAGGAAAAGGTGAATTGAGTCAGTTTGCCAAGGTGAAAGCCATCCAGCTGGCTTTGACCACCTTCCTCTGTCATATATACCATGATTCATTTCTGTGAAACTACAAGACCAGGATATTCAAAATGGAAATTTTCCATCAGTTCCATCTGTGTTTCTGAAAGGTTTAGATGTTCTTGAAAAATTCTGCTCCAAGCCTTGTCTTCATTTAAAAGTTAAAACCCTGCTTGTCTGTCTTTTAATCTGAAATGAAGGCCATTAGACCACTTATTAGTCATCTCTGGCTTGAAAAATATACCTCTGTAGAAAACAAAGTAGGTCCTGTAATCTGCTGCACCTTGTGAAAATCTTTTACTTCTGTAATTTTGCAAAATAATCAACATTCTTACTTAAAAAAAAAAAAAAAAAGAGATTCTAAACTAATGTGAAGCTTTTTAGGTTCATCAAATCCAAGTTAGCTAGCCAATGTACACCAACTATGGATCCAGTAAAGCTGCATGTTAATCCTCATTCTATTTATTGAAACAAGAGGCTGAAGACCTTAAGTAGTCAGATTGTTGCAGCAGTCCTAGCATTGTCAAAATTGTACTGATATTGGCAATAGCAGTCTGGCCAACCAGCTTCACAAAGAGGAGAGATTTGTGTAAGCCGAGTACGTGTGTGCCTTGCAGGCCTGTTTCAGAGAAGGTGACAATTTCCTCTTGCCCTTTTACAGTATTCTTTATACATAGCTTTATGAAAAGTTATACTATTCCCAGAGACATAGAAAAGATCCAGCTAGTCTTACTTACTCAGAACGGAAAGCTTTCAGGGTTAGTCTTGAGGGACATTATTACACTGCAGGTCAATAATGCCTAGCAACCTTTGCCATGTCTCCTGAGGTTGAACACACATATTATGATACCCCATTCTGCTATAGTTGAAAGCTTCTAGCAAAGGCAGGCTTAAGGTTAGGAACCATATAGAAAAATCCCCCAGAGGATGCTTTGTAGGGGGACTGAGTGCATGTGGAACAGCAGCACGTTTGCCTTTCCTGCCCCTCGCTCTGATATTGCTCCATCTTCGTAGTAAAGGTACTAAGGGGATTTTTGGCTCTAACAGAATCTGATAAAATATTTCAGATCCATGCTTCACAGACCAGGCATTTTAAAGGGAAGTCTTTGAGATTTAGCTGCTGATGAACACTGCATTTCAAAGCATGTGAAAGAAGAGACTGGGTGAGGGGTCTGTTTGGGGTGGGCATTTCAGTTTAGGGTTTTTTTGGTTTGGGTTTTTATTTAAAGATCTGTTCAAGTTAAGATTGACTGCATTCTTCTCCACTTACAAGCTGAAGTTTTTTCTCATTCCCTTTTGCAATTTCTCAGCTAAGCATAAAAATTTCTTCAGGAAATTTTCAGTGGAAAATCATTTCAATTTTGTAATGCATTTGTTTCAACATGCACCATGACCCTTAACCTCCTGAATTACAACAAGCGTGCTTGATTTTGCTTCAGTGATAGGCTATAGTGTGGTAAACTTAGTTTTTAAGTTACAGTCTGTCAGATTTTCATAGTGAAATTAAACATTTGATTTATATATCATAGCTAAAGGAAATACTTGAAATCTAGAATTTACAGATATAGTGTTTTGTGCTTATGTTTTCCTCCTTACTGTGCATTTTGGCAAATCAAGAGAACACATTCCGCTTTCATTTAAAAACTATTCTATCATGTTGAAAATTAGAAATGAGTTTTAAATGGAAAAAAGAACAAAAACATTTCACCTTCCCTCAGAAATCCATAGAAAATCAAGGTATTTAAATTAATGCTGTCTGCCTTCTGTTTATGGCAGAATAATGTCTGCAAAATTAAGCTCCATGCATAGACCACACTTTTTAAATTCTGGAGTGCTTGGATCATTGGTTCATTGCCACTGGATACAAACTGAAAAAAGAAATAGCACAGAAAATAATTTCTTCAGGTGACATAAATAAATTGCACTCAGCTGAAGTCTGTTGTTTGGTACCGATCTGAACAAGTTAAAAATCTGGTCCTAATGTGTAGGAGGAAAAGTTCAATAGTGGAAGTTTATATTGCAACAAACTTTTCTGACTTGGCTGTAAGAAATCCGTTTCAGAACCAGCTCTACCACCAAATTTCCGGTTTGGCCCCAAAAGTTTAAGAACATAGTGCATCTCCCAAAGTAAAGGTTTTAAAAATAGTTAATCACTTTAAAGAAACACTCCTGCCATGTCCAGTGCCCTATGTTTTTAGAGGGTTCTTTTACTTCGTTTCTATCCTTTCTGCATCCCCTGCCTAAAGATTGGCTTTCAGATTTAGAAGAGGTCCAAAATCCAATCTATCTCTGGTTTTCTCTGCATTTACAACTTTCTTCCTTTCTCTGTTAAGTAAGGTGCAACTTCCATGCTTTCTTTAGAATCAAGAGAAATCTTAGTCAGGATCAACACAATGAGGAGCATAGCAAAAAAACAGCAGAAGCAAAGGTGTGTTGATGAAGGGTTGCATTTTCTTGTTCAACTTTCAAGGAGTGACAATTTGCTGTTAAAAACGTGTGCATTTTCTATTAGGATTAATTACTGTAGTAAAACCATTTTTAGGTTCACGCAGACACATTCTGATTTTCCACACTGCTAGGCACTGAATCAAGACTATCACATCTCGAGTGCAGTGTCACCCAATCAGCTCTTCTCCACACATCCCTGGATGTAGGGGTGCACCTCATCCAGCCCTTTGCCAAACACTACAGGGCATTCCTTGCTCTTCACATCACACACCAGATGCAGATGTGTTCTGCCACCTATAAGCCCATCTTCAAAACATTCACTCTGTGTGGTTCACTCCCCAGGTGCAGCCTGACATAACAGGCACTGCAGATAGAGTCTCACACATCAGAAAAAAAGAAACTCAAGTTTCTTATTTAATGGCTCAATGGTTCATAAGTAGGCTTGGCACTTCAGAAAAGCAGGACAATTATTTAATCACCTAAATGTGGATTTAGGTTCCTATTGTTGAGAATCTAGGACGCAGCATATGGGCCATTTTCACTGGGACACCCTGGCCGCTTTTTCATTGCTCCAGCAGACAAAGCAGCTGTAAATCTGGCTGAGTTTAAGGCTGTTTTGCATTACTAGAGCAGCAGAAAGCGACCAGAGAACATTAGTGAACTTGTCCATATATATTAAATGCCTTGACATCATCCTTTTTAACTGTCAGAATTTTCAGAGAAATAAATCTGTACCTTTTAATGCCTGTTGCATAATGGGCAAGGACAGTTAAAAAGCACATTTATTTGTTTTCTTGGCCTTTCCACTGTTGAACCCTTAACAGTTTTAGCAAGAATTTATTTTCCCTTAGTTTAAACGGAGATATGTGTCTTGAACTTCTGGTTGCCAAGTGGTGCCAATATATAAATGAATTTACCTTTAAGTGTTTGCTATTAATAGATAGCGGAAAATACATTTTTATTATTACCAGTCAAAAAGTATGTAGACCATAACACACTGTACTTCTCCAGCACCAGAAAAGGTGGTTGCACAAGTGAAGGTATCATGAAGTGTTCTGTGGTGGAGACGATAAACCAGGTCTGTCACACAGCTGAAGGTTCAGTAAGGCATACTTATCATTCTTCCTATGAAGAAAGGTGTTCATACACAATTACATGAGCTATATATATGGTGTTACATTCTGAGCCCATCATTTTGCACTTGCCTAACCATCTCTCCATCAGCCATTTGCAACCACTTAACTACACCTGTTTACTCCACTCACTCAGAGGTCTGATTTGGCAAGTACGTTCATTGCACACATAAAGATTTCAGGTGAAAACTTTTAACTAAACAGATATTTACTTTATTGTACATCACAGCTGGCAGACAGCCCTGTGAACATGTTGATTCCATAGTTAGAAACTGGTTAGGAAGAAAGCCAACTCACAGAGCTATAGATTGAAATGCAATAGATATAATTTGACTTCATAACGGGTATATTCTGTGCTGGCAGTCACTTCATAGTTGCTTCATTTTCCACTTCGAGGTAACCCTTCCCTAAAGAGTGTTTCAGTGCAAATATATTTTCACAATAGAAAAGGCATAATAAATAATAAGTAGTAATAAATCACATATAAACCATAAAAATGTTATAACAAACTGTATGATTTCCTGGAAAAGTATTCTCATTGCAATATACTGTTGGAGGCATTAAAGAGCTAAAAATCTATTTATGCTAATTATTTCTGTCATGAGCAGAGAAACCAGCTGGGAATTGTCACAAACATAGATACAGCCTGTGTTTTCTCCCCTAACAAAGCTATGCAATGGCCTTCCTGTGGGGCCCAGTACGTGAGTCACTACGACTGCCAACAGCAGCTGGCATGTACATTGTATGAAAATGCCTGTATGTATTTAGCTTCAAATTAGAACTGGTGCAGTTGCTTCTATGGCATACAGGATATTTCCATTTGTTTTTACTCTGAATCTGAGAGTTTGACTATTTTGCAGACAACAGAACCAACTGGTTTTACTTCATCAAAAAGAAGTTGGTGTGCAACCACGAATGACAGCGTCACTTTTTGATGATACCTCTACAGTTTTCTCTTACTTTTGCAGTTTTTCTTCAGCCAAGATTTTCTGAACCTCCTTAAGCATACTTCAATTTTCTTTCTTTATTAAGACCAATCAACTCTTTGCAGCTGAAATTGGGAATGGTGGGAATTGCAGCAGGGATTGGAGAGAAAATATTTACAATTCCCTCAGCTGCTGTGATACTTTGGAGCAGCCTTCTCTTGGGTCATCCACCACTGATGCAAACAGCTGAAATCAACACAAAAAGCTTCCTTTTATTCATGTTTCTTCTCATAGCCATGCCTCCAACATGTCTTCTTGTCTTCTCTACCAAAGGCAGTGAGAGCTCCCTGTGCAGGAGCTGGGAATCCAAAAAGGGAAGTCAGAAAAAGAGAGAGAAAGAAAGAAAAAAAAAAAAGGTTGACTCAAAGCACATAGCTGGAAATGTGTGAATTTCTGTATCAACATATAGCAACCAAATTTCTCGGTAACCAGCAAGTGCTGGCATAAATGACTTAGTGCTATGTGCCAGCCACACCAGACACCAGTGATAGGTACTCTGCACTGGCCATAAATATCTGTTTAGTGTTCAGTACTGTGAGTGACAAGGCTTGGGTCTGAACTCTGATCCATTTCTAAAACTCTCCTAAAGCAGAGCTATAACAAAGGGCTTAATATAAAAGTGGCATTAATGGATTGCACCAGGATCCCTTCATTTATTCAGACATAAAACTGGAAACAGTTCCTTCCCAACAGATACAGTAAATCATGGCCTTGATTTACAGCACAACTGCAGTAAGTGCCCATATGTGTGTTTTTGTCACACTGTAGATGTGAAGTTCAGTAGGAAAAGAAGGGACACAGGCAGCCTACAATTAGCTATATCTTTCAATATAAGTCATATGATATTCTTCTTTGCCTTGAATAATATTGTTCAAATAATACTACTGGAATGCAAATTTACTGCTATAATTTGGAGATAGTTATATATATAGTGTGTATGTGAGATATATATATATAGTGAATATATATATATAGCGTGTGCATGAGCAAACCTAGCCCAGTTCAAACATTATACTGCATATGGGAAAAAATTGTGCCAGCTGTAATTCTATGAGCTGTATTCAAGATATTCTTGCTATATTGAGAACTCAGCTATTAATAGTTATATGTAAATTTAATAATATGCTCCTGTTAGCATATGTTAAAAAAATCCAAGTCTTCTTTTTGACAGTAAAATTGACATAAATTTACTTGTTCAACTTTTGTGGGGAAGGCTGATGTCTGAAATAGCAGTGGTGTCATAGGTTAAATCTCTTCCAGTGTGTGCCTGCTAGCTAGTTCTGCCGAT
Organism: Myiopsitta monachus; assembly: GCA_017639245.1. Taxonomy (NCBI): domain Eukaryota; kingdom Metazoa; phylum Chordata; class Aves; order Psittaciformes; family Psittacidae; genus Myiopsitta; species Myiopsitta monachus. The sequence goes on along the minus strand of CM029918.1, from coordinate 58,789,474 downwards.
CATCAGCTGAAATTCAGGGAACAGGATGAACGGTGAATTGAATTGCTCCTTTGCTGTCTTTCCAGACATACGCGTTGCATCACTGGATGTATCCTGGGCAAGGGATTTGCCATTGCAATGTACCAAAAAAAATAATGCTGATAAGAAAAAAAATTCAGAATGTCTCACTGTCAAAACAAATCCAAACTCTTTTGGGGAAATATTAATTTGGGCTTTGAATATTTTAATTTTAATCTATGTAAGTTCTTAATTATTTTCACATCATTTTGCAACATGGCAATTACAATGCACAGTGGGAATAATATATCAAGGTGTAATCAGAATAATATGTAATTGTGCAATATTTTTAATATTCTATTTGTCATTTTATTGATTAAGCTTTTTCATAGTTCTGATTAAAATCCCTTTTCTGAGTCAAAACACCCTCAGTTTCTTAATTTGTCTTAAATTTTGTGACAGCATTTATAATCCCAAAATTAAAAGGAGACTTCTAGGAGACGAATTTCCATTAATTTTATAGGCACAGTTTATCAAGTAGAAAAAATACTGAATATTTAGAAAAAATTAAGTTAATTTTGTCTTCCCTTTTTCTGCTTAGAATGGAGCTCTACCAACAAAGTGTTTATACATTTTTAGTGTCTGTTACAATCCCAACCTTGATATAGCGCATACAAAATATCTATTACACTACAGCTCTAGTTTTATGTAAATTGTCTGTATTTTCCAGCTCTGATTTTATATGTGCTTACCGCTGCTGGGAGATGTTGCCTAAAGGAAAATGCATTTCCCGACAAAACCATCAGAAATTAACCTGATAAGAAATGGTACATGAAAAGATAATGTTGGAGGAAAAGTGGTGTCTGTGACAAATTCAGCTGTTGAAACATCTTAATCAAATGCAGTTTGTAGTGAAGTAATCCACAGCCTTGTTCTTAAACATGTATTTTATATCACCCCCAATATATGTATAATGGCTGTATTTTTTTTTTCATGAGAAAAGTTAGCCTACTCACAGCAAGACTTATACCTGAATACCTCTAATTACAAGGCACGTCCCTGTTTTTAACACCCACAGTCACCTTTTTCCACAATGTAAGAGCTGCCCCACTCTGAAAAGTATGACTGGCAGCATAAACAGATGTTACTGTTAAGCTCAGATGCCATTAGTCCAAATGTTTGAAATGCTAAAAGCTACTTTTAGTTTTCTGCTTCACACCTACAGATATTAAATGTCTTCTGTGTACCAATGTTAATAACGTGTATTAATCATTCACTGAGTTCATATAGTTAACTGTTCTTTCCCGCTGTCATAGTTTTGCTGCAATTCTGATGGTCAATCAAAAGAGAGAAGCATTGTAGCTTTTATTAGACTGACATCACAGGAAACTTCAGAGAACATAAACCTTCTTTAGGTGGTTTTCATCCAAGTTAAGCATTGTATTGACAACTTGAGCATTTTGAATGGCTGTTAGCTAATTAACTACTGTGCCAGTAAGTTGAGGACAACCTCCCTGTTTCCTTTAACAAAGAAACTTAAAATGAACCTGAGTGCAGCTTATTGCCTGGAAGAAATATCTATATTTGTAAGTCATCCCTCACACAGGCATCTGAATGCTAACCACAATTCAGACAGCTACATAAAAAATGTTAAAGACTGTGATTATACTCATTCCGTGACAGGAACCTTGTTTATTAATATGTCTTTTTAAATGCCACTCCACAAGTTAAAAGCTTTATGCACATTAAAATACAGTACGCATTTCTACAGTGGGTTTCAACATATATTATTCAGCACTTGTTAGCTAATATGGCTTTATTTTTTCTTCAATGAATGTCTCTTTTCTCTGTAACTACAGATTTCTGTTTATTGCAGAAGATGAGGAAATAATGGCAAAATATAAGATACCCTACTGCTATCTCATGAAACTATTTAACAATACTTTCCCTGTTATATTGGCCTTAGAAAACACTAAATTGTCTGTTTCACTGGCAAAATCTTGAACAACATTCAGCTTATTATTGAGCAATACCACTCTTGGTTTTGTTTTGGCTTTTTCTTTTCATATATGCACATCTGTAGGTTTTGAATTTATTATAACCAGCTCTGTTTCTTTCTTTATATTTGAGTTGTGGGTTTGTAAGTGATGCTGTCTTGGAGCACTCATGTTCAAAACCGAAGGGTGCCAGACCCAAAACTCACACTGTGTAGCAGTCTGAAAGATTACCTTCCCCATTTCAGTGGTTAAATTGGGCCAGAAAGTACCACAGCCCCTGATGGGCACGCAGTAATACTTTGAAAAGACAGAAACAGTTCCCAAAAGCTTCAGACTTGTCCAGCACAGAGTAGCTGCTGTGTGGGCTTTTATCCTCCTACAGATAATATCAAGCATACATACTGCTGTGTGCAGTCTGCAGCCTTGATAAGAGGAAAAAAACTTTTCAGGACTAAAACTCAGAGTTAAAACTAGAGCTTTCTCTCTATCCACTGGCAGATAGTTAGGATTAAAATAGCATATTTCCAAGGTATTTTGTTAGTTTTAGAGATACTGAGGCCATAAAAACACTTTTATTTTTCTGAGAGTTTATTTTTCTGGGATTTTATTTTTCTGGGAGTTACTACTGAAAAAGACTATGCAGCCATATACATTTAATAATAAATAATCTAATAATTAAGGTCTTAACTTGAAATACAAGCACAGTGCACAGTACATAGGTCAGGTAATTACTGTCCAATGCCAGAGAAAACTTCAAGCAGTAAAAATTGTTGTTACTGGTTTTGCTCTTAGGAGTGATAGTTTAGTGCATTTAAGTTACATAACAGATTTCTATACCAAATTAATCTTTTCCTGAGCACACTCCTACAAAAGCACCTTTTTTTTTATGTACCTTCTAGAATACATCCTTCTCTGAATCATCAGTTTATGTTATTACTAGCCCTCTGAATTAACAGTGCAATATTCTGGAAAGTGACTTAAGCAAAGTGACCTGAAGTTCTGTAATACATTTCATGAGCTTGAAAACACCACTGGAGGCAGAGGAAGGAAGGGAACTCTTGCAAATGCCCATCTATAGTTTATTTAATTTTCACTTTTTTTAACAGAATTTTCTTCTAAGCAGATGAAGGTCTTTGGCAATACTGTTGATGGTGAACATAGAATCATAGAATCATAGAATAGTTAGGGTTGGAAAGGACCTCAAGATCATCCAGTTCCAAACCCCCTGACATGGGCAGAAATACCTTCCACCACGCCATGTCCACACAATGCTCTGTCCAACCCAGCCTTGAACACCGCCAGCGATGGAGCATTCACAACTTCCTTGGCCAACCCATTCCAGTGCCTCACCACCCTTACAGTAAAGAATTTCTTCCTCATATCCAGTCTAAACTTCCCCTGTTTAAGTTTGAACCCGTTACCCCTTGAACTATCACTACAGTCCCTAAAAAGAGTCCCTCCCCAACATCCCTATAGCCCCCCTTCAGATACTGGAAGGCTGCTATGAGGTCTCCAGGCAGCCTTCTTTTCTCCAGGCTCAACAGCCCCAACTTTCTCAGCCTATCTTCATACGGGAGGTGCTCCAGTCCCCTGATCATCCTTGTGGCCCTCCTCTGGATATGTTCCAACAGTTCCATGTCCTTTTTATGTTGAGGACACCAGAACTGCACACAAGACTCCAAGGGAGGTCTCACAAGAGCAGCAGTAGATGGGCAGGATCACCTCCCTCGACCTGTTGGTCACAGCTCCTTTTGATGCAGACCAAGATACGGTTGGCTTTCTGGGCTGTGAGCGCACACTGCCGGCTCATGTTCATTTTTTCATCAACCAACACCCCCAAGTCCTTCTCCTGCAGAGCTGCTCTGAAGCTCTTCCCTGCCCAACCTGTAGCTCTGCCTGGGATTACTCCCCACCAGCTGTAGGACCTTGCAGTTGGCATGCTTAAACTTCATCAGGTTGGCATCAGCCCACCTCAACAAGCGTGTAAGGTCTCTCTGGATGGCATTCCTTCCCTCCAGTGCATCAACTGAACTACACAGCTTGGTGTCATCGGCAAACTTGCTAAGAGCGCACTCAATCCCACTGTCCATGTCACTGACAAAGATGTTGAACAAGACCGGTCCCAACACTGATTCCTGACAGGCACCACTCGTTACTGGTCTCCAGCTGGACATTGAGCCTTTGACCACAACTCTTTGCGTGCGGCCACCCAGACAGTTCTTTATCCACCAAGTAGTCCACTTATCAAATTGATGTCTATCCAACTTAGAGACAAGGATGTCGTGTCGGACAGCGTCAAACACTTTGCACAAGTCCAGGTAGATGACATCAACTGCTCTACCCATGTCCACCAGTTCCGTAGCGCCATCATAGAAGGCCACCAGATTGGTCAGGCAGGATTCCCCCTTAGTGAAGCCATGCTGGCTGTCACCAACCACCTTGTTGTTTTTCATGTGCCTCAGCATGCCCTCCAGGAGAATCTGCTCCAAGATTTTGCCAGGCACAGAGGTGAGACTGACTGGTCTGTAGTTCCCCGGCTCATCCAATTCCCCTTCTTGAAAATTATATTAAAGGGTTATATTTCCCTTTTTCCAGTCATTGGGAACTTCACCTGACTGCCATGATTTTTCAAATATGGTGGACAGTGGCTTAGCAACTTTATTTGCCAGCTCCTTCAGGACCCGCGGGTGGATTTCATCAGGTCCAATCAACTTGTAGACGTTCAGGTTCCTAAGATGGTCTCAAACCAGATCCTCTCCTACAGTGGGCCCAAAGTCTTCATTCTAACAGCCCCTGCGTCTGCCTTCCACGACTTGGGTGGTGTGGTCAGAGCATTTGCCAGTGAAGACTGAGGTAAAGAAGTCATTAAGAACCTCAGCCTTCTCCAAATCCAGGGTAGCCAGTTCTCCTGAGAGCTTCCAGAGGGGGCCCACGTTGTCCCTAGTCTGTCTTTTATTTGCAATGTACCTATAGAATCCCTTCCTGTTATATTTAACATCCCTAGCCAAGTTTAATTCTAACTGGGCCTTAGCTTTCCTAACCTGGTCCCTAGCTTCCCGGACAACATCTCTGTGTTCTTCCCAGGCTGCTTGTCCTTGCTTCCACCTTTTATAAGCCTCTTTTTTTCTTCTGAGTTTTCTCAGCAGCTCCTTATCCATCCAAGGAGGTCTCCTGGCCCTCCTGCTGCACTTCCTCCTAATTGGGATGTATCGCTCCTGAGCTTGCAGCAGGTGATCCTTGAATATCAACCAACAGTCTTGGGCCCCCCTGCCCTCTAGGGCTATATCCCATGGAACCTTTCTATGCATGTTCCTGAAGAGTCCAAAGTCTGCTCTCTTGAAGTCCAGGGCAGTGAGCTTCCTGCACGCTCTTCTCACTGTCCTGAGGATCTCGAATTTGACCATCTCATGATTGCTGCAACCAAGGCTGCCCTGGAGCATCACTTTTCCAACCAGCCCCTCCCTGTTGGTGAGGATGAGGTCAAACATTCCACCTCTCCTTGTCAGCTCCAATATTACTTGCAGAAGGAAGCTGTCTTCCACACAATCAAGGAACTTCCTGGATTGCTTGTGCTGGGCCGTACCGTCACTCCAACAGATATCAGGGTGGTTGAAGTCCCCCATGAGAACAAAGGCCTGTGAGCGTGAGGCTGTTCCTACCTGTCTATAGAGCGCTTCATCCACCGAGTCCTCTTGGTCAGGCGGTCTGTAACAGATCCCCACAATAACGTCCCCCATTGCTGTTCTCCCTTTAACCCTGACCCACAAACTCTCTGTTGACTGATCACCCTGTCCCCAGAGAGAATTCCATACTCTCCAGCCTATCCCTAACATAAATAGCAACTCCCCCTCCCTTCCTGCCAGGCCTGTCTTTCCTAAAGAGCCTGTAACCTTCCATTCCAACACACCAGTCATAGGAGCCATCCCACCGTGTTTCTGTGATGCCTATTATATCGTACCCCCACAGACATGCACACATCTCTAATTCCTCTTATTTGTTCCCCATGCTACAGGCATTTTTATAGAGGCATCTGAGCTGAGCTCCAATTGAAGCCGGCTCATTGGCTGGATCAGCTGGAATATCTCTACATTGCTCTGAATGTTTATTATAGGTGCTGACAACTGACTGGGAGTGTTGGGATGGAATGATGCCCCCTCCTCCAACACGTCTAGTTTAAAGCATTCTTGAGCAGTCTGGCAAGCCTCCTACCAAATCCACTCTTTCCTTTCTTTGTCAGACCAGCTCCACCAGCCTCCAGTAGACCTGGCCTACTAAATTGAGTCCGATGTTCTAGGTAGCCAAATCGCTATGGCACCACCCTTCTAACCATTTGTTAACCTGGCCAGTCCTCCTGGCCTTTTTAAGGTCCTGCCCTGTATCCTGGAGAATTGATGAAAAGACAGTCTGAGCTCCAGAGCCCCTAACCACCTCTCCCAGGGCTCCGTAGTCTTTCTTTATGTTCTCCGGGCTACTGCTATCTATATCAGTAGCACCCACATGGATCACTAGAAGTGGGTAACAGTCAGTGGGACTGACTAGGGCAGGCAGCTTCTCTGCAACATCACTGATCCGTGCCCCTGGTGGGCAACACACCTCCCTTGAGACTGGGTCAGGCCTACAGATGGGTGCCTCTGTTCCTCTCAGAGTAGAGTCCCCTACTACGACAGCCCGCCGCTTTTTCCTGGCGTCATCAGTAGCGATCTTCTTTACCAGTGCATCAGCCAGTTGCTCCTGGTGGTGGGAATGTGGTTCCTCATCAGCCCACTACAGGACTTGTGGGTGGGGACAACAGATTTAGGAGGAAGCCCCTTGCTTTTAATTGTCCTCTTCCTCCTTTTTTTCTCGTTTTTTTTTTGTTTGTTTGTTTGTTTGTGGGTTTTGTTGTTGTTGTTGTTTTCCTGTTACTGTTTCCCAGCTTCCTGGGTTAGCGGCCTCCTTTCCTGCATGAGCAGCATTAGTCGCTTGAGGCCCCTGCACAGTCTGGGCCTGGAGCAAGCAGTGCTGCTTCCTCAGCTTCCCTGACACCTTCCAGCCTCGTAACAGCGTCCCGCAGCTCAGCCCCTGCTGCAGGAGGACCTCCACCAGGGAGCACCGAGTGCAGCCCTGCCCATTGTGCACCCTCCTCTCAGGAGAGCAGTGCAGGCGCTCTCTACACCCCGAGCTCTGCACTGCAGCCTCCCCTCTCATTGGCTCTGTCTGGGTACCTACGCTGGCCACCGCCGGGGCAGCCAGAGCTGAGCTCCCAGACCGGGCCCTGCTCATACGGCGAATGCTCACCATTCCGCTCTCCTACCCCCGCCACCTGCCCTGCTCTCCTCACTCCCTGGGCAGGTTTTTACCCAGTCAGGGTGGTGCCGCTCCTCCTGGCACCGCCCCCTGTGAGGCAGCTGCTCGCGTCTGCCGAGCTGCCGGTTCCTGAGCATGTCCAGTCGAGGAGTTGCGGCCTCTTGGTGTCTGTTGCTGCTCCCCGTTGAGCAGAATGAGCTCTTAAGATCAGTTGTCACTTCTTCATTCCCCTTAACAGTGTTGGGAACCTACATTTGAGGCTGAATGAAAGCTCCTATGCAAGTTTGAAAGCTTTTTGGTCCCTAATCCAGCTCAGTCCTTAGTCACAAAAATGAGCCCTAGGAAAATAGGCTGAGTTTATTGCCTGATAGTTAAGGAACTACTGTTCAAATTAGTATTTAGTTATTTAAAATAGAACAGCTGCAGCTAAAGCTTCTAAACTAACCCTGTAATACCATTACGTAGCAGGTTAGGGCAATAACACCTAAGACAAGAAGGATGAATTTAAAAATGCTTCTGAAGGGAGAGAGAGCAAACTTTTTTAAATTAAAGGTAAACACTATTTTCCTTTTTTTTTTTTTTCTGCCAAAACTCTTTAACTGAACTTGATTAAAACTCATTAAGTATTCCAGTCAAACTTGAAATCATATTATGCAGCAAATAAAACGTTCATTTTTCTTTCTGTATTTTCAAGATTTCAGTGCTGCTGAAATAATCTTTCATGGATACATCCCTCTTAACTGAGGCCTTCTCCACCAACAGAAGCTATTAAACCATTGGTAAATACTCTGGTACATGATTTCTTCCAAAGTAAGCCAGGGAATTTAGTTCCCCAGCCTCTTTCCCCCACCCCTCCTGCAAAAGTTTGTCTACAATACAAAGGTGGCAGAGTAGGCAGTAGGTCCGCTCCCAAGGTATCCATAACCAAGGGCAGTAATTTAATTTATCGTATATTTCTGCTTTGAAGTTCAACTCAATGAACACAGGCAATAACTCCAATAGGAGAAGTAACTGGAGTCATAACATTCCCATCCACTGTTCCCAAGTCTAATACAAGTCTGTAGACCAGGTAAAATAATTTCAAATCATGAAGTTAGGTAGTTATAGGAAGTTAATACTCTTCATTTGAGACAGACCCTGATCATCTGTCTGCTAGCTAGTTTTAGTAGGTGCTCAAGTTAGTCCATTTTATTTTGCATTGCAAGTACTTAGGACCTTCCTAGCCCTTGTAGGCAACCACCAGCCTCTCAGCTAAGGTTCTTTAATGCAGCATAAACAAGAGCAGACAATAACCCTGCACCCTCTGATGTGCTAGTACCATTTCTTGATGTGCTTGTACTATTTCTTCACTGAATGGAGAGCAAGCCAGTTCAGGGAGTCAACACAGCCCTTTTAAAAGAAATAAAAATGTATGGGATTATTTTATCTCTCTGAACTATTTAATCCTCAAGGATGTACTGGTGCTGGCACCAGCAAAAGAAAAGGAATGGAAATATCTTACAGGACTGTAGCAATAGGACAAGGGTAATGGGTTCAAACTAAAACAGGAAGTTCAGGTTAGATATAAGGAAGAAGTTTTTTACATTGAGAGTGGTGAGGCACTGGAACAGGTTGCCCAAAGAAGTGGTAAATGCTCCATCCCTTGCAGTGTTTAAGGCCAGGTTGAAGAGAGCCTTGGGTGACATCGTCTAGTGTGAGATGTCCCTGCCCACAGCAGGGGGTTGGAACTAGACAATCTTAAGGTCCTTCTCATTTGGAACCCAAATCATTCTATGATTCTATGAATTGCCAATAAAGGTAGAACAATGGACTATGCTGACTCAGACTGACTGAAACTGTGAGAGGACTGTCCCCTGTGGGGACAGTGACTTTCAGCTGTAGGCAGTAGTCTCTTAAAAAACTGTAGTTCAGTCAGCTGTGATCCTGTGACCATAACCTGACTGTTAACGGCTGATATTAACTGTGCCATGTTTAATGTCATAACGTAGCTGGCAATTTGTGTTCAGTAAATATTAGTAAATACTTGCAGTCTCAGTCTTAAGTTTCTTATTTAGTAGCCATGACAAAACACCCTCACAGATTTATTAATGAGGCTGATGGATATGAGCACTAATGAAAATGGACAGGCAGGTAATGAGGGAGGTACAGTCAAAACATAGGATTGAAGTCAGGTACAATTAAAGTTCAGCTCCCTAGTCAAACACAGGCTCCTTTGGGGCCCTAGGTGAATCACTTATGCACAGCACCTCAGTCTTTAAAGAGAAGATAATAATATTCATTATCTTCACACACACACTGTGAGAGTATGAGTTCTGCTGTATTTTTTTTTTCTTAATTCTCAGAAGTGTCTGGTAGGTTACCAATATCATGATCACAATACTGGGCAGAGCTGGAGAGAAACAAATGCTGCCTGTTTCTTCTCAGAGCTCCACTAATGTCTTGCAGACAACTTTAACTCTTATCAGTTATGCTATTGCACTTTCAGCTTAAGACAAGCTGCCAGAAAAATACCTGCTACCTGTAGGAGTGATGTCACATCATGAGACAGTCAGTGCCTCTCTAATGCTATTCCCAGCAGAGCTGCCTTTAAACACCATGTCTCTGGAAATGACTTGAAAAACTCGTCAGACAACCACAGCACGAAAGTCAGGCATCCAGTAAAGGAGAGAGCAAAATACCTGTCCTACCCAAAAGCTGTAAAACAGAACCAACTATGCAGACAAATTGCAGGGTAAGGAGAGGAGGGAGGGAGTTAGTGAGAGGGAGAAAAACCACTACATCAAACCGTCTGGATTAAAACCAGATCAGTCATTCTAAATTGGTGCTTGAGTGCTGAACAAATGAGCTAGAGGAAGAAGAAAATCTCTGTGTTTGTATAGCTGCATGGTAGGGCATTAAGGAAGTGGTGTTCTACATTTTAAGCAGAGGAAACCCTGTGCACATTCTATTAGCTCTGGCTGATATTATGAAGCTGTCACTAAGAAGTCAGGTGTATTTTGGGATATCCCTATGCACATGTACTGCTGACCAAGGTCTGCATTACAGCCTTTCCAGAACTGAGGTAGCAGTTAGTAATTAAATCTTAATGGTTATCTGCTGAGATAAAAACACTTGGGACAGCAAAAAACTGAAGTTTAAGAGGCTCACCTCTCTAAAGAAATGGAGTTTGGAGCCAGGAAAAAAGCAGAGAGATAGTAAAAGAAGTGAAGAAAGAAGAGATGGATGTATTTGAAAAAAGAATCATTGACTGACCTGGGGACAAGCCAAGCAAGAGTTAACTCATGAGCTGCAGAAGCAGCTTATATTGTCACAGAATGAAAAGAAACTCACACTGGGAATATAAAGAGAAGTTGTTATTTTAGGTAGGTTTTAAGATTTTTTTGCTCTATTTAGCAGGGAATAAAGATAATTTGTTTACAGCACCACATGCACCTGAGAAATGAGTTGCAGCTCAGCATGCTCATGCTAGCTAAAATTTGGTAAAGGGTAATCTGATCAAGGACAAATCTCAAGGACTGAAGCTAATCCTAGGACTATACAGATTTTTTCCAGACTTTAGAGCTTAAGGCACACATATTCTAGTGTCTGGCAAATGTCTAGCCAGGGAGCTTAGACAGATCTATGACACATGGGTTATGTATATATATGTGCCTTTAAACAACTGAGATTGCACTTTGCCTTGGTGTAGAATCAAGTTAATAGAACTGCCTCTAGACCATGTTTCATTGAATATTGAAGTCTGTCCAAAAACCAGGTGGATCCATGTAGACAACAATACATTCTACTTCTTCCATAGCATTTTCTCCACAAGTAATCTGGCTGTTAAATCTGCTGGTCATCTTTGATGTCTTCCAAAGGCAAAAAGCATTAAACGCATTTTAAAAAAGCTTAAAAAAGCTTTTTTTTTTTGGTTGCATCCTCAACATTAATTCCAACTAGTGTGAAATTGCTGTATACTCAAATGCTTAGACTCACTGTCTCTGAGTCTAGCACAGTCCAGAGCACCAGGAACATAAGGAAAATGGGAGGTGAGGTACTGTTTAAAAGCATTTCAGTCATTAACCATGCCAGTCTGACTGGAAAGGAAAGTGGAGGAGAAGTTTTACCCATAAGCATATACTTACCTGTGGGAAATGGAATAATTGCTGCTATTTACTCTATTATCCTTCAGATTTTTACTTTACCATCATCTCTGGTTGAAATTACCAGCGGATTGGAAGGTTACTCGGAAGAACGCTAGTACACACTGTAGCCATGTAACTTGCATTTCCTTGAAAATCTGGATACAAGTATCTTGACATTACCTTCTCAAGGACCTACATAAAATTGTGATTCATCTTCGTTCCTCAGTTAGACCTGTTTCAAAATAATCTCAAGTATGGCAAAGGTTGCTGGTTTATCCCTGATTTTAGTTTCAGTTGAACTTAACCTAACTAAGCTCAAGGAAAACTCAGTCCCCTTATGACAGAGGCTGAAAACCAGCAGGTGTTTCACTTGATAGTGGTCAAATTTGCTTAGGGAAAAAATAGCTAATGCCATATCCCAGGCTAATTCTGCATTCCCAGGAAAACCATGTTTGGTGATGTTGAGAAGCTGATATTTTGGAGAGAAAAAAAAACCCAAAACACACTTAATACTCTCAAAAAGATGTTTTTTCTCTCAAAAATCCATAACTTCCTTCAGAAAGCATCTCCTAAAAAAAATATCAACTACTAAAGTCAAATTGGAGGCAAACCCTGTTTCTGAATCTGTCAGCTTGCAATATCTCTGAACTGAAATTCCTTGCAGCCTCTAAAGTCATCATAGCTTGATTCCCTCTGGAAGCAAGGCTTGAGCAGTTCCACTGTGTACAAGTGTACACACATTTGAATCCCGCAGCTCACCTCAACTGTGAAGAATGGTAGAAACCTCAAAGATAATTTTCTGCAAGTTTCTCACAAACGGGCAGCAGAGAGTAATGCTCTATATCCTCTGAGGGACTACTTGCATCATGAAAGTTCACTTCAGCGCACACCAAAAATTCCACATGGCAGGATCACTGCAAGGTCCCAGTCAGAGCTAATGAATAACTAGAAGATATAAACCCATTAGCAAAAAGTCCAGCACTCTCAGAATGACTTGTTAAAAGTCATATTTGGTCCATAAATATAGAAGTAGTCTAAGCATCCTCTGCTTCCTTTCCCTTCGCAATTTGGAGTATTGCCAGAAAAAGAGATGAAGAGAAAATGGGCATCATTAGGACTTCAAGCAGGTGTCACGTTTATGCTTTTGTGATTTGAAACAGTGTGGTCCTCCTAAATGTAGAAGAAAATGTTTTAGCACTATATGCTTCCTTTTCTTCCTCCTAAATGTGATATAGCAGTATATGGTCAGAGTCCATTAAGTATATGCAAACTTTGGAACCACAGGAAAGAGTATGGAGCTTCTGGAAACTGCTGGTCAAATTACTTTGTTCAGAAAAATACATCCCAAACAGATGCATGACTCATATTCACTGCCATCTGCTAGACAGGAAATAAGCCATCTTTGCCTCATTAAGGTAGAAATTATCCTCTTTCCTAGTCAATGATGAGCTACTGACCCAAACCCCAACAGTTCAGATCAAGTAGGCTGGGATAGCTGATGCTATTACGACCATTTCCTTGTCAGTTGCATAAATGATAATTTAACCAAACTTTCATGCCTCTTTTCTGAAATAATTCCTCCAGGTCACAGCATTAGGACTTAGCCAGCTTCCCCTTCCTTTCTGTACTTGGTTGAAGGCAGCTAAATGATATAAACTGTAGCAGAGCATCCCAAATCATAATAATCCTCCTCTGTCTCAGAGCATGGTGATATTTGTCTGGACGTATGACTAATGTGAGGTGGGATTCACAATTTCTGTGAAGCCTAAAGACCAGGTTTGTGGGTATTTCTGAGATGTCAGCATCCAGACAGAAGGAGGAACTCAGTCAGCCCCCAAGAGAAACAAAGCCAGAAGATCAGCTATTTTCCAGCTCTCAGCCAAACTGGAGACTTCCAGGTACTCCCTGCAGCCATGAAGCCTCAGCCGTGCTCATGAAGGGCTCATGCCCAACGAATGCCACCTGTGAAAACCACTGACCATACGGTGCTGGAGGCCATGGAGGGGAGCTGACAGGCACAGTGATAGCTTTTGGATCCAAGAATTCAGGCTCAGATTCAAATACAGACACATTGGGCTTGCGCTCTGTGTGGGTGGGTGTGAATTTTGTGTGTGCACAAAATACAAAGGGTTATATTTCTTGACCACCCTCAATTCCAGCACTTTGTTATCATCTGGGGGAAAAAAAAGTTAAAGAAGGTCCCTATTGTATGCACACATTCAGCAAAGGAGCGGGCAGCAGCTGTAAGCAGGTAGTGATACAAAACTGTCAAATACATGGAAAAGAATGAAGGGCTTTATTCCACAATTTTCAGTTGTTTTATAGACCACCCTTCACTCGTGTGGACGACACAACTGCTGAGCTCCGACTAACCTGAAATTACAGCCTTTTGTAGCATCACAGGTACAGCATACAGTTTTCATAACATCAAACGGCTTCAGAAAGGGAATGTACATTCCGTTGTCGCAAATTCTGTCAAGATTACCTTCCCCTGAAGATCAATTTCATAGCCATTGCCACACTACAAAGAAGATCCTTCCTGTCTGATTCCCTGATAAAACAGTAGAGGCACTATAAATAAAAGGTATCCAAGCTTTTCAACTTATGACAATTTAAATGCTGGAATGTGGTTTTTTTCTGCTTTTCTCTAAGACTGGTGAATTATGGGATCAAATCATTCCTCTTATTCTCATACCAGGCCAAAACACCTCAGAGGAAAAAAAAAATGTTTGTATTTTATAAGGCAATTTAGTTGTGCTGGAGTGTGCCTGACTTGATGGAAGCAAGCAAGCACAGCATGGTGCTTACTTCCTGGCAATGTAAAACCTAATTAGATGGAGACCCAAAAGTTCTGAAGTAGAAGAAGAGATTCTTGTCAACTCTTATACCAGGGGAGCTTCTTTCTACCTCTTCACAAAGTAGCATCATTCCTGCACACCATGAGAGCAATTAACTAGGATCTCCATAAAGTATGGAAAGAATGGATAAAATGGTTTGGAAAGCTCAGCATTGCATGCAGAGGTGTTTTCAGAACATCAGAAGCTACAGTGTAGTTGAGGATCTGGGTATTTTCACTGTCAGTAAGTTGGAATCTGGGGGGGGGGGAATGGGATGTGGACAGCCCAGAAAAGCACCGGTGTTTTTTTCGAGTTTTTAAATTAGAAGCCCCACAAAAATATTTGAAGAACTGCCATAGACAGTTTTTGCTGCAGCTGTTTCCCATAACTATCTATCAGAAGGTGTAGAGAAACTTTAGATAAATAAAATACTTAGCATTGTGGTAAACATTGATTTCTTTGTTCTGTTTTTCAGAGTCATAATTTTATTGTTAGAATTAGCATAATTTTAATTAGGCACCAACAAAAGTCAAATGCTGGCTCCCAACTGTGCCTGCCGGCTCACAGAGACACATTATACCTGCTAACCATGGGGAGTTGCACGTGTGTGTGCTTAGAAATGAACTGCAACCATTTTGCATCTTGCTTCCTCAAGTCTGACATGCCTGCAATGATATCCAAAAAACTGCTGAGTTACCCTGAGCCTGGCAGGATATGTCAGTGAGATGAATGAAGGCTATCTTGGTTCGGATGAAAAATCCAAGGGTGATAGCAGGAGGAGAGTTTTATACGAAGTCTTTCACTGATTGCTGATACCAATTCTAACAGTCTTTCATTATTTTTTTTCCTTATTAGAAAAGTTCTCATTTTTCCTCATCATGTTGTTCTTTGGGTTCGCTGTTCAGTGCTGAGGCTTTTTTTTTTTCCCCATGCAGGCATAAATTGTTAGTGGCTCACTGCAGTCACAGCTTTAAAGCTCACTTCTGCAACTGCGGAAAGAGCTAACAGCACTGAATACCTGATGTTCACGGGGGGTTAGGTCTAAACTGGTTTTCTAACCTTTTAGGCACAAACATTTGTTCTTCTGAGAACGCCCTTCTAGTTGAATTATTTTAATATCCTGCTCCTGGAGTCTGGAGTATCTCTCTCTTTTTTTTCTCTCTCTCTTTCTTTTTTTTTTTTAATTGTATGGGCACTTTTGTGTGTGTTTCAAATAATACAGCTGTAGAAAGTGCGACATACAGTCCAGTGAAACTTATCAAATATAGGCTGTATGACAGTCAATTTTCCATGCACAGTGTTTGTCTCATGAGCTGTGACTAAGGCCCATATAGTTTTGATTTCTTGATCTCATGACTGATCCCATACAGCTGCTGTTTACAGAGCTGTCATATTCAGGCAGAGGGTGTTAATGCAAACCTTCTTACCCTGTAAAGATTATCTTGCAAGAGATTCATCAGGGAAATAAAACAAGGAATATACTTGGGAAAAAAAAGTCTAGATATGGCAAAACTCTGTGTTGAAAAAAGCAGTACGTGCATATACAACACACCTACATACACAGACATACATAGGCAGGTGGGTATATTTATATACTTTGGTATATATAGAAGCACACTTCCATGATGACTGAAAAGAAGACTGTAATATTCATGGATTGCATTCATAGTATTCATGTTCAAGATACAATCTGTCAATTAAGAAACATTTTCCAATACATTCTGCAGGCAAAATCACATAAATTTCTCTTGCAAACAAACCACTTTTTTTCTTTTTTTTAAGGAAATCTTTAAAAGCTGCTTTCTTTACTGAACCTTTTTTTATGCAAACCCATTTATTACAGAACAGTACAGTAAGTATCCTAAACTAACAATTATAGATGATGACATTCTCTTTCATTATCCAGGATAATAAGCAATTTTCATTCCTTGGAAACAAGCAGAATCTACAGCAAGCCTTCAACAAATAAAAAGATGCATAATAGATTCCAGGATCATATAAAGTTTCTCTTAATTTCAGGCTTTCTTCTGGATGACAAAGTTATACTGTAGACTGCACATTATTTGGAACAGAAAATAAAATATCTTGAAAGTAAGGTCTTTAATTGGATTTTAGAAACACTATTATGCTTTCAAAAATGATACTGGCTTGCATGCACTGCCAGAAGAGGTGTTAAAATTCATAGTTCTGGGGGTGTGCGTTTGTTGCTTTTTAGCTGACTATAAAAGCATTCTGACTCAGAGCGAGTCCTTAACTGGGCAGTCGCAGGCATTCTTCGCATTCTTCCAGGATGGCCCATGAAATTAAACAGTCTGTTTAGGAAGCAAATCTGTCAGAATAAAGCAAGATTAAAAAATAAAAATTACAAGAACAACAGCAACAACAAAAAAAAAATAGCAAAAGAGATCCATGGGAAAATTGCCAATAAACATTAGCAGGAATTAAATAGAAAATCATCCACTGGAAAGTGATGGATGAAAGCAGCTAGCATCGATTGGTTTTTTAACACTCCTACTCCTTGTACAAACTGACCTTAAATAGTAGCTTAGTTAGAGACAAACTGACAATGTAAAAACATCAAGATGACAACTCATATTCTGTTACTGCTTTTAGAAGACAGTGACTATTTTTAAGGGGGTACATGTTATACAGACTCTATCTGGTCTGTCTCACAGATCTGGCTCATAGTTTCTTTCAGCCTTCTTCTGATGCAAGTGCAAATTAAGGACAAAATTTACAAATCATTTTAAATGGATAAACAGTTGACCACTGAAAGAAATTTTTAGTTTCTTTAAAGGAAGGAGAAGGCTGAAGGACTAGAAATGGATTTAGCAGGGTACTAAAGAGGTCACATCAACCTCTCCCTCCACTCTCACAGTAACCCCAAACAGATACTTTAGTGCCACCTGGTACTGCATGCATGATTCCAGCTGTGCCATCCCCCATCTCTGTGCATAAGGGTGCTGCATTACCCCTCAGTACTTCTCTGAGACATTTGTTCTTTTCTTCCCTGTGGTACAATTACAGGATGTGCTTCCTCCCTCCAGCTTTGCAGCCAAAGTTGGCCCACAAAAGGATGGAGACATCAGATGAACTTCAAGACTGTTACCAAACGGAGGGGACAAATTCCAGCTCCTTTTCTGCATTTCAGAAGAGCATCTGTCTAATTTGGAAACAGGTAGCAGACCAGATATAGGAGGAGAAAGAAGGGGTGCAGGAACAGGCTCGGTAGAAGGGAAGACTCTAGTCAAAAAACAGCTAAGACAATAAAAGGTACCAGACTAGGCTGCTGCTAATGCAGACAAAGATAAAATTAGTGTGTGTTCATTTTACTTGCATCTTATGGTTGCATCCTTGAAGTCAGTCCCTCTACTCATATACACCTCTCCTGGAATGGGCTAATTCACACAACTGTTCCCTAGTTTTTTCCGAAATAAATACAAGTCTAAAATGCACAAGAATGTATGAGGGCTGTGCAGACTTCAGTACATAATATGTGCTGTTGAAACACTAGGATTCTTTACTTTTGACATTTCACTAGATGGTTGCTTATTATTTGAAGTAGGAAGCCTAAAGCTCTTTCCTCAAGAAAGGTTCTTCCTTCCTGGTGTTCAAATGGTGAAGGACACTAATAATGGAGTACTAAGCATAACAAAACCCAAAAACAAAAACAAAACCAAACCAAAACAAAACAAAACAAAAAAAGAAAGGAAGAAAATATATACACCTATTTCATCCAAAATTAAATGTACTTTGTCACTTAGCTGGAAAAGAAATTGCAGCACTCACACTACATTTTCCTTACTGCCATGAGTTACGGCATTCCTTGTGACTCCAAATTCACACTACTGATAGGGATATTTCCCATGGATGTTTATGAATGTGTTCACCAGTGCAGTCTTGAAGGCTCCTGAGGAAGTACCGGCCTGGCATCAATGCACGTGCACCCTGATTCCAAAATATCTGAAAGTAGGTTGTAACAACATGGGAGTCTCTTCTTCCAAGTAACAAATGATAGAAGAAGAGGAAATAGACTCAAGTTGCACCAGGGGAGGTTTAGATTGGATATTAGGAAAAATTTCTTCACTGAAAGAGTTGTCGAACATTGGAACAGACTGCCCAGGAAAGTGGTTGAGTCACCAATCCTGGAGGTATTTAAAAGACTTGCAGATGTGGCACTTAGGGACATAGTTTAGTGGTGGACTTGGCAGTGCTAGGTTAATGGTTGGACTCCATGATCTTACAGGTCTTTCCCAATCTAAATGACTCTATAAATCTATGATGAGGAACCTTCTTTTCAAAGGCAAATGTCTGGAACAAGTATTCATTCTGGAGAGTCTATGTAATTCTTTAGAGTGGCATTGTACAATTATATTGACTGAATTTCTTTTGAATATAAAAAATAAGAAGATAATTTAGTGTTTGTGGCATAGCAGCTGCAAAATAGGACTAAGTTGCACGTAGGCAATAGAATAAAGCTCGAAACAGGAAATCTGTGTGTTTGAAGCCATGGCATTTACTAGTAGCTTACACAGCATGCTGCTAGTAAACACCACATCCTTAATGCATGTGAAGTAGACAGTGGATTTTATAACCCAGAGCTCTGACTGATTCTATAGGAAGTGTCTGATTCTATCTTTAAACAATTCCAACTCTTTCAGCTTCTGGAGGAGTTAAGATCTTTGCACCAGGTAGGGCACTGTCTTTATCTCTAGACTAACATCTAAAGAGAATAAGGATCAAACTGCACAACTGAAAGCAGTACTAATCATTTATGCATACTGTTTGGAAACAATTCTCAGGTTTGAAAATTGTCTTTCAAATAAATATAGACCAAGGAAATGTAATCATCAAAAACAACTTAGATATCACCCTCTTCAAAAAGAACAAATTATAATCACAATATGCAATAGCTCTTGAGCAATGTTCACATCTCTGTTAGAGGTTTTGAAAGACTGACAAAATGGAATGTGGATATTAAATGTTCTGGGGGTTTTTCTTTAAAAAAAAAAAAAAGTTTCCTGGCAAGCTGAACTTCACAGGTTTTGTCACTTTTTACAGCCTGTCTTGATTTATAGAAAGTGTTATCTCCAGTACACAAAGCTACAGTGCAAGGGGAACTGCTGTCTCTGGCCATGAACAATTGACCCAATTCTTCACATGTAAAGATTAAAATCAAGGACTCTGGAAAAGCTAATATCCTCTATCACATCTGGGTCCTGGAAGCTTCGCAGAATTCTCAGGTTATGAATGCCAGAAACAAAAGCCTCTTCCCTGGGACTAATCTTTCTCTTTGGTATCTGTTAAAACAAGAATGAGGCTGTTTCTGGAGGCTATTTTCTTCACCACTTGCCCTGACACTGAAGTGCCGTGTTCGCCCTGGAAGCCCTCTGGAAAGCAACCTGGGTCATGGATCAGAAGTGTTAAGGCTACAGTTAGCCCTTCTGCCATAAAAGTGTGTCTCAAAAATCATATGAGCAGCCTCAGAATGAGTCAGCTCCCCCTTCACGGCTTCAGACAGCATGGGAGCCAGGCCACTGATTGCCATGGCTTTCCTTTTCCCGCAAGCAACTTCTTGCTCCTCTTTTCTGTTTGTTTGTTTGTTTGTTTGTCTGTTTGTTGAGGCTTTTTCCCAGTGCCAGGGTCAGGCCTAAGAGTCCAGCACCTCATCAGAGGAGCCGTACTCAGGCTCCCTCTCATGCTCGCTGCTACCCTCTGTTTTCTCCTCCTCTGCACAGGCTCCCTGAGAGAAGGGGAAGAGATGAATCAAAACAGGAGTATCTTGTACTTCTTAGATGCACTAACCTTTGCTAGAAACTGGCTTTTTCTTGAATAATGTGCATAAAATAACACCAGTGTTTCTCTCCACTGTGGTGTCCATTTCCCTGGATCCAGAGACATCCCCCTCCCATCTCAAACTGAAATCTGCATTCATTGTACTGGAGGTCACAGTAATAACTATGGATATATTTCTTAGAGCCTATTTTCAAAGCATGGGGAATGAATGAAATCCCCATCTGCTGCTTCCTATGCTGCTGCTTTAATCCTCTGAATCACTAGCAGTGAGAAAGGAAGTGCTGGACACGTGAGAGAGCTATCCCATCTCCTTTCTGCCACACTGCAAGAAGAAAAGCCACTCAAGCTGAAAAAGAAGGCAACGGTTGCAGAACAGTCTCTGTGAGGAGCTCTCAGCTCTGGAAAGGACTTACTGAAATAGCCTGGATCTGTTGATCTCCAGGGCATGCTACAAGAAGCATCCCTCTGTTCACACTGGTGATGATTGTGACATCTGCAGAAAAAGAAGAATTTGTGCAAGCTCTGTAACAAGTGAGGGGAGAGTGTGGTCACCTGCTGGAAGTGTTGACAGCAAATTGCCTTGGTTTTTTTTACTTTTTTTTTTGAATAATCGGTACTGAAGGAACACTTGTGTACTTCCCATCAAGATGATATATATAAGTGCAGACGTGTGGTGATAATTGTACTTTGATTTTCCCCACCATCCTCTTTGTAAGTTACTTTTTAGTTGCTATTTGCTATCATTGTGCAACAGGCTCATATTTCCCTTGCGCAGATATATGTGCAGCCTAGCTCAGTTTTAGCCTTTAGGCACTAGCTGCTTTTCTCTCTTTAGTAGGGCTGGGAACAGGTGTCCTTTGTTTTTGTTCACTTTGCTTTATCGTGGAGTCTATGCTAGAGGGAGGGAAATGAAGGCAGGGGATGGAAGGGTGATTCAGAATTGAAGTTAAAAGTGAGGCTAGTGTTTCCTCTTGGTCTCAGGTGGATTTCCTTTTGTTTAGTCTACCAGAATAGCAGCATATTTCCTGCTTTACGTACACAAACAAAAATATAAGAAAATGAAACCAAGGATGTTTAAAGCTACGGGCTCAGAGGAAAAAATAAAACAAGAACAAAAGAATCCCCCACAACCCCAGCTTCCTTGGATGGCACAAAGCATCATAAACAAAGTTCTGCAGCTAATATGTTGCTGATACACAGGGATATATAATATTGCCCATAAAATTAGTCATGTGTTATTGCACAAAGTGGTGTGTTCCATAAGAGCTGCCTATTTAGCAAGCTTGATCAAGAACATTAAATATGAAAATAAGGAAAAAACATTTAACATTGTTGAAAAGTAATTAAAAATATATTTCACCATATGCTTCTCTGCCATTACTTCATTTTAGCAAAACAAATGCCTGGAGCATTTATTATCCTCCATCATTTTTTAAAGAGGCCTAATGTTCCCACTTGGCACAGGAGATGCAGATAAAATGAATCAGCCTGAAATGAATTGTATGAAATGCATTTGTCTGAATTCAAACAGCTTTCCTGTAGTCAATAAATGCACGAGTACTTCTGATCTTTCAAAATGCATAGCTCTCTGAAAAATAACAATTTTTTTGCTGGTTATACACTGAGTGTAATCTTTGACAAAGGCTAAAATGCCATTAGCTTTATTAGGGTTCTGCTGCAGTCAGTGTTGCAAAGCTCATGTTACTAATACAGCCCCAAAACAGCCTTTATATTAAAAAAAGCAAAAGAAAAGAAAAAATGATAAATACAACACATACACCAAAAAGCTTTCGAAGCACAGATAAACTCATGAGACTAAGTTCATCCATGGTGCAATTATGCACTTTCCTGTGCTGTGATGCCAGGAATAAAATTGACCATGGGGCTTTAAAGGATGGATTGCAAGCGATTTTATTTTAATTCATGGTGGACAAAAGAAGAAGATATCTTCTTTCAAAAGTGATGATGCAAAGAACAGTAGTTTGCAGGGATGCATTCTGAGATTTATTTTAAAAGTGATGCTTCACTGGCCAGCTAATGGGTGGGGGGAGAGAAGGGGAAAATATTGTTATTTGGAAGAACAATGGATTAATAAAAAAGGCAACCTATCAGAAAAAGAAAAAAAAAAGTTTGTGCTGAGTGTTAGAAGCACCTATAATTAATGAAAATAATATATAAACACAGCTGGATAAAGATATTCATGCTGTGTAGTTGATGCAATAGTTTATTCATTACTGGTACTGAAAGGTATGCTGTTTCTTTTTGTCTTTACACTGACTCCTTTTGAACATGTGAAACTTGACCCACCAGCCTGTACAACAAAGCTCTGCCATGCAAGACAGCTCACTGGCACTGACCTGGCACATAGCTGTGAGACAAGTGACCTGAGAGAGAAATCAAACACAGTAGATTCTTCCTGGGTGAATGGAGGTGAGGAATGCGTTGGAAGTGATGGGAGAAAGCCCTATGATGCCCTGAAATGGCCAGTAAGTCCCTCCCTTCTGGGATCAATGGGGAGAGACAGAAGAGACTGAGGAGAAAAGAGTATATTATATTAGTCAAACAGATCTGGCTTTTTCTGTCACTGTGTGGAAGGAGGCACAGAGGAAAACATGGAAGGCAATGTGGATGTGGGATTTGGTACTCTGAGCAGACTCAGCAGGAGCAAAATTTCCCACAGTACCACAAAGCCCTTTCTTAACAAATAATATGTCTTCCTTTCTCCCCTCTTCTATTCTACCCCAGAATGTAATTTCAGTTCAAGCACCACATTCTGTTCTTGTCTGGGAAAAAAAAAAATTAAAGAAATTACAAAAGTGCAGCACTGATTTCAAATGGCATCTACAAATGGAAAAGTTGGATTGAAATGTTTCAACTTTAAACCACAATGGGGTTGGTCGCCTGGAAATCCTGGAAACTCCCAAGTGAATTATTATAATTCACTAGCTGACATTGGCAGACCACGAAAAATGTCTAAATATTATCAGTTCCATGGTAAAACCACAATAGCTAGCAGAACTGTGATTTTCAGCAGATGCAATTTTTCTACAGTTCCAAATGACAGAAGCTGGATATTCAATTCAAGCTCTACAAACATGTTCTTCCTGCTCTGGAAATCCATTTCTGAGCAAAACCTTATCAGGCAAGCAGAAAACACTGATGCAGAGAGTAAAGGAGGTAAAGTAAAGGGAATGCAATAGATCTGCGTCTTTATCGATGGAACTAAGGGCATACGCTGATCAACAAATCCCATCAATAATGTATTTTGAGCACAAGGGTCACTTGCCTTCTATGTAACAATAATCCAAGTTTAAATGAGCTTCTTTAGCACTTCCAGTTCATGGTTTGATCTACTTTTAAGATTTTTCCTAGCATTACTGAGCTGAGCAGAGGTATGAAAACAAATCTCACTTTAAACCAGAATATTCAGACATAGTTCCTCAAGGAACAGTTTTCAGTCTGTACATAAAAAAGGAACTGTTTTTCTAACAGAAGCTGCTCTTCAGGAGTGTGGCAGTATAGCCATATTGGTAGACTGTTCTAGGTGCAGACCATCCTTGTAAAAAAAATAAGTATTTAAATGCAGAGTCTAAGAAGTTTACCTAATGTTTGAAAGCTGAAGTGAGAGCTCCAGGTGAAAGATGCTCTAGAAGTATAAATTGCTACTATGAAAATAAAGATAATTATTTGCTAAAAAATAATACTATACTGATTTACTTAGACGAAAAATCTTCTGTGATTTTATTAAGTCTTAAATCACCTATAATCTTCTACAGATCCGGCACGGTGGATTTGTGGTACCAAACTAAAAAGCAGAGGGAGGAGAAGCGTCAATAACATTTGGCACAGCCACTCCCCAGATCAGTGGTACATGCCCATCAAAGGCACCTCTTATGTAGCAGGCGGGGATATATGCTCCAGGAGCCTCTCAGCTTCCAGGCCCCTGCTGTGAAGTAGTACAAAACAACATCATAAGGTTGTTACACATATTCCACTGTTACAGTGCATATTACAGATATTAATGCAAGATGTTTTTTAATTAACTAGTATTTTTAGCTACTCCAAATGACTGAAGCTCACTTTTCTTCAACAAGGATGCATATTGCATAAGTATAAATTAGATCTATTTTGAGCTCAGAAGCAGTGCATAAGATTTGCTGTCCTGATTCAAAAAGTGAATTTCTGTCAGAAAGAGAAGGAATAAATAAGTGTCATCTCCTGATGAACATAAAAGCAGAGGAAGAAACACATATGTGATTCGGAAACAGGGTTACTCATAGATTCAGAAGTAATAAATCCAATTACCTTGCTTGATTCATCAATAAATGGGAAAGTAGTATTTGTTTTATTAACAAATTAAGTTATTATTCAGAAGTAATCCACTTAAAATAATTGTTTCCTAGCATCAAGCAAAAGTAATCAGTAAAAAGGTATATAGAATGTCTTTCTACTGCTTTCTGAAAAAGGCTTTATCACATTTTGTGAGCACCAGATTATTCCATTATAAACATCAGCAGAGAAATTCGAAGAATCCAGATAAGTATATGCTGCTTTTATAATATCTTTTACTCCAACTACCTGTCACAGTGGTTTAAAAGCAAAAGTTCTCACGCCCTAGATTCATAATAAAAAGGTCTTTCACAAACCCTGCAAATCACCTACTGCTGAATTTTTTTGTCCTCAGTAAAGGAATATTGGTGAAACCTTTGACTGCCAGGGCTGAAGTACTCTCAAGTGCATCCTTTGCTTGCAGGACATTACTCTCTGGATGCAGAGTACAAAAATCTTGAAGCAGTAATATCGACACAGCAAACACAGGTTCACCTTTCTCAGGAGTAATAGTTTAAATAGAGGCAGAGGGAGATTAAAAAGCCTACAAGTATTCCATTGTGACTAAAACGTGGCCCTACAATTTTATGTCTTACCTGAGCAGAACTTGCAAATGTGATGTATGGAGTAAAATACTGAGAAAAATACTTAAAATCTTAACCATTCTTTTAAGCAATCTCCTTCCTGCAAGGCAGCCACACCATCTACAGTCTTTGAACTCTGAAATAATAGGGCACCTGTAATGCTGTCTCATTTTTAGCGTTTGGTATGCAACAGAATTAAACATCCCTTTGTTTTTTTAAAACGAGTTCATCAATCACACTGATGTTGACAAGGCTTTTGCTTGCCATCAAAGATCAGATTCATCACATACAGAGTAAGATCCAATAGTTGGATTAGAGAGATTATCTGGCAGCAACTAGGTGGTTTTATGTTTGCTCTGTTCTACCAAGACTGAAAAGGTTTTCAACCTTCTGTTGGAGAGCCTGTGATATGTTTCTTTGGGAAGAGGTGAACCAACTTCCATTGCAATGCTAGACATTCCAGCACAGAGTTTAAGACAAAGCTGTGCCTTGCTGATGCTATATTAAATTTTAAACGACAACTTTTCAAATTTTGGAGGAGTCACAGTCTGGAGCAGCCTACTTATAGTGTAAGCACAAACAAATGATAATTTTAAGCTAGAACTTATTTTATAATGAGATGCTATTGTCCATGAAAAGTATCATGATGCGAGAACATGGTTTCATGATCCAGAGATTCCTTTTTCACCTGTATCCTATGCTTCTAAATTGCTAGAAGCTGCAGCGGTATTACAGACTATGGTTCTCTAATGGAAGTAGAAATTAACCCTTCAGATACATACTCTGTTCAGCTTTATACTATTACGTATACACAAGATAGGATCTAGCTTAATGACAGGCAAGCTACAGAACTCTGGAGTTCAATTATTTCAACACAGCAATCTATTACTGGGTGTCACTAATACTAATGTGGAGGTTATATAGGACAGTATTTTTAGCTGGCAGAGACCCATCTGAAGGCATGGTTGCCTGTCTACTGTTGGAACCAAATTGTCAAATGATACAATATCTAAAAATATTAATGCACTTGCATGCAGAAAAGCGATAACTATGTAAGTATACACAAATGGATGTCAGCTTCAACTTGTGGAGTATGCTATGCTATTTTTTCTTGCAATAGACATCGATCATGTTCATTTTAAAGATTCAATATCCAAATATTTTTACACACTCCTGTGAATTACTTTGGTTCAACTTTGAACACATTATGAAACAGTGCATTTATAATGTTTACCTTCCCCCAAAAAACCCAAACAATTTAGCACATTATTATATTTCACAATTTTAGGAAATTTACATAATCTTTACAATAATAATTATATCTAAAAATGATGAGCTGAAGATCCTCAGAGAATACTCAAGTGTTAGCATGATGATTGGAATTGCCATTCTAAACATTATATGAAAATTATAGCTGCACATTCTGTTTCCGAGATAGTTTAATCCTGCAGTTTCATTTAACGATACTCATTCTCAAGTGAAATTGCTGTACTTGAAATTTTAGGGAACCTGAATTCAGTGGAGAACAGTTTAGATAATAATAATTGATGATGTATCAGAATGAAAATCTTAGCTTAGTCAAAGGGAGAGAAAACTAACAGTGATTAAAATACATAAACAAAGAATAAAGCTCATAGATATAAATTAAATCAAATACCTCTAGGCTCCTGTGAAGTCTGAAGCATAGCACTACAGCCTAATTTCAGGGAGAAAAATCAGAGTAGGAATTCTGCAGTGATTCTAAATAAAGTAGACTGTGAGCACAAGGATTAACCGCAGTGCACTACATGAAAAATTAATCTATTTTTGTCATCTGGATTCTATGACTCCATATTTTTCAGTTCCACTCTACAGCATTTGGGGTGGGTTTTTTTTCTCCTTTTCACCACACGTATATGATTTGTGGCTGAGAATACGTTTTAACAACCTATCAAAAGCACCTCTGGAGAGCAGGGTGGGCATTTTCCCTTGTAAATTTCTAAATACTGAAACCCACTGTTATTTTCTGATGGGAAGTCCACTGCTATTAATCTTAAATTATGCTGCAGATAGAATTCAATACTGAGGAGATTAACAATAAAAGACTGAAACTGGAGAGTGAGGACCTGGCTCCCATAACATTTGAGGGCTTCGACTGGCTGCATTTCTGCTAAGAAAATCAGAAGAGCTCCGTAGCTCCTAGATCTTTATGTGCACCTTGTCTGCATGAGAACTCCAAACTGGGGAAGACCCAGACTGCTTTGCACCTTTACTATTCCCTCAAAAAAAAAAAGAAAAGAAATATGCTTCTGACTGATGTGGGAAGCACTGCACGTTTCAGTCGCTGTTCAGAGAGGGGAACCGAGGGACCCAAAGGCAGGAGCTCTGTGATTGGCCAGAACTTTGAACTAAATAATTAGAAGTGCTTTGGGCAGAAAAATCTAGACCTTTCCCACCTCATTTTTAAAATCTGGAATTCCCTACAAAGTTCTATAGTGCCTTCATACTCTCGTTCTTTGGACTTCTGGTAAGTGGCTCTTATTCCACATATACAGACAAATCCATACAGAGGGTGTGATCTTAGCATACACTTAGGCTTCTTCAGCTCTACCTTGTCATTTCACAGGACTGGGCAGAACAGAGCAGCGATTAGATAAAATACCTGATTTATGTTTACAACAAGAGAAAATATCAAAACAGGCTCAAAATACACAAACTTTTTTTTAAATTAAAGAGCCACTTACAAAACCCTGGGTGGTACATAGAGTGATGAGTTTTATTCCCAAAGGTTAAGTGCTGGGTACTTTCATCAGTTCAGACTTTGTTCATTATTCCTGAAGCACTTTGTGGGACAGACGAAAAATCTGGCATCACTCTGTCTGAACATAACCCCCCGCAAGGGTGGAACTCATGCCCAGAAGACATCAGAAACACTTAGAAACTTAGTGCCTTCAGAAACCAAGGTGGAAGCTTTTACACTCAAACTTCCCTCAGAAACTCACACAGAGCAATTTCATTTTTTCTACCAGGATGGAGAAAGCACATAGTCAGAGAGATCCCTTTCTGTCTAAGACTAACAGCTGTAGGTCTACAGATGTTGGGCTTCGTTTGGTAGAGAGCAGTCATTGTATCCTCTATTTTAAAAGGTGGTGAGTTCGGTTTTGATGTGCTGCTGTTAAGTGGCGTAGCTCCATTTACACTTCTTGAAGGTCTGGACCAGTGTCTCTGCCTTGGTTTGTCCTTTTGCTAGCTGAGCTTAGTGAACTTATGCCCATACAGAGAGCACAGACTTTGAAGTTATCAGAAGCAGGTGTCAATGTTATCATCAATAGCACTTCTGACACATGACTTCAACTGGGATTCTAACTGCATTTTTGCCAATACACAATTCTTTAACTTCCTCTTACTTAGCATAATTGCATTACAGGAATTTCAATGAGTTCTTTGAACCAAGGTACAATTAACATCCTTTCAAAGGACATTCGCACCCAGCAGTTTACCCCAGGTAAACTTCCTTTCTGAAGAAAATAGTCTATTTAAGTATAAATCAGCTTCCTCACTTCTGGAAATTGTTTCCACTCTCTTTCTTCCCCCTTCTCAAATACACTTTCACATCGAAACCTGTCTTTAAGCCTTTACATGTTATAAGATATATTTTCATTCAGAAAGCAGATAAACAAAGAAATTATCTTTAAATATTTAGTTGATAAACAGAAAATTAGTCTCTGCCTCGAGATTACTAGACAATTGATTAAAGTAAAAGAATGCTACTGATGGTGGATGTCCTAGGTAAAAGATATCAGTGGTCTTCCACCTTTAATTTTTAAAGTGTCCCGAGAAATACTCACTGCAAACTTTGGCTGATTAATTGAAAACTGAATGGCAGGTGGAGGAGACAGATGAAGAATAGACTGAATGAAGCAAAGACTGAATTATACTGTCTTCTCTCCACTGGGTAAAAAGGGGACTTCAGCTTCCACCGCTGTCATTTTAGCACCCTTATATAGCACAAAAATACACACTTAGAAAAATCCATATCTTAATCTCTACATGGTGTCATTTAGGATATCATCTGACATTTGCTAATCATGCACATCCTCTTCACTTCCCTAAGACAGGCACCACTGCTGAATGGGAGAAGATAAGGAATATGTTTTTAAAAGCTTTCAAATGACACTATTTAATTTCATCATTTTTTTTAGGAAAGAAAAACCCTTATAAGCCTTTTAAATAACAATGCACAGTCCTGTGGTAACATCTCGGCTGGCAATTATAGGTGAAGGTACTATGCTATAATAAGCTTTGAAATGTCATTATAAATTTTTCTCTTCCCTTTGCATCTATTCATGATATGTCTTGGCTTGGCTTCGCGAATGAAGATTTGAGAAGGGCTTTACCCACACTTACTACAAGCACTCTGATGGCTAAAAAGACCAATGCAGGATAGACAAGTCCAATTGCAAAAAGCAAAGTGGAAGGTCTCCTTAGGTGGTAAAGGCAGGGCACAGTTCTTTCTGCATCGTCTTTTCTCCTTGAGACTGATTCTTCATGTGTTCTCAAAAGAGACCGCAGCATTGTGTATGATGTGTCTCCAAATCTCCCAATTGGAGGCCAGGGTGGACCACTGATTGTAGTCAATATGGCCAAGGCTAAAATATTGTTTCAGGGAGTCCTTATATCTCCTCTTTGCAGCACTTCTTTTGTGGCAGCCGGTGGCAAGTTCACCGTAGAACACAATCTTGGGAGGCAGTGATCCTCCATCCTGGAGATGTGCCCTGCCCAGCGCAGCTGTGTTTTCAGCAGCATGGCCTCAATGCTGGTGACCTCTGCCTGTTCAAGGGCAGTAACATTAGACATGCATCTATTCATGTTACAACTGTCAGATTACACTGCACTTGAGTCATGCAGACTTTCCAGGGGCATCCCAGTTATGTGCTGTAAACATTTAGGAGCTATACATCATATAGTGTTTATTCGAATTTGGATAGAAAATTAAGAGTTTTAACAGTGAAATTGTATCTTATTTTTCTAAACATATGCAGAAGGGCTTGAACTTTTGCATGTGAACAAAAAGCCTCTATTTTTGTCTTGGATTATCAAGGATTAACATAATGATTCCTGTGGAAAATAAAACCTTAAAAAAAAATAAGAAAAGGGAAAAAAAGGAAATTAAAGGTTTGGTCACATTTTTTTTAAAAAAGACATCATTCCTAATAGCTAACAGATGCAATGAAATTGTAATTTACACAGTTTATAGGTTCAGTTCAGGTTGAGTTTGTTCTCAGCCAAGTGTTCAGCCTTTAGATGTCTTTGCATGGGAGATCTCATAAGCTTCATCTCCTTTCTGAAATATCTGATGCTATGACTAAAACACAATCTTCTTTTACGCAGGAGTATTGGTCAGGTAAATATTGTTCACAGATAACACATAATGACTTTTGGCTTCCTCAAAATATCACTTAACTGTCAAGCCAGGATCATACAATTATTCCTGGACTGCAAGGGAAGCTGGGAACCATTAGATGATCCATTTTAAAGCTAAGGATCTGGAATAAGAAATTTCAATGAGGTTTTAACTGCAGTTTTAGTGGTCCGCACTATTTATTCTTTTATTTCTTGTTTGACTCCAAAGCAGGAACAAAATGCTTAGAAAGCTCATTCTACAACTGGCAAATACATGGCAGAGGCGATCTAAGCCGATGTTCTTGAACTAATTCTTTCAAAATCGAGTCAAAGGAGGATTTAATCAAGTAGGGTTAATAAATTCACCAAGCCCTTATAATCACTATAGTTATACTTTCAGGAAAGATCACAAATCTAAAAGACAGCTGCTCTCAAAAAAATATTAGAATGAATGAAGCAGAACAAGCTTGAGCTCCCAAAAAGTTGTTCCTTGCTGTGCTAGTCCAGATTGTGTCTGGGGTGAGAAGATAGAAAGCACGGGATTCATACTGCTCCTAAATTGAAACAGAGCAGGGGTGAATCAGGCCATTAAATTTGTAATCAGATCTGTTGATTGTCCATGGTGCTTTTAGTTCTGCTCTGTTTTAAAATAACTGGGGTTTTACTTTATAAGAAAGCATATATCACAAACAGGTTAGCAGCCCTGAAGACCTGTTCTAAAAAGCTGAATTCTCAGATTGTCAGACTTGATAATTCCTTATAAATTCCTATTCAAATTAATCTATTACAAAATCCATAGGAGCTGCGGAAGGGGAACAGTACTGGAAGCAGACTTCAACCAGTGAACATTTATACTCCTCTGAGATTGAGATGTTCTAACTTGTTGCATTAGGGGGTTTTGTATATTTAGGAGTTTTCTTATTATTATTATTATTTGTGCTACCAGATCACGCTTGCTTGTGCTTTCTTCCCAGGAATATATATATATATAAATATATATATAATATATATTATATATATAAAAATATATATATGAAAAAATACCCTGAACCTTTCCCAGAATTTATTTAGCAAATAGGTTAAAATTTTCCAATGAGAGTGAATGTGTTGTTCATAAAAAAAAAAAAAGTGCTTGCATTTGCATTTACTCATGCTAATTTCCATACTTGTTTCTTTGTCAGACAGACAAAATAATGCTTATATAGAGATATGTTTATATATGCATACATGCATGAATTCAGATACTGTTAAAAAGTTTTTCTCTTTGCATACTTAAGGTACTTTGACATAATTGCCTAAATAAATGTCAATAACAAAGAACTTAGCAGGTCCTTGTTGGTGATAACCTTAAACAACGATGCTTTAATCATACGGTGATCAACCTTGGATTGGAGGCAGAAAACATGCATTTCCCCCACAGCTCTGTAATTATTTGTCGTGTACATTATGAATATATGATATGGAAAGGACATTCTTTAAACAAAGGCAGCAAGAAATAGTCATCTTCAGTTACTGTCATGAATATTCTGTTTAATTGCTGATGGCTTTTATTTCACTGCATTGCAATGCCCAGTCTGTTGTTTTACAGCCAGGCTTTGCAGCAGACCAAAAGCTTCAGTGGGCTCTTCCCCTTCTCAAGATACCCAGAAACAAGAGCAGAACCTGCCAGTTCAGACCAATACCTTCTGCAGGGCAGCGAGGATGCTGCAGGAGGAAATATTTCTCCCTGCCAAGGCAGAAGACAAATATCCTTCCCACCTGCTCTCCCTTGATTGAAATGATACATAGCTACATCTTTCTCCCATACATGACTCTTACAATCACAGCTCATTATCCTTGACCTGTCCTTAACACTGTACAGTCTGCCTAAAATAAAGGCTGAATAGTCTTTTTGACTACTCTGTTCACACAGAGATGATCTTTTTGTTTTGTCAGAAGCCATATATTTTGAAAGAGTATCTACCTTGACAGCTCCAAGAGACCTTCAGTGTATCAGGAAAGAGTTCTGCTCTTTTAATAGAAATATACCCCCTTGACAAGAAGTAAATATATCACCCATAACTACCTCTGCTCTTCTCCTCTCTGACATCCAAAAGAGGAGATACAAACAGAGTATGTGGCTGGTTGGCCGTGGAGAAAATGTTAATTCTATCTTAACGAAGAAAACAGGCAATTCTGGAGACAATCCATTCTCCAGGGAGCAGGAACCAGAATCAAAGACCATGCTGATGTTGGTTGCCACATGCTGTGGTCTTCTCAGTTTAAAAAATGCCACATTCCTTTAAAGTGCCCACAGAAACATCTGTGGGTTTGTGGTTTGGGCCCTGTTAAATGTTAACTGCTTACTGCCACGGAGCAGGATCACTCATCAGAGCCTGTAATCTGTTTGACCAAAATACTGCAAAAGAAGCAGGGTAAATTTTGAAAAGCTGTCTATGCAAAATTTAGTAAACATAAATAATATATTTCTTTCTGGCTTCGGTCTACTTTAACAGAGTAGTACAAAAGTAGTTTTGCCATTGCTGCTGAGTGCAGCTAATGGTCTTTTTGTCTAAATTACAGTTGGTCCCTCCACAAGTGTGTTTCCTGCCAAGTGTGGTTTCATGAAATGCTGAGTCAGAGGAGCTGGAAGGAGGGACCAACAGCAGCAGTGGCAGCTGGCAATGGAGCCATAAAATTAATGGCACTTTAAAAAAAGAAGGTTAAGAAATGTTTTTGGCCAAAAGGGAAAAAAAAACTGGAAGGCAAATAAATTGTAAGGCAGGCTAAGTTGCAGCGTATCATTTCCCAGAAGGGAATATTATACTATAGTGGTTTAATGACGTACAGAGTAATGTCTTAATACTTAGGAGCAGATCCTTTAAAATATTCATGCGCTTCCTATTGGACTAAGGGCACATGTACTGTTGCAGGTCACCATACATCAGCAGAGATCTGCCCCGGGAAATTTGAGGCAATTTGCCCCAGTTCAGCTTTCTGTAAGAGATACTTAAGTGAGCCAGCTCATTTTATATTTGCCTGAGGACACACATGTTCGCAGCTATTGTACTTCAAGTGATAAGCTGGTGGGTTGTTAAGAGAGAGTAATTCACACTACTATCTAACTCACACAAAACTTGAATACTTGTGAGGGTGTTAGCCAACTTTCTGACTTCCAGTTGGGCTAAGAGTTTTAACACATCATCTACCTTAACTTGCCCTCACCACTACCAGACAGCCACCACCTCTGAAAAACCGAATATGACAGCCACAATGACAAGAATAGATAAATATAATTTGTTTCTTATATTTGATGCTTGGAAATGGGAACAGGAAAAACAGTAGGAAGAAAGTGAGATGGTGTTAAGTGCAGTTTAAGCAACTCCCAGCCTCACTGGCTCCTTGTCCTTTTCAGCCTTCCTATTGTGTCTGCAAAGCATATGTGGGAATACAGAATGAAAGGATCTCATGCGTTTGAACATTAACCCACACCAAAACTGCTTATTTTCCACCCAGAAAAGTAATTTAACTCTATGCAAAAACTCTGGGATCAGTGTAACAAAGAGGGCAAGAACAAGTGCCTGCAGGTTTGTTTTAGCCAGCATGACAATGGAAAAATATGTGTAACCACAGCCACCTTCTTAATTTTCAAAGTCTTTTACTGCTCCAAGCTCTAATTCCAGCCACCTGGGACCTGATCTTGTTTCCACTTAAATGAATTGTAGCTTTGCCATTAACCTTGATAGGAATAAGACTGATTCTTGATATGTAAAGGGTATGATTTTCCACATTTCTTCAAGGGTAGCATGGAAGAGTACACTGGCATCATTGAATCCAGCCCTCCATGCTGGCTGCTCTGTAGTAGATACTTGGTTCCCAAGGAATCAGAGACCAGACTCCACAAGCCTCTCATATCCCACCAGAAGCTCTCCCAATACCCCAACACAGAAGAGCAAGGGCTTAGCAAACTGCAGCTGATGACACAGCAGGAAACATCACTACTGTGTGAGGACAGCCCTTTCATTAGTACAGAAGGCAGGTCCCATACATGGGATGGGTTCTTGCAGCAACTACTGCCAAGCTAGGGCTGTTCTGCCAAAATCCTACCACCAAAGAAGGGCCACAAGAGGAGGGAGGGAAGGAATATGTCAGCTATAACTGACGATAGCCTTACAGTGAAACTACATGTGTAGGCTACCAAGTTCAAACAGGATAAATGGAAGACTGCTTGAAGCTTTGCCACAGGTGGGAAGTCAAAGCAAAGAGGACTGAAGTGTGGCTTTACCTTGCAACCTAGCACAATTACAGAGCAAGTTACTTGCCCAGAGCAATGAAGATATTTAAGTGCCCCAGTTTGGTCCTTTTTATCCCCATGAAGAAAGTAATCACAGTAAGGCTTTCTTTTTACCCTAGACACTGTTGCCTCCTGACCTGCTTCTCACCTTTGACAGGGTTTAGAGGTTTTAGTTACAGTCTGCTTTTTCTGCTTTTTTCTGCTTACACTTTAAAAGATTGTTGATGCAGATAAGCAGCACAAAGTGGAAATTGACCTTCTTATGATCCCTGATAACCTTAAACTTCCTTTGTGGAACAGAATCAGCAATACCAACCTGGAAGGATGTTTTGAGAAGCAGCTAATTGATCGGCACAGTGAAGATGTTCAGCTATCTTGTTGATAGGTCCTCTATGGAGCCAGTTATACAATGCATTATAATTAGTAGTATTATTATTGTTGTTGCTGTTACCACCACTCTTTGCTACATCTCACCTTTTTGGTGGTTTTTGTTAGGCTTTTGGGGGGGATTTTTTAAATTTTATTTTGGGGGTTTGTGTGTTTGGATGGTTTAGGTTTTGTTTTGCTCAGGGGATATACTTATTGCATTTACCTGACTCTTGGCCCAGATTTTCATTTGTAAGGAATGTCACGATTTAAGATTCTAAACTTATTCATGCTTGTTTCATTTATTTTCTCCAAGGAAACCTTTTGCATATCAATGGAAAATATGAGGGTGTTTTCCTCAAACCATTTATTAGTATAACTGTTAAAGAACACTGCCCACAGAGCACTGAGAAAGTGAATGGTACAGAAAGTTTTTGACATTCAAATGTCAGGTTGGACATTTGTGCACTGCAGGAGCAACCTGTGGGCTTTCTGCTGATCGCTCAGCTCTATTTTGCATGTACTTCATCATCATTACATTTTATTGTTTTTCATAGAAGCTCCTTTATGCATTCCCTTTCATTCTTTAATATTTTTCCAGATGAAAGTCTGCCTGAAGCATTTCATGTACTGATAGAAGTTCTTTTCTTCATTTGATTTTTTTATTTCACTTTTTCCTAAGAAAACTAGACAAAGCTGATAAGCTGGGATATGTGAGGACAACAGAGATCCAAACATCTAGAGAGAGAAATGAGACTATGGCTCAAGAAGCCAATGCAAGTTTGTACAAACACCAAGCAAAGCTGCCTGGGATGCATGGAGAGTCCCTGCAACATATAATTGCTTACTAAGCTACTTTCTCTGCTGATAGCTTGTTTACTTCTCTTGCCCACGGGGTTTTTTTAAGTGTGCCTCCAAATGTCTGCCTCAGTTTTTCCTCATGACCTGCCACCACAGAATGCTAACAAGGTGCAGGGTCTCCAAAGTGAACAGGGAGATATGTGCTCTTTCACAGTTATCAACGATTGTTTTCCTTTTTCTGTTTGACTCTAATTTTCAGCCTGTAGCAGTTGAAATAATCTGTAGGAGCTGACAATTGTACCCTGCTCCCTTAACGGGGGTAAATGGTAAGAGGAAAACATCCACTTTTGTACTACCAGGACTGAAAGGCACATTGATAAACAGGCAGCCACTGTTACTCACAGAACCCAGTTACAAATGAACTTTAAATCTCTTTGCTGTCTTACTTTTTCTAGAAGTGTTAAGGAGGTAGCACTGTGAGGGCTGGTCTATGCAGAGATTTGGGAAAAGTTATAGCCGGCTAATACCCCACTTAAAAGGTTAAATATACATGAATACATGCAGGATTGTGTGTTTCATAAGATTTAATCTTATGCTAGTTTCTGTACTCATCGATTTTTTCCTATTCTTTCTTTGAATAGCATCCATAAAGAGAAACTCTAAAGGCTCACCTTCTTCACACCCTCTTAATGCATAGGGAGAGTTGACTGTTGTAGGACCTTACATTTTTAGCTTTAAGGGAAAGCAGGACATGCAGAAGTACAATGAATGGAGAACAGAAGAATGAGATACCAGTTTAAATGGGCATTATTCAAAGTAGCTGCCTCTGGGCATAGCATCTCTCCCTCTTAGCAAGGAGCTCCCCTGTTAGTTGCTGCAGGAAGGAGTGAGCTTGGGAGAAAGAGGGCTGACACAAAGTGTTCTATTGATGGATGTGGATGTCTCCCATGGGCTCTCTGGGAGGCAGGTGAGGCCAGTGAGGGCTACTGCTGCTTCTGAAGTGGTCGAACTCTGAAGTGTTAAGAGTTTTGCCTCATCCCTTCTGTAGGCTGGTTGGCACTTCTGATAATTTTCACTTAGTAAGAGAAAATAAGAGGGAAGGAACACAAAAGATCCATTCTGAAATGTAAATGTGAAGTTTTAGTCATAAGGGAGGATTTGAGTAATCACATATTTGCATGATTTTGAAATGGCTAGGCATGATGAAGGGTCAGAGATCTTACATCCTATGGCATCCTATGGCTGCCCAATGCTGGCAAGAATGTTTTGGTTTGTTGTGGGGGTTGTTTTTTTGGATTTGGTTTTATTTTTGGGGGGCTGTTTTTGGTTTAATAGCTTGAGATTTGCCTGGGGGTGCCAAGTGTATGACTTTGGTTTATACCTCGGTAATGCAGATTGGCAATTAAAGGTACCAACGGACTTCAGTTTACCCTGAGTCTAATATATTTGAAATCTGATTTGACATTTGAATAAGGTAGATTCTTCAATCTCATGGTGCCTTCTTAATACTAGAGCATATATTGCCTCTACTGAAATCATAAAATCATAGAATTGTTTAAATCATATAATTATGCATTCCCAACCAGCTTGTAGAGTTCCCTAATCTTGTTTGGATATTGCACCAAGTTTGTAAATAGCAAACAGCATTTTTTATAGTTGGCCCTGCCCTGAATCATTCCAAATTCTGATATTTATAGGTAGGAGAGAGTTTGATGGTGTTCCAGCAACAACCAGGACACCTCCAGACATAAACCTTATTTCACAGACTGAGCCACCTGCATGTTATGTTTTTTGTGTTAACTTTGAAACCAGTTGACAATATATTTTAGGTAATATGTCATTAAACATGGTACTTTTCTGGATCAATAGCATTCCACATTTCTCGTTTTTATGTTAGGGTTGCCCCATTGATCATAAGTTTGAAGTTAAAGGTATACTAGGGCCAAATTGACTCTTGATAGTTTAAGATACTTAAAAAAAGCTTTGTAACAGCAACTAAGGATCTCCATGCAAGTTCTTCCATGCACTGCTCTTATATAGCAAAGGTGAGGCTAATATAGCAGCTTACCTCAGTGATTCACAGGTGTGGTAACTGCCCCCAGGGAACTAATGTGCAAATCAGAGCAGATTTGCTCCTCCACAATTGCCCACAGGGTCTGATTTTCCTGTGTCTTCTAGGAACGGTGCATTTTATTTGTGAAACTGAACTGGTCATGAAGTGCAGCAAGTAAATAAAAGGGTGATAGGATGCATTTTTTAACTTGTTGCATAGCTACATCCATTTCTGTGTTTTAGTGTGGTTATGAGAAGCGTTAGTCAGAAGACTCGCACTCTAGGCACAGTGCTGGCAACTGAGTTAATCGTGCCTCTGAAGAGGTGGAGCAAGCTGGAGTAGAGGTATTAAACAACCTTCAGGACCAATGTCTAGTAAAAATAAACGAGCTAAATCCACCAACATGTTCTGGCTGTTCTGCACTGCCCCAGCTATAGAACAGAGATGTATAACTAGTCTGGGTCAGATAAACACCATTTGAGATTGCTTTATATTTCTAAGGAAGCACAAGAGGAGCTGAAACACCTGACCCAGGCAGTTCCCACTTTTTTTTTTTCTTGAGTCATTATGATATTTAATTGCTAAATGTTTCCAAACGTATTGAAAAATGCATTAATATGGAGAGCAGACAAATTAAGATATCTAGATTGTTCTCTACCTTAGTGTGCTATTATTGATTATACTTTATAAAGCATGTAATTATGATTCTGAGCACAGCAGTAAAGTACACTGACAAGTTTTCAAGTACTGATCAAAAAGCATACATTAGGGTGACAACGCTATTCTTGGATTTTGAAAGAATTTGGCCATATAATTGCCTTCATCTCAATAAAGAAAAGAAAACATGACCTGCTAGATCCACAAAAGCATTTAGGAGCCAGCTCCCCGTAAAAATCAATGGGAGTGTTTAAATGGCTTTGTGGATTCAGCTGGTATGCAAATAACAGCAGTCTTTACCTCTTCTGTACTCCTTATTTACAGGTGAAGGACATTCAGGAAGTGATTGCAGCATCAAGGAGCAAGAGAAAAACATTCCTGCAGAGACATTTCTGGTATCCACTGCACTAGGGGTATAATAGCTCCTAAGTAATGTAGGGGATTTTTGGAAACAATTTATCCTGACATTCAAAAAGGAGTGTGTACTTTCTGCAGCAAAGCCTGCATCATCTGATTCCTCAGTCAGTTTAAGGGAACATACAGAAAATACACACATCAATATGTCAGGCAATGCTTTGAGGCAAAAGTAGATGTTCTGGACAACTGAAATCTTTTCTGAGGTTTTCATACTTAAGAAAGGATTGATCTTCTGTCTCTATAGTACCTCCAGCTCCCAGGATTTCAGAATGGCTCTTAGATACATGGCTATAAAGGGGATGACTAAGTCGCCTTTATTCTCCACAGATCTATGCAACTTCTCAATAACTTTATTAAAACATTATTCACATGAAAAGGAAAGGGAAAAAAAAATTTTTTACTTTCTGCATTTATCTTTTGTTTCATACATGAGAATCAGCAAACTGTGCTTACTAGGCTAGGAAAGACCTCATTAAGTCAAATATCTGCAGTTTAACCTGTTATGGAAAAGGAAGACAAAATGTATTCATAAATAATATAATCATTGTATCCAAAAAAAGGTTGTCAGCTAAACTGTCGCAAATAGCAGATTGTGAGCTCTAAGTTTAAAACTCCTGAGTAAAGTACCTGTTTCTTCCCTCCTTTGCAATACTATAAATAAAAATAATTCTGTAAACTTTCTGGAATTATACTAAAATGGGATAAAAAAATATCAGGTGAATAAAATGCACACTGTGTCAGTTCAAACAAGTGCAGTGGATGGATTAGGAATAAAAGCAGTTTTGAGCAGACTTCACCTGGATTGCAGGCACGTTCCTGCCGCTGTGTTTGTAACATGCCCTGATCTCTTCAGAAGCCCTTGCAGCTCACTGCTACTGTTCCCAGATATGAGTGCAGTATCCAGCTTTTGGCTAGACCATCAGAGCTGGAGCCAGAACAGCTTCCTACTGAGCAGACCTGAATAAAATTATCCAGAGGGCTTTGGTAAAAATTAGTGGGCTTCAGTAAAATTACTCAACAGACCTTAGTAAAAATTAATTGCATAGCCTAGCCTAAAGCACAAAGGAAAGCAGTACCAAATGAACAGCAGCTGAGTTTGGCTCACATTGGAAAGAGCTAATTTGATGCTGGTCACAAAAAAAAAAAAAGGGGAAATTTACTTTTTTACTGATTCCAACAGGAAATGAAAGTAGATCTTTTTTTTTTAAGGCTGTTTGTTGAGTCATACCCCTCTGAAATTTTCTTCTTTGTACTTCTGGGAATTATATGCAGTGCCAATGTACATTCTTGTTTAAACAACGATTTTAGATTGCTGAATCGAGGAGGAATGTGTGCCATGTCACTTGGTTTCTGTAATTCGGCATAAAGAAGCAGATGACGCTGGTTTGATCCCTGTGGAAACTTCAGCTATATTGAAGGTTCCTTGTGTTTCATAGGACTTTAATCAAAAGGTCTGTATAACTCACCATCACTAGAATAATGGTTAATTTGAGAAAGTACAGGGATACAAATAGGAAACTGAAGAAATTAAATTCAGCAAGGCTGCGTAAGACTTTAGTGGGATTATGGAAAACACAAAACCATTCAGGCAACAGGCTGGGTTGCCTAGAAATGTGGTAATTGTTTAATGCAGTTTAAAAAAAAATCATTTGTGCTCCTGGGCCTTTATTGTTAAAAGATTAGTTATCTGCTTATTTTCTACCTTCATCCTTTATCAAAGTGTAGATGAGCTGTACACGGTATAACCAACTCACATCACTCTGCAAAATAATATTGTTCTGTGCAGTAGATGCCTACATTTCCATGGAAAGAGCTTCATTTTTCAGAGAATTATAGCCTTTGGAGGAAGAAAAGACCTATTAGGTCATAAAATCTGTTCTTCTGCCAGTACAGGATTTGTTGCATCTATGTATATTCATTAGTGTTTTGTTCAAGCTGTTTTTCAAAAGAGCAAGGGGACTTCCAGTGCTGAACTAATGAAACAGAAGCACAGCTGAGTATATCTCACCAGAAGTTTGCCCCTTATACCTTCCTTGTCTGCCTTTACAAGTGTTATATTAAAAATGCATTTTTCACTTTCACAAATGCCTCTATACTAGCCAAATGCTTATTACAGCTGCATCTTAATTTAAATGAATCATTTCTTCTCTTTCAGACAAATTTTATGCCTCATATTTAGGCAGAATTGAGGTTCTTGAAATTTAGGAAAAGAAAATGATTCCTTTCTGAACTTTTCCATGTCTCTGAATATAGTAACCATGATGTAGGGGTTGACAGGTGACAATTTTGAAGAAAAAGCCATGTACTATATATCAACATGATGTAACAATTCACCTGTCTGTGTCTTATCTGAATTTCAGGCAAGTCTGCATTATGGAAATTTATCTCCACCTTTGAAAAGGCTTCAACCTATGCTCTAAATCAAATGAGAACTTGCATATCATTAAAGTCAAGCCCAAATAAGGACTTAAGGTCAAGCATGTATTAAACTGTTTTTAAATGTCTTTAATGAACCTGCTAGTTCAAGAAAAATAGCAAGATAAGTACAGTTTCTTGTTCTCATTCATAAATGCATTTCAGTATAAAAACATGCTAATTTCACCTAAATCCAAATTTCTCGGGTGAAATTCAGCTCAGCTGTGCAAATATAGAAGGACTTATTAGCAAGCATGTGATCATAAACCTTATCACACAAAATCACATAAAATTTCACACAATTTCAGAGCAGAGACAAGTCTTACTTTCTGAAAGCTGAACTCAACATCATTTTCTCTCTTCCGTAATTTTAAATGA
Organism: Myiopsitta monachus; assembly: GCA_017639245.1. NCBI lineage: Eukaryota > Metazoa > Chordata > Aves > Psittaciformes > Psittacidae > Myiopsitta > Myiopsitta monachus. The sequence goes on along the minus strand of CM029918.1, from coordinate 58,747,782 downwards.
GGCTTTGTATGAATTCCCAGAGGTGGTATGGGGATTATTTTATTACTGTTCCTACACTTTTTGTAGGTGATAAAATTAATATGATCTGACTGATTTAGTGATAACCAAAATCCCTGTGTCCACACTGGCCACTCAAATCATCTTAGCGCTTTTACAGGGAGACAGAAAAGTGCTAAGATAGTTTTCTTGGCTCCTTATTCACAAGACTAATTGCTTAGTTTTGAAAGCTAATTTGTCATGTGTTTTGGCCAGTTTGTGTCGACCAGTCCTGGTATTTTAGCACCTTTCTTAAAAAAGCATGAATAAGGACAGTCCCCTGGAAGGGGATTAAAGTAGGGACTTTTTTCTAGTGAAAAAAGACTGTAACTTGCTGACATAATTTGCCACTTGGCTTTGTCATTTAGCTTTACAACAAAAACTTTAGCAATATCAATCTGACTTCACTGAGTACAATATGAACATATTCAGTTATTGAATAATCCTTTCAATGAGGCTTGTCTGTGTCCATCTAAAATAACAAGCAGTCAAGACATTTCCTGTGTGCATGTCTATGTATAGGAGCATACCATACTTCAAGAGTCTGCACAAACTTTCGGGAAGCTATCAGAAAGGTTGCAAGGTTTATAAAGCAGCAAAGCTTCTAGATGGTATCATCTCGGTCAGTCTCACTGGTGCTGCTGTAATCAGCAAAATTCCTCAGCCTGGAACTCCTTCAATATAAACAGGAAGGTGGGACTGACAAGGTGTTTTCAAAGACTTCTGCTATGAAACACATATTCCTGGTTGTTGAAAAACCAGATGTGTCAAACTTTTCACTTCCTCCATGTCTGTATTCCCTCCGGCTTCTAGGGACAGGTTTCCAGCCAAGGTGATGAAGCCTGAAAGTGGTTGATGATTGTCTTCACAGTAGCTGGTGGATAGACACTCGGCTAAGATCTGCCTGTCACATTATTTTTATAAGTTCTGACAACAGCACAGTCAAGTTTATGAAACAGATGATTCATACTATGTATAGCTTTTTATGCATCTGAAATGTATATACATATGTATTAAAAACATGATGGGAACTGTTGTTGCAGAATACGCCTGCATAAGGAGAGACAGTAATTCTTCTTGAAGGGGAGGACCCGCAAAACTGAAGTGACACTAGCACACTGAAATGCTGAAATGCTGTTCTAATGAGATAAGCAGCCATTTAAAATTTGTGCTTCACCATATTCTCAGCTGCATAATTTTCTATGCATCTAAAAGTTTATTAGCAACATTATAAGGCTGTCTCTGGAAATAATGTGCATTTATTTGCACGTGTTTTACAATGAGAAACATGTTAAAAGGCTCCTATAGTTTGTTCTTTGGTTGAATGATGGTCATGTGTGGTTTACAATTGAATTGTAAGGCCAGGAGGACAGTCAGAAGACAAGTGACAAATACAAGAGTCTCTCTGCCAGCAGGGAAGAAGAGCTGTAATGAGCAAAACTCCCAACTTGATCTAATTTACAGCCAAGCAGAGCTTCAGGAATGTGCGGGAATTAATCTTTTTATTTATCCAGAATGAAGGAAGAGAATTAAGGGCAAGCGGAATAGCACTGAAATGGGCAGATTTGTATTCCCTCCTGAAAAACATCGCATCTAAGTGCCTGACAGCTAAAGTTCATAAGTGCAACAGCAGATTTTTAAGAAGCTGTATAGCCTTTCTGTTTGTCCTTTTTCTGACAGGGGATGGGAAAGAGAGTCTGGGTTTGACCAATAATGTGATCATTGTTGAAAATCTACAGCAGTACAAGAAATGAATGGGGAATATAGCCATAAGAAACAGGAAAATAAAAAAAAAATATAAAAAAGAAGACAAGAGTAATGAATTTTCCTGACTTAGGCCCCACCTATGAAAGTATCTAATCAGAGAGCCAAGGATTTGCAGTGTTAAGCTTTTCAGCTTGAAGAGATATGATCAGCATGCCAGCATGGTGGTTTCTGCTCACCTGGGTTTCAACTTTCCAAACAGCCATATCAGGTCTTCACTTTTCTGCTCAAGCAATTCAGTTTAAGCCTAAATAAAATGAGATATATGAATGACCCATAGAAAAAAAATCCATGTTGGGAGTCTCATAATGTCACTACTGTTCTTTGATATAAGCCAAGTCACATAGTTTGACTTAGCTTCCGCACAGACTTATTCCTATAGTTGCTGGCTTTTTGCACTTGTGTATTTTTACATTCCCTTCTCCACTAACTTCTTTCTTCTTTCATTTTGACAGCTTGCCAGTATAGTAGCCAGATCCCCTATTATATGCCAATCAATCCCTTCTTGATGAATTTGAATAATTTGTATTTTATTGTACACAGTACAGAAATACATCATGGCAAAATGTAGTACAAATAGGGCATGGGTTGTTCAAATATAAAGCCTTTATTGTCCTCTACTAGAGGAGTATTTATAACTTCAAATTAAAATAACTAATGCCCTGCTAGAGAAGCTTTTTCCATAGTATTTGAGAAGATTTTTAATATTTTTTCCAACAGAGTGCTAATAGTGTAACGTGCCGCTTTTTGTTTTAGAAACACAGATGAGACGTAAAGATGAGATGCAGAGTTATAGTACTGTGCAAATATAAATAAATACAAATAATTGCATAGTACTACAATAAGCTGCAATTATTTTTTAAAACACAGTTGTGTCTAAGGAGGTTTTTGCATACCTGGGGCCTCTGCCCACAGAAGAGCATATTTGGTCCTATTAACTAAACCCCATGACAACTGCATGCTCCACCAAGGCAGGAGCAGAGTCAGAAGCCATTTTAATTGGATGCCCACAGTGGATTTTCAAATCTACCTCTGCTTAAAGCACACACTTAAATCCAGTGAGGCTGCTCCTGTGAGATAAAGAGGGTGCTCAAGCACATCATTGAGCTGCAGACTTGACTTTGCCCTCCTTAGGGCACAGCCCCACACTATGACAGAACCGACAAGTGGTCCACAGTGTCTGAAAGTCAGAGATCGTGCCCGCTCTTTCCTTTTCTTCCTTCCACTCCTCTTCCTGTCCCTTCAGTACACATTTACCTTCTCCCTTCCATCTCACTAATTTCAGTGCTTGTCTGACCCCTAGATAAACTGTTCAGTCTACCAGCAAAAAAAATCCACATTCACTTTTTTGCCAGGCTTTTTTTGCCATTTTAGTTTAGATAACACTGGTGTTATCAGAGCTGCTCCCAGGCACGAAATTAAAAACACAGTGCTGCACCAGTTACCAAGAGGGAGAAAAATGACTGCTACTGCTGAACCCATGACACTGAGGTAGTGTGTTGTGCTCCAACAAGCACCAATGCCAACACAAAATAAGTGAGCATCCAAGAGTAAGAGGAAAGGAGAGCTTGGAGGGAAGGGGGGCCTTCACCCTCATTACAGCTGCTTTTAATTCATATCAGGTTGCATTAGCCACTGTTTACAAGTAAAGTGACTTCTGAAATTGCAACATAGTGCCACCTTTTTAAACACACTTGTGCTCATAAAGGCATTGGCTGAACTGATCTTGTTAAGTCCAATTTTAAACTCCTACAAAGGTATTTTATTGCATAATATCATTATGATGCCTAGATACTTCCCTCAAAATTCAAAAGGAATTAAAGCTCTGTAACACAGCAAAATTGTGTAGCCAATTAGAAGACATAAACTGTTTAGACAGAAATGTCTGTATGTTTAAGAATAAGAAGGACTTCACTTTTAACCAACCTTATAACACATACTGGTATGTATCCTTTACTTGTTAATCTGATTTTATTTAGTTCTAAAGAGGAGCTTTGCATACTAATTCAGATTAATCAGGTCTGACCACATGTAATTAAAAATTAGTAAGACAAAGGCAGACCCTAAATCAATTCTTAAAGAACATCTTCTTTCAACTACAAAATATTAGACTTTATGCATCAGTTGCTCTGAAAGGAAAAACAGTTATTATTGAAGAGTATGCTAACATTTTATCATTAAAAAATGAAGCACGTTTGCCTAACAAAATTAAATGATCCAGACAATAAAGCACATTTGCAGAGATCAAGAATGATAAAACGAACACTAGAGTAAAATCCAATGCAAAAAAAAAACCATTAAAGCACATTCCTGCAGTGAGCTTGTGACAAAGGACCCCTGTGCAATAGAGGTCCTATAACATTTCAGTGTTTGCATTAGATATAACCCAGGGAACTAAATATGAGCCTATAGTGGAAAAAATAATACACTTCTTTGTGAAATTCACAAACAATGCAACCTGTGCCTTAAGTTGGTTAAAGATTAGAAAAACTACTTTAATTACCTCACCTTTTTTAAAAATCTATTTTGAATTTATTTGAGATGTGTTATTCACCATTTTACTGCAGTTGGACACTGCTTATCAGAGCAAAGGATCACAATTTCGAAATATTCTTTTTTTTAATGTATTTTTTCAAAAGAGAACATTTGCTATTCTTACAAGAAAAAAATGTAAGTCTGCAAATCTCTGTGAAACAAAGAACTTTATTACAGGGACAATTAAATGATCCCGAGAAGATACGCAACTGTTCCCTTCACAACTAAGGTCACATTTGCTGTTATTTTATGTGAAAGGAGCAAAAGAAGGCTAAAGTTCAACTCTGCACCCAGCAAATGGTTCTCATTCTGCCCTCTTCAAGTCCCATTTGTGTTATTTAACATCTCTCAAAGGAGTCTTCAGCCTGCCCTAATATGTAAATAAGTATTCCCCTGCTTCCACCATCTCCATCACATGTATCAGGGCAGGAGACATGGCAGCCCTGCCAGCAGCTGTTAAAACCGTGGTAAGATTACAATCACAGTGGCAGGGGAAGCCCTCTTTCAGGGCCTGAATTTAAACCACTGTGGCCATTACGGTCCATGCAGGAGAACCTCAGGGAGTGATAAGTCTCAATGTGCTCACTTGCAACGTTGCATCCTTGGCAAATGGAGGACCTCACTGGTGGAGGGCAGGGGACACAGTGCTTGCCTCTAGCAGCTAGTGCTGACTTACCACACCTGGAATGGGTGCTGCCCTTCAACTCAGGGGGCCAACAACCCCAGAAATACAGGTAGGGAAGACTGGTGTTTACTAAATAATCTTTCCAGATGGACCTTACAGTGTAAGCTTTCTCTCATAATAGCAATTTATTGATATTAAAACTCAGAAGTGGTCACTAAAATTAGAATTCAATATACTGAATTCTGCTCTTCAGGGGGCATACAGTTTCCAAAAGTGCTGTTTATCTCTTCGGGGTCAGCATTTTATGATGAATGCTCTCTTGTCCACATCATTGTCTGCTTACAAACAGCTGCTGCAAGCGTTTGAATAACAAGGGATTTCAGAATACGACACAGTTGCATTTGCACATATATTAAATATGTGTCTTAAATTTATCTCAGGATATGTAAGACATCCTCTGGGAAAGCTGCACAATTCAACCATGCTTTCTATTTTTGGCAATAATTAAACTATACTACAAAGAGTTATTAGGCTAAATGACACCGTAAACACCGAAAGCAACATAGATAACATCGCAATATGATGTTCTTAGTCCTGTCTTATACCTGATTCTTTTTAATACTGCAAATTAAAATTAGAGTCAGTGGAAACTAAAAAAGTATGGGGTTTTATGCATGGACTAACATATTTAGTTAGGTGAGAAAATAAATACTGTTTACCTTTTTCTGTTTAAAAGTGTAAATACTTCCTGCTGCACAAATTTGTAAAGTAAAATTGCTAAGTACTTATATATCTCTCATGCTTATCTTTTAAATCAACAGTGATAAAGCCAGAATTTTGAAAGTAATAGAGCATATAATAGGAAATTCCCCTTGTCATTTGCATTAAAACATTACAGTGAAGTACAAAATACAAAAAATAAACTATGATTCTGACAATAGTCATTTGGAAGATAAACTTATCATAGGTTATATATCTTCTTTCAAATAATGCATCACACGTCTTCCTGAACCACTGCAGTTCCTTCTCAAGGTGTTGTAAAAACTGAGCAACCTGAAGCATATTTATACAGATTAAGTGGTTTCTAATACTCCAAAGAGCACTTAATCTGCATGAATGCACTTTGTGTTGCTGTGTGCCCCTAAAGCCTGAAAAAGGAGCCTAGGTGATTCTGAAAGTCTGCAGCACATTTGTATTTTGATAAGTTAAACAAAGGCAGAAATGGAAGGAATATGTTAATTGGCCCTGGCAAGCAAGACAAGCAACTGGCAATCAGATGCTTTCCAGCCTGAGCTCCTTATTCTCCAGCCATATCCTTTAAACATCTCTAATTATACAAATAATGCAAGTTGTTATGCTAATATGGAGTCAAAACCAATAGAATGCTGGAAATGATTTATCCTTGATAAATGTTCCATAATCACCATGACTAATGTTTATTAAAATGCTGCCCTAGAAACTGAAGCAAAGGCCAGCTGTTTTACCTTAAGGGTTCTGCTATGGCATTTTTCAAATATTCTGTGTTAATTGCTTTTTCGTCTAAATGAGAGAACAACAGCAATACACTCAGCAAAGGAACCTTTAGATTCTGCCACCTTCTTGCAGCAGAGCCAAGAGCTGTTTACAGGTAGCCAATATATCTATACGGTATGCTAAAAGTTAAATGCACAATAGGAAAAGAGAATTTAAAAATAAAAAATAAAAATAGGTGATGTTTATATGAGTTCCACACTTTTTTTGCTTATATGAAATGAAGAAACTTGGTGATAGATAAGTTTTGAAGGGACTGTGGTATATATGAAAATTGTTTCTCATGTAATTTATACGGTTATGGAGAAAACCTTTGAAAGACTGTCAGAATACAGCAAGGCGTACTGTTTAAGTTTCATACAAAATACATACAAAGCATCAGCACCTTTTTGTTGTTGTTGTTTTACTCTATGCAAAGTAAGAATGTGTGGGATCTTGTAGAACATGTAACAAATATTCAGTACAAACTACTTTTCCAGCAACTGGTCCCAGAGCTGTATAAATATCTGCAGTAAGCAGTGCCCAAGGCTTTAGGAGTATGTGAAATGAAAAGGATACAGCTGTTAGCTGGTATGTAGCACAGGAGGCAAACTGCTGAGTGAATTGGCAAGGGAGAACAGAAGATGATAATGAAGACAACACTAAAGTCACTAGAAGAGATGGAAGGTAACATTTGCCAGTCTTCAGTTCAGCATGGTTCACAGCACTGGATCATTTGGAATCATTCATCAGCTCCTAAGGCATAAAGGTACTTTCTTCACAGAGTACTTGTCCCAGATATCTTCTACTGATGCCTGTTCTGAGGGACAGAAACAGTTTTCCAAGCTAATAAACAATTCACGAAGATCTTGCCACAGAAGAGCAAAGAACATTTGGGGTTCACAAAGGACTACTGAAATAGCTGTAGGGAGCAAAAAGAAGTGAAAGAAAAATGATGAATGGCTCAGATTTGCAATTTTTTTTCTTGTTTATGTTTTTTGTAAGTTTATTTATTTTAATCCTAAAGTAGCATTCTAAGATGGCCCCAACCTCAGGGCAAAAGTCAGGTCTGTCATAATATCTTTGAAAGGGAAAGCTACAAGTCAAGAAAAATACAGTCATGTAAATGGATGATTCAACTCAAATGGTTAGGATAAAATACAAAATTATTTCCACAAATACATTTGTGTGGGATGTGTACTAATTTCAGCTGTTCAGACACCCCTGTGTTGAACTGGTCCTTTGTATAGATAGGAACAGGAGGTTTTCTACCTTGCCAGCTTAAAATGTTACAGGTAATAAAATCAGTGTAATGTGCAAATGGCACATACCAAACTGCTTCTTCCTCACATTTGTCACTTTACTGAAGCCATAAAACCTAGGTATGTAATGGAGGGAATCGGGTTTTTTTTAAATAGTTGGGTGAAAGTGTGGTTATTTTGGTGATGAAGCTCAGTAGGTTTATAGGTGTAGCAGAACAGACAGATCTTCCACCCTTTTTGGGTGCTCAGGAGTTGAATTCTGGTATCCATCTCAGAGGTACAAAAGAGTTTTCCCTCCCATCATTAATCCTCTCTTACTATTATTGCTTGGAGGTTTTAATATACCTCTGAGGTGTCTCAGAAACAGAAGTCTGCAGGACAGCCAGTACCCATAACACTGCACTTGATTTGAATGCTGTAGGATAGTTTTTGCCACACATTGTTCCCAAGAGAAATTAGAACATATGGTGAGCATTTTACCATCTCTGTCTAACAGGTGTGGATAACCCAGCAGGAATGGACTAATGGGATTTTTGTTACTCAGTTGTTTTGCCTGCTGTGAGAGGGCACCCTCCCTCACTGCCAGTCTTCACCCCTCCATGCTCCAACCAGCTGAAGTGCAAAGTGCAGCATGTTGCCTGAAGCTTCTCCATATCTGATATGCAACTGCTCGGTTACTTTTTGAAGTGATGTTTTCAAGCAACTTTTTTCAACTTCCCTGTTATTGCTGTTGTTTCTGTGTCTACAAAACATACCATGATACTGACACAGCTTGGGCAGGACCATCGCTTCAGGTTCTCTAGTGATTCCCACCTCTCCAAGCTCTGTGCCTGCCTCCCTGCTCTCCAGGGGTGTAAACACCATGATTCTCCTTCCAGCTGGCTGTCAGGTCCAAGGCATACTTTTGACCTTTCCCTTTGGGAGCTTGAGATCAGCAGTGGAATCAGGGACCAGAAGGTTCTTTTATATCAACAAGGGGATTCCATTGTCATTGCTCTTTTTGTGCATATCTCTCTCTTACCACTGGGAAGAAATCAAAGCACAAAAGATGTTCAAAACAACAAGACTTACAACCTTTTTCAAGTTCACCAGCATTTTTATATCACCCTTTTGTAGATCCAGATTTCCTCTAATTCCCCCTTTCTCCTCCTTCTACCTTGTCTTTCTGGCTGAAGTTCTTGCCAAGCTAATGAATCCAAAGCAACACAATAATCCAACCAAGACAAAGTAGTCATAAATTATTACAGGCAGCTCCAAATCCAATCTGCTGTTGTCTTGGTGACCGACTGGAAAGCACCAATAGTTTTTTGTTTCTTCTCAGGCTGCAAGATGTCATCCACATTCATCTGTCTTCCCTCCCCTGCTTCCCCACCCTTCCTTTTCTAGCCCTGGATGTTACACACTGTCTCATCTTGTTTTTTAATGAGATAGCTTTGGAGTCAAGCAATCCTTGAACTTTCAGTGCTATCTGCTACTGTGTCTTTTTCTTCATAATTTTGTGATTTTTAGCAAAACCTCAGAAGCACTGGGCTTTTAGTCCTGTGAAAAGCCCCCTTCTCCCTGCAGTTCCTGCATTTCCTTTTTATACGCTGTCATGCAGCCCTGCCTGATGTGTTAACTCAGTCCAGGAGCCACTATGCCACTTGTCATCCCATTGCTTTGTGTTCCTTTGACTCCTTTCTGTTCTGTTTTGACTCCTTTCTGATACTTCTAACAGCTGATCTCTGACTTAGAGAAAGCAAATAATGGAGCTGACCTCATCCCAGAAAAGAAAGCAGTCTTTTACCTGGACATATGGTAGCAAAGGGGCTCAGGGCACTATTTCCCCTTGCCACTGCTTCTTTGCTCTCTTTTTTTATTGCCACACATGCTCTGCATAGAAGAAAACTTCTAATACTTTTTTTTTAATCCAAATTTGATATTTTTGTGTGCTTCATTCTCTGTTTTCTAAGTATTTTTTTTTATTTTTATGCTTTCATATTGTCTGGAGAACACACACGTGTAAGGTGGTTTATACCTTCTTCAGTTAAATGAGCAGTAATGGACACTAATATATTGTACACGTACTTAAACCAAGCAAATATTCTATTTTTCATCAAGTATATAGAAAGTTGCCTAGACAAACCACATATCATGCATGGAAAACTGCAAATACAGAATGTGCGTATATTTGATGCCACAATATGTTAGAATAAGGAGTTTACAAAAGCAGAGATATGTAATTCCTATCAACCTAGCTAGATGCCTTTGTTTTCTTCTCAAGTTTCCTCTTTAAAAGTTAAAAGCATTGTACAAGAGTATTAGCACATGCTATGTTTAGGAATTAGCTGCAGTTCTGCTGTTATATTCCTGTAAGGCAGCATTTTGAAAATTTGGCACTCAGAAGGCACGATGTAGAGATGTTCTTAATAAAAGCGAGTCAGGGAAGAGATGTTCAGTTCAAAATGGGTTATTGCAGGAGGACCTCAGGACCATGTGTTAGAACTAAAAAAAAAAAAAACAACCCTCTGGTGTTCCTATTACCAACCACAGATTATAACACAGGCATCTTATTTTCACCCACAATTATACAGGTTTCTCTTTCATTTCCTAAACAGGAACATGGGATTAAATTTCTTAAATGCTTACATTAGGGACTTTTAATTTCCAATTCTCATAAATAACTGCACTATTAAAGATGACATCATGATTACTCACCTTAAACAAAGAGAAATTTTAAAGATGGCTGCAGTTCAATTAGGCAGAGTAAATACATGTAATAAAGCTATATGAGGAACAAATTCCTCTTTAAAAATCTTCTGAAAAATGTGCTTGCCTGAACACGTATCAAATTTACATCTGAGTTCAGAGAAAGACCCAAGAAAATTATTCCTGTCATTTTCTTGGCAGCCATCAACAGGGTAATGCTGTCAAATATGGTATAAATTTCGTCTTAACACATTGTACATCCCACTTATCTCACCTCACCGACAGCCACACAAAAGGGAAGAGGTGGAGGCTAGTGGCAGCTTGGAGACCAGACAGAACCAACAGGTGAGACCCTTAAACACCCAAATGCATTGAGTGTGTCAGAGACCACATCCAAACAGACCAAAACAAAGGAGTAATCCCCACTAAGAAGAAACAAAGGTGGAAGAGGACTCCTTCAGCTGATACAATGAACCAAGGAAACACAGAATAGAGAAATAATTCTGTGTCCTTGGTGACTGTAGCATAAAACATATCTGTGAGCAGAGGATCTAAAAAGAGGCTGGCAAAAAAAGACAAGGGAAGAAAAGCCAAGGCGTAGAATCCAAAGAAAAAAAGGAAATGTGGAAAGAGCTAGGTGGAGAATCAGGAAGACATTTGCTGTTATGATGGCAACTGCTACTGGCACCCTCTGGCAGTAGCTGTTCACTCAGCAGCAGTGAGGTTTAGCATGGTTTTGGGAGTCTCCACTTTTGTTTTCCTACTGCTAATTTTTCCCTACCACACCCTCACTTCTGGCACTGCTGTGTCTTGCAACCTGGGTAGAGGATTTGCTCTAACTTGAAAAATAAACCAGCATAAATAAAAGAGAAAAGAAGGGCTGTTGTGGAAGAAAATTCATGAAAGGGTGAGGATTGCAAAGATGACATTGTCATTAGAAAGTGGATTTTGCCATTCTGTCCTCTACGCCTTCACAGTAACACCCCCCTCCAATGCTGATGCACTCCACTCTAACCCCTTGCAAAGCCAAAATAGGTGAATGCAATCACACGACCTGCCTCTCCTGCCTGCCCAGGTCCCACATTCCCTCAGACAAAGGCAGGCTGGGCTCCTCAGAGAGCCCGGGGAGGCAGGCATCCATTGCTTGGGCATCTAAGAGTGTCTCTGATGGTTGCTTCTTCTCAGTCAGAAATCTGATTCAAAAGGACAAGCTAGGAAGATTGGTGGAGTAGTCTGGCTTTCCCTTCTGTGCAGCAGCACTACTTCAAAAGAGGAGATGAAAGGTAGCCTTATTGCTCTATCCACCCTCACCAGGGCCACCTAACCAAGGGTTTGGTTGTTAATATTCTCTTGAGAAAGTGGAATGCTTAAAAACACATTTTAGAGATTAAATGGCCTCAATCACATTTTGGGACGTGCCCTGTACAGCTGATATGGATTGGTGTACAGCAAGAGCACTTCCACACGCAGCAACTCTTCCTCGTTTTGGGATTGCAAGTGGGCAAGGTGCCATAAGCAAATGCAAAAAGCCAAAAGGTAAGCAGAGTTTTTCCAGAGAACTACCATGTGTGGAAGACCATAAAAGCCACAAAAGCCATCACATCACTTACTGCACATCACACCTAGAGGTGGGCTGTGTTACCCACTAGCATGTCAGCATTGCAAAGTCCACCAAAGTCTAATTTTAGGCATCTTCATTCATATCTGGCCTCAGCTCTCAGTTGTATCTACATATGGCTTTAAGTTTCTTAGGAAACCCAGGATTAATCCAGTCTTTCTGAGAGGTGCTCAGATGATCTCTGTAGATGTCCACTTTGTATCATGAAAGCTGCCCTGGTCCTTAGCCTGATTTATGTCTGGGTGCAATACGACAAGCTTTCTGTAGGTCACACTTCCAGATAGCCCGTCAGGGCAAGCATGGGTGGTAATGTAGAAGTGCAATGCTGTCGAACACGTGAATTTTGTCTGTGAATTTAACAGTGAAAGATTTTCTCCTTGTATTAAGAGCTCTTGCTATGCACTGATTAGTTCAGATATGTGCACACATCCATATTTATGTGCACGTGTGTATGCAAATATATATATTTATACATATTTTATATTACATTAATTTCTTATGTATAATCTCTTTTCTAAAGCGATAGTTGCACAGAAAACCATAGCAAGTTTGTTGGATAAGTACTAGACCTGTCAGTGGACACAAAACATTTCTTTTTACTACATAGAGCATTTATCTCATGTTACTATAGGTTTGAATCACACATGAGAGCTCACATCTACCTGTCTGAACACATCCTAACTGCAAATGATTTACTATTACTTAGGGAAAGGATCACTCATTTTTTGTTGTGCCCCCACCTTACTTGCAAGTTAATGCACAAAGCAGACCTTAGGCAGCCTTAATTTAGTTTGCACTCTTAGTTCCCAAATCCCTCATCTGTACACTGCCATTCAGCACAGCAGGGGTGTCAGGTTCCCAGACCAGAACAACTCTAGTCCCTCTAATTATTGAGTGAACTTTTGTCTATGGCTTTCACTGAGGTAATGGAGTCCGCAGGGAGCAATGATTTAGTATAATGAAGGTCATTCTCATCAAGATATTTATTTCTTTAAATTAATAAGAAGGCAGAAAAACACCTATCCTGAGCTGTAAAAATACTTTATTGTTGTAAAAGCTACAACCAGAAGATAAAACTGTATCACATGAAGAAACAGTAAGAACTTCTGAAACAGAAAATGAAGAAAAATGCATCACCTGCACTGCATGTTACTCATTAGACTCTCCAAAGTCTCATTTTACCACTAGTATATCCCTGCTGAGGTGATAGGCATGCAGCATGTGGTGTGGGATAGCTGCTTAGACTTTCTCTGTTTCCCCAGGTACAAGGACAGATAAGCAGTCAGAGAAGTCAGGAAGACAAATACAGGATAAAGAGAAAACCTTTGTTTGTGAATCATGTTCACTCTAGCTTAGTCAGGTGGGGTGGCTAAACCAAATACATAAAATGCGGTTGCATTTACTGTCTAGACAAAGTTAAGCTAGCTGAAAAGGTAGATTCGTTCTTTGTTTAAAGAATCTTGTAGGAGATTCTTTAAACAAAGGAGGAAGTCTCCACTTTACCCGCAGAGCAGAATGCACATGTGGAGTAAGCAGCATAACTGAGACCTCCATGCTATGGGAGGCCTCTACAGTCGTAAACTCAAAGCTATGGACTGTCAATCACAAAATCTAACAGCAATACGTGGATAGGCAATGAGATTGTTTTTTAAACACTGGAACAGAAATCATAGAGAATGTTATGTTTCAAAAAGCTAAGATCTAGAAGCAGGTCCATGATTAGTGGTGTTATGGATAGGTTCAACTTTAACCTTCAAAAACCTTCAAAACTAGCAGAACACAGTGCCGACTAGAGCTGCAAATCCAAGCACTGTTTGCAGGACTAGTGTTTGTGGGACTAGTGCCATTGATGCCAAGGTGACTTTTATTTTAAGTCAATATGCTTTAGCAGACTGCTCTAATGCAAACAAACAAACAAGCCAACCTATCAACCACTAATAAGCTCTGCAAGTAAAATGTCGCTCCAAGAAAATAAAAATTGTATTTGTGAATGAATTTTTCTTTAATATTAAAGACATAATGTGCCTCTAAGGTCCACTATGAGCAGGGCTCGTGGCCATAAAGTTGGTCCCGTTTTGTTTTGGTTATTAAAGGCTCTATATAATTATTCTTTCATTTTACCCAGAGTAAGTGAGGACAAAAAAAAACCTTTGTGTTTTCTAAGTTATTATAAAACAGACAAGGAATACATGATTCATAATTTCTTTAAACTCCTGGAGGCTCCTAATTAAAGTACATGCTCCTCACTGAAGGATTCACAGTAGCACTGAAGACCACCTTTCTTCCAGAGAGGGTATCTCGTGGTATTTTCCTACCCCTGCATCTTTGATTAAAACAGATGTTTGAGAATGCTGAATTTCCAACTTTCACTCTAGTAGCCCAATATCATGCTTCCAAACCTTACAATGGTTTTCACATTCTGTCCTTTTTTTTAGTGTTTCTGTCAAGGAGGTTTGAAGCTGCTGTTGGTTTGCTTTGTTTTTTTAAACCGCCTGCTTGCTTGATTTCTAACCACAATCGTACTGACATGCTTTCTGGACAAGCTGACCTTCATGCCTAGATGATTTGTTAACTGTATCCTATTCTGATCCTCCAGACAACCCATCCTGTGTATGCAAGCTGGGAATGTTTTCCTAAGATGTGCCTCCTAGCCCCTTCCTTATGGACAGACTCTCCTGCTCAACATGAGCATATCCAAGATTTTCTTAAAAAAAAAAAAAGCACACTTTCAAATTAATTTTTCTGCCTGGGATTTTGAGATAATTCTTGTCCTCTGTTCTCAGAAAGTTCTGAAGATTTCTTGTTTTACAGCTATAAATATAGGTGGATTTTTTTTTCTTTTTTAATGAAGCTTGGCTGTTTTGTTTCCTTCTAGTGTCTCCATTAACTATTTAGGATTTTCCTTTGTAGTCTTTTTGAAATGTGACAAGTGTTTTTCTATCTTCACACTTCAGAACTTCAGAAGTAAAATTTCAGTACTCTATTTTGCCACATATCTGTCACTCATAATATGTAATGTAGTTGAAATGAAAATAAATGCCAGAGTCTTGAAAAACTCTGCACACCTTCCAGTCCTACTAATTTCAAGGGAGCTGTAGCCTATTAACAGGCAAGTCTAAAGCCTCACTTGCCCGTTCTGACTACTTTTGTTCATTCAGTCTTTTGCTCCTTTTGAAAAACACATAGCAAATGCCACCACTAGTGCTTGGCAAAATTGTCCCCCACAGTCAGTACGCCGACTGACATCTACTTCAGGTAAAGCAAATGGACTTAAAACTGTCTCTTTGCATTTATCTAGCAAAATCCTATTTATAATGTCCTTAAACTTCAATTACTACTTCCAGAAGTCTTTATGTAAAGGGAGTACTTTAGTAAGGTTTGTGAAACGAACAACTGAATTATTATTTCTACATGTCCAAACCACTCTTCAGTAGCCACGTCAAAGTAATGAAGCAAAATCTTTAAATTAATTTTAAACCCAAACTATTCTATTGGCATTGAAACACTGATTTTTTTTTTTATTTTTTAATTTTTTTTTTAATTTCGTATAGCTCTTGCTTCTACTGCATTTTAAGGCACATGACAAAGTCTTTAGATGCCTTAAATGCACATTTATGGTAGTTTTGAAAAAGGCTGACACATTGTACTAACTGAAGTTCTGGTAATTTAAATATATAGCATTAAAAAGGAAATTCACATCTTTTATGTTCTCCTTTTCTGTGCTATCCACACTTTATATTAAATAGTTCCACAGTCTACAAAAGACATGCACATCAAAAACAACCAACTCAGTGAAGAGTTTTATTGGCCACAGTATCTTTATAGATTTGGACAAAAAAGTACTTATTGATATAACAATTCTGCAGTGGAAAATATCAAACTTGTAGCTATCTAGTTTTTCAGGAGCAATGATGGGAGCTTTAAAGTCAAGGTAATATAAGCAACTGTAGTCCTTTGACCAAGCTTTGAACCTATATGTGTGTTGTGTTCTTCCACCTTGGCTACTACCAGTGGAATAAGATAAAAGAAGATCCTTTCAAATAAAAATAAATGAATGCTTGTAAAGTGTATCGTTGGAGTCAAACACTTAGTAAAACCTTCTGACCTTCAGTCCTGCCGAATTCAAAACACAAAGCAGCTTTGAAATGCTGCAAATTGGGCCCAGCTGACATTTAAATATCAATTCTGAATGTGTCCACACCCAAATATTGATGCATCAGAAGTGGGACTATTGATTTTTTTTCAACAACACGTTTCAGCCATCTACTTTCCTTCGCCTAGTTGTACTTCTGTCAGTGCTTACAATGAAACAACTGTAGTTGGGGGTTCACATACAATGAAATGTCTCATTTAAAATAAAAAATGTATCAAAGAACTGTGTTTGCCTGAAACCAGTGCCCAGACCTTGCATGTACCACTGTATTGTTAGCTCTGCTCACCCAGGCCCTGCTAATATGAATGCTCTATAAAACAGATGCTGCCTGCGGAACCACTGCATGGAGGACCCTTGCTCTGAAGGACAGCTAGGATCCAAACTGTAAAATACTGGGATCCTGTGATTCCTGCTTTTGTGTTTTCACGCTCCTTGGAGTAATACCAACACGCAGCCTAGCCAGGGCTTTTGCCCACAGAACGCCCTAAGCCATTGTCTTGGAGAGGCTGCTCTTCCTCACCTCTCTGCCAAGTCAAGCACAATACCTTAAAGCGCCTCTGCTCACACTCACTCACAGTCATTTGGGAAAGGAAAACTCTTCTGGACAGATACATCTATGAGTTTAATCAAAATGTCCTTCTTGGCCTCACTCAGGAGTTTGATACCTCCTCTTTCTCTTCAATTCTTGGTACCTCTGCTCCCTGTGGCAAAGGGTTTCAATGCTGAGGGCAGACACTGCCAGAAGCAAGTTAAGGTTTCAACTTGAATGACCTTTGAATTAGACGAAAGCTTAGGCCCAAGTCAAGTACAAATTCAGGGACAGCTGCATTTTTCTCTCATTCCCTCCTAGCGCATAATTCTTTCTACAGATATTTTGCATTCTAAGTGGATCACTGGAAAGGAAAGCTGAAAAGCAAGAGGGAGATAAGATAAGGACCTTATATTGTAGGTCTGAAGATGAGAACAAAAGCAGGTACGCATTGAAGGAGGATCTGTGCACCATACCACAGGTACTATTATTATGATGGCAGTACCAGCAGGTGGGGAGCTGCAAGGGAGCATTCATTTGGCCAGGCACTTCTGAAATGAGTTTTGTTTGTCAGTGCTTTATTAACCCTTATTTTGTCTCGGTTTTTTGAGGAAGGAGTTATAATTTACTCTGGCTTCCTTAACTCTGAATGCTGGCAACCTGGCTGGCCATATGGCACTCAAGAACTGCTTGGCTCCTATTGTGTCCCACCACTTTGCATTCAGATATATCCAGGTGTTCTGAAAAGAGAGAGGCAGATCATTGTCACCATTGTCCCCATTTTATGAATAAGGAAACTGAGACAGAGATCACAGGGTTTGTTTGGTCCTTCTTGAGAAGCAGATTCAAGAATAGAGCATCTGGCCCCTTGGCACACTTCTCACTGGAACAGCACATTGCCTGGGATGGCAGGATGAATGGTACAGGTGTAGGGGAGCCAAAGGTAGGCACAAGCTCTTCAATTTCAATGATTATCAGGTTTTAAGTGCATCCTCCACTTTGCATTTGAAAAACTAACTGATTGTGCTATTATATTTCTCCTCACTTCCAGATGCAGCCAGATGCACTTCTGCTCACATCAGAGAGCAAGGGGCACAGTTTCCCCAAATCCTAAATATAGGTAATTATCACATAAAACTACACTGACTGATTTAAATAAAAAAAAACCAACCAAACAAATGTCTCTAATTAAAACATGCAAAACAAAGTGGACAGAAACTTTCAGTGAAATGAAATTAGGTTAAAAAAAAAAACAAACTAAAACAAAAAAAGAAAAAATGAAGCTTATTTTTAAATCTTTGAGACCTTGATGTAAAGAGATGTTTGAAGCTAATGAAGAGCCTGATGAGAAGGCTCCACTGCCTGATGTCCATCTCCATTTGTCCTAAGCCACCTCATCTGAGAAATGATTCAAAGAATAAACACGTTCATAGCTTTTGCTGTTATGGCCCAATCATATTTAGTCAAAGAAATTGGGTCAGTGTACTTTTTATTTTCTTTCCATTCTACTAACTCAACAGGATGCTGGCCGAATTCCAAGCATGCTGTGCCCCATTCCTGATTTCATAGACACTGAAAAAAATAACATCAATGACAAAATGGACTGTGGATGGCTCAGCTGACACAGCCACAGGCAGGAAATGGCTGGTTGTTGCAGCATATTATCCACAAAGCTATCCAGACTGCAGGTTTTGTTATTTTACATCTCACCCTGCCAACCATGTCTACTGGTTGCTGCAATCAGAGCTGCTGTTGCTGCTGCAGGGTAGAAAGAAAAAAATGAAATAACAAAGATGGAACAGCACAAACAGTGGCTGGTGCTGTGAATATGCACAGTGGAGCAGTGTAGGTATAACCTGTTCCTAGCCTAATTAATCAGTCTCAGATACTCATTCCATTGTATTTCGTGAGAAGTCTAGGCCATGTTTATTAAAACTGGTCATTTGGAGATGTGAATGCTTTCTGAGATAAAATAGCATGTGAAAGAGACACTCTGCAGTGCCTTTGTGGTGTACAGGGGGAGAGGTGAAAAGGATACAGTTATATGCATGCGCACATATATGTGTATATATATGCATGTATATATATAAATATATATATATCGTATGTGTATATATATGTATGCATGCACATGATGTATGTATATTCATATGTATAGGACTAAAGGCTCCTGAAATCTAAAAGCATTTTCCAAACACTTTTGGGAGCTGTCTTCTCTCCTTAGTCATCTTAATATGATTAAATACCTAAGCAGTCTCACTATAGAGAAGGAAGCTTTGGACACCTACTCCTGTCATAATAATATACATAGAGGGTGTTTGAAAAAAAATCCAACTAATTAGATTCACCGTATCACTCCCAAATAAAAGCAAATGTGCTCTTTCATTTCTAACCCCTTAGAACAATTTGTCTGTGAAGGAGATAGTTTTTAAAAAAACCTTTCCTCATTCCTGAATTGTTGCAATTTGGGGTTTGGGTTTTTTGTTGTTTTTTTGTTTGTTTTTTTTTTTTGCTGATGGATTTTTGTTTGCTTGGTTTGGTTTTGTTTTTCTTTGGGGGGCTGTGCCAGTCTGAACAATGAGGACAGGGAAGCTGACAGTCTTAGGGGTGTGTGTGTATGTTTGTGTATTTATGTATGTAAGGGAGAGGGAGATAAAAACAATGGGAAGATTTTAAACAGCTTGGTAATTCAATTGAGAAAGGCTCAAAGAAGATAGGGTGCTGCCCCACAGACTCCACATATTCAGATTGCCACAGCAGCCTTACATTTAATCCATGAAGGGAGCACCCAGTGGGGCTGGGACAACAGTGATACTCAATTTATGCACAATGCTAAACACCAAGACACAAGTTGTAACTTTCTGTGTAAGCACAATGTTTCTAGCCACTGCTTGCTGAATTAGTTGAATGACTAATTTGACCTCAGTAAGTGTGAAGCTACCTCATCTTTCAGTGAAGTAGCAAACGATCAAGAGATTTTTCTAGCACTCCTATCAAACAGTAAGTAACACCATTATTCTAGTAAAATTAAGGTGCTGACAAATCCCTAAGTAAACCATCGACACAGCTGGGAATAAAAGTTGGACTCCCCAGTTCTCAGGCTTAAACATTAATGAGTAGAATACTCACCTTTTAGTCAGTGGGGAAAGATAGCTGAATTACCATGGGGGAGCTGGGAATGCCACAATTATTCTGTGTATAGTTCTGGTGTCCTCAACATAAACAGGACATGGAACTGTTGGAACATGTCCAGAGGAGGGCCACAAGGATGATCAGGGCACTGGAGCACCTCCCGTATGAAGATAGGCTGAGAAAGTTGGGGCTGTTCAGCCTGGAGAAGAGAAGGCTGTGTGGAGACCTCATAGCAGCCTTCCAGTATCTGAAGGGGGCCTATAGGGATGCTGGGGAGGGACTCTTCATGAGGGACTGTAGTGATAGATCAAGGGATAATGGGTTTAAACTTAAACAGGGGAAGCTTAGATTGGGTATGAGGAAGAAATTCTTTACTGTGAGGGTGGTGAGGCACTGGAATGGGTTGCCCAGGGAAGTTGTGAATGCTCCATCGCTGGCGGTGTTCAAGGCCGGGTGGACAGAGCCTTGGATGGCATGGTTTAGTGGGTGGTGTCCCTGCCCCATGGCAGAGGGTTTGGAACTGGATGATCTTGAGGTCCTTTCTAACCCTAACTATTCTATGATTCTATGATAATCCTACAGTTATAAACCACTGGTTTTACTAAGGGTGTAAGACAAATCTTATTGCAGTAGACACAATCTGCCAAAACCAAGCCATGATGAAATAAGGAAACCAAACACACATGGATCATTGTTAATGAGCTAAGATTGTTAATAGTCTATTTGCATTTATAGACTGATGTCAGATTGAAATTCATGTTCTCAGAAAGATTGTTATGGACCATCTCGCAATCATTAACAGAGACACACCTCCAGTTCCCCACAAGAGAAGCATTATTGTATCAGGTAAAATCAAGTAAAACATGGTTGCAGGCTATAACCTATGAATTCTCCCAGGTAATCATAGAATCATAGAATAGTTAGGGTTGGAAAGGACCCTAAGATCATCTAGTTCCAACCCCCCTGCCTGTCTTCATACGGAAGGTGCCCTAGTTCCCTGATCATCCTCATGGCCTTCCTCTGGATGTGTTCCAACACTTCCATGTCTTTTTTTATGTTGAGGACACCAGAACTGCACACAACACTCCAAGTGAGGTCTCACAAGAGCACAGTAGAGGGGCAGGATCACCTCCCTCAACCTGCTGGTCACGCTCCTTTTGATGCAGCCCAGGATACGGTTGATTTCTGGGCTGCAAGCACACACTGAAGCCAGCTCATGTTCAGTTTCTCATTGACCAACACCCCCAAGTCCTTCTCTACAGGGCTGCTCTGAAGCTCTTCTCTGCCCAACCTGTAGCTGTGCCCGGGATTGCTCCCACCCAGCTGTAGGACCTTGCACTTGGCATGCTTAAACTTCATGGCACCTGCCCACCTCACAAGCATGTCAACATCCCTCTGGATGGCATTCTTCCCCTCCAATGTATCAACCGAACCACACAACTTGGTGTCATCAGCAAACTTGCTGAGGGCAAACTCAATCCCACTGTCCATGTCACCGACAAAGATGTTGAACAAGGCCGGTCCCAACACCGATCCCTGAGGGACACCACTCGTTATTGGTCTCCAGCTGTATATTGAACCATTGACCACAACTCTTTGTGTGCGGCCATCCAGCCAGTTCTTTATCCAGCGAGTGGTCCATCTATCATATTGATGCCTCTCCAATTTAGAGACAAGGATGTACAAGAAAACAGAAAATCATTTTGGGATTTATGATCCTGATTCCTGTTTACTCTTTCCTCATAGAGGAAATGAATATTCTGCGTGACTAAAAGTATCAGGACGTGTCTCCATAATGCACTGAGGTCAGGATGTTTTTGGCAGAATTTGGAATACAACTCTAATCCCCTGAGTTCTGGAGCTCTCTCATCAGTGAAGAATTGCAATCAGGGCCTTGTAGCAGTAATCAAACAGAAGTGATTGTCATGAGGAAAGAGCACATTGAAAAGTAAGAGAAAATTGGATAGGACTTAGGACAAGTAAGAGATAAAGAGGTGTTGTTGAAAAAAAACCCTAGCAAGAATTCCTGATCTATTTATGACAATTTGATTAAGAAGGTGAGAAGTAACTATCAAAGCAGAGAGATGATAGCTAACAACTGATTATGGGAGGGTAAGCATTGGCAGCACATGACTCTGCAGTGGAGTACACTTGGTGGAACTTTGTTCTATTCTTAAAAAGCAGGGTTTTTTTTTTTATTAATTTTATTTTTTTACTTCTTTTCCTGTTGGACCTGTCAAAAGAGTCCTTATAAAAGCACTGACATCTGGAAGCAAACCCAGGCACTGAAGAAACAGGCTTAGTGCTTTTTAGCTCAGCACCTTCAGCATGAAGGTCGCAGCCCACAGCATCACCCAAGTAGAGAAGGTGAAACACAAGGTCCGGACTGATTCAGTCACCTAGCTCAGAGCTTACATGCAGCTGAACTGTCATTCACCCCTTATCAGTGTTTGCTCCAGAATTCCAATGTTGAGGTCAATTAAAGGGCAGTGTGGGAAGTTAACACTCACTGACTCAAGGGCTGCACAATGGCTGACTTTTGAATTAATCAAGGTCTGAGGTTTTTCTGAGTTTTTGAGTTACCAGCTGGTTTAGCTTGATGCAGACAGCAACTCTTAAAAAAGAAAAGAAGTGGCTGGTAAGCCTGCCTACGCTAGGCAGTTTACAAGGCATTTCACTTGGGTTCTGCATCAGCATCACAACAGAGCTTTCCCCACTCACTAAACCAAGTGTCGTGGGACTGCATCCAGGAGAAACAAAGCTGCTTAAGTCAGGAAGCCATGAGTAAAAATTCAAGTTGCAAATTAACTGAGTGCCTAATATTACATGCTGAAATGAGTTATCTGTAAAGAAATCAGAATGGCCCTTCACAAATGTGACCTGAATTTTATTTCTTAGCTTCAATATGCCGTAAACCACTTCCCTTCCAAATGGAGTACATACTTAAATAATCATACTTCATTTTGTATTTTCACAAAATCAAAAAGGAATTACTAAGGTTCAACATGTTCAAAAGAAGCGACTCTTCACAGTCTGTCAATTACAGCTATAACAAGGAACTTCCAAAAATAGTTATTCAGAGGTGACTGTATTTCTGTGGTGAGAAAAGTGATTTCCATTATGGCTTTTGCTTTTTCTAGAAGAGTGAAATACTCACTGAAAACACAGATTTCCCCTTCTTTTTGGGTTTGGTGGGGTTTTGAACAAACATATCTCCTGCAAATGTTCCTGGGTCGCAAAAATTTCAGCAACACAGTCATGATTTGTTTTTTATTGTTGGTAGATAAGTAGAAACCACAGGACAGCTTTTTGGTTCATTTTTGAGTTACAGAATAGGTTTCAGGGAATCAGACACATGATTTAACATATGTTAGATCCTGCAGACAGATTTGAGCTTAGCAGTAAGCATGTGGCTAGTCTAATTTAGAAGAATTATAAAATTAGGCATGGCTATTTGTAGGACTGAGTAAGAGATTAATTTTTACATTCAGAGCATTTGAAGAATCTGATCAGTTCTTTATTTTTGAAGGATAATTCCCTTTGTTTTGTTGCATTAACTAGCTTACACCAACCAGTTTCTTAGTGCCAAAGATAGGTGACCACTCAGGACAACAGCCTGGGCTTCTTAATTCCTCCTTGTAGTGTCATAGCAGTAGATGCATTGCCAGAAGCGAGCTTTGGACACCTGATTTCAGCAGGATTCATGTTTTACAATATCCCCTGATACACCTGACCAGTCACTTCACCTTGGTTTTACGGCCTCTGAGAGAAAAAAAGCTCTCTTATGCTACTATGGGAAATAGGAATACCTTCTGCATTAAGCCATTGACTCTTAATAGGTGTCTAAACAATTAAGTGGGTTTCCTTATCCCCCGTAGCATCTTTACTGCCACAGTATTTTCCCAGAGAAACCTTCCACTTACTTCAACGCGATTGGTATTTTATTCTACATATTTAAAATCACGTATTGCATACTCGCTGGGTTTATCTAAGTGCAGGAAAGGGTGATACAGCATAAATTGCCAATACTGCACGGATAACCTTGTCTTGACCTTGGGTTATATTCTATCTCAGAGAATTTTAGACACTGAGATTGTCAAATAAAGATATGCTTTTAATAAAAAATTTCATTAATGTAAGTTTTTTCTCCTTTTTGTCCATAGAATATGTATTAAGACCGGACTCAGAACACCTCAGCTTGACTTTTTACAAACCTATACCACAACTAAATATTAAGGCTTCATCACATGTCAGCATGTGAAATCAGGACTTAATATTTAGCAAGGCTTTCATTTATAAAATAGAATTTAAAAATTAAAAAGCACACATAGCATAGCATTTTTGCCAGCAAGCTATTTTATCACCCTCTCTTGAAGCTCAGAGGAGAGAAGTGAAAAACTGAAAATACAACTGATAGCCATCTTTACCACAGAATTCTTCAATGATTGTTTATCTGAGATGGCTTCTAAAAGAGACCTTACTCTGGACTACAGTTAACTGACTGCTACATTAAATGCAACTGTTAACAGGTGTCGTTTGCTATGCTTTGCATGAAAAGTCTGTGCCTTTATGATTTTATTTCCAGTTTAAGTTGCTTCTTCCTTAGAGGCATCAGGAATGAGTTATTGCTGGTGTACTGGAAGAAAAGATTTTACTGCGGAGCTCAAGTTCCATTTCACACTGTGACAAGCATTGCCCACTCTTTCTGAATCATAAAGCACGACAACCCCAATTACCTAGCATGAAGTTTCTTTATGAATAGGGTTTAATCTTCAATGAAAGGTCTACCACTTCTTTTACTCATCAAATCCTTTTTCATCAGTTACCGCTTAATGGAAGAAACATTGTCTGAGTTTTGGCTCTAACTTACATTTCAAAATTGCTTCAGGAAAGTTAAAAATGTCACTAGTTAATCTATAATAAACCCACAGTTTGTATCTGACAAGGCATGATAACTCACTGCTGTAAATGAAACTCCAACTAGCATGCTGTAAAAAACATGCCTGCTAAATGAACACTAAATTTTCACCACATGCTTATACTGGTTCCATACCATCGCATAATTTTTCTTCTGCTTCCAAATGTTTACACTTTCTAAACTTCCCCACCTTTTTCTGCATAGCATTTTTCCCAAATCAGTTTCTTGAACAAGCTCTCCTTCACCATAACACTTGCACTAGCATGAAGAAAGAAGTAGCACAGATAGGGGAAAAAATTGGTCAAGAGCATTCTCCTAATAGAAATATCTATCTAACCCAGATTGAGTGATTACCGGTTAAAGAAAATACTTGTAAGACATCCAGATAAAAGCTTCTTGAATTTTTCAAAATGTCAGAAGTAGACACTGGGTCTTCAGAATTAAGTAAAAGTGCATTAAAATACAGTTATTCCATTTAACATAAGTAGTGTTAATATATTTTTAGTCAGTAATATATTTTTTCCAAGTAAAGTCTAATAACTTTGGCATAAAGAGATTGACCTAAATATAGATTCTGCAATTCAATAATGTTCATGTTTTAGAAATTTTCTCATTGGGTTTGCTAGACTGATGAAATACAAGCTTAAACTGCATGCAGCCTGTGTGCGAGTTTTAGCTCAGTTTTCTCCCTGGGCTCGCATAGGCAAACCCCACAGCAAAGCCAATTTACTGGTTTTTTTTTCCCCTCCAGTCAGGTCTGGGACTGGCAAGCCAGAAGGGTATATAGCACGATTCTCTCGAAAGGGCCAAGGATAATGAAACCCTCATGTCCTAAAAGCAACATTTTTTTATAATATCCATCAGGAGATGTTTGAATCTGGAGATTTTAGTGTTCAACAAACAGATGAATCACCTAAGGATATGTGAGAATCAGTTAATCAGCTGGACTAAAATGCTGAATATCCAGCAAGGGTAGACAGTATAATAAGCCCTGACGTACCTGGTTAGATAACTCTGCCACTGCCTGAATGCAGGGCCCTGCTATTTGCTGTGATCTGGGCTTATATAAACACAGACATGCTCAAGCATTTGACAGGGCACTTTTTCATTTTTTATAGCATTACTGGAACCTTCCCGAGAGTGCGGAACAGCATTTGTTGGAGAACAAGCCTCATTAAAATAAATGACATTGTTGCTACTTCCTCAGATAACTTTGCTCCTGTCTCAGCAGAGGTAGACTGGTTGCATTACTGGGAAACAGTCTCTATTGCCAATTCTGTGGTAGAGGAATGGCATTCTAAATTTAAAAATCCTTTTCTATTGATCCGTGTTTATCACATAATACTACACTGGCTTGCATTAAACAGCGGAGATGCATTTTCATCTCTATGAAGGGAATTAAATGCCCAATTCTTATTATTGTTAATAGTTGTGTGGCCTAATGCCCAGTGTGCCTGCCTGCAAACATACCCCCTTAATTGCCTAATGTGCAGTCTTGAGAGAAGCAGATTATTCAGCTTTATGTTTCTGCATTTGCAAATATACGAAGGAACTGGTGGCTGCGGCACAAAGAACAGATTTGTCAATGTGTTTATTTTCAAAACAGGATAGCACAGGGACCTTGTTCTAGCAACTCTTGGCTATAGCACTGTGAAAATCTAAAAAAAAAAAAAAAGTATTATAACATATGGATTTCTACAATGTGGGAAGTCTCAGCTTTGCATTCAGGACTCTTTCCAATTAAACTGAATGTTATCTCAGACCATTTAAAATGCATATAAACTGTACTTATGGGTTTCCAGTTATGCTTCCCTCCTTCTGAAAAATACCACAAAGGTCATGTCCAGAAATGAAGAAATATTTTAACTCTTGAGTTTACAGATGGGCTTCTGTTGTGGGTATTCTTTTTTTCTTTGGATGGAAAAATGTAGATCCCTAAAGACAGTATTTGCTACTGCTTCTCAAAACACAGTTTTTGTACAACTCTCTTTTTTGAGACAGTTATACACAAAAAGTGTACATGGAAAGGTGTACAATGAAAAACATATGTTCTGAACAATTACTTCTATTCAGCATTACACTGGGGGTGAAAGCAATTTTGACCATGATAAGTAGTCCACAAAGAGCTTCATTAATTTCAGTGGGACTAAACCTTGTACCACATTGCTTCCTACAATGACAATATGAGAATTTAGTTCTATTAAGTGAATGCTATTTAGAATTGTACACTTGCAAATACATTCCAAGGCTGGGAATAGATCTGAAAAATTCATTCATGTGATTTCATAGTGACTGTATCTATTTTGGAATCCAAAGTTTATTGAGGTCCATAACATAAGAAGTCACTGTATTCTTGGTAAAATCTTGTGGCTGAAGTTCTCTTGTAAAACAATAAAGATATCTCAAATAGGTTTCTCACAGAAGCTGTCAGGAGATTCATTTAGTGCAGATCAATCTGTCTGCATTATCTCTATTCACACATTCCAACCACCTCCATTGTCAGAGGAAAAAAGGACAGCACAGAATAACATCTAAACAAATAAATAAATCCTTTTTCCTGTGCTTTGAGAAAAGCAGAACTGTTTCCTCCCAGAGAAGCCACAGAGAAGTAGGTGGCTAATGGAATAAGGGTATGTGGGCCAGAAGTCTCAAGGGTAACAAGGGTGAACAGTTGCTTCCTCAGAAGCAGGCAGAGCTATATCCTGAAACTTTCAGTGTCTCTAAAATGAGCAATTCTTTCATGCTTTCATCTGGGGAGAGTGTTTTGCACAGAGAGCCCACCTGGGTGCCTCAAGCCATCTCTCATTGAGCTCTGTCTAGGAAAGCAGCACTTGGCTGTATTCTCTCTTGGCTGTTGCTCCTGGGTATTCACCTCCATGCGAAAAGGCCCACGCTGCAGCTTACAGCATCACCGTCTCTCTACACCATGATTAGGTAATGAGGAGGTCATCATAAGGCCAGGCTGGACAGGGCTTTGAGCAATCTGGTCGAGAGGAAGGCATCCCTACCCATGTCAGAGGGTTTGAACTAGATGATCTTTAAAGTTCCTCTCAAACCTAACCAGTCTAACATTCTGTGACTGCATGATTCCATGGTTCTATGATCTTACGATTAGCTGCCTCATGTCATCGGGGCTGAGGCAGGCCAGAGGTTTACAACGCCTCACATCTCCCGTTTGCTTGAATATCTCTCTCATTTGTCAGATGGGGCAATAGCATACTGAGAAATAAACCTCTTTGCTCTGCCATATCCCTGTAAGAGAGATATTCTTATTAGCAACTGCCTGAGCCAGTCAGTCAAAGTTTTCCCAAATGCTTCTTAGCATCAGCTAAGTCACATAATATTAATACCACCGATGTCTGCTACATCTCTATGGGATTTTAGCAAAGAGTGAAT
Organism: Myiopsitta monachus; assembly: GCA_017639245.1. Taxonomy (NCBI): domain Eukaryota; kingdom Metazoa; phylum Chordata; class Aves; order Psittaciformes; family Psittacidae; genus Myiopsitta; species Myiopsitta monachus. Next base: position 58,719,617 of record CM029918.1, on the reverse strand, counting down.
GTTATTAGAAGAGATAGTGTGGCTTTCCCTTCATTTGTTCTTACGCTATGCTCGTTAAACAAGAAGCAGCTCCTCAAGTCATGCCAATCAAGCACTGCTATCTAGGATCTAATGTTCACAGTGAGACACACAAATCCAATCCCTGAAAAGCCAGCTGGGTACCTGGGGATGGCATAATGGTACCGGGAACCTTTCCAGATTATTGGTTCCAAACCAGTCCTGGCGGCACTGGGCAAAATCAGCACCGTTGCTGAAGTGAGTTGGTACTTTCTCTTCACTGTCCACTGCAGAAAAATCGTTATCTCTGCTGGCACTCATTAGAATCATTCTTGCCCTCCTCAGTGTGAACTCCCAGGCTTCCCAGGCCCCATAAGACCCATGCACTTCTCAGGAATACCTCAGCTCCATTGGTGCAACTGGAGGAGATTTACGGGTGGGAAAGGGGAAGCACAAGATGAAGCAACGCATCTCCCCATGAGAATAAATCTATTCTGTTGCACTGGCGGGAGTGAGCCTAAGCAAAGCCGCATGAGCAAAAGCTGAAGATTCCTCTAAACTCCCCATACTACTCTATCTCCAACAGGATACAAAGTGATAATTTATCCAAAAACCGAGGCGGAGTTCCTCAGCTAGCGTAAACAGGAGTTTACCCATTGGCTCTGGCCCTCCTGAGAACAAACTCCCATTGACTGATAAGTGATCCTGAGGATAAGGCACTATTGTTGGGCTGTTTCTAAGAGCTGGCCTTCATAAACTAATCCTTTCATGGTGCCTATGGCACCAAATTCTAAAGCACTAAATTCACTTGAGAAATCCCACAATTAGAAGGCAAATTGACTCACCAATTTAATCTTTAAAGGTTTTATTCTACCAACCTAGATTTAAGAGGGTCCAAATCTAGGCATTATAAGATTAGCAGAACACAAATAGGTGAGCAGAGGAAGGGCTACCCCAATGTATTTTCAAATCAAATCAAAGAAATTCCATGTGCTCAAGGGCAATTATAGTCATGCAACTTCAGATGACTGAAACCCATGACTAATAAAAATTAAATTGGCCCAAAATTAATCGTATGCAGCAGGAATGATTTGATCCAACCAGATTAGCTGCTAAAATGCCTCCAGAGGGTTGGATCAGCAGAAGATATACCCTTCTATCTCAAGGCTCAGGGAGCAATATCTTACACAGGCAAATTAACAATAGAATACATTAGCTTGTCCCCTCTTGATCTCCACAATGAAGAAGCAAGCAGGGGAAAACATGACTGTTAGTACTGGGCTGTTTCTGCGTTTTTTCTTACTTCATCAAATTTGCTGCAACAGGCACAGCAGTGCATGGTTGACGTCAGATTGGGTAGTAAGCAAGAGATCACCTGGTGCTAAGTATAGCACTCCAAATTTAGTATTATGTGACAGTAAAAAATTGCATAGTCAAGATAGATTTCTAGTACTCAGCATAAGGACGGTTAATCCAACTTTAGATCAAGGAAATGGCTAAAATCAGCTGATCTTTTCAGCTTCCCTCCAACCTCCTCTTCTATTGTCTGAGCAAACGGTGGTCTAGCAGACCTGCTAGCCTGACATGCCTGGTGAGGTGGTCTGTGAGATAAACCATGGGGCAGCTCACTGGGACAACCAGCAGGCTCAGGCTGACTGAATTTTGTGAATGTAAACCTCTTGTATGGGAGCATTCACTTGCGGACTTGCAGCTCAGACAGTCGGACCTTGAGGGTGGCGGCACAGCGTCCCTCTAAACACACCAGAATGATGTAACCAGTACTGTCATGCTTTCCACTGGCAGCACCTGAGCTACACATACCTCCTGTGGTGAGCAGTGATCTAGCTTTCCACAGTCCGTTATGGGGTCTTACTGCTTCTGAATGTAAGCAGCAAAGGAAGAAGGGAATAATCAAGAAAGCAGTGTGCAAAGACATAGTTCCTTTTCTGGTTTGTTTGGGGTTTTTTTACATTATGTTGTTCAGTTTGCATGAAACTCAAGCATATCATTCATAGCATTTCATATTTATCTACAGGATCAATTCAACTTGAATAGTCCAACTTCTACGATGTCCTTATTTTGCAGTTATGGACCTTCACTCAATTGGCTGCTAGAAACTGGCTCTAAGGACCCTAATGTCCAGGAACTTCTGTGTTTTTCCAAAGTGGTATGAAGAAACAGACTCCATGGCACAGTTCCAGTGGGTCCAGGAATATTGCGGGTGGGCTAAAAGTTGCATTTTTGATCTGCTACCTAATGAAATAGTCCCATTCATTGAAGTGTAATTTACAGCAGACCAGGAGACAAAATGGCAAGGAAAAAGAGTGCAGATATCTTTACTACTCTTTTCCCATCTCTGAAGCTAGGATTAGGTATCCACAGGCTCTTGTTTTGGACGAGGACTTCTCAGTTGCCTCAGAAGTAGATAGTGCTACCCCTTGTATATCTGGGCTTAAGGATCAGCCTACACACCTCCACTACTACTTTAAAAGACTCCCTTCTCTATGCTTCCAGGCAAAGGTACACAGCTGGATTTCCATCAGAATAAATCCCTTTGGCTAACATCAAAATGTGGAAAAAGCATAATCCTGATTTCCCACGGTTTACTTTGTCTTTCTTGTATTTATTTGTAGGGACCACCACTGACACCCTGTATCCTGTAAATAAATAATGGTACCTAATAACTCCCTCCATCAGAAAACACTACAATTTTGATAATTTATGGGGTGGTCTGTACTCAAATTATTCTATTGTCCATGGAGCTAATCAGCTAAAGAAAATAAGAAAAAAAGACCCATTTTCTTTCAGGCTGCACTTCCAAGATGAACATTTTGTTCTAAATAGGCAAAATATGCATTTAGTTTTCTCAACAGCTGGATCTAGCACTGCGTAGGACTTTCTCGAGCATCTGGTATAGACTAGAACTGTAACACCCTCCCAACTTTCCAGCTCGCTCAAGTATTTTAGTCCACTCACCCATACAGGAATGACATCAGTCACATAATCCCTTCACTTTCCCTTTTAGGGCATATAAAAAGAATCCCTGCAGCTACTTAAATGCTAGTTAGGAACTGTAACTCTGATGAAATTGTTTTGTAATGTAGCTGGATAGGTTGCACAGTGGCTGGTCACTCTGCTGGAAGCTGGTTTTAAATTTGATCCTAACATGGATCCACTGAATTCTCCCAGAATATGGACAGGGCCTCATTTATCTGAACTTTGATTTATAGTAAATAGAAGGAATACGGATTTCATTTATATAACTCCCTGAAGATGCATATTATACATAAATTTATTCCTCTGTTCCTGTTCCTTTTTATAAACCTAAGTAAAGATGATCTCTCCAAGAATATCTATTGGAAAGCCTGGGGAAGAAAATAGAAGAACTGATATGCACACATGATTTTTTAACGTTGGGGAGGCATTTAGCTCAAGCAGTAAACACTTATTTTTGTGAACAGCATTATTAAGGAGATTTCATGACATTAAGAAAGCTTCATTATCACAGCTTTCCTTGAAGTCACTATTGAGTCGAATGTAGCTGCAAAACCTTCAGTGTGTTTAGTACTTACGCTTCAATCATCTTTTAAATTTTTCATAAGTCACAATCCAAAGAGAGTAAAAAATATGAAGTCTCTATAAAAAATATGTCAATTAAAATGATCTTTTAAAAATAATTTTCGTATGAAGATCAAAATATGGTCAGCGTAAGCATGAGCTCTGTCTTCCCCCCTTATGGGAATTTTTAGACCAGATGTTAAGGCTTCAGTCACCACATTTAAAATACATTTACAGTGCTGTTGAAATACATTTACAGTGCTGATAATACACAGCACTTTTTACACAGAATCATAGGGAAATTTAAGGTGGACAAGAGCTCTGGGCATGACCCAGTCCAACCCTGCACTCAGAGCAAGGCAACTTTCAGGGTTGTTTGGGCTGCTTGGGGCCTTATCATGTCAAGAGCTGGGTGCTTCCAAGAAGGGAGATTTCACATCATCTATGGGCTCTTGTTCCTGTGCCAAACCACTCTCCAGTGAAGGATTCTTCCCCTAAGCCTCGCTGCATGGTCTCAGATGCTTTAGCCTGTTGGCTTGCAAGGACCATCTGCCTGTGATGTTGTATACTGCTGTCCTGGGTTCAGCAGCAGCAGTCATTTTTTCTCCTTCTTAGTAGCTGGTGCAGTGCTGTCTTTTTGACTTTCGGCCTGGGAGCAGCGCTGATAACACAGATGTTTTTAGTTACTGCTCAAATGTTTAGTCTGACCAAGGACTTTCTGAGTCTCATGCTCTGCCAGGAGGAAGCAGGGACAGGACACCTGACCCAAACTGACCAAAGAGGTATTCCATACCACAGCACGTCATGCCCAGGATGTAAAAACTGGGGCAGGGACCCGGAAGAGTGGGATCACTGCTGGGTTGGGCTTGGTATCGGTCACGGGTGGTAAGCAGTTGTATTCTCTTCCCTTGTTTCCCTTGTCATTATTATTATTGGTGGTAGCAGCAGTGGTTTGTGTTATACCTTAGTTATTGGACTGTTCTTTGAGAAAAGAGGGGGGAGTGAGCGAGAGAATTACGTGATTTATGGATGGGATTAAACCACGACAATGACTCTTCACAAACACCTTTGCACCCTTTCATCAACGCTGCTAGGGCAGTGTTTTCTAGAGTCTCTGCCATAGCATTTTTCCATTTTTAACATTGTTGCTCTAAGGCTATTTTTTGAAGCTGCTTCTCTCATGAACCTGCAAACACCAGTAGCATTGTCATGGGGTATTCTCATGGGAAGCAACTTTTTGCTAGTGTGACAATCACGCCTTCTACCCTTTTGTCTTCAGCTGTAGCATTTGGATTTTATCGGGGGATGAACAATATGCATGCACAAAACTCAACTAACAAGAAATGGGCAACATCTGCTGATCATCAAAGTGTGCTCCAGGCATCTCTAATGTTCCTCAGTGGGAATGACCAACAAGGATTTGGGAAAAGGCTGGTGGAAAGTATAGAATTACTGTGGGAAAATTGCTATGGGAGAATACTGCTGTGTAGGAGAGAATATGCAGGGAGGATGCTCCTCTGGAGACCCTCATCACTTCCCTTCCCAGCTGGCCAGAGAACAGTTTCCTCTATGACTTCTTTCTGTCTGTCTGTTTTTTTCTTCTTTACCCTTACATTTTTTTCCCCAAAACCAGCTTTCATCATCAGAATTGATGTACACCACCAGTGATGGATGGACCTTGCTAATATGCCTTCAGTGCCTGTAAACCTTTGTGTTGAGAATTTTTCAGTGAGAATTTCCTTTCTGCAACTTGTCACTGCTGTCCCTTACCCTCTTTTTGTGCACACTGGATAAGAGCTCTGTGCTCCCTGTAACCTTTCCTCAGGTAATGGAAGACCTCAATTACACATACACACCCCAAAAGCTTTCCTTGCATGTCACATCCTCCAGTTTCCTCAGTGCCTTAGCAGCCCTCCTCCAGACTCTTTCCAGTTTGTTAATAATTAATTTTAGGTGCCCCTAAATCAGACGCAGCAATCCAGAGGTGGCCTGGGAGTACTGAGCAGAGGGGAAGATCACTTTGTTTAACCTGCTGGATTTATTCTTGCTAACACAGCCCTGCATGCGGTTAGCTTCCTTCTCCTTGAGGACACACTGCTGGCTCATTTAACTGACTACCAGGACTGCAAATTTGCGTCACAAAGAACTTCTGCTTTCCCAGTCAACACCAGCTGGTGCCTATGCATGGTACAGGAATTTACCTTTGCTTTTGATGATGTTCATGAGATTCCTCTCTGCCTTTTCATCCAGCTTTTTGAGGTACCTTCCTGGCAGCCTTGCTCTCCAGCATGCCAGTAGCATCCCCAGGACTGGCTCCATCAACAACCTTGTAGAGGACTCATTCATGCCAGTCCATCACCCAGGCTGTTGTTTACAAAGATGAACAGGATCAGCCTCCCAAGAATACCAGTCTGCTGCCAGTTAAACTTCCAGCCATTAACCACTACTACAGATCCAATCCGTATGCCCTCAGTTGAAGCTATGTGGGTACTCTGCAAGAAAATATCAAAAGCTTTGCTAAATTTGAGGCAAACATCCACTGCTCTCCACTTAGCCACAGAGTCCAGCATTCCACCACAGAAAGCTAGTCAAGCACAAGTTTGCCTTTGGTAAATCCCTTCCGACACTTCCTGACCTTCAGAGCTTTCTCAGGGTTTCCCTGTTTCTTCAGCATGACGTCCTTAACCACACTTTGACAAAGACAGCTGAGATTCCTTATTTTCTGTAGTTAATATTCTAGCCTGAGCAAGCTTAATGATATTGTAAAAGCATATAAAGCTCTTAAAAATTAATGACCTAAGTTTTCTTAAAGTTTCTACCAAAACTTTTTCAGAAGATACATAGCACAGCACTTCCAAAGGGAACACTCTCCTTTCTGTCTTTTAAAAGAGTAAGCCTGTATTCTGCAAAGCAGGGATGCTCTTTTTTTTTAGTGGCTAAGACAATGAAACAAGTGAAATTTTAAGGGCTGTACCCTCACTTGTTTACATCAACTCATACCCTTTAGCTTCAGTGTAACTGTACTAGTTTATACCAAAGGAGGATCTGGGTTCCAGTTTCTATTTCCAGCTCTGTTTTGCTCATGTGAATGCAGCAGTTAATTCAGAGCATATGGAAGAGGTGGGGGAGGGAGTTTCTGCTCACACAGCTCATGCAGCTAGATTGATTTTTGCTAATGCCTAAAAAAACCACAGCACATGCCATGTGTGACAGTCACTGTCCTGCATTTCTGATATGAATTATATTGTATAAGAAAATGTGAGTGTTAAAATTTAGTAGCATGGCAGTTATGCTATGCAACACTTCACCTGCCTGGAAATACAGTTATTTCCATTTTCATAGTAATGGGATATTGTATCCCAAGATGTGCTGAGAGAAAACACACTTAATGGGATTTTATGTGAACACCTGGAGGACCAATTTATACAATGGAACTGGGCTGGAATTACTTGATTAAATGAAAATCGTTAATGTTGTAAACAATACAGTGTAAACCAAAACCGAATGTGAAATAATGAGAGGAAAATGGGCATTACAGTGTTTGAAACACACAGGTCAGATCATGAAGCTTCCACAGTATCTGCTAAGGCAATTTCACAGTAGAAATGGTTTTTTTGTTACAACAAAGCCAACTTGCACATGATTGACTGGGAGAGATGTGGTCTCCAGGTCTGTGAAAGTATTCCTGACTCTTAGTTACCTCCCTAATTTCCCACTCAAATCAATTAGAAGTATGAATACTGTATAGCTTTTTAGATCTGAACTATGGCAATAGAATCCTTTACACAGGAGGTCTTGAGTAAGAAGCTTCTTCTCCAGAAATAAAAAGAAAGAATATACAATAAGTGTAAAGGAGGGGACAGCTTATATTTCACAATCTTTGCTTGGATGTGGCCCATTTCCATACTCCCACAGAGAAGGTAGGCTGTTTAGGCAAGCAGGATGGCAGGAGCTAAAGGAGATGGGAAAATGTACACTGTAAAGGCAAAAAAATATTACAAATTAGGAACAAACACAGTGAGAACAGGAGGTGTTTATAAATACCAATTTCCTATAGCAAAGCTCTAATCCAGATACAAGGCTGCTTGTGGCTTTTACTGAATTTTCATTGCACCTCCAGGGGCAGGAAGACAGGGAAGAGGGGTGTCAAAGGGACACTGTGCCCTTAGGTTTTACCATAGCTCTGTTCTGGGTTCTCTCAACTGGAGAGCTTGAATTGTGAAGGTGCAAAACACGGTTCCCCTCAGGTACCTCTCACATTTGTAAGAACTGCAGAAATGTGACTACCTTAGGCAAGACTCATTTTTTCTTCTCTTTTTTTCTTTTTTTCTTTTTTTTTTTAAGCACTAACACTCTAGATTTAGGTGCCTAACTTTAGACACTAAATGAGGTTTAAGATGTCAGCTTTCATGCCCAGCTTGAATGTTGTTTGGGTTTTTTTTGTGATAATATATTTAGCTGGGTCAAATGTATCCCTCAAGTAATCTGGTCTATTGTGCTTACAGTCTGCTTAACTTTTATTTTCTGATTATTTCTTCTTTGGTTTACCTTTGTTCTTCTACCCTGTGGCAAATAAACAATCCTTTTATTGAAGATAGCTAGAACTGAATGTGAAGACTCATATGTATTATCACTAAGGGTGCCTTAGAGCAAAGAGGACTACCTTACTTTTTCTCTTCTCTCACCAACTGCTCTTGTAATAGTGCAGAGTACTGTTATTATCATGGCATGACTCAGAGAAACAGCCAAAGAGACATTTTAGCAGACAGGATAAACAACTTCTGAGGAATTTGGGCCCTATTTCTGTCCTTTATACATCCTTTTCAACTCCTTGCTGGGCTTTCACCAGATGCTCTTTTCAAATCTCATGAGTTATGGGGCTTCCCTACATAAGAGGCAGCTCAAAATTCACTGATATCTTCTCTCTTCAGGGAACTCTGGAACAAATAACATTCAAAGACAACATTCAGCCAGACACAAATTAGTTTGGGATCAGTTTGAGATTTGGCTTCAGGGCTGAACCAATTCTTCCTGCATCCTCTGCTAAGCCAGGTTGTTCATCTCTCATTTTAAACTCTAGGTACTTTACAGTAGTGTGGTATGCACTGCTTCCTGTCAAGATGATATGAAAAGACTTTCATATCTGAAAAACATTCAGATACAAAATCACCAGGAAATCTGGAAGATGGAAAAATTCCAGCTTTACAAATATTCTCCCAGAAGAACCTTCTGCTAAATTGAGATCTATTTGTTTATTGCTTTTTTAACTCTCTACAGGAGACGCAGCACTGGGACAATGAGCCATACAGATAATGAGCTGGGAAGAAAAAATGCTGTAAGTATTGTCCCCAGTTTCAGGAGATGTAATGTCTGTCCATATTTTTTTAAACACATTTGTCATACCAAAGGCTGTAACTTAAAAAGCACTCCAAGCTGTAGGAGACAAAATTCAATAACAATAACAATAATTATATTGTTGTTGTTGTTGTTACGTGAGCAGCAGAACTTATGAAGACAGATTTCCTATGGGTCTCTGTTCTTTTACGGTCACATCTATCTCACTACAGGTGCCCCCAGGCAGTCTCTGTCTTTTATGATACTTTCATGATACCTCTACCTTGCAAAAAAGATCCATGCTGTGGTCACTTTGGAACTAAGGTCAATCAAACAAGTTTTCTACATTTCTAAATAAATAAACACACAAGCATGCATAATATATAGGAAGAGGCTCCAAAGGAAAAAAAACCCTGCAGTCATGGATCCTATACTGGGGTAAATCCTGTCATTCACTATCAGGACCTACCAGCAGAAAGAACCTGCATTGGAAAGAAATGAGTGAGTAATAAAGGCAGGTTTATAAAGTCTAGATCTGCTTGGATCAAGCACTGTTGTAAGTAAAATATTGTCAGCCCCTGAGACCTATCTTACAGCTCCGTTGCTGATGAAACTAAAGGAATTCCAGAGCAATGGCAGTAATGTACAGGAAAAGTGCCAATTTAGGGGGACAATACCACATGTAATGAAGCAGCTAAACTAGAAAAAGAAGAAACCTCCATTCTTGTCAGAGCATAACCCCAATCCCATCAGGACCAACTCCACTAATGCCAGGAACCATCAGTGTTTAGCTAGGATGATGAAAAAATACCTGTATAAATTGCATTGAGTTAATACAAATTTCCAGCTGCCTACATTTTACAGCCCTAGTATTAAATCCCATTGTGGATATGCAGTATTTTATGAATGTGAATTTTGCTGTGGTTTAATGGTGGGAGACAGGGTTCACCCATGGTTAAAAGCCATTGAGATCCAACACCAATTAAGAAAGTCAATGTAGAAAGTTAATAGTGCCCTACTTGGGTCTCTAAATGATTTAAAAACTTAGACATAGGGCTTTCTGTCCTTCTCAAAAACACACATCAAACAGATTTCATAAACTTGTGATAAGGCTGGGAAAATCCCTATTCTCTACTCAAATTCCTTTTGGAAGTACTTTAATTTCTGTTTAGCTTCCAGTATCAGAATCTTGTGAAAGCACCCTGTAATATGCATATCTGTAACTCTCTTTTGACATTAATATTTGTATTAAAACCCTCAAGTTCTTTCCAAATTCAATACTAGTAATCCTAAAATACACCTGCAGTTACAGAGGACAGCAGCTAGCTCAAAGCTCAGAAATATAGTGGTATTTTAGGTGGCATTATCATTGCCTTGGGGAATGAAAATATTCTCTTTTCAGAATCAGCAGTTTCTTATCGGTGGGTAGTGTGTGGTCATCTTCTGGCATCCTTTGAATGCTTAATGTTATATAGGGAAGGGTATTTGAATGATCACTCAAACCACTTTCATAAATACTGATTTCATGCTTCTCCTCCATGTGACAGCATGTGTAATACTGAAACAGAGAACTTCAGGAATCAGGAGCTGTAAGAATAAATCAAGGTATTACAGAAATAATCTTTTTTTTTTTTTTTGAATGAGAAATTGCTTCAATGTCCAGTTGTGAAAGATTTCTCCCAGATCTTGTTAAATCTATTCCTTAGGCTGCAGCTTTTTGCTCTGTGATAAGAGAAAACACTTTCCCAATATGTGTAAGTGAGAAACTATTCTTTCTTCATGTCATTATAAAAAAACTGTAGCAAATCCCACTGATGTAAAACTTGGAAAGGATTAGCAGGAATGCAGCCACTGCTAGTGCACTTTTTTCCCTTTTGTCAGTGATAAAAGAGAAATACCCAAAATGGCAGAGTCCAAGATCAGATTGCTGATTGTGGCAATTTCCTCTGAAAAGTCCAATACAAAAATTATGTCTCTTCTTCATGAACCCGCTGTCCCATATAACCATGGCACTCCCTGCAGTTGGGAAGATCTCTTTGTTCAGGCAACATGCCAGCTGAAGTTGGCTAAGAAAAGTGCAACTGTTCCTAAGTAACCATTAACACACTCCAGAGTGTGCATTTGTCAGCCAACATACACATCTAGTATGTAGCTGAAGAGCTTTTAGGCTAGGAACATTGTTGAGTGCTTATAAATTACACAGCTGTACTTGCCAGTGTAAATCTAGATGTGGGTCAGCTGCACTGTATGCAGTGGGGCTCAAGCAAGCATCACCTGTATGGCGCAATACAGATGACAGTAGCCATGCTGAAACCTCTGCTTTGTAAGAAATCATCACATGTACATGAGTTCACACATGTAACTGTGCTGAAATGGTTAGATCCCATCAGCATTTTTGAACCACGTATGCACTGGGTTTGACTTTTCACCTGACTTTGCAGGATGCTGCTTTTTCTGGGATATTCAGATATTCGGTCCTTGAGCCATCAGATGAATCTTAATAATATTAGTATCTCATCCTTGGCTCATTTCCCAGTTTACTACCCCTCTAACCAACATAAAAATTGATAGCTTTGTGATAACTATGTGTCTACGCTAGATTGTTTCCTTCAAGTCACCCACCCCTGCATGGAGTACCATTAGCAGCAAAAGCAGATACCACTCTAACAGAGACTGGCTTTTATCAGAGGAGGGCAGACTTCTTCTTTACTTCATGCACAGCAGTGCTGTCCATCCTAATGCTCACACTTTTGCTACTACCAAGTAAAGCTTAGGATTGACATTCAGAGTAATAACTGACAGAACATGCCAAGTTAATACCAATAACTTAGCAGCAGGATATAAGCAGGCTGGCAGGCTCTAACCTAAATGGCACATAGCTACTGCTACAAATGGTAATTCTCTCTCCCTACACAAGGGAGCTGTGGCCATCGTTCTCATACAATGTCTTTCTTGGTTTCTAACTGTACTGGCACTGTATGATATTATTCCTTGGCCCAAGAAACACTATTTCATATCCGCTGAATGTCCAGAAGGAACCAGTTGAGAGGTGACTATTCTGATATTCTTTTTCACTGCTTCCACGACTCACAAGAGATGCCATAACAAAGCCATATGCAAGCCATTTTCCAGTCCCAGTTGCTTCATCTTTCCATCCCATCCTTTTTCTCTCTGTTGTTTTAGCAAGACTGCAAAGTCTTTGGTGGCAGAAAATCTCCTCCTATGTGCTTGTGCAATAAAGAGAAACAGGCTCCTACCCCGGCTGAAATCTCTGGATACTGTTTTAGACTATGAAATGCTTTTGGATCTTGGCCCGAAACAGACAGCAGTGCACACAAGGCTGTAATAGCCTAGCTGTGCCTGGATCTTTTTCACACGTAGCAGTTTCCTTGACAGTAGACCTGATAATTATCGAATGAATTGCCTCTTCCACTCTCACCCCCCAGCAACCATTATCTTAATTACAGTTCAGCTGGAATCAGACACAAAAATCCCACAAAAATCAACAACATCAAGAAATACCTTCAGCACACAGAGCTGCAACCATGTAAGTTAAGTCAGGTGTCATGTAAATCACTTCAGCATATTTCATCTGTGCTTTGGGTAAAGTCCACTTAACTTTTTTAAAAGTGTTAAATATATAAAAGATGTTCAGTTGAATGAGGTAATATGCATGGTGAAATCGCGATCTGTTTGTGAGAGGTAGATTTTAAAACTTGGCCAGGTAGAGCTTTTTCTTTCACCAGTCAGTAAATAACTTACAGCTCATTAACTTCTGGTGACTTGTATCTAAAATGAAAGTTACACACAAAAAGTGAAAAGCACTGTCGCATGACAGATCTGGATTTTTTAATAGGGGATAACCGGGATACTTTAATTTTACAGCAAGCATAAGAAACTGGTTATCAGGTTACATATTTATGCTTCTATATTCTATACTTGCAGAAGCAGAACAGACCCAGATACAGCACTATTACATGGTTTATCCTGACAATACAACATGTAATGAATGAAAGAACTTGTTACCAAGGAGATAATTGGACTGGAACAGTGAGAATATCTCAATGTGCCAATTTTCAGCATCAGGGTTTTTTTTGCTGTGGCCATGAATTGTAGCTGGCCACATTTTTATAATAGCAAACTAACGTCTTCTTTTTGTGTCACAGATTCCATAGGCTAATATATTACTCCAACAGGGATTTTATGCAAGGCTTGACCTGCTATATATTAATGATTTTTATTTGTTTAATAAATAAAACACAATTAAAAATAGAGCACCAGTAAGGAAGGACAGTTTACAGATATGTCAAAAAGATTAATGACAAAATGATATTACACCAGATCCTCACAAGAAAGAATCAATGTATAGAAAACTCTTTGCAGGAGGCAGGAATGGTACATTTTGATGACACATAGCAAAAGGACTGCTGTCCACCGGTCTGGCCAAACTTCATTATCGTGTTGACCTCTGTTCTTATTACTTTAAACTCTATTACCCCGTACTTACTAATATCTTTTTCTAGGCTTCTCTGATAACCACTTTTAGCATATTATCTGTGGATGAAATCTCCTTGCCTTTTTTTTTCTTTATTTTTCCAAAACCAGCTTCAAAACAACAAACTTCTGAGACATGCGTATCATATAGAGTATAACAAATGGATTAAATTGCCCTCTTCTCAGTCTATATCAAAGCACAAAGAGTGAGTAGATATGACAATTACTTTTAATCTTTAGTTGATGTTTGATATTTTTCTGTTCACCATGTGGAGGGATGTCTTTGATATGCCTCATTGTTTCTTGTCGTATTTGGTTGAAGGTGAAGCAACCAAACCACCATTTTTTTTCATGACCACCTGCAGCCTGTATCCTACAGCCTTAAAAATTTTCTTTCACCTTGCTAAAGTCTTTAGCAGTGTATTTTTTAAATGGTGGTTGCAATTAAGGCAATGCATGATCATCTTCCAATACTATCAGTGCCAGCTCCCACTGTCCCTTGAAGACTGCCAATCCTTCAGATCCAGTGGACAAAATACTTGTGTGAGGCCTCCTTAATCTCCTCCTGAAAGTTGCAGTCTCAATATGCCATGCTGGTAAATGCTGGTAAAATCAGCAAGGTAGCCCAGCTCTTTCTGGCTGCAGAGGGTAAGCAATGCTTCCATGAACAGCCTGCTGGTGACCCTGAGAGAAGCCCCGAGAGTAACCTTGCTCTTACAAATAGCCGTGAGAGGGAGGAGCAGGGGATGGGAGGCTCTGCTTCTCCCCATGCTGGGGTCATTCATTCAGATTTCTTTGCAGCCTCTAGGATTTTGTTAAGTTTCAAAAATCCAATATTCTTTCTTCTCTTTTTCTGAAGATCCACTGACAGTCATCCAGATGCAAAAATGAAGGAGAACGTCTCTTTAGTTCAGAGAAGAAACATCCGTACCTTCTACAAAGCCTTCTCTATGGCACTGCCACGCTAGGAAAATACATGTAATACTCACTTTTCCTGACTACCTGTTTATCATCCAGTTTCTCTCTCCTCCCACAGTTTCCTTCAATAAACCAGCAACATCATAGGACCATTTTCTAACTGTAGGTACACAGTTAATTGTAGGAGACAAGGAGTTTTGCTTTGCAAGACATAGAAAAGCAGTAAATAGCTGTGAAGTGCTGCACAGATTGGTCTGTCGTCTTCCCAAAGGAGGTATCAAGAATAAGTAAAGAGTATCATTTACTTCACTCACCACAAAACCTGTATCCGTAGGCACTAGCAGCACACAGAGACAGCAAGTTTTATGCTGCAAAGAGATGAAGGTCTTTTCCAACCTAAATGATACTGTGATTCTGTGCTAGCATATATATAAGCCTCTCTAGAGGCTTACAGGAGGAAGAACACCTCTTAGTGTTTTCTGCCCCATATTTGAGGGTACTTCCTGTACAATAAGCAATGGACACAAAGCTGCTTAACCGTTTGCTTTAGGCTGGTTTGAAATTCTATGCTGTATCAATTAGTGGTGGGGCATGGTTGGTGTGGTCTGAATGCAATAGAGGAACCAGAGCTAAGCAGACACCTCTAAGTTTTTTTCCTGAGCCTTCTCAGCTCCGTGCAGCTGCGCTGCTGATGCTCAGAAGTGATGCCCACACCTCCTGAGACCTTGACAGCTTCTGTTTGTTTTACTTTCAAGCTCGATAAGGCAGATGGGAATAAGTTCCTTGCCAAGATAAAACCTGTTAACTGCGGTCATTCTATCACTGCTTTATTGTCTTGAGTACCCACTAATCTTCAAGCAGCTTCACAAATGTGTCCCGCTCCATAGCTATTGAAACTTAACTAGCCAGTGAATCTTCAAGTGATAAAGATGGGAGAGACAAGAAAATATGATAGGATTTAATTTTTTTCTCTCCAGATTCATAGCACTGAAACAGATACAACAATTTAAGACAGTGGAGTCACTTTCTTTTTAGATTTTTCTAATGGAGGATTTTTTCTTCCTCTTCATCACTTAAATAGCTAAGAAAAATATGTTGTTGATGTATATATGATAATGCTGCACACAAAGGATGCTCTGAATATCTCCCACTTTCACAAAAGAACATTTGTCATCACTTCTGATGACATGGAAAAAAATTGTGATCTGCATCAAAGACATCAGTTGAAAAAAATGTGGAAATTTATGGAGAAAATACTAGCATCAACATTAGCATGATGAAGAATGCAGTGAAGCAGAGACTTTGTACAGACAGAAATATCATCTAGTCTCTCCAGAAACCTTGCACTATCCCCATGCAAATTAAAAGGAGATTGGAGGATTGTGTGGTATGGAAGTAACTGTAAAGTAAGGCCAGTGCAATAATTCTAATTCCAAAATGGAATGTGAGAAAACTTGGTTTCCAGTAGATGCAGATGTTGTGTTTGATGAAATTAAATTATTCTGATTTCAGCCACTTTCAGTTTTCCTTATTGGTAAGCAAAAAAAAAATCTCAAAAGGAAAAGGTGTTCAGCCCCTCTCTGATTTCCCCTTTCTTGGTCAAACTGCACTATTAGAATTGTGCCAAATCAACAGGTCTCTCTTCTGCCCTTCATTTCTGGCCTCTTTTTCCCCCAGACCAGTAATTATGCTGTCAGTTGCCTCCCATTCCTCTCCTAGGTATTTTCTCAAGGCTTGTCCACACTACAGAAATTTATGATACAAAGAGCTGTGTCCGGGCTTCTAAGGATGCTTGTAAAACACTTCACATCCATACGCCAAAGTGCTCCAAGTGGTTTGTAATTCTGCCAAAAAACACTTGGATTTTTCTTATGTTCAGCAACGGCTAAACTTGGCTCGAGGACAGTATGGACAGCACTAAGGGAGATAGGATGCAGCACTCGTGCTGCAGCCCTACAGAGGCACTCTGTACATTCCCAGAATCCACCCTCTGTCAGAGATACACTGGGAACCGCGAGATGGTTGCTGAAAAGCTTTGGGGAAGGGAGCAGAAATGCTCTTGTTCGGAACAGCAGTCAGCAGGATACTGCCAGATATAACAAATAGTTTGCATTTAAACCAAAGAACTGGGATCAGCTTAACAAGAACCCTTCTAGTTATCAGGGTATTAGTAAGGCAGTGAGAAAATGACACAGGTAATAGAAGGAATTCCTGCTGCTCACTCCCCTGCCCTGCCAGTCCTGCTCAGCCTTGCATGCAGAGCTCTCCCTGCTCTCCTTTCAGTCAGGATCTAGGAAAGAAACATGAGGAAAAGGGGGGAAGGGGGGGGGGGCTTACTTTCAAAATAGCAGCAAAGAGCTCCTCTGCAAAGTGTGACTGGAGGTATAAAAGATACAGCTGGCAGCTTACACTGCTTTGCTGAAATGAATGAGACTAGAGTTGTAGAAGCAGGCTGACTAAAATGGGCATTATTAGTTTTCCTTATTAGGGACTGGGTGGGAGAGCGAGGAAGAGCTGCACTTCCCTGTGCTTTATTCCTGCTGTCACTTGACAGCTTTTTTGTCCTTGAGATATTCTTTCAAGGGACAAGGAGTACACCAGCTCCAAGTCACTCCAGGACGGGAAGAGGAGGCTCAGCGTATCTAGGGAATCGTGTCCACAGCAAATTTGACTGTTCAAAAATAATCTAGAATAATTTTGTCAGGAAAGTAAGATTTAATTGTAGAGAATAATTTAAACTTAAACTGGAAGGAATTTTAAGCATCATTACAAAATTCCCCACATAACACATTAGGCACAGCACAGGGAATCCTTATTTAACCTAACGATGAGCAGACCGACCAGATTTTCAAAGTGAAATAATGGGATTGCTGCGTGGGGAAGAAGCACGGTTTGGTCACAGACATTTGGAGTGAAAAGCAGAGCAAAAAAGGAAAAGACAGCCAGTTTTCTCCTCCCTTGCTCTATTGCTCTACCTTTCCTCCACTCCAGTTGTGAGATGCACAAATTCCTTACTGGGTAAGCCCTGTGACAGTGAGTAACAAACAGTAATGTTGATGAGGGCAGTCAGCAATGCTGGGCTTGTACTGATGAGATTAGCTGGAGGAGAGGCAAAGCCCAGCAGGGATCTGGTTTGCCCATCACAAGAACTCTCTGAAAGCTGCACAAGGAGTGGTCAAGATACACTGGTTGATAACCTCACACACACCATCCCACACACACACCACTATGTACAGACTCAGACCCATGTCTTCACTTCTGCACAGGTCATTCCCCTATAAAAGGCTTATTTCACTGGTTAATAGATTCATCGTATTTTTTTCCATGATAACTATCAATCAGAAAGTCTCAGTCTGGTGTGTGCTGACATCTTGCATAAATCTCAGCCACCTTGAGACTTTTCACTAAGCAAAACTGTTGGGTTTTGGCTAACTCTACTCAGCATCCCTGCCTGAGGGCACAGGACATTCTCACTTTAACAGCAGCTGGGACATAGTGAGGGGCCCTCCCCCTTTTTATTCTTTCCTGCATCATTTGAAGCAAGGCCTGCTGATCTATCAGGTTGTTAGCTGAAAGAATCACCCCTTAAGGAAATATTTCTTTTTCTTCTTCCCTGTGCTCCCTTTCTGAAATGAGCCTCTCCTTACAGGCTTACAATTACCATGAGCGCTCTCATTTTGTCCAGAATTATTGCCCCTTGTTCTCCTGCACAGGAGAGACCTGCCAAAGTTGAGGACTGGTGGTAGTTATCATCTCCATATAGTTTACATACCATACACTATCTGCCACTTGAATTAGTTGCAGAGGATATTTGTATATCATAGATAAGCTTTTTCCAAGCAGGAACAGAGTTTCTTTTTTCTCCTCTAGAATGCCTCTATTGTATATAAATAATGAAAAACTAAGCCCTCTACACTGAACTGGAGCAATCTGGTAACTAAAAAATTCCCATAAGTCTAGGCTTGAAATAAGGCTTTCAGTTTTTATAACAGACATAAAACACACATGGAACTGATGAGACAAGCTGAAAATATGATATGATGGTGAGCTCACAAGCATGTGGCACTTTTTTGACTCATTTGGTATATAATAACATACTAACGCCATCCTAGGAAAAGACTATTGGTGCATCTAAAAACATACATAGACACCTTTTGTACATTTTGCTGCTCTGCCTCCTGCCTGTCAAATGCAAATATTTCTACTTTGTTCCCCACAAACACAGTACTTGGTTACTCCTGTCTGTTGAGGTAAATAATAACAATAATAGTAATGGTCACTATAATAAAAATAGTCTTAAGTAGGTTTTTCATTTCCAGACTTAACTGCTGCAAAGAATTCAGAGGAGGGCCACAGTGATGATCAGGGGGCTGGAGCACCTCTCCTGTGAAGACAGGCTGAGAGAGCTGGGCTTGTTCAGCCCTGACAAGAGAAGGCTCCAGGGAGTCCTTAGAGCAGCTTTCAGTGCCTGAGAGGGGGCCTACAAAATCTGGAGAGGGACTTTTTACAATGGCAGGTAGTGACAGGACAAGAGGGAATGGCTTTAAACTGAAAGAGGGTAGAGCTAAATTAGATATTAGGAAGAAGTTCTTTACTGTGAGGGTAGCGAGATACTGGTTGCCCAGAGAAGCTGTGGCTGCCCCATTCCTGGCAGAGTTCAAGGCCAGGTTGGATGGGGCTTTGAGCAACCTGGTCTAGTGGAAGGTGTCCTTGTCCTTGGCAGGGGGAATAGAACTGGATGAGGTTTAAGGTCCCTTCCAACCCAAACCATTCCATGATTCTTTCATTCTGATCTCACTAAAGTCCATATTGCTTCTATTTATTTAGGAGGATGTTACTGCTGAAATCATACTTGCTGACTAATGGTTTAAATATCCCTGGTTTCATGTATTTGTCTTCCATCTCTTTGCTATACTAATGCCAAGTCTGCTTCCTTCTCTTTTACTTGACTTCAGCATTTGGCTACCACCTACTTTCAGTATGTAATATCAGCTTCAATACCCCAGATCACCCATTAAGTTCGCTGTGCTGGCTACAATATTCCAAACACCTGCTGAATTCATGCATGACTCTCTTGAAGACCATCTTATTCATTTAAGTTACCCTAATGGAACTTTTCTGCTGGGGCACGGACTTAGGCAATGAACATATCTACACATGATGAACACAATGTAGGCTACAGAGTTCCACAAGCTCACTATGGCCAAGAACCTGTTTCATGGCCTTTTGACCCTTTTCCCCTCCTGTTACTATTCAGGAACCACACTGCGGTCAGTATTTCTGAGGAATTTTCTCTCTTCTGTGAACTAGGTTGCATGCAGCGACCATTACCAACACTCACTCAGAGTAATAAATGGTAATTAACAAAAATGCTTCTCTGGACCGAAATGTTGCTGTTCTGGAAAAATACTGTTCTGCTTCAACAAGATAAAATGAAAAGCAAAAAGAATGGTAAGACCAATGTTTTTGCCTGTGCCAACTGCCCCCAGCCAGAAGATAAAGCTCATCCATGTATGATGCTGATTTCTTCCACACTTCTAAAGCTGAAATGCCTTCATGGAAATTCAAACAAAGGCCAGGTCTGCATTATTTCTCATTCAACCCAGCACTGGATCACAGAATGATGCCCGATGGATACAGAAGTGGTGAGAAGAAAGAAGTCTGTATTTTAAATTGCATTTTAAACATCAGATGTTATTATAAAAGTTGAAGATGATCTTTGTATTAAAGACTACTTTGTATTAAACATCCAGAAAACTTTGCTCATGTCTTCCAGGGCAGTGGATGCCATGAAGTAAACATTTCTTCACATTTATCTGGAGATACAGGCGAAAGAGAAGGAAACATAATTAAGACAGGACATTTCAGTGATCACAGTATCAAGAAATCTAGTTATGTGAATCTGACCCAGCCATGTGAAAGCATGAGCTCAGAAGGGAAATAAGACCAACCTTTCCATGATGCAATGTAAATGTTCAACTGTAACAAGATTACTACACTTCTTGAAATGCAGAACTTTAGATTCAGAATTCAGACAAAAGTTGATTCTTTTGTATCATGAACAACAGGGATGTCAGAGAGGACATAATTTTCTGTTCTTTCTCAAGAAATCTCCAAAGTCATATCAAGTACAAAACTGAACCAATTATGGAAGCTTAGGAGCCTGATTTAAACTTTCTCACAACAAATTACCTTTGCAGCAACAAATACTTATGACAAAGAAAATGGAGAAGAGGGCAGAGTGCTGATTATATATCTGCACGTAAATAGCTATTTATACCTTTAACAGCTAATTTATAGCCTAACTAGCTAATCTACTGTGTTGTCCTTTCATATCACTATTAGCCTTTAGATAACTTCCAAGAAGCATACTCAGACAGAAAGTACCATTCTACCAGGCCTGGAACTTGGCTTTGGTGCTAGGGTGCCATACGTTCTTACACCAAAATTGTCACAAAGATTAATGTCGTTTGTAAAATGTGGCACAGAATCCTTCCTGATAGATTGTCAGAATAACCCCAGCTTATCCCATCTAACTTCAAACTCATCTGCTCCTTTCTACAAGGGAAACAATAAGCTTCTCAGAAAACATTATGCTGTTAAAATATTGTTTCCCTGAAGACATTCTGAGGGTCACATGAGAGATGCTGTATCAGTATGGCTGCCTTTGTGAGTCTGAATCTCTGAGTGTCTCAGGCAAATCCAATATTTGATTAAAAAAGAGATACTCAGTTATCTGCAACATGGACCCACTGCCTCAGTAAAACAAAATGACAAAACAATGTTGTCTCAATTGCTACAGGACTGCACAAATGTCTTCCAAGGATACAAGAATAAGCAACATTCCTCAGAGAAGCTAGCCACATAGTTCGCATTTTAGGATCTATTTTTTAAAATTTCTCTGATATTTACTGCTGATATTAGAAAAAGATGTGTTATTCCTTGTAAAATGAAATACTTTGCCTAACTTAAAAAGACGTGGTTTACATTGGTTTGGCTGTTATTATTAACACATTTACATTGGCATTTTTGATTAATATTAAAAAATTAAATATTTGAGGCAAAACCAAATAAAAATATTTGCTAAATATTAAAATGTTGCAAACTTTATCAACTAAAATTTTACAACAAATTAGCACCGCTTTCTGCAAAGGTTTAGCTGCACTCCAAAATATTTTTTTTAGTAAACACCATTTGACAACAAACATTCTCAACTCAATATATCTTCATTGTTGCTTCCTTAGCTATCATCACAGAGAACAGCAATTCACACATTATCAGACATTATGAAACCAAAGATGGCCAAAAGATGGAGATTTGGTCAGTCTCCCTTGCTGTCCAGCTGGCAGTAGAGGGAATCCAGCCATAGTGCAGTTGTGATAACAATAAATTTTCAGCAAAGTAGGTGGCTGTGCCAAAGCCCTGGAGATCTTCCTGACCACCGATGCCACTACTGCTACTGAGGTGCCAGTAGAAGGTCTGGGGTGAAGGTCCCCCAAGAAGAACACAGCTTGTCCATTCATCTGTCACAGGAAGGAGCCTCCCTCCCTGTGACTCCCATTCATCCGATGTCTGGCCATTCCAGTGACAAGAGAGGACACTGGCCTGGTGGACTCTTTCAGCCTTTGGACAGTATAATGCTGGTTTTGCTATGCAGCTGAGAAGCTCTCAGTTGGCACCGTGCCAGGCACACTGTATTGCTATGCTTTGGAGGTTTTCACAAGGATGAAAGAAAGCATTTAGGGAGGCTCCAGAAACGATGCTGATGGCTGCCATGCTAATGCTTGTAATGAATTCTAAATTGGTAATGGGACCACTTATGGATAACTAAAGGCTTATTCACTTCCCTGGATATCTGCTTTTCTTCCTTTACCACTTTTTGCTGGATTTAGTGCCAGGATTCACTTTGCAGTTTCTCTTTTCCTCTTTTTCAGTTCTTTACTTTCCTACTGTCATTTTTCATGCTGTACTCTTCATCTAGAAATTATCACCTCTGAGGCTCTCCACTTATTCTAGTAGCCTTACTGCAGCAAATGCATATCCTGCAAATCCTTAGGTACCATTGATAGTTCTCTTTTTCCATATGGGGATAATCTCTCAAGTTTGAATGATTTTGAAACAACACAGTGTGGATAATAACATTTCTATGATTTCATTTTACATCGACTGGATAATGCAAGCTGCATTTGTACCACCTAGAGATAGGTGATATAGTAACAAGTGGTAAAATAATAGGTGGTATAATGAAGGACTGCATTAATGGGCAGCAATCATAATTGACACAGACCTGTACTTTCTGGCTGATGCAGGTTTAAATGATGCTAGTGTTGATTACAGTGTGTCTTATTGCCTTAGGAGACATGTATTAAGTATAAAGGTTTGCAGTTAAAATTCTGTGAGGCACAAGGCTCCTCTGGAACATCTATCATGTCAGCAGAACTGCTAAAGTGTAACTCTGGTCAAAAAAATAATGACACTATAAAAATGACATCTATCACATACTGTATTTATTTTCCCTTGGTGATTTCCAGATTAAATCTGCCCAGTTTACAAATCAAAAGAGACTTTTTTTTTTAACTTCTCTTTTATCCAACAGTCTATGTTCCCTGTTCAGACTCTGCCTAAGAAAAAAAAAAAATAATTAAACTATATTCTTTCTGTTCCATTCATCATTTTCCATGCTCTCACAATAAAAATTCTCCAGCTAAAATAGAGGTTGTATTTGTACTGACATGGAATGAATCAGAACGAACCACATCTCACTCACCTTTCAGATCAAAGCACAATGTGTTTTTAATCCCAAGTAAGCTACATACATATATAGATGACATGGTGTGATCAAACTGGCCGTTTTTACTACGGCAAACTGAACAATATTCCGCACTAAAGACAGAGCTAATACACATTTTACACATCAAATTATATGTATATACATGCACATATATATCTGTATGTATGCATGTATAACACACACCTGTTAATTGTTACACATATATATCTGGATATGCTCTCAAGCAAAGTCCTAATCAGAGGGTGTCAACAACATTTTATATCTCTTAAACACTTGTGCTGATATCCCTCTAAAATGTCCTTCCATGTATATATAGGAGAAATTGGGAAAAGGACGGTAGCAAACTTTACTGGCACCAAATGACTTCAAGCCCCACAGTGCTCCATCTGGGTTGAAAAGCATTAGGATTATTTGTATTATTTCCTAACCCTTTTCTCTGTCTCTTATTTGCTCACCTATCTTTCATTAACTCTCCCCTTTGACATGGCTGAATGGTGTTAAACTGTGAATCTTTTTCAATTTATAATGGGTAATACAGTTACCTAGGTTTTGGTATCTGTTCATAGCATAAGAATAATGATGTTATACACGGTGTTATAGCACAAAATGGACATAGCTAGTTAGCAGATATTTTTACAATGCAAAGGAATATGATTGCTAACAAAAACTGCTATAAGGAATGCTGCATTTGAAATACCAGGATTACAGAGAAACCAAGAAATGCAGAGGTAAAGCTGACATTTTAAGCTATCACTAAGCTCTACTTCATCTTCAGCATTAATCATTAGGATGGCAATCAGATCATCTAATCTCATGAATGAGGTATAGCCAAATAGAGGTGAATCAAAGCAAGGCAAAGGTCTTGCAGATAAATAGAATATACTTTGTGGAGTGTGCTTTGCCATGATTGAGTCCACTTTGGCTGAAAGTATGCGTTACCAGTTGGTCAGCCTGACTTGGTTTTGGACCATTTGCTTGTACCAGGTTCCTTCACAACTTTACTTGTTAAGTGCCTTTTCTATTAACAGTTTGATAGCGTGAATCTGGTGGCAATTCCTCCCTCCATCACATCCCAGAAGAAAATGACATCATCCATCCTCTTGTCCAATCACAACTTTATTGCAGGAAGTTATCTGGACAGAAAATTATAAACCCTTAGGAAAGATGATAAAAAAGAAATAAACAAACAAACAAAAATATAAAGCATGTGTCCTCAGCAATGTTACCTACCATGAGCACATTTAACTTATTTTCCACTCCTTGTACTGGGCCACAATCTTTATTTTCCACGAAACACTTGGGGTGGATCCAAGGTAACTAAAAAATCACGTAAAGATCTCAAATGATGACTGTTCTTCAGGCACTAAGGCAATTTTATGATAGAGATAAAGCTTCTCTGTGCAGGAGACACAACATTTTAGGGGTGTCTACGAGACTATGAAGAAAGCTACCGCATGAAATTACCTCTACAAATCTTGCCATTTTCTGCTACAACTACACATGATCAATGTTAATCATTTCATTTAATGAAGCACTGGAAACAGAAGAGAAGAACAGGAGCTGAGATGGAATTTAAGCCTCAATTTGTCTATATCAGTGATTGGCTTACAATCTGGTCCCCTTTTAAGCCTTAATGTATTTGTGTCAGTTAATAAATTTGCTATAAAAACCAACAATAAAACTGAGTTAATGTTGACAGTGTGTATCTGAAATCTATACTAAAACATATTCATATACTGTTAGAAATTAAAACCATATGGGAAAATGCTTAATCATGAAGAAAAGTCAAGATTGTGCAATCTCTTCCCACCCCAAATCATAAAAAAAATGAGACCTCAAGAACATTCAGCATAGACCACCTCAAGTTAAACAATTCATTTGACAATGCAATCAATTTCAACCAATGAACTTATTCAAAACATTTGGTTAACTTAAACTTGCAATTGAAAAATTATTTTAACTCATAAAATTATTTATTCTGTTTTCTAGACAAAGAGCCTTGATTTGCAATTTCTGAAACTGTCATATTCTTGTCAAAACAGTCTTCCACAAGAAGTGTTCCTGCCTGAAAATACTGCTCAAAGTATGTTTGATCAACTCCACTGTATTTTTCTACCCCAAATCATCATGTACAATATAATCAAAACAGAGCTGAGAAGTACAAAATATATAAAATTTAAAAAATGTTAGAAGTTAATTCTAAAAATTAAGCACTGGCTATGGACAGTGGAAGAACACAGTCAACTCCATCTCTGATCTCAGATGCCCAGTGAAATCACACAGTAACTGCAGGTTATAACTCAGGCATTTGTCTAGATCGCTTCTTTAGTGGAATATTTATTAAAAGGAATGACCCTCCAGGACACATGAAAGTACCTTTTTCTTTCTCTTTCTGTTAGTGCAGGAGCCCATGTGGCTGAGATGTCCATGCTGGGCTTCCTCACAACCCCCTGCCCTCCCCTTCAGGACCATACCGCTGACACGCAGCCTTTGAACTAACAATAAAGGCACAGAGCCCAAACTTACTTTCATTAGAAGCCTGTGCACTTTTTTTTTTCCCCAGTGAAACACAAAGAATTGTTCTTTTCCAAAATGGCTGCTATTCCTCACTGCCTTTAGCAACACTGATACTAAGCCATGTGTAAAGACAGAGGCTTCCTACACTGAAGAGGAAAGGGGTTTTAGAATTATGTTTGGAAAGAGGAATTGAATGTTGAAGTGTGTATCTGCTGGAATAAGTGTAGTCACAGATTTATTTTGGCTGAACTCCAATTTAGGAGGTTGTGAGTGTGCTTTGGCTAGGCAGACAGAGAGGCAAATTAGCAGAGTGGTAATATATCCCCTTTCAGCCTACTGCTTCAGGTGCAACTCTAGAACAGGCTGACTCATGTTTGGGAAGCTCAGAAAGAAAGACGAGAGAACAGGGAAATCTGGCTACTGTTGACCCTTAGCTGTGAATAAAAAGAGGTTAGGAAATTTGTTCCAGGATTAAAAAAAAAAAAAAAAAAGGCACTGATCTTGTAACATATTTCCTGCAAATGTTACTGTAATGCAAATATTCATAAGTGGCAGCATGTTAACATTCATAAGTAGTATCATGTTAGTATTCATAAATAGCATCATGCCAACTTACAGTAATTAAAGGAATCTATGTGGTGAAATTCTTAGTGTTTTAACACTTTAGGTGTTAGACAACTTAATAGATAGCAAGGATTGTGCCCCAGCTTTGATTGTCAAGTTGTGAGGTAGTGAAGATCTCAGTGCACCTGAAAGTGGGAACACTCGTAGGACACCAGTTCAAAGATGACAAACAGCATCCTCACAGTGACCAGATCTCTTACAACCCTCTGAGGTATCCCGTACTATCCCATATATTCAGTTTACCTAGGCAGCCCTTAACTTGATCATCCTTTCCTCTCCCAGTCCTTGCTGTGAGATATGGAGACCTGGGAAGCCTGCAAGTACTTCATTCCTCATCTACCCATTGCACATTCTCTTTTCCTATGCTACATTACTCTCCATGGACACAGAGAACAACAAACAACTCTATACATATTTGAAATTCCTAACTATGTCCTTCCCCTGTCTCTTTTCCTTATGGAAAATATCTCATGATTTTGCACTCTTCCCTGGGAAGCCAGGCTTTCCAAATTCTAGATTATGGTCATTTTTCTACTTTTAGTCCATATCATTTTTGAAATTTAACACCTAGAACTGCACTCAGTCCACCATATAATACCCTACTTTCATTCAAAACACTGCAGTTTTCCTCTGCGTGCCAAATAAGTACAGGGAGATTTCAATCTTTTTTTTTTTTTTTCCCCTTTGCATAATATAATTAGATTTCATGGTATTTAAATGTGAAAAAGGCTGTGCAGGACTGATTCTGTGCAGTGGAACTCCAGTGACAATTCTCACTGATTTAAAACTCAGACTCAGGGGTCCTAGGAGCAGCTTCAGATGTCCTCTTGTGTTGTTGCTAGCTGAGAAGCTTAACCTACTTCCTACTTTTTCTGAGATTTAGAGGCAGCCAAGTGCACATCCACTACCTGGATGAAACAGTATGATGAACAGCTACAACTATTGCTCAGTTTAATCCTCTTGACCTAAGGCTGAAGCTGTACCACTGAGAAGCTGCCACTAGCTCAATAAAGTACACTGCGGAAGCTTAGTTTATTTTTCCCAGACCAGAATTGGGTGAAAGTTGACTTACAAGTCTTGAAAGTAAAGATTAAGATGTATTTAAGAGGAATTATGGCTATACACCTAATTTTTTATGTTGTTTTTTTTTTTTTTTTTTTTTTTCTGGCTTTTCTATGCTATTTGAGTGAATAAATAAATACCTTGAGCCATTTTTACCTAGTGTGCTGATCACAGACTCTTTGGCAAGAAAGAGTCTCTGGCTTTAGCCAGGTATAACTGGTTCCATAATGCTAACACAGCTGAGAATACAGAGCTACAGGACTGTAAGGCTTCATCTTTAGTGAGGTATAAAGGAAAATAAGCCTGCCACTTGCTAAATACCTTAGCAGGATCTAAAGCAAAGTTTCACACGCAACCATAACAACCACCTTGGATTTTCTTAAGTATCAAACCTGGGCTAGTGTGTACCCAGTCCATAAAGTTCAAACCCGTTCTTTTTATGCTTTGTGGGACTTGCATAAACATTTTTCTGAGGGCTGCTTACCATTGTGCTTTGAAATAATACAAATAACACAGGTGAGTACATCAGAATGCAGACGCAAAGACCTTCATGGTGAAGAGATAATGGCATGGCATGATAGCATCAGTGCTGATTCAGAGCTGTAGGCAGTATGCAGAATCACTGGGTAGTCCACAAAAGCACATTATATGGTAGAAAAGCCACGCTCCCCTCTTTGGTTGACACACACAACTGGGGCTGTTTAATGGAAGAAATAGAGCTCTTTTACCCCCTCAGCAATCTTCCCTAGAGATTGCACATCTTATGTTTGCACTGAGAACAATTTACAGACCTCCTCGAGTTTCTTTCCTTTCTGTAATATTAGTACATTTCAAGGGATGCCATCATAAAAATGCACCATAAAAAAAGATAGAAAATGCTATTATGCACACCTACCTGATCTCCAGACTCTAACAGTTTTGGGTTATCTAGTTTTCATTTCTTAGACTAATACAAAATTCAGTTTTTATAGTTGCCTCTGTGGGTGGAAGGATGCAAAAGATGT
This sequence comes from Myiopsitta monachus, assembly GCA_017639245.1. Classification (NCBI taxonomy): domain Eukaryota; kingdom Metazoa; phylum Chordata; class Aves; order Psittaciformes; family Psittacidae; genus Myiopsitta; species Myiopsitta monachus. The sequence goes on along the minus strand of CM029918.1, from coordinate 58,691,318 downwards.
GAATAAAACAGGCTTCCTAACAAATGTTCTTGAGATTGAGTATGCTTTAATCTTTTTTAGGAGTTAGAAATTCTCCTTAATACTACTTTGCTCTTAAGCAATTTATGTTTTCTTCAGTACAAGATGAAGTGATGGCAAAGTCTGAGAGCAACAGCAATGAAAAGAAAAAATAGTCTTTAAAGTTGAGTTTCACAGCCTCAGCCACCTTGAGGACTGTTGTTTTATTCACCCTTTCAGTAATTAGGTCTTAAGGAATTATCTCAATACTGTGGTTTTATTAGTGGAAAATGTGAAGATAGTTTTGGCAATGGTTGAACAGCATGTGACTGGACAGACTGCACAGAGAAGTCTATGATGCATCTGCAGCAGCCAGAACAGCAAAAGAGCCATCAAAGCATTGATGATAAAAACTCTGTAAGCAAATAAATAATCTAGGACTGAATTATTATTCAGTTCAAACATTAAAGAATCCACATGTCAAGGAAAATGCCTAGATTTAATATTTTTAAAGGAAATCTATTGCTTCTGAGTTTAGAAAACAATTTCTGAATTCAAAACATCAGAGCTGTGAAACTTCAAGAGTTCTTCTGATCACACTATGAACCTGTGAAAAAGTTCTGGAAGTAGAAAGGAGAATAATTCTGCTGTTCATCCTGCCTCAACCTCAGAAGCAAAGAATGCCTATTTTTGATCCAACATTTGTTGTTTACTCCAAATTTTTTTGTAAAGCCATACTGAATAACAGAAAACTACCTATCTGGAAGGGATTTGAGAATGTGTGCTTGTACAAAGGCACTTAACTTTTTAAAGACCAATCCTGTGACTTACTTGCCTACATAGCTTTAAAAAGAAACACAAATTGACACAGATTTCTAGATTCTACATCCATCTTGTTCAGACCATGCTTTCCACGCCATAGGTCCAGCTTAAACATTTCTTATATTTGCTGCATACATGCCAACAAAAATCCCTGACAAGTGAGGTGACAAGAGAGGAAGAATGATTCAAAGAAAGACTGTGGTGCTTGGAAGGTGCTAATATTTACTGTTGGCTCCTCAATTAGAAAAGGTAAATTTCAGTCAGGTTGTGAGACTGAACTTAATTGTTTTGTCATTATAAAAGGTCTTTCTTCCCTGTGATGCAAACCTGTCCTTTATTCCAGCCTTATAAACAGAGGGAAGCAGGAATTTAAAACTCTCTTATACCTGCAGTAAGTAGCAGGTATGTGTAGTGAAGATGGAAGAGGAACTGAAGATCTAACAGACTTATGTGTAACTTAAAGAGTCAAGACTAAAGTGGCTTATTTAACATAAATGGTAAGACAAAGGAATACAAAATTGTAGCAAAGGTTTTCAAGCTTCTTTAAAGGTGTTCTACTGCATTTATCCAGTTAGCTACTGAAAGTTTTTTATATGGATTTTTGTGCAAGTTATTTTTTAAATAAAACCTTCTTTAGCAGTTCCACGTTATCTGTTTTTATTTAAACCTCAGCAAAGTGTTCCAAAAATAACTGCAATGTAAGTACTTACCAGAACTCTAACAGTGTAAGTCAATGTTTATTAAGTTTCAAGTACTACGTAATAGTGGATTGCTGAAAAGCCCCGTCTTAAATCCTGTTTTTCTTTTAACTTTCCTGAATTTTGTGATTGTTTTTAAATTTAAAAATACATAGGACCTCCACACCATCTACTCAGTTTACAGAGCCTCCTTTTCTCAGTTGTCTTAACAGGTTCATTCAACTATAACATCTTCTGTAGTATCTGTCTCATAACTCAAATCTTACCGGCCGAGAGACACTCTCAAGGACAGAGCGTACACAATCTCTCTTCACCATCCTTCTTGAAGATGAAGAATAACTTCCTGCTTTCACTCCCTCTACCAAGTCTAAAACTAGCCTCAGTAGCTCAGGAATTATTTTTCTTCTGTGTTTACATAATGATCAGAACAAAAAGGCCCTAAACTCAGCAGGAGCCTGGTATGCAGTGTCAGTAATGCAGGCATATCAAAAGAGGTTTTACTAAGAAGCTCATTATTAAGTTGCACTTACGTTCCACCTTCTGTGGAAGTTTTGAAAAGCCACTTATTATCATCATTAATATCTCTTGGATATAAAGAAGAGCAGGAGGGGAAAAAAAACAGCCCACAATTTTAGTACTTGCTTTATCTATTACTGAGTTATTTTGGTTTAAATACCTTGACATTTCATTGCATTATGAATACAGTGTAAGAAATAGAGGAAGGAGGAGAAAAAGCTATGCAGAGAAGAAAGCAAGTGATGAGAAGGAATAGCTTCCACCACTAAGACAAGGTAACTGCTTAAGCAGAGGAGCAACTTGTAGAGGAGAAAGGGGTGAGAAGAATATATGGGAGTAGGTCTCTATGGCTGTTTCATATTTAAAGAAGCTAGAACAAGAAGATACCATCTTTGTAAACAGAAAACAAAAGATCTTTTGCCCCCCTATTTCTTTTTTTTAACCTGTTAATAGAAAGGATAATTGATTTTTTTTTTTTTTTTTTTTTTTTTTTAGCAATGAGATCCTGGCTTCATATGACTGAGAATTATTGCTTGAATGGGACAAAAAACTCTTGAAAAAAGCATTTTAGCTAAGCAGCTTTTGCAGTTTTGGTCCACATCTTACTTTTAATGCTACTTAACCTTAAACACAAAGCTAGAATATATTGCCCACTTTTATCAAAAGCCCAAAATAACACAGGGCTCGGTATTTTTTTGTGCAAATATTATTAAAGTTGGGGGAAGGAGGGAAATAAAACTGACCTGAGCAGAATGAAAAATTGTGCTGCAATTAAAGAGACTCAGCTGTGGCAGAGAGAGAAAATAAGAAAAGGAAAAATACAGCAGCATGTAGGAAATAAACAGCAATTAGTGAATGAGGCTATTGCTGCTTCAAATTGGTATTTAAAACTTGGAAGAAGATCAAGCAACTTTCCTGTAGCTTTCCTATATTAACATGTACAATAAAACTTCCTATCAGCAAACTGCAGCATAAAGGAGTTAATGTGTTATGTTACCACTAAAATAGCATGAAAAAGTCTTGGAGGGGAAAAGAAAGGAATCTGGGGGAGAAAGGTTTCTGCAGTTACACAAAATGATTAATTTTGTCTCATGTGTATTTGGCAATGAAGATTTAAAATTTAACAATGACAAGGACTGTTAGTACTGCAGTTGATGTTCTAAGTGGAAGTGCTTATATTACTTAGGTTTCATTTTATTAATGTTAGAACTCTGTTATTACATAGAGACAGCCAAATTCTGTAGAGTAAGAATATATCTGCTTAAAACTGTATTTTTCGTACTACAAGAATGCTTCTCAAAGCATACTTCATTCATTTTGAAAATGTTATAAATGCCCTGTGTTTCAGGGCTAGAAGTTATATTAATATTAATCTAAGATGTTCCTAACATTTCCTTTGCTTAAAACAACAAAAGTTGGAAGAGTTCAGTTGCCATGATGCATAATAATACACCTGTCCCCAAAATGTATTTCAAAAAGATTATTTTTGGGTTTTTTGAGCTGGCAAACCCCCCACTCTCTCTGGAAATTGTTTCAAAGCCCATCCTATGTGAAGGCCTGCTTTAGCTGACATTTATGTGATTCTCTTCACAGACATTGTAGGGAGGTCACAGTGCAAAATCCAAGTGTTTGTTTTTCATTCCTAATAGCAGAGAGGTTTTACACATGAAGCAATCGTTCACTCCTTCAAGAAACATAATTTATCTCTTCCCTTAGCACAGTCAGGTCCTGGAGACTTGCCATTTCAATTCTCCGGGACTTTACAACCCACACTACAATATTCAAATAAAATCTAATTGTATTGTGAAAAGGGGAGGGAGGAAAGAGAAATGTTAGCACTGATTAAAGTTGAAACTTCAGTTCTATGAAGGTCAGGAAATTCAAAACAGCTTCTTATAATATCTCTACCCTGCTTCAGTGTGTGAACATGCAAATGCTTCTTTGCAGTGTGTTCATGCAACAAATTATTCTTTTACATTGTTTGAAAAGATCCTTTTTAGGATCTCACTTTCAAAGAAAATCCTTCAAAACATGAGTAACTTTTCCTTTTTGATCAGCATAGTAAAGCTGTCTGAGTGTTCCTTGCCCATATTGCTTGACAGGCAGGCAAAGTTGATGGTACCCAAAACAACTGGCTCAAGAAAACTTAGGCTTGTTACCAAAGTTATTATCAGTGTGATTTCCAATAAAGTTTGTACTAGCTGAGATTGTGAAATCCAGACAACTAATTTCAAATGTACCCTTTGGCATGTCAGCCATCAATTTGAAAGGTAACTGAATTGTCTATTAAGTCCTCAAAGCCAATCAAATGTGTATTGTCTTAGTATTTCCAGTGTTTTCTCTACAATTATTATTTTTTATTTCCTTTAAACGCAGTAGTAATCATGTCATTGCCTTTGGACACAACGTCCAAGGCTGAGCATGTTTTTAAAATTAATCCCATTACTCTGTCAGATCTCTCCCCTTTTAACAGTTGAAAAAATAGCCTCCTGTAGAGAGTCAAATCTTTTATTTATCATTTCAGTGCTAGCTACAATTAAGTTTGTTATTTTTAAAAAGTTACCCTCTTACTGAAGAGATCTGAAGAAAAAAAGTCTTCAGTTAAAAGGACACACACTGTCAGCATTGTTTGCCTTTGAAAATTGTCTCACATTGTGCTTTTTTTTATAGGAGTACTGGACACAATTCATACACATTTAAGTGGCTGGAGTGCTGAATAATAAATATTAGACTTTCTGTATCCTCCTCTGTAAACAAATTGATTGCCTATAGCAATATGTCACTTCTACACTGATTAAAAAAGAAAATAACCACAGGAATCTTTAAAACAAGAACCTCAACACCAGCCAGCTGTCCAACCCTAATCACCTTGGCTCCATTTGCTTAACAAAATAGTAGCCAGTTACTCATGCAACACTTGCTCAGACTCTAAGAGAAAACATCAGTAGAGTTCAGTGGAAATTAACCTGAAGCTGAATTTAAAGAATTAGGATGTATCTTGGACATAAAGGACCACAGCAACTGAAGGAGCAGACTGGGTAGGCAAAGTTCAATACAGAAGAAGGCACACTGTTCATTCCCTGCAGTAGGAGCCAGGGGAATGGCAGATTCTCAGATTGAGGCAAATTTAAAGAAAACTGAAGTCAACTGACTCACTCCAAGCAGCAAATATTGGTTGGGCTCCACCAAGGAGAAGCAGGCTTCAACTGTGACCATTTAATATGTGCTCAAAACATTCACTGCTCCTTTTTTTCCAGTGACTTGTGGATTTTGTCAGTCAGTTCATCCTAACAGTAGGTTTCTTCAGCAAGTCAAAGTAAATTGTTACCCAACTGACTAATTTTTAGGGGATCTAAAATTTCTGTGGGTTTTTTGTTTGTTTGCTTTCTTTTTAAAAAAAAACAAAACAAAACAGAACAAAAACAAGAAACAGTCTATACTATGCTTCCTTTAACACTTACTGAAAAGTAAAGCTTTTATAATAGAGAATTATCAGTTGAAAAACCTTAGCTATAAGGGCAACAATATAAAGCAGGTGCAGACTCCTTTATCCCAGCTTTAAGGTGATTAAAGGAGTAGATTTGACAGTTCCATGTTTGAACTGTTGGCAAGACATTTGAAAAGATACTGCTTAAGACTAGAATATAGAAGGACACAAATAAAATGGTCTTGCTTGTTTGGGAACTCATTTTAAGATTTATTTGCTCTGCAAGAACTAAAGAGATATCCCTATGTCTTTTCTGTACACTTCTCCACAAATAAAGAATATCAGAACTGATTGTTAGATGGTTAGAGTTCTAAAAACCTATGATGGTTGTGTAAACAGGATGAATGTACTGGCTAGCCAGAATTATATTTCTAATTCATTCATCAAGTACCTCGTATAATACAAACAGAGTAAATGGGTTTGGTTTATTGTATTTCAAAAAGAGTTTTCTTTAATCTTTTGTTTAGTCTAGTTTAATTTGGATGCAGGTGAATCATTACCTGGGTGGAGTGCCTCATGGTAACAGGATGATTATTATTTCATTTCTTTTTAGTTTTAAACAAACACAATCTTTCATTGAAATAATACTCAATATTTTGCATTAGGAGTTTTCTTCAGACCCAGCATGACAGGAACAAAATTAATGCTGTCCTTCAGTCGACACCAGCAATATTTAAATTTTTGCTAAGATTGTGCAGAGTTCCTAACATGCATTGGCACTGTACTCCATCATGACTTCATATTGCCAGGATAATGTACATTATTTTGTACTTAACACTGACATAATTCTATTCAGTGGGATTTTGCCTTGTAATAATGCCTTATTGGTGTAAAACCATGCCGACTCTGACTCCTTAAATGGTCTTACTAAGTTGCATTGAGGTTAATTTCAATCTTGATTCTGCACTTCTGGTCTTTGACCAGTTTTTAGACAAGAGAGGAGAGCCATGGCAGTCAATAAAACAGACTTCCTTTGTACTTCTAAAATACTTTTTGGCACAGGTTTGAACAAAGAATAGCGAGTGAGATCAGCTGAAGAAATGCTTCACTTACAACTTCCTGAGGCTGCACCTGTAACTGGTAGTGCACAGGATGAACCAGTTTAAGCACGGCACTTTAAGAATATCAAACCCAAGTACCTCTATCTTCCATGTCTGGGTTGTTGTGGGTTTTTTTTCACAGGGCAGGATAGTCCCTGAAGAGAGGAATTTCAGACTGTGACTCAGACTAAAACTCTCTCATCGCTTTTTTGACATACACTACTTCTGCCATTTCCTTTTTTGAACTGCTAGTTGGGATGCTTGAAGGATCTTGATTAATGCTGTGAATGTAAATCTGATCAGTGCATATAGGCTGTGCCTATGCAACTGAAATTTTATACCAGATGGATACTACCGTGCAGTATCGTGTACCCTCAGGCATCCATGGTCACCTGGCTCATGGAAGAGGAGTAACAGGTTGAGCAGATAATTCTACAGAACATGATGGAGTTTTTCCAAGTTGGCTTCCACTACTGAGACAAGGTAGTTGCAGTGACAAAGACCAGAGCAATGACGCCTCCAACAGCAGCAGCAGAATTTCAAGATGACAAATGCTGCTTTCCTATGTATCTGCATGGATGTTTCCACATCTCACTGCCATCAGAAAGTTCACTTACCTATTGCTTGCTTGTTCTTAGCTAACTATTTGAGCAGATCAGAGAAAAGCAAGCATGGGAAAGATCAGAAGTACTGGAAGGAACAGTGCTGGTGTGTCATATCAGTAACTTTGGTTGCTCAGAGAGATGAATTGCATTGTATGGTTGCATTTCTGATTCCACTAGGACTCATAGAGGGATGTACATGACTAACCTTCAGCAAGGTTTCAAGCCAAAATCTTCATCTACATGACAAGATATTTTTTCATGTTGCTTCAAGGCCTCGTCAATTATTAAGGAAGGTTCACTAATATTAATGTGGAAACATCACCATTGCCAAGAAATGGGGCTCATTTCCAGCAGTGCCTGGAAGGAAAATCTGCTCTCTGGATAATCTGGATATTAATAGTGTTAAGATTTCACACCTCAGTAAGGAATATCTGGTTTATTTTTGGTTCCCTAGCATACGGTGCTTTCTCTGGGTACCTTAGGCAGAGAAAGAATAGTTTGGCTTCATTTTGCTTAATCTGAAAACAAAAAATGCTTTTGGACCATTTATAGTTAAATGCTGAATTTCACCCAATGATTTGTGGAAAGGGCTGTTTTATTCCACCAGAAGTAAAGGAGTAAGTGATTCCTGTGGGAAGGTCCTATAGCCATTGCTTGAAAGATAACTCCCTACAGAGAAGGGGCAGCAGAGCTTGGGGACATTCTGCTCAGCCTTTTGTTGAAGATGTCCATTGTCATCAATTTTCCTTTCATTTTCTTCATTTTAACCCCTTCCAGAGCCTTTTGATCCAGTTTGGTCCTTTGGTCCTAGCATAAGAAACTATCTGCTCTCACCTGTCTCTTCACAGCTCTCTTAGAGCAAATACAATACCCCCCCCCCCCCAATAGATCTTTTATTCTTTCTCTTCCTGTGGAGACGTCTCTGCTGTTCAGTGGAGCAGAGCTACCCACTTTACACAAGCTGCAGCATGACAGAAATATCCCAGGCACTTGGTGCCCCCTCTTCTTCAGTGGCAACAACATAAAATAATCTTTTTCCCCTTTCTTATCTCCCCCACAGTTTTTGGGGAGCCAATTCCAGCTACTATTTTACCTTGTGATTTCTTTTTGCTTCTCTTGAGAGGCTGAGGCAGATTTGAAATTATCTTCTATTTTAAAGCTTCTGTGACAGTAGCTGGATGCTTAACCAGCAATGTTAGACTTTGGTAGGTAGGTAGAAAAAAGAAAACCAATTAGATGGGTGCTAATAGCATTCTGCATTTATCAAACCTATTCTTCTGTTGATGCTACCCAGAAGCAAGACTCCTGAGTTACAGAAGGATCTTACTCAAAACAGCCAATAGGCAAACTGAAAAGACGCACATGGGTGCTATTTATCATGGTCTTTTCATGGTAGAGGGAAATACTAGCTAACTGAGCAGGCATGAGAGAGTTTCTTGCTTGAAGTCTGTGCACCTTAGCTTTCAGGTTTTTATTACACCTACAAATATTTATAAAATACACTACAAAATTAATAGCATTCTGCAGTAACTGTTTAAGGGCAAGCAGTTTGGAATGCCTTAAAAATCTCTACTGATGTTTGAATTGTCTCTGCAATGTGATTTTGGCCATTTATGTTATAAAATCTCAGTAGCGGGAAAAAAAGGAATGCACTAGGGAAACCATGAGCCAACATTCTTTCACTATTTTTCATGTTGCAGCTGTCACTACAGTAAGCATCCTTCCTCTGCAAAACATCATGTTTGGCAGGGGTTTTTTTTCCTCTAAAGTTCTGGTTTGTCAGCTTTGTAAAGGAAAAGTGGAGAACTCACTCTTTAAATTCCCTAAGACTGAGTGTGAGCTGTAGCCACATCCCATCTTCATACTGAAGTGATACGTGAGCACGTATAAATCCCATCTGCTTGTTGTCCTCAGGAGAAATGATGAACAGGAGACTGGGTCTTAGAAGCGTGCAACTTTTAAAAGGTTTTACACAGGAATTAATTGAAGGAAACACCTATTCAATAATAAGCCTCATGTTAGGAAGGAGACATGTTGAAATTAGCTTATACAGGATTCTTTGGCTTTATCGAACATGTGATTCTTGGAAGAAAAGAAATTTTGATACTATTTTTAGATGAGCACCTCCTAAATTATGTGCCACTTGCTTCAGCAGGAATGTGAAGACATTTTGGGAGAGATACTGTGAACTGCACCAGCTACTAAGAAGGAGAAAAAAATGACTGCTACTGCTGAATCCAGGAATTATGCCTTTTGCAGTCTTGTATTCATTCATACAAGATGGAGAGGCAGTGGAGTAGTCCTGTATGTTAGGGAGTGTTTTGATTGTCCAGACCTTAATGATGGTGAATAAAGGGTTGAGAGCTTACGGGTGCGGAAAACCAACAAGGCAGATATCATAGTGGGAGTCTGTTACAGATCACCCGACAAGCATGAAGAGGCAGATGAAATATTCCATAAGAAATGGGAGAAGTCTCACAATTGTTAGACATTTTTGTCATGTGATACCTTAACTTACCAGACGTTTGCTGGAAATAAAATACAGCAGAGAAGAGTCTGGGAGGTTTCTGAAGTGTGTGGAAAATAACATCCTGACACAGCTGGTGAGGGAACCAACTACGGAAAGCACCCTGATGGACCTGTTTCTTGTGAACAGAGAAGGAATTGTGGGTGATGTGGCGGTTGGAGGACGTCTGGAGCACAGCAACTATGAAATGATGGAGTTTCCAATTCTCGGACATGTGAGGAGGGAGGTCAGAACTGCTACTTTGGACTTCCAGAGGGCAGACATAGGCCTGTTTAGAAGCCTGGTTCACACTCCCCTGAGAGGCAGTCCTGAAGGGCAAAGGGATCCAGGAAGGCTGGACATTCTCCATGACGGAAATCTTTAATGTGCAGGAGCAGGCAGTCCGTATGTGCTGAAAGGTGAGCTGAAGACCATCCTGGATGAACTTTGGCTGGAATTCAGGAAAAAAACATGATCTTATGACCTTTGGAAAAAGGGGCAGAAAACTCAGGAAGACTACAAAGATGTTGTGAGGTTATGCAGGGAAGAAATTAGAAGGGCCAAAGCCCAACTAGAACTTAATCTAGCTACCACTTTACAAGACAATAAAAAATGTTTCTATAAATACATTAGCAGCAAAAGAAGGGCTAAGGATAATCTCCATTCCTTATTGGATGCAGGGGAAACATAGTGACAAAGAAATGGATGAGGTACTGAATGGCTCCTTTTCCTCAATCTTTAATGGTAAGATCAGTTCCACTCCAGGTGCTCAGCACCCTGAGCTGGAAGACATGGATGGGGATTCAGAATGAAGCCCCCATAAAACATGGAAAAATGGTCAGTGATCTGCTATACCACTCGGACACACACAGTTCTATGGGACTGTGATTCATCCAAGACACTGAGCCTGAAGTGCTCACTTAATGACTTTCCATCATGTATCAGCAGTCCCGGCTAAACAGGGAGGTCCCAAATGACTAGAGGTTAGCAAATGTGACACCCACCTACAAGAAGGGCAGGAAGGAGGATCCAGAGATCTACAGACCTGTCAGTCTGACCTCAGTACCAGGAAAGGGCATGGATCAGATCATTTTGAGTGCCATCACATGGCACATACAAGACAACCATGTGATCAGACCCAGACAGCACTTACGAAAAGCAGATCCTGCTTGACTAACCTGATCTCCTTCTATTACATGGTGACCCGCTCAGTGGATGAGGGAAAGGCTGTAAGTTGGGGCTGTGCAGCCTGGAGAAGGCTGCGTGGAGACCTCATAGCAGCCTTCCAATATCTCAAGGGGGCCTATAGGGATGCTGGGGATGGACTCTTCATTAAGGACTGTAGTGACAGGACAAGGGTAACGGGTTCGAACTTAAACAGGGGAAGTTTAGATTGGATATGAGGAAGAAATTCTTTACTGTAAGGGTGGTGGGGCACTGGAATGGGTTGCCCAGGGAGGTTTTGAATGCTCCATCGCTGGCTGTGTTCAAGGCTGGGTTGGACGGAGCATTGTGTGGCATGGCTTGGTGGAAGGTATTCCTGCCCATGGCAGGGGGTTTGGAACTGGATGATCTTGAGGTCCTTTCCAACCCTAACTATTCTATGATTCTATGATTCTATGTTGTTTGTCTAGACCTTTGTAAAGCCTTTGACACCATTCCCCACAGTATTCTCCTGGAGAAACTGGCTGCTCATGGCTTGGACAGGAATACTCTTCACTTGGTAAAAACTGGCTAGATGGCCAGGCACAAAGAGTGGTGGTGAATGGAGTTCAACCCAGATGGCAACCAGTCACAAGCAGTGTTGCCCAGGGGTCAAGATTGGGGCCAGTTCTGTTTAATATCTTTATCAATGATCTGGATGAGGGGATCGAGTACACCCTCAGGAAGTTTGCAGACAAAGCCAGGTTGGGCAGGAGTGTTGATCTGAGTGAGGGTAAGAAAGTTCTACAGAAGGATCTGGACAGGGTGGATTGATGGGCTGAAGCCAACTGTATCAAGTTCAACAAGGCTCAGTGCCAGGTCCTGCTCTTGGGTCACAGCAACCCCAGTGAAACACTACAGGCTTGGGGAAGAGTAGCTGGAAAGATGCCTGGCAGAGAAGAACCTGGGGTGTTGATCAATATCCAGCTCAATAAGAACCAGCAGTGTGCCCAAGTGGGCAAGGCCAGCAGCATCCTGGCCTGCATCAGAACTAGTGTGGCCAGCAGGACCAGGGAAGTGATCGTCTCGCTGAACTCAGCACTGCTGAGGCCTCACATTGAATATTGCATTTAGCTTTGGGCCCCTTACTACAGGAAAGACACTGAGGTGCTGGAGTGGGTCCAGAGAAGGGCAACGAAGCTGGTGAAGGGTCTAGAGCACAAGTGTAATGAGGATTGACTGAGGAAACTGGAGTTGTTTAGCCTGGAGAAAAGGAGGCTCAGGTGAGACCTTATCATTCTCTGCAACTACTTGAAAGGAGACTGCAGAGAGGTGGGCGTTGGTCTCTTCTGCCAAGGAACAACCAACAGGACAGGAGGAAATGGTCTCCTGTATTGCCAAGGGAGGTTTAGATTGGATATTAGAAAAAAGTTCTTCACTGAGAAGGTTGTCAAGCATTGCAACAGGCTGCAGAGGAAGTGGTTGAGTCACCACCCCTGAAGGTATTTAAAAGATGTGTAGATGTGGCACTTAGGGACATGGTTTAGTGGTAGACTTGGCAGTGTTAGGTGAACAGTTGGACTCCCTGACTTTTAGGTCCTTTTTGCAACCTAAATGATTCTATAATTCTATGAAAATACTGTCTTCAGCAGCAATAACTGCCAGATTTTCATTTCACTCCACTCCTCAAGAAGAGCCATACTGTGATTTCAGGGGGCTTAGTCATGATATGTATGCGTATGCAAAATGTGCAGAAGACACTGAAAAAAATGAACCCTTTCCAAAACTTAAATGTTGTTCAGCAGAGTCACCCAGTTCAGGCTGAAGTTAATGGAGTTTACAGGGCACCCTGACTCCAGGGAGGTAACAGCACCAGGAAGAAATAGTAAGGCAGAGTAGTATGTATGGAAAAAACTCCAAGCCAACCCAAGGCCTGGCATTTAGTGCAGACAATGTTAAATTACAGCTATTGATCATATAATTTGTGTTTTTTATGGACAACTAAACACTACATATTTCTTTGTCTTGATGTAACCACAATCCAACTCTTCACAACTGTGGCATATCCAATACCATAAGTTCTCTTTTGGTCCTCAGGTACTCCTCAGGTACTCTGTTGCCACTTCTTAGCCATTGATATGAGACCCAGATTCGAAAGGAATTCTTCATTAGTTCTGAGAAGCTCGTATGTGTTTACAACTTACTGACTCATCTCCAGGTGGGATTACACATGCTTCTCTTTAGAAGCATTGGGACATGTTCAGGCAGAATCAAAGGGGACATGGCTGCTTTAATGGATACAGAAACTCAGCTATTACTTAGCAGTGGTGTGGGGCACTCCTGGCTTCCCAAGGGCATTTATTTGTAGAGGCAATCTGGTCATGATGACTCCAAATCAGTGTGAGGAGAGAATACAGAGAGATGTAAAGTGATGAGCGTGGGATGGAAGTGGAAGACTGCCAGAAGCGGAGATGCAAAGAATGTATTTACAAAAGCTTCAGCACAAAGGAAAATGAGGGTTCTTCCTGGAAAAGCCAGATGCCTGGAACAAATACTGATGGGTGTGTTTCAGAGTGAGGAATACTATTTTGAGAAACTGTGGTTCTGACTGGGGAGTTGTCTGATAACCAAAGCAATAGTGTGAGGAAAGGCTTTATGTGATCACCAGAACATTGAGTAGGAAGCTGGTACACGTATTCTGTTTTTCAAATGACTACAGCTGCTGGTGAAATACAGTGTGTGGTTCTAATATCAATATTTCAAGCAGCATGTTAAAAATTAGAGGGTCAGGGAAGAATTGGAACATTTATTAAATGATTGGGAACTATGTGTTTTAATAAAATACTCAAGGACTTTGATTTAGTTGGCTTAATGAGGAAAAGCTTTGATTTATCAAAGGTAACTCGCTTGTAGTTCCAATACAGGGAACAGACATATGGAAAAGCAACCGTTCAGCTTATTGCTGAAAGGACTAGCAAGAGTGGATGTTTGGAAATAAGGCAAGTTAGATAGATGCCTACAGACATTTCTAAGAAGAAGGGTAACCATCCACTGGCACAACTTAGTACAGGTGACATATTCTCCATTACCAGTCATTTTTAAAAATAAAAATTGGATTATTTAGAAAAAGAGAAAAAAGCCTAGTTCAAGCAGCAACTACTTCAGCAGTGTTTTATAAGCAATAGTACGTCAAAGGTCATCCTACAGTCTTTTGTTCATTTAATCTATATTTCCAATCTAACAACTTTAAGGTAAATCACATGCATGCGCAAAGAAAACCTGACTACAAATCCTGTAGCATTTTCAGTATTTTTTTTTCTCCAAAACCTATTCCTGCAGTGCAGTAACTGTGGTGCAATGTAGATATCCACAGCACCATCAGATCAAAAGATAGAAACAGCACAAAACTCAGAGCTGGATGCAAAATCCTTCTGCAAATCAAAGTGAGTACTTGGGTGTTTAGCCCATGCTGTATTCCCTGCTGCTGCCTGCAGCTTCGAACTGCGAGCAGACAAGGTTATAGCAGCAGCTGATATTGCACCCTTTCCAAAGTGGTTCAGAGGAAGGCCTAGGTGGAAAAAGTGCCTGTCCCTGACTTGTGAAGTAAGACTTTCCACAGAAGAACCTTATTCATCGGGAAAATGTGACTGTAACAAGACTGTCACTCTAAATCAAGCTTCCATACCTGCCTCAAAAACATCCCCTTGCTCCAGACAAGTTCTTGGCCTTGTTAGGAAAATTACTAGGTAATATTCTTAAGCCTGTGTTTTGATGAGGTCAAAATAAATGATTAAAACGGTCCCTTCTGACTTCGCAAAATATAAAAACTAGAGGATGTGATCCATTCGCAGTGGAGAAAAAGCGAGAGATTTTATTTTAAAGCCAAAGAACTGAAGTCCTAGATTTTTTTAGTTAGTTATTTTCAGAATCTGCACATGTACTGAATTGTGCTCCTTAACACAGAAACAAATCTGGGTCTGTGATTTGGAGGGGGGGGGGGAAGTAAAAAAATAAAATCCTTAATTTCAACTCCAAATATTTCTGTTATGACCCTGGAGGGGGGGGGTGGGGGGGGGGGGTGGGGGAATGGACAAACTTTCAAATGTGACAAGCACTCAGCAACTCACATTGATCCTAAGGTCAAAAATAGCAGAGTGGGGTTTATTAAGGAGGAATGATATAGATTTAGGGGTTTGACAAAGGAGCTCTTGCTCAGCTTGCCATAACGGTTGTTAACACCTTAATCCAAAGAACTGTCCTGCTCCTTGGATTTTTTAATCCACAGCCTGGTAGCTACCTGGGGGCACTGCTTAGCTGTTCAGCTCACACTGGTGATGAGCTGGAATTAATACGGTGGACTGCAAACTGGTGAAGGGAGGTACAACTATGTTCTCCTCTCAGCTCTGGGAGTGGAGACCTTTTTGGAAGAGACAGGTGGGCAGCCCTTAACAGTAGCAGACCACAGTGCCATGGGAAAAAAAAAGTCTTGTTTGTTTATTTGAAGAGCTTAGGTTTGAACACAGCTCTGCCCACAGAGACCAGACTTTCTGCAGGACTTACCTAAGCACTGTGAGGATAAAACCCCCAGCCTCCAGGCTGCCAGGGGTCCAACATAACCAATATTCTTCCTTTATGAATAAAAGTTTAGATTCCTAAAGTTCAGGTTAATGATCCAGGTGTGCAAATTCAGATAGCATTCAGAGAGATATTTTGGGCTTGCATTACTGCAAAAAAGAAAGATCTCCAAAATGTCATTTTGGAGAAGAAAGACATTTTGAAGTCTTACTAATGTAAAAATGATTCAAAAACCAGGAAGAGTTTTTTAATTATAAGATTTTTCTGAAAGTATGTAAAAAATTTCTGCATGGCTACACTTCACTCTGTGTCAAATTTTCATGTGGACTGACTTTCTGCAGACATACTGTAAATGCTTCTAATAAGAACACTGCTGTTATTAATCTGTCAATAAAAACAATTCTTCAGATGTTTGAATACAATTTCCTAACTTTTTAAAAGCTCTAAACTTCTGAATCCCTGGAAATAACCATGTAATATGTTTATTTTAGTCTGCAATTTTGGGGAACATTGGCTGATCTAAAACTCAGGTTTTGTAATTGAGTTTTCTCTCCTTGAAGCAGAAAAGGGTATCAACAGCATATCAATTATGTTGTCATACTGGGCCATATTACATTCTACCTTCATGTTTCCTATGCAAAACATAATCATCAGTATTATAATCCATAATAAAGGAGGGTATCTCTGAAGTATAACTACATTTTATATTGATAACAGTTTCTTCATTGGAGGAAGCCATATATTTCTGTTGTTTTGTGAGGAAATCTTAAAACACTACTATTTTTTCCCCCAATATTGTACCTAAGAGAGGGAGATATTGTCTCAACCCCTTCCTTCAGCTTACCCTTTGATACATCAGTCAGACTCAGCTCCTCCTCCATGCTGTTGGGGCTTTTTGAGGGGAGCAATGAACTCATGAAAATAGACAGCCTTTACCACCTCTCTGGTGCTTAATACAATAGAAAGTATTGGAAACTCCAGGGCACCTCCTCTAGTCTCCAAGTAGGGGACATGGGCTTGTTCTACGAGGATGGGTTGTTTGCAGAATTGTTGCAACACAGCAGTTGTTGGGGGAATAAGAGGTATATTAGATGTGGACAGATCTGTCAGGGGTTATAGCTGTGAACCTCTTCTGAACTCACATCTTCTGAACCTCTTCACATAATTTTCAGATGTGTAACAATGCCAGGTTTTGGACAACTTTAACAGCTATTGGAAAAGCCAAAACCTCAACATAAGAATCATGCCCCTCCCACAGTTAAAAGTCTGTGCTCCAGAGCCTGGAGTAAAATCCCTCAGTGAGATGGCAGTAAGAATTTTGTAACAAAAATAAAATGACATATTTTCCTTGATCTCCTTCTTCAAAAAGGACAAAGGATTTTTCTCAAGTTTTCAAAAAGCACTTGGCTTGAAACAGCCAACCAGCCCAGAGAATTCAATCTTGTTCACTAAAAAAAGAAAATATTACACTAAATGAAAACAAGATTTGGGGATAGAAAATAATAGGCAAATCTAACTACAGGTGTTAAAAATTGTTTAATAATGAAAGCAGCAATCCACATGATAGCTCTATGCTGGTTTACTATTTATTATTCTACTTATGCATATTTATTTTACTATTTTTATTTTTTAATAAAAAATTACAGTTCTGGCTTCTGAATTTTTGCTACCTATAAGTCAGGAGTAGTAAGACTGATCTTCTGAAATTTACAATGTTTCTTTATTGGTGTTACATACATATATTTTCTGAGAAGCCAAAAGGTTTATTCCTGCCAGTGAATTCTGGCTATGGCTAAAGAGGGAGTATGGGACTCTGCTGACTGCATGAGTCAGAAAAAAGTGAGATTTTGATCCCAAAACAATAAAATGATTACATGATTTTGTTAGAAAGCCAATCAAGTAAAATTACTGTTTATAATACAAATATATAAAAAAAACCTATAAAAATATCTCTTCAAATAAGAGAATTATCAGCAAATTTAAAATAATAGTAAAAATTTACAGAAGCTAGATTTTTAAGAGGCAACTCTATCTTTTGTACTGGCCTATTTGATAGGAAGCAGTTCTATGAAACTGTAAAACTTTCTTCCGTGGTGATCAGAAATCATTATAGGCCCTTGTTACAAGTTGTTATCCTTTCAACCCTTTATCACATCATATGATTAAGGCCTGTTTTCTTTGTGTGTTGCTTGAAGATATCTAGCTGAATAAAGATTCTAAGCTGATCAGAAGGTCATCTTCTCTATCTTGATTTTCAATAGGAACTCTGCAGGCCAAACAGGTTGCTGGCACTGGGCAGTGATGATGAATGAGATCCCTGGGAGAATTAATTACAAGCACTAAGCTTGACTATGCTGATACCCAAATCATCACTCCAAGGGTATAGACATAAATCAAATTATACAATATACAAATATATTGTATCACATCTGGATTACAAATGCTCAGCTGCATCTCCATAGAGAAATCCTTTGCAAAAGTTGCTAGCAATTAACAGAAATATAACTGCAGTGACAGATAGGATATAGCTCTCAGGAAAAGGAAAAAAAACCTTTTTCACCAAATCATATATATGTATATACACATACACAGCAATAGAAAGAGATTGATGTTGCAGAGGGACTGTTAAAGCAAAACCAGAACTGCTCTGTACAACATTCTTCCATCCTAACCCATCTGATTTTCAAATTTGAGCAGAACAGTCCACTGACTGCTGCAGCTGTAGTTACCTTTCCATGCCTTGCATTTTTTTGATGTGAGAAACAGGCTGAAGAAATATGCAGAGCTATGCACATTAGGTAATGATAGTGCCAGAAAAGCCCATGAGGACAACTTGGTTAAGTTCTGTAACAAATTATAAGATATAGTCAAGTAAATATTACTTCCGGCTAAGACTGCCCCCTTCTCCCCCCCCCCCCCCCCCGGATAATTTCCCTACATAAAAGGACAATTAGAATTTATGGGGGTTTTAGTTCATTTAGGTGATCAATATGAAACACCATATTTATAAAAAATGTTCAGACCAGATGTTTCAAAGTGTTACACTCATTTTACTGAATAAGACAGTAGCACTAACAAAGTTTTATTTATCTTAATTCTTAAAATATTTCAGCTGTTTTGGCACCTGTGCCACTCAGTTTTTCTTTCCCAGCTACACAAAACCACATTCTTCCTGGCCATTGTGATTATCTGTTTTCTAAACCAACCATTTACATGTGTTGCCAGTGACTAAAAATCTTACAATTCAGAAAAATCTCCCTCACCCCAGGAATTTTACATATGTGAAACTGTTACATAGAATATACAAATTTGCTTTTTCCCTGTTGCCTGTCACAGACTACACAAAGTAAGTCTGGGGTCTCAATGGGTCCTCAGAGCCCAAGTTAAAACCCACTGTGTTAAAAAATTGGGTTTTTATTTTTGTGAGTGCTAATTCCTCTTCTATATGTTAAAGGAATATCCAAGGAATCTGGGTTAGCAGACAGGGTGTGCAGCTTTCATGTCATAGTAAGAAACAACCACTGCTTTTTCCACTATTGTGATAAAACTCAGTAATAAGCATTGAATGCCCTCAGACCCGTTAATTAGGTGTTTCTTGGTTGGTTTGGTTTTGTTTTGTTTTGTTAGCAGAAAAATACATTTCTTCATATGTAGTGAAGAATACAAGGAAACAGGGTAAACTAATATGCTTTTAGTACTATTGCTTGGCACATTTATTCTTCCATCTTGTAAATACATAGGCATACCAACAACGGTATGCCTGTGCACAGTGTGACTCCATTTGCCGAGACCGTGTGTATAAATGTTTGCCAGATCAAGGTCTAAACTGTCAGTAAAGTGCTTAATTTGCATAATTTGAATTGAGGAGAGTACTCATGGCAGTACCTGGCAGATTAAATATAAGGATAGACCCACAGGGGAAAATGTCTTTTTTTTTTTTTTCTCCAAAATATTTGAAGCCATGAACAATCTAGTATGTTCCAAATTGAAAACATTCATTTTTTTTCACAGAATTTTTATGAACCCAAGAAACTAAAATTAATTTGGACAAGTTGAAAGACAGGTTCAACTCCATGACTAACATGGGAATTACCCTAATCCTCTTCTCAACTTAATCATGGAATTTTAACAAGGTTTATCTGGAAGCCCTTAAGATCTCCTAGGTTGAACATGAACTTATGTCCATTATTTTTATACTACTTAAAACACATAAATGCAATCTGTAGCTGAGTTATGAGATAAACCCTTTGAGTTCTAAATCACTTGTTTGAATCTTGGCCAGGAATTGACACTGTTCACTGTCTTTTGCATGATACACATGAAAAGGGCTGGCAATCTCAATCTAGTAGTAGTTCTACCACTGAATTTCCACCTATGCCTACTTAATGCAAGAATATTTCTGGGGGTAAACAAAAGAAAAAAAAACATGCTGTTTTCTTGGGCTTATGCTACAGATGAATAGCATAAACCCTGAGCAATCATCCACGTCTGGAAGCAATGTGCAAGTTTCTTCTCTGCTCTCCCACACATATGCCTCTCACCCACAAGATGCAGTGCAAATTATACCTCAAAAGGTATAACCCACCCCTGCTCTCTTAGCTCCTCTTTATCACAGTACCTAGAACTAGGAGACTCTGTAAGCTAGAGGAAACTTTCAGTTACAACCACGTAAACAAGGGAAGCCAACTGCCTGACAGAACCTTTTTCAAGGCTAAAAGACTCAGTAAAATCATGTTGGCAAGTGCAATTTTTCTGCCAGTGTTACTATTTCTGCTAAGTAAATTTAAAGGCAGCAGCAGAACTGTAAGAAGCACCAGCCAGAGCTCAGATCTGGTAACCTTCCAGATATGCTGCAGAGCCTTTTATTTTTTTCAGGCCTTTAGGGATGGATGAGTTGAGGGATATGAGGAGCCAGGCCCATTTAGATGATAGGTAATTACTCTCATTGGACAGTTGGCTTAATGGAGTTGTTTATATTGTGTGCTTCACATTTTGCAGAACACTTGTAAAAGTGAATAAATGCTGCAGTATAATCATTAGTAAATTTTAATATTATGTCTGCCTACCTGAAAATGCAAACAGGAATCTGTTACTCAGGGAAAGTCACCATTTCATAAGCAAATCCACGCAAAGGCATTAGAATTGCTAAAGAGACAGAACACATGCTCTTTCAGGTGCAAACTCTTCCCTGTAACAGAATATAAACATCAGCTGTGCCCTTCTTACTTACTTTCCCTCAGTCTGTTTTTTTTTTTTTTTTCCTCCTATGCTAAATTTTAATCCAGAAACTCATTAACAGACCTTGTTTCCCCCTTTTATTGTTCTTTGAAACTGGCTTCAGTACAGTTACATAGGCTTCAACTTTAAAGCGGGCGTGGAAAGGGGGGGAGACGGGATACGCCTGGGGGGGCTGTTTTTCTAGCTGGGGCTGCCTGTCCTCGGCTGAGCCTCATTTGGCTGCTAAGGTTTGCAGGAGCTGCCCAGCCTGCCCGCGGCCTGTTCTGTTCTGTCCTGCTCCACGGAGGCGGCCGGCGGCGTAATCCTCGTCCTGGTGGTCGCGCATCTCCGCCGCCGCTACTTGCTCTCCCCGACTTGAACAAACAGCTGCATCGCACCTCTCCAGCGAGCAGTATTTTCAATTTCGAAGCTAATGAAATCAGCATCGTGCGAACATGTACTTACCCTGCCTTTCCCCGATAAAATATAAAAGCAAATCCCCTGTTTCCTTTCAAAACACGAGCATGGCGTTTTGCATTATTTTCTTAAGCAGGGAAAAAACAAAAAAGTATTTTTCTTTCACGTTCAAATGTAAAATAAGATGCTTTAAAATAATAATGCACCGTTTTGAATCAACATTTGATGAGATTGTCCAGGGGCCAATGCCTACAAATTTTTGCTGTACTGTGTCCCAGGATGGGAGCTCTGAGGTGTGGACACAAAACAACTTCCCCGAGTGACCTGTGGGCGAGAGAAAATATTTGCCAGCTCTGGAAGTGACCCAGCACTGATACTTGCTTCTGTAACTGTTCTGCTCAGCAACACTCCCCAGTTCCGTTAGGCGCGCTGAGATTTTTTGGACCCTTGGACCACAGCCCCAGCCAAGCTGCTGAAAACATTTGCGGATAAAATTAAGTAGGTAGCTTGGAAAAAAACTCGGGGAGGGGGGAGAGAGGGGAGGAGGAGAGATAAAAACTGAACGGCTGTGGGAGTTAACCCGCTAAGCAGTAACAGCTGAGCGAAACTTTGCCGAGCCATCAGCACCGACGTGCCGTGCAGGGGCACCGCCTCCCCCCTGCAGCTTCTCACTGCACCGGCTGTCCTCTACCGAGCGAGGTGGGGACGGGTCAGTCCCTCTGTCCTTTCTTCCCTGCCCAGCAAGTTCTCTCCTTGCCCCCCAGACAGTTGCTTCACGCTAAGTTGGTGGGTTGGAATTCGGAATTTATCAGCGCCGGCTCTCAGGGAAGCCAGTAGGGACATTACCATTCGCGGGCAGCACAGATCCCCACCGCTCGCCGTGCCGTTCCCTTCCCTTCCCATTGGCCGTGCGGCCGGCAGGGAGCGACGGGAGGCGGAGGGGGAGCTGCCAGCAGCAGCAGCAGGCAGGCATCGTGCGAGCGCGTACACCAGGCGCACGGCAGGCAGAGGCTGCTGGGGTATTGTTATCATTGTGCTTCAGCGGAGGGTTTTGCCTGCAGGGGGAGGGGTGGAGGGAGGAGAAGAAAGAGGGAGAGAAAGTGCGGGGCGAGCATGCAGCAGGGCTGGGGCCGGCGCAGCGGCGGTGCCGGCGTGCCCGGGCTGAGGCGCTGAGCGGCGCCGCCTGCCCGAGCTCGCTGGGGGACACCGGCGGGAGGAGCGAGGCGGGCACTGATTCATGCGTGGGGAAGGCAGACAGCAGAGGGGAGCTGCATCTGCGCACCGGCCTCGCAGCAGAAGCAGCGACTACTTCTTTCTTATCTCCCAGCCTTTTGTTCACCCATCCTCCTCCTCCTCCTTTTCCCTGCCCACCCTCTGCACCGCGGAGGGGGCTCGGCAGAGAGAAAAGCAGCCTGACCCAGGGCCGAGTTTCACCCCATCCTCCGCCCCTCGCTCTCTCCGTCTCTCTTCCCCTGCTGCATCGCTGCCCATGAGCTAGAGCGGCAACCGGCTCCGGCAGGCGGGGCAGACGCCGTCCGCAGCTCCTGGCAGCTGTCGCTGCCCGACCCTCCTCGCTGCTCCCCTCGCCCTGCTCCGCGGGCTCCAGCCGCGCTCCGGAACTGCTGGGGGCCGCCCTGCTGCCTCCCCTCTTCGTCTCCATGTGCCAGGTAGCGGGAACGCCGCCGCGGATCCTGCCGCCGCTGTTGCTGATGCTGCTGGCGGCCCTACAGCAGGTAAGCACCGCCGGCGGGGAGCGGGGCCGGGCTGCATCTCTTTGTTCCCCTGCGGGTACCTATGCCCGGGGAAGGAAGGAGAGCTGGGGGGAGAGGGGAGTGTAGAAGGGGGCTCCGCGGCCGAAGTGGGGATCTCGGGGAGGGGGTCCGGGAAGGCGGCAGCCTTCCCGACCCCCGCAGCCGGTGTGGCTTGTGACCGCTCGCTCGGAGCCACCTGCTCGGGGGCAGCCTCGGCGCGGGAGCCGCGCTCGGGGCCGGCTAAGGAGACAGGGGGTCCGCGGGGCGGGAGGGTGGCGGCGACGTCGCCGCTGCTGAGTGAGCGCGGGTTTCCCCCTCGTTCCTGGAAGAGTTCCTGGAAGAGCAGGTGCCGGAGGACGGGAGGAGAGGGGGGGCTGTCCGGTATCCGCTCGGCCGGCAGGAGGATAGGACCTCGGCTCCACAGTGAGCGCTTGGGACAAAGTAACGGAGTAGGGGCACGGGGCGGACATCCCTCCTGCCGGCGCGGAGAGGGGTCCCAGAGCTGCCGGGCAGGAGTAGCAGCCGCTGCGCCCCTCCTGAGGCGGCTGGGGCCCTGCGTACCGTGCCGCGCCTGCTCCTGTGCCCGCTAATCCTTTCCCGGGAAGAATTTAATCAGCCTCTGTCTGGGCGCCGGGCTTCCCCACCCCCTCTCGTTAACGGG
The DNA here is from genome assembly GCA_017639245.1 of Myiopsitta monachus. Classification (NCBI taxonomy): domain Eukaryota; kingdom Metazoa; phylum Chordata; class Aves; order Psittaciformes; family Psittacidae; genus Myiopsitta; species Myiopsitta monachus. The sequence continues at coordinate 58,667,883 of CM029918.1, read as the reverse complement.
AATTTCCACTGGGACGGGATCGGGCTCCGAAGTGTTTAATATATCATTATCAAAGTCCTGCTGCTGCCGCCCCCGACGGGCTCCCCGCCTGCTCCGAACAGAGGGGTCCCGGGCAGGCAGTCTCGGGTCGCGGGGCACCACTGGGCACCGGCTTCAGAGGTGCCGCGGGCGGGGAAAAAGGGGGATGTCTCTCTCGGTGCAGAAAGTAGGGGTCTGCCGGCCAGCGCTGCTGCGAGGGGCGGCTGGGGAGAGATGGGACTGACGGGACCTTGCGGGGGGAGGACGGAGAGACGACAAAATGGATCCCGGTTGGGGCAGCGAGGGCAGTGCCTGCCGGGCGGTGGTTGGGCTGGGCTCCTCTCGAGCGGCGCGGGTTGTCCGGAGCGAGCTAGGAGCCGAGGGAACTCCGAGCGCAGGCCGGGGGTAGGTGGGAAATGTGGCGGTGGGTTCTCCTCCCGCTTTGTGCTCGCTGAGCTCGTATCCAGCGCGGCGCCGGGGGTGGAGAAGGCGGTAAGTCTGAGGGACAGATGGCGCAGATCATCGCCTCTTAATGGTATTTACGGTTGGGGCATTTCTGTCGGGCCGGGGGAGCGGGTTGAGGCGAGGCCGGCGGCGGGGACAGGGCCCAGGGCAGGAACGGCTGGCGCAGGGCAGGGGGAGGTGGCGAGCGGCAGCCACTGTCCATGGTGCAGCCGCCCGCTCCGCCGCGGCGGGAGCAGGAGGAGCCCCCTCGTCCTCCCGTCGCCTCTTCCGCCGCTTTCGACACTCCCCGTCCGCTCACGGGGTCCCCGATCGATCGGGCCCTCCTTCCCCGCAGTGTCTGAGCCACTCTCGGGGCATGATGACTTGCACCGGGCGAGTGAGGTGCTGAAGCGCTGCTCCACGGCAGCAGCGGATTTTTCCTTGAGTCTTAGGAGAACACGGGACTGGATGGCGTGACACGGAGTGTCCGGTTGGGCATGAGCGAATTCATGTGAAAGCAGCCACCCTCCTGCTCAGAAACTTGTGGTGTGCCACTTCCAGGCTGCTGTTGGCTTGGGGATGCATTTGGGGTGGGTTTGATTTTTTTTTTTTTGCTTGTTTTTCCTTTCCCCCTCCCCCTTGTTTTCTGTACTGGTTAGTTTTCACTTGGGTTTGTTTTTTGCCCTTCCCCCCCCCCCCCCCCTTTTAAGTGCTAGTGTATCAGCAGATCTATATGTGCAGCTTTTCTTTCTCCCCCCCCCCCCCAGTCCTTATGCTATTTATTGAGTGTCCTTTCAGTTCTGTTTAGTCTTCTGATCTCAATAAATCTTTAAAGCACAAATTCTAAAGTAAGCTTTTTTTTCTTTTTTTTTTCTTTTTTTTTTCTCCTTCCCACCCAGGGCAGGTTTAAAATTGAAGCACAAGCTATGAATTAAGGACAGGAACTAGCCATACTGCTTTTATGTATCACTCAGTGTCACTGGCATGTTACGGTTGGGGAATCCAATTTCCCCCTTGTTTGGGTATCCATTAAATCAGGTTAGGGTTGATTTTTAATAGTGTGTAGCAAAATTGAACTTGAATATGAAATCAGATTTATGGACCTGCATCTGTACAGCACCTTCGTTTTAACAGCCTTTCCTCCTTCCCCCCCCCCTTCTTTCATGCGTACCACAAAGAACCTTCACAAGCTTGGTGCAGTACTAACTTTTCTTTTTCCCTGTTATCATACCTACTGCTTTTGGTTTGTAAGAGGTTTTCTGTATCAGGTTGTTTTGAAATGTTGAACCTCTCTACTTAGTTTTCCTTCTCTGAGACATCATAAAGGAGCTATCTGCCTTTATTTTCTGGAGTTGCTGATCACTTCGTTATTCACCAGTGATGTAGGAAAACTGTTATGGAATTACTTGGAAGATCGTAAGTGGAAGCAGGTTTTAAGGCAGATCTGTAGGACCTGTTTAGGTACAGGCAATAGGGATTTAGATTTTTGCCAATATGTAACCTGCATGAGACTTATGCAAATGAAAACTGCACTTTATTTTGCTGGTTAACAAATTGGTGTGAGTCTAGAAGTATTATATGAAAAAATCTGACAGAAGAGAGGATGAAAGGAGCCAGGCTTGCTTCTCTGGCAAAAACAACAGTTACAGTTTTTTAGAACTGGGATGACAACAGGGTTAAAGAAGGAATGGCAAAGCTACAGGAACGAAACTACTGTTAGTTAGAAATAAACTGAAAAGAGGAATAGAAATGAAGTGCTCAAATGGAGTAATTTTTTTTTTTTAATGCATAAGGTGATAAGAACACTCTGTGGATGTTGTCCATTTTTAAATCAGAAACAAGTAAACAATAAAGCAGTTTTGGAGCCTTTCATGCTTAAGTGGCTGGTTTGAATTTGAATTACGATGACAAAGGATGTAAGTTATTACCCTCTGCAGGCAGTTTTGGTCTTATTCCAGGTCTTAGTGAATCTATCCAGGTGATAAAGCTACTACCCTAAATGACATTCCTGTTAAGCTGCCTCTGCTCAGAATCCAGCAGTGGTGTTTCCTGCCAGCTGCCCCCTCTAGTAATCATGCCCAGAGGTAGTCACTGGCAGAATTGGGGTGAAGCATGTAAATGCGGTTTTGTGCAGAAGGGGCAACGAGATCTCCTATTGTGGGTGCGACTTCTGTCTCATTATACACCTATGTCTTAGACTATTATTAAAAAAAAACTCTATTTCAAGTAGTACAATAAGTCCTTGATTGTGTAAGCACAAAAAATAAGATTCCGTGTGTCTCTTTTTTTAACAAATTGGACTCCAACATCAACTCCTTTCAGTGAATTTAGTGCATTTTATAACACATTGTATAAGCCCCAGAACAGGACAGGTATGTGAGCGACTCAGCCTTCTTGGATGTAGACCTTTCTAGTTCGGTTTTGCTTTGGCTTCGAAGAATCTTATCTGAAAAGTTAAATGTGTCTGGATATTGCAGCAGAGATCTCTCTAATCCTTGTCTGGCTGGTCTAAGTGATACTGATACCACTGATGCATCCTCAAGGTTCAGATAATTGCAGAACTAAAGAAAAAAACCTAGAAATATCTCTTGAGTTATTAAAGTGGGTATTTTTTTAAATATATATGTTGTGAAAATATTTCTAACTGCTTTTTACACCTATTTTAGGACAGATAAGGTCAAAAATGAATTTTTGAAAATTAAGTCATTGGTTGACAAAACAGGAGATAGTTTTGTGTATTTGAATCAAGTTCCGATTATCTGAGCAGATACTGTAGCAAGCCCAGAAATGTCTATACTGCTTACATAACAAGGTATATGTTCTCATGTGTTACCAATTTACATATTTTTAATAAACATTGTGTTTTCTAGAAAGCCTTCTGCTGTGCTCTCTCTTTGTGCATAGTACTGCTTCCTAGGCATGCAGCTTAATGTTCTAGAAAGATTAATGTATAGTTTTTATGATGCCAGTTTTAAAAATATTGCCCCAAGTGACTGTATTTTTTAACTACATCTAGTCAAGAGTGCGTAATTCAAAAATCTCCCATCAATTAGTTTTCTTTCTGCTCCCAAAAATTGGAGGAGCTCCCAGAAACATCACTGTCCTGTCATGTTCCGTCTCGATTTAGTTTCAGTGACACTTGTATGTCAATAATTTTTATTTATTAGGTTTTTTAAAATAACACTGTAATGCATAAGACAATTTGTGATGGAAGCGCATGTGTATATTTAAAAATAGCTTGAGGAAGCTGTGAGTAAAGTTGTTTTTACTCAACACAGACAGTCTCGTGTAAGGGACTTTTTGTCATGTGGGAAGGAACAGGAATTGTTGAATAGCTTTTCTTGAGTAAGAGAATCGTTTGTCAGTTAAACTCCCTGTCTGTCTGTCACTGTTTTTGAAAATGCTTTTTAAGTTAACCAAAAAATAAAAAAAGTTTTGAAAACTTGCAGTAGTTTCGGTAGTTCACCAGTACTCCCATTAGGATGAGAATTTTAATTTATTTCAATGTACACATACGAAACATGAGTCTGTTCCCCAAAGGCTATGCAACCTGTAATGTTCCATTGCATTTTTAGTTTAAATTGCTTTTTGTTACAAAGCACAGCAGGAGCCTGTAGTGTCCTTACTGAATAGATTGTGTGCTTCCACTAACCTAATGGCACTATTTGTGCATAAGATGCAGTGAGACATATCAGGAGTGGAGAGTGATGAAAGCAGAAGGAATACGTCTTTTGCAGTAGCAATAGTAATTAGAATAGCACTTCTCACCCAGCACCAAACCAAGACTAGCTGGTTGGCCTAGCTAATACTAGCATATGTAGGCATTGAGTCTTGATAGGAAAAAAGGTGTTGTATTTTACTGCAGGATGAGTTTAGGGAGGATTTGTATTTTGCTAAAGCATGTTTGTAAGTGATCAGAGGTGGACCTTTTTCACCTGGGTGTTGGACTGTGCTGCCATTCGCCTTGAGAGGTATATAACCAAGTCTGCATGATTCATCATTTGATTTGATCCTGCAGTTCTCACTGAAAGACCATGGGAGCGCCATCTGAATAAAGAGGGAAAAGTAGGATGTCTATTTTTAAATGGCTTATGACGACAGATATGGGATCAGCAGCTTCCAAGATGGAAGATATATCACTGCTAAATCTTTTCAACATGTCACTTAAACTATTTGGCTTTAGTCAGTATTTGTGTATTTAATTAAATACAGTGTTTCCAAAAGGCACATTTATCCTCTAGGCAATCCTTGACATATTTAAAATATATATTTTTACCAACAGAGTCCTATAGGTACTCCTCCATTCCTTATAATTAGCATATAATTATCACCCAGCAGCTGAAGACATAGTTAAAATTTTGTGATCCCTCAAGAGGTCTTCCAGATTGGCCTTGCGAGGCCTTGGAAAATGCAGCATCCTCCTGTACACAACAGTTTTCCTGGGCAGAGATGTTCAATGTGTGGGTGAAGTTGAAGGCTATAGGTGCGGATGCCCCATCCCTGGAAGTGTGCAAGGCCAAGTTGGATGGAGCTTGGAGCAGCCAGATCTAGTGGAAGGTGTCCCTGCCCATGGCACAAGGGTTCAAACTGGATGATCTTTAAGGTCTCTTCCAATCTAAACCACTCTGTGATTCTGTATCAAATCAGAGAGGACATTTCCTTTCTTAGAGAAATGAGAATGTATCATCAAACATAAGGATGATTTGGTTGGGTTGGTTTTGTTTTTTTTTTTTTTTTTTTTTTTTTTTATAGTAAAAAATGCAACTTGCATTTGGTTTTGTTACTGCAGTTGAAATCTTAAGATGTCCTTCTCTGATGAGAGCTGTGGCTTGTCTGGAGAACCATGTGTCTTGGGAAACGCAGCAGTCAATCCCTGTTCTTCTGATTGGGGGAAGAGAATAGTCCAGCCTGGGCTATGCCTTTGTGCTACATGGAGTTTGCCAAATAAGTGTCAATGTGTTCAATAAAGCAAATGAATGTTGTCTCGCAGTTGCGGTTAAGAGAAAAGGGTATGAACATGATTTTTGAAACTCGTCTAAAAAGCTGTGGTGATGAACCAATGGTGGTTCAAGGCAACTCATTTTAAACTGGGTGGTACCATGAAAATTGCAGATCCTGTTATTTGGGGAAAGTGAGAGCTTTAAGTGTTGGCTTAAGAAGCTGTATTTTCTGATCTAAAATATCCTGGTTCATGAAGTAGAGCACTAATTAGAAGTGAAGATAGCACAGCGAAGGCCCTTTCTAATGTAACTGAATGACCTTTGGAGGATGTAGCCTGGTACCCAGTTTGGGAGCTTTTGGCTTCCAGAATTATTTGAATGAAAGGCATTTTTCTTTTTCTCCAGTTGCAACCTATGGTTGAAAACAAATTGTAGTTGACTGCATGTGCTGGAGTACTGAGTACCATGAGAGTATAAACTGTGGCAGCTCTTTGCAGGAAGTCAGATTAAGAAAGAATTGCTGAATGTTTTCAAGTTTAGCATCTAAAGCATTTTGGGGATGTCTGTTATCCTGTAGAGTATTTTTTTTGTAAGCCTTATGGTAGTGAGTAATACCCATGATAAAAGAAGACCCACCTTATACAGCATATCACACCATGTCGGATGACGTATGTGTGCAAAACTAAAGATAGGTAGAATGTTCCCTGGGATGCCCAAGTTGTAAATGAGTGTTGGGTAACATCTTGGCCTTTGAATTAATGAAGAAACACCCAGTCTTTAAACACAGTCACTAATGTTTTTGTGATCTGTTCTTGAGTTGAATATTACTGTCATAGTTGCAAATTAATGTTGGTTATTAAGGAGGGAGACCTCAAATACCCTGTCCTGCTCTGTCATACATATAATTATGTCAGATGTTGTTTTGAGCTTTGCACAATAATGCCCTGTGAATTGGTTGGATTTGGCAACCAGCAGCTGTATTATGTCCAATTATAACTGTATAGTATGACATTTTCTCTCATGCATACCCCTCTATTTCTTGTTTTACTACCTAGGTTTATTTTTCTATAGGAATAAGCTACAATGAGTGTAAAAGGAAGCAGTCTTTCAGAAACAACTTTCCTTGCATTTTATACAATCAGTATTAAGAAATCTAATGTTGAAATACCTGCAGATACAAACAGTGGAAGAGCAGAGACTTGGATATTTCAGATTAATAGCTGCTAGTGAACTCCAGTGCTGTATAGCATATGCAGAGAGAAAAAGATCACCCTGTTTGAAAGTTGTCTTCAGGAGGTCAATTCTGCAAATATTGAATGTGTGTTGTGATAAAAATTGGTTCTACGGTCGTGTGGTGAGCTTGCATTTTTAAACAGATGTTTGTTTACAGAGCCACATTCTAAATATGGCTGCTTTTTAGAAAGTATGGAATTGGGAAGAGGTATTAGTCAAGGACTGTCAACACTAGTGAAGCAATCCTGTCTGGTTTTATTCTTGTTTTAATTTATGAACTTTGCACATGTGTGAGGCCCATGTTGTTGGAAGATGCTTACTAGTTGTGTTTAGAAAAAGATGTAACCATGAATCCTTTAGAATTGTGGAGTTGAGATTTTCAACAGGTCATTGGTTGGTTTTTCAAATTGAGCTGGAATGCAACCTTGAAATTAAACCACAGGTTTCTAGATACTCAGATATCTAGATAAGAAATTAAAGTAACTGAGGAGCAGGGTGTGAAAACTGCAGGCTTAACTGCCATAAGTGTATCAAAATGGCCAGTTCTTCTAATTGATTAAATAATAACTTTGGCAGAGGACTTTTCATTTACATCGTGTTGCTTCGTAATTACAGTTTGTCTATTGCGTTTAAGCTGAGATCTACAGTACTGGGTTTATATGCATGGTCTGACACCACTTTTGACTTGGTATTAGCTCTTTAGCATCTGGAGATAGTAATGCTGTAACTCATTTTGTAGTTAAAAATTACTGAATAAGCCATAAAGGATGAGGAAGGCAGCACAGTTTTTTGACAGTAACCCTATTTTGCTTTAGCAAAGTCGGTTAGTGCTTGAGAGGGGAATGTTCCAAGTGCTGAACTTGTTCAACACTTTGCAACTCCATTAAGTATGTTTTATATGGGTACGAGCTGAAGTAATTACTTTCCATCTTAAAAGATAAAGTATTTTTAAGTAGTGGCCTTGTGTGGATGAATGTACGACTAATATTATCTTAGGTTTGAAATAGTCTTGTACCAATCACACAAAATCCTGAAAATTACAGTAATGTTCCCCATAATCTTCACTGTCTCTCCTATTTTTCCCCAGATAAGGGAATAAACATGTTTCAGCATCCTCTTGGTTTTAGTTATAATGGTTTAAGTCTTGCAGTACTCCTAGGCTGAACTTGATATGACCCAGTGTGTCTGTAGCTACAGCTTCTACTTAATTCAAAATACTTAACATAGGGCGATTAAGAATTGCTGAAAACTTGAATTCTTCTTTTTCTTGTGTTTTTATTCTCAAACAATCTTTACAAAGGGCTGTTTTTGGAGAGCAGAGTACAGTCTTTTGTTTCCGGATAAAATTGATGGCTGCAAGTGAAAGAATAAAGAAGGCTCTCTATTCATGTTCCCCAGCCTTTGTTTCAGTGGGCATTGTTTCAGTTTATAAGAGCTGTTTAGTACATATAGATTGCTAGAAAGGCTGAAAGATTCCCAAGCCATCAGTGTGGACTTGTTAAAAAATCCAGCTATCTGCTCAGCTGCCCACCCAGGACCTTTTTGTTTCAAGGATGCCATGAAAAGATTTTTTTTTAATTTTTTTTTTTTTTCCTCCATCACGTTTGCTTTGAGGTCACCTTTTTGTACAGTAGTTTAAATGAGTCTTACTGTTTTTCTTTCCAATTATGGAAACCTTACCAAACCTGTGATTTGAGTTCTAAAGCTGAGGAAACTGGCAGCTGGAATCATAATTATTTTTGATTTGCCATCTTTTTATCTTAAAAAAACTCAACAAGTGGACTTAGTGGGGCTTAGCTACAGATCCAAGTTCCAAGTAACGTAGTCCCTAGGCAGCTTAAACTGTTACTTTATGTTTGCTTCCTCTTAGGATCCCCATTGAAATAATGTACATAAGTAATTGCACAAAAGTGAGATACTGGTGTGGTATTTAAGTCATAGTTAAATTCATACCAGAATTTAAGTTAACCTAACGTTTGATAGTTACGAGTTCTCTTACCTGCTGCTTACCTGGATAGTGAATTAACTTGAGAATTAGGTAGTAATTTTTTTTTTTGGTAGTGTCCATGTTGAGCTGCTTAGTTAGGACCATGTTGGTGCAATACAGTGTGCTATGAATGCCTCCTTGTGTTAGTGATAAAGTTATTCTAATAGGGGCTGGCATGCTGAGGTTGGCCACGTGTGTCAGTGGAGAGATTATACTTCTGCTGCCTGATCCCTCTTCCCTGAGGGAGCCCTTCTGGTTTGACATACTCCTGTCCCACCTCTGTTCTCTGTTCTAATGCTCTCTTTCCCTGAGGTTACTATGGTAAATGTGTACAGCACCATCATCTTCTCTTTCTCCATCACTTTTTTTTTTACTTTTTCCGGTAGGATTTCTTTACCAAGTGTGTTCAGGCGTGCTTATGTGGCCGTGAGTGGGTCAACTTGATGGAAGCCCATCTGGGAAATGAAAAAGGAAAATCTAATTTAAGTCTTGATCAGATTTAGGTATGACATAGCAGCATAGTTGCTTGTGCTGTCAAAGACCATATACTACATCTGGGTATGCACATGGATAGGCCTTTACTTGTCATGTAGGCGTGTTTGAGATGCTGCGAGGGCTCTTACGATTTCTCAGATATATCTGAGCCCAGGCTGGTGTGGGAGCTGGCCTCTATCTTGTGCAGCATGAAAGGGGTTTTGCCATGTGTGGTCACTTAGCCACATAGAAGGTGGGCTGTTGTCTTGTATGGCACTCAAATGAGACAAAAGCAATTCACTGCAAAAAAAACTTAGTCCTTTGCCGCAAAAAATTTGATTTTTTTTTAACATTTTTTTTTTCCAACTAGGTGGCAAACTCTCCTGAAAAGACCTTCTCTGTCAGAATTATCTTTTGAACATGGAACATCACAGAACAAACAAATTTCCAAATGCTGTATTGTATTTCTCAATAGAAAGGCATTTATGAAACTCTTTGAAAAAGTGATTTGAGGGGAAACTTTTTTAACAAGTGAGAGAACAAAGTTTCAGTGGCTCTGTTCTTCCCTTGTTGTGCAAATTTAATAATGAGTTGGTCTCCTTTTAACTTAATGTCCCTTTGAAATAGAAGGAGATTGCATTGGAAACATTTGGTTTTATATGGTATCCATTTGAATGCTAGTGCAAATACAAATTCTGTTAAGTTACTGCAAGTGTAGCATTTTATCTTAGTTTACTTGTGCTGGTGCAGCCTCACATAGAAAAACTCTAAATAAAGTGTTTTAAATCAGGCGTTGAAGTTGTTCCTTTCAAGTAATCTGACTACGAAGAAGTTGGCAGTGGGTTTTTGTGCAACATTTATTTCCAGAGGAAAGAATGTTTTTGTTACCCCTATGATTCCCCTTCAGCCTCGATGGCTTGTTTTGCGGAAATGTTCAGTTGTCAGAAGAATCAAGATTGTGTATTATTTAGATCTTACCACACAAGTGGGATTTGTTCCTTCCATTCCAGTTATCTGAAAGATTAACCCTTTCCCCCCACGGTCCTAATTGCAGTCATTCAGAAACAAAGACGCTGCTTGTACAAGACAGCAGCAAAATGGAGTATGTGCCAACTGGAATGTTTCTCTGGTGAATGAGGGTTGCAAGTATTACATAAATTTCATCTTGCATTTCAGGCACCAATAAAAGCAACCTGTGAAGATATGTCATGCAAGACAGGATTTGCTGAAGATGTTCACAGTGCAGTGGTGTCAAGAAGTGTACATGGAGGACAGCCTCTTCTCAATGGTATGATTAGAAAACATGCTTTGATACTGTTCTTTTCCTTCTTTTTTCTTTTGTTTTGTCTAGTTCTAACCCTAAATCGCTCTGGAGCGCATTTTCAGCTTTAAGTAGGGCACAAACTCTTGCAGGAAAGAACATCAGCTGCTCTGTGATTATTTTTTGATTGTTGTCATAGGACTTGGAAGATCCGTTGGCATTAGTGGTAGCACATGCACCTCTGTTGACCATAATCTGAAAATACTGAGTGTTATGAACCTTCCCATGATTGTCCACTAACTCTCAGCACAGCATTCACACTGTTGTTTCTTCTTCCCACTGACAGTACATGTGTCATCAGTCTAAACTTAGAGCCCATGTATGAATTATGAAGATGTAAAGAAAATCTCTGTTCTGCTTTATGTATCCCATAGAAGTACTCACACTTAGTACTACCGCTCATATTAATGCAGATAGCTCCCTTACTGCTTTTTCTGGCAACCCAAGGAGAAACACCTGTGGAAAGTAAGACACAGGACAGGCAGCAACATTAGAGAGTGGATGCCTGTGAGCCTTCAGTTGGTGACCTCAGCACTGGCCTCTGCAAGGAGCCATGCCAGGAGAGGCAGGCAGTGCACTGCTCTCTCACCCTGGCACCTACCTGCATCTGAATGGCATGGTGCCCAGGATGAGGATGAGCTGCTCCCAAGCTCACGGTGTGCTTGGCAAGTGCAAACCCTTGCCATCATCAGGGATGCACTGCAGTCAGATCATCTGCCTGCAGGTTGTCCAGGTTGGGAATTCAGTCTGTTGCTCTTTTTTGTGTCTCTTATTTCTTTTTCAGAGCACATGCTCTGAGTATTTCTTGGGTTTCCCAACCAGTTAAGTTTCAGTATACAAGTTTGTAGAAATAGAACATTTAAAAAAATTTGCATTAATTTGGCTGTTTTCTGAGCTGCTGCCATAGTATATTTTTTTAATCTAATTTGGAAATTGTGGAACTAAGAACATTAGTTTTAGATGGTTTCAAATACATCTTAAATAAGTACTAATTTAATTTAATTTGTTGTTTCTTTCACATAAATACAGTTACACAGATCAAGACATTTAAATGAAAAAATTCTAATGAGTCTGCAAAACAAATGAAGCAAAAACTGTAGTCTTGATTTCACATGCTGTATGTAGCAGTTTCTCCTTAATTATATTTTACAGACCTATTTTGTGCTTTTTTAGAAGTATAATGGAAACCTGAATGCAGGATGAATTGATCAGCTTTAGTGTATTTAAACTTGAGTTATTAAAGCTTTTTCTGTTCTTTTTCAAGGAAGTATATTCTACCACCACAGACTTCCTTTTATTAAAGTACAGCTTAGAAATTCATGTATTAAAGTAAATGTTCTGCCAATTGAGAAAATAATAATGAGAATTTTCTCGCTTTTTCACCATATGGGAGTTAATAGATTATTCTCCTGTACATTCCCGCAGTAGCCATCAGCACTGAGGACGCCTTTGGCAGGTGGTGTGCAAACTTAGAGAGAGTGGTGGAAATGGGGATGTAGAGCACAGAGAGCAAGAGCTTTCCAAAGGTGTTGCCTTGAAACCACCAAATATTTGTTACTGGTTAATTATCATACCGTCAGTTTATCTTACAATGGAGATCACACAAGTTTTGAGATCTACCCTGTCCTGTGAAAGTTCTGTTCACTCTTCATTGAATCAAAACCCTTTATGCAATTTCTCCCCTTTTTTTTGTCCACCACCTGGGGACCATAGTGGACTGCCCACTAATTCTTTGTTGGCATTGTTCATGCAAATCTGAAGATAGTGACTGACGAGCTTTGACTAAGTCTGAACTAGGAATGTAGGATGGCAGACTAACTTCCTTTCTCATTAGTCATCACATTCACACAATCTCTTCCCTTGCTTCTCAGAAGTAAGTGAAGCATGACTGTTGTTTTGTCCTTGAATGGTATTAAAAGCACATAGCATTTTAGGGAAGTAGGAATTGGAAAAACTGCATGAGGCATACACATCATATCAGCTGGTTGAAAAATGACCTGGGGGAGTTTTTTCCTACCACCGTTTCCTCAGCTGAATTACTGCAGTGGTTAATTCTTTTGAAAATTCTGACATGCTTAAAAGCATATAATTCGCTGGTTACATATAAACATAGAGTCCATCATTGCATAGCTTTGACTTAAATTTAATTACACTGTCGTTTTGAAATACTGTTGTTGTCAAAAGTCTGTTTTCTGGTTATTAAACTGGATTCAGATGACTCTGCAAGTTAAGTGTAGTTGCGTGATACTTGTTTCTTAGGAATAACCATAGGCCTGATTCTGATCTTACTTGTCTCACCTCTCTTACTGTGTAGAATAATAGAATCATTTAGGTTGGAAAAGGCCTTTAATAACATCAAGTCCAAGTATTAACCTAGCACTGTCAAGTCCACCACTAAACCATGTCTGTAGGTACCTCATCTACACGTCTTTTAAATACTTAACCACTGCCCTGGGCAGCCTGTTCCAGAGCTTGACAACCCTTTTGGTGAAGAAATTTTTCGTAATATCCAATCTAAGCCTTCCCTGGTGCAACTTGGAGCTGTTTCTTCTCCTGTCACTTGTTCCTTGGCAATAAGAGACTGACCCCACCTTGCTACGACCTCCTTTCAGATAGTTGCAGAGAGCTGTAAGGTCTCCCCTGAGCCTCCTTTTCTCCAGGCTAAGCAACCCCAGTTCCCTCAGCCGCTCCTCATCAGACTTATGCTCTAGACCCTGAACCATCTTTGTTGTCCTTTTCTGGACCTGCTCCAGCACTTCAGTATCCTTTTTGTAGTGAGTAGCCCAGAACAGAACATAGCGTTTAAGGTGCGGCCTCACCAATGCCAAGTACAGGGGGACTATCACTGCTCTGGCCCTGCTGACTACAGTAGTTCTGATTCAGGTCAGGATGTTGTTGGCATACTTTTATCTAATCTGCCAGCTTTTGATCAACACCCCAGGTCCTTTTCCAAGTCCATCCAAGCCACTCTTCCCCAAGCCCGTAGTGTTTCATGGGATTGCTGTGACCCAAGTGCAGGACCCGGCACTGAGCCTTGTTGAAATTCATACAGTTGGCTTCAGCCCATCTATCTAGCCTGTCCAGATCATTTTGTAGAGCCTCCCTACCCTGAAGCAGATCAACAGTCCTGCACAACTTGGAGTTGACTGCAACCTTCTCAAGGATGTGTTTGATCCCCTCATCCAGATCATTGATAAAAATACTAAACAGGACTAACTCCAATCCTGGCAAGTAGTGGATAACACTACTTGTGACTGGTTGCCAGCTGGATTGAGCTCTATTCACCACCACTCTTTGTGCCTGGCCATCTAGCCATTTTTTTACCAAGTGAAGAATATGCCTGTCCAAGCCATAAGCAGCCAGTTTCTCCAGGAGAATGCTGTGGGAAGTGGTGTCAGAGGCTTTACAAAAGTCTAGACAGACAACGTCCACAGCCTTTCCCTCATCCACTGAGCAGGTCACCTTGTCGTAGGAGATCAGGTTATTTTTGAGGGAGGGTTAGACTTCTTCCTATCATATTAAAAAAAAAAATGTTTTTAACTTATAATGGCTTTGTTAATTTATATTGCTATGATAGCATGTCAGCATCTATTAGTTTCTCCTTCTGTACATGAGGGCGTGCGAAGCCGCATCTTCAGTTGTTATCCATGTGTTCAGATGTCACAATATGTGAAAAATCAGTGGAACAATGTATGCAGAATTGGAAAATGGACACCTCCCATTTATGTATGTTGTATTACTGTATGTAGTAGTCAGAGAAAAAGAAGTTAAGTTAAAGAAGGACTTTTGTTCAGTGTGTTAAATGCCTTTGCTTGTGCAGGTTTTATTGTAGTTCTGTAGTTTATCCAAGAAAAAGTACTTGTGGCAGTTTAATATGCCTGCTTATCTAATCTTCGTTCGATATCATACAAATTTTAAGATACAAATAATGCATTTCTGCTAAAATCATTCACCTAGGAAGATTACTTGAATGGTTATTTGCAGTATCATATCTTAGAGATTCTTACTCTGTTCATTTATTTTAATAGTTTCTTATCTTTCCAGGACTTTAACAATGTCCATTCTGTTACAAAATGCATGATTTTAGTTTTCCGCTAAGCAAATTCATTGTCTAGACACGATTCAGATGTATCCTTTCAGCATTGTGTAGCCATAAAATATTTCTAAGCACTTTGAGTTGCACAATGGTACAGGAAAAAAAAATGTTTTGGTGTTGATTACTGAGGTAAGTGGTGATTATGGATGAGTAACAGCACAGTTTCATGAGCCATTTAAGCCAAGGAGCTCATGCTGTTGCCAAAAGAGGCACCTTTACACCTTCCCTCCTCTTTGAGCCTGGTACCAAGTGCTCATGAAGCCATAAAATCAACGTGGTTAGCTAATTTATCTGGTGTAAACTCTCACTCCTACTCCTTTAGATTTTTGCTAAAAGTTCTTGTATGCTTAAACAGAGCTGAGTTGTCCCTGCTGCCTTCTCTCTTCTAGCAGTGAAATGCTCAGAAAATACTTGTTTTGATGCTTTCAGACTAAGTGACAAAACTTTATTTTGGCATTTCCATTGACTTATTTTGTAATTTAACATTGAAAATATCAGTTGGTCTGAAGCAACACAGAAACGCGTTGCTGTGAATGCGGTGCTCAGGCACTGCCTGGTGTTTTAAGAGTGACTCATGTTTCTTTGTGATGTAGTGGAAGTTACATGGGCACTGACTCTCTGGGGTGAAGCCATTTCACTTCTTCGTGAAGCACTGGTGGTGTTTTATCATCCTACATAGAAACGCCCATCATCAGCTAAGAATAAAATTCCTTTTAAAAAGGCCACCATGCTTAAAACTGAAGACAACAGCGTATCTTTTAAGGCTTACATCTTGTTCCTTTCCATAAGCAACTCTTACGCAACTGTATTCTGACTGTAGTAGCTCTGATATTCTGGTTCATGTGAACAGTAGAGCCAGAGAAAGTATTTTAGCAGAATCATATTTTCCAAGAGGAAAATTAGTCTTCCCTCTCCCCACCCCCCCAAAAAAAAAAAATAAAAGAGGACTCTCCCTATTAAAAAAAAATTAAAATAATGGTAGCCTCTTTGTTTGAAGTCTCCTTGCCTTAAGCAGAAAGGCAAGTTAACAAGTTCCTTCCAGGAAGACAGCCAAAGAATCTCAGATGGATTGGGTCTCTCTATGAGCTGCTGGCAAGCTGGGAAAAAAATGTTTCAATTCTTCCCAAAATATATTGTTTACTGAAATTCTCTTCCTGTACCCTTACCCCTTCCCCCCCCCCCCAAAAAAAAAAACAAAAAAAACCAAACAAAAACAACAAACCACCACCATTCTGGTTATTCTTTTAAGCCTTAGTGGGAGTGAGAATTACTTTTTTTTTTTTTTTTTTTTTTCTGCAGAAGCTTATGTTGGGGAGAAATATAAGTATATTCCCAGTCCTGCTTAACATTTAGTAGGTTTAGTTTTGCTCTCTACCATGTGAAGCAGAGTAAATTTTAATGCTCTTACTTGGTGATGTTGTGGCTTGTTGTTTTATTTTGTTACATTTGCATTCCAGTTCTCAGTCTCTTGCCTTTCTAGTCCTTTTCCTCTTCTTTTCAGCTTTACCGTTTTTCCTCTTCCCATACCCCATAGCATCCTAAATTCTCCAGTGTCAGTACTGAGCTTACTCTCCTGGATTGGCAGAGCTGCTTCTGTTTGCTTTAACTACAGTAGCACAGTGCCTGTTTTATGGTGCCTGTGGTTTATTCACATACCAAGCTCTTAATGTATTCTTAGATACTTGTCCCCTGAAAATCAGAGCTTTCTTTCGCGGAAACAAGTGATTGCTTTTGTTGAGATGTGGTTTCCTTTTCCCTACTCCGTAGTTAAACATCGAATATATCCTAGAATATACGTAACATGTTCACCTTGCTGAACAGTGGTGAAGTATCTGCTTGAACGGTGACCCCTTTTTTCTCCCTTTAAATTCTGTAAAGTTCTACATTTAACTCATACATGATACCTGTTTTTACTCTTTAGTATTAAGCTGCTGGTTAATGTTGGTATTTTCTCATTGCAAGCTTGTATGTAGGATGTTACATATATGTAAACATATATTATATATTATAAAAAAGAATAAGTATAAGTAGTGAAATTCAGTGATGTTTTGGATGTGTGCAAAGGACAGACATTTCTGAAACATTAACTCTATTGTCCCTCGGTGGACCCTAAAGCTGTTATGGAATGACTGTGTTTGGATCAATTTGTATATGTAGTATCAAAGAATTTCTCTTGAGTTCCAGATAAGAAGATATTCTAAAAGAAACCTATAAAAATGTACTAAAAAAAGTTTTCCTTTTATGGAATATTTGTACTAAAGGTGGAAATATATTTTGTAGTAAAAACAAAATAATTCCTAAATGCACTGTTCTGTCCACTTTTTCCTGAGAAGAAACCTGACTCACCCTTATTCCCTGCAAAAGGAACATTGCCTGTGTTTCCAGTGTAGACTCTTATAACTACATCTTGATAAAAAAAATAAACTTTCAGGGCAATTATAGAAATCCTGAACGGTTGCAGTGTTCTGGGATGTGTAAATTACTATCTTAATTAGTCCAGCTCTGGTAGTAATTTCTGTTTATGGTGCATTTACTTGGAATGCACTGAATTAATTAGTTATTATTCCATTTTCCTATATTCAGCTGGTTTCTTTTGAGGATTTCAAATGTAGTGTCCTTTCTGTGTGCAGAAGTATGAATTATGAGAACTGAGTTGTCAGCTGCCCCTATAAGCTCTGGGCATGGTTCAGCAGGGGATGGTGAAGATGTTTGTTTCCCCTCTGAAGCAGGGGTCTAGCTTTATACTGTTAGTAACACCATTTAGTGTTGCCTGAGCTCAGTTTTAAACTCTGCCATCTGGCCTTGATTCCCAAGGGGCCATTATTTCTCCTGGAATTGCTAATAGTTGGAGCCTTCTCCAAGGCTGATGTGTGCTGTAGGGGAGGCTGGGAGAAATGGTGGTTGCAAAGCTGTGCAGAAAGCCTACCAAGCAAACAAAGGTGCCCTTAGGTAGGAGAGGCTTATCTAGTGATAGAAGAAAAGTTGCTTGCAGCAGCTGCATAAAAACAAAACAAAACAAAATTTCTTTATGTGGGTGGATTAATATATGAAATCCATGGATCAAAAACTCAGGTGAGGCCATCTGGTTTAGCCTAACATGAGACACATGGTATGTATAATTACACATTCGAGTTCTCATTTAAGACTACATCTTTCATTGACTTATCATTTTTCTAACAATCTGGAAGACAAGTTCACTAGAGCATCTTATTGAACTGATAGGAAATGCCCTTTATTACAAAACATTGCAGTACTACATAAGGGTAAATTCCAGTGGTAGTTAAACACTTAATGACTACATTAAATCACATACTGCTGTGTTGAAAACCTGGATGTCAATCAACAAATGCAAGTGCAGTTTGAACTGCTCTGATTTTGGTTGAATGCAGTGAGGCAGATTCATTGCTTTGGGTTGAACTTGTGACACTCAACATGGGAGCATTTTTTAATTTGGTAATTATAACTTTTGGAAGCGTTCACTTCCAGATTTTCAGGATATGTCTTAGGCATCAGAGTCAGCCCTGCTGAACTGAGAAGATAAGAAGGGCAGAAGGAAGGTACAAGGGAACAGTTTTGGATGGAAGGGAAATTAATAGAGCTGCTATTCTCTTGTAGGCTGCAGAAGGAGTAACTGGCTTTTGGTACTCTTTAAATCTTTCCAATTTAACACAACACACATAGTTTTCTACTCTTCTCCATATACCCCAGCTGAATGGTTTGTTCTCCAGAGGGCAAGAAGAGTAATGTTAGGGGATGAATGGGTTGAAACTCTGTAGTAGGGAATGGGGCTGAGGCAGGGGAAAGGCGGGGATCAGGAGAATCCAGGTTATGAAGGATTCTGGAATGAGTGGAAGAATTAGTAGACTCACCTGGTGTAGTTCAAGGAAGAAAAGGAAAGCGCAGGTTTTCAATAACTCTAGAAAGAATGGAGAAACTTGGCATTGTTTGAAGGCTTAAGGGCAGAAGCAACTTAAGGTAGGAAGGAAGATATCTTGGAGTACTTCCAGATTTCCTCATGACATCCAGTTTGAGCCAGTCATGGGCATCTGATATCTCTCCTAAAGGAAATGCCAAGGACTCAGTGGAGCTTACCAAAGTGAATTAAGTGAGCATACAGTGCTGAGAAGCTTTCCTAGGAGAAACTGCAAGGCCTTTTTGGCATCAGAATGACTACGATGCCCACATCTCCCATTTTTTTTTTCAGTTTACACTAATGCCAAGAAACTTAATTATTTGAGCATTCAGCCAAGATCAGAACATGCATAAGAGCCTTTTGAAGATAAATGAATCTTATAGCAAGAAAATCAAGTTCACTGGAGAAGTACTTAGAGCTGCACATCATGGCTTGTCCACTGTTCCGGAGGCAGCACTGGGTTTGAGCACTCAGTACATCAGTGTCTATAGAGTGGTCTCAAAACCCACTGCTGCTTCTTTCTACAAGTGAATTGGTACCAGTAATGTTATTTTCATTGTTCCTCACCTTCATTATAGATGTGCAGTTTAAGTGCATGTGAAAGCTGGGAGAGGGTATACCAAAAACGCAGCATTCTTGCCTGGAGTTATAATTACATGCCAGTGATGCGGCTGCTGGATGAGTGAGTTAGATCAGCAAGTTGATATGTCTGAAAACTATTTGTGGTAGGGTAGTTCTCCCCTGGGTCAGCTTGCTTTGGTGATTTACTGGGACCTGCTACTGAAAAGGGGATGAATTAATGAGAAAAAGGGATCTCTTGGGGGTAATAAGAGAAAAGGAGGTCATAGCTGAATGAGACTCCACTGTGTTGGATTCTCTGTTAGGCTTTTGGTTTTGTTTTGGTTGTGGTTTTGTGTTTGTTGTGTGTGTGTGTTTGGCTTTTTTTCCTCCCTTTTCTCCCTGCAGTGCAACTGGGAGGTTTTTTTCCTGCTGTTTTAATTTATTCCAGCTGAATATCAGCTCCCTGTCCATCCCTTGCTGCTTGCTGCATCCCAGCCCCATACAAGCATAGCAGTGGACTGTGCTGGCAGTTCCTGCCAGGTTACAGATGACAGTGAGCAATCCCATTATCTGCCGCTAGGCTGGCAGGTTAATCCTGGAGAACCAGGGCACCCAGCACTGGCTGTTGTCTGCCATCCCTAGCCCCACTGCAACCCTGGGGCACTGATGCTGCGGGCAGAGGAGTAGCACAGCATGGCTCAGGTCTTCTGTGAGCTTCCTGTAGAGCTTTAAGAAGTGGCCCATTTTGATGTTTTCCTGTTCTCTTTTACTGTCTGCTGTGTTTGGCACATACTATGTTCTTATGTGCTCACCTGCGGAAACAAGCTTGCTCTTGTGCACTGTGCTGCCTTTTAAGTAGGTTTTGGTTGGTTTTGAAAGTTCATGGCACATGCCTCTCAGGTTGTGGAGAAGAGGAATTATTTAAGACCCTCTGTGAGTTCCAGTTTAACATTCTTTTAAATAGGAAAGTTATGAATCCCTAAAAGCATAATTTGTAACATAAAAGCTATCAAAAAGCAGTGCAAGCTGTTAAAGTGTTTAAAAATTTGATTCTCTGCAGTTTAAAATGTGAAATAAATGTACACTAATTGTTTTGAATGGAGATGAAGATGGTGTTTGAAGCCAGTCTTTAAAGGAATTAGTGAGATGGCACAGCAGTTAATGGTGGAGCACTATTTTTCTGTAATGGGCTCAGCAATGTTCTCTAATTAGCTTGCAAATTGATATTCAAATACAAGTAAACTGGCAATCAAATACAAGCAAAACATCTATGTAAATAGAACATGGTTTCTGCAGTTAGTACACCTGTATCGAAATTATGTGTGGGTGGAGGGTAAGCTGCTTGTTGTTTTTCAGCATGGAGCTTTTATTAATGGTGGCTCACTGGTTACATTAGGTCAGGGTTTTGGTTCAAGCACATGAAAAGAGGAAAAGAAAAAACCACCCCTTTTCTTCCACAAGCGAGTGGCTTTTAAACATTAGTAACATAATACTGAGTGTGTACAGGGTGTTTCCTGTATTCATTTCTTTCAGGTTTTGTCAACTAGTTGTACATATAGGATTTGATGTGTAGCTGAGTCAGTGGAAATTTTTCTGTTGATTGTCCTAGATTTGGATCATGTTTATGTTCATTATTAGAATTGTTGCTGTATGGTATAGCCATTTAACTTTTCAGCCTTTTGCCAGAAACTGGTTGCATAAAGTGTTTTTGATGTTCGTGTTGTAAAATTTTCTGCTACATAGAGTGCAAGGTTCATAAAGTTGAATTCAACTCAGTACCTGGCTCAAGCAGTTTGTAATTCTTTCTACAAAGGAAAACCATACAACAAAGCTTGTGCATAAGAACTGTTGTGGGGAAACATAAATATCATGCATTTGAAATTTGGTTTTCAGGGTCTTTTTAAACTCATTATTCTCTAATCTATGAAATATCTCAGTCATTGACACACTGATGACTTGCTAACTACCCTCTAAGTGTAATGTTTGTTGACAGGTAGAACTGTGACTATATCAGTGAGTCAAGTATGTGGTTTTATCATACCCTTACTTCTTCCGTCAGTTGTCCATGGTGTGTGGTCTTCATCAGTTATCTTTTATACTAAGAGTTCTTTGGAATGCACTTGCCTAAATCAAAATCTTATCCCTGTGCATTCATTAAATCCATTATTGTTTGCATAGATCTAGCTTTCATTGCTGGCTATGGTCTTGAGTTCTTCAAGGGAAAAAAACCCCCAAACAAACCCAAAGGCTAAAAAACCTTGTGTTAAGAGTGTTTTGTAAAGCAGCTAGTATGCTTTTTACACCACAGAAATAATATGTCAGTGAAAGCCTCTGGCTTTCCAGTTCAGCATGTGTTTTTCTGTTCAAATAACAGCAGTTTTCCCTTTACAGTGCTGTAGTGCATGTTTGTGCTTTTATAAAAAATTGATTAATTGGATTCTCCGGGGATGGCTAATGGGGGAGTGCAGGTCCCTTGGAGGTCACAGGTTCAGATCCAGATCCTGTCATCTGCATCCAGTGACCACTAATGGTAGCCGCTCAATATGTTATGCACAAAGAGCTGTGGTTGGATTGGTTTCTTCTGAAGGAGTTTATGTTGAAAAGGTACTTGTTATGTAAGAGCAGGAATACTGCTGAAATTAGTGGAAACTGGGGCAGGACATGCAGATAGGGAGCATTCGTATGAAGGTAGCTGGTGAAGGTCAGTACCATAGTGCTTTCCAGACGGTCTAGAACAGAGAAGCAATGAAGTGGAGATTTTAGCCTCCTGGAGTGCATTTATGCAGAGCTGAGATACATTAGGACAGGAGTTTTGACAGCGTGGAGGAGAAAGGGTGTCTAGCGTTCCAGGTATCTGAGGTGTTTTTTGGCTACATGGAATTGATTCAGTGTGTGTCCCAGAACCATAATGAAGTCTGTATTGCATTTGAACTTAAAAAAAGGCCCAAATAAACAATAAAGAAAACCCCTCTTAATTCTTATGCTGCATGTCACTGTCTGCATTTGTGAATGTCTCAAGCCTCATTTAATTAAAATTCTGTCATGATGCTTGTGTGCAGAATATGGCAGTATTATAAAAATACATAGTTTTTCCCTTGGAGAAGGTGATCTTACCAGTTGTTATATCTGCAAATGATTGGTTAAGTCATTTCCTCCTCCTGATTTTTGCATCAAAGACTCTGTAATTTACAGATGATGGAAAAAAAAAATCCAAAAAGCCAGAGTAGTCACTAAAAGATTTTTTTTAGCCTTCAGTGGGTTTGTTGTTTAAAGGAAGCAAAGCTTTCACAAGCCACAGGTGCACCTGGCTTTAGGACCCAATTTTGCAAGCAAGAAATCTGTTTTGTGATCCCAGCAGAGCTTCATGTGGCTGCTCCAGTTTGCTGGGCAGGACATGGCACAGGTATATGAAGCCTGGCTTAAGTTGGCCACCGTCTCCGAGTCTGTGGGTTTTGTACTCCAGCTGATTTTAAATGAGAAGTAACCAAGTCATTCTAGTATTGAGTTGTATGTTCCTCTTAAAAACAAAAGTACACAAATATTCTTATTTTTTAAATGCTTTTTTCATGCATGACATCAATAATAGACTGAAGAAGTAAGCTCTAAATGTTTGTTCATGTAAGCGACTTATCAACCTTCACGTGGTACTTAAACTTTTTGTAAGGTATATGAATAAGATCTTGGGAAAAGCTGGTTTTGAAGACTATTGGAAAGTGGTTGTGTGATCTCTGTTGTTATACTATAGAACTCTGCATGAGTCCTCTTGAGGAGGAAAGTGTGTTGTGTTGACTCATTGAGTGATGCGCAGCTGTGTGGTAAGCAGGGCTGGGCTGGGGCCAATCGATGGATGCGGGTTCCTTTGTTTGATAGATCAATACACTGTAATGAACTCAGTGCGCCACTTCCCTGGTAAGGATCACTGCAGGGGATAGGAAGGTTCCTGTTTTTGTGGAATGACTCAAACTAAAAATTATTTTGAATTTTTTTTTTTTTCCTATTACGCAGGGATTGAATAACCTTTCTTAGTTTCCTCCACAAACTCTGAAGACCCTGTATCACAAACTCCTCAGTTATCTGTGAACTGGATGTGATGTGTTTTTCATGATGGTTTCTTTTTGAAAATACCACAAAATAAATCTATAACTGCTTTAGTTAGAAAGAAATCTAAAAGGATTTTGGGATACTTGGTTGTCAATTTGTTTCCTGGTTGTTGTTGTTGGAGATGGTCTGTGTTTACTTCTGTGGCACTTAAACAATTAAAACGCTGTGAAGGTGAGCCTAGCAGATGAGCAGAGTCTGGTAAGGGTTTATGCAGTTCCCTAGATGTGTTTTTTTCTAATTGCAGTATTTCTTGTAAAGCATAGCTTTATAGAAGGTGTAGAGATAGATAAATGGTTTGATAAGCTGTTACCCAGCTGTGTTAATAATGCTGTCAGCTGCATGTATTTATGGTGCAGAGAATTTTCCAGGCTGTGCATAGTGTCAGAATGTTATTGAAGGTCAAAACACAGTTTGTTTGCTTAGAGGTCTCTGGTTTTGCTTGGTGCTAGACTTCTCCAGTCTCAGTTTCTACTACTGTTTTAGTAAGAATCTTGCTGGCTTTGATTTAAAACTTTTTCTAGCTGAGCACTGATCTGCCACAGGATAAATTATATTGAGTGTACTGTGCCATAACATGAGAGGGGAGAAGAGGTCACCTTTGTGTGATAAATGCAAACTGTGTTGATACCGTTACTCATTTTGCATCAAATACTTTAACTTTGCTGATTTTATCAGCAACAAAAGGGAAAATGTTTTATTAACAAAAAGGTAATATTAGACAAGTCTTCAAAAGGAGCTGGTGATGCCAAGAGTATGGTTGGGTCTCTTACTCTGTAAGGGTCAGGCAAGTGGGTTTGGGTTGTTTGAGAATGTACCTGCTTAGTTATGATAAAATAGTGTGGGGGGGTTAATACTTATACAGAGTGTTTTTACTGTCTTTCTAAGCTCATGCACGTGCAGGTGAATGTGGTATTTCTTTTGAGTTGATGCACCTACAAAACAGTCTAAAATAATTTTTCTTGAATATGAAAATTAAAATTTAGCTGGTAAAATGTTTTTGCTGCAGGCTGCAGAATTTTTAGTGGTTCCATGGCTTGAATCGTCAGGTGTCCAAAGCCTTCCGAGATGCATGTTGCAAGTACCAGACAATATCATGGCTTAAAAAAACCCACCAAAACCCAACCAAATAAACAAAAAAAGAGATAGTTAACTTGTCTGTGATTCAAAGACTTAAAAGATGATGTCATGTGTGGTTATTGACAACAGCCAGAAAGATTAGGAGGCCAATTTAGGAGATTGATTGCTCCAAGCTCCCTAGTAGTAAGAGTATAGTTCCACCAATTTAGAGCATATAAGAATTGCAGAGCAGCAGCTCCCAAAGAGGGGAGTGTATCTAGTTAGTAAGAGACCAACATTAAAAAGATTAGTCCATATAATAAGATTTACTGATACTAATCCTACCTGTGCCTCACTCTCCCAGACCTAAATGGATAGGGAGGTTTGGTGCAAAGGCACTTCCGTTGCTGTGGGTAGGTGGCAACATTAAAACTTGGTCTGTGGTTTTGTTAGTTTAACAAGTAGCAGGACCAAAGGGTGATGGAAGGAGGGTGGTGCGGAAGGAGCCATTTTGATGCAGGACTTAATTTTGATGCAGCACTACTTAGGTAAGTCACACTTCAGAGGAGGAGACAACCCAGTACTTCTTCACTGATGATGGAGGAGCTTGGGCAGATTTGCCTTTTCATGTGTAAGGCTGAAGTTCCGTATTACAGTTAAAGTGATCTAAGGCTATATTACTGTTGGGAGAGGAAAGTCCCACAGCTCTTTTTAGCCCTACTCAGATGTCCAAATGCTTCTTTTGCACTGGATGTAGTGGCTCTGCAGCCTCAGTATAAATCAATGCAGAGGGCTGATCAAATGGCAGGCTTACCCCGGAGCGAGAGGAATGATACTCCCTCCGATCAGCTGGGTGAATTGAATTGTCCTGCAGCTCTGCTGCAGTGGCTTCTGGGAGAAGAGAGAGATGGGAGGCTGCAAATCTACCTCCTTCAGCAGCATCTTCTGCCTTAATGCTTTTAATTGTCATACTGGAAGTGCATCCTAGCTGTGTCTGTACATATTGCTCATACTCTCCTGAGGTCTTCATCCTTCATCTTTCACTGGCCAACAGTATTGCTTTGCTATTTCTTCAGAGCTGCAGAGGCAGAGTGGTTGATTTGAGCATCTAGTATGCAAACGAGATGACCTTTTTGCTGTGATTACATTTTTTTAATGAATATATGAATCATGGCTATTTCACCATTAACTCAAACCCTTCTGTGAAATATGAGGACATAATGCAGCATTTTAATCTTTTCTCCAGTCCGTTCAGTCCTTTTCTCTCTGCTGTGATCATCCAGCAGTAAGCCTCTCAAGAAGCAACAGTTTCTTCAGACAAGAAGTGGCATATGTCTTACCACAAATCTGCAAGGCAAAACGAGGCAAGCAAAGCTGACTACTGTAGTTGTAAGCTACTTCTGCCTGCACCCCTTCTTGGACTTCTTCTTTAGTCATCCTCAGTTATGTAAAATATGACAGTCCACCCATGCTGCTCCAGAGGCCTCAGCAGCATGCTTGCTCCTGCAACTTTTCTGTGTGAAGGAAGAGCTTTGAGGGACAGCTCTGCTGGAGCCTCGTGCCGTAACTGAGGATGCTGCTGCCTCCATGTATCCATGGTAGTTCTCTGCTGGAGCCTGCCATCCTGCAGCAAGACTGATGACGCAGGTTGCCTTCTTGGGCTTTTCCTCTGAGGGTCAAAGCCTCCTGTGAATTATCAATAAAGATGTGCTGATGCCAAGGCAGCAGCAGAACTAGAGCAGGAAGACAAGGATGAGCATGCCCCCCTTCTGTTGCGTCTCACTAGGCATTGTCCTCAGCAGAGAGACAAGATAGGCTGGGAGTGGTAGCATTTTGTAGGGGGAAGTTGGAAGAGCCCCAGGGCTCCCTGTTTGGTCACAGAGACTTGTGAATCAGTCTTCAGAGAGTGGTCTGGAGCTGTATACTGTGCTAAGTTCCTATGGTGGTAGGGCTTGATGCTCTTCAGCTAATGCTGAAGTGTCATTCTAGGTGTTTATACTGTGGCTATGAAGGTTTAAAAATTAAAACATTTCCTGTGCTATGTAATAATTAGTTTGATTAAGTTTGGGTTGAAAACAAGAGTGTTTCTTTTTATAGCTGAAGACTGTGATTTGTTTTTAACATTTTTGAAGCTTTGTATTAAGAAAAAAAAAGCCTTTTAAACTTTAAAACTGTCTACTCCAGAGGTCTTTATATAGCACAGTCTGCTTCTCTTAAATTAGTGGTCAGCATGAAAGTAATTCATCAAAATTGATGGATTTATGTGAGAATAAATGTGGTATAAGAAAGAGGAAAATTAGTTCTAGAGTTTCTGAGAATACTTGAAATTTGAGGCAACTCCGGCTAGTCTAGGATCAACCACAAACCTAGTAAGTTCCTAGTATTTAGGGTTTTTGCTTTTTTTGGAACATCTATCTCAAATGGAAAAGGGAGATTCTGTAGAATCTTCTATACAACTTACATTCTGGAAAAGATCTGCAAGTTATTTTTATGTATGCTATGTGAATATTACAGGGAATGACAGATGCTGGATTCCTGTTCAGGGATGGATAGGCATCAGGATGTCTCTGGAGACTAATATAGTGTGCTTTTTGTGTATGATGAAGAACAGAATGTACATGTACATGAATGTACATGATGGTACAGGTGTATTTTTTCAAAGATTTTTTGAGACCTGATTTTATTTTAATCCGAACCAGTGGTCAGGAATTCTGTTGCTTGCTTTTTCTTATGATTTAAAAATATTTTCCTAATACCAGCTTTCACTTGTTAGATGCTTGATAGTGCATTTTAATTAGAATACCGATGTTCAAATTCATAATCTAAATATCCAAAGTTACATTAGTGTTTCATACTGGTTTACATGGACTATTTTTTTTTATTTGCCCTTGACTTGTAATGAGCTTATTAGCTGCAAGCTATCCATGCCCATGGGCAGATCCTGATCCTAAAAGTAAAAGCTGACAGCTGTGGCCAGAGGGTGCTTTTCAATGCAGTGTGGCTTTGCCAATAATTTTAATTTCCTACTCAGACTTTAAAGCAGGGGGGGAGGCAAGAGGGCTTTAATTGTTGAGTCAAAAATTAATGTAATTTCTTTTTCATTAATTTTCCTTTACATTTGATATGCTTTGTTCTTTTAGGAGAACATTGTGCAAACAAATCTGCAGTATTTAGACAGAGGTAGTACAGAATTATTTCCTCATCTGAATTCAGTGACTGCCTGTCTTGCATGGGTGAATACTTGTCATGGTCCAGAACTTCAGAAGTAGACTGGAGAACAGAGCAATTTCAAGTGGTACTAGAAATTTTGTAATGTTTAGGTTTTCTGGAATGCTGTACAAGGCACTGAATGTGAATATTATGTTTTAAAAGAAACAGTTTTTATATACTTGCATCTGTTCACCTGTTAAGTGGAGATCAATAAATAGCTCATGATAGATAATGATCTCAGTCTTACTTGCGAGTGTTCTGGGGGAGGAAGGAGGAAAGTCTGTTTTTTCCTTATGCTTGAGAAACAAGCCTCTGTGATTTGATCGACTTCACCATAGCTTTTTATTGTATTCTAAGTCACAAGTTGCAAAATTCATGGTGAGATGAAATATGGAAATCTGTACTTTCCCTCATACTTACCATTACAAGTTAAGACTGGTAGTTAGAGATTAGTTTTGTAATTTTTTCATACTTCTGTCAAACTGCGATAGATATGAAAATAAAGTACATCTGTTTTTTCTCAAACTATAAATGCAGTGCCTCAATGCCAGTTAAGTTATATAGGCTCAGCTCTTGTTAGAAGCTTTGTTTTGGGGTGGTTTTTCCTCATTTACATTCTTGAAGCAGCAGAAATTAGTAACGTTTCATCATTTACAGTCAGCACAGTTACTGCATTCAGAGCTTGAAGTGAATTCTACTTTGTAGAAATTCATGCTTAACATTGAAGATGGATCTTGCTGTACAGTGCTGAAGAACAGAACATCTTGTCAGCTCATCCTAGCGTAGGAGCTGCAGGGAGCCCTATAGGGAACATCACACTACTTTTTGGGAATTCTTTCACTTTCCAGTCACTGTTGCTGTGGGGAGCAAGAGCCCATATCCTTTTGTGTGCCACTAGAAATGGCAAGGGGTTGGAGGTGATTTTGGAGGTGGAGTATTTGCCATAGGAAAGGTTGGCTGGGAGATGGCACCCACCAGAAAGATCTCTTCCTTTTTCAGGCACTTGCTCCGTCAGGAGTGTTTCTTGCCTGCTTTCCCCATCTGTCCAAAAAGGAGGGCCAAGAATTGCCTTTTTCCTTCGCCCAGAGTCTACTTCCTGCTGAGCCAGGTAAAGCCTTGCAGGAGTGAAGAGCACTGGAAGGCCAGGCCTGGATAATTTTTGCATCTCACCGAATCTGTAAATGATCCAAGGACTTTGCAGAGCATGATGCAATGCTGGCACTACCACTTTTCAGAGCTCATTTGCCTATCAAGATGCATGTCACTCATAACTGTAAAACAACGAAAAGATAAACTAGTTCAAATACTCATGTTTTCTTCCCCTGTCACACAAATCCAGAACAAGTATTAGTGTTATCTCTTTTTATATTTAAATTCGTCACTAGCTAAATTTCAAAAGCAGTGGCGTCTGGTCTTCGGGAACACTTTTAAAGGTGTCTGACATTGATTTAGGTAGTAAGTACAACTTTGGAAAACTCAGAGGAACAGGATTTCTAGCGTGGGATGTAAATCGTGATTTAAAAAATGCAGAGCAGTGCTCACTGTTTAGAGCCTGGAAACTTCCTATTAAAAATGTTAAATGGACTTTTCAATAATGCAATAAATATGCTGTGTACTAAAGGCTTTGATTTTTAAAAACCAAAACCAACAAACCTTGGTTTTATGTAATCTGCTGTGCAGGCTTTGTCTTTTGTTTCATGCCATTCAACAACTCAGTATGGAATACCAATTTTTGATGCCTAGTCCAGTTGTCATCTTCCGTGGTGTAGCCTTTGGATATTGTGCATACAGGAGACTACCATGTGGATAAGTATGTAGCTCAGAAGAAGTGTGAAGCTAGTTAGAAGTCATTTGGTTGCCTTGACAGAAACAAAACACTGTCTCTTGAAATGTTGCACTTTGTCACAGTCTGTTTATCATACTGCTTGGCTTTGTGTATATTATCGATCAAGGTAGCTTGTGTCCTGTCTTTGCTACTGTGCCATATTGGTTTTCTATATTACCAGCACTGTAGTACCACAGGTCATAGCAAGATTAATTTCAGCAGTGATCCATCTGACTTCAGTATGGATTTAGGCTGATGTAGATACCTTTGTATTGTCTGCCTGGGAAGGAAAGCTCTGGGATCAAATAGCTCTGAATAGAGCCACATGTACTAGTGAGGTCTTGCTGCCCACCAGCATGCATGATACTAGGGACAGAGGCATCGGCAGCCCCCAAGCATCATGAGGTTTGTGTACTGTGGGAGAGAGGGCAGTAGGCAGCTGCATTTCCTGAGGCACAGTGTGGCACCATTTTTACCAAGCAATACTAATCTCTAAGGGAATTAGACCTGTGCTCCACCCTTGCACTGGGATTAAAAACTCAATAGCAATCTTCTAAGTCTTGGGTGGTTTGAGATGCATTTCTTAAAAGTACATTAGAAAAAAAAGAATAAAAAGCAAGTCTTGAAGGCAATACTTCTATTGAAGAAGGGTCTAGCTATAGAATAAGCTTCCAGTGGCCATCTTGAGTAGAATAGTCTTTTTACGGAAAAATAAGTCTTCCCAAAGACCAACTCTCACCCACTTCAGCATAAGAGACAATATAAGAAAGCCTAACATAAAGTCTTTTTAAATGTTTGGCTGAAATAGTCCTATGTGAAGAAAAAGAAGTAAGAAAAATGGGGGAATTCTCCTCACTTCAATTGAGGTCCAGAGCTGAACTTCTCATAAGAGAGAGATTTCAGTAACCACTGACCTTTTCCTCTCAGTATTTTTAGCATGGAGAAAGTTAAGGAGGATGGTTTAACTCTCTTTTCCCGCCGCCCCCCGCTTTTCAGTTTCTGTTAATCTAGTGTTAACGCTTTGGAGAAGGAAGTTTTTTGTTGCTGACAGTTACTGTCTGTTCTTTAAAACAGTTCTAACGTTTTCTTAAGTCATGGAAAATAAAATGGTGAGTGAGTGAATTCGGAGTGAGACCAGAAAGTGCACATGCATCAAACTTCTCTTTGAATGATACAGGTACCAAGGCTATTTAAAACAAATGACATAAGAGGTGTGGCTGTGAGTGATGGCCCTTATCTCTAGCTGTCACCTTGGTGTCAGATCTGATGGGATTTGGTATGCAGGCACCTGTGCCATATGCCAAGCCACTCTCCTGCTGTAGCTGTGCAGAGGTCAGATGCTGAAGGCACCTCTGGTCGTCTTCGGGCAGCTCCCAGAATGGTCCCAGCAGAAAGCAGCTGTGGTCCAGTGACTTT
The DNA here is from genome assembly GCA_017639245.1 of Myiopsitta monachus. Classification (NCBI taxonomy): domain Eukaryota; kingdom Metazoa; phylum Chordata; class Aves; order Psittaciformes; family Psittacidae; genus Myiopsitta; species Myiopsitta monachus. Next base: position 58,637,288 of record CM029918.1, on the reverse strand, counting down.
GTCCACAGAGCAGAGAAATGAAATAAAAAGGACTGTGTGCCTCCAGAAGCCTGTAGTGGGTGTGATTTAAGAAGTTACCTGCACATGGCAAGGTTTTCTATAAGCTTCACTGTATGAATATTAGCTGTCCTTTCTGCTAGATCTATTATTAGTTGTTAGTGTTGTTTTCTGCATTAAGTAAAAATGGAAAAGGGAAATTTTCAGTCAAAAGTGAAGCGAAAAAAAGTGTTCCCCTCAAGGGAAACAATCAGTGCATATTTAAAATCTGAATACCTTTAATAGCACAGTGAATAGCAGAGCATGTTTCTGTGGGCATCCTTTACAGCTAAAAGAGGAAGAACTGGGGTTATATTCTGTCATGCTGGTGGAGAAGTCATTGTCTGCCCACTGGCATAGTCTGTAAGATATGACAATCAAACACACAAAGGTGACACAAAAAATGCTGTTTAAAAGAACAACATAACCTTAAGGTGGAAGAAAAAAAGAAAAATCATAACAATGTGAGCAAAAGCCTTGTGCTTCCCATTTGTTTGTCTGGTTGGTCATATAAAGTCATGTAGATTTAGTAATTTAAAGTTACTGGACAGTAATACAAAGAACCTCTAGTCCGTAGGTGGTTCAACCTGGCATAGAATCCAGCCGCTTTGCCTACTAAATTAAACCAGCTTTTAAAATATCCAAAGAAAATATCTTAGAGGAATAGAGTGCTGCAATGAGGTGCAGCACTCTGGAAGTTATTTTTGATGTTGGAAGAACAGGAAATAGAAATTGTGACAGTTCTGTTAGTGGATTGAACTGTTTAGCAGTTTTTGACAACTGAAGTTCTTTTCAGTTTTCTTGTTTTATTTTTTTTTACAGATCCAGGTTACTGCTGTAATATTAACTTGGAGGGGATGGGCTTTATTGTATTGCATTTTATGCCAACTGTACACTGCTATTTCTGTGTGGAGCCTGATGTGATGCTCCCTGTCCTAAAAAAAGGCTCAAACCCTCCGTTTCTCTGTGTTAGACCTGTGAACCACTGAGAAATGTGATCTGGAGGTGTGATAATAGAATTAATATATGAGAGAATTAATGTGCCATGGCATTAAATCAAGATGGTCTTCTGTCATTTCTTCTATTCCTTGAGAGCAAAAAGACTCAAGTTGGCGTGCTTACTTGCCAGCTGAAGACTAAAGAGGGGTGTGGTCACGAAGGAAAGTTGGGAGGAAGATGTCAGGGGTTTAAAGCTCTTTCATATTTTTCCAGGCAAAACTGTGTTAGGAAGGACCTTTGTAATGATGCTTTTTTTGTTTGCAAAACCCACTGAGAATGAAAAGCCCTGTGTAGCACAGGCTGTCATTATCGCTATCTGTGGTCTAACCATTGCTCGATACATATATTTTGTGATGTCTGTAATCTTCTGACAGGACAGAACTGTTGAAATGCCATGTAAAGTTCGTTCCATCCTTTTCACTACTTAGCTAAATTATCTTCAAAAAGCTGGTTTTGCTTCGTGGCAAACCTTGGAAGACATTCTCTAGGGTTTTCTGTATGTAAAAATTAAAGACAGTGTTACACAAATAGCCCCAGGCTTCTTTGATTGAGTAGTCTTCCACTCTTCATTTGTTTTTAGAGTAGTTGCACGTAGGCTAAATTGACCTTTTTGGCTTAAATCTGCACCATGTGACAAAAGACTCTGGAGTTACTTGAAGAACTCCTAAATCTGTCTTTTCTATACTCCTACTGTATCCCTCCTTCCCTGAAAGCAGGACCCAGCCCTGCCCCACGGCACATTTTCATCCTGCTTTCCTAAATGCAGACCCTAGCACTGCTTTTACAGCATTCCTGCTGTTGTCCTCTCCATATCCCCAACCTGTCAAACCAGAAAGGTCTCATCTTTTTCAGTGTGTGTACCTTGAACCAAATGTGCCTTTGCACAGCATTCTAGGAGTGGTGCTGTCATAGGGGGGAGCAGGTTACTGTTGTCACATAAGCAGCTGACAGTCTCCTTGTGCACATATTCGACACATCCAGAAGGTGGGAAACTGAAAGCTACCATGTATTGCTAGTGTGTGTCAGAAACATTTGTAGGTGTTAAGGTATGTAGTTCTAGTGCTATTGGTTCTAACTACATCACACTGAAGATCTGCCTTTACTTTCTTGTACAACCTTCTCATCTCTTGTAGACAGCCTTGTGAAGGGTGTGATGTCGAGAGCTGGGGCATCAGGCCCACACGAGGTTTGTGTGCTAAAAACTGATAATCTTGTAAGGTTCACAGTGAAGTAGGGTTTGTTCTTGTTATTTCTCAAGAGTTGTATGTAAATTGTATGTTGACTAGTGGAGTTATTTTAAACAAGAGATGGCATGCATTCTTGAGGGTGTAATGAAAGACCAGAAGTACAGGGGTTACACAGCAAAGAGGCATAAATGCTTCTGCTGGAATAATGAAAAGTTAAGCTGCAGTTGTTTCCTGCCCTCTTGGGATGTGGTTCATGACCAAAGTTAACTTATTTTCTCAAAATCCCCATAATCTGTCAAGTCACTTAAATGTCTGTGGTTTTGTTTTGTAGGAAGCCATTCCACAAGATGCAGTACTTACAGGGCTCTGCTCATTCTTCAGGCGAGATTACAGGGTGAGAAGAAGTGCTGTCAGCTTAAAATTAGGAAGGGAAATTCACTCTTCTTTTTTAACTTTCTGTGTAACAATAAGGCTAACTAGACTTTGAAGTCAGCTTACATTTAAGGTTAGGGAGGGGGGAAAGTGTGACTGGTTGACTTTACTACAGATATCCGACATGTCCAGAATACTACAAGTTTTGAAAATTTTTTAGGTAACTGCCACAGTTTACTATAATACAAAGGAAGTGCAGAAGTCTGACCACCTTCCTGCTCAGAGCAAACCTGACTTTTTAGTAAATGGGAGTTTAGCTTTGCTGCTGAGGTCTCTCCCTGCTGGAAAGAGTCGGGCAGCAGCCACGTGGTGAAGCCCTGAGCACCAGCCCATCAGGGTGCACTGGCAAAGCCGTAGGCCCAGGCAATTAGATTTTGGCTTCTCCCTGTTGCAGTGGCAGCTGTCCCTCTCTTGTTTAGCTGGGTACTTCTTCCGTGTCCTTCAGCACTGGCTAAATAAATAAGAAATTGCATTTACTTAGATTGCAGCTAGAACAAGAAGTTAATGAGGACGCATGTTAAAAATGAATAAATGTCCAGAAGAAGTTGATACTTGCAGATGTTTTGGGTGGTCTGTAGCTTTCAGGGCTTTATTTCTTTGCTGGGAAGGGACCTCTTGGTCAAAAGCCAAGACTAAAGTGTTAGAAAATGAGTCTGTTTATCTTTTCACCATTTGTCGTGCTCACTGAACATCTAGGTTTATTTATTTATTAGTGTTTTAATTAGACAGCTTGCAAAGCCCCTATATTTCTCATTTTCCAACCCCCCTGGCCTTTTGCCGCTAGTTGTGGGTTATTGGATTGTTTGCCAACCTAAATGGCACCAATGGATTTTTAAATAGTTTCAGTTAAACAACAACAACAAAAAAAAAAAAAAAATCTGGATAATCTGGTTCAATTCATGCAAGAATAATACCTATATTGTAAACAAGGAGTTCTTTCAAGATGAATCTTGTCAGTAGCTATGAGAATGATACTAAAGAAAAACTACTCTTGTAAGACCCCATAGGGAGGATTTTCTTCTTGTAGATAGGAAAGAGTAAGCTACAGAAAATGTTAACCATTTGTCTTCAGCTCCTTTCTGGTTTGCAGGGTGGCTAACCCAAATGTATGAAGCAAGTTTTTGCTTATCCTTTTCAAGAAAGTGTTGCTTCAGAATGAGTAATTTGCAAACATTAATTCTTTGTGCAGGTGGGCTAAAGAAACAAGTTGTAAGTTGTATGCAGGTTAGGGAACATAAATTAATCTGTATACATAATTGTACCACACTTTTATATGCATACAAGAACTAGATATTTACAAAGAAACATAACTTGTAATACAGTAAAAGATCATTTTCTTAAAACTGATTTCTTTATACTCACTTGTAAAACATAAAATGACCAAAAATAAGCATTCTTATTGAGTTTTAATTACATTATTTTTTGCAGGTATATTAACTTGAGAAAAGACAGAAGGTTGTAGTTTCTTTAATAGCTTGTGTTTACAAAACTGTTCAAGAGACTTTTTAAATTGAAGTGTATTTGGATTCTGTGATGGTCATTTTGACACCAAATCATGCTTTGCCCAGCATCCATGTCAGCGTTGGGCATAGGTTAAAGCTTGTTGCTTACCATGCAGTTTTGAGAAGGTGATCATTTTAAGGCAACAGTTTATCTAGAAAGGAGGGGGCCAAAAATGCTGTGCTATGTGGTATTACAATGGCTATTTTTTTTTTATTTCTTTCTTAAAGAGCAAACTTCAAATACATAATGGTAGCTCAGGAAAGTGAGGGTCTGCTTGACCAAAGGCCTCTATACTTTCTTCTCTTTTCCGTGGAGAATCAGATAATCTCATTTCTGATGCTGCTCAGGGTTCCATAACATAATTCTGAGTAGACTAAATGTTCAGCTTCATCTAATGACTTCAGTATACTTCTGAACTGACTGCATAAATTATATAGTCGAAGATTCATGTACAAAGTATACAAATACTGAGTTAGCAGTAAATGGGGTTTGTGGACGAAGTTTACTCTATGCAGATGGCCCACTTAAGATGCTTCTACTTGACAGACACTACCAAAGGTACCTTTGTGGGAGGAGGAAGGGTGGTAAAAGGATGAAATGTAATCCTGGCACTCTCTAAAAGGACAAGGTTTAGGTAATCATCTTGCCTGACAGTCTGTCCAGGATTTGGGGATCAGATAACTTGGGCACATTTCTTTCTGTTACTTTTGCATTTGTTTTGGAGACTGCGAACAAACATTACTTGAGTAATAGAAAGAAAAGTAAAATACTGTGGGTTTTGCTTAACAATGTAGTTATTAAAGGGGACAGCAGTTGAATTAAGTAATCTGAGTGCCATCCCTCAAACAAGGTAAAATCTAATTGCTCTCTGGTGTGCAGAGCCCAGGGACACTATATTGAATAAAGATTTTAAATTAGACTCCAAGAAAAGAAATGTAAATGCTGTGAACTACTGTGCATCAGTTATGGGGAAAAATTAGAGGGAACAAAGAGTCTGGGCAGGCTGATGGCAGGGCTTTGGGGCGGAGATTTAGGTCAGCACCCTATCATAAAAGCGATAGGCAAAAATGATTGTGTTATGTTGTTTGAATAAAATCAACCTTAGAAATATTTTTCTTCCCCCCTTTTTTTTTAATCTTTCTTTTAGGAAAAAGCATCATATAAATCTGACATTATTTGGGTCCCTTATTTATATTTATGACTATTAGAAGAGAGCTGTCACATTTAGAGGACAGTAATTATGCTTTTCTCATTCTGAAAAATAATTAACTGTAAGCAAAGGTCATCGTTGCCAGAAAATTCTGTAGAATATTCAAATAGAATAAGCTATTGCCAATTAGGAGGCTATACACCGTACTTTGTGAGTGGGTTTTTTTCAAATACGGCCACCTAGGGTGGAGGGAAATCTTATAAAAGGTATTGCAGCAGCCTTTTAACTAAAATTGGAGGCTCTCACAAGCATAGTAACATTTCATAGACCGGGCTCGTTCTGGAAGTTGAACTGAAAGTCCTGGTATGTATAGGATTCAGAAAACAAATTAACAGAAAGTCAACAGAGGATGCTATATTCTGTTCTCACGCTAAAATGTGTGTGTTCTGGAAATTGTGCCGGTAAAAATGGCTTTGTACTTCCCAGTGTATTGTTTGTCAGTGAGATCTACATCAAATATGCTTAGTGTAGAAGTTTAATTATGTTCCCTCTAATTGCTAACCTTGCATTTTCAGTCTGGAACCTAAGTTTAAAGTGCATTTTTCTTTATCATCTTCAATATTAAAAATTGTGTGGATTCAGCTAGGTCTATTTTGCAGCCCTGGTTCTGGCAAAAACCAGAGCTGCTGCAGGAACTAGAGGACTAAGAACTGGTGCAGCCATTCTTGTGAAGAAGTAGGCTGTATACTTACAAATGAAAGAAACTGCTTTGTCCTAGTACCAACCCATCACCCACTGAAAATAATTTTAGTTAACACTTTCATAGGTGTATCAGCATTTTGCATTTGGCTCACAGTTTATAATCAAATGCGTTACTTTGTTCAGGAAAGCGTATTTTGAGAAAGGATGCTAAAATACCATTCTCTGTGTATAAATAAGCATGTCCTTCATCTGTATGAAGTGTGTATCCAGTGATGCATTTGTTTGTTGTTTAAGGGTTGGTCATTTTTTTTTTCCAGGACAGGTAGCTTTTCTTATTGCCAGATATTTCTGATAGCTTTATTTTTGCATCTCCCTCTCTATTTTAGTAAATCTTGAGAACCACAGAGCCTTTCAAAGACTAGATGTAAATTTGCTGTCCTGGAGTGCAGGTGTTGCTAACCTTGAACTTTAGCAGATATCTTATCCTTGATCTTGTGGAGTCATACAGGCTTTCATGAGTGAGATAAGGCGAGTATCATTGTCTTTTTCTTTTCCCATAATAGTTTTTTCATTGGCTTCTTTTTTTTTTTTTTTTTTTTTTTTTTTTAAACTGATGCCAGTTAGAAAGCCTATTTGAGGGAATTCCTATGTAGAAGTACACAAACTTCTGGGATTTAAAACTGTCATCTGCTGCATTTTACATTGTTTTGACACGTGCATGAATATGCAGGTTCAGCAGCCTTATTTTGTCTCTGACCTGTTCAGTGCTGTCTCTAGAAAGTGGTTCATAAAATGGTTTTATGGATACTTTTCAGATGTTGACATAACTGAAAAAGATGGGGTAAGGTTTAGTAAATCTTAGTTGACGCATGAGAAAGGAAAGAGGGATGTGCTTTTCATTTCTCTCACCCCTTTGTCTATGTTAAGGTATTCATCCGTGGGTTATGTCAGTGTATTACCTGCAGATTCTTCTGGGTAAGTAGGTGGGTGTTTTGTTGTTTCGTGGTTTTTGTGGATTTTTTTTTTTTTTTTTCCAAAATTTTAGGGTTTTCTTTATATTTGAGAAGGTTTCTCTAAGGGCTTTCTTATTTTGCTAGTCTGGTTTGTGTTTTTTATTAAAAAATAAAAATAATTAAAAAAAATTCTCTTATTCTTTTGGCCAGTGATAGTGCTTTTCAAATATATGTTTTTTAATTCCTGCTGTACCAGCAAAGCTCATGTGGGAAAACACCCAAATTGCAGAGAAGGAAATAAATTCTGCAGGTGAATGACACAGACTGCCCACTGTCACATAGCTTGCAAAGCGCTAAGAGCTGTTCCCATGTGCAAGGCTGTTTTCCTTCAGAGATGGTGCAACGTTTTGGAAGTTAAGAGAGGCAGGGGAAGTGTTACTTTTTTAGACATAACTGTGTGGTGATTGTTTCTTCTTCAAGACTTTTCCTGATAATCTGCCTCCTTTGTCCTTATGTATGCAGACTGGTGCTCTCATGGTACCATTACAGAATTCTTCCTCCTCCCTGTACTGTGTCCTTCAAGTGCTTTGCAGAAAATTATGGTAACTCCCTTATTTGTTGCTTCCAGTATGAATTTCTCATGCCAAGATCCTTCTTGGGTTTGTTGCTTAGCTTTCTTCGGTATGTCTTTATTCTTCTTTATCTTAGACTTGACGAACCAAGGATTTGGAGGATTAGTTAGAGAAGCTGACAGAGTAGATTGAACTTTATCACTAATTATCCTGTTTCCTGGACTTCGAGTGGCAGTGTATGCCATGTTCTTTTTCTCCTAGGTCATTAGTAGAGGAAAGTAGTCTCTGGTATTATTGTGTTAACTTGAAAGGGAGCATCAGCATCAACTAGATGCAATGAATGTAGGAGGATTTTAGTGGAGGGGAAAATGATTTAACGAACACAGCAACTTAGCCATACTCTGGTTATGAGTATGAGAGAGGCTGTAGGCTTGTTGTTCTTTTCTAGCTGTATTTTCTTGACCTAGTAACCCATAATCACTTTGTATGTTTGAACGGTGTTTTTAAATCAAGGAGCAGTTGACAGAAGGAGAGGGTTGTTACAAATGTGTAAATGATGACAACTCTTATCCTACTGAGGACTAGTAGAATTTTTATGGCAACTTACAGAAGAAGTATGTATGACTTACTGCCAGACATTTTATGTTAGGCAATTAAAATTATTTAGGAAAGCTGGATATCTGAAGCAGAATCGGAAAGCAGATCAGTCTGGGGAATTGTCCCATCTGGCAGCTGTCTGCAAGAGATCACTGCAAGCAAGAACGATCTTTTCTTTTTCACAAATAATATATGCTTTTCCATATTTAACAGCAGCCTTTTGAGAAATACGTGTTTTAAGTTTCATTGCCCACACTGGGTGCAAGTAAGCACAAGTGAGGGAAGACTGATCTCCAAACAGAAACAAATAAAAGGATCATTGCCCTCCAGAATTGGTTATCTAATAGGTAAAATCTCTCCATCTCAGATATTTTATTTTTCTTTTCCCCTGGCATAGCAGATTTTTTTTTTCTTAAACATCTTATGGCAGATTAAAACGACAAGTATAATAGGATTTGAAATGCATTGAGCAGCCATGACTTCCTGGTTTCTACAGCCAGCTGCCCCGTGTCAGTTCTAGATCTCACTTGCTATGAAGATAGCTGTTTAATTACTGTTTTCTGTGTCTGCATATCTTGGAAGGTCTGCTAGAGATGCATTAAGAAGCTCCACTGTCAGGAGGCATAAGTTTGTTAGATGGAGAGATACATGTCCAGTGGAAAGCATTTTAGACCTCCACAAAAGGAAAAAAAAAATCCAACAACTTTTTCTCCATGGCTTCCTAGCTCTTTTTGGATGTCCTTTGGATGTCTTTTTGGATGGAAAGAGATTACAATTCTTCCCATTTCCTCCTCCCTCCTTACCCCATCCCAAATCTTGCCTTTTGGATTAGGGAGGGTAAAAAAAAAAAAAAAAGAAGGAAACAAATTGTCATTCTGGGTGTTCTTTATGAATTTTTAACTTCCTTCCTGAAATTAGTGCCTGTTTCTACTTCCTGTTTTTCCTTAATTCTGACTTGAAGGAGGTATATGACAACATATAATCACTGACAGGTAGTCTTTCCTCTAACAAGCTTTGGTATATTACTGTACAGCCCTCTTGACAGTACAGTGTTAATCTTGTGTTCATCATGAAAGAATTGTTGGTGGGTTTTAAGTGTAAATTGACAGGTAACCACAGTTCCATCTGAAGGCTGTTCTGCTGCGCTTGGAACAATCTTGCCTGGATGTTAGATGCTGGATATTGATACATTTATTACTGAAATAATCCTTACAGATAGTGTTTAACTGAGTATTCAGGATAGCAAAAACTTATCTGTAAGCACACCTATTTTCTTTACATGGGAAATATTTTTATATGCAACTCATTTGCCACCTGAGCCTTGGGTGACATGGTTTAGTGGGAAGTGTCCCTGCCCATGGCAGGGGGGTTGGAACTAGATGATCTTAAAGTTCTTTCCAACCCTAACTATTCTATGATTCTAGTTTGGCTTTCTTCAGCTTGATTGTTTCCTTTTGGAAGTCATTAACATTGTACTGACTACCACATGTAAAGCAGAATGGTCCCTTATAGTAAGATGATGACTGGTTAGATTTAAATTTTCATGCATAAACTTCAGCTTCTGTTTAAGTGTTCATACGTAAAAGGCTTAATACGTAGGAAATAATTTATGTAATAGGAAAAGAACTGTGGGGAAAAAATACCTGGGAAGTGGCAGACAGCATAGTTCAGTACTGTTTCTGTGAACGTTTGTAGTTTAAGCTCGATACTTTCGAGATGGCAGTTTTTCTTTACTCTTTTTTTGTAACAACCATGAGAACATCACTTTCACTCTGCTCTAACAGCACTGAGGTGCCATATACTAGGAACTGAGAAACTACGAAGATGGAAACCCTCAGCAGAAGTTTAGACTATTCTCTTGGTTGTAAAAACCAAATTCTAATGTGTGTAACTGGTCCACCTAACAGCAAGACAAACTCACCTAATGAAATCAACACTCTGAGATGCTTTAAAAAAACCCAAACAAATAATAATGCAAGCTAGAGAAGGACCTTCCTGGAATCCCAGTTCTTTTCCTATAAAATAGCAGTGCAATTTTAGGGATAGTTTATTGTGTTCTGTTCGTGTTCTCATGCTGGTGGAAGTCATGCATAATTCTGGCCAAAATGAAATGGTACCTTTTTTTTGTCAGCGTGTTTTTGCTTCTGAAATGAGCACCAGAGAGAACCATGTGTTGGGCAGTATATTTCTCTGCCTGAGTCACAAACACAAGTGTTTCAGCCCTATCTGTCTCTTCATCACGTAGCAATGCTGTACTGTGCTATGTCACATAAGGAATTTTAGCTGTTGTGGTGGACCTATGGGACTCTTTAATTGTGACCCAGGATTTATACTGTGGTCTGCAGTACTGTGAAAATGTTATTCAGTGGAGTCCTATACTCATAAAGGAATTTGTACTGGAATGTGAGTTCTACTCTGAAGTGCACAATATGTTGCCTTTTTGAAAAGAGGTTTTACTTCTCTCTGTTCATATAATTATTCAGAAATGAGAAAAGAACAAAAAGGCAGCCCTTCCATTCACCAGGTCCCAATGTACTGAAGTAATGTATTTTTTTAAATGCCTTTAGTATTATATTTCAGACTTTTTCCAATTTTGAGTTGGAGTCTCTTCCAAAGTAGAGAAGATTGGATGCCTTGGTGGTCATCATTATGTCCTTAATAAAAAACTGAGATGAGCACCTTTAAGCAATATTTGGGGTTGATATTGGCAAAAAGGTCCGTATTTATTTAGGGGTTTTTTTAATGCAGCCATGATGGTGAACTTCTTGTGATAAAAATTTATTGCTGTTTAACTATCCTTGAAGTGAGAGGTAATGTTTTAAAGTTGGATCTGGTATCCAGCTCTTGGATATTGGCTCTTTATTTATAATGACTATGTAAACAGCTGCAAGGTATCTTGCTGTGTATATGAAAAGTGCGTATTTCCTTGTTCCCAGAAATGGACAAATGTATTCAGTCACAGTTTTGCTTTTCAGAGCATTTGCACATTTTTTGCTGAACCCATATTATGCAAAGATAAACTCCTAATATCTCATACACACCCCTCACTGTCTCCCCCAAACAAACCAAACAAATAGCCTTTGTCAAACGCTTAATTTAATCTACTCTAAATTATTTGTGTTTCCTAAACAGAAGCCTTATAAAGGCAAAAACTTAAGGGTGTGGGAAACAACACTGATGTTTCATTGCAAATCCTATCCTCCTGCAATGCTACAGTAATAGTGATGCACATGTTTTGCACTGGTGTAAAAATACTGTATCTATTCTTTTGTGTGAGCTTGGTATTGGTGCAGCTGCATTGCTGTATGAACACAAAAGAAGAACCTGACCAAACAATTAAAACCCCTTCATAGAGATAAGGTTTATAAGTAGTTCTCTCCAGCCTGAATTTTTGTCACTGTTATTGTTCTGTTGGTCATTCTCTAAGAATAGGAACAAAAAGGGTTTTATATCCCAGTAAAGAATGGAGTTTCTATCAAGGTGGAACCAATAACTGAGAATTAAGAACCTTGCATTTGAAAGAGTCAGAAGAAGGAACGGGGTGGGGGTGGGGGGCTTCCTATTGGGAAACATACATTAACAAAACAAAACGTACCCACAGACACATGAATTTATTAGCAAGTGTTCCAGCCATCTTTATATCCTCATCTCAAAATCGAATTTCCCATAGATTTGCAAGTTTTGCTTTGGCAGGCTGTTAAATGGATGACTGCATTGTCACATAAATTGCATAGATTTGAGACTTAAATTGCAGAAATTAATCCTATCTGGCGTCTTTGTCTAGCATTAAAATTTCATTGACCACCACTTCTAAATTTTAGGAGTAAATTCTAATTATACACATTTAACTTTCATCTACATGAGGCAGCAGACTTTCATGTTCAGTTTTCATAATGGGGGAGAAGGTAAGATGCTTTCAGGTCTAGAACAGCACATGTTGAAGCAGTAGGAGTTTTTAGTGCAATATCATCAACTGATATATTGACAGTCAGCCAAGATTTTCTTCATAATTCAGCTTACTTACATAAACCATGTTTAAAAATTGTTAAAATAGAAAAGAAACGTAACATGGGTAAAATGAATGTTAAAGATACCAGATTTGAAGTTAATTTGAATTAATTTGAAATTAATAAAGTCCTTTGCCAGTACATAAGTAGAAAATTATGCATAGCTTTTGTCAGGCTTTTTACTTGTTCTTTCACAGAAAGATTAATGTAATTCATGATGCACCTTGTGTTGTGCTTTGTGGGTTGAAACACTGTGTTTACTATTTCAAAAATACCTTTTCTGGGCAACTGTGCTGTGAGGACTTCTGAGGCAGGGTGGTGCACATCAGCCAGAACCTCATGCTCCTAGCTAACCAAGTGGTCTCCCCAGCAGATTGCCATTTCTGTGCTTTTAGTTGTGTGCTCTTCTGGATTAGTCGGGAAGAAACTACCATGAAATAGTTTTTCATGTTTGACGAGTGTTTTGATGAGCAGTTGCTCTCTCCCTTGTTTTCTTATCTGCCCTGGTATTCTCCAGTAAAAGTGCATTTTACATGGGAATGATGATAATCAACCTTTACAAATGTCGTTATCTCAGTTTTTAAAGGAACAGAACTGGATTGATTGAAGGAGGAGGAAGAAGAACCTTGACAAAACTCAGGATAATACATGGTTCTTGATATGTTGTCTTTTTTCTACATTTTCATATAAATGAAAGATAATACGGAAAAACCGTGTATCTTGTTTTCTGTTATGGGATTTAAGAAGCTGAAGTAATTTTACTAAATATATTCTTGTTTGACTATCCAGTTCTTTAATTGAATGAGAACTTGTGTTGCTTCTGAAAGCAATTCCACTTACGGACTTAACTTCATTGCCAGTATTTCTTCAAATGAGGTTTAGTTTTAATATAGTGTGATGTGCTTAAATTATTTTCTTTATATGGTAGATTACTTTGGAAACTACATTTAATAAGCCATTGACATGGAAGACTAGAATAGTACATTAATAAAATAAATGTTTGACAGACATGATTTTTTTAAATGCACATTGTTTTCCTTTTCATATGACTGTAAAATTAAAAGTGCTCATAGTAATTTAGTTTCAACAAATGCTGCTTTTAACCAATTCAAAAATAAGTTTTTCTTTCTATTAAGCAGTTTGAATATTTATACCAACTAGGTTATTATCTTAATATGCATCAATTATTTTGACCAACATGGGGGAAAAAAGCGCTGTGTAGTTACTATAGTTAATTTGTTGTGGGTTTGGTTTTTTTTGTGTTGGGTTTTTTTTTTTTTTTGTGGTTTTTTTTTTTTTTACAAAAACTAGAAAACCCAAACCAAACCACTAAAAGTTTATGCAGTAAGTCATATGACATTTATTTTGTAGTATAAAAACTATAATTTTGTCTTACAAGCATAAAAAGAATGATGGAGAGGGAGAGAGGATGTAACTCAGAACAGCTGAAAAATAAATGCTATGTCTGTTCAAGCTGCCATCACTCTGTGCCATTTTTGAAAAAGGTTGTGTACAAAATTGGAGGCAGCAACACGTGCAGAAATGCAGGTTGCTGCAGGTAAGGTGGCCATGCTGACACAGTCTGAACTCTGAATGTTTCCATACTAACTTGGTTTCATAGAACCATAGAATGGTTTGGGTTGGAAGGGATCTTAAAGATCATCCAGTTGCAACGTGCAGGGACTCCTTCTACTAGACCTGGTTGCTAAAATCCACTTCCACCTGGCCTTGACCACTTCTAGTGATGGGGCAGCAACAACTTTTCTGGGTGATCTTTTCCAGTGTCTTACCACCCTCACAGTAAAAAATGTCTTCTTAATGTATAATCTAAATCTCCTCTCTTTTCAGGAACAACAATTTCAAAATTACTTACTTTAGTCTGAGGTTTTATTTTTCTGTCATAACTGCATTTCAGGTGAAGTACAGGTGAGAATGAGCTTAGGTGGATGTGTAACTATTTACTTGACATGAGGCATAATAGTTTAAGAGTAAAGAATGTTCTCTTAAAAATAGTTTGGAAAAAAATTTTTAAATTATTATAAGTGTCACATAGAATTACATTAAATTATTAAAAAAATAATTATCAGTCTTTATTGCATTTTGTAACCCACAGAAGAGTCTTTTTTTGTAATTGTTTCGAAAATCAAGCAAGGAGGCTTAAGCCTACAAAGTAGCGTAGGGATCTCTTTCATGCTCCTGTTCCATAGTTGAGTGGATGTATGGGGGCTGTGCAAGTAGAAGGGTCCATTTGACTTCTCTTCAAAGTTTTGGTACCTCATGTGGACAGTGAAGAAGGAAGTTGTCCCAAGGTTGTCAGTTGATGGTCTAGCCTGGTCCTGCTTAGACTGGTTTTTGTCCTCCTATTTATAATTAACATATTATTTGTATAATACATGCATTATTGTTGTTTATATAACTTAAAATGCAATAATGAAAATAGGATCGTTCAAGAGATGAGCTTGCTGTCTTTTGGAGTGATTGGTCAGTATCTTTAAGCATTTGCGTTTGATTTGTGTTACTGTGGATTGATTCACCAAATCAGCAGCAGTTTGCTCTTTCCTAGAGTGAATGTCTGAGTTTCTTTTCTTGTTATGATTTTGTGCGTGCTTTTGTCCCACTTCAGCTGCTTTCTTTGATAGCCTTGATTTACCAGTGTGAAATCGCAGTTGTTCATCTCTGACCAGCAGCAGAACTGCTTTATCCTGTTTTTCTTAGGGCAGATGCACAGCCTTTTGTGTGCCCGCCTCCCAGCTTTCATCCCACCTTTTGTCTCTCTGGCATGGAAATTAATCCCACCTCGAGAGAGCTGTTGAATTCAAACGGTGGTGAAAGTATGCCGTCTCAAAGCTGGAGGAGAAAATCGACAGGTCTCGAAGGATGAGCCTCTTTCAGCATGCCTGCTTAGCTAAAATACTAAAACTGGGGGCTATGTGCGTGCCATCTTAAGAATGTGTCAGTGTGAATAACCTCCGACCCTCAACTGTATATCATCTGAATAACAGCTTTGTGCTGCAGAAACTTAACACACAGAGCAGGACTAAAAGACGGGTTTCATTGGTTATTTCGGACATTTAACATTCAAGTCGTGTAAAAGAAAGAAGCTCGTTATGACTCAGTTCCGTTAATTAGACGTAAATGACTGTCTTTAGGGCCTTAACACAAAGGAAGGTAAGGGGAGTTCTGCAGGGCCAGAGGATGCAGAAATTGTATTTCGATGAGGGCATGGACTGGGAAAGGGCGGCTGAGCACAAACCCCCATTGAACGAGGAGTTCACACTGGAGTGTGCCTGTGCAAGGACTGAAGTCAGAAAAATCACTTTTTAACCTGCACACAGTTTTGTTGTGATTTATTCCAAGATGACCCGTGTGGCTGATGCTAAAATGATGTGATGAACAGAAGTAGTTATCTAGTAAAGATTTTAATCTACTGCAGGAAAGCTTTAAGCAATTCCCCTTTTAAAATGCACATTAGCCTATAATTCCTACAAGTTCAAAGGGAGATTCAAAATTTTTCCTGATCTCTCATGGTCCTGAGATAACCCTGTTTTTCTCATAGTATTTGTCATCTCTTTATCATATGTAGGCTAAAAATATTATGCCTATTACATGTCGTCTAGCATACCTTGTCCTGAAAAGTTTATTTTAGAAGAAGAAATGTAAAAGCATTAAGGAAATGAATATACCTGTATCTCTATTGCAGAAGAGGCAATAATTTGAATTGAAACCAAATCATCATATAAAATGCTGATGTTCTTTTTCCCCATGGCTTGCAAAATTAATCATATGTAAGCTGTATGATCTAGAAGATGCTTTAACCCATTAAAAGGGTTAAAGAAAAGCAACAAAAGAAAAGAAAAACAACAAAAGAACCAAAACTAAACAAACCCCAAACAAATAAACCTGAACAAAAACACCCCCACGAGACAATATTTTGCAGTTTTACTTATTGCTTGCTTCAAATCCTGAGCTGAAAGGATCGTTTGGCATGGTGTAAACACAGGAATGTTTCTTGTCCACCTTAGTAATGAATAACAATAGCTACAGTCTTACCTCTTTGCAAGGATTGTGTCCAGTGGTAGCTTGTGCACTTAACAGTCATTGAAGTTTTTTGTGTGTGTGTCACTTGAAGTTGATTTCAGAAGTAGCATATTAGCCTAACCTCTAAATGATCAGAGGCAAGGCAATGGAGCAGTCCCTTCTGAGAGATTAGAAGAAATAGGAGTACTTAAAGTAGCATTTGATTTGTTTCTGAAAGTTGGTATTTACTGCAGAAAAGCTAGTTGTAGAGAAATACCACAAGATAATGGAGCAGGCTTATCGCTAGAAGATCAACATAGTAGTTTTTGTATTGTTATCAGTCTGGCTGTTCAGCCAATACTTTTTAGGGCCAAACAGTAAATCTTTCTTCAATTTTTATGCAGTTTCTCTCAGAACAGTTTTCTGTTCCTGAGATAATAATGTTGATAAGTAACTAGGTTGGATATACCCAGAGAAACAGAGATTTGTGGTCTTGCTTCCTGATTTTTTGGCTTTCTCTATTCAGCAAAAAAACACTGAAGTATTAATAAATGAAACAGCAGGTTGTTTAGCACCACAGAAGCCAGTATAGCTGGGAAAAGGCAAGGGGAGGACGTAGATGGACTTGTAAGTAAAAGTCAATGAAATGTAAAGTTTCAGGCTTTTTTGGAAAGAAAATGGGACAGAGTTTAAAACCTGTAATGAAATGGTCAGTCTGGGTACCTGGCACCTAGTGTATTACAGAATGCATGGAAAGGGTTTAGCAGTTGGAATATTGCTGTTTGAAATGCAGGAAACCTGTGAAGGCTGTAGTTAAAGCAAAAGTATGATCCGCGCTGCTCCTCAGAATTACTTTTGGGGTTATTTTTAATTGATACTCATTTTCTAACCCTTTCAACTACCTTTGAAGTAACAACCTACAAAGGGTAAGAAACAGGTTCACAAACTTCCGAGAGGCAAATCAAATCCTCAAGTACATAGTTATCTACAGGCATGTTTGCTACTGGAAGTGCTGAGGGTGACTCTGAAAGCAGCTTGCATCTGTGCTGTTGTAGAATTTATAAAGCCTTAACTTGTTCTGGGATGTCTTAGAAAAAAAGCAGAGTGATTTCTTTGAACCAAGTGAATTCTTTTGTTCTTCTCTCAAACTGTTGGCTTGCAAATCCCATTTTAGCCTCATCATTTACTTCAGCAAATTCATAGGGAAGCAAGCATTGCATTCTTCACTGTGCAATTTTATTAAGTGTGGTCACTATAAATCATCATCACAGTGATCATCTGTCAGTGACAGGATGAGAGATACCATGTTTGTCCATGAAGCTGTAACGGCATGACTGTTACCACTAAAGGTAGTTGCTGAACTCGGAATAGTAGATGTTTATTTTAATAGCAATTTTTGCATGACTGGTGTTAAGTGGTTTATATGTCCAGATTGTGAGAATTTTTCTACAGCTATCAAGCACTTTTGCAATGCTGCCAGCTGAGAATAGCCTTATCGATGTTATTGATGTGATGCAGGACAGAATTCGCACTGATTTTTTTTCTGGTCAGTCAATTTACCATGTAGGCTATTTAGTGAAAAGCTTATTAAATGAGAACTCTTATGAACTATATAAATAATTTGTGAAGCGGAGCAGACCTAGGAGCCTTGCTGTAACAGCCTATGTCCCTCATGTCCCACCTTCTGCATCGTCTGAGGCTGATCTCTAATCTACCGAAGTACGTGAAACGTGAGCTTATTTAAGTCTGTAGTTATCTGTTTCTGTCTGTGAAAGGACTTGTCTGGTACTTACTCCTTTGTCCTGGCATATGTTTCCCTTGCTTCTGTTAGTGGAAGAATGACTTTTGGAGAAGCTGAGTCAAATTTGTTAAATATATCAATAGAATAAATGAGGAAGTACTAAACCATACATGATTTATTTCCTGAGCTCAAAGCACAAATAGCAGGGCACCTCTCATACATAACTTGGACAGGCATCCTTCAATGGATCTTTTACAGTTAGTTATTTTTTTAAGAATAAGTAGGTGATCTCTTCTGCCAGCTTGTGTGAAGGACTCAGCTTCCAGCTGCTAATTTTACTCCCTTCTGTGTGCATTTCTTACCTCAAATCTTAGAAATTTTCAAAAATAATAAAACCACCTTCTCTAAAGAAGGAGATGTCTTTCTGTACGCCTGGCTTCTCTAAGAGTAGGAGTGTCAGATACTTAGCCAGTATTCAGCAGCTGGTACTCTTTTTAACCCGACTGGGAAGTGCCTTGTCATAGTTGTCCAATTTCATGTTTTGGTTGATTGCTTGGGCATTTTGACATAAATGGTGTGTTTTTCTTTAGCTTCTGTTTCATTCTTTATTTCCCTCTCTCATCGCTAGTCACTTTTTTTTTCTGTACATGATTGATGTATGAACTTGAAACTTTGCACTGTATTCTAACTGAGCTTTGTTCAATGCCCTTTAGTCTTAATAGCTTCCCCGTAACCCTGTGAGGTTGTACCCGTAGTAGAACAGAGCCTCTACGAAGTGTTCTTTGGGAAGGTGTTGCTTCCCAGCCTGTCTACAGTGCTTAGTGGCATGATGTCCAGTTTGTAAACTTCAGACTTATGTTTTAGAGGTTATGGAAAGAGAAAGGTAAAGGAATCAGCAGTCTGTTTTCATCTGAGCTTGTGTGAGTTTGAGTGTAGGTTTATGGGCCCCCTTCATTGAGAGAGGGATGAGAGCTGGTGGCGTAGGGTGCTTCTGTCTGCTGAGAGCAAGGCAAGGAACACAGTGAATGGTGGGGCAGCATCCCTAGATACACAATGAAGCTAGATGCAGCCTAGAGACAAAGGGAGCCTGATACATTTAGCTGATTTCATTGCTCAAAGAACTGTGTGGTGATCTCTCCTTTCTAGCGTTAGCTCCTTCCTGCTTCCAACTGGCACATCTTCTCATATTAGGCCTTATGCCCTTGTTTTGCAGTCTTCCACTATTTCTGTTGTTGTTTCATACTTAGCTCATCACAGTTTTCTTCAGTGGTCTGTTAAAGCTTCCCTCCACATTGTTCCTGCTATGTTGGGTACTGCTCAACAATTTGTGGGAAGCTTTTTGTTTGTGCCTGTTAACTGCAACGCAAACTAGAGAAGACATTACTCCTTGTCAAGTGGCAGCACTAATTGCAACCCACACTGGGTATATTGTCAAGGCTATTTCAGATCCCATGGCAGGAGCCTTTGCCAGGCCAGCTGGTAACCATTCAAGGTCAGGACTTGTGTGGGAGTCCCTGGGGGACAAGTACACAGACATCTAGCTGTAGCTTACTGGAAGGGTTATATCAGAGGCTTCGGAAAGACTGATCACCCTTGGACACAACTTCTCAGCTAGACTATTTTACCTGTAGGCAGTCTCAACCTCCAAAATGCGAACAATATTTTCAGTAATTTTTTCCTTCTGGATATCTGTATGTATAAACCATTTCGGATCTGTACTGACTTACTCCTTTTTAGAAACACTGCCTAAGAGCAGGCTCTTGTTTCAGTCCAGTTAATCTTACCAAGGACAAATCTGTTTCAGTGTGAGGTTAAAATTTTCATTAAAAAAAAATCCACAGACAAAACAAAACAAAAGGAAAAAAAAACTTTGTTCCTCCTTTCAGATGGTTGTGCTTTGACTTTGTTAAAACACTTGCATAGGTGGATTAGACCATTTTAAAACCATAGTACACGGTATTGGTGGGACTTGGGGTTTTCTTGTGACTTGAACCACTTTCATGTATTATCAGCAGCCAATGTGTGTGGTTGGTGGGTAACACCCAAGTACCTTCTTGTTTGGAATTGTGCGTTGCAAAAAACTCACTTAAAGCATTTTCACAAGTGTCTCTTTGTTCAGTGCAAGCATTTCAGAAGTAGCAGGGAAGTGATGTTAGCTGAGGAAAGAGCCCCCCAAATGTACATCCAGAACCATGTGATTTTTGATCTGAGTTTGCTGGTGTTTTGCACAGTACCCCTGGACAAAAATCTCTTGATTTTGCATGTTCACCATTCCTTAGCTCCAAAATAAGAATACTTGCCCAGCTGAGAATAACGTTGTGGGGTTTTAAAACAAAAAAGGGTTTGTGTGCCCTAAATCCTGTGCCATTTTTTTAAAACTATACAAGTTTGCCTAATGAAAGATACTTCTTCATATGAAACTTACTCTTCATTGTTAAGCATCTAGTGCATGTTGTCTGGGCTTCTGGCCTCTCCAGTGGAGAGGGAGTTATTTTTAGATGGCGGTTTGCCCAGCCTGTCTTAACCCTTTAGGAAAGCAATTTGTCTTTCAGTTGCGTACTTGAAAGCATCCAGATGATGAGAGGTTTGGACTCACTACAGTTGGTTGAAATTAATTCTACCAACTTCAGCCATTCATTGCCTTTTTTAAAATGTTTATATTTATTTGATAAATTTGGTAGAAAATGGGGTAGGAGATACGCCAGATACTTTTTGGAAGCCTGTTGAAGACATAAGTCTTTACATGAAATATATCAACAGCATCCCTATATAAAGGATTTGAATAAACAGTTTACTTAGGTCTCAGATAAATAGCACTCAGTGTTCTAAGGCATTGGTACGCATCCATATATATTTATTAGTATATGTATGTAGAGCATGAGTGTGTATACAGACAATGCAAATGTCCTAAGATACAGGAAAGCCTGTTGTTTTACATTCTGGGTGCATTTTGTATTTTTCTCTATTCCCAGCTACTAACAATGTCAATCTTGTTGGGGCAAAGTGTAATTCTGAAAATACACTTGTTGATGGTCCTTTTGAATATATGCATGTGTGTACTTATCTTTGGATAAAGGCCAAAGAAAAGGGTTTTCAATGGAAAAAGCTAATACAAGAAGTTTCAATTCACTGTTTGTCTTGTTCTCAAAATGAACTTCTGATGTCAGTTGAAGTAACTTCTGATATCAGTTACAGATACAGTCTTTGAAAGAAAAGAGTTTTTCAGCAGCTTTTAGCAAACTTTGACTCTACCTGAGAATTTCTAATGGAGTTATTTGACCACTTGAGAATAAGTATAGCAATAACCTATACATTTTGAACTCTTAAATGTTGAAATTATTTTGAAAACAAGATTCCTGTCCATCAGAAACTTGAATTGACTCTTCTGTGAGAACTGAAGTGGTTCTGAATCTTTTTAACAACTTCATAGGCAACCAGATCTCTTCTGTGAAGTGTACTTAGCTGTGTCTTTGTCTGAAAAGGAACTTGTCAGACTCAATGCTATGAATATTGCATTAGAGGGGAAAAACATTTAATTGTGAATGTATAGTTTATTTGACATTGCTGAGTTTAAGCAATGATTTACCCCCAACTCCGTGAGTTACACACACCTACAATTTGGAAGCAAATTGGAAGATCGTTGATTATAGGAACCAGCATTCCTGTTGCTTGTGCTTAGCAAGCTGTTATGCACACAGTCAGCATCCTTAACATTTATTATACACTAGGATTCCCATTTTGCTTTTCTCCTCCTCCTTCCTCCCATACAGACTTGCTGTATTACTAGGGCTTTGCATCTGGGTTCCCACTCCTGTACAGTAAGACTCTCTGTGAGCGTCAGTGGGAGTAGAGCAGAGCTGACAGTATGTAATCGTAGCAAACTTCTCTGTGCTTCCGTGACACAATCCCACAGCAGGCATACAGGCTTGTTTTGCATTTTTTTTGTGTGTCTGCACAATAGAAAAGGGATTTAGCTGGAGAAAATGGAAGGGGATGTAATACACAGATTTAAAAAAGGGCGGAAATGAGCTAGAGAAAATAATGTAAAAATACAGTATTAAGAGCCTGCTGTGATGGGTTTGAAGTGATTTTTTTACTACGTTGGAAGCAGATAACTAAATGAAGCAATCAGTCATACATACCTTTTTGCTAGTATCTCCTAACAAATTTTTTATCCTACCAGTTTCCACCACAGGAACAGCATGGATGTAAATACCAGCTAGAGCTGTAAAAGTGATCTTAGCAGCAGGAATGTAAAACATCAGTATTTCAGCTACTGTATGAATACAGAGATGTGTTAACAGTCCAGGACTGCCTCTCCACCAGGATTTATACATACATCCAGTTTGAACCTTATAAATAGTCCAGTTGACTGAGAGTATTTGTATTAATGCTGAAATGATTCTGCTGGTTCAGGCCTTGCTTTCCAGTCAATCGGGCAAATCCTATAAGTGACCTCAGTGGTGGTTTATATTAGCTAGGGCTCCAAAATCTGCTTTTTGATTGTGTGATATAATACTGTGTATATTTACATCACAAACATCATTCGTCCATGATCGCCCTTTGTTTCTGTAATTCTGACTTTATCTGTTAAAATGAAGGTTTGGCTTTGGAAAATTGGAAACAGACCTGTGTTCAGAATTATATCCATAAACCATGCAGCCCTTAGTGCTGAAGTCTAAATAAGGAACAGAATTCCCATAAAACAGAGTAAAGGAAGCAAGTGGTTTCTGCTGCAAAGAATGAGAAGACCTGTTCTACTCAGTAATAAGTTACGTGTTAGTTTGCAAATATGTATTTTGGGCAGCAATCTTGTGAAATCATTGGCTGATGGCTGCTGATACAAAAAACATACAGATGTTAACAGGTAACCAGAGTTTCATTCTCTCCTATGAAAAAAGGAAGGAGGAGAATATTCCAGGGTTTTTTTTTTTTTATAGTTATGACCCTTTTTTTGATTTTAGGTTTTGTTGTACCAGGATGTAGTAGGTGGGTCAGTGGTAACTTTGAGAGTCTGTCTGTGCACATCAGATACATGGAGCACAGACCTTTACAAAAGGCCTAGTAAACTGACCTGCAGAGATACTACAGGTTTTGAGCTGGGGCAGAGGGGAGCACTCTTAAAGGAACTAACCTCTAATTTGCTGTTTCCAGCATTGCTAAGTATATGTGAAATAGTTTTAATAGACATCCAGGATAGCATGGGCACAATGGAACAATTCAGCTATCAGTGAAAGTTTATTATCTTTCCAGCTGCACCTAGCTATAAATAGATGTGGTAGAAGATCTTAATTATAGTTTCCTGTTAAAGGTAGGATTAGATTTTTTTTTTTTTTCCCCTGGGAGTCAGGAGGAGACTTGTGTGTGGATTTGAGGTTTTTGAATTGGATCTGGGGAAAGATTAAAGGGCTGACAAAATTTCCTTAGCATGGATGTACATTATGGTGATTGTGTAATTGTTTTACCAAATGTCCATGGATTTGATATGTGAAAACATCTCGAGTCTGAGCAGAATTTGGGAGCATCCTCTAAAATAAGGAGGTAGGCTTCAGCATGGCATCAAACCTGAAAAGAGGTTTTAGTGCAAAAACATAAACAAGTGCCTGTCTTGTTCATCTGCCTTTGCTCTGCCTGCCTGTTAGAATGTGCCTCTAGTGCAACATCATGAAATGGATGCTATTGTTAACTATATGAATATTGTGTAATATTTCTTTTGTTTATTTAAAAAATGGAAATGGATGAAGAAAGAATAGTTGTATAGTGTGTTCTGCCTCATGTGTCATCATCGAAACATACTTGTGTGTTACTAAGCCTGGTCATTACTGCTGGCATCAAGTGTTCAAAGTGGCGATAGCAGCTACTTGGCTGTTCAGTTCCTATAAACTTCACAGCAGGAATTAGGGTACCATGAGTGCAAGATTCACCTGCATCTGTAAAAGAGGGCCCCTCTTTGAGAGGCAGGATCTTGTACTTTACCACTGGTGATCCTTGTTGGACAGTTGGGGGTTTAATGTTACTGAGAGTAGAATATTTTTTCCTCATAAATCCTGCTCAATTGTACTGTCACAGATGCTTTGGATACACAAGGTTGCCACAACAAGGAATAGGTCCAGTACCTGAAGGGAGCCTATAAGGATGCTGGGGAAGGGACTCTTCATTAGGAACTGTGGTAATAGGACAAGGGGTAACGGGTTCAAACTTAAATGGGAAGTTTAGATTGGATATGAGGAAGAAGTTCTTTACGGGTGGTGAGGTACTGGAATGGGTTGCCCGGGGAAGTTGTGAATGCTCCATCCCTGGCGGTGTTCAAGGCTGGGTTGGACAGAGCCTTGGGTGGCAGTGGTTTAGTGTGAGGTGTCCCTGCCCATGACAGGGGGATTGGAACTAGATGATCTTGAGGTCCTTTCCAACCCTAACTATTCTATGATTCTGTGATCTGTACACAGTGTGTATTGATTACTTCATCATCAAAGAAACTCTAAATGATGCATCAAAGAGTCTGTTTGTTTTTTTTTTTTTTCCCTGCCAGATTGGCTACTCTGGAAACTTACACAGTTTTCGGATTTATTCTTGCACTACTGATATATATTTTTAAAGCAATAGTGGCAGATTTGCATTAAACAGATGATTGACAAGTGAAAGACACTGCTTCAGAAAGAATGTCTAAGCACTGGTCATTAGGATGCTGCAGCCGTAAGTGGTCAATCCAAATTCCTTAGATTCTTGGCTTGTGCCCAAGAAAAAGCTGGGATGCTGGGTAGTTTTGTTTGTTTCAGTTACAGACCCATGACATTAGGCATAAAAAATAACTGGTTGATGCTGACAAGCCCCTAAGTAAGCTTCGTGTCATGATTGTAAAGGGGTATAGCCAAGATGGATGGCAGTGTCTCCTGTTTGTAACATGCCTCTGCGAGAAGATACTGCTGGAGGATGCTTGAAGCCTTAACAGAAAAGCAATTACAGATCGAGCCCCAGAAAGGGTACAGTCAGCCAGTGTTCTGGGTGGCATTTGAGGTACAGTTTACACAGGTGACAGGATTTCTGAATTATTCTTTTTTATTTAACGTTGCTGAAACCATAGGCTGTCCAACTGAGAGGTATTCTGTCTTGATGTTGTTTGGCCGGATATGGGTATGTCTAAGCTATGTGATGCCTGAAATGAGATTCCAAAATCCATATTGTGGTATCTATAAATAGTTTGATTTTTAGTGGTCCCAAAAAAACACAGCTGCTGTCAGCAATTCAGTTAATACAGTATACTGTTTTGCATTTAATGGCAAGACATATGGGCTAAAATTAAGAGAGATAGTGATGTTAATGCTGCATTATTGTGTTGGCAGCTCTGATTTGGAAATAGACCAGCAGCAGCTGATCCCAGCAGGTTGAGTGTGTCTTGCATCATTTGACCCAGGTTTTCGACTACTGCCAGTCATACTTCTGTGAGGGTAGCAATCATCTACTACAGATATGTAGTTTTGTGTAAAGATGTTGAGAGGTCTTCTAGGGTGTGATGGTGGTGGTGCCGATCATTCCAGTACCTGTCAGGTACCTATTACCTGTCCTTTTGATAACCCATCAGAACAGACTGGGAAGGCAAGGAGTTAACACCCATCCTTGTGTAGTCTCAGTCCTTTCCTCCTTTTCAGTCCACTGTGCAGACAAAAAAGAGGAGCAGCATGAAAGAAGAGGTTATGATGTGGAAAATTACCAGTTTTTCCCTGTTCATCTCCTCTCTCCCCATCCTACTGTCAGTCAGAACTAAATGTTGATGTATCATGCACAGGTTTTGGTGTACTCAGAGAATTTGAAAGTGGGCATATAAAAGTCAGCAACCCGTGAAATCAGGAAATTTATAAACGTTCATCCAAGCAGGCAACCTGTGGCAGAATGCGACCTTCCGTCTTCTTTTTCCTGTGAGAAATAGTTAGAAACCTTGTGCTTTCTTTGCAAGTAACCTGTCCTGCAAGAGGATTGGATGTGGAGACAGGGAGCCAGAACCCTTGTGTATGTATTCAGGCTTGCATTGTCACACTGTCTGTCAAGACTTAAGTGTTAGCACTTAATTGAAGGACTGATAGGTGCATGTGACAGTGTGTCTCTGAAGCTAGTAGCTACTATAGTTGTCATGGCATCCTCTGATGTAAGTCTGAATTACATTATCAATGAAAAGTACTGCAAATTGAACAGGTCCTTGTACATGATGTACATATTACAGTGTAGCATACGAGAGGTCCCTTCAGACTGAGTGCTGCTTCATGATAATAGCCTTCCTCTCCAAGCAGGTTAAAGGGGGACAAAAATTATATGCTTGGCCTATGTTCTTGCAAAGGTAGGATCTGACAGAATTTGGTATGGAAGTTACACGTTACTGAGTTACTTAAGAGTTACTTGGTAATTGGAATAGGAAGGATTTGCTGTCAGGGGCCTCTTTAAAAATATAAGCTTCCATTTAAATTCTTTGCTGTGAGTATCTCAATTACACTGAGACAGAATTTGTTGTTTTCATAGTTGCAGCCTAAATGCCACTAGCTGTTCCTCTTCTAGTTGCTGGAAACCCTGTGGCTCTGTTACCTCAAACTGTGTTGCCAGATTTCTGCCTATAGTTTGAAATGAGTCTAGCAGAAGATCATTCTGATAAATGTACGGAGTGCCCAGAGCAGCTCCTTGCACAAACTGCTCTCTTTATTTCTATTCAAGATCCTCAGGAGGAAGGGTTTAATACTTGTGCAGAGTTAAACCTTCAGAGTGAGTAAACATTAGTCTCATTTGCTGGAGGTGCTGTGTCACGCGTTCCTGGGGATAAAGGGTGCTCTGGGGCTGCATGAAATGCTGTTGTGAAGCAAGTGCGGCTTTCTACCTCAGTGCGCTGGTCCTGCTGCCAGCATTCTCTGCATACCCAGCCCAGGGAGGCCCTCCTCCGTAAACTCCACATGAAAGAGAGCAGACTAAAAGCCTTAGAAAGTGCATCCAGCTTTTTGTTTCCTTTGTCATCAATACAGTGTGTTCTGGTGTCTCCAAGACAACCATGTCTAAAAGGCTGACTGCATCTTTCACTGCTTCTCTATAGTGAGCTTGCTGAGATGGGCTGTGAAGGCCAGCCTCTAGCTGTTTGTTTCTTTTTTATCTGTGAGTTTTCTGGGTAGTACCTTGTGTACTTTATGTGCTTGCTTTGGTTTCAGTTTTATTGCAAGAATTAAGCTTCACTTTATCAGTTTTAAAGATACTGTTTTGGGGTTGTCCCAGCTCGGATTTCTTTGAATACTTGTAAGGAGCAGTTTGGATGTTCCTAGTAATGCTTGCAACAGTGCTGGCTTTCTTTGCATTTCAGGCCCATTCTGCATTTGATAATAGATGCCTTCCTGCCACTGAATAGAGATGTACTGAATTTTGTGTTCTGCGTGCTCTTTGTTGCCCATGTGCTGCTGCCTTCTTGAATGATTGCTAGTTTTGAATTTAAGTTCAGATAGTCAGAGTACTTCCTAGTTTAGGATTTCTGGTTTGCAGATTTGCAAATCTGCAGAAGCTGGGGGGGGTATAGGGGAAGGTGGGGGGAATTATTCATGGCACATGTTCTCCGAGCAGCAGCATCACAATCTTTTTTTCAGTGCTTATCTGCCCCAGATCTGTGGCCTCTATGTCCCCTTCTGTGTAGCAAACTTCTCTGCCACTTGCCCAGAAGAAAACTGATGATGAAATACGGTTTCAAGGGCAGCATATGTTGTCTCCCATGAGGTCAGGGGTTTTGGGAATTACAGTTGTGCTGTTTCCTTAGGATTGTCTAGGGGAAGCTGGGTCAAAGACTGGTCTCCTTAGGCGAAAGTGAAGAGTAGTCAATGTAATTATTTGTGGTTTGTACCAGTGACAGTCAAGAGCGCAACTCCATCCCTGCAGTGAGCCTTGTCAAAGTAGTTAGCTTAGGCATCTGTAGGAGTAAAGAAAATGGTTTTCCTACTGTCGCTTTCAGAAGTGGCTGAGGCCCATATGCTGACACAAAGGAAATAAATTCCTCTCATGGCAAATTCCAGTCTAAGTGGCTGCAATTTTATTCTACTAGTAACTTCAATGTACTTTAAAAATACGTAGATAAACATCTAGATAGATAACACTTAAAAATGGTGGGAAATCTTTATTAGGATCTTTTGTCAATTCTGCTTATGTTATATATGCCTGCAAATCCATCTCTTATCCTGGAGATGCTACATGCGTTTAGTGTTCATTGTCATCTGTTAATCCGTTTGTGTGTCAGAAGTCAGTATCTTAAAGATAAAATTGATTTCTGCAAACACTGTGCTGGTATAGTTGAAAGGGTAAGTAAGGACTTGCTGCAGACAAGAGAAAGGACTGGGAATAAGGCATTGTTAGTGGAGCTGTAGCCTGCAGTGGAATGAATGAGAGCAACCCATGATGTGTATTGACCAGGGCCATAACTAATGTGGTAGAAGCATTTCCCCCTTGCCTATGTGCAGGTTTTGAGACCCATTCTGTATTCCCTTAGCACTGCCTATTCAAAAACATTTCCTCTGGTTTTCTACCAGGTTCTCTGCAGAGCGCTGTAATTGAAGGGCAAGGGGATATGCTACCAAGGAGAGGGGAAACTGGGACATGCTTACATGCTTTGTCAGCCTTGATCCCCCCTTCTTTTCTGTTAGCCATGAGAAATTTTAGGAAAAGCCAGAGGAGCAAATCCTCTGTTCATTGGAAAGATTCCGGGTATCAGAATGCATCATTGCTTCCTTTCATTTTCCTAGGATCAAATCTCGCAGTTCTCCTGCGTACCAAAATCTCTCAAATCAATACCAGTATAGAGAGGTTTAGGTATCTACTTGTTTCCCTTTAGCATTTTCCTTGCAAACACAGTGACTTGACTTTGGAAAAGCTGGTGTTTGGTTGTTGATGTTTTATTTATTTAAGTATCAATTTGAGATGCCTTTCCAGGAAGGATTTTTGTTTAACTTTCAAATGAAATCACAAGCAAAAACTCATGCATATCTCTTTTCTGTAGCAGTCTCTTCATTTTTCCTTCTCTTGCTTCATTTAAAGCACATATAAACAATACCAAGATTACTTCAATATTTGTATTTTTTTTCTTTTTTGAAAACTACGTCACTTCAAATTTCCAGTAGACACCATCCAACAATTTCAAGCAAGCAGTACAGTAAATAGTGCACTAATGCCTAGAAGCGGTGGTGGTGATTCTTATTTAATTTTTTTTTTTTAAATAAGTTTCCTATAGACTTGTAAGAACTTAAGGTTGATTTGATTTGACAGTTTTAACTTACAACATTAATGGGCTATGGCTGGTTGATTCGGGCTTTGCAGGTCCTGCTTAAATTCACCCTAATATTGTGGAAGCCCTCCTTTAGTTGTTCAGTTGCACCATGAGTAATTTTTCCATGTGTATGCAGTGTTTTTAGAAAATTCACTGATGAGGGCATTGAGTTATGTGATGATTAAGACCTTGAAACTATAATTAGTTTTAATGTACTGTGTGCTAACAAAATAACGTAAAAGAGCACATTTCTCTGAGTCATTGTTCATAGTTGCATTTAATAATCACAATTTATAGTTTGTTAAATTTTTAATAATTCCAGTGTTTTATGTTAAATGAACATTTTCATTTTGAAAGGTGGATTGTTCCTTTCTGTAAATGGATCAGTATTGGCCAAAGTCACCTTCTTGTTCTTCAGAGAATGCAATATTTTACAGTTGACTTCAGTTTTAGGAGTTTTAACAAAAATTGCACTCTCTCCTCGATAAGAACTGAGGGAAAGATAAAAAGATTGTTCAAGGTTATTACTGAAATTCCCTGTTGTCACCAGCTGTGTTGTAATTTCTCATTCAACATGTGACAGTGGTGCAGCATAAACTACATAATGGCCCATAAATAAGCTTTAAAAATCCATATTTCTGTTTTTATCATTAGTACGGCTGCTAGTGGGCACTGTCACTTGGCTTCTGCCAAGCTGTAAATAAAACTGTTTTGCAGGCATTTATTGCTTCCTTCGACTTGCCATGCAGATATTTAGCCTGGGAGAGATTTTTCTCGCGAGGAATCTGCATAGCATTGTGTTTTCCTGTAAAGATGAGGACAGATTCCTGCTCCAGTTATGAACCTTTGCAAAAGCAGTTTGCTAAATACTGAGTGGTAGATGCATTGTTTGCCTGCTTTTTGTTTCCTTTTGGACTGGCATGTCTGATATTCTTTCTGGACATGAAATAATCAGGGGGGGAGAGAGAAAGAAGAAATATAAAAGCATGCCACACGTAGCATACCACTTGGCAAACTTGATAACAGAGCAGACCTAGGACTCAGCCTGATTTCCCTAGACACCAGTCAAGTACAAATGCTTTTATAGCTTTCACTGCCCAAGGCAAGCTGGAAAGAGTTACCACCCCTCCTAGTCAAAAGCCACTTGTGCAGTAAACAGAATAGTCACTAAACAATTTGCTGCCCTTGATACTTCGCTGACCGGTGTGACCCCTTGTCCTGCCTGTATGGCAGAGCTGCCCCTGCAGCAGTATCCTTGTAAAACTCAGTGCTACGGCAGTTCTCTGTCGTTTGATGTTGTGTTCTCAAGCCATGTGTTTGTGTATCTGAGCATAAATTCCTCGTCTGAGGAGAGGCTGAGGTGGCATCTCTCTTATCTGGAATGGCAGAGGTCTGGAGCAATTAGA
This sequence comes from Myiopsitta monachus, assembly GCA_017639245.1. Lineage (NCBI taxonomy): Eukaryota > Metazoa > Chordata > Aves > Psittaciformes > Psittacidae > Myiopsitta > Myiopsitta monachus. Next base: position 58,606,717 of record CM029918.1, on the reverse strand, counting down.
GGAGTAGAAACTGCTTGTGGTGAGGTGCTTGCCCTGTGCTGTGTGGCACTGCCCAGCTCAGCCCTGGCAGCGGTAGCAGTGGATCCTCCTCAGCTATCATCTCTCAACCTCTGTTCTGCTTCTGCAGGAAAACTGTTTGACCAAGGGGGGACATTCCTCAGGATCACACAGTAAAGCCGTATTAATACGAGCAGGGATAGACATTATGCCTCATTCCCGGACTTCTTTACTGGACATGTTTTATTTATCTTAGATCTTGGTTTAGTGGAAGGTGTCACTGCCTGTGCCAGGAGGGTTGGAACTAAATGATCTTCAGGGTCCCTTCCAGCCCAAACTATTCTATGATTCTGTGTCCTATAGCAGATGCATTTGAAGGCCCCAAGAAGGTTGGGTTTTGTTTCTCTTGAAATTTATCATCCATAGTAAGGAAGGGAAATAGTCAGATCATTGCTATGTGTGCACAGTGTTTATAAGCAGATGAGAAATGTAGACTTGTCTGTTGGTCTGGTAAATATAGTATTAAGTCAGGAAACATAAATATACCTTTTATAAACTTAATAAACTTCATTTTGAAAGCAGCAATATTTTACAGCACAGCATTAAATAGTATCAAAAGTGTGTTTAGTTTTGAAGAGCCAGTAGTCTAATTCAAAGTGTTGACTAGGTCTTGTAAATGTATTTCAGGCTTAGATGATAAAAGTAAAGAATAATGCCTTCTCTATTACATTAATAAAACATGCCATGTCTCACCCTCCTGCAGCTGGTGACCACAACCAAGAAAAGTATGAAATATTAGTAGTAGTTTAAAAAGAAAACATGTTACCTGACTGAAAAGATATTTAGGGAAAGATGAATCCTTTCAATTTCATCTAGAGAAATCTATATAGCTTTTTTGTTCTGAAGCATTCAGTTTTTCCTTCAGGTCAACAAGCACCACACAGGCTCAGCTATGCTTTTGACCTGATGAGGATACAAATAGAGAACTTTCGTATTTGCCCAATTTGGCAAGAGAGGAAACATCTACATGAATCATACTCATTTATTTTTTTTAAATAGGAATACAAATATTTCTGCACAAAGTGGTGACAGGTTTTCAGGGCAGTGCTTTTGAGAGTCTTGCCTGTTTGTTAGAGTGGCTTTAAGAATGGCTTCTGAATCTTCTGTGAAGATAGCATGAGTTATGGCCATTCTTCATCCATTACTAAATTAGAGCGTCTTGGGTTGTGATGGGGTGAATGCATATGACAGAATAGTGGAAAGAAGTGATGTGTCCCAGATTGTTAGCTCCTGAAATACCCCGTGAGGTAAGCTGTCCCAAGAGAGGGTGATCTGTTTCCTAAGGCATTGCTGTTTGTCTTGGCTCTGCCACCCTGCATCAAGGTTTTGGGAAGACAGTTTTGTTTACAGCCTTTGGAGCTAAGACTGTTTTATTCTCTCTGTATCTTTCCCGTTTGGGAGAATGATAGAAGAGATCTCACTGGCACCTAAGAGGCAAGGAGATATGTAGCAGTAGTATTGCTGTGAACAGCATGTACTCATTTTATGGCAAAAGCCTCTTGGAGACATCTAGTTGAAAAAATATGAAGGCAGAGAATTGCATTATCTAGAAAGCAAGATAAGAAAAGACATGTTGGAGACAGCTGTGTTAAGAAACAGGAAATTAATTAATTAAAACAATTTAACACTGCAGTGCATGGCAAAAGAAATGTATCTGCTCTGAAGGTAAGCTAAAATAAAAACACAGCTATGCAGCTGAACATCAGCAGTTGAATGTGATTTGTAAATAGGGTGAATGCAGTTACTGATTTTTATCCTGAGGGCTTTTTGAGTACTACAGATAAATCACTGTTGTGTGACTAAAATACCAGATGTCTCAAGTTACTCTGTTTCATTGGTCCTCAAAAACAAAGTTGAATTGTGGAGTTGGAGGCATCCAGCAACAAAGGAGTTAAGGAAAAACCATGTGGGTTGGTGATACCAGTTTTCTAAAAATCTGTGTTACGTCTGTAATGGGCAAAATGCCAACAGCTGCACATTAAAAGTGACATCTCTGCATTTGTACAGAAAAAAGTGAACTTTATCAAAATGTTAACTTCTAATGAAGAACAGCAGCTATGTTATGTGCTTCTGAGCCAAAAGTCATGTTAATTTTACCCTCATGCCTTTCTTCATACGCAAGTTACTGTATGTAATTCATTTGTGGCATCAGTTATATTTTTCTGATTTACGACACTACTAACCATTGAATCTGTTAAGACCTTCACGTGAATATTATTACTGTCTGACATCATAGCGTGTCGTCTTTTGTAACATCCTTAAGTTATGTACACAGTATTACAAGGGTTATTGAAAAATGGACATGACTTCTAAATGGAGTTCAATTTTCAGCAGGTCTTTTCTTTCCCTTGGCAGCATATCAAAGCAAAGTAATAATGCCTTGGTGCCAGTATTTTAAAATGTAGCTCAGACGTTTAGTTTAAGGTCAGATCTGTTCCATTTCACTTGCTGCTTCCTCCTGCTGCTGGGAGAGGCTGTGTTTAGTTTGCAGAAAACCCTTTCTCATGGGAAGGTGAGCTTTAGATACCTCGATCTGAGCCCTGAGAGGCAGATCAGAGTAATGCATCGCACATTTACTGCAAGCATTGCCCAACTTGGTAAGAGTTGTTCTGGACTCAGGGATCTCGGCTGAGAAGGCTGATCAGATTGATAATATTGCTTGCTAACCTGTCCGATTACCTCATCAAAATGTTATGCACCATCCATGTGGACTCTCTCCACTGGGCAAGAAGGTCTGCAATACTGACCCTGTGAGCAGCCTGTCCAAACAAAGCTTGAAAAACGCATGATGCCACACGTGCTGGATAGTGCCTTTTGGACAACTCCCCAGCCTTGTTTGCAGGCTGTCAGGCTGTATTCATTGGAGCCTTGTCCTGAGAGCAAATGAACTCTCCTCACCTTTAATGTGAAGTGAGGTAAGGTGATGTGGATAGGGGTCCATTCTTCAACTGCAGTGGGCACGTTTTAATAGAAGGTAAGTTGTAGCGAAGAATGCCTGCAGAAAACCTTGAACCATTATTTTAGTTTGATTTTCAGAGTGTGCATGTGTGAGGGGGAATTTTGTGTTGAGGTTTTTTTTTGTGTTGGGGTGGTTTGGCTTGATTTGTTTTTATGCTTGTGATTTTTGGGGGTGTGTTTTTTTACTTTGGGTTTCTACTTCCTGGAACACAGCCCTAAACCGTAGTGAAATAGATCCTAAACAGCTTTGCAGAGTTTGAAATGCAGGACGTAGGCTGGCCAAACCTGCGTGCAGATGGCTGTCAATTCCCTCAGACATAGGTGGGAGGAGAGAGTGGTTTTAGCTGCTGCTGCTGAACATCAGACTACCAACATCTGATGACAGGTTGCTATTTCATGCTCTACAGTTTTGTTTCAACAGAAATTCAGTATGTTGTCTCGCTGAATGACTTCGTCATCTCTCAATAGGTGAAACTATTGCATTTATGGACCAAAAGCATTTTCAATACGTGTACGAAGACATGTCTTGGTTATAGTAAGTGTTGGAGATTTATTGGAGAGGAACCGCACATCATGCACCAGGAAAGGAAAGAATTTTGCCATGAATAACTTGATAACCATTTAAATAGATCATGAATCTCCTTATATTATCTATTACAGGATAGCATTTCTATGATCTTTGTACAGTATGTTCATGATAATGCTTATCCTAAGGAAAAAAATCTCTGCATCATTAGTTGCTACTGTAGGACACACTAGGTAGTATTTTCTGAAGTATATAGCAAGTGTAGTATGGCTTTATTTATTCCCATTGCAAACTGGCATTGTTTTGGGGGAGAGGAAATGAAAAGAGGTGTTTGTTCTCCTGAGTGAATGCCACAGGTGACTTTTTAAGGAATTAAAACATCCGAGGAAAATTGAGAGGAATACAGATGACAGCTGAAATAGCCATTGAAATGTTGCAGTGTTCATTACAATGGGGCTTTTCCGCTCAGATTCCTTTTGGAAACAAGTATTTAGTATTCTGGTAAGCAAAGCAAGGAATGCCTTCCTATTGGAGTAAGAGACTGCTTAGGTTTCTAAAGACAAATTTTGTTTCATTTTTGTGATGCATTGATTCTGCAAGTTACCACTGAATGTTTCTGTTATCCATGGTGGCTGGACCATGTTTAATTCATGCAAATGTATCACTATTTTCATGTGGTACCTAGGACTCTCAGTCAAGGATTAGTCCCATTATACTGATGGCTATAGGGATAATTCCCAGACAGTTTGCAGTCTGGACCTTTGGAGGGTGATGCTGTGTAATCTTTACTAAGAAACTTAGAGTGTCATGACTAATAATGGAGAAATCAAGACTGCATAGAGTACAATACCTCACTGCTTCTCTGCAAAATAGGCTTGACTCAGACAGTAATAGGTTAATTGTCACATCCAGAAATGAATCCTAATGATTCCCTTTAGGAGCCATTATCACATATGGGTTTTTCATTGTGATATTTATAACTGTAATCTTTTGTCTCGAAGCTCTTGTAACTGTTCAACCCAACAAAAGGGTTCAGAAAGGTAATATCCTGCTCCCATCCTTAGGCTTTGCTAAAAGTAGAATCTTTAGTTCTAGTTCAGTCAGTCAAACCCCTGCCATTTTCAGGCATTATCCCAATCTAACACAATTTGACTGTCAAGTGCCTTATGTTTTGTGCTCAGAAGGCCCACAGGAAAGTCTAGACACCACAAAAAAAAAAGTGCTGCATTTATCATAGGAAGCGTATCTCAAAATACATCAGAAGACCTGTTCTTTTTCTTTTCTGCTCTTCTGTGGCTGGACTGAGTTGCAGTTGTTAAATGAGTGTGTTTAGCCAGGTCTGTGTCTGTCTATTCCCACCTGGATTAAATTGCATAAATTTGCACAGCATTGTCTTGGCATAGGATCCTAAAGTATGTCTTAATTTTGAGCAGCTGTACTGAAAGTTGGCTCCTGAATGAAGTCTGTCTGTATCCCTCTCATTTGTCTGCATATTGTATCCAAGGGTGGTTGTGTTTTTTTTTCTTTGCTATATAAACCCAGGTACCATGTTGTGCTGCTGTCACGCTTCTCTGCGTTTTGTAAAAAAAAAACAGTTTCTGTCAGTGTTTTTTCCTAACATTACACCTTTTTTTTATTCCTGTCAATTTTGTTACTGTCAATTTAAGTGGATTTCAGCCTCTTAATTTTGTAATCCCTAGATAAGATATGGTAAATGTTCTTGCAGGAAAGCAGTGTTGCTTGAATTTTGACTTAACCTGTGTCAGCTGTACACAAGTGACCTCATGTTGGGTCTTTTTTAAGAGTTTGCAGCATGTAGTGCAGTCAGACTTAAACAGCGATACTGCTTCTGCTTGCAGCTAGTGTTTCTCTAGCTTGCCAGGTAGACCTTACACAAAATAAACTAGCAATTTGACAAGACTCAAGTCTGAAGTCCTCACTCAGTAGGTCAGACTTTTCCTCTTGTTACCTTTTGTGCTGTTGAGATTTGATAACATTGCAACAATGGATGGTTTTCGTCTCATTGGGAATATAGTTTAGATAATTAACCAAGAAGATAAAAGTAATTAAAAATTGTAATCTGTTAGTATTTACTAAGTGTCAGTCACTAAAAAGCACTGGATTTGTTTTTTTTCTGATCACTGTCCTTATGTAGCTCAAGAGGAAAAATATGTAAAATGCATGCTAATCATTCTTTGCTGTATGTAGGACTAAATACAACTTCAAGGTTTCACCATGATGAACTTCCATGGTCAACAGTATCAGATGATTCCCTATATATTTCTAATTCATTTAAACAGGATGGCTAATATTAGTGACCCTTTGTTTTTAAGGTATATACATACAGTTACTGAATCTAGGGGGAATGTGAGGTGTGTTTCGAGAGATGCTATAATAAGCTACTGAGTGAACAATCCAGGTAGTAGAGGTACCTTCAAATATGTGAAATTAGGCATTTTCCTGCCAGTTCTCTTGGTACTTCTCCCTTTTAAATGATTAATTAATGATTACTTAGCACATCAACTTCTCCATTTTAAATTATGAAAGTGGTACATACAGGTAGAAAATACCCATTTAGAGGTTACTTTTTCACACATAGGTGTACTCCCTTATAATGAGATAGACATATTGCCCTAACTAATTGAGACCTCTGCTTTGTAAATCTGCTGTGGCCTGGCTGTGAAATACACTGTACTAGCCCGTGCCAGTCACCAAATGCTTTTTTGATTTTTATGGTAATATATTTGTGTTTAATAATAATAACCTAAGGTCTGACATAACATTAAGCTGCCATGCCAACTGTTTTTCTGCCTGAGGCCTACTGATGGTTCATGTTCCAGTGATAGCAATAAAAATCATAAATCCCAGGGATTATACTATCTAGCACATCAGTGTAAATGCTGCTAGGCTGTCCCTGCTGTTCTTCCACCCTGTTCATCAACTGGTAGGTTCCTTGCCCTTTTTTTGATAAAAAAAGCACAGAGTTCAATCAAATAGGGTATTTTTCCGCTGTTTTCCATGTGCTAAGGTGATGAACAGCCCTATATTATAGTGTGGTTCTGTTTTGAGACGGGCTGTGCCTGCCTTTTGCTGTGGGGATGCTGGTGTAGCTGTGTCTATATCCAACTCCAGTGGCTGGGAGGTTCTCCAGGTTCTCCCTGGAGATAACAGAATTTATCTTTTAGGAAAGAAGTGACATGGAGAGCTGCCACAGTTCCTTGATGGTGACTAACGACTTTTCAAAAATCATTAAAAATAATTGCAGCTTTGGAAAGCTAGTCCGTAGTGTGCACAGAATGTCTGGTGGGTGAGTGGCAAAAGCCACCTTTGTTGGACAGACCAAACCAAGGAAGGTAGGAGAGAGAAAAAGCAGCGCTGGTAATCATGGAAGGTCATCACACTCAAATGTGCACTGGTTTGTGAAGCTGGAAGGGTGACTTTAGAGAAAACTGTTCCCTGTCCCCTTGCTGTGTCTGTAGCCACGTTGGAGGGACTGCAAAATGTATTCCCAAGAGAATGGGTACTGTCCTGGTTTACGAAGCAGAACACAGAACACTAAATGGTCCTGCTTCAAGATGCTGTTTTTTGAAATGGGAAGCAGGAGTCTTGGCAGGATCGCTGCCATTTTATCAGAGCTGGGAATTCTTCTTTGTTGCAGTGCAATACAAATACAACATTTGCTTCTGCCTGAGCAGTCCTATAATTTAGTAAGAAAAATATCTAATATAATTTTATTGGGTTTTTTTTTTCATTATAAGAAATGACATACAGCATATCTGTGATACATGCATGTTTCTCCGTATATTCTGTTGTTGTTCCTAAACACCTCTTATTGTGGGGGCTTAAGCTGCTGTGGAAAACTGCTGACTGGTTGTATTGGTGAAGCAGATCATCAGCTCATTTGAAAGTATGTACCAGTTTGATATTCAGCAAGTCCTGGCTCTTTCCAGAAACTCCAGAAGCCTGCATTTTTATTCAGTTAATTAGTTTATTTTTTAATTAAGACAGCCCTCCAGTGATGGGCTCTTTCTGCCTACATGTACTTGAAGCCTGAGCTGCAGACGGGGTTGTCAGCCTGAAATTAGTGAGACTTTTGCACCTTTTCTTTTCTGTCAGGAGCACAGTTTAAAGAGAGGGTAGGAAAAAATGGGAGTATTGGGGAATAAAGTAATTTTTTTTAAAATCAAGAAAGCAGAACACCTGGATAGAGAGGGAGGAGGAGGTATAAAGAAGAAAGAAAAAAGAGCTAGAAAAAAGTGTGAAACCTGAAGCCTAGAAGGACTTTGAGTCAGGAGTAGTTAGCAAAGAGACAATATAAAAGCATCTGTTCTCAGTCTCCTTGTTAACAATAAGGGGAAAAAAAAAAAAAAGAAGAAAAATAAAAAAGCTAACTTTTTTTTTTTTTCCATTTTCTAAAGATAGACTAAAAGGAAAAGTTGCTTATCCAGTTTTTACTAGGTATTTAAGTCATTACTATAGCAATAAAACTGCCCTTTAATTGCTGAACTATAATTGTAGGTATTTGTTTTGTACACTGCTTAAGGTCACATAAAAATGAATAGAGGTAAAAATAGGTTTGTGTAAAGTGCCTGAATTTTGAAACTGTGTTTTCTGCTACCCGTCTGCAGAGAAAGTACTTTCCCTTTAGTCTCTGGGTTTGACTGTTCAGTAGATATATTTTTTAATTACCAAATTGGATTTTAGCAGGTATAGTCAGTTGATGCATTATGGGTATAAGAGATTAGTGTTTAATCCTCCTTTTTATTACTGTGTAGAACGGCATACTTGGGAAAGTATTAAAGGCGCACTGCATACTCCAGAGTACAGAAATGACATTTATTACCGAGTTGTCTTTCAGCTAGCATCATTTAGAAAAAAAGCTGGTGCAGAACTCTGCAGGGGCCTATAGGCTCATCTATAGTGAAACAGCCTTTACCAATACGGAGTGGAGGAATCCGGAAAAAAAACCTTTTGTATTTTAAAACAAAAGGAGTTGTCGAAATAGAAGGACTCCCCCTGCTTGAAGATGCTTATTCTCTTCTTCTGCTTTTTATTTTTTCTAAAATAAAGACAAAAGGGGTGTCAAAGCGCAGAAGATCTTTGTGTCAGTGAGTGGTAGAGGCAAGGACTGAAAAGGGTCAGTGAATCAGATATAATTTGGACTCTGTTTGTGATACTAGTCCTGTGTTTTGCTGATGACTGGTATTCCCCTTCTGAAAAGCTGCAGAGGCATTTCTGTCGAATAGAAAGAACATTATCCCCATTTTCATTCTGGCATGCTTGTTACGACTTTGTTCTGTAAACAAAGAGGATTATGGGAACTGGAAACTAGTTTGGCATTTTATTAAAGAACTGTGTGAGTCTTTCACTGTGAATGCAGGATTCTGACAGTCTGGTGATAGTTACCTGGGAAAGAAAATACTTCAGAAATACATTTTAGTGTCTGAGTTAGTAGGGTTTATGAGAACGCAGTCCTCTAACGTAGGACAGAGTATGCGCTGGGTGTTAATGTTTCCCAGTTGCACCCTGCAACAAAATACTTGGAAAAAAAAATCTAAATGCAGTTGTACAAATTAAGAATAAAAATATATGCTGCAGAAGTAGGGAGAGGGAAGCGTATGTCCACTATCCTTCTGTTGTGTAGGCTGCCAGATTGCCTTAAAAGTATGTTATTTTAGGAAACATGTATATTTGTCTATCTAGAACTAGCAGGCTGGGGAGTGGGACAGGAAGCACTGCACTTAATGAGCATTAGTTGCAGTAACTAGCACAAATTATTTCTGCCAGTGTGTCGTATAAGTTTTCATACAACTTTATAGCTTTCCTGCAGGAGACTACTGGCTTATCAGAATCATAATTCCACAGAGTAAAGTCTTATATTAATACGAGGTTTTACCTAATGCCTGCTGCAGATCACTCTGGCACTGCTTTCAGTTAATGAAATAAGTGTACAGGATGAATTAAACCATAAGTCTTGCAGATCACTTTTCTTTTAATGATTGGTCTAAATGAATAGACAAATGATTAAACAATACATAATAATTTCCGTACAGTATGGAAATAGGGAAAGCTAGGATGTTGGGAGTCAGATCATGAAACACCTAAAGTTGGTAAATAGCTTGAATGTATCCCCAGTTTTATCTCATTTCAAACATTTTGATGTGACACTTTTTTTTTCCCATCTTGCGGGCTTCATAGCCTGCCTTTCGCTTGGCACCAGGCTGTGAAGCTTGTAAAGTCATGTGAAAATAGGAATGAAAAGCAAATGGCCATGATATTTGGCCCTTAGTGAGTGGCAAAACTCCAGTTGGTTTTGTGTGACCTGCTGAAGTAGCCTTCTACTCTGCATGGTCTGGGGTGGCAGAATGCAGAGCTCAGCACAAAGGCAGAGGTTTTCTAAAGCAATTACTGAATTAGCAGGCTTGCCTCTCAGAAAATAGTAAGCAGCTGCCTTTTGACAGGCAGGCTTTCTTTTGAAGTGTTGCAGGTTGGTTGCTCCAGAAGGGCTCAAAATGAGGAGTGCTCTGAGATTTTTCTGCGTGGTTTGGAGTACAGGATAAACTGCAGTGCATGGATAGAAAAGTAGGAAAGGGGGTTAGAAAAAATCTAAAACCTATTAGAAACAACACTGGTGTATTATAGTATCTCTAAAGGATACTATGACAAATTGAATTATAATACAGGTAGGAATATTATATTCTCTCAAATAACCTGATTATATTGCATCATTATTTTGCATCAGCAAATTTCTGTAGCTAATTTTCTCAGTTTGCAGTTGAGAACAAGGCATTTTCCTAGCTGTAGACCACCCATGTATCAAGAAAAATCAAAAAATTAAATAATGTTTTAAGCTGGTGTCAGGAAGTTCTAAAATAAGACCCATTTTAGAAGTGCTGTTGGTGGTGGAAGAGGCAAATTAGAACATAGTTCAGTTTTGTGATTGTTACGGTCCACCATGATGTCAAAACCCCCCTTCTCTTGAAGGTCGTCTATAACTGTAGTAAAGGATGTCTCATGGGCATTTCACAATCCACTCCAGCAAACCATGAGCTGAAATATGAGCATGTACACTCTGTTAGCAGGCCTGAGAGATCACCTTACAGATAGAGAAGTATCCAGTCTGAATAAATTGCTAATTTATAAAGTAGTTATTTTTAAAAGTGTGTTTTAGTGTGGTTTTCTCCAGTTTCACTCTCTGAAAAGTAAGGAGACGTATTAAATACAGTGTTCTTGGAGAAGGTAGTGTTGAGATAGTAAGTATGCAGATAGCTAGACAGTTCAAGCAGAATGTTTCCGTATAATTTCTCATTCTGTCAAAGGTAAAAGTGGTACCTGGCAGGTAGCTGTGTGTAAGCTGCTTTCTTATTCTATTTATTTTATCTGCTGCAGAGTGATCCTGAGCGGATTAAATATACCTGGGTTTTCCATTTTATGATGCACACTCTTAACTGTATTGCTGGAATGCATATGTTGTTGGCATTTGCTGCAATTTCCATAATGTACTCTAAGTGAGTCTTCGTCTTGAGGTTGGTGCTTAGGCATTGAGAATAGCATTCAAGAGGGGTAATACCATTCCAGCAAATATACAGAAGGAAATACACTTTTCTTTTTGTATGCATGTGGATGTTATCTAGAAATGAATTGAGTATTTTCAAAATGCAGATATCCAGATGGCAAACTCAATGCAACTATCTCAGGATCGAAGCAAGTAATGAAAATCCTGTATTAATATTCTATATTGTACATGAATATGTTCATAAAAATGATATTAATGTACCATTATATCATTCTGGATGCCTCATCCTTGGAAGTGTTCAAGGCCAGGTTGGATGGGGCTTCGAGCAACCTGGTCTAATGGAAGATGTCCCTGCCCATGGCAGGGATATTGGAACTAGACGATGATTAAGGTCCCTTCCAGCCCAAACCATTCCATGACTGTATGATTCTGTGATCAGTCCTTGGGTCAAGTAATTCCAGTGTTATTTGCCTAAGACTAAAAGACTAGAAGCAGGTTGTCAAAGAGTAAAAACCAACATGAGTAGCTGAAAAAGGGTCTTTACTCTCTGAGAAATGGTTCTGGGTAACAAGATTACTAGTAAAGTACACAATTAGACCTGTAGTTTATAGATACCATGAATCATTCATCTCCTTGAACCTGAGCATGAGTGGTTGTAGCCCTCCAGTACACTTCAACTGAATTTGCATGTTTAGTTCTTAATGTTTTGTACACTACACACGTATGCATACACTGTAATTACTTCCATGCAAGAGTGTTAGCTTGAAAGCTTGCTTTAATACCAGAGAGCTGTAGATTTTCATTTTAGAATGTTGTAGTCACAGTCCTATTTTATTCTTTTTTTAATAGATTATGCTTGTCTTGCTTTTAGGACGAACAAAGACTCACAAATTAGGATACTAATGGTCTTTTGTCTAAGTGCCTAATGATTAATAATAATCTTATACTAATGCTTAATATGATTTTTCTTTGGTTTAAAGACCCTGTTTTTGTAAATCCTTTTGCACAGCCTTATTTTGAGCATGCAAGCTAATTGCATTTACTCCCATGCTGCATATTACTGTTTTGATATGACTAAAGATTCTCTTTAAAACCAAAATAGTTGTATTTCAGATTATGACTAAATACTTCCTAGTGCTTTCAAATAATATACTTTTAAAAATCAGATACTATTCATATGCTCAAAAGACAAATATTTAAAAATCCATGAGTTGTTTTTACAGTTTGCGAGGTACATCTGATCATTTACGTGGAGAGTGTTCTTAAAAAGCAGTAAAATCAGATACTTGATTACTCTTTCTGCCCTATAAAGTGACTAAGATGCTGCATAGTGTATCTAGTTAACCTCTTTTTTTAAATGAAAGGAATCAATATGATTGATCTGTCAACAGAAAGTGACTTTTGGAAAGCAGGCCTCCCTTTCTTGTGGTTGTTAGAAAGAGCATGGCTGGCATCAGCAGTCATTATTCTCAGGGAGGGGAAGTCCTGTAGCATTTTTGCAAAAATCTTTGCCTAAAACCCTACAGTCAGAAATCAGTCTTTGTTCATACCAGTTGAACACTGAAAAATGAAGCAAAGTGATCTAAATCCAATTTACAAGACTGATAACTATGCAGTTGTGGGGGAAAGAGTAGCTACTGCGCAACCTGTTCTCTGTCAAGGGAATTTAATTATAGATGGTTATACTTGAGTATAATTTGTTAATGTGCGCTCCTTGCAAAGGGAGAATCATTCTCACAAAGTATTGACAATTTTCTACTTTTTTTACCAGGATACTGTCAAAGGAAAGGGATTTTCATTGAATTTCATAATATACAGTTGCCTGGAGGAAGAATATCAATGAAGTGGCTAGCAGGGTGTTTTTTCTTGTTATTGTGGGTTTTGGGTTTTTTTCCTGCTGGATTATATATGTAAGAAGACAGGGAAGGAAATAATCTTCTTTTTGAATTTGATATACCAAAAATGAATATATTATGGTACTGTGCAGCAGCTCAGAAATACTTTTTTATAAAATACTGTTGTGATATCTCAGTCTTTTGGATCGTAATGACTGTAATATTAATTTTAAATTTAATCTTTTTTAAAAAACAGGAATGATCAAAGTTTAGAATAATATTCATCCTCTTTCCCACTCCCTGCTTTTCAGAAGTAAGTCTGAGAAGAGTCAGAGGTGAATCTGGCTTGCTCTTCATCCTTCTGGTCAAGACACCCTTTTGAAGAAGAGCTTTTGAGAGCAGTTTTAGCTGAGATGAGAGGTCAGCAGAGGCACAGAGCTGTGCGTTATTATTGCTGGATGTTTTTTTTTCTTAGTCTCTTAATGGGAACTGTTTCTAACTGGGAGTTTAGAAAAGGCTGAAAAGAGTTTAAAAAAGGCTCAGCTTTCTCCATGCCTGGGATATGGGTGGTCTGTGCCTCTGAACCCAAGTACAAGCAATGCTGTTTGGTAGTCCAGTCAATTAAGTTCTTAAATTAGTAGATATAGTGACTTTTGAGTAAACTCTTCTTGGACACGTCTTTATTTTTGTGCTAAATCATACAAAACATCCTGTTCAGAAGTTTGGCTGATAAGAATTAGAGAATGAGGACTGTGGTAATGACTGTGGTAATGATTCTGGGTACTGGTAGCTGTTTTAGCTAGTAGTTTTATGTCCTTGGCTTAGAATCATGCATTTTCTCAGCTGGATGCTGTGTTTCAGCGTACAGTCATGTTAAGCTGACTCATGCTGCAAGGCTTAGTGTTGAAAAGAGTGGGAGATCAATGGGACAGTCAACATCTGGAAGCTTGACCTTCTGCCTCTCAATTTTTTTCTCCCACACGAACAGCAAGCCGGAGTTTCTGTTCATTTTCCTTCAGTCTTGCAGACTGGTAGACTGTAGATCCATAGGAAAGGAAGTTAATTGTATTTTATGGAGAGGTAGGATGAACTTGAGGAGCAGTAGGGATTGCCTAGAGAGTATGTATGAAAACTTACGCGGTGAGTTGAGTATTCTTTAGCATTTCAGTGAAGCATTCACTGCTAATGAGGAAGACCTGAGGCAACATCTACAAGGAGGACCACAGGAAGGGCCCTAGTGGTGGTGTTTGAGCCTTTTACCTATGCAGATTTATTCTCCTGGGTTCAGTACTTCGTGGGCATGGGTTGCTCTTCTCCCTAGTGTGGGGATGGCATTTCATGGAGGGAGACCTTTAAACTCTCCAAGCAGTCTGGAAAAGGCAGTATCCATGCCCAGCCCTCAAGATCCGTATGAAGAAGGTTGATGTTCTGTCATTTATTTGGAGAAATGCTCTACTTGTCTCATTTCTGTACATGATATATGCTTTTAAAGTACAGTCATTTCTGTCAGGAGAGGGAAAACGGGGGATTCTGGATAACTGAAAGGGTGCAGTAAGGAAACAAATTTTATGTGTCACCTGAGCATCAGTTCGGTCCTTGAAGTTCAAATGAAAAAAGGTGCAATTCTTCTCAGTGCCTTCCTGGAAACAGAGTAGAAGAGGGCATATGATGCATGACATTTAATAGTGATTTTTCTTGAGAAGGACTTTTAGATTTTGAAGCTAAATAGTTTGTGCATGGTTTAGAACAATATAAAAAGTCCAATAACTGAAATGAGGCACAAAGCCTCATTTCATCTTCATCTTCACTATGTGAATTTCAGCACAACCTTCATAATGATATTTTGCACTTCTGTTGCCCATACAATCAAAATACTTTATAATGCTTTGGAAACACTAAAGAACAATCATTGGTTATAAAAGCAGACTTTGATTTTTTACCTGCTATTATTTGCAGTAACCCAGAAGATAAGTAGTAGTGAAAGCAATTGGGTAGAGAAAGCTGCAACCCGTTGTCAGCTCTGTTTTATTAGCTTCACATCCTGATCTGTATAATCAGTTTTACTGACTTCTTGTTCCAGCGTGCATCTCTCAGGCAGGACAAAAGGAAGGAGTGGAGGAATTAAACAGTGGGTAGCTCATAAGTAGATGAAAGGACATGTGTGGTACATGAAATAGCTTTATTAAAAAAAAAAATAATAAAATGAAGTCCTTGACTTAGATTTTCTCTTTGAGATATTTGCTGCTGTTTCCATCTCATAGATGAGGGATGAGGGAACTCTGTCCCTGAGCTTGTAAGTGACATACCTGAGATAATACAGCTAGCTGAGCTGGTCATAGAAGTTAATCTCTTAACAGACTTTTAGGTTTCTGCCTTACCTGGGTCAGCAGGGAATCCGGTGGAAGCACAGTTGTGTTTATGATTAATAGTTACATTGTGATTAAATTTATTGTTTATTTTTAACGAATTGACTTGACTGGATCTTTGTGAGGCTTAAGGTGCAAATCCCTGCAGCCGTTCCACTGGAAACTGACTGAGTGTAGGATGTGGAGGGAAGTGGTTTTCTTGCTCTGTTTGCATGTGTGTTTTTGAAAAGGAGACAGGCTAACTAGGGTTAAAATCTCTGCCTAGCACTCCACAGATGTCACTGTGGGACTGACCCCTAAAGTACAAGTCTTAACTCATAATTGCATGTGATTATAGGAGCAACAAGTTAAGCCTCTCTGCTTTTGAATCTTTGTTCTTAATGCATTTTATGTCACACTGAGTTCAAGAGGGCTGCTTTTTCAATTTTTTGTTCTTCATTTTATGTCTGGCTTACAGTGAGGTTTCGAAGCTGTGATGGAAACAAAAAAATACGCTTTGGAAGCAGTGAGCCAGAAGATTTCAGAGTAGGTGAAGATGGTGTGGTCTACGCAGAGCGAAGCTTTCAGCTTTCAGCAGAGCCCACAGAGTTCGTCGTGTCTGCTCAAGACAAGGAAACCCAGGAAGAATGGCAAATGAGAGTGAAGCTAACCCCTGAACTGACCTTCACGGGAGCTTCTGAAAAGGTAAAAGAACTAAATGCAGCCTCTATAAATGTATCTCCACAAACAGGCCTGAAAATAGGGATCTGATTCTTTCTGTCATGCACCTCTCCATGAGACAGTTTATTAAGGGACACCTAAAGCTGGAGCTTTAGTAATAACTCTTCTATAGTCTGTTATTTTGTAGTTTTACTAAGGTATGCAAAGACATGCCTGTTGAACTATATTGAATTAATTTATGTTTGAGCTTTTTTGTTTATGTTTCTTTCTTTTTGATGTTTTTATTTACATTTCATTTTAGATACATACCCAAATTTAAGTTGGAAACAGTTCTTTATTCTAATTTGCTTGGAAGTAGTACAGTATTTATTCAAGTGGTTAAATATAATCACAAAATAAATAAATATGTGTGGGAATCAGTCACATTTATTAGATGGGAGCTGTAGATTCACAGCAATGGTAGGAATTCTGGCAGGGAATATTTGCTTTGTCTTGTCCCTTCATAATCAAGTTAGAGATTGTAAATTATTCATGATTCCATTACTACTTGGTAAGGAAGATAGTCTCCCTCTGCTGGAAGCTGTTACAGGATAACCTATGTACTGTAACAAAAATCAGACCTAGCCATATACAGATAACAATGCATTTACTTTAGCAAGACAGTCTACTACCTTTTGCTGGTGTCTTACTTGCTGCCTGCTGTTTCTTACCTTCTCTTATGAAGTTCTTGGTTTACAAATAAAGAATAAAATTTCTTCATAGATTAACATACCTGCAATAGGTGCACATCAAAGATTCAAGCATAATGTCAAAATAGTGTGGTTATGCGGGACATTTTTCCTGATAACGCACTGGAGAACAAAGCTGTGTAATCCTCAGGATTTTTATTTGCTTACTTGCTGATTATTTTAAATCTTCTAAGGCACATTTTTAACACAGGAAATATTGTCATTTTGTCTGTGAAAGTCTATTAATAAAGAACAGATGCTTAGTTATGCCAGGGCATACCCTGTTCTTTCCAAAGATGCGGTTCAGGCATCCTTACCATCAGCAGAATGTAGAGTATTGGAACCTGGACTTCAACTGAGCATCCGTTTTTATTATGTGGCATATTTGATTTAAAAAAGAAAAAGCTCTTCCTTTGAAAGGCTGGAAAACGTTTTTGTCACTGTCTTCGCCCTTAAGCAAGCTATATATATATATATGTAGCTATCAGGGCTATATGTATGCTGGCATCCAAAGGATGAAATGACTGCACATATAAGAGGGAATAGGAAGGGAATGTTGACACCCAGCAGAGATTAACGCCCAATGTGTAAAGTGGGTCATCTGCTGCATCCATCATGGCTGACATAGGTTTAAAATAATTACAGCATTAATTCTAAGGGTTTTAATAGGGTCATAAATATTTGAGACATTCCTTACCAGTATGTATTAAACTCCTCTTGGAACTCCAAATTATATTTTAGCACACTCAGATCTAAATTTAATGTACAGTAGCATATTACCTGAACTGAAGTTCTAGCTAATGAGAAATACATAAAGGCATACTATTAAATTCTGCAAAATATTAACTACTTTTCAGAAAATGCAGAATAGTTTGCATAGTAAAGCCATTCTACAAATGGCTGTAATTCCATTTCTCCTGAAACTTGCATAAGGAAAAACAGAGTTCTTAATATTTTGCAGGGCAGTTGTAAATAATATTGGTTATTTTCATACTGTGCTGTGAATGCAAATAAAACAGTTCTAGGAACACAGAGGAAAGACAGCCTTTTGGTCAATTATATAATTGTGTCTGGGCTATTTTATGATATCTGCTGCTAATTCTCCTTCTAATATGTACTTAATTTTATTTTGTACCTGGGAAAGGACCAGAAAAAAATTGAAGACATCATATTTCCATGGCAACAGTACAAGCACAGCAGCCCTCTGAAGAGGCAGAAGAGAGACTGGGTTATTCCTCCAATCAACCTACCAGAAAATTCCAGAGGACCTTTTCCTCAGGAATTAGTTAGGGTAAGGAAGTTAATAGAAATGTGGTTTCAGTGTCCCTCAGCGAACTCTTGAGATTTTGCATAAATGATGTCTTGATCATTGCCCAAACATTTATCAGTCTTTTGTGTTGGTTTCTGTTGGTACTTCTGTGTAGCAGGCTGGGCTGCCTTTGCTTGGTTTTTTAAATTGTCCCTGTGCTCCTGTACTTGTGGAAGTTGACCTTGTTTTGGGTGGTAACTGCTGTGATGACTTACTTAAGTGGTTAAAGAGGATCTCTGCTGGTTGAGGAGTTCTCCAGTCTCCCGCACTTGAGTTTTCCACCTGGGGAAGGATGTGGAGGTGAGCAGGAGGAGAGGTGCACAAGGAGGCAGAAGGAGATGGGATCTGATGGGGTGAGGACACCAGCTGTTCCCAGGGCCCTGCAACACAGGTGTGGCTGTTGCCCTGAGCCCAGCACAGGAGAAGACTTCCAGCTGTGGTACTGGCTGGTCACAGTTTGTTAAAACTTGGTAGAGCATTAGCTCAAGTAGATAGAATGTGGTTTTGCTCTGTTCTGTTGATGTGCATGCTGGTGATTCATCTGCTCCTCACAGATGCATTGCCCTTTAATGTTTCCTTGGAAGATGAGGCCAAAGTTCAGTCTTTAAACAAAACCAGTGAGTTTCTGAAGGGCTATTGCCAGTAGCAGAAGAGAGTCTGTAGATTTGGTCTGGGAAAATATGGGAGAAGGGGAAAAACCAAACCAGACTTTTTATTTCTTATAGTTTAATGTAGTTTTCTTGTAGCTTTATGACAGCATATGTTTTCTTTTAAGATCTAAACAAATCTGTTTAAGGTGAGTATGCTGAATTGTTTTGATTTGATGCAAGTCGTCCTCCTATGAGAAATAAGCAGGGATATTTTTGTGTTCCCAAAAATTCATTGACCATCTTTCTGACAAAGAGTGTAATTGAAAACTTCAAGCTTTATACTAATTTTGTACAATTCCCAGAATAATTCTTTTTAGATCGTTAGCTTAAAGATGGAAAAAAAAAGCTGCTGCTTGTCTCAGCAGCAGTCCCATCCATTGCTTGTTTGTAGCTAATGTAAATGTTATCTTTTTTGACACATAGATTAGGTCTGATCGTGATAAAAGCCTCTCGCTACGGTACAGTGTGACTGGCCCAGGAGCTGACCAACCTCCAACAGGCATCTTCATCATCAACCCCATCTCAGGACAGCTGTCTGTGACAAAGCCTTTAGACCGGGAGCAGATTGCTTCTTTTCATGTAAGAGTTTAATTTACCATAAATCAGATTATCAAATTGAAGATTAACATCTGCTTCTAGCATGACTTGAGCAGCCAGCATTTAGTTTTCTGTGAGATGTGATTTTAAGAGTTTGTAGCAGATTTGTATTTGTTGTACTTACTAAAGCTAGCTCTTACTGTGTTTAAGCAGCTTAAATACATTAACATACATAAACAGTGATTACATGTGTTTAGATAAAGTATTTTTAAAAGATTGAAATACAGATACTGTAGCTTGTGTTTCGAATCCTGGCCATTGATTTCAGTCTCCACTGTATTGTATATTTTTCAAAAGTTTAGTTTTAATTCAGCAACTTCAATTAGGATGTGACTGCTATTAGAATTGCAGCAGTTGTGACTTGAGAAATGGATGGGAAGAATAACCTACCAATTTTTATTTTCAGGGGCAAATCTAAGCATTTTAATGGAATTGTAGATTATGTCTGTCAGCTTATGAAAATGATATTCTTCGCTCTAAAGAAACTGACAAGGTAGACCACAGATTCCAGTATTAGTGGAAAAGGAAGTTTGAAGGAAGGGGGAGAGCTAAAATTGTCTCAGCTTTTGAGAGACCACACTGAAATCATTACAGAAGTTGTTCAGCTCCTAGAGAGCGTTCCCAGCAAGTCGTGCATTAAAACACTCCTTGCCTTACACTCTGGGAAGCCCTTGGAGTGCTGCTCCCAAATGGAGGATGCAGCAGGAGTCATCTGTGGGGGAGACAGGGTAAATGACTCTTGCAAGAGAACAGCAGCTCCGACATTCCGTAAGACCTTTACTAAGAATTTGGCATTGGCAATTCAAGATTTACTGACTTAGGAATTTACATTTATATGAGTAATTTCCAGAGTGGTGTTTTATTAATGCCTTCTTGCTTCTTTCTACGAGGTTTGAGTGTGCTTATATGTATATACACAGCCCTTTTTGACAATTGAGCATTAAATTTAAGTGTCTCAGTATCTTTGAAACTCAGTCCATAAACTTTAGCTTAATTTTAGCCTGGAATTTCATATGTTTGTTGGTAGTGATTTATCACAAAACCCTACCTTGGTGCTCAGGGTAACACAAATATGTTCTATATGCAGTTTGTATGCATTCATGTCTGTTCAATATGCATAGTATCTGTTACAAAGTTTTGAAAGTGACGCCAGTGTTCATTCCCTATGGATTGTTAATAAGTTGCTAGCTGCTTAATATAAATCTGCACATTTTTAGAGTCTGTTTTCTAACAGTCATTGTTAAAAATTATATATGACACTAGGCATTGGTATTAATCAAAATTGCAGGATTTAGAATAATTTTCAGCAAATCAAAGAAGTCAGTCTGCAACTTAGAGTCTGAACAGCAGTTCCATTAGCAACCTGAAAACTTAAAAGGTCAATATGAGGGGGCAGTGGCAGAAAGCAAAGTACTTGGAGCTAAAAATGTCTGGCCTGAAACTTCCTGTCTCCAATATTTTGTCTGTTTGTGCCTGTATGTTGTGCAAATTCTAATACTTTAATTATTTTTGCAGCTGAGAGCACATGCAGTGGATGTAAATGGAAACCAGGTGGAAAATCCTATTGACATTGTTATTAATGTCATTGATATGAATGACAATAGACCTGAATTCTTACACCAGGTTTGGAATGGGACAGTCCCTGAAGGCTCAAAGCCAGGTAATACATGGGCTTTCAAGGCAGGGGGAGGTGTATGCAGTATCATGTTGAAGGTGATGAAGGGGGTGCCTTCAGATTTTGTGATACTTTCAAAGATGTCTTTAATGTGATGAACAAAACCTTGGATGCGATCTTATTATTTCACCTTATTTTTAACTCACTTTTTAGCATGCTGGGATTAATTTCCAAAAGAAGAAAGCATTACGTACAACAGAAGTAATATGACTTTTCAGTTTTTGTTTTCGAAAGGCCTATTTGTAATGCCACAGTTCTTATAGTTAGTTCATGATGATAGCCATTGACATTCAGTTAGTTGACAGGTCAGGGTATAAGTGACTGCTGAAATATCAGCAGATCCAGTTCTATTTTTGAATCTCAGAGGCTTTGGAAGTGCTGGGATTTGAAATCAAACAGTTCCATCTGAATTCTTGAGAAAACCCTAAATGTTGTTCACATCTCATTAAAATCCTAATCACCTCAGATTGAAGTTTGCACTATGACTGAAACCACTTTCTTGATTTGTCAGTAGTGCAAAATGAATTTTTTAGAAAGGTTACCACAAGACATGTATTTTCTCAGTTTGCAGTATTGACCTGGCATTTGAGATGTGTCTCAAAGACCTTTGAAAGAGTATTATTTACATTAATTTTCAGTTACTATCAGTTTGTGCACCAATTCTAAACATTAAGTATATTTCCTTTGGCCCAATTAATAATGTTTTCATCTAAACATGAGAAGCTCTGTTGTTACAGAAATGTTATTTGTGGCAGATTTGTAGGATTTCGTTGTTTATGGAGCTTCTTCAGTCATAAGCAAATCTGATATTACTATAAACACAAAGTATTTTTATCTCTTCTTATGTATTTTAATTACTCTGTTGGTGAGTCTTCGAGTTTAATCGGGTTGTTTTAAGTAAGAGAAGGAATGTGCAGAGTTTACCAAAAGAAATACATGCTTCGACCATTGCTTGTAAGTGATCTTGTGTAATCTGAGTAAACTGTTTATATTACATATATAACATCAATTATTTACCCTGCTGCTAGGAACCTATGTGATGACTGTTACTGCCATTGATGCTGATGATCCCAATGCACAGAATGGGATGCTGAGATACAGAATCTTGTCACAGGCCCCAAGCAGCCCCTCTCCAAACATGTTTACAATCAACAATGAGACTGGTGACATTATCACCGTAGCAGCTGGGCTTGACAGAGAGGTAGGTCTTAATCCCATAGGCTGGTTTATACTTCTTTTTGATAGTAACTTACAAATATTTCTCCTCCTTCCCAGTCTGAATTTTCTCGCTTTCTTTCCCCCTGTTGGCACTGGTCATTGTCCTAGGCCAAGAGCATAAAATCTAAGAGAAGAGGAAATTAGGACACGGTTAAAAATTGGACCCACACGTTCTGTGCACATAGTCACCCTTGGTTCCATGGGGTTGTGGACAGGATTTTGTTTCATAAGCCCGTTTGGTTTTAAGGAGGAGATACACAATAAATCAGAGCAATGCAAATAGGAACATTGGATGCTTGGCCTGAGTGCTGAGACGGGAGGTGCTCCTCAGCACCAGCACTTTCCTCTTTCTGAGCTCTGTGCACAGCAGATGGAAAACGGAATTGGCTGTGCATTTTTATGTATTTTGGAAGCTCCAGGGGAGCTTGTCCTCCCATTGTCTTTTTCCTTGTTCTTCACAGAGAGGTGGTAAATGTTGAAATCTTCTACATGCTCTGTTTCTAAATTTGCAGTAATTCTCTGATATGAATTCTGCTTATTAAAATCAGTCATGAAAAATATTGCTGATCTTAATATTTGGAAAGCATGATTCTAAGAAATAAACCAGTCAGTATTAGGAACTGCATAGATGGAGATCTGTCTCAAGGCCTGGACACACATTCAAAAACTTTAAAAGGAAAAAAACAAATTAAAAAAAGTCTGACTGTCAGTAATTCCTTGCTACATGCTGGGCAAGTCCTGTTCTGTCTAGACAGTTCTTCACTATGCCCACCATCAAAGAAGGAGGGTGACAGATCCTCTGCTCTGGTTCACGCATTTGTGAGGTGGGAATAAAAATGTTTCCCTCCCAACTCCAGATCTGTCATGGACTAACTGTGCTTTTGAACCACTTGAAAACTTCACAAGAGATAAGCGTTGTTTTATAAACAAGCTGTAAAATCCAAGCAAATCTTTTTCAGTACATCTTTTTTCAACTTCTGTTTTACTAACCTCATTTTAGCTCATTAAATCTGAAGGTTTCTTTAAACTGGATTTGCTGCTCAGCTTTTAGCTGTTTGCTTATACTTGTTTAAAATAGAACACAAAAATACTGTCTGATGCTCTGGGTTGACTATTAATATTCTGACGAATTTCAGTTTGAAAGGGGCATTCAGATGATTTGAAAAGCTAAGCAGACAGATTTTGCAATTTTTAAAGTTTTATTGATATTCATTCTGTTTAAGTTGGTGTTGAGGAGGATAAATTTGAGGAAAGGAAAACCCTGAACTTTACAGTATTGTGCCCGATTAAATTAAAAGAATTATGAGCAGCTTTGTCCTGGTTTTTAAAATCCCTTGGTCATCTTTGACAGGTGAACTTTCAGAAGGACATAGCGATAACTCTGAGTTTTATTGCTTGGTGACTAGCTGTACTGAAGTGATTTAACTTGGAAGAAACTGGCTGTCTGTGTAGCTCAGGCCCTCGTACTAACAGCTGGAGAAGCATTGTCATTTGCTATCAGTTTTCCTGATGGATTGCTCTCCTGATATCCAAATGAGTATTTATAAACATTTCTTGCACGTGTTGAATATTAATGATTAATGTCAAGTCTTTCAAATATTAAATTAGACTAATATGAGATAAAATGGTTTCCTTCCCAAGCCATTGCTTTACTTCCTTCATTTCCTGAGTCATTTAGTGTAAGTCAATTAAATTAAAATGACCAGGATTCTAGGAAGTCAGATCTGAATCGAGACCACGTCTGACAGTGGGCTGGGGAGTGCCTTGTTGCCCAAGGTTCCTTGTTGTCCACAAACCTTAGCTGAACTGCCCACTTCTGCCATTCTGCCATTTTCTCAAAGTCTCGCCTCTTTGTAAAGCTCTGATTAGGTTCGTGAAGTACTACACATAGTTTAAAATTCTTAAATTATGTGACACATTATTTAGGGGAGCATAAGTGTTGTAGGCATTCAAAAAAAGAGTGGCTCTTCTGATAGCATTCCTCATCTGCTAGTATTTTAGATTATCTTGCACAATGCATTATCTGTGCTAACATGGCACAGGAGGCAAGTTGCTTAGGTAAGGGGACTCAGCTAAAAGCAGAAGAAATATTTCACTTGCCATCCCAAAAGATGCTGTTTTATGAGATCCAGCTGTTGTTACTGCTTTTGCTATAGCTGTGGAATTCACTTCAGCATTAAAACATCTGCCTGACTGCTGGAGGTGCCAAAGAAGTCAGGCAGGGTACTTAAATTTACACGCTGACATTCCTGCCTCACGTGAGGTTAATTCAGTGAAGTGCTCTTTTTATTTAGCCTGTGTTGAAGTGGAAAGATGTGACCTGATGAGGTCTGTGTTCTTTCTTGAAGCTGCCAGTTCGTTTTTGGATGTGTTGCTGTATCTGTGCAGGCTGCTGACATGTGCTCCGCAGCTTATTCCTGGCTGCTTCTCACAGCAAAAAGCAGAGAGCCCTCCCCTAGTTTCTCCATGCTTGCAAAGTTGTGTGCCTGTCGGTGTTTGATATTTCATTCCCAGCACTTGATCTTCTGTCTGTGACTGCTGGGACAGGGGAAGAACAAACAAAACCACATATATGCTGTCTTTTGGGGCACTTTTTAGGGGTAGATTTCTCGTGCACTTTTCCGTTGGAATTAAATAAGAAGACTGTATGGAAGTTGAGTCTCCCAGTAGTAATAATGGGACTTTCCTTAATGAAATTTGCTTCTTGGGATCAGTGTGTTAAGACCCAAATGAATCAGAAGCACCTACTGTTTCAATAACGTAGAATGATCTGGCTGCAAGGTTTGCTTCAATACTGCTCTAGAGTTTATTGCTTCACAATAAGTAAAGTATATTTTTTCCTGGATGAAAGTGGTAAAAGTATTTCCTTGATTCCCTTGTGACTGCTTCTCCTGTTAGTGTCATGAAGGAAACCTTTAGGATGTTTATTGAAGCATTTTGAAGGTCACTTTGCAAGTATATTTTCCAAACCAGAATTCGTATACATATTTCTGTATTATTGAACCATGTATTGCATTTCTGTGTAAATAATGTAAGTCTTGCTTTTTTTAAAGAACTGTGGGATGCATATATAGTAATACACATTTGGGGTGTGTTGTAAGGGTTCCTTTGTGAAAGAGGACATTAGCATAAATTATCTTCAGTGCGAGATAAAGATTTGTTTGATTTATTTTAAAAACTTTTTTTATTCAATGGCTCATATTTGCTGCTCAGAAGTGTGCATAAGCATTACATTTCTAATGTCTGTTGTAGTGTCTGGCCAAAATCTGTAAGAAAGTTATATGCAGTCAGTGGAATCATCCTTGGTTATTTTTTGTATTGCTATCCATAGTCTCCTTTTGTAAACTGTTTCCATGAGAAGTAATCTGTCATATACTGCAATCTTCAAGTGGTGGGAGAAAATAAGGTGCCAAGTGGAAAAAAGAAAATCCTTTTCTTTAAGTATTTTTATTTTGCCAGCAGGCTTTTGCCAGTGTTAGTAAACCATTCATGAAAGTGATATTTCAAAGTAATATCATCGGCTCCTTATGTTTGTTTGTTTTCTCTTAGAAGGAACTGAAGAGTAACACCTAGCTCTGTGAGCTAGGAAGCTGAACCGGTAAATGGAAGGGCACACATGATATTTGCATTTCACCATCAAGGAGTTAAAATCAATTTCTCAGCAAGTCTATGCAACAACCCTCTTTCTAGTGTTCTTCTTTTTTTTACTAGAACCTGATCGAGTTTGTTTTACACAGTCTCTGTTGGGCATTTCTTGTGCTTGAGGGAGCCCTGGCACTGCTCCAGCTGTGATGGGATAACGGCACAGGCAGCGGTTGGAGGGGGAGGAGGCTGAGGCTGCAGTGGTGGCCATCTTCAGCCAGGGTGCTTAACTTTTATGGAAATAGCCTGTGCCGTTGTTCCCTCCTTCCCTTTCTCCCAGTGCCCTTAGTTGTCTCTGTTAGCCTTTGCATCTTCAGTTTCCATAGCAATCACAAGAATTTGCAAATGGTGGGTTTGTGCTTGGGCTTAGCTGAAATAAAACCTTGGCAGTTGTGGCCGTTTGGCCAACTAAACCTACCTTGGCTCAGCTCACTTAAATGCTTTTGAGGACTTACCCTGTTTTACTATAAACTGTGCTCTGTGTTATTGTGGTTTTTTTTTCTTTTCCCATTTGAAAAGCAATGTTAAGTCTGTGATAACGGCATTAACTGTGTAACATCGTTTTGATTTTTGAGTGGTGGAAGCAGGCAGTCTGTCCTTGTATCAGTGACATTTGAAGAAAATCAAGCAGTAGTTCCATATAGGTAGATGCAACCTGGTGCTGTATTTCTGTGGCACAAACTTTACTCCTGTCGTTTTGGCTGATGCTAACTAGAATAAACAGTGTGATAGGCTCCATTGCTTAGCACAGTGCTTGGGAACACCTGCTGTCCTATGGTAATGTTAGTTTTGTCTAAATCTTATGTTGATGTCATTTTGTGTTTTAGAAAGTGCAACAATATACATTAATAATTCAAGCTACGGACATGGAAGGAAACCCAACATATGGTCTTTCAAACACAGCAACTGCTGTCATCACTGTGACAGATGTCAATGACAATCCTCCAGAGTTCACCGCCATGACTGTAAGTAGAGGGTAGGAATAACTGAAAGATGTGCATATTTATAACCATTCCCCACTTCTCTCATTATATTTGCAGATGGTAAATATTTATTACTTATTAAATATGTACTGGCAGGCAGAATTGAAATACATGCAGAATATTATATCCCTTAGATACAGTATTCTGTTTAGGCCAAAAGGCAAAAGCTGACAAGGGAATCAAACCATCCGTTTTCTGGGTGGCCTCAGGTAAGCTTCATTAGATAAATTGTCAGACCTCCAGTGAAGAGCAATGCACCTCCTAACATTGATGAATATTCAGTATGGCGTGGCTCTTGCGTGCTTCTGCAGCCAAGATAAAATGTTTTCTTGTGTTTTTTGCAGTTCTATGGGGAAGTACCAGAAAACAGAGTGGATGTGATTGTGGCAAACCTGACTGTAACGGATAAAGATCAGCCTCACACACCTGCGTGGAATGCAATGTACCGGATGACCGGAGGAGACCCGACAGGTCGATTTACCATCCTGACTGATCCCAATAGCAACGATGGGCTGGTGACAGTTATGAAGGTGAGAAATGCCTGTGCTTCAGGGAATTAGGCAGAGATGGAATAAGTGGGAGAACACTGGGGAGTGGGGGAAAATGTGGGCTCCTGAGGCGAACATGAATCTGGAAAGTAAGATGGATGTGCAGTGTCTGCCTTGTGGAAATTAGCTATCTGTCTCTTGGAGCATTTTTATTTTGCTTACGCTAGTATGCTAGTTAGTTAGTATTCCAGCTGATCAATTTTAAAAATCAGGCTAGGTTGTTGAAAGTGACAGATTTTGAAGTTGTATTTGTTAAAAGGTAGGAATTAGTCTGTGAAAAGGCATTTGCTTAGTACTGTTGCTAGAGTAAAAGAACAGCTTCCTACCTTCTGGCCCCTACTAGTAATCATGCTTGTTGTCTGTGGGTTTTATGTCAACATGTTCCCATTAAGGAACCGATACAGGCAGTCAGGGCACAATCAGAAAGGAAAAAGTGATAGGTGGGAGGCTACTTCTACAAGAGACTTTTAAAGACTGGCTATTTTTAAAGCCTCATTTAAATACCTTTTATGGAATAACCTGTCTATCTTCATTCTCTAGCCAGCACAGCTCTGTGTTGAGGGATGACTTATTTCAAGTGATAATAACACTGTGGTTCTATAATTAAACTTGCCGGGCATTAGGCATCTTTCCTCATGGCCCTCTGCTGATAAGTGTCTCATCTCTGAGTTGGCCTGTTCTGGTTTTGGCTAATCCACTTCAAGTCAACTGTAAGATGCCAGCATTTCCATTTAGAAATTAAAACATTCACTTTTTTTTACCCTTCTTTTTCTGCCCCGTTTTTTTCTTTTTTTGATCTTGTTAGTATCTAGATGACAAAAAGATACAAGTTTTTAAACAGCTGTAGTGGTAATTCACAGTAAGGTTTTTTTGGTTTTGTTTTTTTTTGTTTGGTTGGTTGGTTTTGTTTGGGTTTTTTGTTTGTTTGTTTGTTTTTAAAGAACTCTCTTGTTTTATAACTGCAATTCCGTAGAGGTACCAATTGTTATATTGCAGCCTTCCAGCAAGAATTGCATGAATGTTTGTGCTTTGTAGCACTCCTTTAGGCCCCCGACATGGGAAGAGTTGGAAGCCTGCCTACAGTTTTTGGCAGTTCAATGAGTTGATCTATCAACCTGAAGATTGGATTGTCTACTGTCACCAAATTTATACTGTCATGTGCTAACTGCCTCTGTAAAGGTGCAGGGTTCCTTCAAGTCTAGAGTTAGTGCGAGTAGTACAGTGCATAGTACTAAGGCAGATCAGGTCTTGGCGAATGCCTCGCCCCCCCATG
Source organism: Myiopsitta monachus (assembly GCA_017639245.1). NCBI lineage: Eukaryota > Metazoa > Chordata > Aves > Psittaciformes > Psittacidae > Myiopsitta > Myiopsitta monachus. Next base: position 58,578,176 of record CM029918.1, on the reverse strand, counting down.
CAGTACAGCAGTGGAACTCTAGCATGAAACTGATTTTACTCCTCCTCTTAAATTTGACTTGTGGCTCAGTGAGAAGGTCCCCAGACTGAAGGTAGTCTAGATGGTGAAGATGCGAGCTGTAGGCATGCCAGAAGTAGAATTAGCTGGGATTACAAAGAGTCTTTCTAGTGAGACATTAAAGGTGTGGGAATCTGATCTGTGGGGCTAGGTGTGGCCATGATCTTCTTTGAAGGTTGCTCGTCCTCGTAACCGACAGAGGCAGATTTCTTTCCCCAGGAGAAGCTTCTCAGGAGGCACATCCACTTACGTGAGTGCCTGGCACAAAGCTGTAAGTTTTTAAATCAATTTCTGATGAAACTACTTCTTTCCTCAGTTATCTGTAATGGCAGTACCAGAGTAAGTTACATTCAAGAATGAGAAGGTTTCTAGCTGTTCTAACTTCAAAACTGCTGCTGCTGCTGAGGAAAATGCTAACCCACTCTCATGTTGAGGTGTTGTATTTAGTGTGTTTTCTTTAGGCTCTGTGCTCATTTTTGACAAAAGCAGTACAAGTTATGCTTAAAAGCGTGCTTTAAAGTAAAAATGTTATCATGTGTCCATTGCTGGTTTTTAGTAAATGTTAGTGCTTTCTGCTCTTTGCTTTTCACAGCCAATTGACTTTGAGACCAACAGGATGTTTGTACTTACTGTAGCTGCGGAAAACCAAGTGCCTTTGGCTAAGGGGATTCAACATCCTCCTCAGTCAACAGCAACTGTCTCCATTACGGTCATTGATGTGAATGAGAGCCCGTATTTTGTTCCAAACCCTAAGCTTGTACGTCAAGAGGAAGGACTACTTGCTGGTAGCATGTTGACAACTTTCACTGCTCAGGACCCAGATCGTTACATGCAGCAAACCTCTCTAAGGTCAATACAAACGCTTTGCAGTTATTTAACAGTTGGAATGTAGTATCTGTGTTACAGAGTGGGTGGGGAGCAAAGAGGCTGCATATGAAATGACTGCATTTACCACAGCACGTAGTTACGCAAATACTTCCTGTGGGTTTTGTGCAGCTTTCTCTAAAAGGATTTATTGCTGTAGAGGTGACCCAACCCATATTCATAGATCTGTAAACTGTGTTATATCCTAATGCAAAGTCGCACTTCATCAAGGTAGAATAAAGTTATGCATCTGTGTTAAAGTGTATGTGGTATCCCGACAAATTAAGTTGGAGCAGACACATACTTATGTGAAGTAAGATCATTTGCAGTTTAAATTAACCAATAATTTTGACACTGCTGCAAAACCACATCATATAGTTGACCAAATCTAAAGGGTTTTCTCATTTATTCTCTAGAAATGCAAAGTGCTGCTGTTGTCTATCTGTGTACTCTTGAACTGATAGCTATGATCATAATTTGATCATAATTTGCCCAATGACTAAACCTATGCTAAATGAGAAAAGAGACTAAACCATGGAAATTTTAAAGCATGCATTCTCATACCTTGTTTAAAACATGGTCATTGACTGCAAAGCTAAGGCACAGTGACTAGCCTTGTGCCAGAACTCAGGTTTTGAGCTTATCCAGCAGCTTTTTTAGGTCACGTAGAAGAAACTCCAGAACTTCCTTTCTGTCTTCCCTTCCAAAATTGAGATTGTTACAATTTTTTTTTTATTTGATTTTGGTTAGCTGGTGTTTTACTCATGTCTGGATGTAACTATCATAGACATGATCGTATGAGGACTTAGATATCTGCATTTTTAATGACCTGTGGTAGCTTGCATTTGATTAATGTCAAAGAACATCTCCCAGATGGAACGATGGTTTTGAAAAGCACTCCTCTGTCAAATTAAGATTGAGAAGTATGCAGTAAAGCAGGGCCTCTAAAAATTAACATTGGAAGCACTAGAATAATGCAAGTTAGTGCTACTCCAGCATTCTTTATCTGTTAACCTCACTCCTGATCTCAGCACTCTAAGATAAAAGTTAGTGCGAACAATTCTGTAGGTATAGAACAAGCAAGAGGGATCCTTAATGAATATTTTGAGTCTGAATGTTACATAGTTTATGGTAATCATGATTTCCTCCAGTTACATCATAATTTACATGGCAGGGCACTTAAAGAATCTAAATGTAGGACTGGTTTTAATACTTATTTTCAAGAATTTTAGTGACAAGGCTTAATAAATGACAAATAGTGAAATACTGTCTTCAAATAAAAAAAAAAGGCAAAGTGTTCAGAATACAAATTAAAATGCTACTGTTGTCTTTGTCAGTATTTATGTTGACAGCAAAATAACACAACTTGTTGTCAAATACACAGGTACTCAAAACTTTCAGATCCTGCGAACTGGCTGAAAATTGACCCTATTAATGGACAAATAACTACTACAGCTGTTCTGGACAGAGAGTCAATATATGTGCAAAACAATATGTATAATGCAACGTTCCTTGCTTCTGATAGTGGTATGTATCAATATGGTTTGTTTTTTCAAAATGCTCTCTTCTGTGTGGTTGAATTGCATTCAGCTTTACCAGGGCAGAAAGTAAGATAACTAAGAACACATCCAGTTGGAAGTCTGTATTAGTATCAGACTTCGTGTATTTCCCAGCTGCTTGGGAAGTGGGCTGAAAAGTAATTCTGTGATCTTGGAGAAGGGCACTGCCTTAATTATAGTAGTTGAGTTTATTGAAAACTTGTTGTGGTTTAAGCCTCTAAAACTCACGAAGTTTTACTCACTCCCTCACTCCCCTCTTTTTCTTCCCCTAGTCCCAGGGGAATGGGGAGGAGAATCGAAAAAAAAAATGCAACTCGCACAGGTTGAGATAAGAACAGTTTAGTAACTAAGGTATAACACAAATCACTACTGCTACCACCAGTAATAATACAAGAGAAATACAAAGAAAGAGAATACAGCTGCTCACCAAGCCCGACACAGCCAGTGCACCCCCCAGCAGCGAACCCCCCAACATGCCACCACCACACCCTTCTGGGTCTCTGCTCTCCGTGTTCACATCCTGGGCATGACGTGCTGTGGTATGGAATAACCTCTTTGGTCAGTTTGGGTCAGGTGTCCTGCCTCTGCTTCCCCCCGGATTCCCCTTCTCCCTGGCAGAGCATGAGACTCAGAAAGTCCTTGGTCAGACCAAAACATTAGCAAGCAGTAACTGAAAACATTGGCGTTATCAGCGCTGTTCCCAGGCCCAAAATCAAAAACACAGCGCTGCACCAGCTACCAAGAAGGAGAAAAATGACTGTTACTGCTGAACCCATGACAAAACTGAAAAAAAAATCCTGCACAGGAGATTCACAGCATAAATGGCCTTTATGGGGAGTAATGTGTTGAGGAGGGCTGTTATATTTTCCCACATTCAGGCTTACAGCAGTGCAGAGGGGAACGTGTCTTTTCATTGTCAATTCATTAAGGACAATTAACAATCTCTGCTCAAAAATGAGTCCTGTGATTTCAGTTGGTGTGCTGTATTGTTCATAGCCAATACTAGAGAGATGGACAGGTGCAATTAGGCATTCTGGCATTAGAGAGGAATACTGAAACACTGGGGCTATTTATCTTTGGGAGAAGACAAATGGTAGAATTTTGCAAACTGGTTCTGTATAACAAAGCTAGATTAACTGTTTCTGTCTTTTTGGTTCTGTTCTGGAGAACATAAAGTAAATGGTACTGAATATTATGGGAGCAGTGGGGAATGGAATAAGACCCATTGCTAATTATACTAAGAAATTCTGTGCCACATGTTTCACATAAATGTGCGACTTTAGCAAGGTTTACAGGAGCATCACATATTCAATCTGGATAGCAAGAATGTCTAGAAGTAGCATGCTGGAAATCAGTATTCGGAAGAATTTAAATAGCACACTTGTGGTAAAGGGTGGTCATAAGTCCTCAAAGTTACAAAATAAATTCTCCAGAGGATAAATTATCCCACTTTTTATCTTACCTTTTTCTTTGAATTATTTGATACGGATCATCTCTAGGGATGAGCTGGCTGTCTGGTCAGTAAAAGGGTTGAGGCCCTGATCTGTGGATCTGCAGTTATTTGCTGAATTTTGCTGAGTATAGCATTTTTTTTTCATGAGAACAGGCAACATAAGAATTGCGTGTTAGCAGGAGCAGTGGCAGTGTTAGATTGGCTTGGTAAGGACAGAATCCCTAAACTGAGGTGAACTGTTGTACATGGCAATTGGAAGGTGTTGGTATAGCTTTGCTTAAGTAACTTTGCAATTAGAAACAGGCTCGATATCATTTTCTTTTCTTTAAGGAATACCGCCGATGAGTGGGACTGGCACACTTCAGATATACCTGCTGGACATCAATGATAATGCCCCCCAAGTGAATCCGAAAGAAGCCACAACTTGTGAAACTGTACAGCCTAACGCTATTAATATCACTGCTGTAGACCCTGACATAGATCCAAATGCAGGCCCATTTGCCTTTGAGCTGCCTGACACACCTGCTAACATTAAGAGGAATTGGACCATTGTTCGAATTAGTGGTAATTAACATTATTGAAGTCTTAATAATTTTAAAGAAATCACTGCCTATTGTAGAATAGTTTGAGTTGGAAGAGATACCTTCCACCAGGCCAGGTTGCTCAAAGCCCCATCCGACCTGGCCTTGAACAGGTTGGATATGCTCAAATATGTTTGTATATCCTTGAATATGCTTTTCTGTATTTTACTTTGGTATTATTTTGCAATGTACATGAATTCAGTTAATACAAATAGGAAAGCACCTAAGTGTAAGTTCCCCAAATAACAGGAAGCTTTAAGAAAGAAAAAATGTTCACAGTAATAAAGAAGTCTGTAGTGGGTTGAACAATAAGTTAATCCACAGCTCAAGATGAGCCATTTTTGCCAGTACTGTTTTAAACCTACATGAGCAGTACATTACTTTTTAACAAGGGTCTCATTTTCACACACAGGCGATCACGCCCAGCTCTCTTTAAGGATAAGGTTCTTGGAGGCTGGTATCTATGATGTGCCCATAGTAATTACAGATTCTGGAAATCCTCATGCTTCTAGCACTTCTGTGCTGAAGGTGAAAGTTTGCCAATGTGACATAAATGGAGACTGCACTGATGTTGACCGGATTGTTGGTGCAGGGCTGGGCACTGGTGCCATCATTGCAATTCTGCTTTGTATCATCATCTTGCTCAGTGAGTATATAGATTTCTTAATTCTAACTCTTTTAATCATGTTTTGCAAGGTATTATGTTATAGTCCCATGTGCCTTAAACCAGGGGAGTGATTAAAGACTCAAGTCCAGATATTGTTGCTGCTTTGTTCAGTGTCTTGGACAAGTATGAAAACCCTCCTGATGTAAAGTATGAGGAGTTTGTGAGATTGTAACTAGCACTTGCCTGGCAGTCAAGCCCCACAGTGGGTATTACGTCAGTGAGTGACCAGGTTGAAGATGTGGTTAGTCTTGAGACATCTAGTCTCTTTGTTCTGTTGGTACTGTGTGGTTTGATGTCCCCCCCCAGTAATAGGGGTAATAGTACCTTTAAGGAGTGCTCTGGTGTTACTACTGTTGTGCCTTAGATTAATGTAAGTAGGCTGTTTGATCATTTTTGGAAAGTAATAAATAAGAGCCCTTCATATAAGGCCTGACAAGCAGGCACCATACAGGAAGACAGAAGCATATGTGTAAGTACTACGTAAAGTTGTGCTAATATTTTATTTTTGTGTCAAGCCCATTCAATAAGGGAAATGACTAAACATCATGACTCAGTGTCTGTCCAGTGTAGTAAATTAGATGCTAGCCCTCCTAGACATTGTGGTTAACTGATTTCCAATTGTGGTGAAACACAAGGAAAGGATTAACCTGTTCAAAGTGTACTGTGCACGAGTCGAGAACATACAAAATGATGGAAAGGAGTAATTTGAAAACATAAAATAAAAGAAGTGTTTGAGCCTAGCTAAGCCCATGGCTGTACACAGGTGCAGTACAGTTATTTTCTTGATACAAGGTACTAAAATGTTAGGTATTGAATTAACAAAGCTTTATTGAGACTATCAAATCCTGCAAGACATTCTTCATATATTGGCATTGCAGATGCATTGCAATTTCTTTCCATGAAGATGTTTATAACTGGAAACATTCTTATTGTATTAGGAATTATTTTACATTTATTCTGTTTTGTTTTTCCTACAGTTTTCTTTAACAGCTTTAGTTTGTAAGCAAACGGTATAACTTGAAATTCTTAAGGTTAAAGATTAAAAATATATAGCTCTAAATGCCGCTGCGTTTTACTCAGCCTTAATTTCTCTTGCTTCTAAACATAAATCTAAACTTAGGCAACAGTACAGTCTGTTCTCTGCTGAGCTTTGTGCCAAAATAGCCTAACCTTGGTGATGTTCAAGCATCAGAATTACTTAAACTGTATAATTGCTATATATTCTTGGGACATAGCAGAAATAAATATTAATAATCTGTTAGCATTCTTGCCACTACTGGTGAGATTCCCTTCTTAATTCAATGTTTTATGAAGCTTGGCTTTTCTTTTCATGACAAGCTTGTACTGCAGATATGGAATGGATATGTGATTTACGACCTTGAATGTGTGTTTGATTTCCAAATCCAATTGTCTATAGTAGCCTGGATTTAAATATTTCTTGCTTAAGATGCCTTCTGTAAAACTTCTTATTAAAAAATAAAAACCCAGAAAAAACAAGCCACACAAAAAAACGAATGCCAAATTTGTACCATTTTCTGTGGCTGTACTTCAGAATGAAAATGTGGTTTTGTATCTTCCTTTTTGCAATGTAGTTTTAGTTTTAATGTTCGTGGTATGGATGAAACGCCGGGATAAAGAACGTCAGGCGAAGCAGCTCTTGATTGATCCAGAAGATGATGTGAGGGACAACATTCTGAAATATGATGAAGAAGGTGGTGGTGAAGAAGATCAGGTGAGGAATGATCAGTGGTTTTTATGCATAGATTTGCACTTCTCTCTCCAGTTTATTTTGGGATGGTTTTTTTTGGGGTGGTTTTTTTGTTTTGTTTCGTTTTGTTTTTTAATTCCAGAAATACCAATTTCTTGCCTTTTGGAATAGATGCAAAATCAGTATCTTGTCCACTTAAAGTCACAACATTCTGACTATGTTTCACTCTCATCGCAGTCTGTAAATCTTCTTCGCTCCTTGTTTGGGATTCTATTGTACAGAATCACCAGTGCAGAGTGCCTAATACAGTCTGTTCCAAATATCACCCTTTTTTGGTGAGGGGTGATCGCCTTTCTAGATATACAGTAATGTTGGCTATTGACAGATAGCCACTACTGGGACTTCAGCTTGGAAAGTATTTATGTTTCAAGTAGCTGTCAGGGCACATCTGTGTTTAGTCAAATACCTTTCCAGTCAGGTGCCATATGCATTTACTCTCATGTCACCTCTGATTGAACCACTGCTGATATGTCAGAGGACTCAGAGTGATGTGTATATGCTAAGAATAGCTTCTTTTTCCATATATTTCTCCAAGTTAGTGAATTTCCAAGCAGTGCAATTTCCTTGCTTCAGAGGAGGTTTTTTAAAGTGCTTTATGAACATGACAAACAGTAGATTTATGCACATTATTAGTGGTAGAAGTACGTATAATAATTACGAAGGGGACAATGCATATAATATAGTCTAAGAAATGTTCCAATAAAAAGCCTTGAGAAACTAAGTGTAATTCTTTCATACATTCCCAGTCACAGTCATCTGGCACTTGAGTTATCTAAAAAGTGTCTCCCTTCACTGGTACAGGCATTTATAGCTTCCTTCTGCTCGTTTGTTTGTTTGTCTGAAATTTGTGTTCCCCTTAGTAATTTCCATGCTTCCTGCATTTCCCCAAGTACTGTTCCTACTTCCTGGCTTTTCTTTTTAAGCAATTTGCAAAGGAAACTTCAGTTTATGCAGTTTTGGAAAATTGCTTATGTTATTAAATAAATTGAAGACAACCCTTTGAGTCTCTCTGTATATTCCAGTTGTTTATACACAGTTTAAGAATTACATCCTGACTGTGCATCTGTTACTGCACAGAAGAGTTACAGGCTTTAAGAACATGAAAAAAATTCAGTCTTGTGAAACCAAATTTTCCAGTTCATATATCATAGACTGGTTTGGCTTGGAAGGAATCTTAAAGCTCATCCAGTTCCAGCCCCCCTGCCACGTGCAGGAACACCTTCCACTAAACCAAGTTGCTCAAAGCCCTGTCCATCCTGGCCTTGAACCCTGCCAGGGATGTGGCATCCACAATTCCCCTTGTCCTATCACTACCTCTACCTGCCATTGTAAATAGTCCCTCTCCAGATGTCTTATAGGCCCCCTTTAGGTATTGAAAGACTGTCCCCAGCTTTTGTTCATACACAGTTATCTGGGGAATCTGTTTAGCAATTTTCATGTGTCTTTGATTTTTAGTTGCTGTCCATGCAACCCTCAGAACAGTCAGTAAGGTTCTCAGAATATATACTGTTCATTGGGAAGTCACAGGGGATGCCAGAGTAGTTTTGGGGCAGGTTGTGCTGCAGGCTGAAAACTTTATGCATGATTGTAACAGTGTACAGGGAGAGTAAAATACTGAATAGTTTAGAAACGGTACTGAAGTCTCTCTTGACCATCTCGTACTGTACTCCTCTTACACTGAGGTATAGGCAGAGGCTGTCTTTGTAAGAGGTATAGTCAGGGTAGTGTGGTAGGAGGCAACAATGTGTGAATGCTGTAGAGATTAGCAGGATGTAAACCATCTGCAAGTGCAGCCTTTCACTGCAGTGAATGAGCATAGTACACTCAATGAAAAAAAACTGACAGTGGGTGGAGTAGCAGTAAAGTGGTAAGAAATGTGAAATTAGGATCATTTCCTCTCACTGTGAGTAGAGGAAGCACCTAGACACAGGGAGGTGTCTAGGTGAATGAAAACTGAATGATTTTTAACCACAAAGCCCCTGCTTGCTTGCTTAAGACAAATTTTAAAGCCACTGTTAAAAGTTAACTTACATGGCTGACAGCTAAGAAGTTTGGGTACACTGGTCCCTTTCCTGATCTAGCAGTAGACCATTGTGTTTGAGAGTCTAAAAGGGCTTTATGTACTCCAAACATAATGAGCAATACAGGAAAAGAAAGTAAAAGCTCATATGAGGCATATAGCAAGCTTTTATAAGTATAGTTTTATTGCAAGACTTTTAGACCACTATGTAGACAAAAAGGGAAGAGGCTCTCCCACAGCTCTGAAGTTACAAATTTATTCCTGTACAGAATGGCCGAATAGAGAACATAAACTTGTCATGTAGGCACTTAATTTTCTATTTACAATGGATGATGCAAATAAGTTCTGTCTCGCTTTTCAGGTGGATTATTATATTTAGTTTGATGCTTTGTAAAATCTACTTTCTGTTTATGCTTGACTAGATGGTAATAGTTCCAGGTTCATTTGTTCTCAATTTCCTCCTTGCCCCCTTCGCCTCATGTGCCCAAGGAAAGAGGGAGGGTTCTATTTGCTTGATTTTTATTCAGTTTTGCACACATTTTATGTGAGATTTAAGAACTTGGAATGCTAAGCTTCTGAAATGTCCCAACAAGTTCCCTACCGAGTAGTAATCTCATTTTTGCAAACCGTGGCTTAGCAAAATACTATACAAGCAAAGCTTTGTGCAAAACATTGTGGGCAAAAGGCACTGTCCATAAAGATCTTTGCATTTTTGTCAAAGTAAGCATTAAAGTGTCAGACTTATTGTCCTAAAAATGCATGAGACTGCCGTCAAAAATCTATTTTCAGAATGAGGCCTCATACAATAAAACTGCCACTGTTCTATTAAAATAAAGAAAAAATATTTCATGTCAACCTTGCATCCACAAGTCATCAGCAGATGACAGAGGAAAATGTACTACATCAGTATTAACTTTTTATGGTGCATTCTTCCCAAAAGCATCAGGATTGATTGAACAAGCAGCTTCAATAGAAGGCAGGGCACAAGGTGACTCAGAAACATAGGACCATGCAACCCAAGGTACATCTCGTGCAGCAAAATAGAAGGGAATGCTCAAAGCTTCATGTAAATCTCAGTGAAAACAGTATTTCAAAATCAGCAGATATTTTTATCATCTGTACCTTTTTAGAATGCTTCTATTTATAGCAAGCAAATTACTTAGGCCTTTTTTGAAATCACTTGCTTTTCTGGATGAGTGCTTGAAGATTTGTCCTCTGTTGCCTCATTTTTCTTGTTTATCCGAGATGTTTAGGTGACTTGAAGATACGGCTGGTAAGGCTTGAAGATAAGTGAACTTGGGACTCTACATCCTGAACCAAGCTACTTTTAGACATGTGGGTTTGCTCTTGGGGTATTTTATTTAAGAGGGTTCATTTGTTCATTTGTTCATTTGAAAGTGATGGAGTTTGGTTTCTTAGCTGTCATTGCAGACCCAGAAACTCCTAAAGTACCCTGGGCACATTCCTTTCAAACTCTTTTTATGTGCTATCAGGGTAATGTCTCCCGCAGCACATTATATGAGTTCCAAATTCCAGCTAGTTCCTCCAAGTCATAGCAACTGTCAACAAAAAGGTGGAATTCCTGCTTGATTTTGTTTGTTGGTTTGTTGTTTGGTTTGGGTTTTTTTCTCTCCTGTGCTAACATTTTGAAGGAATTATGCTATAAAGTCTGTTATAAAAGAGCAATTTTTTCCATCCTGAAGGTCTTCTATTAATCCCAGTTGAGGCCGTCTTGGCCTGCTTTGTTCACTGTGACAGACTGAATGCTTGTAAAGAAAATTGAAGTTCTTGAATGATTCATAGTCTTCCTCTAGCCTGGCATGATGTACATGGGGTCGTGTGATCTCCACAGCAGTTGAGAAAAATGCTTTTAATTCCCTAAACCAAAAAAGCTCTTGAGCCATAGGTCATAACTGAAGTCAGCCAGCTCCCCACTGAACAGCGTTGTCAGTACTGAAAATGTTCTAGTCTTTTATCACCTAGTTTCTTGGAAATGCGGGCTGAAAAACTGTACAATATTCCTGTTGTTCCAGCCAGAAACATTTTTTCCTGATTTTGGGAAAGATCAATGTAGTACCAGAAGCTGGGAACAAGCAGGGTAAGGAGAGGAGAAGCAAAGGTATTCCAGACACTGTTGGGACATGAGAGGCTTTGAGTAAGCATTTTTCCACTGAAGTCAGTGGTGGACCAGTTTGGTTGCTGGTTTGAGGAGAGAGGGGAAGTGGTGTGAGGTTTTTTAGTTTACTTTGGAGGTTGTTTGTTCAGTTTGTTGGTTGGGTTTTCTGTTTGTTTCAGTTTTCTGTTTGTTTTTCAATTTGGCATCTGAATCTTTAGCCCAGCAATTCGGGTGGGGGACACTACAGTTTGCTATATTCTGAAATAGAAGTGCCTAGTTTAGGTTCAAATTATGAAGCTGGTAGTGACACCCTTGATCACTACTTGACCATGATCCAGAGCTTGTAGTTTTTTCACAAATGTGAGGTGTGAGGTGCAAATGACAAATATTCTCTCCCAGCACGATGTGCTCTCAGCTTGTAATACTGTTGTCAGTTCTAAATTCCAAAACTTCATGTCATCTGAGTGTTAAAGCACTTAGCACGTCTGCAGCGTAGTTCACGCACATAGCAGATCACAACCCGTAAGCATCAGTAATTCGTTTTCATTGCATGTCTCAGGCCTTTCTTGTGATTTACATCGAGGCAGTGGGTGCTTGACTGGGATACGTGCAGCATATGTCAGCCTGGTAACTGTGATATATCTTTTTCTATGTTAGTGCCTCTGTATACATCTCATTGCACAAGATGATCCTCTCATCTCCTTTGAGCCTGTTTCTATAGTGTTTTCTGAATTCTAGTAGTACTTGTTCACTCAGGTGATCCTGTTGAAGCAAGTTCTCTGAGCAAGTGGGTGGTATGCTTTGAAAGTATTGCAGATTAGCTGTTTTGAACCTGCATTTTAATCTAGCCCTCAGATCTCTTCAGTACAAGAGTTTCCAACACAATGATTTTGCTGTCGTTCGCAGTAATTTTCATCCATAAGGATTCTGCGTGTTCCTTTCTACAGCACCTTTTCTTACGAGTCTGTTCAGACATTAGTCAATAGCTTTTTTGTCATGTTTTATTATATGTTTATGTAGAAAAATAGTAGCGTTTATTTAAAAGGTGATAATGGCATTAAAAACATGTTGGTTTTATGTGTGCAGGATCTAAACTCCTCCTTTACAGAAAGTGTAGCATTTGTGTATCATTGACAAAAATGAACTCAGTAATCCTTTGGCATTTTTGGGTTTTGTTCTGGGGTTTTCGTGTGCGTGTTTTGGTTTGGTTTTGTGTTTGGTTTTTTTTTTGGGGGGGAAGGCAAGGCAGGTTCTTTATAGTCATAACTTCCTGTATGCCTGCATCTTAAGATAACAGTGGTCATCTGTGTTGGATCTTATTGTAACCTCTGTTGTAAATATGACAATGGTTGTAATCAACTTCATTTGATTATATTTTATTTTCACCACCTTATCTAAGTGTTATTCAGATCACATTGTAACTTCTATTTTGCATTGTATTAAGGTTGCAATATGGTTTATGTTTAGAAATTTTAATGATAATGAATGAAATAACTGTTGCTAAGATATCCCTAGGAATAGGAATATACAATATTATAATTATAATGTAGTTATTTTGGGGGTTGTGTTTGCTTGCTAAGACATTAACTTCATTTTTTGAATGAGCGACTCATGCAGTACTCCCATGGAGGGATTACTGTCATTCCTTAGTGAATCTTTATCTCATCATACGAAAAGTAATGTTTCTGTAATTCCATTAAAAAATTGCTTTGTCTTTTATCCTGTCTAGAATCTATGCCTATTATGGTGTTTTATCTGCAGCTAGACTTTAACTTTCACCTTTTTTATTACTAGAAAAAGCTAAGTTAGCTTCTTGGTTACCTTAAAAATTAATACCCCAGATGGATCTATTATGAAAACAAATGGGAAAAGCAATATGGCAGAAAGCAATCAGAATGTGAGTGGCAAATAAAGAATAACTGTTGGCACAGTCATTCTATCTATCTTCCCACTTGTAGCCTATGTCTAGTCAGTCCTCTCTGCTTTGTTTCTGGTTTTTGGGTGTTTTTTTTGGGTGGTTTGTTTTTTTTTGGGGGGGTGGGGGTGGTGGGTGGAGGGGGAGTTCCATTATTTCAGCAGATGTAAGATTTTGGGCAAATAGTAGTGTTTTGCAGAACTCAGACAATGTGTGTGCAAATTTCTCATAGTTTTTCAGGGTGATGTTTGGGGGTAGAATGGTAAGATATAGTAGGATTGGGTTTTGTTTCCTTTTTCTTGGTTTTTAAAAGGTCTTGGCAGGTGGGAACATTCAGCTGTGTAAAAATATTTCTTCACTTGCTTCCCCATCCTATTTCTCTATCAGAATAGACAGTGATTGTCTTTGGAACACAAAGGCAAAGCAGAATATGTGTTTTATCCATAGCTACTTCAAGTCATAGTTTGCTTTATTCTCTTAAGCCAAATACAAAATAGGGTTTACACTAAGGCACCACACTGTAAAAAGGGTGACTGAAATGCACACTTCTGCCAGTGTTGCTTTCCATGCGCTTACACCACTGCAGCTGATTTTGTTCAGTGCATTATGCATACAGCTCTTGCCATCAACTTAAGTGATCTGGTGACAATTGAATTGATTATTTCTTGCATGGAACAGATCTGAGCTTTCATACTTCTTTGCAAAGGCTGCATCCTTTGAAAATGAGAAACAGGTGTAGCGTTTTTGTTATATTAGTCATATCTTCTGGCCTGTATTCATGCATAGCTGAAGATCTAGTTCAGTACAAGGTAAATAAACAACTCATCCCTGAAAGTGTGTAACAGTCTTGTGAATGGCCAGGAAATAAGCTGAGAGCTCTGAGATAACTGAGAATCCAGATACATAAATTGTTAATAAGTGTGTCTGGCTACACAGGCTTGGATGTATCGCTGTTAGATACAAGCTGTTAGAGAAAACTTCTTAGTACTGAGTGGAAAGCTCAATTTAGATATAATATATTCCAATATTTTCAGAGATAACCACTCTGGAAAACAATCCTGTCTATGCACAGCAGTTCATAGTTTTAGTAAGTTGTGGTTTCATTCTGTTGTTTGCAGTTCTGCTTTATAATGCTCCAGTGTGCATTCATATAAAGCTGATCCAGTTACTTTAAAAATTTTTACTTCAGGTTTTAGCAAAGTACTTGAGTAGATCTTCTAAAATACAAACACAAACAGAACAGCTGATCCAGGAGAAAAAAAAACCCAGTTGACATTATAAAACTAGAAGCTTTGGAGAAACTATGTTTTCTTTCCTATTCCCTCATTTTGTTATTTTGTTGGGTTTTTTTTTTTTCCCCATAAATTATAGAATTTGATAACTGTCTATCAGAAAGCAGCATACTTTCTAAGAAAGTGTTGTCACCTGCTGTACCTGATGACTGCCTTATGAGGGATTATTACTCAGATACTGTTAAATTAATAGCTTCATTGCACAAGAGGAAGCTGTTTAAAGGAAGAGATTTTGAAGGCTGCATTCTCTTGTTTCTCTTTAAATCAGTGATTACTTAGGAATATGAAATGGCCTTTCCTTTTATTTGGACATTTCTTCTATTCAAGTTGAGATATTTAGACTGTGCTTTGAACTGCTTTGTAGATGCTCTTAAGGAATTACTTTTTGGGATTTTGGACTCTTCTGCCTACACATCTGATAAGGTGGTTAATTTGTTATGGCTTGGATAGCTGGTTTTGACATTTAACACTTTCTCCCTGGGATCTTGCATTTCAGGAATCTGAGATGGGAGCTAGTAATTGTGTAAGTCTGTTTAAAGTTGTCAAGAACTAGGTGAATAGCTAATAAGATCAGTATTTGTAATCAGCTTGGTGGGGAGGCGGGTTGGTGGGGTTTTGTGGGTTTTTTTGAGATTGTTGAATTTCGTAAGATGCAACTTATGATAAAATGTCCTTTTAGTACATCATGATTTTATTTTCTTTCTTAAAACAAAAGTAGATCAAACCCAGAGTTTTTTCTGCTCCAGTACACAGCAGAATTTTTTTCAGCAAGAGCCAATAGTGATGCCAGAGGTGCTAACTAAGGAGACAAAGTTCTGGTGGTTAGATTGAGAGTAATATTGATAAAGCTTTAAGATTGCCGTGTGTGGAGCCACCAGTTATCTAAAAGGTAGCTTTATTTGTCTCATTGTGACATCACATCACTTTATAGACAAGGAGAAGGACCAAGGGATTGTTCAGTTTGCATTGCTTAGATCCCTGTTATAGAATGGCGGGTGTTTACTTCCCTGTTGACTGTAGATTTGGACAATCAGACTAGTGAAAATTTCTGGTTTTTAAAGGCCTGAGGTTTGCTAGATGCAAAATGGGAAAAAAAGCAGTATGTTTTAGTGAGGTTCCAATAGAGAAAAACTGGTAATAGGGTCTCCCTTCCATCAACAATCTATGCTCTATTTGAATTTGCTTAAATCCAGACTGAACGAAGGGAAAGAGGTATTTGTTCTAAAATTGCTGAGGTTAGGGCTTAAACAGCATAAATAAGTAATTAAATACCTCCAACAAAATTGGCAGCCACATGAACTAGACGCTCAGAACCTAGTTTACAACCTAGCACGTTTCCAATGGAGGGCCTAGTCTTGCTCCTCATTAGTCCTTCAGCAGATTGTAATTATAAACAGGTTATCTGGAAGAAGACTGGAGCAAAGACAAATGTTGTTGACTTGTCCTGAAATTAAGAGTAAAAATAATGACCCAGAATATTGCTCAAAGCTGGTTCTTCCAACTTATCCAGCATGTTTTGTTCCCTCTCTGATGTGCCACAGTTTTCCATTTAGCTGTCACTTCTGCCGTTAACTATCTTAAACCCTGCTTGAGACTAACTTTGAAGTCTGTTCAGGAGCTACATGAAAAGTTTTCCTGTTTTTCTAGCTGTGAATGCAGCATTGAGTGAAGAGATGAAATTTTAGCAGCCCTAAACAGCTTGTTCCCTGGCTCTTTAAAACATTTTTCCTTCTTTTACTTCGCAATAATTGAGTAGAGTTGACTTTAGACAGAATGTTGAAACAGCTGGAGTCATTGCATGGTGCTGTGTTTGTGTGGCACTAAGCCAGTTTGGGGAGATGGTGGATGACTTGCCATACCTGACTGATGTACAGTTAGTATTGATTTTAATGATATGAGAGATTTGAGAGTCTGTGGTAATAAACACAATGGATCTCCTCTTCCTGCCCAGACACTAATAGACCTGCAGAATGAATTTCCTCCGATTGAAGGGTAGTGTCATAAATTACCCTAGAAAAGAAAACCAAAGTGGGATTCCATATAAAAACACATTCTGCGCTGCTGGTGCTTGCAGATGGCAATCTTTGCTTTCTTTTTAGCTATAGAGCCTGCAAATGTATCTAACTGTAGATACACTTGAGAGAATGGCCGTAGATGTGAATTTAATAGCCTGACTGACTTGTCATATAGAAATGCAGTATGAATCCACTAATCAGAAAAAGAATTGAATGCGTGAGTGGATAGAAAAAATATTTTATCTTTATAAAACTGAAATGACCAGAGACACACTCCAGATCTTCATATACTGTTATTTAACCATACCCATTTGAACTGCTCCATAAGGAAAAGTTAAGTATTAAAAAAATAGTATTCTTCATTTCTCCCTCTTGGCGTTTTCCATGTTTCATCTTTTGTGTGGGTATGAAAAGCACTTTTGGGTTACATGTTTATAAATTCTAGAAAGTACACTCTTCTCTGATAGGATTTTCTGATAGCATGTCTCTAAACTACTTTGATTTATTTTACGTAATAAAAAGGGAAAGGGTAAAAAGTTCTCTTCTGTTTATTTTTCTCCAATTCATACAGCTTCATAGAGATCCCTTACTCTGTTTGGAACAGGAAGAACTGAAGGGTAGGAGTTACAGCTATGCCACAAAAAACTTGTAATCTAATTAAAGCATATGAAGCTGCATTCTCAGATCTCAGTGGAGCTGTTCTACCCTTTTTGATTATATATTTGTGTGCAGTCAGCTGAGAACCTAAGTAACAAATTAGGAGGTGTATTGGATTTGATAGTCAGTTACAGTTCTCCCAACAAACTACCTTCACGGCTGTCAACAAGCCTTTCCTCCTGTTGAAAAGTCTGGGTTTGAGAGTATGACCCCAAAAAGGACCTACATCCCATGAGGAGACAGCAGAAGTAAATGCTTTCATTCCTTCTTTTAGGAGCCAGTAAAAAAACAAAACATAATTGTCCAGACAACTTCCAGCAAGTTGTGATTATAAATAAGATTTTTACCAGAACAGTACTGTTGTAGAATAGAGGCTGTTGATAAAGGAGCTTATTTAAGATGCTGCTCAACTGCTTGGTTTATTTGTGGGGCAGCCTATTTGGCATATAGTAGAGTTGGCATGAACTCCAGTCTACGGGTAGTCTGTGAATGGATTTTATTTTAAGCCTTTAAGCCCAGTTCTTTGTTCTGCATTTTCACCAGTGCCTTGTGCAAAGGCATCCTAGAGTATGACTACCTTCTAGGCATGACACCAGTGAGGTGAATGACAATGACTGTGCAAATAGTATGCAGGCATATCTGTCTCAAATGCATAAACATCCATCTAATCAAAATTTTTATATACATACATTCTGCTTATTGGAATTCATAGTGCTATGCTAGCTTCATCAGTCTGCCAGAGTTTGAAACTGTGGCATCAAGTACTTAATGCACAGATCCACAAGTAATCTCTAGAAAAGTACTTAGAAATTAAGGCCAAATCTGAGGAGCTTTGTACTTCTTACAACATTTTCCCACTTTGGCTTTCATATTATGGAAGCCACATGAAATCAGTAAGGAGTCTTAAATTCATTCTTTGAAGGTATTATAGAAAGCTGGAGAACGGTGCACTTGCCTCTTTCTTGGGATGTGAGAATGTCTGGCATTTACTTGCTTATAAAAATAAGAGTTGGATTTGGCGTCTTTGCTCTATGCAGTAAATCATCATTACTGAGTAAAGTGCTTAGTCTCTTAATAGTACTACTCAAATCCTTGCTGCTCAATGAAAACTTACGAGTTTCCATCTACAAATCTGATGGAATAGAATAAAAATGGTAGATTCCAGGAGTATAAATCAAATTACATTCTGTTGGTATGCAAATAGTGTTACTGACTTAGTAAGAATTACAATCCTGAAAATAGGACTTCTGGTGAAATGATACTTTGCATTTTTCCTCTTTTCCACCTCATGTTTCACCCTGACAGATTTTGTTTGAAATTCTCCTAACATGCTGTCTTTGTTTCATATTTTGCAGGATTATGACTTGAGCCAGCTCCAGCAGCCTGACACTGTGGAACCAGATGCCATCAAACCTGTTGGAATCAGACGTCTTGATGAAAGGCCAATCCATGCAGAACCTCAGTATCCAGTCAGATCAGCTGCTCCGCATCCTGGGGACATTGGGGACTTCATTAATGAGGTAAAGGAGAGGAAGAGAGTTTCCTCCTAAGATCTGATAACCTTTTATATTTTTTGCATTGTACTCTGCAAGAACAGCAATTTATGTTTGAACATAGTAAGTTTTTAAAACTTACTTATACAATTAAAGTTGTCTTGCTAGATAGAAGTAAATTTGTTCTTGTGGAGACAAGTTTAATTAGCTCATTCAAACAAAAAGGGAAGATATATCAATTAACTTATATACATGTGTATTAATTACGTTCGTAATATGTTATCAGCTGCAATCACAGCATCTCCAAGCAGAATTATTCTATGGGTTCCAAGTAATAAATAGACTAACAAATTTATAGTTCAGCCTAAATTCATTTATTATAGTGAAAAAAGCTAATTTTCATTTTCCTCATACATTACCCTTAGAATCTAGATAATAGTGGAGTAAGAAAGACCAAAAGAATTCCATCAAATACGATTAGTGAGCAAGGCAGCTAAATTAAATGTTATGTAAGTGCTTTTGAAACTTGTGTTGTCACAGAGCTTTTAAAGTCTGCATTATCTTCAGTTCTTCAATCTAATAAAGGTAAATGTAAGTAAGAGACTATACCAGATTACAGTTTTGGAAGAAATGTTCCTACAAATCCTGGCTTCGTTATTTATATCGCTGGTCAATTATAACTCAGTGGTTTTGTGGTACTTAAGATGGAATGTGTTTCTTGTACTTGCTGATTATAGGAAAACAAATACTAACCCAAAATTTATCACTTAAAATAAGCTATATTCTGTAGGTGAATTCTCTTAATTTCTCGTATCTTCCTTGGCAACTAGAACTGGATAGGTATTGCAGAGCTGGTTTTGCAAATGTGTTTATATTTGTTTGCTTTAAAGAAAGGTCAGGCTAATACACCAAAGTCTTTTGTATTAGCCAGCTGCAGAAAAATGAATTTGTTCTTCTTAAGGTCTGTGCTGATACAGTTCTAAAAACCACCAAGACTACAGGTTGATGACTAGCAAGAAACATACAAACATTCTCATAGGACACTGTATTTAAGAGACTCCAATTTTGGGGAAGAGCTGTTTTAGAAGGAGATGTTTCAGTAAGGAGGATTTTTGCATGCCATGCACTTCTAAATATTACAGTTGTAATTGACTTCTGGAAAATGGTGGAGACATGGGACAGTAAAAGGCCCATATTATTGGTCAAGGCAGTATGCGCACAAAAACTTCCTTGTACTTCCTCATCTTTCTCCGAACAATCAGTTTCCCATCCTGTTTTCACACAGTTGTGACCAGACACCACCCACCTGTCAGGTGGTCAGAAAGAATCCATAATCCTTGGTACCCTGTTTTTTCTTGTCCTCAAAGCAGCTATCAAGCTCTCTTACAGAGCCAAGACAAGGAATGAGTGTGATTTCGCTGGAAAGCCACAAAGGGGCCAGAGTTTGTCTAGCTTCCTGCAGTTTTTAAGTTACTTAGAGCTGTTCTTGCAGTGTTTTTCAGTACTTTATCACTCTTGAAGATTATAGCATCAATGTGTACGCATGGACCTGTAGAAACAATACATGCTGTCTTGATTGAGCCCAATATGGTTATATTGCAGTACAGACAAGAATGGAGTTGTTATCTCGCTTTTGCCTATTTTATTAGATCAGTATCTCCCTTTATCCTTCCCCTTGCCAAGAAAAGAGAAAGCTTCTACCACCTATTTTTAGACAGCAAAATAATGTCAATAATGTCACTGCCTCTAAAATAAATCTTGGAAGTATATATGACATTAAAGAAAACATGGCAATTTTCTTGTCTGCAACTTAGCTCAGGATTAATTATACCCTTCGATGGAAGAGAACTGTATGAGCTAGTTTCTGTGTTTCAAGCATTATATATTTAGCTTCTTTTTCATAAGGTATATCTTTCTTAGGATTTCATAGCAATGTGTCATTTTACTATGGGGCATTCAACCTAACCCTCTCTCTAGCAGACAGTAGCTGCCCAAAAGTTATCCATACTGTGTTTTGGCAGAAGTCTGAGCAAAATGGAGATTTTATTTCTCCAGAACGGTATCATCTTAATTTGGGTTTTACTTTAAAAGTTCCTGTGGCAAGTGTGATTCTAAAAAGTCTATTGGGGGGAGTAAGGTAAAAAAAAAAAAAATCACTCTTTCACAGTAGTACTCATTTACAGTTAAACTTTCAAATTATCAGCATCTCGCTCCTAAACATTCAGGCTGCACAGGTTTTCAGACTTCCTGAAGAGAATTCTGCTTGCAGTCCTGGCAAGATCATACCCAAACAAATTGGTAAGTTCCTCTCAGTTTTACTTGGAGCAAATGGAAGAAATATCTTTGGTAAAACCCATGCCAGACATTTCTTAGGGCAGTTCGTAGAAAAGATACACTGAGCTGTGAAAGCAACGTAGCAAAATAAGAAAGGTCAAAGTTCTTTTCTCTCTGCATCCAGCTTCAACATTATTAGGCATAACTTTTCCCTTGGGCAGCCCTAACACAAATCACCTGCAAAACTAGCCCGGTTGCTAGTTGAACATGGAGAGGTTGCCTTTGAGTTGTCAGTACATTGGTAGCAAATTCTGCATTACCTCATTCATCTGAAAATATGTACAAAATAGGTCTGGTCTTTCGGAGGACTTGTGAGTATTCCCAGAGATGCTGATCAGCATGATCCTTTCAGATGCTGGCCCATTTGCAGGAATTCATATAGTCTGTTGACTACTCACCAGCATCTCAGACACACGGCCAGCATTGTTCAGATTAGCCTCTGAAATGCTCAAAACTTTGGCAAAAAAGAGCTACAGGTCATTGATTTCAGATATTGGAGGCATTAGCTACCATTGCCGAACAAGCATGGGGTGTTTTTTAATTCTTTTATTGCAGAGCTTTAGAAACAAAAAGCGAAGAAAACCTAGTGGTTCCTTTTGTTTCTTTTCTTTTGGCGGTACTCTGTTTCTTCTGGTATATTATTTTCTAGTCTGTCATCCAGTTGTATTAAATCTGCTTAATGAGACTTACATGAGTATGAGTATTTTGTAGTAGTGTTCTAATGACTTCTCAGTTGAAAAACAAGTTACGAGTAGGATAAAAACTTGAAGTATTTTTATAACACTTGTACAGTTAAGGTAACATATACAGAGCTATGAACTTCCTGATACAAGAAAGTTCCAGAAGTGCCTTATAATCAAAATATGTTTTGGAGGCATAAGCTAAATGACCTCTGGGACTTTTCTTGTTTTGTCTGTTTTAATGAGTAGATGAATCTCTAATTTAAGAAGGGAAGAGAAAAACCTCCTTTTCTTCCATCCAAGTATACGAACGAGGCAGTGAAGTAAGTCATGTGTTATTAAGAATCCTCCGTAGACCTTGTTTTCCATTTTGAGCCTTTTAAAACATAACCGGCAGAGTGTGGGGCATAATTAACACTTAGAATAGTCAGAATTTGTAGGCAATTTAAATTAGGCTTGTTTGAAGTAGCTTTGTTAATCCTGTTTCTAAGAACCACCTATGCTGTCCCTAGAAATATTAAATCAATTATGTCGTGGTGGAGAGTGTGTGGCTAAGAATATATTTCTAATCAATAGAGCACATAGCCTGAGGTAAAGTGAATTTGAATTGCAAACTAAAGATCTCATCCCATGAGGACATGGAGGACCCTCAGTTTATTCTTAGTAAATGGCTATTGATACAGTCCACCTTCAAGCAGGATAGACTCCCTTGATGTTTTCTGGTTTTGCCTGTCAAGTAAAAAAATAGTTCTAGATGTAAACAATTTTTGGTTTGTATTTCCCTGTAGGGCTCTGTTCTTCCTTTCCTTCTCATCAAAAGTCTGCTGAATCTGATCGAGTACAAGGATTAATGAAAATAAAAGCATTAGATTTTGTACTGTTTTATGTTTAAAAGATGTTGAGGGCTTTGCTTTTCCTTGATTTGAGGTAAATTGACGATGGCACACATGCTAAGGAAAGTATTCAGGTTACCATTGTTCCTCAGACAAGGCACTTTAGTTTCTCCCTTTGTACCACTATCTCAAGGCCAGGTTGGACAGAGCCTTGGATGACATGGTTTAGTGGGAGGTGTCCTTGCCCATGGCAGGGGGTTGGAACTAGATGATCTTAAGGTCCTTTCCAACCCTAACTATTCTATGATTCTATGATCTCCTTGTTAGTGAAAGTACCATGACATATATAAAAAAGGAAAAAGGTGAGATTGCTACTCAGTCTGTCCTAGGTCTCAGTCAGACCTTTGTATTGCCACGGCTCTTCTGTGACTGGTTATTGTGCATTATAGGGGTATAGCAGATGCAAAGAAATGTGACTTGGTTCGCCCTCTCCCAGAAGGACCACAAACTGGTCCGCAGTATGTGCCCTAGCAATTCTGTTGTTGAATAAGCTTTGGTATCTAGTGAAAATGTTGGGTTTTCAGATCAGGAAACTGTAGCCAAATAACTTTTAACAGCTGTGCTGCCCTGCAGTTCTTGAACACATAGAATCATAAAATAGGGTTGGAAAGGACCTTAAGATCATCTAGTTCCAACCCCCCTGCCATGGGCAGGGACGCCTCCCACTAAACCATGTCACCCAAGGCTCTGTCCAGGCTGGCCTTGAACACTGCCACAGATGGAGCATTCACAACTTCCCTGGGCAACCCGCTCCAGTGCCTCACCACCCTTACAGTAAAGAATTTCTTCCTCATATCCAATCTAAACTTCCCCTGTTTAAGTGTGAACCCGTTACCCTTGTCGTCTCACTACAGTCCCTAATGAAGAGTCCCTCCAAAGCATCCCTATAGGCCCCCTTTAGACGTCTGGGAAAGACTTCTCTTCAGAAGCAGTTGACAACACCATGGAAGCAAAATCAGTAGAAACAGTTCTTGGCAGCCATTTGTTGCCTTTTCAGTCATGCCAGTAAGGCAGGCTGTGATACCACCTACTGAAAGGGACAGCATAATAAGCAAAAAGGTGGTGATACTGAAACCAGGGGGAGCTTCAAAAGTTAATTTCTCTGCCATAGCTGACATCCAGTAACTCCAGGTTCAGACTTGCTATAGAATACAACAGTAAAGCGCAGCAGTGCAATGGGTATGGTATGTTCACAGAATATGCTTAGCAGAGGGAAAGTAAAAAAATTGTAGTATTTCTTTGTCATTTTAGTATGTAGCGTGCCACACAAATATAAGAGAAAGCTTGGTTGTCATTTGGAAAGTTAGATACGG
The DNA here is from genome assembly GCA_017639245.1 of Myiopsitta monachus. Lineage (NCBI taxonomy): Eukaryota > Metazoa > Chordata > Aves > Psittaciformes > Psittacidae > Myiopsitta > Myiopsitta monachus. Next base: position 58,554,499 of record CM029918.1, on the reverse strand, counting down.
AGTTCAATCATTGTACTATGAATCTAAGGAACTCTTAACCGGAAGGCAGGTGAAAATGTCAATGTAACTTGGGCCATGCAGTTGAATCAGTACCACCATAACATGGCCTGTAGTTATGTTCTCTGAACGAAACGGATTACATAGTAAGTACAACCTTTGAAACAGTGAATTTGTTAGGGAGATGTTATCTTGTAAGTCAGTAGCACAAAATCAGTTTGTTTTTTAAATGCTATCATGATACCAGCAGCAGAGTGAAAAAGAAAATAAAAGTACATCTTCCCCTTTGGAAAAAAAGATGGAGAGTCTGCCGTGTCACCTTGCTATAAATGGCTGACAGGTATTAGAATTTTTTGCAGTGATGTAGGAAAATGTTTTGTTCACTGATTTTTAATAAATTAGTATCCCATGGTTGGCTGGCTGTTAATAGGCAGAACTGGGAAATAGCATTTTGCCTCCAAGCTGCCTTTCTGAATGACTTTTACACATTGATACCTGGATTCATACCTCAGCACTCCTTAAGCTCAAGTGGTATTTATTCTCCTTCCCTGTCACCTGTGTTTGAAAAGCATGGGTGTCTGTCACCCCAAGCAGGCTTAAGGGAAGATGTGAATACCATAAGGATGGTTACTGTCTAAGAAGTAAAGTTGCATTTCTGCTTCAGCAGCAGAAGTTGAGAAAGCTTTAGAACTGTTTCCAGCTTTGAAGCTGGATAAGGGAAGTCTTCCAATCTTGCTATTGCTGTTTCAGAATTTTAAATATTTTGTGCTTATTATGGCCATCGGGATGGAAAATGCCAAAGATAACAAGCATCCCCAATTATTCTTATCAGACAATTCAAAACTGTGCTCCTAATGCAGGCTATTAATAACCTGCTTGATGTTGTTGTACTACATGAAATGATCATTTTAAGTCCAAAATGTGTTCTTGATTAGGGGTCATTAGTTTGATAAATATGCTGGGCCTTTCCACCACTGATTTGCAAAATTACTTTTGGTACATTTTGCACACTTTTAAATGACTTTAGATAGGCAATAAAGAAATAGAATTCTCTTCTACCTTATTGATGCCATATGCTTTAATTAATGGGTTTAGCTCTGTATGTATTTCTAGAAGAAAAATCAACATCCATTTCCATTATGCCACATTCAGACTAAATACAAAAAGCCCCGTACTTTTCTAAAACCAGAATATATTAAATAATTTGAAGGAGGCACACTCAGTCCTTCAAATAATGAGTATAATAAAGCCATTCTTTAAATAAATAAACATTTAAAATTTAAAATAAAATCAGCACAAATAGGTTTGGTTCAAATTAGCAGTGAGCAATTTAAGGTCTTAGCTCAACCTTACAGAATTGTGGAAGACAACATTATCCCTTGTCAGTGGCTGTGAAAGTAGATCCTATTTGAAGTGGAAGATCTTGAAAATGCATTGCTAATCCTGTGGAAACAGCAAGGTTGAAAAAACCAAAACACAAGAGGGCTTTTTAACTTCAGGCTTCAACCTTTTATATTTAGCTTGTAAATCTTCCTGGGACAAGCACAGCATAATAGTCTCATATTCCAAAATTACTTAGATTACTGTTTAGGTTTGGACATGTGTAAGAAAACAGGGAGAGAAGAGACTTTCCTCTGGAGGAAGTGTGGTTCTTTCCCTACCTTCCTCTTATCCAATTTGTTTTGGTTTTAGTTTGGGTTATTCAGCTCTAGAGTAGAAATATAAAATTACTGAAGACCTAATATTCATGTGTTAGTAACTTGAATACTTTGAAATGGGGAAACAAAAATGGTTATAATCTTGTTTTTAGCTTTGATGTCATTGTGCGTATGTTTTTTTCCGAAGAGCAGGAGGAATCTTATGGGTTGTTATGGCAAAACACATAAGGCTTAAGCCAGCGTATCAAATGTTTTTCTCACAGCAGCCTACAGAGCTACATGGATTTTACAGGACTAACTAAACATGGTATTTGGCACACACAGGTGGACTGCAGGCCAGCAGCATCAGTGGACATGTTATTGGCCATGTGAGATGGCTGTTAAAGGGAATCTTAGCAAGCATGCCTATTTCTCTTTCCCCAACCGTCTGTTTAACCAGTGCCATATTTTTCGTGCTGCAGATTGTGAGCAGTGTAGCTCTGAAACTGTATCTCTGTTATCATCAGTCCTAGCGCTGTGACGTTCTCCTACTGTTTTGTTAGAGCCATATTTGCAACTACATTCTAAATGTCTGGTGCTGTAATGCTGGAAACCTGGCCATTCTAAAAGGAATTCCTGTAAGTTTTTGCTGGAGTTACAAAACTAGGAATCCTGTTTTGAGTTGGATTGTAGAAGGGTAAGAACTTACTTTACTTAAATGGCAATTGATAGAGAACCACACTGGGATATTCCAGTTATGTTTTGTCTTTCTCAGACACAGAACTTCATCTTTTTTTTTTTGTTGTTGTTGTTTTCTACCTCTCCTTCTTACAGGGCCTTAAAGCGGCTGACAATGACCCTACAGCCCCACCATATGACTCCCTCTTAGTGTTTGACTATGAAGGAAGTGGCTCCACCGCTGGATCCTTGAGCTCTCTTAACTCCTCAAGTAGTGGTGGTGAGCAAGACTATGACTACCTAAATGATTGGGGCCCACGTTTCAAGAAACTTGCTGATATGTACGGTGGAGGTGATGACTGAACTTCAAAGTGAACTTTGGTTTTGGACAAGTACAAACATTTCAACTGATATTCCCCAAAAGCATACAGAAGCTAGGCTTTAACTTTGTAGTCTACTAGCACAAGTGCTTGCTGAAGGCTTTGGCTTAGGCTGCAAACCAATTTGGGCTCCGTGGAATATCAGTGATCCAATGCTGTTTGGAAAAAAAATATTGAGCTCAGTTACACTTGAATTTTACAGTACAGAAGCACTGGGATTTTATGTGCCTTTTTGTACCTTTTTCAGATCGGAATTAGTTTTATGTTTAAGGCTTTAATGGTACTGATTTATGAGATGATGCATTAAAGAGAAAATATGTTGGGGTGGGGAGGAGTAACGTGAAACACAATATGCTTCAACATGCTTTTGTTACATCGCATTGCTTTTATTAAAATAAGATGAAAAATAAAAAAAATCCTCATGGAACAATTTTATTATCTGGGAGAGAAGACCATGAGGTGGAACAGTGTACATTACTTCTAGTTTTAGATGTTAGGGAATTATTTTTTTTTCCACTAAAATTCTAAAACTTATGCAGCTGGTTGCAAATAAAGGGAGTTTTCATATCACCAGTTTGTAGCAGAATTGATTTTTTTTTCTTAATGCTAGAATGTTGGACACATTTTGGTCTTAATCCATGTACACTTTTTTTTTTCTTTTTTATTTTAATTTCTAGTATTTCTTTCCCACTTCACTGTAAAAAATGGTATGTGTACATAACGTTTTATTGGCATAGTCTGTGGAGAAGTGCAGAAACTTCAGAACACGTGTATGTATTATTTGGACTATGGATTCAGGTTTTTGCATGTTTATATCTTTCGTTATGGATAAAGTATTTACAAAACAGGTTGCAAACAAGTGACATTGATTCAATTGTTGAACTGTAGTTAGAGTACTCAATATTTTTTTTTATTTTTATTTTTATTATTTTTTTTGTTTGGTTGGGGGGGTGAGAAAAGTTCTTAGCACAAAAGTTTTACATAATTTGTACCAAAAAAGGGGGGGGGAGGGGAGTTGGCCTGATGCTGGTAGCACGAGTAAATATACAGTATGTTTTGGGGGATGGGAAAGGGAGGGGGAAGGAGCTTTCAAACTGGAGAGACTTCTGAGAACAGCTTTGCCTCTGTATTGTGTACCAGAATATGAATGATACACCTCTGACCCCAACGTTCTGAATAAAATGCTAATTTTGGATCTGGTGCTTGGTTTGGCATTTTGTTCTCCTACGTGGGCAGCCCTGACTATAGTCAATATAAAGTACACAAAGTACGTTTGAGTTTCCTGAGAATTTACGTGCCCTTCTTTAGTATTCGATACTGCTGGAGTGAAAATAAGCTGCATGTAGAAGAAGGTTTGGCACAAATTTGGAAGGCAAGTTCCCAGATAAAAGCAGAGTGTTCTGTGCCATTTCCCGGAATTCAGAATTCTCAGTTCCATATGGATGGCTAGCTGTCTGATTCAATGCACATTATCTAAATAACAGAGCTTGCATCATTTTTGGCTCGTTTATAGACTGGCAATCTAATGATTTTGTGACTATGCTGCGAGTTGCATAGATAAATTGCAGATCATGGCAGTTATCTGTTGCCTGGACTTTCTTGCACTGAAGTAAAGATGAGCCCCCCTGAACTTCTGTGCACATCAAATTGTGTCCTTCAAGGAGCTGATCACAGTCACAGAACCTTATCAGAAAGTCCCATTAGACTACTAAACATGTTTCTAACCTGTTACAATGATGTATTTGCAAACATAGAAGGTACAGCGCTCATGCCTTCTTCACTTGTGACAGTTTGCTCAGGTATAATGTCTACATTTGCACTCATTAACGATGTAACTGAGCAGTGTGAAGCTCATACTCAGCAGAAATGCCACAGTTCTGCAGTCTGTTGGGAGAACTGGAGCAGTGAGCGATGATCTGGGCTCTCTGAGGCTGGGTGGGCAGGGAGTTGGAGTTAGTCCCTTAGTGATGCTCTTCAGCATGGTGCCATTTCAGTCCTTCCTCAGCACTGCCACTGTAATACATGTAATTTGACTGTGTCTTCCAGAGGTAACTACTGAAATCTGAGTTGGGCGGCGTTGAACACTACATGCGAGATAACCTCCTTCCTCATGGCACTTTTCATGGGCACATCTTTCTTACTCTGTTCCTGATGAAAGTTGAGGGGTAGCAATCCTCTCTCATTGGCATGTAGCGCTTTGGCCCCTGCACACATGGCTATTATTTATCTTGTGAATTCATAAGTGTGGTATGATGCTGTAACAAAGCTTTAGTTTTTCAGTAATGTATCAAAATTATCAGTGACCTTCCTTGAGCTATTCTGCATTTAATTATCAACATGGGGAAAAAAAAGATGTAAAGCAGGACATAAAAATCTGGCTATGCACAGTTAAGTAAGGAAAACATCTATAAAGGGCAGGATTTAAACTGTAAATACATGTTAAATAAGCAATAGGCCACTTTTAGCACATTGATTTTCAGTCTCCTGTAATTTATGCAAAATGTATTTTAGGCATAGTTCTATTATTGCTACTTGGAACCAACAAACTGGAAATGCTAGATGAATTTTGTTTAATTGACATCAAATGTTAGAAGATATAGAGAGGGAAGGATTAGTGAAAGATTTCCAGGTTTGGCTAAAGTGGAGCAGAGGTCGTCTTTTATCAGCACTCAGCTCTTTTGCACAGCAGTAGGAGCTTTATCTTGATCAGACAATCTTCCAGCTCTATCCACAGCTGCTTTGAAATTGTAGCTATGGTTCTCAAATCTAGTGTTAGGTCAGCATTAGGTCTACTAAAGGGAACAAAGGGTAAATCATTTTTGTGCATCTCAAATGCTCTTAAAAGAGAAAAAAAAGGATGTTTGAACTGATCCTCTTTCATCAAGCTTCATATTGGTTCTGATTCTAGAAATGTGCAACTGAGTTTTGTACCCATGATAAATGCTTAAATCCCCATCAGAGGGCTTCACCGAGCAGAAGAGAATGGCTGAACTTTAGACCCTACCATTGTCTAGGGCAATTTGGCAGCCTGTTTTGGAAATGGGATTTGGCAGTGATATATATTATCTCTGCCTTGTAGACACTGTATCCAAGGGAAGTTACTGACAAGAAATAAGGTCTCAGGAACTTTCCCATCTCAGCCTTTCTGCCATTTGTATTTTCTTTCAATTGTAGTCCCTTATAGCCCATGTTCATATGACTTTCATGAGCAAAAAAGGTGGAGAAGGGTGGTTTGGGGGAATAAATACTTTAAATGGATACGCAAGGCCTTACATGTGGATGTATCTACCTTCCTGTGTTTTCTCTGGGATTGTCCACTGTTGGTAAAGGATGTTACTGCTCATCCCTAACAGTCTAAAATGTATTTACATTCCCTCAAAGTAGTTGAACCCCAAGTGACATTTGAATTCTCACCTGGTGACTTTACTGGTGGTGGCATGCTCTTGGCTGTGCTGTAGCACTGTTACAAGCTGGCTCTAAAGGTCACTGTGATCTTTCTGAATGCAAAAAATTCACATAAATCAGTTTAATAGGGCACACAATGAGCACCAAGTTCTTCCCCTTACTCCCAAGATACTCTTGTCTTGCTTGACTCTGCTTTATGAAGTGTTTATAAATCCATGTAAATTTTAAATAGAATACAGTGGTTTGCAGATAGAAAACATTTCTCAGTTGTGAACAAAAATATTTTAGACAGATAATTGTTTTCTCCTGGTGCCAAAGTAGCAAAGTTTCTCTGATGCTAAAAGCCGCATGAAGTCTGCTGCTCGGGAGTTCTCTTTCTCCGTCCATAGTATTTTTTTGGAACCCTACCAAATTACTTACCCTGAAGAACATTTGTATCTACTATGCCATGGTCCCATTCACCTTAACACACAAGGAAAAATGTCTTCTGACAGGGGTTGGGACACATCCCCCCAAAGGTGTCTGAAACCTGTCTCGTCATTGAAGATATCTCGGGTAAGCTGACCCTAGTTCTTGCCTTACACGATGGCTCCCGCCTTCCTGAGGAGCCTTCCTTCTAGCAGGAGTAGCATGGCTCTGGCAGATTGACCTTTCTGGATCAGGAATGTGGAAGCAAAATCTCTCCTTTCACCTCAGTCAATATAATTATTCAAGTAAAATGCAATCATGCAAATATCTTAATGCCTAATTCACAATGGTGTATTTTACACAGTTTTTCTCATTCAGCCAGAGGTGATCTAGATTTGTATCATGTCTGTCCTTTTTCATTTCCTTTACATTTTTTTGCATAAGCATTACTTTTACTTTAGACAATGATCCTGGGAGGAGTTTCTCTAAGGCATAGGATTGTTTACCCTTAATACAACAGGAATAATTTAAAACTTTCCCTTTAACAGCAAAGCACTGCTGGGAAATAGAAGAGGAGAAGAATGGCTAAGGAAAAAAAGCTTAAGCGCTTCTCACAGGGACTAAAGGTGCCTTCCATCATAAGGATAAGGAAAGAGCCTCCCATTTGTTAGGGACCCTTTGATGAATGGATGCAAGGCACAGTGCAGCCAAGCTGCTGCTACTGTACTGGCCAAACTGTTTTTTTTGGTGTAATGAGGAACTTGGAGATGCCTGTTCTCTGGAGCTTCCAGTGTCTTGCTGCTGCCTTGCCTTCTGGGATACATCCCACCGCTTTGAGCTTTCCTAGTTTTCCCCCTCATTTTACTGAAATAGTTGAACACTGCCAAATCTCAAATCAAGCTCTATATATTCTTTGTACAGCGTCAGAGAATCAAGGTCTTAGTCTTGATTTGGTTTGGTGGTTTTGCTGTAGACTGGAGGATGTATTCTCAACATAGCAATGGCTGGGAAGACTTGCCTAGCTGTTCAAAGCTTAATGTCCTGAACAGTATTTTTCCCCTGCAATCTCTGTGGATTTCTAGAACATGTAAAAATACAGCAATTGCCAGTAATACAGCAGCTACTTATAATCAGGTTTCATATTCATATGTTCTCTTTATTTTTCTGTCACAGAAGGTCATACACTGATATAGTGACAATGTGAAGTTACAACCCCCAGAGGGCTCTTTGGAAAGATCAGTCAGGGTGAGGTGGCAGATATGTGCTCTCTGAACTGCTCTCCATGTAGCTCAGGCTGTGGAGGATGCATGTATGTGTGTGTAATGAACTGTTGGCGCTCAGAAGATCAAAACAATGTCACAGATCTCATGCCCCTCTTCCCTGAGTACACAAAAGCCACTCACATGCAACCACCGGAATGCAAAACCTGGAGTTTGTGAGCGCCCACATTCATCTCACCGCACTCGTCCCCACTGTTCCCTTATCACCCTTATAGTCAGCCATTCCTGGACAAGATGGTCATTATTTTCTCATTGCTTCCATCTTTTATTTTACCCACCTTTTGAGAGACTAGTTTTCAGAAAGTATTTAGGACCATTTGTCTCTTAAGTAACAAAGGGAATACTCTCTGGAAAAAAAAAAAAAAAGAAAAAAATCAGATTTTGCAGCATTCACAGTGGCTCATATTTATTACTATTTCTTATATTTATTTTGAAAGACTTTTTTAACACTAATACATTTGTAAAGTTCATGGTTGTACGCATTTATGTAATTTCATGAAACCACCTTCAGATGGTTTACCCTCTCCCAAAGAGCCTAAATACTAGTTCTGAAAGAAACATATTTCGCTCTGGGTATGAATAATGAATAGTAGCATTGTGCAAATTACTTTTATGCTTCTGCTTCTGAAGATAAAATTTGTTGATATGGTATGGGTATATATAGATAGATCTGTGGGCCCACACATTCTGTGTTCCATGCTACAGAAGTTTGATTATTACATTACATTCGTTATCTGCAGTACTGCAGGGCGAGCTTGTAAAAACCCAGCTGTCTCTGTGCTCCATAAATCAAAAGTAATGGCCAGATAATCAAAATTACGTTCCAATTCTAGAATATTCATTACTGGTGGCATTGTATAAAGCAGATATAAAAGCAAGCAGGGTTTTTGTGCTAGGATGATTAGAGGGAATTACACTAAAAACGTAGAATCATTACAGGTATGTTTTGACTTGAAGTTAATAAACAGCAGTTTGCTCAGCAAGGTTATTTTAAGATAAACTGAGAAATAAACAAAAATGAATCTTGTAGCCTGACCTAGTCAGGCAGCAGTATTCAGTGCCCTATCTTTCTGAGAACTGATTTTTCCTCATTTGGGCAGAATGAAGGCAAGCAAGAAAAATAATCAAAAAAAGTAAAACCAGACCCTAAAAATTCCTCGTGGAATGGGAGAGGCAACTTCAAAGACCTGCTCTGTTGTGATGTCTCATAAAAGAAGAATTCCGGGCTATTGCTGAGTTTTTTGATCTCCTCAGTTTTTGTGTAGCAAGAATTCACACTGATGAGAGCCTGAATAATCTGACTGCAGAGCATCAAGGTCCAAGCCCTAACTTTGAGTTAGTTGCTTTTGTGTTTCTTATTGTTCCTTGATGGTACCACTAATTATATATTTGCTATTCCTAAGAAAAGACTTTAAAGCACAAACTAGTGTTTGGGATGTAAAAAAACCCAGTCCATGCCCAGGAAAACAGGAATTGCGCTTTGGAATTTTAAATGTTGCATGAATGCCCTTATTTTGAAAATAGCCTCTTGAGTTTTGCCATGAAAATCTCTGGAAAGCTCTAGATTTTATCCTGAAGGAAACATCACCAATCCCTTGCATTTATTCACAAAATTAGGTTTTCTGGACATTCCCACTCACCCTGCAGCTCTTTGAAGGCAAGACTCAAACAGCAATAAGGATGAGGACCACAAATAAACGTTTTAAGCACAAGCCCTCAGAGACTGGAAGACAACCCCTTTTTGCACAATAGCAGTCCACCAGGTCAAGTTCTCATGAAAACTTCTGCTACGCTGGTGTCAGCGTGTCTGCTGGAGCAACGTATGATAGAACTTAATGAACAGTGGCAGAATACAGCCCTTCATAAATAGGTTCAGATACAGAGCTCCTGTATCAGTGGCAATGCTCCCAATGTGGATGCCCTCAAAGCAGCATTCAGCTCAGAGAAAATGTTTATGTCTTTAGTATTCCTGCTGCCGTTTATCATAGATTCATAGAATGGTTTGGGTTACAAGCAACCTGAAAGATCATCTGTTCCAACCTCCCTGCCATGAGCATGGACACACTCCACTAGACCACATTGCTCAAAGCCCCATCCAACCTGGCCTTGAACACTGCCAGGGATGGGACAGCCACAACTTCTCTGGGCAACCTGCCTCACCACCCTCATAGTTAAGAATTTTTTCCTTATAAATCTAAACCTACAAACTACTCTCTTACGTGATAGTATGTAATTCTAAACAACCTTGAATAACCAGTAATACATGCATGAATACTTTGTTTCAGAAAATAGAGACTGACATAACAATTCCAAGTTGTTACGAATTGTCAGTTGACTTCTTTTTGAAAAATGACATGATGTTTATTACAACTCACTGTATTCACTAAGGTGCTATGTTTGCTGAACTCTGGACCGTGCTGTGATGGCAGGTGACCTTGTTTAAATGAGCATTTGCAGAAATCTATTTCAGAGCTATTTGGAAGACAATTTTGATTGCAGTTTTGTTGTTTGATGGTCTCAAAGACCACTAGACATGTGGAGCTTTAGTAGCTGTCACAGAAATATCAGATCAGCTGCCATTCTAGAGGAAAAGGAAAGGATGACTCCATTAGATTGGATTTTGACACTGTTCCAGTCATACATACAGTAGAAAAAAAGCGCATAGTAAAGTGCTGAGTCATGAGCTAGATGCTGTGTAAGTATTTTATGTAGGTCTGTGGGCCACAATCCCTGAACAGCAGTGGTTATTTTACAAAGACAGGATTCATTACCAGTGTCAAATAAAACATCAGGCTTCCCTGAAGATCATCACAGCTTATTTGTCTCCCAACTTTCATGAGTATCTCATGCATATTTGTGCATTCAGTAGAAGTGTTCAAGGTCAGGGATGCCTTTCACTGAATCTGGTCCAGTGGAAGGTGTCCCTGCCCATGGCAGGGGTGTTAGAACTTGATGATCTTTAAGATCCCTTCCAACCCAGACCATTCTGTGATTCTATTATTCTGTGACTCTGTGATTCTATGATCATACAGCAAAGGAGATTTTCTCAACCACTTGAAAATGCTTTTGAGTCTTAAGAGTGCTATTTTTTGTAACTTGGATGTAATACTGTGTGACATCCCCCAGTGGAAAAAAAAAATAATTTGTGAATGCCCATTTAATAAAGAATATAATGAAATCTGAACAGAAAGGGCAGATTGTAATAGTACCCCATTGACAACAGCATTTAAATTTGACCGTTGCAGACAATTAAAGAGGCATTTCATGACAGCATCATCTTGTTGTGACCTTTCTTTAAAGTGCAACAAAGCAGGTATAATTCTGGAGCTAGAGAAATAGGGACAGAATGGGTACTTATTCTAGTGTCATGAAGACTGGGGACTTGTGACCCCTTTCAGTGAAAATCAAATTGCCAATGTCAACCTATCTCTGGCAGACAGCACCCTGCATTGATTTTATACATAATTTAGCACAATTGACATTCTTCAGAACAAACTGGAGACTGATATGCTATGGAGGGTACATTGCTTATCCTTTCTGGAAAAGTGGGTCCCTTGGGGCCATGATTTATGTTTAATGTTATGACAGTTGGGGCTGTGAAGAAGTGGGACTATGTTAAGGCTAATGTGAAGATACTACTCACAGTGCGGCAATGGCATAGTAAAAAACTGCCTCCACTGAAATTCTTATTATCATAAGATATCCAAAAACCATTTTTATCCCTCTGTCTTGCCCCAAACTGTAGTAAAAGAAATTGGAGTACCTTACCCATGTTGAGATTTGCACATGCAGTACCAGATGTAATACCATTAGTCTCTGGCCAATCACATAATCATAGAATGGTATGGGCTGGAAGAAACTTTAAAAACCGTCTATTTCCAACCCCCCTGACAAGTGCAGGACACTTTCCACTAGACCAGGTTGCTCAAAGCCCTGTCTGTCCTGCGCTTGAACACTGTCAGGGGTGGGGCAGCTGCAACTTCTCTGGGTGGCCTGGTCCAGTGCCTCAACACTCTCAGTAAAGAATTTCTTCCTGATATCTAATATAAATCTCCCCTCTGTCAGCTTAAAGCCATTAGTCCTTGTTCTTGTGAAAAGAGTGGACAAACTTCTGTTCCTGAGCTGGACATCTCCAGTATACCCACTTTGATGAAGAGGTCTGGTATTTTGAAGTACTAGCAGAAATATCTCAGCTCTTTGGGCACAATAGTAGCTGAAACCCATTGTTCTATCTTATTTTCTTTTGGTTTTGTTTATGTGATTCAGTGATGAAACAGTCTGTGTTTGTTGATGATATGCAAAATTCAGTACATGTAAGAAACTATTCTTACAGCATAATCAGATAATTGCATGCTTTGTCACTGTCTTGCACTGTTTAGTATAAAGTACTTTGAATGACAATATGGCAGCTCTTTCCAGCAAACTTTACTGGCTGCTTGTTGCAAGCTGCAAGTTAACTTTAATTGAGTGCCCTGAGATTTATTGCAAGGAAGGTAATAACTTCAGTACAATAACAAGAAACTGCATCTTTTCATAGTTGTCAGTATTGTAAATGAAAGTTAATTTTCCAACAGCCTCACTTTTTCTTCAGTGATCAGGTTTACCGAAAGAGGTATAACCTGAATCTATAATTTCTGGAGACTCTGTAATATGTAAACACCTCAGTGATGCAGGTGGCATTGTATATGAATGAGTGTATCTTGTGGTGACAGCTGACAAAGCAGAACTACATTTTGAAATAGCAACATGAATTTTATTGAAGCAGCAATGAGTTGTTTGCCCTTTTATTTAGCCTTTATGATAGCAAATAGAAATGATTTGGCCTGCCAGTCAGACCTAGAAATGGGGAGGGGGAAAAAAAACAGCCCAAAACCTCAGTGTAATTTCGAGGCAAATGCTGTCTGGATCAAATTCAATGCAATTTACTTTTATATACTGTCCTCCGTACAGATTATTTCAAAGCAGTTTACAGGGAGAGTTAATCATCAGAAGCTAGAGGGAAAAGGAAAGTTTTAAAAGCAAGAATAATTTGGTAGCTGAAAGAAGTCATTGGGGGTTTACTAGAGTTCTGAGAGAAAAGTTCTAGGTAGAATACCTTTTTTCCCTGTCTTTTGGTAGGCAAAGTACTGTGTTCAGTTTTGTCAGAAAATGGCACATTGTTTTTTTTAATGACAGCACCTCTGAATGGCCCATCTTGTCAGTGGCATGTCAGTGTCACCCAACCTCAAATCTCTTCCAGTTCAGCTCTGAGCAGCAGCTGCATGGACTTTCCACCATAATTAGGAAACAGCATTGCTGAGATAGAGCTTCTGCACTGCAAGTTTTTTTCCCCTTTTGTTTTTATAAAACCTGGTATCCTCAAAATACAGTCAACTTAGTCTGTTTTGAGATTGAGTTTAAAAAAAGATTAGAACAGAATGCTGTGACAGTGTTCTGGTTATATGGATGTGAATACACACACCTACCTACCTCCCCCCCCCCCCCCCCCCAATGTATTATACACTACTATTTAATATTTTGTGTATTGGGGCAGATTCCCTGATCTCTTGATTCAGTTTTGCATAACTACTGAAACAACCCAAGCAAGGCTAATTTACACTAACTGAGACTTTTATTTATCTCACCTGCTTTATATTTACCGGTGTCCATCAATTAGTAGTTCTGAGTGTGTGGTTTTAGTGACACAGGACATAGAAGGGACCATGATGTTAATCAAGGTCATGATGAATACCCATGGAGTAAGCACTCCAAAGGCTGACTGCCTCTCCAGACTCTCATGGGCCCCCCCATACACAAAATGCTTTCCAGACTTTCAAAACACTCCAGGCAAAACAGAATTTTCGCCTGACTCTTCTTTAGCTGAGAATGGCCCTCCCTGAAAGAGCAAAGTAAACCCTACTGCACTCTATTACATTGCCTGAGATGTCTTTGCTTAAACTGACAGACAGCTCAGCCTGGAATATACCTCGAGAAACAAGAGGAAAATGAATATGAACCTTTTTTCTTTTTCTTTCTTTTTTTTTTTCTTCTTTTCCTTGTCTTGCACTGGGAATAGCCCAAAAGGTGCCAAGCAGCATATTAGCAGATCACAACTCCAGCTTAAAAGCTTAACCAAGCCAATCATTTGTTACTGGTCAAATTCTTCAAATTCTTCCAACCGTTGTGTGTATGAAGTGTTCTTCAAAGAATTTGGTGCATGAGTGTCAGCCTGGTGGGGAGATGGGATCCTACCAGAGACTGGAAGCTGTTCAGCCACTTTCAGGAAGAGAAAGGAGGTGTGAAGTAGTAGGGGTCAATTACAGCCCCACTGTAAACAATGAAAAGGAAAAGGAAGAGGTGTAAAGCCATACACACTGATGGGCTTACAGCAAGGCTGGATGCTACCTCTCAGATAGCACTCACCAGGAGAGGAAGCAGCCTTCCATGCTGCACCCTGGTGAGATGCTTTGTTTCAGTGTGTGAGCTGGAATGTGCTTTATTCTCACCAACCAGTAGTATGTGGTAGGATAGTGTGACACAAAACTTAGTCTAGGCCACGGAAGACATAAGAAGATGCAAAATGCTTTTTCTTTAATGCGGGTGATACTTTTGTCATGCACCATTAACGGTGTCATTTTCGGAAGTGCTGGCTCTAGGAGATGCTATGCCTCAACCTCCCTTCAAGAGTACTTTTAAAGATTATTGTGATTCCATTCATCACTTTTCTAAATGATGACCTTTAGCCACACAGCTTTTACACAAGTGTAACTTCACAGACCTTGATACTCACGCTCATTACTGCGAAGCAGAAGTTGAGCCCATAACCATCCATGTAAGAGAATGATGGTTACCCAAGACTTAGATGGTGTGTGATACTGTGTTACAACTGTTGTAAGTTATAACACCACCAGCTTCTGGATATTAAATTTCTTCCTAGTTTAAATATTTATTTTTTCTGCTAAAAAAGTGACTTGCCTCACCCTCCAAATTGCCCTTCAGGCATTAAGATTTTTTTTTTAATTCACACATTTTCACTTAGAAATATGGGCGTCTATTGCAGAAGTTTGCAGTGTTTGGGAAACAAAAACATCTGACTCTAAAACTCAAACCAAGGGGATGCTTACAATGAACTTCCTAGTTCAGAAATTTCTGAAATTTACTGCTGCCTCATACATGCTCTATGACCACCCAGACCTTCTTGTAAGGCCAAGACATACAAATAACACAGGATACCTCCACTCACTTTTTCTGCCTATTTCCTCTTCTGATGTTTGAGCCTTCGCTTCTCTGTATCCTATGATTTCTTTTTTTCATACTTGTGAGCTTCCAGCTTTATCTGATGCATCCAGTATGGAGGAGTCTTTAGGAAACTGGGAGGGCTGTGAATTACTTATTTAGGAGGCCAATTCTCCCTGGTTTAACAAGAAAACAAGACTCTCATGAACTGGCTCTTGTTTTCGGCCTGCTACTTTTCTTTTAAGATTCAGCTCACAGTATTTTGATACTAGTGGCAAAAATCACCTTTATAAGGTTTTCAAAGGTGTCCTTAATGGCCACTACACACCAAGCGAAAACATTTTTTGAGGTTTGAAAAACAAAAAGCATGTATTTGGCTTACATGGCATGGTTTTGCTAGTGGCAGGGTTGGGGTGTCTGCAGGGGTGGCTTCTGTGAGAAGGGACCAAGAGCTGCGCCTGTGTCAGACAGAGACATGTCCAAACGGCTCCAGAACAGATCTGCTGCAACCCAAAGCTGAGCCCCTCAGCAGTGCTGTTGGCACCTCTGTGATAACATATTCAAACAAGGTAAAAAAACGCTGTGCAGCAGCTGTGAGAAAGAGCGAAAAAAATGTGGAGGAAACAGCCCTGCAGACACCAAGGTGAGAGAGGAAGCAGCAGCAGGAGATGCTCCAGGTGCTGGAGCAGAGATCCCCCTGCAGTCCATGGTGAAGACTGTGGTGAAGCAGATTGTCCCCCTGCAGCCTATGGAGGACCATGATGGAGCAAGCAAACATGCCCTGAAGGAAGCTGCAGCCCATGGAAAGGATCCCTTTCAGGAGCATGTTTTCTGGCAGGAGCTACAGCCCATGGGGCACCCATTCTGGGGTGGTCCTTGAAGAACTGGACCCTACAGGAAGGACGCCATGTTGAAGCAGGGAAGTGTGCAGAGGAAAAAGCAGCAGAGATTAAATATTGTTCGATTCCCCGTTCCTCCCTCCCCAGCCCCTCCAGTAAAAGAGCCAGGAGTGAAGGAGTGAGATCAAGCATGGGAAGAAGAGTGGCACGCATGGGAAGGTGCTTTAGTTTTGTCTTTGTTTCTTACTATCCTACTCTGGTTTTTAATGAACAATAAATTAAATTCATTTTGCCCAAGTTGAATCTGTTTTGCCCATGACAGTAGTTGGTGAATGATCTCTCTGTCTGTATCTCGACCGTGTCTTATTTTGTCACCCATCTGTTGAGGAGATAGAGTGAAAGAGCAGCTGGGTGGGTACCTGGTGGCCAGCCAAGGTCAAGCCACCTCAAAAGAGGATGAATAATATCTGAGTGGCAGTATCACCGCATCATGAAGTTTTCAAAGCATATATAGAAACAAACACGCACACTCATCCCTTAGTTTTCTCAGCTCTGTGCAGCAGGAAGAGTGAAATACCCTAGGAATTTTGCAACCTCGAGGATTTGAGAGAGGAGAGGCAAAAAAAAACCAACCCAACCCCTGAAGGGAAGCTGATGAAACAGAACCAAGGGATTGAATAGGTTTAAAAAAGCAGTTAGTGGCTTAGAGCTGTAATGAGGAAAACAAGCCTCTGGTTCAAAAGCAACTGCTTTCTTGTCCATTTACAGGATAATCAATATCTCATCCTAAAACATCTGTGAGCAGATATAAAAAAGAAAGAATGTTTTATTCTAGAAAAGATTTGCTGACCAAGCCCAAGCTCCATCAGAAATGGAAACATAAATAACTAGAGAATATTGATAATGATTCTTAGAGAAAAAGAGCTGAATAAACAGCACTGAATAAAATGTGAAATTCCATTTTATCTTTCTGTTTTCTTGTAAACCTCTGTGCTAGCAGACCTGAACAGTGTCTGCCTTTAGCGCTTGATCAGGATTCTTCCCCAGTCAGCCTTTTTTTGTTTCCTTCCCTTATTTTAAGCATTATTATCAGATTGATAAATATATGCGTCAAGCATAACATTAGCAGAGCCTGTGTTCTGAATTACTGTGGAATTGGTGCTTTTAGGGAGCAGAAACAATTTAGGACCAGAAAATGAGCATGTTTCACTGAACAGATTATCTTTTCCAGCTAATAATAGTTCATATCAAATACCATTTTGTGAAAGAAGGAGACCAACTTGCACAGTCTCTGTGAAAAAGTGTGGAAAATGTTCCCTACAGTACTCGCATATTATGAAATCAATTTTGCATTAAAGGACACTTTTCAGAGTAGATTCAATCCTAAAGTAGGCCTGTATGTTGCTGTGCTCCCTATATCTTTATATCGCAGTGAGCAGTCCAATGACCCAACAGTGCTCCGTTTCAGGCCCTGTGTAAAATTAGGCTTAAACTCGCAGTAATGGCAATGAGAAGTGAATTGTTCAGTTTCAGAGAACTTCTGTCTTGAAAGTTCCAGTTAGACTGTATAATACCTGCACTGGCTTAAGCCAAGCATTGAACTCTTTCTGTAGGTCAAAGTACTCTTTTCAGCTCCATTATTGAGTGCTGACGTCAATCTGCTTTCCTGCTCCACAGACCAAAGCCTCACTTTCCACAGCAATACTCCTGAAAAATATCTTCTCCTGAAGGCAAGCTTAGCTTTGGCACTTTCAGGAAGAGTTCAGCCTGCTACTTGCAAGCCTCTCAGGGACTAACAACTTTATTGCCAAAAGAAAAAAGATAAGCGGTTTCAAACAACATGCTTCATTCAATGAGCTCAAATCCTGTATACAACTTGATGCTGAACACCAGGATGGGAGAGCAGGGTTGCAATCAGACAAGCAATAGTGAGGTTATGTTTCTCATGCAGTGTTCCTTCCTTGAGTCTTTTATCGTGTCAGGTCGGCAGTGACAACAGCTGCTCATGGTGTCTTCCAGCCCCATTGATGATGCCTGCAGAGTAGAGCTGGTTGATGGTCCCAATTGCCTGGATTGAGGTGCCCTGAGGTGATGAGAGTGCTGAGCTGAGGGCTATCTAATAAACATGAGAACAACAAGTTTCTGAAAGAGGCATGTGTTGGCTACTCACAGATCCCTTTCAAGTCTCAAAACCAGCTGATCTTAAGCTGCTTGCTCTAAGGAGTACAACATTTTCAACCTAGGCCTTTTACAGGGCCATTAGGCTCAGGTATTGTATCTAGGGGCTTAAAATGGTCCAGATGCAAAGCCTTGGACAGGCCTGAGTTTGCAAGCCTGGGAAAAAATAATAATTATTTTGGATGAACTGAAATCACATAGAGGACTGTCTTTTGGGAGGTTTTGGCTTCTCCCTTGGGTAGGTCAAGAGATGAGGTATCTTAGCAAAGAGATACTGTGCATTTTCAACCACTGGGAAACTGTCCACAAAGTTGTATATCTGATTGTAGCATTGTAGTCTGTTACAGAAACAAGGAGAACATACAGCAAATGCTGTCCCTGCTCCAAAAGTTTTTTTCAATCTATGTGGTTTACATGCAGAAGCTGTGCAGACTTCTGTTGCCTGTGCAACCATACAGACTGTATTACTGCACGTTTTCCAATTATCCAACTTCTGTGGGAACAGGAGGTCAGCGGGCCATTCTAGATAAATATTTTGTCACCTTGTGCTTGATAACTATGTTTACCAAAGGGTAAACAGCCATGATTTCACCATCGATCTTGGAATGACGAGGTTCTTAAGTGCATGAGTTCATGGCATGCTGCTTCAATGATAGGTGGCAGAAGATGTGCATTGACAAATGGAGCAGAGGGTACTATTTTGGTTGATTGTATGCACAGAAGCTTATTGGTGAGGCCTGAGATCTTTGGTAGGATGCAAAGATGAAAATACAGAATTTGAACTGAAAAATATATACTTCTTGGGAGCTCTGGAGAAAGATGTGGATAGAGGAGGGTTTTGAACAGTACAAAAAGACTTTAATGTCTCTAAGAAAGGAGTAATTCCAAATGCAATTATAAACTAATTAAGTACTGTTAGAAACACAGTGAAACTAGCGCTGCCTCCCACAGACAACCCACTCTCTTAAATAAGCACTTAAATAATCCCCATGTGGATTTCAGTACAATTTTGTCTGACCTTTATTTAAAGACCACCAACAGGGCTATTGATTATGGTTGGTCAACCTACGTGAATCGGCTGTAACCTAGAATCCGTGCTGTTTATCTCTTTGTTTACTTTGTTCCTTCTTATTTTTAAATCCAGTTATCTTCTTAAGGGATTTTTTTTTCTTCATCAAAATCTTCTGCATTTTTCTATCCTCCTGCAGCTATTGGTCTCTTCTTTTGTTCTCCCTAAGGCTTCTGTAGCCACCTCTTGCTCTTAGGGCTTTTTTTTCTTCATGTGAAACAGCTTTTAAAACCAAAATACTTGCTGTCTGTCCTAAAAATCAGCCTAACACCTATTTAGAAAACACAGGGCTGGATTCACTCCCTGTATAGCCATGGTCACATTCAATGTACCTTGGGGAGGAATTTCTTTTCAATGCCGTGTTTTCCCATAGCACTGCTGCCATATCTGGGCCAAGAGTTTAGTAACTGTATGAAAAACAATAGAGATAAGGGATTTCATCCCTGAATGCATAGCTCTTAATTTTAAAGCCCACAAGTTCTGGACTGCTGAATAAGGACTGCAAGATCATAGAATCATAGAATGGTTTGGGTTGGAAAAGGTCTTAAAGCTCATCTATTTCCAACAGCCCTGCCATGGGCAGGGATGCCTTCCACTAGACCAGGCTACTCAAAACCCCATCTAACATGGTCCACAGGCATAATTGTGTATGGTCAGTGTAGTCATTCCCTTCCTGGATTACCCACTCTTGAAGAGAAAAAAAGATGGTCTTACTACCTTCCAATATCAATATTTCCTTTAGACTTAACAAGCTGCTGCTGACAATCATAGCCACCACACATAGAAAAGATCTGTCAAAAGGTAAGAGATTTTGAAATCGTAGTTCTTCAGTTCTAAATTTGTACATTTAAAGAACAGGGATATACACAGACATGAAGATTTGGAAGGTACTTTTTTTTCCTCCCACATTTAGCATATGCATAAAGACTTTTCCAGGGTGGAAGGAACAAGAGAAGAGGAGGAGGGGCAGGGAGGAGGCAAAATTGTCTTCCTTTCTAAGATGCAATCTGAAGTGATTATAGAAATACTCATGTTAGCTGTATTTTTGAAGATAAGGCTTATTCATATCAATCAAAACAGAGTGACAGCAGCAGAATGAATTTACTTCAAGCAGTTCTGCTTTGTAGACTCTGATGCAGCCCTTTGATATGTTTGTTCAACTGTAGAAGGGCCCTAATGTCACAGGCACAGCTGGTTTCTCACTCAGCTATCACACACAACAGTGGGTGGCTCTCCTGTGCTGCAGGTGCCTCTAACATCAGTACTTACAGGTCTTCCAAAGGACACAGCTTCCCTGTGGCCTCTCCCCTATTTCCTCCATTTTACTAAGCTGATAAATTAGCTGTTCTTAAGGGTTTTTTTTTTTAAAGCTTAATGCCTAACTTTCAGCAGCTGGTAATTCCAAACAACTGACAAACTATTAGAGCTACTAAACCGTTTCCACTGGCACCAATGCCAGCCATTGTCACCAGTGAAAATACAGCTGGGCTGATATTGAGTATCCTTTTGAAGCACTTAATGTTTAATTTTTGAAGTGTATTTTGTGGATGAACAGTGTTTATTTGTATCTCTTTGGGTTCCAAGTGTCTAAAACTGAAGCATTCTTGGTTTTCTGATAAGAGATCTTTGACCACCTGCTTTTTAGGTTATCAGTAAAATAACAGAATCTTGGTATAATTTTTCTGTCTTGAGTAAAACAGAAAACATAGAAATTAGTATTTTAAAAGCTGCTTTTTTAATTCGAAAATCATGGCTGCTGGAGGTTAGGTGGCAACATTTTTGACAAGTTCTGACTGTGTATGAATTGGTTTGCACCTCCTTGTATATATAAGCAAATAGCTTATGTAGTATTTGTCTATGGCTGATGATGGTGGACAGTCAATAGTTGCTTTAGAAAATAGCTCTTTTATATTTATGTGACAAATGTTAACTGTTCTCCTGGAAGCAATTTCTCTGTATCCACCATAAGTAGTGTTGGTCATTCTCAAGGTCTGAATATCCAGCAGCTTCATAATGGGACTGGTGCACAGCCATACTATTTGATTGACTTTTTCTTGGCTTGGAGATGGTAGACTGCAGCCTTGCAATGCAGAATCCACCCTCTCCTAGCACTGCTAAAATTCCACAAGGAAGGAGCTAGGGACCGCTGGCACTTGTGATGGAGAAGCGGCAAGCTCAAGTGGCCAAGTAAGGGCAGCATGCAGAAATAGTGGCATGGAGCGGATAGGGAGCACCTTCAGGTATTGTGTGCAAATTAGCCCCTAACCACATAAAGCCAGAAATCAGGACTAACCCTGGGACATGCTCAAAGCAGGACTTTCAGGCATAGGAAGGCCCATAGGGTCTCTCTTCTGAAACGTATTGTAAATTCTCTAGATAAAGTGTGGCATCATCAACAAATAGGTACATCTAAGATTGTGTTCAACATTCAATTTAGCAAGAGGAGCTTCTGCATGCCATGGAGCCACACTCTCACAGACTGCTTATACCTTCCCACCTGAAAGCTGCTCTTTGGAGTGTTTTATCACTTCCTCCCAGCAGCTGTGTAAATCCTACAGTCTGGTGTTCCTGCACAAGAGAAGGGACTCAAAGAAGAGGCGGTGTGGAGCACACTAGTCATTCAGTGGATAAATGTGTCAGCAGAGGAGTGCATCGAAAATTATCTGCCTGAGAAGAGTCCTAAGAAAAACAGATGTACTCAGGTGGTCTGCAGCTTTTCAGTCCCCTTAGCAAGATGCTGCAAAACAAAGAAGTTGCATCTTTGGGGTATGAACTTGGGAATCAAGTATGCTCAGGAGAAAAGGTTATAGAAGCCAGTACAGTTGTTTCCAGCTTCAACATTAGATACATCACAGGGTTTTAGCAGGCATATAATGCAAGTCAGTTTGTAACTGGCCTTTCTTGTCACTCAGAGGCAGACCCTCAGATTATTATTAAATCCCTAACATGCTGCAGCACATGACAATAAATATTAAGTACAGAAAAACTGCAGTAATCTGTATTACTTGTGTCATCCATACACTGACACTCAAAAGGCCAGAGAAATTGTAGTAAATATAACAAATTGGCCAAGTTGTTCAGAATTAACACTCACATGTTCTTAACTCTCAGGCATAGACAAAAACAATCATATATGGCAAAACATAAGCACATTGCCTTAAAAAGTGGTCATCAGCCTCTCTGTAGTAATCAAAGCTAAATCCAAGATCCAGATGGTACAATCTTCACTAAGACCTACAGTCAAATTCACATATAGCAAACTTTTAGCTGTACCCCTAGCTAATGTTTATGGACATTGTTATTACAGTAACAGAAGGATCAAACTATTCAGGAATAATGAAGAAATGTGGTTTAGCTTAAAAATCATAGATGATTTGTAGTGATCTCCTAGCTAATTACCAGGCAGTCAGGATAGGTTTATCTGTGAAGAAGATAATTTGTTTGAAGGAGGTAACTGGAAAGATTTAGCAGAGGGTGCTTTGTTGACTGTCCTTGCATCAGGTCATAGAACTGACCATATGCTGTTAATGTCACTGTGAAAATAAAGAAGTCAGAAGGAAAGGCAGGCTTCACATGCCTTTCTCAGCCACCTACCCAATTAGAACTGGGCTAGTTAAAAAATCATCATGCATTCATTGTAACAGCTGTAGACACTTGGAAAAATTTTAGTGTGATCATAATACTTTAATCATGCTATTGATCTCCCTTCATGTATGTCAGTATGGCATTTTGGATTCACTTTGTTTTTGTGGGGTTGGTATTTTTTTTGTTTTTATTTTTCTTTTTTACACAACCTGCTAAGTTATTACATCCAGCATTTGCATGAAATACAGAGGGCCAAGCCTGTGCCCTTTTGTACAACTACAGACAGCCCACTCAGCATTAAAACGGCCATCATTTTGCCGGTCATGTCTTGTGTGGGTGGTAAGATGCAGAAGTATCCCTTAAAGGGTATTCTCCCTAAGTCAACACAAGATAGAACAGGGACCAAATTAAATAGATAAGTTCCAGCTAACATTTCTCAGGAAAAAAAGAAAAACAACAACCCTAAAATAAATCACAGAAATGACACCACAAGAATAAAAATAGCAAGTAAATAGCTAAAATACACTGTTTTAGCGCAAGTAATTTATGTTTCTAACTAAGAACTATTCCACTATTTCACTTTTCTGGCTCAAAGAAGTCTTTGTTAAACATCCATATCACCTATTTCTTCAAGTAAGATCTAAGAGCTAGCAGTACATATTCTGTGGCATTTTTAATAAATCCTTTAGCAGACCACAAAAGATCAAAACCAACAAGTAAGATGGTTTTATGAGAAGGCTGTTCTGGCATTTTTCCATCATGTAGAAGACATCAGAAAACAAAGCCAATTCAAGAACAGTTCTCCTCCTAATGCACCAAACAGGGCTTGAAATTATTCACTTTAAATTCAGTAAAAAAGCCCCATTACCTTTAATGAGTCGCATCAAGTTCCCACTGTGGTAGTTACTAAAATGTCAATATTTACAGTTGCCACCAAGAAACATCAAACTGTCACAGTACTCCACTTCTGATAATACAAGACTAGCTCTCGTTGGTTAACACCACATGGTAAGTGCAGGGAATAGCAGTCACAGTAGGGGTAACAGAATGTTTGATGAAATCCAGGCACTGAAATCCACAGTGCCTTTCTCTTCAGAGGCACTCAAAATGCAATAGGTCCACATTGGCACAGTAAGTAACTCCCACATCAACCTCCATTAGATAAAATAATTAAGTCTACATCAATGATGTGGAATAACAGATCATTGTCGCAGGACCAGTGTTGTGTGCTTTGAAGAAAAAAGAACCTGAGCTGGATCATGCCATTTAGTTTTCCATAAAAGCTTTGGCTTTGCCATGCTATTCTTGCATCTGCAGGAGCCCATTATCCAGGAAAATATTCTGTCCCTTTGGCAATTATCTCTTAATTATGTCTATCCTTTATGTAGCTACTACTTTGAGGATCTTACATTATGTGATGCAATTTTCATCACTGAAACTCCTCTGACTTTCACTGTCAGGAGTGTATTTTTATATTAACCCTTGCAAGTACCCAGGAATACCACCAAGGAGCGACAAACTGGTAGAGTTTCAATGGCTGCAATAGCCATTGAAATGGCAGGATGTTCACTGTGCAGAGCCACTGCTTGGAAACCAAGTGATTTGTATGTAATCAGTCAGTAGGGACAAGAGAAATACTAGGACTCTGAAGAAATGAGTAGATTTCAAATTTTCCCACATGCTGTGTTCTCCATAGTAGAGCTTTCACTAAAAGAAAAGAAACTCCTAGGCCTTCCAATTGCAAAAATAGTCTTCACTATGTAAATCCCATCACTGCTGTTTTGTTGAGTCTGCAGCCAGCCAGACTGAAACAATGGCACCCAAAGAGCCCACAACTCTCTGGTTGCATCTTAATGGGCTGTTTGTTAACTTCAAAGCTGACCATTTGAATGCTAACATTATTAGGCAAGTAATCTGAAACATAAGCACCCGGCTTGAATCATTAGCATTTAATTACCTAATATTTTCTCTTGTTTAATCTACAGCCTGTGCAAACTGGTCTTAATTTTTGGTTTGAACAATGGAGCTCTCACAGTTTGTCTCCCGATGTGGAGAGATAGCCTTGTGAAGAAGAAAATATTTGAGATGGCAGATACATGGGTCTTTTAATGCCAGGAACAATGCAGTTTTATGCTAAAGTTTTCTCAGAATTTATTTGATATATTTAGGTTATTTCTATTGCCTGGGATCCTTGTCACCTGCTCTGACAAGCGCTGTTGTTAAGAAATAAGTGAAGATTTGGCTGCTACTCCGAGAGTTCAGAGTCGTTTCCCCTCTTATTTCTTTGAGCAAATGAAAAAAAAAAAAAAAAGAAGCTTCTATTGCTTTTTCAAGGTAGTGTAAAGGTCACTGACAATAGCTCACCTATAGATGCCAGCGTGTGACATTTTGCCTGAATATAACAGAAACATGATAAGCTACCAAAAAAAAATTCAAATTCCTTTCTAGATAAAGCTGTTTCTCAAGACTTGTTCCTTAAAATTAAATGCAGCATTTAACTCTTATCTTACAAATCATACCCGAAGCTTAGAGCACTTCTGCCGACTGTAAAAGATTTCAAATAGATGAAGCAACACTATCCATGCAAAATACGTCTAATGAGACCTGGAAAAAGTCAATCTATTGCCTTCAAACTGATGATTTCAAGTAAACAGATGATTCAAAGTTACAGTTTTTATCAACTGAGTTCAGGCCTGGAATTTGAAGCGGTATATTTCATTCAAATCCACAGAGAGATACCCCCTCACCAAAGAATAATCCTCAAATTCCTTTTTTATTACTGAGAGACTCCTTGTTGTGTGTTTTGCAGGCAATGGTAAGCCCCCAGCAGCGTTGAAAGTGCCTGCACTAATGCCAGTGCACAGCACCAGCAGTCAATAGTCATGGCTTGCCCAAAGAATAATTCATATTTTCTTGGACAAAGATTCACATTTTAGTGCCTTTATACCAAAAAGTGTTCTTATTTATGTTGTTATGAGAAATACAGAAGCTGTAGCTTTTTAATTCAGTTAGACTTCAGAGACTGTAACCTGAATAAGCATTGCCAGGAACCTAAGCAATTACAGGCTTTGTAAAGAAAAAATGAGGTGGCGATGGCAGAATATGAGGAAGGTGACAAAACCAGGCAATTATGGGGTATTTTGACATTTTTTCTTCTGAGATTTCTGTTCTGCTAGTAATTTTTTCTCAGTGCTGTTCTGAGGTCTGGTCTTCACGGCTAAACAAACAGTGGTTTTTACCTTAATACAAAAAGTATCGTCTACCCTGAAGAAAAAATGTAATGAAAACAACATACCAAAATTTCACCTCAAGGTAGATTCTCCTAGACAAACGCCATTCTCCTCCTGAAGTTAAGCTTAGGGTAAATTTACCCAGAAGGAAATGTAACAGAACTGGTCTTCACTGTATTTCTTATTTCAGTCAGGGTGGCCCATTTACATTAATTTCCTTGCAGTTAAAAGTGCAACATTTTTGCATGTGAAGAGAAGACCTAAAGTAGATGGATATATCAAACATAGGTATGCAGAATAACAAAGCTGCCATGAGGCCTTTTTACATATTCATAGAACCCTTCAATTTTTTTTACATAATATTTTCATACAGAGACTAATTTGTGGAAGCTTTTTTTGTATAAAGCCTGTAAAACTCTGTGGATTCACTGTTATACAGTGTCAGTGTGTGAATGCTTTACTGATCCAATGTGAAAGATTGGATAAACAGCTGTTTTCACTTCTGGATGAAGAAAGCATTACTAGGCAGATTCGCTGTCCGAGAGTTAGAAGATGGGGCTGCCACATATTTTTCAAGTTCACCCAAAAAAGCCAAAAAGGTTCACTGTAAAAATATTGGAAAAGAAGACATTGAAATTAGTGACTGCAGGACTGACTGAAGTTCGGACAAAAACTCAGGCAGAAATGAAGCAAAAAAGATGGGAAGGCGCAAGCTAGGATCTTACAGTCTGGGTAGCAAAGTCATTAAAATGCTACTTTGTCACTGGCTGCTGGTCAACCTTTTTCCTTTCTCTCATCTATAACAAACAAACAAATGGCTCTATCATCCTGCAGCAAGTTCTGTAGGGTGGCAGTCCTTTTCCCTATTCCCAGACACACCTTTCTAAAACCTCTTGTGTGGTTCTATAGGTGAAAATACTGTCTGAATTTTGCAAATCTTTCTCAAGCCCTGGTTGTTTCATACAATCATAGAATCATATAATGTTTTGGGTTGGAAAGGACCTTAGAGATCATCTAGCTCCAACCCCCCTGCCATGGGCATGGACACCTTCTACTAGACCAGGTTGCTCCAAGCCCTGTCCAACCTGACCTTGAATACTGCCAGGGATGGGGCAGCCACAGCTTCTCTGGGCAACCTGTGCCACTGACTCATCGCTCTCACAGTAAAGAATTTCTTCCTAATATCTAATCGCTCAGCTTGAAGCCATCCTCCTCTTGTACCTTTCCAGCTTTACTTTAGTCCCCCTTTAGGTACTTGAAAGCTGCTATGAGGTCTTCCCAGAGCCTTCTCTTCTCCAGGCTGAACAAGTGCAACTCCTTCATCCTGCCTTCATAGGTTTGGCCATTTCCATTACACTGACATCTTCAATCCATTCTTTTCTATACATAATCATGGAAATTTCATGAATCATCTTCTTGAAGCTGTAGACTAACATAATATTGTAATGCAGTAATGGAGGGTACCAGCTGATGGTAACATGTGTAAATTACCATAAGGATTATGTGCAACAAAAGAGTCTTCAGAAGGTGCAGACGCTCTTTGTAGTTCTGCTCCCATTTCTTGTAATGCTCAGGGAAATAAAAAAGTAAAATCTTCCTTTCATTACTTCTAGCTTGGCCTGTTACAGCTGGTGGCAGCTGTTAGGAGACTTTTTTCTACCACTCAGATAATTTTGTTTGGCATTGATGCCTGAGTAGCTGCTGCAAAACATCTTGGAAACTCCTACAGCGTCTACATTATTCTTTTTTCCTTAGCATTTTTTTTCCTTTGGAGAAATTATTACCAAGTGCACTGTTTACTGTTTATTGTCGCTATCACAGGGGAACCAGAATGTAAAATAGACGGCTGTAATAGCCGTAGGGTAGCATACTGGGGGCTAGCAGAGGAGAAACGCTAATTCCATTGCTATTTCCTGGCCCAGATGGTCAAGACTTCAGTACATGATGGTTTGAAATGCTATTATGAGTACAAGCTAATATCGATTCTACAAAGAAGACTTTGGCAAATCTATTACCAACTCTTTTAAATTGCACCTCACTAACAATTTAGGGTAGCCATTCATCCAGAGAAAAGAAATACAGCTCTGGGCTTGCTAAACTCTTCTCTGACTTCACCTTAGGAGGGAAAAACTGTGCAAAGTCACACAAGTGCTTTTTCTTGGCAAGAATGAACTGCAGATCTGTTCTGCAGAAATCACTTGCTCAAGCAGCAACCCTGTTCTTGTACCCCATACAGGTCTAGCTCTGTCACTCAATGAGAAAACACTTGTGGCCACTGAAGGTGTTACTGCCCCAGCTGCTTATAGTAGCCCATCCACCATAGACTTTCACCTCCAAATAGAAAGGGCCATGTGTTGCCACTCTAGTTTTCTTCAGCTATCTTCCCAAACTTTCCTCCCTGGCGGATCAGATGAACACGTGGGACTGAGAAGTCAGTGTCGTTGAAGCACAGGAATGTTTTGTGAGGCCTTGGGGGTGGACAGCTGAGGGCAGGGTGGGCAGTTGGAGGCACCGATTGCACTTCTGTGACAAAAACTGGTCTCTGCTCATCTGCTATAGCTCTGTGAGGCTACAGTGGTGCTGTCCATACGGTTGGCCTTCTGTATTAGCACCAACTGGTGCCATTCAGAAACAGTGAAGAAAATAATGCAGCTAGACTGGGATAGCTGAGGAACCAATAAGGTCTGCTGAACCAAAGGAAGGTTTGTATTCCTACCAAGCGTTTTCCCACATATTCAGACTACGGAGAAGAACTTGAGGACAATTGGTAAATAGTGGAAATAGACTAAAGCAGTGTGCAACAATAAAGCAACCAATATGGAAGCAATTTTTTCTTCCAGACATGGTCAGAGTCATCAGTGCATTCAATCCAAGTGCAGTCCTAATGTGATTCAGGCAGTTTTGAATGTGCTTTTCCCTAGCCAGGCCACCTTTCACTGCCACAAAAGTGGTCCTTTTCCAGTACTAAGCAATATTGGCCCCACAGCTGCTAGAGATCAGGATGAGGTATTCTCAAAGCTCTTCTTTTTCTGTAAGGCTGTAAATCATGCAGTCTCTTTCAGGTTATGTTTCATTTGGTCAGACTATGTGAACAGCAGGTCTCCTCCATTTGTGGGTAGCCCTAGAAGCTGCGCGTGTTTCGCCATTCAAGAGCAGGGATAAGCTAACCGCTTTAGCATAGTGTTAACTAGCCCCTTTTCTTGTAAAGGAGATTCAGTTTGAAAACATGGTCTTAAATATCTATAAGGTGTTTGGAGATTCAAATTTAAAAGCAAGTACAGTAGTCTAAAGCCATCCTTTTTATTTTGGAATGAGTTACTTTCAGTTCTTTGGGATTAAATTTTTCTTAATAATACAAAGTCTATACTTGCAGCTTTGGAATTATTATGTCCAGGAGGATGTTTCCTTGCAATACAATCACATCTTATTACTTACAGTCTTTGTATCTCTAGTTTGACTGTCCCTAAATGCCATTAATTCGTAAAGCCATTGCTACACAGAATATATTCTTCTGCCTAGCAAGCTGTGTCCATTATCACTGATATTTTTGTACCACTCATCATGATTTCAGCAGCTCTAGATTATCCTAAGTGTATAATTGTCCTGTGTCAAACACTTGTTGTTTTCCATTTATGTCACTTATAGTGCATTTTCGGGTTGGGTTGGTTTTTTTTTTCCTGCATAGCCTTGGGAACAAAGACACATACATACACAAAGTTGCCTTGCCTGCAACAGGCAGGTTGCTGAAGTGAGATATGTCCTGTTATGAGGTTATGGAGCACTGCACTGTGGTCATCATGTTGCCCTGTTCAGAATAAATCAGAGAGGAATCTGTGTAATTAGGAGCTTTGTGTGTATTCAAATGGCACTGTATAATAGATACTGGATACTGGAAAGCCTTGCAGAGTTTGTAGTGTGGGTAGGAGTGTACTCTCCTCTTCAGTTTTACTCTTCTTACTCGGTAGAAATTGATTTGTCAGCAGGCAAAAATAAAGCAGGCAACGGCCTACAAGAGGCAGCAAAGCAAGCTTCAGAAGGGGCTGAGCATTGCCCTCTTGCTGGACTACAGGGTGTGAAGGTAGATGCGCCTTTGGTAAGAAGTGATAGGCAACGATAGGCAGGCTGGCTTTGCTAGTTAGACCTGGCAAGAAGAAAGGTAGCAGAGAAGGAGTAAGGGTGGTGACTGCATTTGCTTCACCCGTGCTAATATCTGCCCATTCCACACGGCCTCACCTGTTTTCCAGTGCTGCCATTCCACTGAGTTTTGCCTCTGCTGACGATAAGCTGTGAGTCAGCTCTGTCCTGTGGGCACAGACCTGTCTATTCCTTGAATGTAAATCTCTGGTTCTTTCTCATCCTAGCTAGTAACTATATGTCTGTGTCGTAAAGGATCAAGCCTCTCAGGCTGTATTTTCTATACTATTCTCATTTTCCAGCTTCTCCTTCACTGTGTTACAGTGCCACCCTGACAGCATAAAATGTACAAGTGTCCCTACTATTTACTCCTGAGTTCAGAATTCTGATGAGCTCCAAAAGCCCCTGCTTGCTGGTAAGATGTGGATAGTGTGGGATAATTTTGAGATTAATTGCAGATCTAAGTTAGCTGTGGTTTTCGGATACGTTTCCACAGTATGGCCAAGCTGATGTATAAGTCAGCTACTGACAAAGGAGAAACTATGGTGATCTTTCTTCTGACGACCCCTTTCTCTACCCTCTTTTCCTTTTCCCTTCCCCAGCTTCCCTTCCTGATTCCTTTACAATGGCTCATCCAATCTCAAAAGAAACCGTTCCATCTTGTCCCTTTCTGCCATCTGATTTAGGTTGGTATGTCTTGCTGTGTGACTTACACAAATATGAGCGTCACCTCAAAGTGAGCAGTGGAAGGGCATGGCTTGGAGCATGAGCAATGGAGATGTTTGGAAGTGGAGCTGGACTTGCTCCTTCTGCAGCAGTATGCTTTGTCTCAGGCCATATCATAAGGTCAAACCCTAATTGTGCTTATGCACTGAACAGAAATCATGTCACTAATTTTGTTTATTCTGTAATCAGCATTTCCTAGAACAGTAGTCACTGAATCAGTTGGGCTGGAACAGGCCTCAGGATGTCTTTCAGTTTGCTCAGAGCAGGGTCAAAGGGACCATTAAAGGCATCTTTGGTTGAATGTGTGCCAATGGACTTCAAGACACCCCATTTTGGTTGTAAGATTTGCCTGCTGACAATCTGTAAAGCATAACAGTACCTAGACCAACACGAAAGGAAGGAAGTGGATTCAGCCTCCCTGAAATTCCATGATAGATGTCCTCTGTGTAAGTATCGCTCATGGCCTTATATTTGCCTTCTGAAACTGCAGGTTCAGAACACTTCTCTTCATGCACACATTCTTCTGCAAAGTGTCCCTGGAATGCTGTTTTCCACAGTAACTCCTGGCAGGTTTAGCTGAGAGTAAATGCAAAGATATTCTTTCCTCATAAATAGATAAGGCAAAGGATGTCAAGGAAAGAAAATATTACCTCCATCTTACAAAGAAAAGCTTTGCTGAACCTTTTTTTCCCTTCCAGAGTCCCAGAGATCATGTGTAGCAATAGGGACCCCAACCTCCTGAGGCTCATCCCGGTGCTTTCCTGGAAAACTGCATTTCTTCAAAGCTGTCATCTAGGAGGGCTTTTTTAGCTGCTCACAGATCTAAGATTTGTTGGGGACTTTTGCCTAAGCTCACCTACTTTCTTGAATATAAGAGTGCATTTGTTTCCTTGATCTGCTATCACACAATTTCTTTTAAAATAGAGCTTACTGTATAATCTTATATAGCCTTTGCATTTGTTCTTGTGCCATGCACGTATTTTTGTTTGCCTCGTGTGCCTCCATGCACTTTATGGAAATTATAGCTGCTCTAATTTGTGTTACCACTGCCTTACCCACCTCACTTTTAAAACCATCTGTAATTCCACTAGAAATTTTTCCTTCTGCAGGATGTTCCAACATTGATATGAAAAATATTTGAAAGGCTGTTACGAAGCAATCAGATGCCTTGCCTTCTTTTGCCAACTGTTGGCAACACATGGTGACCAAATGCAAAGTTTACATAAGGGTGCAACAACCTTCTAATATTTTGATTGGAACATTCATTTTGTTCATTCTCTGCAAGTTCAAGGGGGAACAAATTATGTTAATCCTGTTCTTCTGCACAGTGTGAGTTCAGCTTTTCTGCTTTTCTCCTCTGGAGTCTTTTTTTCTCTTGTGCTGATGTGGACTGAAATATTCTGTCTGGCTTGTTCAGTATTTCTCTAGATGTCCTTCTAGTCTTAGCTGCTGGGGTGGATAATTTCACCTATTCACTGCTATTACTCTCACTATTTGATATCTGACATCCTTTGCCTACCCTCATTTACATTCTCTTTGCAGCTGGTGTATGAAGAGACCCTTTTAACCTCTGCTGTTTGCCAAAATTTGTGGGCCTCAGAGCTCTATGTTAGGAGTAAAAATGGATGACAGAGCTGAGTATCTTTGAGGTAATCCCTTTCTGCTGATGCAGCCTTTAATGTGGAAAGAATTAAACATTGAGAGACAATGTATTTGCTCACAGCTCAAAGTGGGTTTCAGTCAACATTCAGCTTCAAGCTCTCAATTTTTCTCAGGGCAACTGTTTCTATTGAAAAAAAGAGGTGGATGTGCGTTTCTGCTTGTGTTGTTTCACAGATACCTCCACTCAAAACCAGCCACAGTCACCCATGTAAAATTTCTGAGTGGCTTCATCTTGCTGTTTCTGTGGAGAGTCAGAGATCTATGTTATGGTTGAAAAGCAAGATATTTTATCTGAGAGAAGTGCAGTTTTATTACAACAAAGGCAGAGCAGCAACTGAATTTGTCAGTATATTTTCCCACCCTGTGGCTATAATCATTGGTGCACCTAGAGTGCTCTTATTGGAAAACATCCTCAGTGCCAAATCTAAGCACTAAATTGCTGATTATCTTCCAGTAATTTGTCCAAAAAGACAGACAGGTTCTCCAGTATATCAATGAGAAGGAATAAGCTGGAGCAGCTCCACTTTCTGCCTCCACTTTCTGCAGCCTTAAAACCCAGCGATATATGATCCAGAAACAATAATACAAGCGCACCACTAGTAGGCAGTGACATGATCTGGCTTTTCAACCTGGCTGCTTTTTCTGCTCATCCTTCCTGATGCTAATTCCCTAAATTAACTTTGCATTGAGCATATTACCACTCTGATAATATGGCTGCATCTGCACTCCTAATTATCAGAAGGTGTGGCCAAAACATTTCCTGAATCATTGCCTGGTCTCTGTGCTAAGGATGTGTGAAAGGATTTTGGAAGGTCAGACAGCTTTCTGTGTGAACAACATCAAATGTCCTAAAATACACTGCCTCTACTGTGAATTTCAAGACTTTTCTTGAGCACTTATGTTAGCAAAATTACTTGCTGAGAGGCATGTGAAACACAAACACAAAGGCAGTTAGAACATAGCCAGACCTAATTCAATTTTGTATTTCAGTGATTATCTTCAGGAAAAGTTTATTTAGTACTATTATTTTTTTTAATTTCTTAGGAAAGACATAGAAAAAAAGAAAGAAATACATTTATATAGAAAATATGTCAACAACTACTAAAGAACTACTGTGATGCTGGGATGGAACAATGTCTGTAGACAAGCAATGCAAAAATGTCTGAACACCTTTTTTAGTGCTTGCAAGTAGGGTAAACCCATTCTTCTGTTAAATTCTCCACAGGCCATATTTTTCATTTTCTGCAACCAGCTTGTCACCTGGTTAATATTGCAAAGATTTACACTACATTCACGGATGCCAGTTTGAAGTGTCAAAGCTCCTTTAAAAGAAAAATAAAGTTAACCTGGGCAAAATGAATAACACATATTTTATAGCCAAAAAGTGGGGTTCTCTTTTAAGCTTCAGAAGAACTGCTAGTTCCTTCAGCCTCTGATTGCATTGATATTTTTTCCTCGGGATCATAAAGCATTTATACCTTGATATCCAATTCCTTAAGGTATGCCTATGCTTACCCATTCAAGTATATTTCTTCTCTGTCCATTATGTACTGTGGCAGAAGTTGGAAAAGATGTAAATTTTTGTTTTATACCTGCCAAAGCACTAGCAAACAGTGTCAACCCTAACACGTCCTGTGAAACAGCAGTCCTTGATTTTTCTCCAAAATTGAACAGAGCAAAAACACTTTTAAATTGGTGCCCCAAACTTTGCCAGAGTTGCTTTTCACAAGAAAACAGCACCTCAATGCCACAGTCCCTAGTGTCCTTGCTGGGTTACAAACAGTGGTCATACATTATGTTTATATGCTTAAGATCCTGGAACGTAATGTAAATCTCATTTCTAGGTTTTAATTAATGAGAAAAGATTGTGGTAACTGTAGAGGAAGACTGCAAAGGGTCTAAAGATTGCAGTTCAGTTATTCCCAATAGATGAAAGACAGGTAGAAACTCTCATCAAACCAGATCATATAAAGCCTCCCACAAACTGAAATTGAAATTTTCACTGATTTGGAAGATATGCAACCCTGTTCTCCTGGGATAACATGACTATGATTCACTGCCTCAAAACAATCACAGATCAGCAACTGCTTTCTGCCCCCAGCCACTCTATCCTATGTCAGATTGAAGGTCATAGCAATTTTCAGCAGGCTGGTGAATGCCTGGGGACTTTGTGGCTTGTGTTTGTCACGAATATGTGAACACAAGTTTGTCATCTAGTTTACAAGTGCACAGGGCTTATATTCATAGCCATCAGAAGTTAAAAGTACTTTGAGAAAGTTAGGACATGGAGGATAAGAATGCACCCATTGTTCTTATCTATATACACTTGCATTTGTAGACTGGAGTTTGAAGAATTTGAAAGAATTTGAGCACTTCATACACATGCATAGGTAAAACAACTGTCCCTGGTCTCAGCTTAGCTTACCTTCCCCCCGGTGAGGACACTGGGCAGTGCAGGAGATGGGGTAACATTAAGTGATGCTCTTCTGCTGCCCACTAGTTTTCCTGCCAGACTGTTTCTGAGTGTCCTTACACTAGCATGGGTCCCTTATGGGTAGACTCAATAATTTCTACCCCTCATGGAGGGGAAGACTTCAAAGAAAAGAAGGTAGATAATGGAGCTGTGAAGCAGCTCCTGTGAATGGACATTATGGCTAGCAGATTAGGAGAGATGAATGAGCACTGACGACGCAGAGCAAGAGGCCAGAGGGACTTTACAAAACCATGCTGTGGACAGACTTTTCGGGAGGGTGAGGAGAAGATTTGTACAAAAGGATAAGCTGTGAAGACCAGCACAGGAAGGTGTACAGCAGTAGGGTGGAGATGCAGAAGGCCCAAGAGAAGATTTAGCGTCAACGCTATTAGTGTGCTTTCTGAGGAAAGGACTGATCTTTGTCCTGCAGAGGAAAGACCACGAGCTCTTTGGAAGTGATGTGTGTCTTACTCTGGTTTTGGAGTTGTGCTAGGTATTTGGCTGAAAAGCCTAGATAGCACTGCTCTCCCTGCAGGTTGTGCTGGCATGTCCTGTGGGAGTGGATCAGCTAACCTGGGGCATTTCACAGCTACAGATTGGGTGGAGAAGAGATTCAGAGCACCCCTGCAGAGAAGGACCTGGAGGTGCTGGTCAATGAGAAACTTGACATGAGCTGGCTTTAGTGTGCACTCACAGCCCAGAAAACCTACCGTATCCTGGGCTGCATCAAAAGGAGTGCGACCAGCAGGTTGAAGGAGGTGATCCTGCCCCTCTATTCTGCTCTCAAGAGACCTCACTTGGAATATTGTGTGCAGTTCTGATGTCCTCAACATAAAAAGGACATGGAGCTGTTGAAGCAAGTCCGGGGGAGGGCCACAAGGATGATCAGGTGACTGGAGCACCTCCTGTATGAAGACAGGCTGAGTGAATTGGAGCTGCTCAGCCTGGAGAAGAGAAGGCTGCATGGAGACCTTATAGCAGCCTTCCAGTATCTGAAGGGGGCCTATGGGGTGCTGGGGAGGGACATTTCATTAGGGACTATAGTGCTAGGACAAGGGGTAGCGGTTTCAAACTTAAACAGGGGAAGTTTAGATTAGATGTAAGGAAGCCCTCTTTATTGTGACGGTGGTGAGGCACTGGAATGGGTTGCCCAAGGAAGTTGTGAATGCTCCGTCTCTGGCAGTGTTCAAGGCCAGGTTGGATGGAGTCTTGGGTGACATGGTTTAGTGCAAGGTGTCCCTGTCCATAGCAGGGGGGTTGGAACTAGATGATGTTAAGGTCCTTTCCAACCCTAACTATTCTATGATTCTATGATTTGAATTAGCAATCTATTCCTGGAGGCCATGGAGCAACTACCTCAGCTCTTACTACACCCCCTTACACCTTGGGACACATTAGACACTCCCACTTAATCCACTCTTGAATCTGTAATTTGAATTACCCAAATTTTCTGCTTTTCTTTTCCCCCTTCCACTCCAAGAAGTGCAGTGTAATACTACTGCTGCAGAAAGTCAGTGGATGCCCCAGGTCTAGAGCTCTCTGTACCTGAAAGAGCTCAGGGACTCATGCTGAGGAAACCTCTTTGAGTTGAAGTGCCTTAAAATTCAACTAAACTGCAAAAAAATCCTTGATTTTGAAAGGAGCATTTGGAAAATATGCCGAAACTTTACTGGTCTCCTCTAGAACTGCTGGTTTTCTTCCGTAAAAAGATGAAAGAGCTTTTCCCTGTGTATTCTGGCATTGTTGTGGCAGAATATACATGCATAGACATCCTTTGGTTTAAATGTTTAACAGTTTTTCTAATGTGTTCTTCGAGGTAAATGCTAATACACTTACCTCCTTTACAAATGTCAGCACCCCCTAGAAGCCATATTTTTGTGTTTATTGATAAAATGTAAAGTCAGTGTCATGGTGAAAAAAAGTTGTAAGAGCACACGTAAAAGAAGAAGGCTCTAGTAGAAAGAAGTCAAAACCAGAAAAGAAGTAGTATGAATGACCAACTCTTAATGGAGGGAAGTTCCTGAAAAGCTGACTACAGAAGTGACAGGAAGCAGGGGGCAGCAGAAAGGGGATCCCATTTTATCCCCAATAAACTTTACAAAGATGTTAGAGGAAAGAAGCAGAGAGGCCTCCAATCGGACAGCGGACACAACACCCATATTTTCTGCTGTGCCATCTGTTTCTACATCTTGCAGTGCATTGCTACATACAGCTGCTGCCACCAAATGCCTAGCTAATTTTAGGGTTGTTATCTCTGCTTAAGCTTGGGTAAGTAGCCTCTCAGCCTTCATTTGTAGGAGATGACACATGAGCTCTCTCACCTGTTGTAGATTTCTCGACAACGTCCCTTGGGAGATCATAAAGGCAGCTATGTAATTTTGGGTTGAGAAAGAAGGGTCATATAATTAATTAGAAACTGATAAGTTGTCAACAGCATTGGTTATAGTAAGCAGTTGGTTTTCATCCTGGGGAGGGATTGACTTGCAAAATAAATTGAAGAAAACTTGGACTGGAAGGGTTCAGCATATTCACCAGTAATTATGTAAAGAAGCAAAAGAGGACAGAGCAAAGCTTGCAAACAACAAAGAATAGCACTGTTACAGCAAAAAAAGAAAGAGTTTTTTTAGGAATGCGATCTGTGCCACATGGCTGGACAACAGAGCCCCTTACTCTTGGGTACAGGAACTTGCCGCTGTAGCATCAAGAAATTGCATCCTGGGGATATGGAGATTTGTATGGGTAGGACTTGTGTTTGTTTTCTTGCTTATCCCTATGCATTGTGTAGGGTGTGGAGGGGTTACCTACTTATATTTTCAATGGACTGTCACCTGAGCTGTATGTGTGTGTGGAGAATGATCTAAACTGTACCAGGAAACAGGTGAAGGATAAATTAACTGGTAACTGAGCCCTAATCTGGTGTGTGGACAAGTATCAGTATTCCTCCAGGTCTGAAGGTTTGAATTTGGAAGGGCTTGAGAAGGAGATGTTTAAACCCAAGACAAAATGCTGGTAGTCAAAGACTTTAAAGGAAAGCAAATTGACAACAAATTACTGAGCTGCTTACAAATAGATCAGTTCTAAGTTGGTGTCCCTGCAGAAAAAGACCATTATAGTCTTATAGTCTTGATGAAAACCACCTGTTGATGGAAGCTGAGGTTCCTGTTCAATAAACAGGAGTCTGTATTAAGAAAGAAAAAAAATGCTACTAAGAATGTATAATAATGTAAACTGAGAGTGTACCTTCAACTTGAACACTGTTTACAGTTCCTGACACAACACTTCAAAAAGGGTAACACTACAAAGAAAATGGGTCCAGAGAAGGGCAAGAAAAAACATATCAGAGGAATGGGAAGATGTGTACTGTGTGCATGGTGATTATAAATGTGAATGCTTTAGAGAGAAATAAATAAATTATTACATATCAGTATTACATTACATCCAATACTGATGAGAACAGAGGAGGTCAGACAGAGGCACCTGTTTGCTTCTGTAACAGAAAAATACAAAGACACCATAAGGGGAAGGGAAAACAATTTAAAACTGTTAAAATGATGGGTTTGGAAGCATAAATACCATGCAGCTGTGTATGCACTGCTGTAAAACATGACTGAAAAAAGGGGATTAGTAGGATTTCAGGAAGGGCTGAAGACCTGATCTCCAATGGATTTTAGGTGGCTAACTCCTACTGAAGTGCATGTAGTAACTTCAATTAGCTATGAGCTCAGTTTTGGGAGTTTCTGAACATGCTGGCTATAATCCAGTAAGACATGTGTTTTGCTCTCAGCAGGTAAATAGGGTCCCTGATGAGTACGCCTGAAATTACACCCCTGAAGTTAAGCACACACATTCTTCGGGGGACTGGTATAAGCATGTTCAATACTGAGTTTTCCATAAATAAAATACCCACAGTTATTCATCCCAGGAGAAAAAAATTGTTTCATTGAGGAACAAATACCTAGTGATACGCATACTTTAAACAGTAACAATAGCACTCATACAATAATGTACAAGGGCTGACTCAGATACGAGGACGAATTGAGCACCAGCTGGAAATACATGCTGGTTGTTTATTCCGCTGTCAAGAAAGATGTTACATAAAAAATTTAAAATATTCTTTTAGCTTAAAGTCACAATTCACTGTCTGACACTCTATTTTGAAGGAAATGAATAGTCTCTTGTCAGTTGCCTTAGTGAAAAAAAGAAGAAAGAGAAGCATTTTTCAAAAAATACACCCACATCTAGAATATTTAGACAGTGAAATGCATGAATCAAATGCAGTAAATAGTTCAGAAGATTTAAAGTTTTGGTTCATTGTTGTAGAGAACTGTTAGGATTAGTTACATAGTATGAGCTCCTTAGTGGCAAAATGAGCTACATTTCCTCCACTACCCTTCAGCTTTTTATGCCTGCTCCCATACTCATTGAGACGTGCCAGTACAACTGCTTGTGGGATTGTTTTGTGGACCAGATTAGGGAGATCTGCCTTAAAGAGTAAGCAAACAAACAAAAAAAAAGGACAAAACCCCTTTTTTTTTCTCGAGGTTTTCTTTTTTGCCCTGGTCAGTACCAAGGGTCTGAGACACAGAGTGTTCCACAAACAGTCATATTGCCTTTGTCAAGGAGACAGCAAACTGCTGCAGAGGAGCAGCTGGGTCAGGGCAGCGCAGAGAAACTTCCCTAGGCAGTTTTGTCAGCAAAAATAACACCTGATTGCCCCACAAGTCTCTCTCTGGAGTCAGAGTTACAGCAGGATTTAATTCATATGTTGATATTTATCCCATCTCTCTGTCATTGAACATTATCTACATATATAATACATTTGTACATATCTATATAGATATATATATGTAAATATTATGTGTGTGTGCATCTCTGCATTTGGAAAATATTAAGTTAGTGACTCATTAAGATGTGAGATTTGTTTTTCTTGAGAAAAAAATCCAACAAACCAAAACCATGCAGGCAAACTGATATGTTTGGAGACAGATTCGAAGATGCCTGGGAAAACACACTACGATGTTTGTAAAGATCTATACAATAGAGTCCTAGCTGCCTGCCACACAAACATTACTCTCATGTGAATGGATGCTTAATTATGGAGCTACAGCCCATAAGCATGGGCAGAAGAGCAGATGGCAGGTCACTCTGCTGATATGGAGAATTCAAGCAATCTCAAACACTTTGCAGTGCTTTTATCCCTATGATCTGAAACTGTATGACAACATAACAAGTGCCAGTGGCTCCCTTTTAGGGATCAGTAATCTTCAGAAAGACCTAATGAGATATTACCCATTTTCTGCCAGCTCCTATACACCTGCACCAAACCAACCATTCTCCCCTGCTTGCTGAAGTATGTTCTGTGTCCGTCAGGAAAATGTGTTGTAGAGCTTGTGTGTGGTGTAGTGCAGAATCAGTAGGTGCACAGCCATTCTTCCTGTCCCCAGAATAAATGGCAAGACAACCTGCTCAAGAAGACGAAACAATTCTTCAGGCTCCATAGCATACCATGTACTGGCCTGTGCCAGTTACTGAAGTATCTCATGGGTAAAGTTTTCCTGAGACATGATGAGAATTATATTCTCCTTTAAACTGTTAGATGCCCTGCACTTCAGTGTGGTTAAGGGCTTTTAGTGTTGGGTTTGTTTTTTTTTTCTTCACATTCTAAATGTTCTTAATACTTTGTTACCTGGGGAGGTTCATTAGCATTCACCTATCTGAAAATGACTGGGGAACGGAAATGTAAATTACTCCCAGACAATGCAAATATATGACATTTTGCAAATGAAACTTGCAAGGCTTACGCTCATGTTAAAGCATATTCCTGATGCAGCCACTATAGTAAATTAAAGCTGGCGATGACCAGAATATGTTATATTACATATCAGAGGTTAATTGTTCTCCCCTTTTTTGTCTTTATCCCAGCAGGTGCTCCTATACACCACCTTCTCCTCTCTTCTCCTTTCCTGACCATTGGCAATACCTGTTGGAAACGGCTGGTTAGTTTGCTATCTTGTGTCAGATGCGTTAAATGCTGTGTTGCTGAAGGTAGCAGCTCACTTCAGTCCAGGGGAATATGTTGAATATTCCAGGACTGAGTTTGGTCTTGGACTTCCATACTGTATAGTCTCTAGCTTTGTGTTTTCTTACTTCTTCATGCAAATAACAGCAGCCTGTGAACTTTGTGATATATGAGCTGCCCCAAGGTTTCCTGCCTTCAGATTGCCTTTTGGTCTGTGCTTACACCTCTGAATTTACATTGTGTTGCTTCAGTGCTTCAAATACGATAGGCATTCCACAGACAAAGGAATGAGGAGCTGTTCCCTGAAAAACTTCCAAAACCCAAATGGGTACCCATCCCCCAATGAAGGGCTAATCTTCAAATATAATTGTGCACTGATGTATGAATGTATTGGTTTTTTCTGCCAACATATTTTTTTCCCAGCCACAGCTCTACCTGACCACCGTTATATGCACTTACTGTGTTCTGTACAGCAGAAATGGGAAATGGGGATAATGCATGGATAAATGAAGGTTTACAGAATCACAGAGGCTGTGGATAAAATGAATGCAGAACTGTTACTGACCAAGCTTGCAATATCTGAACTAAGGAGCACTCATGGAATGTTAGTAGGAGATGGGCTTAAGACAGATAAAGTGGTTTTTACACAGCATTGATGACCTTCTGGAATTTGTTGCTACAGAGGTTGTAGTGGCAGATATTTTCAATGGGTTCAAAACAGGGTGAGTGATTCATAGACCACAGGCCTAGAAACAGATTCTAAGAGAACAGGTGGGGATACACCCTCTGGCACCTGGTGCAACAACTGTGGAAGCTAAGTGTATGATAAGAGGGAATGGACTGCAGACAGTGGTCAGGCTTGGGTGTACTCCTTAAACAACACTGGCATTAGATTTTTTTCTGACAGATCTGAGGGGAACAGCTCACTCCCTACAGTCCCACCCCACTTAGGCCCCTTGAAGGGCCAGCCCTTCAAGGTGGGGTTTGAAGTTCTCATCTGAGAAAACACAGGCTTTTCCCACTTTTTCCTCTCTATAAACATTCCTG
Organism: Myiopsitta monachus; assembly: GCA_017639245.1. NCBI lineage: Eukaryota > Metazoa > Chordata > Aves > Psittaciformes > Psittacidae > Myiopsitta > Myiopsitta monachus. Next base: position 58,512,537 of record CM029918.1, on the reverse strand, counting down.
ACTGGTATAACTGACCCATATATATGAGCTGCCACCATGAGTTCCTCAGTCTCACTTCCCAAGTACTTAAAAGTATCCTTAAAAGACTGGTGGAAGAGTGTCTGCAAGAATAGCTTGACCAATACTCCCTAAATTTCTGCAAAATGGGTTGCTTGTACTGTTTCTGTGTACTTGTTGCATCTCCAAGGTCTGAAAGAGGTAATGCATTAAGACATGAGAGATAATGCATGTAAATACCACTTTCTTCATTTCTGCTTCTCACACTATACAATCCTCAACAAACTCATGAAAACTTTCCACACAATAATATTCAATATATGGACCCAAATTTTCCAGGGTGATTTAAAACGTACACCTAGAATGTTCCCACAAATAGACCCATCAAAATACTTTGATTTTGCACATGCACTTTTTGAAAAGTGACTATCCCATACACCCAGTGCTGTCATTTTGAAACTGAATAATCAGTGCGCAGAAATAAGAATTTTTGCAGTTAGTCAATAAAAAGCAGAAATCTTAAGTTCCAGTATTTTTCACAAAGCATCTCTGGCTTCTCAGTAGCAAACCTCAAGAAGGACCTACAAATCCCTTCAAATAACAACTCTAGAATTAAAATTTGTAACTCATTTGGATACTAAAAAGGGAAATAATGAAGATATTACATTATGTGACATTACAATTTGCCATTGACCCTCTTTTCATTGACATAAATGGTTTCTTTTTTGTGTCTGTTCCATATGATCTGTGTACTCGCTTCCCGTTAATGTGTGTCACATCTTTGTCAGTGCTTTCCTGTCAAGTCATCAAATCAATTAGGAAAATTAGATTAAGCTTTGAGCAAATATATCTAACTTATTTTTAGCTTTCTTTTTGATGCAATGCTTCTTACCAGACCTCATAAAAGAACTCCAAAGCCTGTACTTATTTATTTTCTCTAATTATTTTGTAAATCTAATAAAAGATGAAAGTTCTCGTAGCCCTACATCTTAACAAAATGCCGGAGAAGGGACTCAGTCTTAGCACTTACATTTTGAAGATTGTCACTGTGGAGATGTAGCAAGCAAGGAACAAAAGGTTTTTTTGTTTTGTTTTGTTTTTCAAATTACATTGATGTGGAATTTTTGATGGTGCGTCAGCATCAAAAAAACATTTCCAAGTCTGGCTTTTTCTTGAGAGTAGGAAGATGACTTATTCTGCCTGATGATTTGTCATCTTTGCTGGTACTGCCAGGTGTATTGATTTTCATTAACATTTCTCCATTTGCACAAGCAATTCACTTAAAGGCTATTACACAAGCCTGTTAACTAGTAACGGGTTTTGGTAGTTAATAATTGCCTTTGCTGATAAATATAGCAGAAAAGAAATTATTTTCTAGTGCAGTTTTCACCTTCTGTGCTATTTTTTGTAGATAAGGTTTCTGTGACTTAAGATTTAGAATTCCAAGTGATGTATAAAATAGTGTAAATACAGTCTTGATGCAGAGCATCTTGAAGTTGAAAGTTGCCTTTTGACTGTTTGACTACACTAGGCATTGCGTCATGTTTGGTGGTCATTTAAGAAATAACCCCCACCTCTCAGATATATCCATATATGAACTGGTTCATTATATAGCCACTGCTTCTTGGTTTTTCATCTGAAAAAGCCGAAGGGACTGGGGAAAAGAGGAGTTTCTTTTTACATCATAGACATAGCAGTGTTTCTTAGATCCCTCTAGTAGTATGAGCAATATGACAAGAGATTTCGTTATTAAAGGTCAAAGATCACTAGTTTTAAGTGAAAAACCTCCTTGGAAATGTAGTAAGCATATTTTACTACACTGTGCTTCTAAAGAATGTATTTAAGGAGTGATGAAAACAGTTTAGTCTTGCCCAACCTGTGAGGGCAGCTGCTTTGGGAAAGGGGGCGGTTGCAAGGGAGAGGGAAGGAGGAAGAGAAAAAGCCCCCCCACTATGCCAAACAACTTAATATCCTTATTTATTTGGTTTTTCTCATTGTGTTCTTTTGTATTTACTTTGAAACTAATGTGCTTGATGGACTTTCCTGGCTGTGTCTGAGCTGAATATTACATCAAGCACCCCAGCCCAGCAGTGGTCTCACAACCCTGTCTGATATTCCCTTTGTGCTTCAGGCAGAGAGAGATTTTGTTTCATACATCATTCATAAACTCACTGCTGGGATTCTACAAGTCGCTATATCTCCCAGTCCTATTGCAGAGACTTAAAACAAGATGACTGTATAGTCTTCTTTTGTGAAAATTGGTCACAAGTGCCGCATCATAAGCTGTTGCTGATGGCAAAGATGACACTCTGAATACAAGGTAAAAAAGTAGCTATTTACTGTTGGGTCTATGTCTTGAAAGTTTTGTTTAGTCGCATTATTTCACATCCTGACAGAGGAGTCACCTGTATTCCCAGCAGAAAGGACAGGAGAAAACAAAATCTCTACTTTATGTGGAAAGCTGCTGCTTGAGAACTTCTGCGCATCACAATCGTCCAGACAATCAAAACCTTTGCTTTTACCCAGCTAAGTCACGGTTAGACCTCCTTCCCTTCAAATTAAGCCTCTTCTTTGTGTCTATTTGGCCTTTTCCCCCTCTTTTCTTCTCAAATATTGCACCACAGTGGGTGATACTTCCTTTCCTCCTGTTCTTTCCAGCATTCAGAACAGCTATTCTGTGTCTGATTGAGTTGGGCTCATTTCATATCTGGTCTCATGGAACATCTATTTTCACTGTCTCTTTCCCAATTGAAAAATAAATGTAAAATGCCAAAACAACAAAATATTAATTCCTGACCTTCTTTGCAATACTCCTATGAAAGCCTCCCCTCCCCCCAAAAGAAGTTGTTGTAGCTATCACTCTTACTTCTAGCCTAGACCAGGGGTGAGATCCTTTGTAACAAAGGATATTTGTATTTGTGATGATAAATGTAGTCTACAGAGACATGTTCTCAGATGTTTCTGGTAACGGCATATATAATCCATCACAGTGAATTTTGGAGTAGAGCCTCAGGATGGGTGATGAATCCGAGGCTGAATTAGTTTATAGTAAGGCAAATGTGTGCTCCTATCTGTTCCCCAGAAATTGTTTCCTACAGATGGCTAGCCACATCTTTCACTGTGTTTTCACCTGATTAGGCAGGAATATAGGAAGTATTTGATGTAGATCCCTTTCAGGCAAGTGAAACAGAACAAGAATTTGATGGCACCCAGGAGAAAAATTCCATATTCAAATTTCTGACTTCACAGGCCTTAAAGTTCCCCACGGAAGAAGGGACATTAGCTTTGATCTTGTAGTGGCCCTTTCTGTATCTCCCAGTGACTGCTCCCTTATCTTAGCTTTATGATTGTTCTTGTTTATCACACCCAGTTTGTGCATAAATATTAAAGGCTTCAGGACTGCAGCAGAACCCTGAAACATGCTATGCTTCTCATACCATTCTTCTAATCTTTCTAATAATGTTGTCTTCTGCTGACCTCAGCAGAGCTTGAAATAGATGTACTTATCAATACACTATGATACAGTATAATACACATCTACAAGAAGGGCTGAATGGATGTTCTGGGGAACTACAGGCCTTAATAGGTCTGTGCTGGGGAAAGTTAAGGAACCGATCATCTAGAGTGTCATCAAGAAGCGTATACAGAGAAACCAGATGATGAGGCCCAGACGGCACGGATTTATGGAAGTCAGTCTTGCTTGGCTAACCTGATCTCCTTCTACTACAAGGTGACTCACTGTCCCACAGCATTCTCCTGGAGAAACTGGCTGCCCATGGTTTGGATGGGTATATTAATCACTGGGTAAAAAACTGGCTGGTTGACCAGGCCCAAAATGTTGCGGCAAATGGAGTTAAATCCAGCTGACCACCAGCCACAAGTGGTGTTCCCCAGGGCTAAGTACCGGGCCAGTTCTGTTTAGTATCTTTATCAATGATTTGGATGAGGGCAGTGCTAGGTTAATGGCTGGACTTGATGATCTTAAAGGTCTTTTCCAACCTAAAAGATTCTATGATTCTGTGATTCTATGATAACACACAAAAAGCCAGCTGGAGTGTCTTGGTGTCTATTGTAGTATAACTAAAGGAGTCTTCTGAAATAAACTAAAATGATGAATTTGTCAGAGAGCACATGCTCAGAAAGGTGCCCTGCTCCTGTCTTGCTCTTCATTGAGACTGAGGTAGTGGTTTCTTTCTGTTAGGGATCTAGTAAGGACAAAAATAATAATAGAACCAGTATTAGCTTTGTGCTGTTCTGACCTTTCTGCACTTTTCAGCTGATGACCTATGAAGGAATTTAAAACCAACATGTTCACACCACTGATGTCACATTACCAAAAAAACCAGCAAACGTTCAAAAACACAACTTCATATGCTTTTCCTTTTTTTCTCTAGCTCACTTTTATCTCAGGTCTATTTGGGGAGCAAATAGCAATGATGTTGAATAATGAAGACACAAATCCACCTGAATCTTCAGGCAGTTATTTTTCAGGTCACATTGAGGGGTGCCATGAGTGAGTATTATTTACATGGTGCTGAAGTTTAAGTTTTGAAGTGCATTATTTTAGGAATTTTTCTAATTAGTCTTCTACTACATTTTGGGATACATGGGATGCTACTTCAATATTCATCTGTAGCATCATGTAGCTTCTGAACTTAATTCTGTTTTCTTTAGATGCAGAATTCCTCTTAGACTATGGATGAATACATGAATTTTGACAAACCAATAAAAATAAAATAAGTGTGGGGACAAACATGAGGGAGTGTTATGCTGATAGATATCATGTTTCCCAACATGCAGTGGAACTTGTTGTGTGTTAGTTTGTGTACAACAGTCACAATGAGCCAAGGGTGATGATGCTCCAGGCAAATTGGTAGACAAGAATTCTTGCCTATCAGTTGGAGATATCTCCGCTTGTACTATATTAAAGGTGTGAGAATTTTTTGTGTGATGGTAGAATGGTATCTTCTGCTATCGTATACTTCTTTCATTGCAAAAGCCTGTGCAATGTCTTTAAAGGTTTATGTGAAGGCAGTGTTTTGCTCCAAGTGACTACCTTGTTCCCAAGTGGTCCTCCACATGCTGCAAAATGAAGACATTTAGCTCTTCGCCTTATGAATTACCAACAGCTTTTCACTCAGCTTGTACTTAATTACTGTTCAAGTCTTTTTCTGTGGGTCTCTGGATCTCATTCTGTGCTGGTATTACCCCTTGTGGAGCAATTTGCATAACACAAAGTATCAGAAAGTGTCATTTTGATTTAGTCTGCTTCTGTTGAAGTGTAAACAGCCACTCAAGATGTAAAGCATGGGGTATTCTCTGTTGCTTCTGCACTTTGATTCAGAACCTCAATGGCTCTTCAGACAGATGGATCAACCTTTTCCATGAGGGAAACAGGGGCAAGAAATACTACAGATTCCTCTTTAAGGTTTGTACAGAGTGTGAAGCAACCGGAGTTTCTTATAAAGCAGTAATTAAACTGAAACATACTTAGTATATGCAAAATCTGCGCCTGGGAACTTTAGACCAGCCTATTAGCTCTACAGTATTTGCCACATCCAAACCAGAAGCTGTTTGGGGGGCGCTGGTGAAAAAGTCATTTGCTCTCTGAAAAAATGCTGTAAAATTAGTTAATTTGAGGTCTGCTTTTATTAGTTGTCCAGGGGACATAATAAACTCTTTTAAATTTTGTAAAGAATAAACAGGTCAATGAATCACTGAGGACTGTATTTCTGTCATCATATCTCAATTGACTTGCTTTCTCCAGTAGCTTCACTGTGTCAGCTGCTTGCCGAAGAGCTTGTCTTCTTTTCATTACAGTTTTCTAAATCTGTTCCTTGCCTCCTGAACTCTCTGGCATTTTATCTGCAGTACCTACCAGTTCAAGGCAAAGGACAGGACTGCAGAGATTTCTCTCCCTGAAGAAATTCAACCTTTGTGCTGGATTGACATGTCTGTGCTCTTAAAACCATTTTCTGCCCAAATCATGTTCAATTCAAATCCCCTAAACACCAGTATTTCAATCTTGAGGGAAGGGGGGCAATTTACATCTAATTTTGGGGTGGGGTGGGAGGAAAGGTTCAAAGAAAGATGCCAATTACGAGCAGGACAAGCTGTTTTTCACCTGCTTGTTGAGACATATGCATAGGCAAATCCTTAGCTGCTGTAAATTAGTGTAATTCCACTCATATCTAGAAGAATATCTCATTTTTTATTATCTGGATCTTTATTTTCAGGTACTGAGTGCAGTACACAATTTTCTGAGTAAGGTAATTTGCATTCAGGCATGCTCCAGCTGCACAATTCTATAATGTTTATATGCCTGTCATTATAAAATGCTAAGTGAACAATAACAGGGACTAAACAGGAGCATAGGAAGAAAAGACTTGCATGAAGTCCATGCCTTACACAAATATTCAATGTGTTAACCTGCTTTATTGCTATTTTCAGCTATTTCTTAGCTAGGCATAGACAGCCAGCCTGATGTAGTGGAAAAGAAATAGTTTCTCCAACAATTGGAAGAAATTTAAAAATAAAGCTATGGCACAGATCCTTTTTTCCTGCTGCAAGAGCTGAGAGAAAAAAAGCTTTTCAGTGTAGAGAAAGTAAAAAGAAAAAAAAGAGCCAAGGATAGTACAGGAAAACTTCAGTGTGTGTGATGAGGTTAACCCTGAAGGAAAAAGGTGTTCACAGAAGTCTCCTCTACACCTAGTCTGTGTGTTTTACTCTAAAAAGCGGAACATCTGATGAGAGAGGAGCTGGGAGGCAAAAGTACAGCTGTCAGAAAGACCAAATGAAAGTAGCCCTTGAGATGAGAAAGGGAAAGAAACAAAGGAAGAGAGAAGCAGCACTAGGAAACCTTCTGTTCCTTTATGCAGACAGTCACTTGCAGTCTCCATCTCTGCCAGGCCCTGATTTCTGTCCATCAAAGCAGCCTAACCAAAACCTTTCAAAACATCAGATGATCTACGCTGCTGGTTGCTGGTTTGAAACTCTTATTTGAAAGCCACTGATATTGACACATAATGAGTTAACAAGAGTCGTCATTTAGAACTCCAATTTAACACCTGGGTTATGAATTTTACTAAAGAAAAGCTTTATTAATCGTTCAAGCACTGTCACTACTGTCCTTTGTCCTCCAGTGAGATGTTTGGCCTTCTGATGAAGGGCTAGTACCTGTTAATGCAGCTCCTAATACAAATGAAGCTGAATTTCAGAAATAAAATATTAGGCACCACTCACACTTTGCCAAAAAGTCTTAACCTCAAAAAACAGATCAGTCCCTCAGAGTGTTAAGGACTCAACAATAAATCATGTTGGGTAACCAAAAACCTCTCTTACCCTTTACTATCCAGATTTCCAAACTGCTGCTCTCCAAAGGGGGAGCAGAAACAGGCTCTGCCATTCAGCTAACCAGTCACAAAGGTCAAGTAACCAAGAACACATTGTTTGAGGACAGCCCACATTCTGGGAATTACTTATACAAGATGGATATTTATGGACAACAAATGCCGCAAAATAAAATCAGATTACTAATTTAAAATACATGTAATTTTGTAAGAAAATATACCTATATATCATGGTTGAGAACAGCTGAATTCTGTGTTTGACTTATTACCCTTGAGAATAAATCTAAGTAAATCTAAGAAAGCAGGAGATTTTAAAGAAAGAGAATGCAGACTCTTTGAATAAACATTTCAGGCCCAGATCCAGCTGACCCTAGGAAGCATGCCTTTGAGCAAAGTGGGTACAACCAGAATCAGCCAAATAGACATTAAATGTTAATAGACATTACACACTGCTGAAGGACTATGAAGGATTTGGGCACAGGGGATGAACAAAATGCACCCAAATAAATGGATTACACAGTATAATAGGTCTATGTCTGTGCTTAGAGATGTTTTATTCAGGCTTAGTTCAACCTAGCACCAGAACTAGAAGCAAGATTCCTACATCAACCTGTCACTGGATGTAGACAAATAGATGCTGTTTACTGACAGAACCATACAGCTTCCTGATCCCAGATAGTGTCCTCACATGGAGTGACACTGCACCTTGTTAACATGCCACCTTGAGTCAACAATAGTTGAAGGGGTAGGAGTGAAGCACAGCAGGGCAGTAACAGGGAGGACACTGCCAAGCTCCAAGTTCACCATTCATCTCTCCAGCACACTGATGTCACTGAAAAAACCCACTTTTTCCCCCCACATTTATACAGTATTGCAATGAGGCTTAGTGGTTCTTTCCCCCCTGCCTTTGGAAATTCAGAAATCTAAACTCAAAACCGAGAGAGAACACCAATAATTTTTCTCTCTAAAGGAAAGAAAATTAAAAGAAAATGGGTTTTCTATGTGTTACAAAATCTTTTCAGTAAAAGTCATGTAACTGCGTTCCAGTTGGGATGCCCTTTGGTCTTCATTTTCAGCCATCTATATGAGGTTCACAGTTTTGAGATCAAGACAGGGTGCCATTTCTTATCTAAATTGGGTTTGCATGGCAAGATTTTGATAGCGGGGGGGTTACAGGGGTGGCTTCTGTAAGAAGCTGCTAGAAGCTTTCCCTGTGCCCAATAGATTCAATGCCAGCTGGCTCCAAGACGGACCCACTGCTGGCCAAAGCCAAGCCCAGCACTGACCATAGTAGAGTCTCTGGAATAACAGATTTAAGAAGGTGGGGAATAAACCTGCTGTGGAATAGCAATGGGAGAGCAGAGTGAAAATATGTGAGAGCAACAACTCTGCAAACCCTAGGTCGGTGCAGAAGAAGGGCAGAAGGTGCTGCAGATGCCAGAGCAGATGTTCCCCTGCAGTCCGTGCTGCAGATCATGGTGAGGCAGGCTGTGCCCCTGCAGCCCATGGAGCAGATACCCACCAGCAGTCCGGGGAGAACTCTGCACCAAAGCAGTTAGATGCCTGGAGGAGGCTGTGACCCTGTGGGAAGACCATTCTGGAGCAGACTCCTTGCAGTACCTGTGACTCCACAGGGGACCCACACTGGAGCAGTCTGTTCCTGAAGGACTCTACCCCATTGTAAGTACCCACACCAGAGCAGTTTGTGAAGAGCTGCAGCCTGTGGGAAGGAGTCACGTTGGAGAAGTTCACGAAGGACTGTCTCCTATGGGAAGGGACCACATGCTGGAGCAGAGGAAGAGTGTGAGGAGGAAGGAGCAGTGGAGACATGTAATGAACTGACCACAAAAAAAACATTCGCATCCCCCTCTGTGGCTCGGGGGGAGGAGGTGGAGAATTGAGGAGTATAGTTGAGCTCAGGAAGAAAAAAAGGGTGGGAGGAAGGTGTTTGAAGAATTTGGTTGATTTCTAATTACCTCACTCTGATTTGATTGGTAATAAATTAAATTAATTTTTCCCCATTTTGACTGTTTTGTCCAGGATGGTAATTGGTGACTGATTTCTCCCTGTCCTTATCTCAACCCATGAACCTTTGTCATATTTTCTCTCCCCTGTACCGCTGAAGAGGTGAATGATAGAGCAGCTTTGGTAAGAACCTGGCACCCAGTCAGGGTCAACCCACCACATTATCTAAACCTGGAGCTCTTACAATGGGATGATTCTATTCCAGTAGTTTTATTTTTGAAAATATAAGAATTGCTGAGAAAAAAAAAAAGAGAATCTTTAACCTAAACAACTCCAAACATGCTTTATGCTGTAGAGGGGAAATGAAGTTTGAAGTCCTAACCTCACAACTGCCTCAATTTCTAGTGAACCAACCAAAAAATGTGAGACATTCCAGATGTTCTAATACTTCGGGATTCAGATTCAAATTCCACAGTATCAAGCCACTTTTAAAAATAAATATGAAATGTGGTACAGATTTAGACAATTTAATCCACTGAATTCTGCTCATATCCTCTATAGAGAAGTTGTTTTGCTATTCCCATCAGTAATGACTTCTGTAATTGGATATGCTGTGAAATTCAGCTCTTCTTCATAGCTCCATCTATTACCAGTTTCTCTGTTCTCTTTTTGATGTCCAAATTATCTCATATTCATCTGGACTTTGTCAATGCAAAGCTGTTCTTATTACTAGCCTTTGTTTTTTCCTGACTTGATTTCGAGTCAAACTCCTTTCTTGTAAATATGTATCATTAACATACTTGATTAACTTATTAAACATTGCAGCACAAGCTCATTATGTTTGTCTGTTATGATTTAACTATCATTTTTAGTGAGTTCATTGCAACAGAAAGGCTGTATGGTGCAGAGGGCGTGCAGAGTACCGTATAATGCTCTCTCTTTGTCAAGCAGAGGTTCAAATCCAGTCTTCTCAATAGCAGCTTTAATTATCACAGTCTGACAGTTTTGGAGAAGGGTTGTTTGGTTGCTGCCTCATAAAACTGGGAGTTGTTTGTGTAAAGATTTTCTTGCAAAAAGTGAAGAACCAAAGAAAAGGTGTTTTCTTCTAATAATGAATAAGGGACTTTATTCTAACAGTGAAAACTGTTATCCCCCTTGGCTTTTGTTATATCTTCTCTTTTCACTTCACCACAGAATTTCTGTTGTGAATTTTTCCCTGCCTTCCCTGTGCTTATCTTCTGCTTCTTAACTGAAACAGCTCCATGTCTGTTGATGCCACAGTGTGATCCTGCACAATTCACAGCGGGAACACACATCCTTTTTCCAACTACATCAGTGCCAGCTAAAAGAGTGACCAGCCAGGCCTTGCCTCCTAGCTACCCACCCTTGCCAGAGGCAGTTCAGTCCAAGCTGCTTTTAGGAATGTACTGGTATCCCTCTGGGTTAGCAGAGATGTACTCACTGCCCTTTTAAACAAGGCCCACTTATCTAGGCTGAAATGGATTGGTAAACTTTGCCATAAGCAGCTGAGATAGTCTGGAGGAGGGGTAGCTTCTGCTGGGAGAGTGGCTATTAGACCCCTTACAGCTAGGCACTGGGTAAGCAGCAGTAGCTCCTTCTGTCAGCTTAAGTGTAGGTAGAAGGAGACACATGTCCACACTCTTTGGTCAGTGTTTTTTGTCTCTCCCTCTGTAACATGGGGTTGATGCTGTTCCCTGAATTTCATGCAAGGAAGAGTTCATCATGTGCAAGCTACTCTAAGAATAATGGAAAGCACAAAAGTCAAAGCATGATAATGAATTGGTATGTGAAATCCTAGCAGAAAAATTATAGGGGGGACAGCTACTGCGTTTTAGCCGTAACAGTAAGTAAATGTTTGTTTCCATGCTAATTATTCATGGCAGATAAGAATTGCATCTCCCAGTGTCCCTGGAAGAAAGGGAACCAGCTCTATGCGCGAAGTGTTTGTCTGACTATATAGGACACCCCCACTCCCAGACTAGGGAGGAGTTGGGTAATTTTTGCTTTCTAGGCTCTTCTATTTTTTTTGTCTGTACAAGCTCCTTTGGTCTTGCTATTATATTAGAGACAGGAGGAATGAGCACCCATGTCTGCCTGTTTGCTGCACAAGACATAGATTGCTGGTCTCTTGTAACAAGTAAAATAACAAGAAAAATCCCTGGGGGGAAAAGAGATTTCTCTACCTCCCCACCATGCTTCTCTACAGGAATGGACAGGCCAGTTCAAAACATTATTATTCATAATCAGCACATCTTTCTGTTGATGCCTCATCAGTGAATCATCGTCAGGGCTCCTGAATGCACTTGGCCATCACACTGCCCTACAGACAGACAATATCGGTGCACAATTCCTGGTGTATCTGTTGTTTCCTGCCTGCATTTGAAAAACTGTTTCATTGAAATGCAGGGGTGTCCTCCAAGTAGAGTAAAGTAGGCCTGTTAGGTCAGGTTTCTGATGTGGGAATTGGCAATTAAGTCAAAAGTGCAATTTCTCTGCAGTGTCTGTGTACTGAGAAGAGCACTAATATTCCTGGGAATAAAGTCACTCACAGTATTCTCAGGAAGACAGTATAAAAAGTATGTGTATGTTAGGAGGGCTGGGACACACTCTCTATATTAATTAAGATCTGAAATCGATACTCTCTGGTAAAGACCCCTGTTTTAAGATTTTCTCATCTCCAGTTCACATCATCCATTAAAGAATCTAAGAATTACTTTTGTAAAGAAATAATTAATTGTTTCAGTAAAAAAGGGGGAATGCAGTAGATGGTGACACTGTCCCTTTGCTGTCTCAGAGATAAAATACCTCTCATGCAACAGGAAGACAAAAATCTCTCCTTTGGAAGAATTAGTCAGGAAGGTATGTGGTCTGTATTGTGTGGGAAATCAGTCTTGGTGATTGCCACTGTGCCTGCTGGCTTTAAGCTTGTCAGTCTCTACAGCTGATAGTCTGGGGTCTTGCACAAGTACTAACTTAGTCTTTATAAAGCGTAGAGTAGTTGTATATAATATGCACCATAGGACAACCTGACTGTGTGAGTGGCAGATTTTCAATTTGCAATATGTCCTTTACAAAGTACCACACTTTCTTTTAGAACAAATGAGGAAAAAAATATTCATGTGCTCATCAAACTGTTGGAGCTACATGACAACAAGCAGAAGTCCGGAAACCATGGAAAAGAGGGCATCATAATCCATAACACTGCATAATTAATCATTTTCTCAAAAACACAATCTTAAAAGCCTTGAAGTGTTTATAAGCTTCCAGTGGCCTATTAATAAAACACAGTCAAAATGGAAATTAACTCTTTAAAATATGACAGTAGGTAAAATGAAATTTTCTGCAGGATAAAATTAGTCTGAGGGCATGCATCTTTTTGTCTCCTGTTCCTTTAGACAGAATCACTGAATAAATCTAACTTTTGATTTAAACTGAAAACATGTACAGTAATGTACGGGATAGGTGGTAATTAGTTCTACAGAGCAAGAAACATGTTAGCACAGGTGCCATATAATTTAAAAATAAAACTGTTCCGATTGTTTAGCAGATTGGCTAACCAGCACAGTTTCTGAAGGCACGAACTATCACGAAATTCAGGCATTTCTCTTCATAATATTCATAATATTTTTCCATTGTTTATGACGATTTAATTTTTTAAATAAAGCCTAATTGGTTTACAATACACATTCATCATTTTGTATGCCCAAAATACCACCTATTAGAGGAACATTAAGGTGATAATATAATCCCACAGAAGCAAGATAGTTGCAGATTAAACCTTTATGGTTTAGTATGAAGGACACCACAGGAAGACATCAATGTGGAACCTAATTTTGGAAACGTAATGATAATGATTATTTTTCAACAGCTAAGAAGAATAGTCAGCATTTATACTAGCGTCTTGACTCCTGTGTGATCTGGATGCATTCAGCACCACTGAAGTGAAGCTACTTTTGGGTGAACAAGGGAAACAGGGGAAAAGTAGGTCTGTGACATGCTGTAGAGGAGTGCTGGTAAGAGTGTTCCACACAGTTTTCCCTACAGCTGCCATGAAAAGGCCAGGGGTGTTCATATACCTGGGCTCTGAGCTGACGGAGCTAAGCTAAAGCAGGTACTGGGTGCTTGAGAAGAGCTCAGGCTAATGCCTACCTAAAGTGAGAGGAGCTGGGAATATACAGTCTTTATAGCCTTTTAATCCCATTTGTGCTTGGGGAGTTAGTTTTATTTTAGCTTCAGTTATTTTTTCAGTTTTTATTAGGCTAAGTAAAAACTGAAAATAGATCATATTATTGATTTGAGAGTAATATAACAAAACTGGTGTAAATTCAGATGAAATTATGTAATAATGATATAAAAGCTCTTATTAAGCTTCAGAGAATGGAGAATGTTTATGCATATTGAGCTAGTCCAAAGTTTTGGGAAGCTCCCAAACCTGCCACTTCCTCAAGATTACAAAACCTGTGACATATCAATCATAAACTGAGTTAAAATCTGGGTCCTCAAAAGAGACACAGTGATTTAGGGAGTGATTCTGGTCATCCCTAAACCACTGTTCTTGACCTTTCAAGCTGTACTTTTCCATACATCTTAAATTGCCATAAGCCAGCAATGCTTTTACAACAAGTTGTCTGTGCTCTCCACAGCTTCACTCCCCTGCTGTGCTGGCATTGGCTTTTACTTGTGGCTGAGGCTCTAAGTATTGGTGTGACTAGAGGGGAATAAGATTGGGAATCCAAGCTGGTTAAACCTAATGACTTCCCTCCCTCCCCCTTTCTCCCCTCCTTTGGATTAGTTTTACTCATGATCCATTCCCCACCCCATATGTCTGTGAGCCTTCAACCTCACTGATGCGGTCTCCACAGAGAGGAAAGAGCTGCTCAGCCTGAGTCCTGGGAGCAGGACTGTTTCCTTTGGCAGCAGAGTTGGAGGCATGTGCCTGCTACCACATGGGATTCATTTTTCCCCTGGGAGCTGAGCTGACTGCAAGTGACACAATCACAGTGGTGACCTAGGTAACTGGGATCTTGGCCCAGATACAAGCTCAGTTTTCTTCCCCTAGAGACCCTGGTTTCAATATGGAGCGTGTAAAAATGGAAATGGGGCTTCTCATCTCAATGTAACCTTTCTGACAGGTCGTGAGCTACAGTTTGGCCCAGAAAGCAGTTTCTTCTCAGGTGCTGCCTATGCAATCACATATAGATGGTCACAAATCACTTTCTTTTGTCCTCTGCCCTGATCGGATGTGAGCCAGACCTGGTCCTGCAAAGGTTAGTTGCATGGTGGTGCTCATGCCAATAAGTTATACTGACAAGAGCTTTGCAGGTTGTGCTAGCACAGTTAAATGGTGTACAGTCCACCAAGGGGGAGCACAAACAGATTTGGGCCATAGATACTGACATCTGGCTGGTCAACATGTACTCAGAGGGGTAAGGCATGTTATGAATCAACTGGTTTGATAGGCACTGGCACAAGAAAACTTCTAGTACCTGCTGAATAAATGCTGGGCTCTAAACTGTCTAATGCCAGGGCAATGAGATTGAGTTACTGCATTTAGGAGCATTAATCTTGGGCTCAGATGAGTTGTGTAAGATCATAATTGAGGGCTTGGAAACTTCCAGTTTACTCTTTATCTTTGCTATAAAATGACAGAATGATTTTTTGAAATGAAACCCAAAACAAATCAAAAATATCACTGCTGTGCTAAGATCTGTATTCCAGATTATAGTACAGAACGTATTTTTATGGCAGAATTTAATGCAGAAATATGGGTAGAATCTTTGTTGAAGGAATGCTATAGGGCTCACATGATCAGTTGCCAACAGCTACTATACTGTATATTCTTAAATATCACCTTCTAGGCCTGCGTTTAGCTATGTCCCAAACATTCAATGTTTCTTTTTCATGAGTACAACAAAACCTGCACTTTAATTTAATGTGTAAACTGCATGTAATCTTATTAACATGTTTACAATGATATTCTGATTCAGTTTCTTTCATTCTTCAAATAAGATCTGCGGAGAGAAAGGAGATGATGCAAGGACATTTTACATATACACAGTTATATCAACAAGGCTATCGGAGACCATACTGCAGCCCTAGTTATTTAAAAGTATTATTCCTTTATTGTCTGCATGTGAAATCAGAATCTTGTGTGTGCGTATGAAATTGCCCCAAAATGGGGATACAGTATCAAAAAATTGGGGAGAATTCAAAAGCATGATGTTACTGAGTTTTATTCTCAGGTTGCCACGTGTTTAAGAGAATGTAGTTGGGTGAACAGAACATAATCTATAATGGGAATATATTGGTTAATGAAGGCTCACAGCACAAGGGGCTAGCCTCATCACAGGCCTAATTGGACACAACAGCACCAATCTCAGCGGTGTTGTACCCACATATGCTGGCAGCAAATCTGGCCCCATGCCCGTAGGCAATAAGCAGCAATATTAGAGCAAATAGGAAAAAGAGCAACTCTACTAATGATCTTGAACTGAGATCACTGGTGACACAGTTCAATTGCAGCATTAGTTCCTGGTGTCAGAGAGGGGTTAAAAAGGAATGTAATGACTCTTTAACAGATAGATTTGGAGCAATTAGAAATCGTAAAATGTCTCTCTGTGTAACTAAAAATATAATTGCTTTTGAATAGCTAGGCTATAGATTTTTTTCTCTTCTTTTTTCTTTCTTTTTTTTTTTTCTTTTCCTGCACTGAAAACTGTGAGTTTTACTCTTATGACTCATCTACATGGACTTAATTGACTGAGGTTCTAAACCCCAACCCTTTAGTGAGTACTGATGAGGTTTTAAATTACTCTGAATTGCAAGCACTTTAAAATACAGGCAAGAAAGTGTGCTAAGACAATACAGCATACAGAGTGAAGTGGTGGGTTTAGGTTATCTTGGTTTCACATCTCTGCATGGAACTCCACTAAGGCCACCTTGGAAAGTGTAGTATTGCCCACTGTCAATTACTGTGTTGCTCCAATATTCTGTTGTCTGCAGGGGTTTCCAGCCACTCATCAGAGCTTGTGTTTATTATCTCTGGCTTCAGCGATATGATGACTGAGGCTGAAATAATTTCTCTGGAGGACGGATGACCTTGCTATCCCTTCTGTACTTCAGCTGAAAATACACAGGTCAGGGAATGGGAGAGGACTGGTTTCATGGAGGCGTCTGACACTTCCCCACCAGGATCTTCTTTATTTTCCTGGCTATCTTCCACATCACAGGTCCAGACCAACACAGCATATACCACAGCAACCACTTGGTAGATAACTTTGCTTTCATTGCCTTAATCCTGGAGCTCTGGGAGTGACTGATTTTTGGGATCTTTTGATCACAAAAGTTCTAGCTTTTGACAGTTACAGCACCTGCAGGAGGAGTTCCTGAATGCTGAATAGAGACATTTGCACTGTACTGAAATAAACAGGAGTGCTAATGGATTTCAAAGCAGTCAATGCTGTGTAGATGGACCGTACTGTGCATGTATTCCAGGCAGCTTTTCAGCCCCGCACCACTCTTCTGCAATGCTTCCCTGCCTCAAAGGGAGGGGAAGCTCCTCCAAGTTCTGTACTAAAGATACTCTGAACAGCAGTGTTTCCATATGACAAGGAGCTGGAGAGCCAGATCTTGCACTTTTCTCTTTCCTCACCTCAGATGTGTCAGACTTCAGGAGGAATGCAAAGCCAGAAAGCAATGTCTTTCAGCTGTCACTGTGTGATCATAACCCACTGATACAAAATAGACACAGAACTACTCTTACCAGGATTGGAGTCAGGCAAAAAAACCCTGAGGAGCTGAGTAAATTCCATTCATGAAGCTCAAATGAGCCAGGTGGGTTTCTCCTGCAGGGCTTGGTGAGGTGCTGCTGCCCTTCCATGCCCTTCAAAGAATCTGAAAGGCATATTGCAAAGCAATGGGGCAGAAACTCATCAGAGGGCAGCAACACAGGAGTACAGAAATTGTCATGCTGCCAAGCATCCTCTCTTCTTCCAGTTTTGTAACTCATTTTCATTGTGGTGAGCAAACTTCATTGATAGACATGACGACAGAGGAATACTGATAGCTCTCTAATAAAGAGCTACCTCACAGGTGTCAGACACATGAGACAAAATGCATATCATATTGGCTAAGACATCTCTGCCTGAAATCCGAGAGTGCTGGCAAGCAGCAAGAGGTGCCAATTTCTCTATCCCCATGATTTCATTTTGGACACAGAGAGTTGCAGAGACTAAGAAACCTTTTGAACTAAACCTCCAGCACTGAGACACTAGCAGTTCTTCAGAATATTGACCCAAAATGAGAGCACAGGCTCAACACTGGCATGAAGAGCTAAAGCAAATATACATATATTTATATCATTTTTATGGCACCACCAGATGTTCTGCTTCGTATTCTACTAGTGCTGATATGGGTAATGAGGCTGCCTGAAAACATCAGGTCACTTGACCTTGAGTGGAATTTTCCTCATCCCTTTGAACAGCAAGGTTGCACTTGTAAGCTAGGGAGGCAATAAATGTTTATGCCCAATTTAAGCAACTGCAGACAATACCTATTATGTTTGGACTAGTGTTTTTTAACAGAAGAGATGAATTGAAAAAAGAAAGTATAACTGCCATTTCATTAAGACATAAATCCACAGAGGTGTAATTGGCAGGAGACAGGTGAAGGAGAACAGTACTTTGCCTGGTTCCAGAATTTCTCCCACATAACATTCCCAGCAGAGCAGTAAGTGTCAGCATATTCCACAAAGAAAACAAAAGGAAGAAAGATTTTATTACAAGCGCAGTCTTCACTGTGTATTCAATGATCTACAGGTAAGATATTATTACTGACACTTGCCACTTCTGAGAGTTGATTAATTTCTTTGGCGGTATCAAGAATATCTTAGCAAAGTCCAGTCTGTTTGTTTAAGAAAAGATCAGCTTTAGATGCTTGTTAATGATTCCTGATAACTCTTTTTCTCTTGGCCACGTTTTTAATTTTCACCTATGCAACCCTTACATCAATTTTCAAGTGATATTATAGCACTCCAGAGTTGCAGGAGACAATGCAGTCGATTGCAGCAAAAGTCTAATAACTAGAAGTTCCTGGATTCAAACTGTGATTAGCTATTAACCTGTCGTGTCACCTCAGACATGTCTTTTAATTCTCTTGTCCTTCAGTTTAGCTACATAATTTGTCCTCAAACAATTACAACACCCAACCAAAATATTAAGAGCCTCCTGTGCACCAGCTATCCTGAGAACACAGAATTAGAAAACAGTGACTAAAGGAGCACAAAAGGAAAGTGAAGAAGGTAATGGGTGCTGAAATAGTTACCAAATAGGAAATAAAATGGTTCATCTCTATTCACGAGAGTGCCTTTTTGCACTGTCTGCTCTGTAATACTAGACAAACCTTTTTCTAAATAATCCCATCTGCATCTGCTTCTTAGGGATTTCTTTTTCTTCTTCCAAGTCTGTTAACTAATAAATCTGGTATCCAAGTTATTTTTAGAATTAGCATAATTTTATGGCTAGAGCATATGAGAACAAATAGCTTTCCATGTCTGGAAAAAACCTGGTAGCTCATTCATAGCTGTGTTGGCAACGTAGAATCATAGAATCATAGAATAGTTAGAGTTGGAAAGGACCTTAAGATCATCTAGTTCCAACCTCCCTGCCATGGGCAGGAGCAGTTCGCACTAAGCCATGTCACTTAAGGCTACATCCACACTGTCCTTGAACACCGCCAGGCATGGAGCATTCACAGCTTCCTTGGGCAGCCCATTCCAGTGCCTCCCCACCCTTACAGTAAAGAACTTCCTCCTTATATCCAATCTAAACTTCCCCTGTTTAAGTTTGAACCCATTAGCCCTTGTCCAATCGCTATAATCCCTAATGAAGAATCTGGCCCCAGCATCCTTGTAGGCCCACTCCCATCAGTGATCCCCCCTGCCCCACGTAAAGTAAATCTGGGGAGTAATTAAAAATTTGGAAGACACTGTTTTGCAAGTGATGTGAGCCCAATTCTGAAACCCTTTTACACCATTCTTGACACAAAAAGAGATTTCTGACACAAGGAATTTCAAACACAGCTAGATGAAAGACCTGAGTGCACTGATGTAAACACTGTGATCTCCAAGTATGGACCCAGTTGCAAGTACTCAGAAATTCACTTGTTCTGCTCATTTTGGATCAAAAGCAGAGTAGGGGTTGGTCCAGGGTCATCACAGCTTGCCAGAGAAAAGTCACTTCGAGCTTGGATGCACTCTGACAACACACCCCAGCAGAGTCCTGGTCACTCCAGCTTCACCACGTCCAGAGCTAAACACATAACCTCAATACAGTATGGATTACACCTGGTTAATCATTATGCCTGTAATATCATTTCCTTCAACATCTTTGTGCCAGGGTCTGTTTTGCATTTTTTAGGTTCAGTCCTATTATTGCCATTCTGCTTCATTCCCTCCACTTTATTATTGTGGCAGATCAGTAGCTATGGACCTACATTTGCGGAGACTTTACAGACTGTTGCCACATATAAATTCAACACTAAAGAAAAAAAAAACCAAAAACATAAGAACAAGCTTGCAATTAAAATATTTTGTATGTGGATTGCTTACATCTGATCCTTTAATTACTACTCTTATCCTGTTCCATATGGCCAAGATCCCTGAAGGAGGGTTGTCGTTGATCACCGATACATTCCCATGTGCTACAAGCCATGCAATGAGCCAGTGCTTTACCCTTTTACCTTTACAGCCTGTCCATGGCACTGACACTCCTCCACCATTACCACTTGAGTCTTATCAGTGCCATTGTAGCTGAATTTCTTATTAGCACACTCCTAGCTGAAGTGCTGCATTTATCTCCCATCCCTCCTCAGCAGAAAGGAATTCCTAGGTTGGCATCTTCTTTCTTTGATGCGTATTTTCTTTTTCCAGAACCACCTCTTTTTATATGCCTCAAGGGAGCTTGCCTATGACAGTCTGAGGACACAAACAAGGCAAGATTTCTTGGTGCTAGCATTTAATAACCCCATTAGTATATTCTGACAAACAAGCTTGTGGGCACACAAGTCCTTTTTCAGACCAGCTCATACATGATGCTTTCCTTTGGCAGGCCTCAAAGTGCGTGACAAATGAAAGCACTTGTCATTTTGCAGATGGGGAAGAGAGGTGTGGAACAGGAGCCTAGCACAAGAAGGGGATGATCTCGCAGCTTTTAGGAAGCACTGAAATGTAAATAATGAAGAGAAAGGCAAAAGACTGCACACCTAACTGCTTCATCTCAGCATTATGCACTAGGATCTCCCCTGCCTGACACTGCCAGTGCAGTGTTAACGTCCATGAACAAGGTGGTAATTCAAGGTACAACATTTTAATTATTAATAAAAGGCACTTGAAGACATCATGCCCTATTAGAGAAACCTCTTACAGCGAAACTCTGCAGATGGGGCAGAATGTTGGCTTAAATGATACAGTTAATATTTATGCAGATGGATAAACTAGTTTACATCCTGGCCCTCCCTCACTGATTTTCTGTGGAAGTGCCTCCTTGCTTGCAACCCTTCCCTCCCTCCTTTTCCTCCTCCTGCCCCCACCCTGCCCCCATGACGTGGTTGCTGCCACTGCTGTAGCTTTCAGACTCCAAGGTCAAGTTTTGAAGCTAGAAGAAGCTTAGTGCTGCTGAGTCTTAAACTGGAGCTCCTGCCCATCCACACCCTCCTCCCTCCCCCTTTTCTGCATATCTTTGCAAGGAAGAAGAGGAGGGGATCTGTTGGCATCGATTTAAGTGCAAAGCAGGATGTATGAAAGCACAAAGCTCAAATGGTCAATCTTAGATTAGGATAGTGGGTTTAAGTTTTGACAGGGTTTTAGGTGATGCAGAAAGAGAACAATAAGAAACTCAGGGTAGGGAAGCTCCGGAAAAAGATTAAGTGATCCTGTGAAATGAGTCTGCAAGATATAATGGACCCGCGAGCATGGTTTTTATACGCTCTAAAATTTAAAGGAAGAGGAACCTAGCATGTCTATAATGATTTTGTTCAAGGAAGTTCCCCTGGTTTTCCCAGTTGTACTGTGTTGCCTTATTTTACCTCTCAGTGCCAGTATCAGACTGAAGCCTATGACCACATTGCTGTGGGACAATTCACTCACAGCAAACTTTAACTGAAGTATCCGCAAATTGGATTGCAGCCGCAAAGTGCTCAGTACTTCGTGCTTTCACTACATAATAACATGTGCGCTTGCACAGGAAAAGCGCACTGAATTTAGCAGAAAGCCTTTTTTTTTCCAGTTTTATGCGATGACACCAGAGAAAATATCAGCGTTTTGCTTAGTCATCGGCGCTAACCTTAAACTCCCTATCCGTGAGTGAATGCGAGTGAGCATTAGAGGGCAGCACAGTAACACTTTCCCACCTGCAAGGAAAAAGATTTTAGGACGCCGTCACTTCTAAGTGGCCTGGACCAGACAGTTGTGTCAGACCTCCACGAGTTTCACATATCTCCCGTTAAGAGATCTCTTTTCTTAAAGGCCTGGGGAACAGCGGATGGGGACAATGTTGGTCGCAGAAACAAGAGAAGGATCAGTGGCTGTCACATTGTAGCTGCTGTAAAGTTCCTGACCTTACAATCTCTCTGTTGGCAAAGGCTTATCTGTCCACTTGTGGCTTGCTTTCATTGCTCTCACTTTATAAAGCTTTTAATGCTGTTTTCTGGGAGAGGACAGAGCCAATCCAGCACAATGATTAACATACCAGATGAGTCATGACTTGAAGAATGTTGTGTCTTCCAGACACCCAAAAAAAGTCTGTCTTTGGAAAGGGCAAGTTTAAACATGGAAAGAACTAATGATCTGTAATAATGACAAATCACCCTGTGAGTTATCTAATTTACTAGTGCCAGGCACCTTGGCGATTTTTGTACTCTGAGTAGGAGACTGGATCTTGGTAAATAATCCATAATTACACTGCCGTCAGAAGATTGATTCAAGAGGGCCATTTCTATTCTGCAGGATCTGAAAAATTTATTCTTTTCCTTTTTTCTTTAGTGAATAAGCCACTTTAGTTGTGACAAGATATGTACATACGATATCAGAATATACATGAAAATGTTACAGAACTACTCCATTGCCCAGACAAGCCAAAAGATCTACCCAATTATAACAGGATGAGACAGCCCCAGCTCTCAACTAGGTGTCACAGCAAACCCAGCTGGAAATCCAGACCAACAAGTGATCTCCAGACTGTCATTCCATAGGCCAGTGAGCTGGAAACAAAGCTAATGAGGAGGTGATCGGCTCAGTCCCTGGACAGCCAGAGTTTCCATCCCTGCCTCATGCCTGCCACGTCCTCCCCATGGCACAGAAGCCAGCTTACAAAGGACCAAAACTGATCAGAGAAAAATGCTGAGCATTTCACAACTTACTGTACCAGCCTGTGAGTGTCCAGAGGTGATGTAGCTGAGGGAGGTTTAGGAGACATGAGCAACACAAAAAAGGCATAGCCAGAACCAAAAGGAAGCAAAAACACTCTTTCACAACTAATTAGATTGGTGTGGTGCCTGAACTCCATCTTTCAGGCAGGTGAGAAGCTTTTCCTCCATGGTAAGAAAGCCTGTGAACAGACGCCTGAGGCCTGCAACAAACATTCAAAAGATGGGAAGGAAAAAAGAAGAGAGAGAGTCTTCTTGCATACTTTTAGCAAACCAGCTGAGTGAAGGCTTGTAGCATTGAATTAGCTTTTAAATCAACTAGACCTTCCACAGTCAAGGCTAATGCTTTCATTCCAGTACTCAGTTTGACATCCTTTACCCACTCGTTCAAACACTACCCGCTATCACCGAACTGTGCTGCAGGGTGCTTGACAAAACGATGAAAAAACAAAAACATACATAAATAAAACTTGGCATCATATGTCTTTCTGCCTGTGTAAATCAACAGCCTTGCTTTTATCTTGAATGTCTTCAAAACAACTTCCCTTTCCAGTAGACAGTAATTTAGCATTGTCCATGAAAAACTCACATATTTCAGGCATTTAATTGCACTACAGATGATTGTAATCTGAGTGAGGAAACAGGCTCTTATGTGAATAAATGCATTATGAATAGTCTTCTAAAACTTGATTTGGAGGAAAAAAAAAATGCAATGGTTGCTTCTTGATTGCCTTTTGGAGAAAACTCTAGCTCCTGTTTACCCCACACATGCATTGTGTTTATGTGGAAATGCACTATCTGGAGGGAAGGAGTGTGTCAGGCTGCTTTTCACCTTATATCAAACTGGGTGATAACCAAATACATGTATAGATCATATATGTATGTGTGTATATGCATTTTATATATGTATATGTCTGAACTTTCCTTAATCATTTAACTGTCTCGCATGCACAAATCAGTAGTTCACAGGGAATATCATCAGCATTATCCATTGCATGGAGCTTTCTCCAAAAGACTTTACCCCTCCATGGTAAAGCCTTTGAAAATATTAATAGAAAAATAACAAACTCAAACACAGATTCCAATTATTACGAGATGATGCTGCAGTTATAGTGGCATGCAGGACAAGAGTGAAAGGAGACCTAAGATTGCCTTAAAGCAACTACCTCAGTTACTAGCAGCTGTGTAGCTGCCCAAATATTTCCCCATCACCTTAGCTTGCTCTTTGCTTTGAGCTACTGCAAGTTAACAGATTAGAGGTATTTTGAATACAGATGCAAGCTGCAGTCACAGCAGTAGTGGTGGATATAGTCTTACGGGGAGAAAAACTGAAAAGAAAGAAATTGAAGAGAGAGAAAAAGGAGAAAAGGAAAAAAGTGGCAGCTGGGGCCAGAAGAAGAAATTGCTATCATGATGGTTTGTAACATGCTCCTTCACTCTTGGTCAAAAATACAGTAGTGCTATATCTTGTCTGATATTCCCACTCCCTTGTCCTGGGTTCTGCAGTAGCAGTCATTTTTTTCTTCTTCTTAGTAGCTTGTGCAGTGCTGTGGTTTTGAATTTTGGCCTGGGAACAGTGCTGATAACACAGATGTTTTTAGTTGTTGCTCAGTAATGTTTAGTCTGACCAAGGACTTTCTGAGTCTCATGCTCTGCCAGGAAGATGGGGAAGCTGGGAGGAAGCAGAGAGGACACCTGCCCCAAACTGACTAAAGAGGTATTCCATGTCACAGCACGTCATGCCTAGTATATAAACTGGGGCAGTTACCCAGAAGGGTTAGATCACTGCCAGGGTAGGGCTGGGTATCGGTCGGCGGGTGATAAGCATTTGTATTCTCTTCCCTTGTTATTTCTGTTATCATTGTTATTATTGGTGGTAGCAGCAGTAATTTGTGTTATACCTTAGTTACTGGACAGTTCTTATCTCAGCCTGTGGGAGTTACATTCTTTCGATTCCCCTCCCCATCCCCCTGAGAGAGGGTGGGCAGGGGAAGAGGGCGAGTGAACTAATGACTGCATGGCTGATTTACAGCTGGGCTTAAACCATGACACTTGTCCACTTCTCACTGTTGAATTCATTTTGGTTGCCTGTGGAGTCCTGCAGTCTCTTACAAGACTTTCAAGGATAGTGATGAAACAATGTGGGCCAAAGGGAGCTAAGGTTCCCTGGGAGTTCAGAAAACCACCCTCCACTGGCTGCCATGTAATGAGAGCAAGTAACTGGTGTGACAAGAAAAGCTTAGGACCACAAAGTGTCTCATTCCCAA
Source organism: Myiopsitta monachus (assembly GCA_017639245.1). NCBI lineage: Eukaryota > Metazoa > Chordata > Aves > Psittaciformes > Psittacidae > Myiopsitta > Myiopsitta monachus. Next base: position 58,487,519 of record CM029918.1, on the reverse strand, counting down.
TATCAGCCTGTAAGGATTACCCTCAAAACCTTTCAAGGACATCTAAATATTTGCTAAGCCCAAACCATGGCTGTCAGTCAACACTCCTAAGATCGGCCTATGTCATAGACCACTTTTCAGATAGCTTCAGCCCAGCCCATCAGGTGTACAAAGCTCGAAGCAAGAGCTTCAACTATTATCTGTCAGGACTGTGGACCCTCTCTCAGTTTTTTCAGGTCAGTTGGATTGCTGAAAATTGCCCATTTCCAGCACACAGCAGTGGGTCTACAGCACTTTAGTTTTCATTTAAGTATACAAAAAAGTTCAAAATACAAAATGGCAAAGCAATGCAAAGAAGTGAGCCCCAGAAAATGGCCCGTCAACTATTAAATGTCTACAGCTTATTTTTAGAAGGTGAAGACCCAGCTGACTGCCTGTCTGCACCATCCATGCAGCTGGGCTTGGCTGGGAAATGCAAGGTAATCTCTGGCGTGTGATCTGCCTGTGGATCCTTTCTGAGGAAGGAGTGAAGAAATGTCAGGCAAACCTTCTTTTGTATGGAACTAGATAGCTAAATGACAAGAACCCAAGTCCACAAAAAGACTGTTGTTCCTAAGACGAGAAAAAAGTCCTGCCTCAACCCTCTCATATCTGTACCTGAAAAATTGTAGTCAGATTTGTTTTCTTGTGTAAAGTTCTCCAGTGCTGCACCCAAATTTAACATCATAAAGTTGGGATACAGTTCTCCCTGACTGTCCAGATGAATAATCTTTTTGCAGTTGTTTTCTGCTGTGCTTCTATGGAAGGCACTCTAGGCCTGTACCCTGACCTGGAATTTGAAAACTCAAATGCAATTTCAATGACAAAACTTGCTCTGCACACTCCCAGATCTGCTGTATTGACAGCTCCACTTCAGCAGCTACCTACCACCTAAGTCTCATCATTGAGATAAATGTGGGAGTTTTGTGGCCAGCTTCCTTGATATACCCTGCTTTTTGCATTTGCCAGCAGTGTTACATTCTGTGCAAAGCACAGGAACTCTGGCAAATCTTCTAAAAAGTATTGACACTTCGAATGCTACCTCAGTTTTACACAGTTGCGTAGTTGTGATATCATCCACCCAGGGGATCAGACACCTGGGAGTAGTGCGTTTTTGAAGAGTCAGTGGTTTCAAATGACTGCTTCTTGCAAGAGCACCTCAACAAAAAAAAAACTGTTTTGGGGATAATATTCTGAATCACTTGTTGAAGAAAGAAATAAGATTTCTTTCTTCAAGTGTGTGACTTGAAGAAAGTGACTTGACACAAGGCAAATGTGACTCCACCCAGAGAATAAGGTACGTGACTGGGAAAGGAACTTCCCGGGTTATTGATTGAAAGAATATAGTAGATATGCTTTAGGCAGTGATTTAACAGCACAAATAGTACTGACAGTCTGCTTTTCTTCTCAGTGTGGCCATAAATAATTGTTACACATTAATTTTCTTGCTATTTCTTTTATTTCTAGCTTTAACCTGGTTTGGAGAGTGCTTTGTCCTTGCTCTGGTTTCTGGTTCTCTTTTTGGCTTCTCCTGGTATGTCATCGTGGTCTTCATGATTTGCCTAAGGGTGAGTTAATACAGCAATTATTAGGCTTAGTCTGCTTGAGGAATGTATAGGTGCATGATCTGATGTGGCCTCCAATAGGCACTTATTGTGGCTATTGTAGACTTCAATAACTTTGCAGGTGAATCTTGCTATCTGCATGGAATGCTCTGCAAGACTAGGACCAACTTTTGAACCTGCACATTTATGTGAGATGTAGTTGAAGTGTATGCTTTCAAACTGATGACATTTGTCCTTGTTTATGTTGAAATGTGCTTTTTTCCCTGTGAGCATCAAGGAACAGGTTGCTCAGAGAAGTTGTGGCTGCCCCATGCCTGGCAATGTTCAAGACCAAGTTGGATGAGTTTTGAGCAACCTGATCTAGTGGAATGTGTCCCTGCCCATGACAGGGGCTGGAACTAGGTGATCTTTAAGGTCCCTTCCAACACAAGCAATTCTTTTGATTATCATCCGAGATTTGATTATCATCCGAGTTTAGAGGTGTTAAAAATAGGTATAGTTGCTCTACTGTAGCTACTGAGTAGAAAAGCATCTCTCTCCACTGTTTTTGGTAAAATCACACACAGTTTTAATGCCTGATGCGTTTTATGGCTTGTTAAGACACACGTATTGTGTATTTTGGTGATGAGATCCTGGTAGAATGAGGACTCACAAGCCTTTCCTGCGCCACTGGAAGTACATGTTCTGCGTTAAGTGTTTATGTACTACAAACAGGGGAAAGGGTTAACACTTTTTCTTTTCTTAAGTAAAACACATACAACCCTCTCATAATTATGGAGGCAAAATCAACTGGTAAAGACATACCACAATGAATTTTGCTGCAGAACTGTATTATATAGCTTTGGGGAAAATATATGCACCATTTATGCAGCTTCACTTTTAAGGTGGATCTTCTCTCTGGAGTACTGGATTTATTTTTTCCTTGAGAACATGTCTGAAAATATCTTCAGCATAGCATAATCTATCTCGTTATAAAGGCAACGAGAGCTCATCAGAAGTATATTTTATGAGCTCCAAGTAGAAAAGCTCCCCCAGACATGGACGATATGACAGCTGGCAGACAAGCAGCAGACTCCGTCAGAGGCGAAGAAAGCTACTCAACTGCTCTTTAAGTTGAGTAGTAGGACTTTTAATGAGTAGAGCCTCCAATCCCCCTGATAATATGTTTGGTGAGCATAGCTCTGCCATCAACTGTCCTTGTTTGAATGGCATGTAACTGTGATCCATCCTATTTTGGATGAATGAGCACTCCTCTTCTAATCACTCTTTTGCAGAATATCATGTTTAATTCCTAGATTTCACAGTTCTGTATGACGCAGTTGGGCATCACTCTGCAGAAAGACGACTGACTGCTGTGCGTGTGAAGTATTTGAGTGATTGGAGTGTCAGGGCATAGCTGTGCAGGCTGCAGAAGACAGGGAAAGGTGTGAAAGCAGCATGAGCTCAGCGAGCCACTGTTCAGGAAGGGTGAAACTAATCAGTAGGGGCAAGACATTTGGAGGGCAGAGAAGAAAGGTTGTGAGTGACTGATGAGAAAAAAACACATTGGAAAAAGAGTCACTGTGGAAAAAGACTCTTAGAAACATGTCCTGTTATGACAGAACTACAGTGATGTTGGAGGTAATTTAATGAGAAAGCAAAGGAAGAATTTCTTTTAATGAATCTTAATTCTTAAATATACACAAATACTTCTATTCAGATCAGTTCTCCACTCATCACTCTTAAGGCAAAATTCTTGACCTTGTAACCCCTCAGTCAAGATCTGTGCACTATTATGATGAAATTCTCTTATTTCCTGGACAGCTGTCACTTTCATGGAAAATAAGAAGTAGAAGAGTGTGTGCTTTTTTGCAGTACAACAAACCACTGTCTTACAGGTGCTTAATTTCTGTCTTAATTTTCTGTGCATTAGTCCTTTTTGCTATTCTTTAGCTTCCTCTTTCTACAAAGAAAGGTGGCCAAAGCCTGATTAGAAGAAAGTAGCTTGAAATGCAGTGCTATGTGTCAGGGGCCTACCTCCAGTCCTAGTCTGTACTGAGCATCCAAGCAGAAGTTGCTCCCTTGGAAGTCGCTAGCCTTCTCCCTTCACTTTTATTTCAATGGGGTGATGATACTCCAGAATCCTCTGCTTTGTTTTAGTTCAGTGTTTCTGTTAGTGTTATGATCCCTACTCTCTTCTCATGGTTTTTTTTCATTCCCTTGTGTTCAGTTGTTTTCTAGGCCTGTGGCAGCTTCTCAGTCAGAAGATAGGCTGTTTATTTCAGGTGAACCATCTCTAGCACGTGAATGTGGCCTCGGGAACTTTGATATTGGCTGGAAATAAACCAACATGGGAATCTCACTGACACAAGGCCAGGCTGAGCTTTGTCCTATTTTTCAGGCTTTTTGTTTTCCTTCCCTTGCTAGTTCTCCCCTAACTTTGTTTTGCTCGGGTTTCTTTTTTTTTAGTAGAGAAAGATCTTACCTAGAAATGCGACAAGGAGGATGGGCAGGGAGAACCACAGCATATTGTGTTTCAGCAAATAGATGTCTTGCTAGCGACACAGCATATAAAAGATGAAGGAATGCAGCTAGGAGCCCATTGGCCAGGGATGTCAAGCTGAAAGGATGCAGAGGGTCCTACTGCATTCCTTGCATTAGGGATCATAGCACAGCAAATGCAATTTAACTTTTTGAGTACTGTCTCTCCTCAAAAAGTTAAATTGCATTTGCTGTGCTACAAACAAGGAGGTAGTTTTGAGGAAAGAATTACTATCATCTTTCACATGCAGACTCATTAATTTCTGTGATGTGCTAAATCTGCTCACTTGGTTGATGGTTATTGCAGGCATTTTCTAATTGCTACCCATAATTCACTTCTAACCCCAGAGAATCTAATTTTGAAGCCTTTATTATCCTCCTCTTGCATTTTGTTAGGTGGGCATGTTGTTATCAAGTAAATTTACAAAAGAAAATCTTTTCTGCTCTATGAAAGCACTGTCTGGACATCCACAGCAGAGGTGAAGGCTTCAAATGCTTATGAATGAAAAAAGGCAACAGCAGCAAAGTTAGTATTCTGTAATTTGAAAGTATTCTGCCACTTTGATGTTGATCATATATTGAATTCTTTCAGATGCTATTTTATTGTGCTGTTCAACAAAGATATGTATAGTTCTAAGTCATATATGTGTCTCAGGACCTTTCAAAAATGACTGGTTCCTCTCCATGATGCTTTCATTTTTGAGGTAACTAGCCAGAGAAATCTGGAAAGAAGCCTGCTTTTTTAGAAAGGTGGAACCTTTCTCCTTGCTCATGATAAAACAAAAATAATCTGGGAAATGTAGCGTGATTTATGCTTCCCACAAAAAGAAGTGATCTAGCATGACCTAATGCCATGTATGAAGAACTGGAGTTTATGGAAGTGGCACTCCAGTGTCCCATTCGGTGAGAGAGGACTTCCACATCCTCTTTGTGTAAGAAAAAAAGAAGCAGAGCATTGGCTTCTCCACTGGCCTCACACATGGCTGTTAATGTGGGCACAGAAGTCTAAGACTTCCAGACTGTGTTTACTTTGAAGAGGTGTCTCTGACTATGATTTGAGCCAAAATTAATTGAGCCTGCAGCCTAAATGAAGCTTGTACTACTAAGTTGCTCTCTATACTGTTGAAGAGCTGCCTGCCATATTTTTCCTCTTGCAACAGCCTGCTGTTGGGGTCAGGCGAACAACCAGAGCTGATGCAAGGGGGAGAGATTGCAAGAAAGTAGGGAAAACCAGGGGCTGCATTTTCAGTATCTGTTTGATCAGTTTGCCTGTAACACCAAACTTCATTTTATACCCATTTCACTGAGCAGCAGAACTTCAGCCAGACCACTCTATGGATATGCTATGTTCAAGGTCTGAAGGGCCTCCTATTTTCTTGTGCCCCATTACACAGAAGTACATTGCTGTTTGGCTTGTTGGCAGAAATTAACTCTTCCAGCAAGTGCAGTGTGTTGCCTCAGTTACGGCCCAGAAGAAGGAGCAATGAATCAGAAACTGTTCTGAAAAAACCTCAAACACTAAGTACAAGAAAATAGACTTGAAAATACACTGCCAAATGTACTGCCCTGTGCTGCAGCGTGCCTTCAGAGTGATTGGATAAGGAAATGCTTGTCATGAGTTTACAGCATCTTCTGTGTACGAGAGGACTTTGAAAGAGAATCAAAAGAATGTAACTCCCACAGGCTGAGATAAGAGCAGCCCAGTAACTAAGGTATAACACAAATCACTGCTGCTACCACCAATAATAACAATGATAACAGAAATAACAAGGGAAGAGAATACAAACGCTCATCACACGCCGACCGATGCCCAGCCCTACCCCGGCAGTGATCTAACCCTTCCGGGTAACTGCCCCAGTTTATATACTAGGCATGATGTGCTGTGGTATGGAATACCTCTTTGGTCAGTTTGGGGCAGGTGTCCTCTCTGCTTCCTCCCGGCTTCCCCATCTTCCTGGCAGAGCATGAGACTCAGAAAGTCCTTGGTCAGACTAAACATTACTGAGCAGCAACTGAAAATATCGGTGTTATCAGCTCTGCTCCCAGGACGAAAGCCAAAACCACTGCACTGCGCCCACTACTGAGAAGGAGAAAAATGACTGCTACTGCTGAACCCAGAACAGTAAACTGGGGGCAGTTACCCGGAAGGGTTAGATCATCGCTCGGGTCGGGCTGGGTATCTGCTGGGAGGTGGTGAGCAGTTGTATTCTCTTCCCTTGTTATTTCCCTTATCATTATTATTATTGGTGGTAGCAGCAGTGGTTTGTGTTATACCTTAGTTACTGGACTGCTCTTATCTCAACCGGTGGGAGTTACATTCTTTGAATTCTCATCCCCATCCCTCTGGGAGCAGGGGGGAAAGACGGGGGTGGGGTGGTGGAATGAGCGAGTAGCTGTGTGGTTCTGAGTTACCATCTGGGCTTAAACCACGACACTGGGTAACCTGATGAGACACCCTGGTGTCACTGCATCCCTGCCCATTCCTATCTCAAGGTGCTGGCAGCTGCCACTACTTCTAACACTGACCAGAGCAGTCTGGAAGCACCGTACCTGGACAGGAATAGATAAAACCATTGGCTCCATGTAGCAGACTGGCATTTTGTCCCAGGTATATTCAAGAATAAAAAGGATAATAATCTTCTACCAAGTAATAGCATTGTTGACAATGTTCTGAAAAACTAACAAGAGTGTATCAGAAAAGGAAAAATAACCCATAAAAGGTCTGTCAAAAAAGAAAAAAAAAATTTAGTGGGGTGCAGGAGGTTACTTAGGGACAGCAGTGCAGGGGGGTAATTTCTCAGTGTTCTTATGCTGATCAAGTGGGAATGCTTGGAGGACTAATCATAAATAATCATAATCATATCCTGCTTAGATGGATACGGGTTTAAACTTAGATGCAGTTGCCGGCAAATTGTGCTATAAAGATACTGAAGGCAAAGAAGGGATATGTGAAATTAACAGCAGAATGGGCTAATTAAGATCTTCAGATAGGTTCTTAAAACTGGGTTATTATGTAGAATGTTGCTTACTTGACATGCTCTCTAAAAATGCTGCTTTTCTTCAGTGGTTTGGTTTTTTTTTTACTTTGTCTTTATTTTAAAGGGAATGTTTTCTTGTTTGGTTGGGTTTGATTTTTTTTTAAAACTTAACTCCCCAAAACTTCTGTTTTGACCTCTTAGGGTCATACAGGTGTACAGGAGAGAGTCTGATCTAACGAACAGCTCCTGGAGAACACTGAGCCCATCCTGCAGCTTCTTGGTCCTGCTGCCTCCATGTGTTTTGCCGGGGAAGCCTCTGAGAACACACTAATACTGAATACCACCGGAAAGCAAAAAAACCCAACTTTTGAGCAGCGCTTTTTTGTCTTAAGGGTTACTGAGAGAGTCTCAGTCAACACACACAGCATTGCCTTCTGAGAGGGTCTTGTGGTTGTTTAAAACTCTGTACACTGTCTCCTGAAAAATTCACTGTCTCTGCTGTAGTTTTCCATTTCACCCAGAAGCCTCTTGGCTAGCTTATGAATTCATTTAGTAAAAGCAACAGGAAGGCTGGAAGAAAGTGGACATGACAGAGCTGTAAAAAAAGCATTGGCTATGGTAAAGGAAAGGAAACGCTGCGTCTGCATCAGCACTTCCACATGAAAGGATGACAGGGTACAGAGCTAACCAGCATTCATCAGCTGCTTTGTTTCCATTAATAATTTAAGTTGTTCTCATTTTTTAAGAAAATAATTTTTATTTAATATCTAGAAGGGTTCCGCACTCATTGCAAAATTGATGAATCCTTCAAAAATTTCTGGCAGATCAGCATCAGTTTCAACTCCTAGGCAATTGCAGGTACTGTATTGACACAAATACTTAGAAAGTACTTGTCTGGGACACTACTCTGGGAAGCAAATGTTTGCATCTCTCCCTATGTGGAGGATCAAATCTGAGCTCCAAAGGGCAGCCATCAGCATTAGAGGGAATGTGTCTCCCTAGCTGCTTTATTACCTCTGCTTTTAGTGTAGAAGCATTTTGCAATACTCCTAAACACAAGCACATGGAGTTACACGCTTTGCTTTCAGAGCAGATACATTTTATTTTATTAATTAATTAATTTGTTTTGTCAGCTGTGTCCATAATGACAATTGATGGTTCAGGTCGAATGCATGTTGTAATGCTATTTTTATGTGTAGTAGTTGGGATTGCTTCTTGTTCATGTGATAGTGGTTGCTTGCCAGCTGGTGGCTAAATTCTGCAGGACAATTAGGAATTTTCCCCATTTAAATAGATTTACTCTGTATGCATCTTGCAGGTAATAACATCTGAGGTTCAAATACAGGTATTTTGGTAAAAGCATGTTCCCACTGTCCAGAGCTGGGCTTTCTTCTCTATGCTTTGCATGTTTTCAGAGAACTATGGCTTTTGAGTGATGGAAGTGCTGCGTAAGTGGTTTGTGATGCTCCAGTTGGACCCTGGTGTTTGTAGATCTCCTAGAAATGAAGCAAAACTACATAAATGGTGTTCCTAATTTGGTAAATAAAAAATATCAGGGATTTTTTTCTATTTGCACAAAGTTTGTTCATAATTAAGTGCTGAGCTCTTTCTGTGATCTGCTTTGTTTCCACCTCCTGCACAGCTCCAAATTAACAGATACCTTGCAAGACCAATCACTGCAGGACTGGATTGTTTCAGAGACTACCACAGTACCTCTCATCCTGCCAAATTCCAGCTGACCATAGAAGTCATGCTGTGCACCCATTTAAATTGAAAAGCTCACAGGCTTGGTTGGGTCATTTCAAAGTTTGCAGAGATTTAGTTCTAATCCTCTTAAAATATTAGGCCATGTGACCTTGCATACCATATTGTCAGTGGGATAAATATCCCTTTGATTTTTATTTACACTTCTTCACATGGGAGGGGGCTGTTTAATTCATTACATCTCCATGACACCTTTCCTCCTCATCCCCTCCCTTAGGTCACTCATGTGGATGCAGGAATGCTTCAGCAAGTAGGGTTAGCATTTTTCTGCAGCTCTGTACTCTGCTTTGTTCTCCAGAGGCACGCTTCCAAGATGTCAGCTTTACAGACAAATAAATTGTTTTATTTTTGCATAAAAGATGTCCTTCCATTTTATCTGGAATGGAGTTTTTCACTATAAATGTTTCATGCTGGCAATTTCAACAATTCATGTACTTGCTTTTACTTTATAACTTTTCAATTAAACAATGTTTTTTAAAAGCTGGCAGTAGTTCCAAACCGTTGTTGTTAGGAATTTTGTCTTCAAGTTTTGGTTTCTTTATGTTTACAGTTTAGCAAAAAGAAGGCATAAGGAGTACAGAGAAGAAAATTTCTGTAACTGTGGAGGATAATGGGTTTGAAAAAACAGCACACAGAAGTCCCACAGCCCCTATCTTCATTACTTTGCCGAATTATTTACACACATGTAAAAGTAGTAAAATTTTTTGATTTACTGGTGGGCTTGGCTAGGAAACTAGGTTCCACGCAAGGATAAATATGGGGCTTTTCTGTCTAGGAGAGAAGGGAAGGGGAAGAATTAGTTTTCAGAGATAACTTGAGTGTTGATGCTGTCCAAACATCCTGTCTTTTGACAACAAAAAAATATCATGAAAGGCCGGGTACTTTCTGTGAAAACATTATTTTAACTGAAACCTCATTTTTCTATCGATTATTGAAATCAGATTTTGGCTAGTGTTGTTTCTCTATAGTCTTCCAATGTCCAAACTAAGTAAGCATAAAGCAGTGATGATTCTGGCCCAGTGCTCAAGACACACAACTTGCTCATAAAGTTTATGAGTTTAAAGTAAAGATATTAACCTTTCCTGCCATCTGCTAGTAACCAAGCTATTCATACACCTTAGCAATATTATGAAGGTCAGATTTTGTACATTGTCTCTTCCTACATATTCTTGCCTCTGAAAGAAGTAATTCTTGTTACTTGCCTCCATACTTCTCAATGCTTTATGAGGCAATAGTGTACTTTGTTAAATATTTAAATACATGCAAACCCATTAAGCAAAGCAAATTTACCAGATGATCTAATACAAGGCAACATTGTTCTAAACTGTATTTGTCCACCTGCATCTCTAAACAAAAATGCCTATTCCTACAAGAAGTTTCACATCCACAGTCTTTCCTACGGGTGAAAATCCATGAGCATTTACTATGGGAGTTAATAGCTCTTCAAATGACTAATACTGTATTGTAAAGGGAGGTCTTCCAATTTAAATGTCACCTTGATCTCAGGATTTTCTAGCTTTTATTACCGGTCATGTAGTACCTACATGATTATGTAAAACAACTCCTGTTTTTTAATTCCACTGTTCACTTTCAAAATGTACATTTTCTTTTTCCAGGTGAACCTACAATACATAAATCTTGAGAAGAAATGCTATCATTTTTGGGTTCAGGGACAAGACAGTGAAGCTAGGCTTATAGATACGTAATTTGAAGTCTTGGTTCAATTTCTAACTGGAAAGGAAGAGATCATACTGAAACAGGTGGAAGAGCCTATAGGGTCTGGTTCACTTTTCCTTATATACAGCTTCAGCTACACTAATCACCTTCTCCCCACCACATCTACTCCCCAAAGCAGGAGTGAGGTTTGTAACAAGGGCAACTAAATCCAAGATAGATGGTGAGTCAGAGGCTTCAGCTGTGATTTGTGCAGCCTGGCATATTAATGTAAACTGATAGAAGCTTATAATGAGCATCTGCTGTTGCCTCCTGTTAAAGATGAGGTACTGGACTTACTGGGCCTTTGATATGACCCAAGTACAGATGCTCTGGTGCTCTTTGTAAGATCTCAAACCACTCAAACCACTTTTTCAGCTCAGAAGCAGAAAAAAACATGCAAGAGCTGTTACAAGTTTAAATCAACAGAGCTTCTGAGTCCAAGGCCAAAAAAGTTAAGAACGGTCTTTGGGGAAGGAGAGGAGGGCATATTCACTAAGAGACTCTAAGCTATAGATGGACTGCAACCCTGGCATGAGCTTATGTTTTTTAAGCTATGTTGAGGTTTGCCTTCTGTTTTGGACTTTGGAGGTTTAAAATGTACCAGAAGCAGTGAGGTGAGTGCCAAACATATTGTGGGGGCTGCGTCCTATTAAAAGGGAGGCCAGCCAGTGCCAGGTATGTGTGAGAATGATCACTCACACAGCTTCTGCCTGAATAGTCAGTTTTAATTTGTTAAGTTGCATCTCCTGTACGCCAAGAAAGGTGATATGTGTGATAAGGGGAAAGTGTCTCAAGAAAACTGACATTGCAAATTTGCAAAGAGATTAGGGAGCAGATGTGAAAATTGAGGCTGCTCTTAATTCATTTTAAGTAGCTGGATGGCAAGTCAACAGTATTTCTCTAAATGTGTGGTTATATGCTGAACAGGTATATAGCACATGTCAGACAGTTAGATCTATAGATCGCTGCTCTGGAATGGTATATAACCTGTGCTGAAAATTAAATGTCATCCCATGTTTAGTATTTGATACGGTGAAATATGACTTTTGAGCCCTGGGTAGAAAACTGAGGATTAAATGAACACTTTGAGATCCTGCTGCTGCCACGTGAAGGAGGAATGCAAAATGTTCATGCTGGAGCAAATAAGGGTGCCACATCCTGTTCCTTGTGATGAAGTGACTGGATCAGACAGTTTCCACATAAACAGATGCGAGGAAGGTTATTACTATCTTAAAGCACTAGCGTCAGGCAGCAGGGATGTGAGAGAAGTGCCAGGTTATAAGCAGAGACTTTTTCCCAGGATTCAAGCTGTTGCTTTTCTAGCTTTCCATCCTTCCCCCTTCTGAGTAATCTGATGAAATTATTAGTTGATGTGATAGGTGATAAATGAAGGGGGGTGAAAATGGCATTGTCTAGAAATTAGGAGTGGGCTTTATATTTTATTTCCTTCCCAAACTGCCTCTTGCCCTTAAATCGTTCCTCTTCCTTCCTTCCTGCTTCCTCTCTTTATTATTGTCTCAGGTTATGCCCTTATCAGCATATCTTAGTCCTTGTCTCCCTTTGCCCGCAGGCAAGCCCTGTTGTCCCACTTGTGCTGAGCTGCATGCCCAGCTGTTGACTGCATCACATGCCACATGCCCACGGGTCCTGCCATGCTGCTGGTGCAGCTGGCTTGGGAGCAGCTGGGCACTCAGCTGGTTTATGGGGTGAGAAGAAACTGTGAGCAAAAGGAAGGGTATTCCCTCATTGGGAATTCTGGTTTATTTTGGGAAGCTTATGTGTTTTGGCTTTGAGTAATGCAGCACAGGGAGGGTGTCTCACTTTAGTAGCATGGTATGTATTTTTGTTTTCATTTGAAAAAAAAAGTTCAAAATTTAAAAATATGAAATTGTGCGCACGTATTCATGTTAGGAGGACAGGAAGTTAAAAGGGAGAAAGTAAGATTAAATTATAAATTCATTACATGCTGGACAGAGCGACCTGGGGAGCACCCCAGTAGAGAGGGAGAGGGCAGTGGCACTTGCGCTGCTCACAAACAGGCAATGAAATCTGGGAACAGAGGGTGGAAATGAGTGGAAATCTTAAGATTAGCTTGCAGGGACTGAGAGGACAAAACTTGTTAGAGATTGGAGAGAAATGGTAGAAAGGATAGAGTTGTCAGCTCACACATGTTGTTGGGGTAGGAACCAGTCGAGCTGTGCAATAAATACTGCCAAAGAAACATTATTACAGTGAGTCCTCACTCCCGCATAAACATCACCTGACATGCTATCAGGAAAAGGAGCAGATCTTAAAAAGGTACCTTTTGCTTTTTAATTGAGAGGGGAGAGAACTATGGGTATAACAAGCACAAGCTGTTTTAACTTGGTGCTATTTAAGAGGTGATCACTTTAAGCATAGCAATACCTCATGGCTGTACAAGAGTCCCTGAAATCTCTGAGGCTTGAAAATGAGAGGTGGCTGTTATTCAGTGAAAGGAGTCCTCCCTGAAGTCTCTCCTTTTGCTGCAAGGAAACTATATGATGGCTGGAGCAAAATGATCCAATAAACACAGCCACCCAGGGAGTGAATCCCTGTGGGCAGGAGATACAGCGCCTAGACTGCTACCTTGGAAGGTGAAAGTGGGTTAGATTATAAATGCTGCAATAATTACGGTATTGTTGAAGACAATTTGACTGTAAATGAAAGTCAGATGATACAAAGGAGTCAATAAGGCTCTGAGAGACTGTTCAGAGATCTGAGAGTAAAATACAAAATATTGGAAGAATGCTGGGTCCAGGAAAACTAACGTGACAAAGTGACTGGTCAGCACTTTCAGGGTGGAGATGCAGGCAGACAAAACAAAAAATGAATAATGGATATTCAAAGATCTGAAAAGGAAGAAGGCTCTTCTAAGTCCTTGGGGTGAACAAAATAGACATTGTGAGACAAGCATGCTAATGAAAGGCATGGGAAATGCATAAAGAAATTTCCACTCTGAGTAACTAAACAGATGGTTTTTGTTTCTGTTATGAATAGAAAAATGAGGCTGCATGTTGGAGAGCCAGGGTCAGGCTTGGCTGGCTGGGACGGTATCAAAAACGAGTGATCCCTGGACAGGCAAAGAGGAGTGCTCATTGCTATCAGGATTCATGGCAAAGGGATCCTTATTTGGCGGAGGATCCACAGTTCTACCCTTGCTGTGTCTCAGACACCAGCAAACATCCTGAAGCCTCCTCCAGAGGAGGGGGTGTTTTCTGCTGAGTATTTAGTTACTGAATGGCCAAGTCATTACTGAGACCTCTTTGCTGCAAACTGAGATGCTGTTGGTGGCTGTACAGACTCCGGAGATCCAATAACACGTGCCTCCATGGCCATGTTGTGACATGGCTGCAGGGTCCTTCTGTGCAAGCAGGCAAACCCTCTCCTTTGGGCAACTAATGGACTCTTCCTGGCTATGCTGTAAGCTCCAAGTCACTTAAAAGTGTCAGTCTCACTCTAAAGATCCTGTATTTTATGTGTGGTTACCCCTCTATTTCGAAAAATGCTGGACTAAATATAGCAGCAGACAAAAATTTAGCAGCACAGGCTTTGACCGTGCTCCTTAGTTCCCTGCCTGGAGGTCTTAGAGATTTTATAACCCCACACCAAAATGTTGAGCAGTTATGACTGGGCATAAGATCAAGGGCAGCCATATTTGGGAGTGATGAAGTAAATGCCCTCTAAAAATCTGGGACCTATTTGTGAGACTCTTAAGAAATATCTACTGGCTTTTTAATTTTGTCTCACTGGCTAATGCATGAACGAGTGTGCTGCAGTGGCGGCTGCATGTGTTGTGTTGTGGAGCAACATCAGAGGGATGCAGTGGAGGTGCCTGCCTCCCTTCTCAGCCCTGTTTTGGAGGGTAGACATCCATCCCAGCATGCAGATCTTGAGACAGGCATGTGCTCCAGCCTGGGTGTCTGGATGGACGACTGGAGGAAATGGGGGGTGAGGGCACATGAAGCCTTGCTTCATCAGCTTCCCATCTTCAAAATGGAGGGCATATAAACTCCTCTCTAATTTAAAGATAAATTAACTTCTGCCTCTGAAGCATTCAAGTGGCATATTGAGGAGCACCACATGAGAGTCCATGAAGAGATAAATTATTTTATACAGAGGGAAGGGATTTAGTTAGTGTACAGTTAAGCAGAGCCTGGAACTAGATAGTAGGTGAAGGGAACGAAACGATATATTGCACAGTTGTGCATTACACCATTTATTGCACTGAATGAGGCAGAGGGTTTCATCAGAAAAAATAGCATGCGGCCTTACAGTTAAAGGCTGTATTGTAAGTAGAATGGGGGATACAGAAAATCTTAATCCTGACATTTCCTAAACTTTGAACAGGTGACTTTGCACCCACAATGTTCTTTTACTTTTTTTTTTTTTGTTTGTTTGTTTCTTTGTTTTTCATGTAACCCTACATGAAGCAGAAAGGGCTTTTATTATTAAACAGAAGTGACAACAGGATGGATATCTGTGGCACTAAGCTGCACAGGAATGTAGCAGCTGATCCGTGACTGCTTAGTCCAGGATTTAGGCAGTTTCCAGGCAGTAAGACAGCACTGTGCAATGGGTGTTCATCAGCTGGAAGGTTAGGAACAGGTAAGGGACATGTCTCTGTATTTCACCCCCAATTATTTTGTTTCCCACATAGTCACTCGCATCACTGCAAATCAGGTTAATGCATGGAAAGATGCAACATTTTGCTTGTACCTCACACGACTGTCCAAGAAACAAGCAATGAGTACACCTGCTTCACTATATACTCCTTGCTTGCACCATGTGTTTTGTGCTGCCTTGCAGAACTTTTTAGTGATAAGCAAAGGTGAAATGTTAACATGAGGACAGTAGAGGAGCAAGTTGACTTTTGGTGCTTAGAAGTAATAATAGATGCTTGCCTTTCTATGAACTATGTGTCACTCAAGCTTAACCTTTACATGCTTGTGTAGGATAAGAGATAGATTAGATTTGCAGGAGGACAGAAGGTTAAAAAAAAAAGAAAAAACCTTAAAACCCAAAGGCATGGAGCAGAAGCCAGAGGTCTGCTTGCACTGTGTCAGATGACAGTTGTTCTCCTCCTCTTTGAAGTAGCTTTGATACACACAGGACAGTGTAATGCCGTGGTGTTACAGCCTCTTCTATTCTGTGAATCTTCAGATAATGTTTTCAGAGGAGCAAAAGATCTTCAGACAGCAAATTTAAGCCTACAGCAACATGTCTAGTTTCTTAAGCTATTGTTTCATGCTGTCTTTCAGGCAGTGCAAGACAACCAGTGTCCCAGCCAGATGAAGCTGTGGCATGCTCAGCCACTTGCTCCTGCCCCTTCATCACCTCCTTTCTTGCACGTGATGTAAAACAAGAAATGATATGGGGATCAGAATGAGAAGCTCAAATGGGCAGATCTGCTGCCCTAGTAATTACCTGGTGGCAAGACAACTTTAAGCTGGCTTAAGTCCTAGAGCCGCAATTGCCTTGTGAACTATCATTAAGTGATACAGACCTCCGCGTTTCTGCATACCATGGGATGCAAATTTCTCTAATGGATGGGTCAGTAGGTGCAATGGAGTAAATTTTAAAATGAGTTTATACAATAATTAAGTAACCCCAGGATGGTAGATATATGCAAATAAGGAGAACTGCAGGAATAGGGCTGCACAGGCAAAAAGAGTGCAGATGCCTGGGACATGCAGATGCATGTCCCATTCAGGACTGACAGGCATCAACTGCCACAAACACCTTCACTCTTCTCAGTGTTAACAGACACCTGGTTCTAAAGTTCAAGTCAGACCCTTCCTTCCCTGAAAGGTGTACATTTTATTACATCTGGAGACATGAGCGACTCTAATGTGATGAGGTGTGGGGACTCTGGTATATGCTGAAGTTTCTTTGCCCCACAAAAGCAGTGTCAATGAAGGCTTGAAGTGAGTGAGAACGTAATGATGTGCAGCACAAAGTAGTCTAAAGCAGAGCTGCTCTGACTCCTCCAGCCCTTCTGCCTTCAATTTTATGTTCCTTTGTTTTTTGCTGCTGCTTGTAAGGTCATGGCATGAGATCTGAACCAACTCCTGAATGAAAGAAAGATCTGAATGCTCCTGAAGATTTTTCTTTTAGGTTTTATGTGGTTAGTTTCAGCTCCCCAGAAAAGTTCATCATACAGCTGTGGGGGTACCAATCCTGGTGCAAGGGATGGGACAACAGCACAACTGGGGACAGAGCTGCTGAATTCAATGCTGAGCTGTGGCACAGCTGACTTGGAACAACCTCACCTACTAAGGACCCATGGCTTCATTAAATGTTGGGTGCTTCATGTTGATCCTGGCCCTGCAGAAGTGAGCTATATACAGCCCTTGATAGCAGACTATGCCTAGACAGTTGTGTAGCCCAAAGACATGCCCATAAGTCTCTATTACTCCCATTGATCCAGAATGAAAAGCCCCTAGATCTTGCCTCCGACTCCCAAAACAGTCCTTTGCAGTGTTTGCTGTTGCTTGCATGTGTTGATGCTTATAATAACTTTGAGCCTTTTGTGTTCATCATATGGGGTGGTAACAAGCTGCGGTATAAATGTATGGCATGCTTGTACTGCAGGGATTGTACAAATTAAAATTAATTCCAGGAAGGTTGGGAAAGTAACAGGAAAAGGAGATGATGATGAAATAGTGGAGGAAGCAATAAAAAATCCAGACCATCTTTGTAGATCAGCCAGTATATTTGCAGCTACTGTTGAGAAATGAGTGATTGAATGTTACCTATTTTCACCCTGGTCATACATTTCAGAAATGCATGCAAGTACAATTATCTTCACCCAAGTGGTAAACCTTTGGACAGTTATCAAATCTAAACATTGTTTATGAATCAATTTTTGCCTCCTTAAGTTTGGCTTAAGTATCCTTGCAGCATACCGAGCACCGTAACCAGCCTGATGGGTTACACAGGGGTTACATTTTGCATCTGGAATCCTGCATGCAGCACTCCTCCTGGAGAGGTGCTTTCAGACATCTCCTTTTGGGCGGAGGAAGGAAAAAGCAGCCATGGGAAAACGTATGGTTCTTCCCTCTAAAAATAATCCTAAAGCTATGTCCTTTAAGGGTAGTCCTTGGTTACAGTGTGGATAACTCTACTTGTGCTCCTTGTTTTCATTGTTATTAGTAGCATAAGCTCTGAGGGTAACAGGGACCTGGCATTTTCTGCTAGGCTAAATCCTTTGGTCAGCTCTCAGCTTTAGCTATGCAAATTCCTAATGTGAAAACTGCAGGGATTTGTCTGCATACAGGCATTTAGAATTTTATTAGCTGTAAAATTGTCTGTAATGAGGACTTCACTCCAGTCTCTGAAGAACCTGTGCTGGCTGCTGTCAGTGTCAGAACGTGGAGCCGGATGGATTGGTGGAGTAATCTAGTAATGCAAATTCTTCATATTTAATCAAGGGAGCATCTACTCTGCAGTTCCAAATGCTTCTTGGCATAACAGTCTGGCAGTGCTGAGCTCTGCCAAGATGGCAGTACCGCTATTTCTCCCAGAGGACCAGAACTAATGTACCTACCCTGCCCTCTGGGAAAGGCTAGGAATAAAAACCTGTTGGGAGCCCAATCTCACACTTGTAGAGGCAGTTGCCGGCTGGGGTTGCAATTGACCCCCTATCCCTTCTTCATCTTTGCTTTTCCCTTCCTTTTATGTGTTTGCTTGATTTTCAGGTGAGCTGGTCCAGGCAATTAAACCAGCTGTAAAGTAATCATAGGAGGAGAAGAGCCTGGTACTTGCACATATTGCACGTTGCTTCCTTCACATTTATGGCTACCCCCAGAGAAGTCAACTCTACCTTCCACATGACTTCCTCAAGTACTGGGCAATGAAGTAAGCAACATGCAAGATGGCTTAGTAATTTGAGTTAAATCCATGTCTATGTAGTAAACGGCCAAAGAAAGGCACATGTTATTCACAAATACAGGGTGAAACTGGGAAAAGTCAATCATATGCTACTTACTAACTGCAGTAACAGTTACTATTTCTATGCCTGCAAACCACAAAAAGAATTCCACCTTGTAGTTAAATTAATGGAAACCAAGACAGACAACAAAACAACTTGCCTGGGTCTACAGAGTGTCCAAGACATAGTTAACTCACAAGTCACTCTGAACTTGTGAGCCCCTGCTGTATGCCTGCTTTCCTGAGAAAGTGCTGCATTTCTGTGCAGGAGGGAGTGTGTCCTCAGGGAAAAGCAAAACCTATGAGAGCAGGAAAACCAGGTAGAAAAAGTATCACTACCGAAGATTTAGTCAGCTACGAAGATATATCTGTTGTATGATTTTTTTCCCCCTGAATGTTTAGCCTGTTAGAAGCTACTGACTAATAAAACTGTAGGAGGAGGGAGATATTTTTTAACTGACCATTATTACATGTGTAGGAAGGAACCTTTACTAAAGATGCCACTGCTGCCATGTATTTTGCTGGAGGGACCAAGTGACATCTGCTTTATCAAGACACAGGAAATGCCATTTCCCATCTAGTTAGGGGCATGAAGCCAAATACTGGTCTCAGTTGTCAGCCAGTCAATTATTTGATTACTGATGTACAGCCAACTTGTGTTTGTGGATCATCCTCCAGCTAGACTACAATGATTACATATATATCTGACAGTCAGTCTCAGGCTTATTTTCAGCTTAAATCTACCACTTATAAAACAGAGGACCAGCCTCGCTGAAGTGAATTGTTCCCGACCCCCCTGCTCAAAAATCCGATGTGCAGTGATGAGTTTGCTCAGGTCCTTGTTCTGTGTGTTAACAGAGAAAAGAACCAGTTTCTACTTCTCAATAAGATGAAAGAAGTAGCATTTTTTTCCTTTATATCTCAAAATAAATTAAGTAAGGTTTTCTGGCAGTGGTGCTCATTTCACCCCTGGTTTTGGGAAACATTATTCATCTTGAGAGACCAACTCTGTCTGTTGGCTTGAGGATCCAGCTGCTTGTCATGTTAGACCATGTGGAGACTGCATCTGAGTCCAGCTGTATTGCTAGGATCAGTGCCCTAGGGACTTAGCACAAAACCACTTTGATCCCTCCCTGTGACAGGGCTTTTGCTAACAAGCCTCCAGACACTTCAGTTGGTATGTCATCACCCTTGCTAAACTAGAACAGAAGGATGAAACAAAAGTATAGCCAAAGACCTTTAATAATATCAGTTGAAGGAGAACAAGTAAAACATCCCAGGTGAGGCACTTCTGTAAAAAGCCGTAGCATTGGCCACATGACTGTATAGAGGACAGAGAGCCTTTTTTTCCACTGCTTTTTTCTTTTTTCTTGTATTTCTTGTCAAAGATGAAAGAAAGGATAGGAACTATGGACTGCAAATTGCAATGAACAAAGCTCTTAACATTCTTTAAACAGCTGGAGAGGGTCAAAGTAAAGCTAAAAGTCTAAAATATATAGAAGAGAGAATGAACCTGAAAAGTCCTAACACATTTTATCCTGAGTGGCCCCCCTACAAATTGTACCTTTCAGTGATGACCTGATTAGTTCAAGTTTTCTACACATTTAAGAAGGACTAAATTACAAACCTCATGTACACAGTCACAGGATTTATACTTTTAATTCTCACTGTTACAGAGCTGCAAATATGCCCTATTGCTTTTACCTTTTAAAATCCAGACTGTGTATGTAGTGCGTATGTGAATTGTGCGGTGAGGATCTGCAGTGAGGATTTGTTCAAAAGAGCAATCACCTGGTTCTCTTGTGCTAGGACAATAAGAAGTTAACTAATACCTTGCTTCGATGAAGCACTCTGGTTAGTGAATGACTTGCAGGCAGCATTGAATTTTGTGCAAGACACATGAAATCTGGCGTTTTTACAATCCAAGTGCATTATCTGATCAGAAATCAGACTAGCTGGATTGTCAACAAGGCACTATGTGATTAGCATTAGCAGAGTGACTTTTAGTAGATCATGTAAATGAAGCAGTGAGGACAACAGGGCCAAAATCGTTGTCTTAATGAATAGAAACCATGTTTTGTTCATTATTTTGTTGCTTAAAGAGAAAGAACTGTGGGGGAGAGACAGAAATAAAATGCAAGGCTTTGTCTAACATGCCCAGCCATGCTCCTCCCACTTCTGAAGAATAATTTTGCAGGAGACAGACAATTCTATCTGAAAGCCTGACTCTGCATCCAAAGGCATGGGAAGTTTTCACTCTTGGAGGCTGAAACTTTGTGCAATCAGATAACTATACAGCATAACCATCTCAGAAGAGAGCAGAAATATTTTAGAAGGTGTTTAAAAATCTAAGAGCATCAGCTGGGCTATGATACTTTAAGCACATAACACTTAAAAACATCCATTTCTTAAAGAAGAGCTACCTAAAAGTCTGGGACATTGAGGCACAGATTCAGCAGTGTAATAGGGTTGATCAGTTCATGTTGTCAAGCGCCACCCAGTAGTTACCTTTACTACTTATCATTATTAATAATGTTGTTCCACATTATGAGCATTAGTGGAAAATGTCTAGGCATTAGGATTTATGAAAACCAAGCAGTGGATAATTTGTCTCGAAAAGTCTGATGTTTCGGGAAATGTGCCTTTCACCTTGTTTCCAAGAATTTTATTTGAAAATTATTGCATTTTTTTTTGAAACAGCAAGCAAGCAATCAAGTCTCCTCTTCCCTTATCACCCTCACCAAAATATTTTTATCTATCTTCCTATTCACTGCTCTTTGGAACTGTGAAATGAAGAAAGCTTCTTGAAGCTGTAATCCATCCCTGATGTGCCGGACAAAAGGAGCACGTGTTTCTTTTGACATTCACTGGTTTTGGTTCCCCTTTGTTCTGATCAACATTCTGTTTTCCATCCAGAGCATCTCTGTGTTTTCAAGGTGGGTAGTATTTGCATTATGGTTAAAACAACCCAGAAAAGCGGGATTGCTTGTGTTCTGTATTTCTCAGTGAATGGCACCCTAAGAAACATTTTCCTACCAGAGCTCCCAGCTGTCCTCTTGACAGGCAACTCTTGTGGCAATGAGTGCAAATAGCTCAGTAAGTGGTTCTAGGGTAAATGTGAAAACTCCCCCGCGCCAAAGGGAGATTTCTGAGGAGCATTTCACAATGTCACACTCCACAAACATCAAGCCATGCCTGATGGCAACCAGACAGACATTGCCTCGATATTTCTTTTCTTTGACGAATTGTTTAGCTGGTTTTTTTTTCTTTTACTTAATGCAGCATTTGCAGGGTTTGTTTGTGCTAGCTAGATAGCAGTGTGCTCACTAATGTATTAGCCAATCTTTCCTGCTTTCATAAAGCTGGCATATAACCAGTTTTTCTACTGTGCTTTCAGTACACCCTGATCAGAGCTTACATCGTTGCAATTTTATTTTGCACTATTACATGTGGGCACATATCAACTGTTTCAATATTCCTAAAGGCATTGTATCATTCTTGCCTTTGTGCTCTAGCTGTAAAGCAAACCAGCGTCACTACAATACTGCCCTCCAATGTGAGCCAGGTGATTCAACTTCATTGGCAAGAAACCAGTTCAGGGAACATCTGAAATATATTAACCACGTCAGTGAGCTGTCCAATATTGTTATACAGCTAAAGAAGGGGAAAAAATTTCACCTGAGCAGCCAGATTATGTTTCAAATAACCTTAAAAAAGACCCTGGTGACATTCAGTGGTAGAGAAGAGAGGAACAGATAACTTTTCCTTACAGGTGCACCTCACCCTTTGGCATGAAACAGACAGTTCCTCTTCACTGGAAGACTCCTGACTCATTTTCCATGAATGTAGATGTATTTATTTGTTCCCTCCTGCTTGTATCTAGGTTGGTGTCACAGCCATCAAACAGCACCAATGGAGGTAGAAGCCTTCAAGAGCAGAGAGCACTCCTGTTCTGTCTTTAATACATGTAGGTTGATGCTCCTTTACCTCTTGGGTTGTAACCTGAAAAGGCACTTCAGTGTTAGCTGAGAAACTCTTGTCTATTGTCCTGGTCTTCCAATCATGTAGTGTACATTAGATTTCCTTCTTTTGGTGAATAGAGAGGTGCTTGGTAGCTTACTGTCTGTCTGTGAAGTCTTTTGGCACTAAGTCACTGCTTTATTTCCTCTCTTAGGTTCTGTTGCATGCTGCTACGTTTCTGATCATGCTTTTGCAAGACTCCAGCTTTTTGTTAAATTGCCTATTCTGGAGACTGAGCATCCTTTGGGAGCAGTTGTTTATAGACATTAGCTGAGTCAGATGAAATTCTAGATAATAATAATTACAGAGAATTTGCATTTAACTAGAAAGTCTGATTTTATGTGAGCTGGAAAAGTTTTTTTCTTCTTTCCTCTGAAATACTGTGCATGTTCTCATTTTAAGTCTGAGAGAATCTAAATTTACTCTCTCCTGGCTTTTGAAGAGTAGTCAGCAAGACATCAAGGCTTGATGGGGAAGAAAGCTCTGAAATGAAGGAAGAGAGAGAGACATACAAAAGAAAGTTACTTATCTGTGTTTACTTGTTTATAATAGTAGTCTGCAGTGTCTCTGAGGCTACATTTACAAAGCTAAGCACAGGAAGCGTACTGAGCTGTGAGTAAACTGGGTGTGAGTCAGCTCTCACATAAGAGCCATGTAATTCATCACATTTTTGTTAGTCTGACTGTTGTGTCAAGTGAATGTTGCTGCTGCTGCATTGCTTTTTAATGGGAATATGGTCATGGCTGCCCAGGGCAAAGCACTGGCTCAGCAGGCTGCGCACCCTGTGTGTGTGTGCACATGCACAGGAGGGCCAAATGCCTCGCACATGACTTGTTATTCACATGGCCTTTGCAAGGGGCTTTAAAACTGGCATGTGCTGGCTTCTGCTTTGAGACTCCTTTCTTCTGCCACAGTTGTGCAAGGGCAGACTCTCACTTACACAGAGGCCTCTGTGAGCAGCAGGCCCTAACTTTTTTAATGGAAGTACCCACAGACAAAAAAAGGAGTTTTGCTCTTATGCTTTTGTGTAATCTAGGCTTTATTCCTCAAAGGCGTTTACCTGCTGATAAGAACAAAATTCTACACGCAACTGTCTGTTTCTGTCAGCATCCCTAGAGGTGATGTCTGCTCTGTTGCCTCCTGGCTCCAGATGCACTGACAGCTGGGAGCAAGTCATCACGAGGAACTCAAAAGCTTCCTTGTCCCGTCATGCTGGTTACCTAAGTGGAAGGACACACCGATGAGGAAGCTGTTTGGAAGAGAGATTCTGAATGTCAAGCTTCTTCCATTTTAGTAATGTCTTGACCTGGGTTGAAGAGCTGTAATTATTCTAAATTTGCAAACATAACTGTGTTTTTATGAATTTTTATGTATTGTGTGCAGTTCTGGTGTCCTCAACATAAAAACGACATGGAACTGTTGGAACAAGTCCAGGGGAGGGCCATGAGGATGATCAGGGGACCGGAGCACCTCCCGTATGAAGATAGGCTGAGAAAGTTGGGGCTGTTCATCCTGGAGAAGAGAAGGCTGTGTGGAGATCTCATAGCAGCCTTCCAATATCTGAAGGGGGCCTACAGGGATGCTGGGGAGAGACTCTTCATGAGGGACTGTAGTGAGAGGACAAGGGGTAATGGGTTCAAACTTAAACAGGGGAAGTTTAGATTGGATATAAGGAAGAAGTTCTTTACTGTGGAGGGTGGTGAGGCACTGGAATGGGTTTCCCAGGGAAGTTGTGAATGCTCCATTGCTGGCGGTGTTCAAGGCTGGGCTGGACAGAGCCTTGGGTGGCATGGTTTAGTGGGAGGTGTCCCTGCCCATGCAGGGTGGTTGGAACTAGATGATCTTAAGGTCCTTTCCAACCCTATTTTATGATTTTATGAATCTAAGTTGCTTTTCTTTTTTTCTTTTTTTTTTTTTCCCTTTTTTATTTCTTTGAGGGAGAGCTGGCTGGGTTCTTCTTACTTTCCGTGTCAAGAACACATTAGGAAAATGGTGGAAAATTCAAACCCCTCCTCTTTCTTACTTTAAGGCAGTTAGCCTTGAATGTTTTGTGAAATGTAAAGCTGTATTTCTTTACTTTGTTTTAACTCTGATGGCATAAGGACTCCCTTTCCCAAAAATGTTGACACAGAAATATGAGTATAAAGGTTCTACAAACTTAATTTGTGAATGTATATCTAGTGTGCATCTGTAACTTCACTTGGATCCTGCATAATAGGTAAGTAGTTTATGGTGGTATAGCAGAACAGCCTAAGTGACAGTGGCAAGGATATCAAGGTTGTAACTGTCTGTGTTAACATTTTACTAGCAGAACCGCCTGAAGTAGAGGGTATGAAAGTTATGGTGATATAGGATTCCTCACCTTGAGTAATTCCAGCAAAATGTGGAACTTCAGACTTTGCAACTCCAAACATAGTTGAGTAACAGGGGTTTGATATGCTGCTGTGATTCCACTGAGCTTCAGCAGCTGTCCATGTGGACGCCATTAGTTGTTCCCAACAGCACAGTGATGCTTAGCTTAAATATCAGTGATAGCATTAGACACAGTGCCACATTAATGAGTGAGTGTGCAGTCAGTGGTGGAGAAATACTGATGTCAATTTACAAATGAAGTTTGATCCAAACACAGAAGCTGCTCATATATGCTGAAAATATCAATCACATTACAATTATAAATAAATGAAAAAGGTCTCTGCTGTTGATTGACACAGGTGCAGACATGGATATGTTATAAAACCAATTTACGCTCTGCCTCCTGTGGGAACAACTCTATCGGCACAAAAGATTTAACCGTATCCATGTTAGAGAAGCTGTGCTGGTTTTAGTCCAGTGTAGCTAGAGAGACTGCTATGCTAGTGTAGATGAAAACTTGAGATTAAGACTTGATAAGGACAAAACATAACTTGTATTTTCTCTTTAGTTAACATAAAATATACAGAGAAGTGAAATGCTGTGCATTAATAATTTCCACTAATTTATTATGTCAAGTGCAGAATAAAAAGTCTGCTGCTGCTCATTATATCTTTACTGTACATCACTCTCTAATATAAAAAGTTCATAAGCTATTAGGATAATGATTTCTATCATTACTTATCGCTAAAGTGTGAAAATATTTTTTTATTATCCATTTACATTAATTTCAGCATGCATGCATTTAGTCAGAAACATGGACTTTAGGAAGTGATTGCTCCCCATTGATTAATGCAGCCAGAAGTTTCCTGATTTGCCAAATGACAAAGAACAACATTTTATTAATGGTGCCTCTTTTGTGCATAAAGATTTGCCTCTGAGGAGGTTTCATCTATTAAATAGTAAGGCTTAGATATACTCAGAATTAAATGAGAAAATATATTTGTGGTTTGGTTGCTGTGTTGATGACTTCAATGTTAATGCATACCAGTAGCAATCTTTTGCCTTTGGATGAATGGAAAGTTTAAGTCTTGGGGAAGCTGAATTTATGTAGTCTTTAATGTGAAGAACCATCTGATATAGTAAGCCATCTTCATGCAATGCAATTTAAAAATGCTGTTCATCCTCCTCAGAGAAGGAGCTCTCCCTGCCACGCTTACATGCATTCAGTCTTGGATGGCAAAATCCAACCGTAAACCTGGAGATTGAATATAAGGAGATGATTGTCATATAACTGACCATCTCCTCCCTTTAAAATAGCTCCTATCTGACAAATCTGTCGCTTGCTGGGAATTTTAAATTAATAACCCTGTGCTAGAACAAGGACCAGGAGCTTAAAGCTTCAGGATTTGACTCTCTAATTCAAACCAGTAATATAAACCTCTCCCACCTGTGGGGCTGTGATAGTATTCACTCAGCAGTTCCTGTAGCAGTTCTGTTTTGTAAAGCTAACAAACTGGTAACTGGGGCTCACTCTGATCCCCCATAAGCAGAGGCTCTCACTGCCATGTGTTGAGGTCTCCTTTTCATGCTTGTTTCAATGTCTTCTTTCCCCACTAACCCAGAAATAGGAGATATTTGAAATCTTGGATTGAAAACTGCAAAAGCATTTTCTATTTACTTGCTGTAATGTAGAGCTGGGTTGAAAGTAACAATGTTTGCCTCTGTTCCTTTTGTTTTCTCTTTCTGTGAACATTCAGGTGGAAAGGATTTTGTCCTCTGCATTTGTAGAAAAACAACTTTAACAATTTATTTAAAAAGGTCCTTGGAAACAAAATATTCTATTTTGCCCAGGCAAGCATTGTCGCTCAAAGAGCTTGAATATGCACTCAGCTGGGTAATGGGAACAACATCATGTGACTAATAAAATCAATGCCTGCTAAGTAATGTGGCTCAAACTGGAAATGTTCACAATCAATCCAGGGAGGTGGGTTTTTTTTTTGTTTGTTTGTTTTTTGTGACTGAAGAATCAATTCAAACTGGTCTAACAGCAGATATTTTGCTGTAGAAAATGTTAATTTATATAAAGCAGGATTTTAATAGATCTGATTAGCTCTACATGAAGATAGCATCTCTGATTTAATGCTGTCTTAACTTGTCAGTGTAGTATTGGACCTTTTGTTCATAGAAAGTATTCCATGTAATTAAGTCAATTTCTGCCCCTAGTCCTGACATGCTTTGTTATTATAGTGCACTTTGAGGATTGAAACATAGGCTGACCTGTCATTAAACATACCAGGAAGAGATCTGGCATAATTCTATACTTTCTTACTGCTGAAGTGACTGCTAAATATTAGCACTGTAAATTGCCAGCAAACAATGAGGCATCGGGACACAGAAAATCTGAAAAGGGAGCTTGAAGGAGTGAAACATATAGAAGAAAAACTGCAGAAAGAGTTCATGAGCTTTTTCAAAGGCAGGCAAGGGTATTTCACTCACAGGTTTAGATGCTACTATTCACAGTTTGGCTGAAGAGGAGAAATTCCTACCCTGTACCATGGTAAGAAAAAGAAAAATGACAGTTCACAGCATTTGGCTTTGACTCATTGAGAATCATACAGAAATACCACTCCTTCAGAATGTGGCTTTTTTAATTTCCACTGAGCTCTCATGCTAGTGAAATACACCAGTTTCAGTCCAAGCCCTCCATTTAAGGACAGTAGTTTTCATTCCCGTGAAAGCAGATGGAGGGAAAATCTCTAGTGTGTAGAAAATAAAGTAAGCTGTCCAATTAAATCACCACACTGATTCCTAATTCCACTGTGGCCTGAGAAGGTCATTAGGAACTAAAAACCTCTTGTGGAACATTTTCCTGGCACTTCATACTCCTGAGGAAGGTATCTGTAGGCAGCTAGGCATGTGGCATGCTTGGAAAAGCAGGAGGCACTCAGGAAGCTAAAGTTGTGCAACATTCTGTGCAACATCACAAGTTAAAATAGAGATATTTAAACATGGTAATTAATCCTGAGCAGGAACTGCTATGATCAAGATGAGAGCTGAGTTTCACAGCAAAGGGAAGAGACTCTTTGCCAGATCCTCCCCTTCTTTGATGCTTATCACTTGCACAGGGCTGCAGGATGCCCAGTGGGCAGGCAGACAAATGTGGGGTGCAGATAGGAGGCTGTGGGGTGCAAGCAAGCGGCTGTGGCGTGCAGGCAGCCACAGGGCACAGGCAGGTGGCCCTAGGATGCAGGCAGGTGGCCATGAGGTGTAGGCAGGCTGATGTGGGGCACAGGCAGGCAGATTTGAGTCACAGGCAAGCTGGCTATAGTAGGCTAATGAAACAGCATGCTCTTTGGTAACTGCAATGAGGAAGGGAAAAAATATTTACTTACCTTAACACCAGGCTGCAGTAAATGTCTTTAATACATAATGTGAAACAGGCAATTAATAGGCAAACGTTTCTATATCTAGAAATACGGCAGTATTCAAGTTAATCCCTAATGGCACAGAGAAATTGCAATAAGCTTATTAAACTTCATATCCAAAGGCAGCATATTTACTACAGGGCTTACATACCTAGTGGTGAAATTCCAGGTAGTTATATCTTTTAATTTGAAGGTAAACACTGATAGATCTATCACTTGGATCACAGTTGTAACAACCAGTTGTAAATTGAAATGAAGTAACCTAATAGTGTAGATTAAATGTGTTGCCTGTGTGCTGGTTTCTATCACCGTATATCAGAACACTGTTTCATTATCGATGAGATTTGGCAACAAAAAGGAAGAATATGAAGGAATACATTTGTTTTACAGGGCTGTGTAGAGAACATAAAGCCAAACCAGTGAATTTCTGCATCAGAGTCAACAAATAAGCTGATTGACAGTGTTTACTGATAACAACCACAGTCTCTCTGTTACACCTAGCCAAAGCAATCAAAACTCAGTAACCATGAAGGGACAGTATGAGCAAGACCTACAGTTAATGCATGAACAACAGCAGCCGATTAAGCTTGAAGAGAGCTTGCTCGTCAGAATTTGAATCTCTTTGCTGTTCATCGTAGCAATAGAAATGGTTTCTTTTTGCAGCATTAAAGATAACCCCCAGAATAACTGGTAAAGACTGAATGTTAGTCCTGGAGCCGATACAGTGTGCTTCAGCTTGTTTTCTTGACAGCATTACAGAGGAGTGTAATTCTGTGAATCATGAATATGATTCATACTAGCCAAACTGACCTTTGAAAATCAGGAGCAGGTAAACATACCAGAAAGAGATTTGAGCTTTAACAAATAAGCTGATAAAATGAACGAATGATATTTACAGACCCTGCCAGTCTATTAAGAGGTCACTTTGACAGCCCTGTAGGTCCCAATGTGAGCGTTTCTACTCCTTCCTGCATACCTGAGCAGCCATTCATACATACCTAATAACAACGTGTATTCTCACCATTTTGGCTATTTATAAATCACCAGTTTATCACTCAGTGATAAATCTATATGCAGACTGCAGTATGTGGTACAGAAGACTTTGCATTTTTTTTGCAGGTCTAAGGGTTCATGGAGTTCCTGACGACCTTAAGGAGCCCAGCTGTGACAAAGGGAGAGAGATGAAGATGCATATGGGTTGGACAAGGGGCCTGTTTTGAGCAGGCTGTAGGGCTAGATGACTTCCAGAGGTCCCTTCCAACCAGTATGTCTCTGGCTCTGTGCAAGCACGTGGCACATGGAGGAACCAACCTGAAGAGGCGGTTTGCAAGACCAATGCCCTAGCTTAGGTTTGTTTTTTGTGAAATCATAGACACCAGAAGGGCTGGAGGAAATTTAAGCTTATCTCTTAGCTGGACATTTCACTTAATAAAGGACATGAGTTGAGAACATGACCTGCCACAGGCCTGGAGCCCGTAGCTCCATGCTGCCATAACAGAAAGTTCTTCCAGTCACCCCTATGATAACCTGCGCCATTACCAGCTTTATAACTTCAGTTTTCAGTTAAGCATTTAAAAAAATTGGCACATGCAGTCTGTGCACTTCTGCAACTGTGGCTTTGCTCCATAGCTGTATTTGACTGCTGTATATGAGCTCGTAAAGCATTTTGGAATCTCTCTAAAAGAGAAAAACTGTTTAATATAAAAATCTGTTCCCTTTTTTCAGTCCTAATAGCAAGGTAAATAAAGAAGAGTTGAGAATTGCACGTGACAGGAAGATCTGAGGTTTGCTTAGAGCCATTTAAGTGGTTATTTTTAACCTTTATAGCAAAACAATGTAATTTCTTTTCTTCACATTCATAACTTCCTAACATGTTTACATTTTTAGCAGAACTTTTCATTCTTGGCTGTCCTGAAAGGTGATACTCTATTTACTGGCTGTAACACTGAGCAAAATCCCTTCAACCTTTTGAATTACCTCAGGTTGAAAAGTATAATCCATTATCCAAATACTCTCCCTATGTTTTTCTAGTACAATAATACTGCACAACGAGCTGAAGATGAAAGCTTAGCCTGGATATAGCAATTGCTAAGGATTTCTTTGGCTGGAGATGAAGGAAGAAGGTTTAAAATAGGACCACCTCTGCGTGTGCTCAGTGAGTGTTTTGCTTAGATTGTAACTCAGTGCAAAGAACTATTTGCAGCCATTTCTATAAAAATTTCCTCTGCCTGTGTGGATGTGAGGCTGGTAATGAGACCACCTCACTCAAACTGGCTTTAGCTACTTAAGAACACTGTGAAGATGTAAAGCCAGAGTCCTTTAATACCATTAAAGAGAAAAAAACAAAACCCAAAATACAAAATAAAACTGATATAATGTAAATGTAGCTAGGAATGGGTACATACATAGAAAGATTACACACATTTGCACATGCGCACCACACACACAAAACCACACCCCTTCTCTATCTGAAAAAAAAAAAAAAAAGGCAGTTATGATTTAAGTTCCTTCGGCACTTTCTCCTTCATTATTCTTCATATTACATCAACTTTCATTGTGAGGCTACAGCCATGTAAGCAGATAATTTGTCTCCATGCAAATGTTAGTAGTCAAAGAGGGAACATAGCCTGTTTCCTGGAAGATATGAGCTTTAGTTCCCTCACTGATGGAGTAATTTAAATGCTAACATCTCATTATGCATTATTTTTCCTTTAAATAATAACAATTAAGAAAGTTGTAGGAGGCAAAACATGTAAATTTTTTCCTTTTTCCTTTTCAACTGCAGTTTAAGCTATGCAATGTAGCATAAGCATTAGAAGCCAGTAGCATTTTTTGCTTCTACTTAAATGCATATTTAATACTGTATTTTGTCAAAAATTAGGGAATCAAGAGATCATCCCATCCATCCTTTTGCCCACAGCAGGATCAACTATAGTTGCATCATTAGTTGACAGATGCTAACCAATTTTGGGTTAGGAGGCTTCCTAGACAATCAATTCCTGTGCCTTGCTACACTGGCCACTAGAAAGTTTTTCCCTGATGTCTGTGTCAAATGTCTTGTGTTGCAAGTTGAGTCTATTAATATTCACTTGTACTTCCCCTGCCTCCCACCCCTTTTCTAACACCGTACATAAAGATGTACACAGTATTTCACCTGAATCTTTACAATGAAAAGAAAAATAACGTTTTATTGCAGGTTTGTTTCTGATTATACAGTGCAATATGGCACTTTTTTGTTTTGTTTTTTTTTTTTGACAAAAGTCTGATATTATTTATGCATATGACACATAAGTTCTTCTCTGCAGAGCTTTTATCTGTCTAGATGTTCACCAGCTATGTTCATGCAGGTGATTGTTTCTGCCTAGTTTAGAAACTGCTCCTTTATAAAATGGATCTTATTTTTCTAGTTTGTTTCCAATTTGCCAGAATTTTCATTTCTTCTTCCCCTTTTATTTCTCTCCATGTTGGTCTAATTGTAGATTTAGGAAATATTATCTTTTCTGTCATCCAACCAACACAAGACAGATCCTTACAGCGCACCATACTGATACTCTTATTAACTCCCCCAAATATATTCTTTTTTACCCAGTTTTGTACTCACAGTCTTATTGTCAACCTTATCTGCATGTTATATCATTCCATGCAAAGCACTTCATATTTTTGAGCTTACATCTCACTCTGCTGTTTTCTTGTGTGGGTGCATAACATGGACCCCAATCTGAAGTTGGGGGTGGAAATCCATACCTAAAGGGGGCCTACAAGAAATCTGGAGAGGGACTTTTTACAAGGACATGTAGGGATAGGACAAGGGGGAATGGCTTTAAAGTGAAAGAGAGGAGATTTAGATTAGACATTAGGAAGAAATTCTTCACGCTGAGGGTGGTGAGACACTGGCATAGGCTGCCTTGAGAAGCTGTGGATGACCCCATTCCTGGAAATGTTCAAGGCCAGGCTGGATGGGGTTTTGGGCAATTTGGTCTAGTGACAGGTGTTCCTGACCATGCCAAGGGGTTGAAGCTAGATGATCCTTAAGTTCCCTTCCAAAACAAACCATTCTGTGATTCTATGATTCTCATACACAGACTGATATTACTGTATCAATTGCTTCAGAAAGGGACCAGGGGAGTCAGGGAGCGCTCACCCACTCTGAATTAGTATTTACAGATTCATCACAAGAGGAAGGTGAACACTAGTAGTTTCCATGGAAGTCTGAAGTTTGATCAAGGAGTTTTTATCTACTCTGTCACTATTCCAAGATACCGCAATTACATTTTTTCATGTGTGTATCTACATCTTTGCATGAAGGTGATATGAAATTTCCCCCCCAGGGAATGGGTGGTTTGTGACTGTTTCTGGGGAGGCAGGCATGCCTGGACAAGAGCTTCGGCTGCCATAAAAGCCCCAGGGTCCGTGCAAGGAAAGGCACTGCTGAGTTATCTACCTTCTCGCAGGTGGAGAATGTGTTCGCAGCCTGCTAGATACAGAGAATCACTTCATCACAGCTTTGCAGATATGAAGGAAGGGAGGTATATTTGCTTCCTGATTTGTTTAAAAAAAGAGGCAGTAGAAGGTGTTCCGTTTATTTTTTTCATGGCAGAGCTGTATTAAAGTTTATGTACTCCCTGAAGGTCAAAAAGACTTGCTTTAATCGAAGTGCTCTGGGTATCGTCTCGTGTGCACATGCCATGTGATTAGGTTTAACATAACACAATGGGTCACAGGCCGAGCAAAAACTGCAAGTCTGCTGGCCTGTTAGTCAGTAGTGATAGCCATCTGTGAGACAGATCTGTCCGAAACCCACTCCTCCCTTTGCTAGCAGGGAACTAGCACAGACCTACCTTGCTGCCTTTCTTCAGCCATGACTATCTCACTGCTCTACCACACGGAGGATTTGGATGCAGAGCTTCTCCTAGCAGCTTTCCAGCCTGGAAATACATTATTTGCTCTGTGTAGTTGGTGTAGGGCTGCTTGCAGCCTGAGAAATACTGAGGGAGACTGATGTGTCCTTGCCCTGTAGTTGTCATTGCTCAGCCTCCAGTTGGGTAGATAGGTACATAGGATTGATTCAGGGCATTTTTATACTGCTCTCATAGTCTTAGTATAATCTAATGCAGTTCATCTGTCAGAATTTTACAAATGCAGCCTGCCTTTGAGTTTGTTTACAGAATGGCTAGCTGCATGTTATCCTTCCTGCCTTCCTTCTTGCAACTCCCAACAGTAACCTCTTATCTCCAATATTATACAATGAAAACCCACTAGATTGGCAACAATAAGATAAAATAAAATAACAAGTTACTGACAGTAATTATTCTACGGTTTATCTGGAGTCCTGCCTCACTGTATCTGATGTTTATTTTTTCTGATCCAACTTTTGCTCACTTGTTTTCTTGTTTGAGTAAAAACATCCTTAATGACTTTTTCTTGTCCAGAAAGGAAGTTACTTAGCAGAAAAAGAAAGGCTGATAGGAGAACAGCTTTCACTGGCATATTTGTTGTGACTGCTTCATAGTCTGTAACATATGTGGGAATAATATGTAAAGCAATGCCATTAATAATAGGTTTTCCTACAAAAGCAAGGTAGTCAAGGTCCATCATACATTTGAAAAATAAATAGGCAATGCATTGTAGAATAATAATTTACCACAGAGTATCAGGGTAAGCTAAATAAATCAGCTGGGACAAATCTAACAGTCTGTATTGGCTACTGCTGATGTATCAGGGAATGCAGCCTAGTTGGAAGAGATCTGTAGAGTGAAACAGCTGAACTAAATTCCTAAAGTAGACACTCACCATAACCAAAGAGAGGAAGCAGAGCAACATAAAAAAAGAGAAAATATATTAAATCTAAATAGCTGAGCTTACATTATTGCAGCGTGTAATGAGGCTTTGCTGCTCCGGATGATAGCATATCATGTTGCAGTGACTAAAAGAAAGTGGCAAATCACAGTAGTCCAGTGGTATTTCAGGACATATTAGAATAATCTCAGGCTATTTTTGTCTAGATTTTCTGACACCTGTCCTGAAATCAAGAAAATTCTGAAACCAGAAAACTCAAAGTAACGCCATACCAATAGAGTTTCAGGAGTGTAGTCAACACAAGTGAACTGACAAATGAAGCCACTTAATGTATTCAATATTGGGAACATGATTCTCATTTCCTGGAAAAAAAAAAAAAGCCCGAACAAACAACCAACCACCCTATAACAATCATCAAGCTCTAATTCTATTTTCTGTTCCACAGAGCCTTAAATTTAATTTATATCTATGGCCTCTGAGCAACTTCCCATATTGCCTAAGAGATGTGTCTACCATCTGTCATCTATTTGTTTTGTTCTTCTGCAGAGAAGCATGGACAGTGGTGTCTCCTCTTTTTGTTCAGTTACTAAGGGATTTTTTGTTTCATCTTTTACATACAAGCTACTATACACTTCTTAGGGGAGAATGAAGATGGTAGGATTCATGATTGTCTGTAGTTTGTTGGAAAACATATTCAGATGAGCTCCTGAGAAAGTTCTGCCCCTTAAGGGGGGAAAAAACCTCCAAACCAACAAAACAAAAACAAGCAAACATTACTGTTGAGTATTTTATCAAGCCGCATTAGTAAAAGGCTTATGCTTTTGTGGGTGGGTATCTATATATGCATTACCTGGGAGTGAAGGGAGACAATTGCAGAGCTTTGTGGGAAGATTGTGGTATTAAGGGAGTTTGCATTCTAGCAGTGACCACGTTTTCCTTCACTCCTGATTCTCCTTGTGCTTTTCTTCTTGGGTTGCTGCTGCCTCAGGGCTCAAAACAGGGATGATGACACTGCAGTGAAATTCTCGTATCTGCCTTAAAGATGACTCATTTAGCTTGTCTCTATTTGCTAATCTTCCTCTGCAGCCACGCTAGGCAATCAGAGCAGCAGTAAGAGTAGTGGGGAAGGTGCAGAAGGGAAATTAGAATAACCAGGTGCTTGAGGCACTCTCTGACCAGCTTCACTCAGCCAGAACTTGCAGCCCATGAAGCAAGGACTAAGAGGTGAGTCTGGGCCATGATGTGAACCTGAAATAAGCACTGGCTGCTGCTGAGCTTTTAGATGGAGAAGGACATGCTTTGGGAGTTTGTGTGCTGAAATCACTCCAGCTTTCCAGCTTGCAGATGCTTAAAACAAGAACTCCCTCAGTGGAGCAGTGACTGACATTCCAACCTAC
The DNA here is from genome assembly GCA_017639245.1 of Myiopsitta monachus. NCBI lineage: Eukaryota > Metazoa > Chordata > Aves > Psittaciformes > Psittacidae > Myiopsitta > Myiopsitta monachus. Next base: position 58,452,018 of record CM029918.1, on the reverse strand, counting down.
CTGCCTTGGAGAACTGGATGACTACAAATCTCTGGAGCTTCACCCTCATGCAGCATGCCATAAGTTGAACAGGCTTGCTAAGCTTTACCACATCATTTGTGTTGTAGCCCCCTCTTCTCTGAGCCACACTGTTTTGCTTTTGTGAGCTGCCAGGAAATGGAAAATCTGTGTAGGCTTCTTACATGTTTCCATAGCTGCCTAGTCACAAATATGACAAACCCTAACAGAGTTTTCATAAGGACTAATCCTTGCTGTGACAATACTGCTGTAGCCAACTCATGTTTGTTCTGCAGTTGCCACTGCCATAATTTGTTTCTCTCTGAGAAATGGCCCTTCTGAGGATATTGTATGAGCACCTATTTCACCAGGGCTACAGGATGCATTTACGCACCTATCAAACGTACATAAGGCAAGAGTAATGTGGGAAGAGAAACCAGTTACATGTGCTTTGAAGGAGAGAGTCTAAACTTGATATTAAACAATGCTAAGCCAGGTCTGTTGCAATCTTGTTTTCACATTTACATTTAGGTTTTAGCAATAAAATAACGTGGCTTACAACTGGCTGTGCTGACACCATTTTGGAGTCCTGTTATTAGTAGTTTATTAATAGGCATTAAAATCAACTATGGAAGTATTTATAAGGAAGCAAGAATTCATATACTAAAAAGCACATAATGGAGGATCTAATCAGCTGGAATGTGATTTGCTTACAGTGTGCGAATGTTACCTAACATTGCAGGTTTGGAAGAGTAGACTTCCTACATTAGAAAGTTTACTGTGGTCTCACAGCATCTTTTTTCACATTCATTTCCAGCTGAAGGGTGTAATTTTTCCTTTGTAACTTTCAAAACTAAAAGTGAACATTGCTGTGAGCTCACACAAACAGAAAGCAGTTTAAAACTCTTGCCTCATCCACACAGACTGTTGCTGTTATTATCAGTTTCATCCAGCTTTTGTCATGACACTTTGCTGTCTGTCCTCAAAGGAAGTGCAAGTTTTGTTTCTGTTAATCAGCAAATGTGGATGCTAGATCTTACCTATGATTTAGAAAAGGTCTTGATCTTCCTCATGTGAGTAAAAATTCCTGCCAACACACGAGCCAGTTTTTAGATTTAGAGGAAATAAGCAATACTGGAAGGTAATAAAAATGAAGAGACAATCTAGCTAGTTTAGGGTTCTGGTAGCAGCTGATTTTTTTATGTGATATTTAATGTAATCCCCTTTTCAGCCCTTTGTACTCCCCACAGGCTTTACTTCCTTAATCTGAAGAGCATCGATGTATGGTCCTTTTCAACCCTTACTATTCTATGATTCTATGATTCTACGAATGTGCAAAATTGTCCTGGTGTAATGAACTGTTCTTGTCCTTGCCTGCTGTATTTCTACATCTTTGTACTCTGTCCAATGACATCTCCTGGTTATGTTGCTATGTCAGGAATGGCCTAATAAGCCATAGCCAAAGAACTGGTGGGAAGGAAAACAACATCAAAAAGCACCCACTCCTGTGGAATGATTTCCCTTTGGTAGCTGGTTTTGTACCTTTTTCTCTCTGAGATCTTGACTGAAAGAAAGCTTTGTGGCATTGTGACTTAGAAGTTCCTTTTCAGGTTTGTTTTCCCCCCCCCTTATCTCTTTGTCATCTTTTCATACATGCACTATAATTTTGTCTTAGGAAACCTGCCTGTTGATAATGGCAGCTAGGCAAAACCTGGAAAATTATCATCTCTTCCTTTAAAAGAAACAGCTAGCTCATGTGGAGCTGTGCATATGCAAGGATTTGGCAGTCATTTTAGCACGATTCCTCTATTAAAGGGCTATGAATCTCAAGGTTATTATTATTGTTGGCCAGTTTTCTGAATCATTTGAACAATCAGATCTTTTCACCTAAACCCTTGAAGGTGAATTTTGGCTAGTCCTGCAAAGGAGACATCTTTTAATTACCTTTTTCTTTAGTTAAGACAGACTTGATGTGTTTGCTTTTTCCCCATCAGATTATTTTTTGAAATATAATATGTTGCTGTTTCCCATAGAGAGACTGTGAATAGATCCAAGATTTGCTACTAGCTTGAGAAAGGAGACAGGCTATATATCCCCATTTCTGTAAAACCAGGTTTCATTGTCTTGATCACCTGCACTAACATCCAAAGGGTCACCTTTACTAGTTCAGAGGAGGTCACAATCAATCAAAATCAGTCCCATCTGGAATGGAGAGGAGGGCTTGATGTTAGTACCTGCAGGGTGGTGATGTAAAGGATGTGAAGGGTCTGCAAGACCTCTGATTTATAAGGAAAGCAAGAGAAATGCAATCTGCCTTCAGATTTGAGAAGGCACTGATCTTCACTTGGTGTGGGGGTCTTTCTATCTCAAAAGCTGTTGAGAAATCAAATGCTGAGAAGATCTTTGGTGCATTTGATCCAGTTCTGCTAAACAGGGCTTTTGCTGTAAATGTAGGCCAGCTCTTAGAAACACAGATCAGAGGTCTTCTGCAGTTTAAAAATTTCTACCTGTTTATTTTCTAAACTCATTGCAAATTGGCCCCAGTGAAGCACTGCAGCAACAATCTTGCAGTTTGGGCACTGCTAACACAGGAGTGATTTATGTGCCAGTATAGAGAGCTAGGAGGGACAAAGGAGGACAAGTGAGTCTTTGACACTTAAGAAGTGATGGCAGGTATGTGATGAGTGATGCAGTGCACACCGAATCCTAAGGAACACCTGTTAGCATCGTAAATTGAGTGGAAGAGCTACATGTTGGGCTGAGCCGATGTATAGTTGGAACCCTGGAATGTATTTGTGCAGACTGCAGTAGCCGTATGGAAATATGTGAACTTGGCAAAAGCAGTCAGTAGTGTCAAATAATTATGAAATACTTGAAAGCCCAGGTAAATAATCTCTTCAGAATTGGCAGGCGTCTATGGGTCATTACTTGTTTTGTTCTTTCCTTCTTTATATGGTGAACTGTTGTAAATCCCTAGTGGAAAATCCATGAGGCAGACAGGGGAGAATGTAATCAGCAATCCAAGGACTAAGAACGAAAAGAAGAATGGCACTTACAAATTTTCCATACAAACTCCACAGTCCTTTCCAATTCCAATCTGATAGAAAGGATTTAGCTGAGTAGCTTGGCTGGGTGAAGTGTAGTTTTTACAAATCTAGCACAAAGGACCAATGTATTTGATTTGGTGGATGTGTGAGCTCCAACAATAATATTCAGAAAATTCAATTCTTTAATCATTGTGACTGTAAGAACCAAGTGTTTGTAATATTCTCAGGACATGTAGAGTAATTACATTGGATTTTAATAAGACTTGCTATGAATTGTTGACCAATGATTCACTATGGGAGAAAAATTAATTAAATTTTAATGTGAAAAGTTATTGTTAATTAAAAGTTGTGTGAAAAAAAAAGCCATAAAAAGTAAGGTAGGTGGACAGGTTTTGAAATTACTAGAAGGGCATATAAAGAAAGGGAATAAGCTACAGGGCTTTTTTTGGCCTGGATTTTACCCTACTGTATATGTGCCTGAAAAGACCTTTCCATGTGCAGATACTCTTCTCCAGCCATGAAAAATGTCCCAGGAAGTTCACATCCTTGACAGATGATAGCTTCCACCCATGAATGTAGAGATGGGTGTGTCAATGCAGGAAAGATGTTTACTTTCACACCCTTCTTTGTGTTTGCTCTGTAGAGCATGAGTGGGAACACAGCCACCTGGAAATGATGCCCCTGCAGCCTCAAGATTCCAGCCCAACTTCCCAGCAGCTATTCCCCTGCCTTCATCCAAATTTCCCATCCCTGGCAGCCTTTGCTTTCTGCACCCAATAGTGGCCTTTTTTTAGGGCCTATAAAAAGCCCTCCAGTTGTGTGGAAGTTGGAGAAAAAATGTCAGAAACTTAGGCTCAGGTCCCGTAAGTGACTGAAGTATATTTTATGGTTCTCAATGAACAATTGCAATCCTCAGGACAGTAGCTGTGCTGCCACCTGGCTCCACTGTACCTGTGCTACTGCAGGATCCTTGCACATAAGGATCTGCTTTTGAGTATGACCAGAACTGCACAGGGCATACAGTTAAGCAGTCTAGAGATCAGCTCATGCCCAAACCTGATTAGAATCATAGAATAGTTTGGGTTGAAAAAGACCTTAAGATCATATAGTTCCAACCCCACTTCCATAGGCACAAACACCTCCCACCAGGCCATGTCACCCAAGGCCCTGTCCAGCCTGGCCTTGAACACTTTCAGGGATGGAGCATTCACCACTTCTTTGGGTGATCTGTTCCAGTGCCTCACCACCCTCGCAATAAAGAGCTTCCATGTTTTCCTCCTCATCAGAGACGGGTGCTCTCTTGCCACAGCTATCTGATCAAGATTAACATACAAGAGAGAAATAACACTTTTTTTTTTTTTTTTTCTTCCCTGGACTTCTAGGGAGAGAGTTTTGTGTGGGGAATTTGGGCTGAGTAGGAGTTCTTTTGTGAATCTCGTTCTTAAGCACCTGGTTTCCTTACACATTATGTTGTCACTGGAGTCAGGGTTGGAAGAACAGTGTCTCCCTGACAAGCGTCACTCTTCCAGGCTTGGAAGACCAAACACCATGAGTTAAATAATGTAACACCAACACTATGGCAATGAGCTCCTCTTTAGACTCCATACTTCAGCATTTTCCTCCACAAAAAAACTATGAGGGATCAGCAAGGTCTCATGTTGTATGTGTCTCACCAGGCTCCTTTTACAGATTGCTTTTACAGTCCGGAGATTCATGAGTCTCAACTCACTTCATCATATGTGTCTCATTTAGATCATTATAATGAAATCAGCAGGGTTAAATCACGCATTACAAAGTGTTTTTCCTTAATCATCAGTTTATCCAAAGGGCTGACAAGTGAGCTATTGCGCTGGATAATCCAATGCCCATTTCCCCCTCAAGGATTAGGATTTATTTACTTGTAACTGACAAGCTTCTACTATCTCATTTTGATGGTATTTGTTCAAATGAAAACTTACAGTCTACCCTATTTTATGGTAAACTCTTATGAAAATATCTTCTTATATTTTCAGATAAATGTAGCTGTATATCTGTATAGTCAGCTTTAAAAAAATCTCAGTTTGGTGGTCTGAAATATATTGGAATATAACACATTATTTGTGGTGTAAATGCTTTACAGTAAAATATTACTCACTTAACTCTATCAGGGGGTCAGTGACCGAAAGCAGAGCTATAATTGTATTTTAACTACTGAGATTCATTTTTCCAAACAAAAATGAGCTTGAATTTCTTCCTAGTGCTCAATATTTCTTAAAGGGCAAATATATAATTAGAATTAAATTGCAATTTTAATTTAGTTTTGTGAGCACTGTACTTGCAGTTCTTAAAGAAAATCATGGGGAGCTTTCAAAAGATGCTTGAAGCATCCCGTACCTCTCGACTGATGAAAGCATCTCTAAATATTAAATCAATACATGCATACATATGACCTTTCAAGGAACAGCTTGTATTTAATTTTTAGTAGCCACATGAAAACGTTCCAGATAAAATGTCAACATTGGAATCTTTTTTCGCATATTCACTGATCAAAAGTTATGTTTGCTAGACAATGTTGTGAATATGGCAACCAGAGCCACACAAGCGTAGCTGCACCACCAAATTGTAACATTAACTAAAAGTAACTATTTATTTTATCATTATTCTACTGCCTAAATCACATCACTGCATGAACATTAATAAGCACAGTTGAAAAAAAAATTAGCTGGAGAGGTTATCACACAAAGACACATCAGGGCTACGAACATATATGCCAAAATACAGAGAACGTGGCCTTTGACAAAGGAAACATTTGATGGCAAATTATTTCTAATACTGTAATTCCCTCATATGTAATTAAAAAACAATAGAGCACTTGCACAAAAATTCATGATTGGTCCCTGATCAGTATACACTGGCTTAAATTGCATGTGATCTACTCATCAGAGCACTGAACTGTGCAGGACCCTGAACCAAATCTTTCTCATTTTACCTGATTCAGTACAATGACTTCAAATCATTTGTACCAGTTCTTCACTGGCAATGAATTGTCAGCCACTGTACCCATTTTTATCTTAAGTCTGCATTTGATTGTAACCATGCTTCTTAATTTGACAAGTACCTAAACATCAAGTCCATTCAATCGTCCTGTGCCTATAATCAATAATTCATTCTCTGTATAACTCCATAAAAGTGGCAAGGATGATGAATATTTTCTTTCTCTCTCAGTTTAAAATAAAATCCATATTAGTTTCATCAACTGGTAATTATTAATGTCCTTACTTAACCAAGAATTGATTTGATTCTGACAAGTTCTTCATGTCTTTAAATTGTGGTAAATAATTGCTATCTATATTCAGCATTTTAGTATACTGACATAAGCTGATCTTATTTTAATGGAAGACATAGTTGTAAAACCTTGCAGAATATTGGGTAAAAGCCTTCAGTTTCTGACAGCCATTTCTTTAGTTTTAATGCTTGTGCTGGACTGGGTATATGGGCAGCTACAGAAATAAATGGAGGCTAAACAGACTCAAAACTCAGAAGCAAAATCAAACTGCAGATTCTCAGGTTGAGACCTAAACATAATGTATATGAAACATGTCTCATCCCTATTTCTATTTTTATTTCCTAATAGTCTGAAAATTGTTATATAAATGTTTACCTTTTAGATGATCTCATGAGTTTGGCATACCTATTAATAATTCAACATTTTGAAAGAATAGCATGTCAGTGACATTAGTTTATCATAAAATTGGTACATTTTATCTTATGGGTATGGCTGTATTGCATAAACCTCATATACACAGTCTTTAGCTCAGCTGTTTAGGCTTTTTGTTTTAGTGCCTTCCCTCTGTAAAAGCCTTTGAAGCAAAGAGCAAAGTACTGATAATAACTAGAGACTGAAGGACTGTGGGTAGGATAGGTCTTACCTGAAATGTAAAACAGCTGTGGAATAATTCAAGGAATGTGATTTGTTTGGGAAATGTGGTTAGTGTAAAGGTCTCATGGCTTTTAATTTCATTATTCTCTTCCATTTTTGGCTGATGTACAGCTCTCTTTGGTTGGCCACTGATGGTCTTCTGAGTAAAGGACATTGAGACTAAGTATTTAAGGTTGAGTATGAACTGTACTTGTACGGTAGCTGATAGAGGGTTCCTAAATCAAGCTGGGGTGCTTATATCAAGTGTGACCTTGCCTACCAGTCTGTCCCAGGACTTAGTCAAAGGCACTTGCCCCTTCCCATCAGAAGAAATGTCTGTCTTTCATTGCTTAAAGTCCCAGCAATGAGATTTTCTCTAAAGAGCTAAGCTTGTAGGTATAAAATGAAAAACTTTGGAATGAGGAAACTAAAGCTTGCTAAACTTCTCTGTTTGTATGGCTGTCAGTAAGCTGTCCAGGCCTCAGGAAAAAAAACAAGGATAAAAAAAAATAAATCCTGTTTCGAATTCACAGAAAGCAGGTAGAAAAGTGCTGTGTAGATTTAGTAATTTGTTTATTAAAAATGGCACTGCAAGCATGAATTTCAGCCATCCTGCTGCCGTAAATTGTACTAAAGTGAGCTACAAATGTTGTTTAGGCCCCAAACATAAGTCTCTTCCCAGTAGGACAGCTTACACTAGCCTGCTGGAAAAATGCTTGTATTCAACAACAAATCTAAATTCATGTTGAGTAGTTAACCTTGGTATAGTCTGAAATGACGAAGAAACAGTCACTTGCAAAGCACATATTGTAGAAATGCTCCATAAAGATACAGGAGCTCACATTAATCATGTGAGCTAGGACAATAACTGACCTTTTCTAATAAGAAATGAAGCTTCTAAAGTAGCTATTAAATTTCGCAGCAGCCCTATTTACTGTACGTCTGTGGCATTCATCATTGCATGATGTAAATGTCCTGAGACTGCAGACTTTTGCCAATCATCCTTCGCTGAGAGGAAAATTTGTCTGCAGATTTTAGAGCACTGCTCCCCAAATTCTGCAATGCCAAGGCCATTATAACTCCTTTTCAGCCTTAAAATGAAAAGAGAACAGCTGTTGAACAGAGAGCAGCTGTTGAGCAAGCAAGGTTAACAAACCTTGGAAAAGCATTATTGCTAATTTGTTTTTAGTACTTTTTGAAGCACAAAAGTTGAAAATTACTATCTGACAAGGGCCCACCACTTTTCCAGGAGTCAAATCTACAAAGTCACTGGTAAGATATCTAGACTTTGGCTTTCAATAAAAATTCCCATGCTTGCAGATCTAATTCAAGAAGGATTTTTAATGAATAGAAGCTGATATGCACTGAGATGTAGTCAGTGCCTTAAGCTTTGAGGTTTAGTTTCAAGCTCCAGTAAGAGATGATAATTAGAAATGCTGTCAAATAAAGATACCATAATTCGGTGGCCAGGGAATGTGTTCTCTTGTTGAGCTCGTGAACTCTCACTGTCACTTTGAAAACTTGGACAGCTACTACTCCTTCAGGACCTTTTTTCACTGGCACATTTCTTTTAGCTATCCTATTAGGATTTTCTGCTTCTGAAATCAGCCTCAGGCCTTCTCAGTTTCACAGAAAAACAATGTTAGAACAGCAGCTAGGCTTCTGCAGATCTTGCAGGGGCCTTAAAACCGTCCGTGGTTTTTCTTGGTTTCCTTTCCCCTTGTTGATCTTCCCAGTTCTTAACTGATAGCCCCTGCTGCTGACTAAGAATTCATCACTTTGATACCAGTGCCCTCCACAGCCCCAACCACTGTTTCTTGTTTCATGTCAGCACCAAGGAACTGGTGGCAGTCCAGGTTTTACAGTGTTAGGCTTCACTGAGTGCCAGAGAAGTTTCATGCTGGTTTAGGCGTAAAGCAAGAGAGTCTTTTGCCACTAATAGATGATCTGCTTATGGTGACCTGCTACCCTTGGTACTGTTACTGTTTTAGCTTACACGGCATTTGATGCAGCTGACTTCCCTGAGATATTTGGGAGAATGGGGAGATCTTGCCTCTTCCAAAATGCCTTCTTGCATTTCTTTCTGACGAGATTTATTAGGGACTTCTTCTACCTCCTACACCAACAGTTCTCACCTAGAAAACTTCTGTTAAACGCCATGAGTTTTTGTTTCAGACAGTATATGTGTAATACTGTGTTACAGAAGGTAATGTCTGTTTGTAGTGTCTTTAATGTCGAACTCTAATTCAGTGAAAGATGGGATTTGAGATGAAAAGGACTTGGTTCAAGACAAAGAAATTAAGAGTTGTAACTTCTTAAAAAGGGAACACCACTTTGCTGAGAGGAAAAAGCTGCATGTGTAGCCTCATAGGTGGACTGCTGTCATCCCTTGTTAGGTTATAGCATTGGATTCAGTCTCAGGTCGCTGCAGGTCCGCAGGCAGCCACCGTAATTTTCTTGCCTGGGAATCACTGCTGGTGCATCCCACCCTACTGGCATGCAAGTCTTTGTGCCCTAAGAGAGATTGCAGGGAGATGGTAAGAGCCCTGTCATTCCACTGCATGTTTACAAAGCCAGAGTCCTGTCAGGAGAACCCTGAGAGACTGACAGATGTTTTCCAACAACACCACCTTTAATAATATCTACACAGTGGCAATAATAATTAGTTGAAATGAATGTGTGCAAATAGTTACTGCGGTATGCAAAATTTGCAATTATTTGTCTGAAATGTTTGCTTTTGGCCAAATACAAAGCCTTGGATTCAAATATCTTTTCCTTTTTTTTTTTTTTTTTTTTTTTTTTTTTTAATTATAGTGTGCTTGCATCTTCCTCTGTGGTTCAGAAATCTTGACTGAGCGTCCTGTTACAGCATGACATACGATCACTGTTGTAGTTCCAGTAAGAACCTGGTTGCATAAAGAAAAGCAGCTGGCTGACTGTAGCTATGAAGCTTCTTTGCAAGACTCCTGAATCAATGTTTGAGTTCTGTATGACCTTTTTATGCCAAAAAATTACGTGTTTGCAGACCATGCATCATAAGCACATTTTGTTAAGAGAGGGGAAAACAGTCTCCAGATAGTTAATGTTTTCCAGACCTACGTTGCTTTGCGTGAAGAGTGACGAATAACACTACATGTCAGAAGACTCTTTTCATGTCAGTCCCCATTCTTGCTGGCTTTTCCCTCTCTCTCTGTCCATAACACAAAAAAAAACCCAATATGCACTGCCCCAAAAGCAAGACAGCAGAGGAAGAAAGGCTATCAAACAAAGCCTTTGTAACGAGAGTGTTGCAGAGGTGGGATATAGTAGTGGTACAGAAAATAACCATTCCTTATGAAAGACTCAGTCATTGCATCCATTCATTCCTCACTGTATCAGCCACAGTCCTCAAGCATTAATGCGCGTTGCAAAGTTGTTAGAAGCTCAGACCTTGAACCACACACACAGAAAGCAAGTCCTATGCCTGTATGCAGGATCCATCAATGCCATTTTTCACTATGAATGTGAATGTTTTCCGTTTCTACCTGATTAGTCCATAGAGGGGACACTATTTCTATACACAGAATTTTCTTATTTTGTAAGAAAATAAAAGGAATTCTCTACATGTGAGTAATGACATGTGTTTGGTTTTTTTTTGTACTTTTCTAGTCTGTTCAGAAGGCACTTCTTCAATTATCATTCTGCAGTGTTGTTGTTACTCAAATCTAAAGAAAGGAAATACTAAATTTGAAAGCACAGTATTTAAAGTAAGATTTGATAACAGACAAGCTTCTTTGTTTTTTTCCTTTTGTCTTGTTTTGTTTTGTTTTAATGCATATTTTAATTATGTTCACTAAGCATGATTTCTTTTTAGCACTTGGAGGAGCTAACCTTAGCCATCTGTTTCATTGTAAAGAGACCATTTTTCTTCTGACAAGCTTGTGAGAGTCCTAACCTATAATTCACCCAAATTTGTGAAGCATTAATCCTTTCTGGCAGCTCAATCCATTAAAGACAGTAAAGAATTTGGATCAATTAATACATTCTTTTGACAGACGCAGTAATGAAATTGCTACTTCCATTCTATTTGCCCTTTGACGTATGAGCCCAAATCAATTCCAAGCTGTTATAAGGGGCTGCTTTTATGTCTCCTATCCAGCAGTGACTAGCTATTTTCTGTGCATTTTTGAATTATTTCCCTGGGACTATTTATGCAATGTATATCCCCATAGCATATTCATATTTCCAGAATTGTTCCTCATTTCTATTTGTAAAAATTTGCCATTCTGAGTCTCTTGGATATGAAAACGGTACCAGCCTCAATTCAGGGAGTGGTGCAATGGTGAACTGTTTTTCCACCTGTCATGTTTTAAGTTCAGAGGGTAACTCAGAACCATGCAGTCACTCACTCACTTCCCCCTGCTTCTTCCTCCCCCTGCTCCCGGAGGGATGGGGAGGAGAATCGAAAGAATGTAACTCCCATGGGTTGAGATAAGAGCAGTCCAGTAGCTAAGATATAACACAAATCACTGCTGCTACCACCAATAATAATAATGATAAGAGAAATATCAACGGAAGAAAATACAACTGCTCACCACCCACCGACTGATACCCAGTCTGACCCGAGCAGTGATCTAGCCCTTACAGGTAACTCCCTCCAGTTTATATACTGGGCACGATGTACTGTGGTATGGAATACCTCTTTGGCTAGTTTGGGTCAGGTGTCCTGTCTCTGCTTCCTCCCGTCTTCCCATGCCTTTTCTCCCTGGCAGAACATGAGACTGAAAAGGCCTTGATAGGAGTAAACATTACTTAGCAAATGAAAACATTGGTCTGTTAACAGCATTGTTCTCAGGCTAAAGTAAAAAACACAGCACTGCACCAGCTACTAAGGAGAAAAATGACTGCTACAGCTGAACCCAGGATACCACCCTTGGTGGCAATTTGAGGTCTTCCCTGTAGTCTCTGAGGCACAAGACTGTTCTGCCAAAGTAACCCAAGCATTCCTTCAATAGTCAGACACCCAGCAACTGAGTTTCTCAGAACAGGGTAATAGAGAACTCCAGCAGGCAAGATGTAAAAATATTTGGCATTGTAGCTGGCTTGCTGGACCTTCCTGACCTCTCTCTGTGTTCCTCTGTTTTCATAGATACAAGTCATAGCTGCATCCAACAGCAGGACAGATCAGCACTAGCACTCAGATGCATTTTTTGCAGTTAAGCAACACATACTAACATTTTTAGTACTGTATTTTTACCTCTTTCGTAATCTCTTATCTCCCTTGGTTTTATGGAGCTGAATTAAAATGACCTTTAAATTCAAGTCATAAAGGACCAGGGGTGTTGTAGACCTTGCTAATGATTTATTAAAGTGTACAGTTGGCTTTGCTGAGATACACAGTGTGTTTATTTGCATTTCTCTCCTTCTCAAATCCTTGAAACTTCTGCACTCTCATATGCTAGAATTTGATTTTAGAAGCATGCAAGTGTGGTATTTTTTTTCTGCTATATTGTTTTATCATAGAAATCAAGTATCAAATACCTTGTTTTATCTTTGATTTTTGTCTAGCCCAACAAAAGTTTAAGCCTAAATGAGGTGTTGAGAAGGAGGAAGTGTTGAAGTGAACACGTGCTCTTTTCAACTGATGTTGTTGCCAGGTATTTAGAAGTTTCTTAATTGTTCTTTTAATTTAAGTAGTTATCAAGATCCGTTCATCCTGATATTGACATGGTGACACACTGTCTGTACAGAAACAGCCATTATGGCAACTAAACGTGTGATAGCTTTTTAACTTCTACATTTACACTGGTAGACACTCTGGAAGGGAAATTATCACTAAGAAGTTATTTGTGGTCTACCTCAAAGTTATATTTTAGGATCTCAAAGCAGGAAAAGATAAATGTGCTGGTAGTGAGTACATGTGTGGATGACATAATGCAGTGAGGAGCAGGCATAAGCAGCACTGAGTGGGGTGACCAGAATCATATGCACAAAAGCAAAAGACCTTGAGAACTAAAGAGAAATGAGGTCATAAATAACAGTAAGGAATGCATCCTTGCAATATCTAAGCTCAAATTCTTATCAGTTAGAGATGGCAGATCAGGAGGATATGGGGAGATAGGCCTGTGAAGAAAACTTGCATAAGACATATGTATTGGGCACATTATTTCTGGAAAAGAAAATTACAAGAAATGATGCTGTGCGAGATAATGGCACAGTTCACCTAAAAAGCTGTATACAGCAGCGGTTTCCTATGTGAAGTGGAAAAACTGGAACATATTAAGAAAAAAGCCACCAGCATGACCTAAGGTCTAGAATATATTTTACAAGACCTTGTTTTGCAAGGGGACCATGTCAGATATATGCAAGGCTGAGAAGGGATATCACTATTCTCACACCACTGAAGTACACTCTGAGAAGAACAAAAAGTTATTTCAGCTAGCGGAGAATTTTGGCACAGTTTCCCAGAGATAGGATTCAGAGTAGAAATTAGAATCCACTGGCTTCTGGTGAGAGAAAGGAGGTCTGGTATAATCTTCCGTTAAGAATAGGGATTAAAAAAAAACATAAAAAAAATAGCAGAACTGCTCTGAAAATAGTTGTTCCTAGCTTTAAGAAAATGATATGACTATTTTATGTATTTGATCAATCCCTTATTCAGTGTTCACAGAAGTTCCTTATACTCTTATACTTAGCTATGTTGATTTGGTTCTTGAATACAATCAGTTGTATCTATACACATATGCATTCACACTAACAGTGAAGTGTAAATATAGTTGAAATTAAGGTACAGGTGTTTTAAGCACAGCAATCACTATTTTGCAGGGCAAATTCTCAGAAATTGTCACAGATTGTTTAAAGGTTTATTTTTAGAGGCCGAAGTCTCTCAGTCCTTTCTACTTTCTGAAAGCAGATGTTTGTTGAATAGAGCCGGTGAAGGACCCCCATATACATAGCTGCTTTTAGACTCCAGGCCCATTCACTTTTATTGTAGGTATGTGTGATTCATTGTACATGGTAACCAAGTGAGTTATAAATGTTAAAGTGAAATCAAAATAAGCTTTTCAAATCCTTATTTATTCTTCCTGTTTTGTATTTTTCTCAAAGCATAAATGAAATGACATTCTGAGCCAGACTGCATAATGCTGCTCTTTGCCTATTGAAACGACATTCCTCATGTTTTGTAGATCTGCTCAGAAAGTCTAATACCTGATGCATTTTCCTCATTTCACTATGGGGATGTGCATTATAGAATGGTTCTAGCTTCACCTTCAGAATAATTCTATTCATAAGTAGCATTAATGAACTGTCAGATATCTTTATCACTCGTTGTTAATCCTTTTCCCTTTCAGTTCTTGACCTGTCTGGCATTTCAGTATCATTGACATACTTTGCTCTTTGCAGCACTGCTTGCATACTTTTATATATATTGTGTACTTCAAATAACAGGATACTTATGCCTTCCTGTTGAAAGAGCATTTTAACAGATTACAAGAAGTCTCTCAAAGCTACTGGAATCCTGACAGCACCTTTTAATTAATGAAGATCTTTGTCTCACTGTCTACTGGACTTTTGGACACATCTGCATTTTTACATTTTGCACTCAGCAGAGACATCTGAGTATGGTAGCAGTGCAATATTTGTCAGGAAGAAGTCCCAGATATGCCCTGGATTTAGACAAGAGCCCAATACAGATGGATTTAAGAGACAGCAGAAGAAATCCCTCTTTTCCATGTGTTTGTTACCTAGCTGCTTGACTGCAGTTCAAGGCATGGAATTCAACTGGAGTGAAATTATAAAATATTGTATTTGTCCTGGAAATGCTGTTTTCTTTCCTTTAATGTTTCTTTATTTAGTACAAGTGTAAACCTTGAAGGAAAAGTCTTTCTGCAGGTGCAGACATATCTCTGGAAATAAGTGTGGAAATAATATTTAGTATGTATGGATGAAAGTAGTGCAAATATGACTTACAGCCTGTGTGTACATTTGGAAAAAATTGTTTTATTTATGTATCAAGAAACAGTGTGAGTATCTCTTAGGAGGCTGTATGACGAACGTAAATGGAAAACTGAGTTTTCTGACATTGGGCCTTAAAACCCCTTCTTGTGTCCTGGGTGAGGGAGGCAGATGAACCGTAGTTTTGATGTTGGGTTTTTGTTGTGCAGCACTGTCTGAAATGAAAGCACTGTCATCATTCCTACTGAACATCAGTACGTCATGTAGACAAGCCTTGCCATATTGCATCCACAGTGGTTTTGTAAGCCAAGGAAAACTACTGAAAACATTCTAGGAACTGTCTGACTGATACAAGGGATAGCAATGACAGGATCTTGAGAATGAGTATGATCTGTTATGGGCTTAATTCTGGGCTGTAGGGGAAAAAAGATAATGTAAAGAAAAAATACCCAAGGAAAAAGTAGCCTCTGAAGAAGCAGACATTTCTGCTGGAGTATCAGAGCAGCAGCCTGGCCCTGGCGGTACCCAGCCCGGAGCAATCACCAGGCATTGAAATCAGTGATTGACCGGTCTGGTCTGATAGTTTTATGAAGTGTATGGTGGCCTCTACTGGTGAATCAAAATGTTATGTGGACTTTTGTGCCTTAGAATTCTTTAAAAACTGGATATTCAGAAGGTAAAGCTTCGAGATGTTTAATATTCATAGACCAGCCAGTCAGGGATCCTGTCATGGTTGTTATTTCTCCTGTAATGCAAATGTGGTGGTCTATCAGGTTATGGTTTTTAGTCCAAAGGGTTTTCTCTCCTAGACTTGATACTGGTTTTGCATGTATCTGACATTCTGTCTTTTTGAGTGGTGCACAGAAGGATCCTTGAATTATTGCTGATCACCTCTGACATGCCCATGCTTAGCACAGAATGGCACACTTTGTCCTGTTGCATTTTGATGGATCATGAAGATAATGCAGTAAAAACTGATTTCAAATGTCTTCTGAATTGTGTTTTTTGTTACAAAGGCTTTGTCTCTTGCTAGTATGAATTAATTTTCTGCTTCTTACCTGTGCATCCCTCATAATATCATTTGATATTCAAGTAGTTCTTACATAGTCTGTCATAATTTATTATCAATGAAGCAATAGCTAATGGAGATTTAAGAGGAGGTTACTGATTGTGCTCAAGCCCTGCTAACACTTTATTTGCTCCTTCATTGCTAATTAATTTGCTCTATCTTCATAGAGATCTACTGTAATGCAATAGAAATTCAGTCATAACATTAGAATTAAATAATGGGAGCTTAAATAAGCTGTTGATTTTCCTTCTCTGATAAGGATAACTTGCCATGAAGTAGTAGCATCTCATTTTATTTTAGAAGAGCAAGGGCTTCTATGAAAACAGTATAACTAGAGGGCTTGCAACATAAATGAAGGCTGGGACATGAAACATGGAAACAACCGGAAATTGTTAACTCCAGGATCTACCCTTGCAGAACTGGTTGAATTAAGGGAGTAAAGAAAAGAGATTTCCTTCAGTCATTCAAGCGCTCAGATTTCAAAATTCACATTCTGCTAGCACTAGTCACTGGGGCCTCAGGAAAGGCATAGAGGTCTGGTCTGTTTTACCTCCTATTCAAAACAAAATGTGGAACTGGCAATAAATACTTCTTTATAGAACATTTTGATATTTATGAATAGCATTCCAACATAACAGTTTATTCTTACATGATAATTGACCCATATTCTACAATCTACATTTACACTTAAAGATGTCTTTTCTTACCATTCTTTGCATATAAACCTGTCTCTGTGTTCTCAGTGTTCTCATTTTCTATTGTGCATATGTCTATTCAGTTGCCCACATGCTGTATTCATGCTGCTTTGAAGTTCCCTTCTCTGTAGAAATGCTAAAGAACATTAGCTTTTCAGAGCTGTGGGAGAAGGGAAAGCATAAGGGAAGACTTGACTTGCTTTTCGTTTAAAGCTTAAGAGGAACACTGAGCCTTAGCCACTTCTACTGAAGAGCTGCCTTGGTATATGGGAGCTCTAGTTAATCAGTTGCAGACCACTGTTTAAATTCCAATTATTTGCACTAATGGTTTTGGTGTCAGGGTTGGCTACTATATAAGACGAAGAAGGGAGAAAGGTCACCTTCCTTTTCAAAATTTATTGAAACTGTCCCTTCTATTAGGCTACTAGGACATATAGGAGAGCTCTTGCATAACCTGGGGTCCTCTTTGATATCCATGTCCAGATACTGACTAGACAGAGCTCTGGTGACCTGGATACTAGCTTTATAAATTATCTGTGACCTTTCCTTATCAATATCTCTTTTTCTAGGGCTTCTCCTTTGTTTTGCCCCATCATACCTATCACTGTCCTAGGAAATCAGGCTCAATATTAGCCCTTCTGTGAGAAGTGTGTTGGAGCAAACAAGTCCAGGTATCTGTCTAGCATGAGCCATTCTATGATTCTGTGCCTCAAGGAGTTGATAATTTGAATTACTAGTCAACAGCTTAAACAAGGTCAAATTTGTGTATTGTAATCTCCAGACATTTCATAGGCTTTCATGTCATCAGTTCCTTGGTCAGCTCCTCCAGGTGGCTTGTGTTTTGTGTTCTCATATCACTGTCCTCTCTGCGACATCATGGTGCCACAATAGGACTCCTATCAGTGCAGGTTTTCCTTCCCCTCTCTTTGACAGAATAGTAGCGGGATGTGCATTTGGAAATGCCCTCTTGTGATACAGGAACTGAAGGGTGGCATGTTTATGTAAGCTTTCATAAGTAGATATCTTTCTTAAGTAATTTCTTAGCTGACAAGGTCAAAAAACTCCTGAAAAATTAAACACACTCCTTATTGTGAGAGCTGATAATCGCCTCCTATAACACTAGTGTCAGTAAAGATGTTCTCATTTCTTCTATGTGGCTGTCAACCTCTGCTCAGGTTCCAGACCCAAACGTAAGTTTGTATTGACAGCAAACTCTACTGTAAATTTCTTCACAGAAGGAAAGTCTTGTCAGTGCTTAATAAAGACATCTTTGGACACCCTCCAGAATTCTAGCTAACAATTAATATATCTGGTACGCACTGATAGTGACACATGGCATGCTTAGAGTTATTGCAGCAGTGGTATTTCCCCCCTACTTTTGATCTTCCCACTCCCCTTGCTTTTCTTCAGCAAGCCGCAAGGCTCATCTAGCTCTTTTGTGGGCCAGTGCAACTTGCTAAAGGTAACACAGTAAAGCAGTGAGTGGCTTTTTGCCATCCTAGTGAACTTAACTGACTCACCAGAGGATAGACCAGCCACTGGGGCCAGTGCACGGAAAGCAGACTCGCTGATTGGTGGAAGAGCTGGAAAGCAGCAGTTTGGTTTTGCCTGCTGGGGAAATCTCACCCAAGCTATCTCCTGTTCTGGCTGTGGTTCTGTCAAATGCAGTAGCAGACCTGGAACTGCAGGTATCTTACACAGTCTAAGTTATTTTGCTCCTAGTTTTTATTTGCTTCTTTCACAGCCTGCAGCCTGTGCCATTTCTAAGGATGATGGAGGTTTCTGTTGCAACCTGCCCCATGTTCTAGCAATCAAACAGTTCTATTATTTCATGCAAGAAAAGCCTGGTAAGCTTTACATAGCTGAATTTCTCCTCTGTGTTTTTGCATTCCTACATTGCTCCTTCTCAAGAGGATGTGATAAAAAACAATGTTTAGCTCAATTTCCTCTGAACAAAATGAAACCAGCCTGTCACAGAAGAATAACTCAGTGCAAAACTGGTAATAATGAAGATGGTCTGATGAGCAGAAGTCTCTCAATCACAACATGCTCCCCACAGGACAGCATATTAACAGAAATTGCATTGTGAATTGTCTTGAGAAAAGGCTTCTGGCCAAAACACTGACATTCACAAGCAGCTGCTGCACTCAGAGAATGTAGGTTTTAATTATCTTGGGTAAAACAATCAATTTGAAGTGCAAGGCAAGTTAGGCTCCTGAATATTACTGATCACCTAGAAAATCACAATGAATGTATGTTTTTCTTCTCAGTCGGCCTTATAACCTGCGACTCATTTGCTGGGCTGTAATAAATGCATTAGGTTTTGCTTAGCAAAGCAACGCTGCTGAAGAAAATCCATGAAAAAAAACCTGAAAGAAAGTGGGTCATCTAAATGAGAAAAGGTATGCTGTTGTTAGTCACTTTATCCCCATTCATTTCATGGGTATTTAACATACTTGTGTGTGATTCCCAATTAAATAACATAGTCTATCTACTGATACCCTCTCATTGACAACTGAACAACTTCAGTTCTTTCCCATTTCCTGCGATTCTTTTAAGACTATCACAACACGATGCTTTAGTTAGCCGGAATAATATACACTAAATATGTACATGTATCATCTTTTTCTCTCTTCTTTCCTGCTGGAAGTCATGAACACCTATCCTGAAACTCCTAGCGCTGTATGCAAAGTCCAGAGCTCGCTCTGGGCAAACTCAGGCCAATGCTGGCATAGTAACACCGGGTGGCAGCAGTGGGTTTTCAGCCAGCACGTTGAGCCCTAGTGAGGCTGTTGTCGGAAGTAATGAAGACATAGAAATTAATTTTGTTTTGATTTCCGAGTGCTTGGCATGTTACCCAACTCCAAATTTCTTCAGTTTGTCATTTGTTCATGCCTCACAGTCCTATATTCCTTCTTTTAACTTAACCTAGCATAGCAATTGCTGTAAGGATGACAGACTTTTTGGGGTTTAGGATATGGGAGGAAGCGTTGAGAATGTATCATCTGCGGAGAATTTGGGATTGTTGCCAGTGCTTTGTAGATGGAGAAAAATTAGACAGTGATTTATCTTTAGGGTATACATCATGTTTGCCCTGCTCTTTGTCCTTACTTAACATGTTAGAGTTATGACAAGCACAATAGAAGAAACCCTTTCAGAAACATGTTTTGCAATTACTACAAACTTTGCTGGGCAGATGACAGATGTGGGGAGAAAGCTGCCTGACAACTCGTCTTCTGACAGTGGGTCTTCTTTACTTGACATGGCCCTTCTGAGTGGGCATCACCTGGGACCTGGGAGCAAAACCCTGGGCAAAGACCATTTGTTGGGATGTTTTCTTTCTTCTGGGGGAGATTAGGGTAAGGTCAGTTTCCAAAGCCAACATCCTCTTACTTCGTCTGACATACATGTTGCCTATTGCTCTGATAATTCCCAGGTGTAATATAAAGACTGAAATATACTTCTTGTAGGGAGACGAATGCGGGATGTAAAGTTTTGAAAACCCAATCCTCAGAATATATTTTGCCACTGGCCTTAGCCATTAGTGAAACACCCTCACCAAAAACTTGAGTCACAAACTTTGTTTCCTAACATCAGTGGTGCAGTAGCATGACTGAAGATACTAATTTCGGTTTTTTTTATCCAGGAGTAGGCGAAGGTTTTTCAGGTGTCTCACACTCCCCTAGTTCTCAGACTTCTCTATTTCAGTGATTTAGCTGAGCTGGCTCAAAGGGGTAGCACATTACATCTTGCTCGCTTTCACTACTAATTAATGCCCCCAAACCACCAGTCTCTGCAGAAAGCAGTTACGATGAAGTCCCCTGTAAAAACCAAATTGCTTTCATTGTAGCAAACTCCTGTTCATGCTGTAAATTACTCTTTCAAATTCAGGGCTCTTTTAATGTGGTCAGATCACAGGTCAAAACCCAATTAAGACTTTTTTACAAAGGTTGGTAATGTGTCTATCTACAGTGAAAACGTATTTGTTCAACAGCTAGTATCTTGAAAGTCACCCGCTGCCTTCCAAAAGATCTTTTTTTTTTTTTTTCCTTTCCTTTAGAATCATAGAATAGTTAGGGTTGGAAAGAACCTTAAAATCATGTAGTTCCAACCCCCCTGCCATGGGCAGGGACACCTCCCACTAAACCATGCCATCCAAGGCTCTGTCCAACCCAGCCTTGAGCACCACCAGCGATGGAGCATTCACAACTTCCCTGGGCAACCCATTCCAGTACCTCACCACCCTTACAGTAAAGAATTACTTCCTCACATCCAATCTAAACTTCCCCTATTTAAGTTTGAACCCGTTACCTCTTATCACAACAGTCCTTAATGAAGAGTTCCTCCCCAGCATCCCTATAGCCTCCTGTCATGGTCAACCATGAAGTTTTCTCACTCACTCATTCACTCACTCACTCACTCACTCACTCACTCACTCACTCACTCACTCACTCACTCTTCTCTCTTTCTTCCCTCAGTCCTGGAGGGATGGGGAGGAGAATCGAAAGAATGCAACTTCCACAGGTTGAGATATGAACAGTTTAGTAACTAAGGCATAACACAAACCACTGCTGCTACCACCAGTAATAATACAAGAGAAATACAAGGAAAGAGAATATAACTGCTCACCAAGCCTGACCCAGCCAGTGCACCCCATAGCAGCAAACCCCCCAATGCACCACCACACCCTTCCACGTCTCTGCTCTCCATTTTCACATCCTGGACATGATGTGCTGTGGTATGGAATAACCTCTTTGGTCAGTTTGGCTCAGGTGTCCTGTCTCTCCTTCCTCCCGGCTTCTCCTCCTCCCTGGCAGAGCATGAGGCTCAGAAAGTCCTTGGCCAGACCAAAACACTACCAAGCAGTAACTGAAAACACTGGTGTTATCAGTGCTGCTCCCAGGCCCAAAATCAAAAACACAGTGCTCCATGAGCTACCAAGAAGGACAAAAATGACTGCTGCTGCTGAACCCATGACACCTCCCTTCAGATACTGGAAGGCTGCTATGAGGTCTCCACGCAGCCTTCTCTTCTCCAGGCTGAACAGCCCCAACTATCTCATCCTATCTTCATACGGGAGGTGCTCCAGTCCCCTGATCATCCTCGTGGCACTCCTCTGGAATTGTTCCAACAGTTCCAGGTCCTATTTATGCTGAGGACACCAGAAGTGCACACAAGACTCCAAGTGAGGTCTCACGAGAGCAGAGTAGAGGGGCAGGATCAACTCCTTTGACCTGCTGGTCACGCTCCTCTTGATGCAGCCCAGGATACAGTTGGCTTTCTGGGCTGCGAGCACACACTGCTTCATGTTCAGTTTGTTCAGTTTCTCATCGACCAACACCCCCAAGTCCTTTTCTGCAGTGCTACTCTGAAGCTCTTCCCTGCCCAACCTGTAGCTGTGCCTGGGATTGCTCCCACCCAGGTGGAGGACCTTGCACTTGGCATGCTTAAACTTCATCAGGTTGGCATCAGCCCACCTCACAAGCGTGTCAAGATCCCTCTGGATGCCATTCCTTCCCTCCAGTGTATCAACTGAACTACACAGCTTGGTGTCATCGGCAAACTTGCTGAGGGCGCACTCAATCCCACTGTCCATGTCACCAACAAGGATGTTGAACAAGACTGATCCCTGTGGGACACCACTCATTACTGGTCTCCAGCTAGACATTGAGCCATTCAGCATAACTCTTTGCATGTGGCCATCCAGCCAGTTCTTTATCCACCGAGTGGTCCACCTATAAAATTGATGTCTCTCCAACTTAGAGACAAGGATGTTGTGTGGGACAGTGTCAAACGCTTTGCACAAGTCCAGGTAGATGACATCAACTTCTCTACCCCTGCCCATCAGTTCCGTAGCCCAATCACAGAAGGCCACCAAATTGGCCAGGCAGGATTTCCCCTCGGTGAAGCCATGCTGGCTGTCACCAACCACTTTGTTGTTTTTCATGTGCCTCAGCATACCTTCCAGAAGAATCTGCTCCAAGAGTTTGCCAGGCACAGAGGTGAGACTGACTGGTCTGTAGCTCCCTGGGGTCATCCATTTTCCCCTTCTTGAAAATGGGGGTTATATTTCCCTTTTTCCAGTCATCGGGAGCTTCACCTGACTGCCATGATTTTTCAAATATGATGGACAGTGGCTTAGCAACTTCATTTGGCAGCTCCTTCAGGACCCGCGGATGGATTTCATCAGGTCCCATGGACTTGTATATGTTCAGGTTCCTAAGATGGTCTCGAACCTGATCCTTTCCTACAGTGGGCCCTGGGTCTTCATTCTCACTATCCCTGCATCTGCCTTCCAAGACTTGGGTGGTGTGGTCAGAGCATTTGCCGGTGAAGACAGAGGCAAAGTAGTCATTAAGAACATCAGCCTTTTCCAAATCCAGGGTAGCCCGTTCCCCTGATAGCTTCCGGAGGTGGCCCACATTCTCCCTAGTCTGTCTTTTATTTGCAATGTACCTATAGAATCCCTTCCTGTTATATTTAACATCCCTAGGCAAGTTTAATTCTAACTGGGCCTTAGCTTTCCTAACCTGGTCCCTAGCTTCCAGCACAACATCCCTGTATTCTTCCCAGGCCGCCTGTCCTTGCTTCCACCTTTTATAAGCCCCTTTTTTTCCTTTGAATTTTCCTCAGCAGCTCCTTATCCATCCAAGGAGGTCTCCTGGCCCTCCTGCTGCACTTCCTTCTAGATGGGATGTATAGATCCTGAGCTTGCAGCAGGTGATCCTTGAATATCAACCAACAGTCTTGGGCCCCCCTGCCCTCTAGGGCTATATCCCATGGAACCTTACTAAGCAGGTTCCTGAAGAGGCCAGAGTCTGCTCTCTTGAAGTCCAGGGCAGTGAGCTTGCTGCACGCTCTTCTCACTGTTCTGAGGGTCTTGAATTTAACCATCTCATGATTGCTGCAACCAAGGCTGCCCTGGAGCATCACTTTTCCAACCAGCCCTTCCCTGTTGGTGAGGATGAGGTCAAACATTCCACCTCTCCTTGTGAGCTCCAATATTACTTGCAGAAAGAAGTTGTCTTCCACATAATCGAGGAACTTCCTGGATTGCTTGTGCTTCACCGTACTGTCCCTCCAACAGATATCAGGGTGGTTGAAGTCCCCCATGAGAACAAGGGCCTGTGAGCGTGAGGCTGTTCCTATCTGTCTCTAGGGTGTTTCATCCACCGAGTCCTCTTGGTCAGGCGGTCTGTAACAGATTCCCACAATAATGTCTCCCATCCATGTTCTCCCTTTAACCCTGACCCACAAACTCTCTGTTGACTGATCACCTGTCCCCAGAGAGAATTCCATACTCTCCAGCCTATCCCTAACATAAATAGCAACTCCCCTCCCCGCCTGCCAGGCCTGTCTTTCCTAAAGAGCCTGTAACCTTCCATTCCAACACACCAGTCATAGGAGCCATCCCACCATGTTTCTGTGAATGCCTATGATATCATACCCCCATAAACGTGCACACATCTCTAATTCCTCTTGTTTGTTCCCTATGCTACAGGCGTTTGTATAGAGGCATCTGAGCTGAGCCACAATTGAAGCCGGCTCATTGGCTGGATCAGCTGGAATATCTCTACATTGCTCTGAATGTTTATTATAGGTGCTGACAACTGACTGGGAGTGTTGGGATGGAATGATGCCCCCTCCTCCAACACATCTAGTTTAAAGCTTCCTTGACCAGTCTGGCAAGCCTCCTACCAAATCCACTCTTTCCTTTCTTTGTCGGACCAGCTCCACCAGCTTCCAGTAGACCTGGCCTACTAAATTGAGTCCCATGTTCTAGGTAGCCAAATCACTATGGCACCACCCTTCTAACCATTTGTTAACCTGGCCAATCCTCCTGGCCTTTTTAAGGTCCTGCCCTGTATCCTGGAGAATTGATGAAAAGACAATCTGAGCTCCAGAGCCCCTAACCACCTCTCCCAGGGCTTTGTAGTCCTTCTTCATGTTCTCTGGGCTACTGCTATCTATATCAGTAGCACCCACATGGATCACTAGAAGTGGGTAATAGTCAGTGGGACCAACTAGGGTAGGCAGCTTCTCTGCAACATCCCTGACCCGTGCCCCTGGTAGGCAACACACCTCCCTTGAGCCTGGGTCAGGCTGACAGATGGGTGCCTCTGTTCCTTTCAAAGTAGAGTCCCCTACTACTATGTCCTGCTGCCTTTTCCTGGCATCACCAGTAGTGATCTTCTTTACTAGTGCATCAGCCAGTTGCTCCTGGTGCAAATGTGTTTCTTCATTAGCCCCCTGCAGGACAGCAAAGCGGTTCTGTGTGAGGACAACAGATTTAGGAGGAAGCCCCTTGCTTTTAATTGTCCTTTTCCTCCTTTTTTTCTTGGTTTTTTTTTTTTCTTTTTTTTTTTTTCTGTTACTGTTTCCCAGCTTCCTGGGTTAGCGGCCTCCTTCTTTCCTTCATGAGCTACAGTGGACGCTTGAGGCCCCTGCACAGTCTGGTCCTGTAGCAAGCACTGCTGATTCCTCTTAGCATTCCTGACACCTTTCAGCCTAGTAACAGCGCCCCACAGCTCAGCCACCTGCTGCAGGAGGGCGTCCACCAGGGAGCACTCAGTGCAGCCCTGCCCATTGCGCACCCTCCTCTCAGGAGAGCAGTGCAGGCGCTCCCTGCACCCCGGAGCTCTGCACTGCAGCCTCCCCTCTCATCGGCTCTGTCTGGGTGCCTACGCTGGCCACTGCCGGGGCAGCCAGAGCAGAGCTCCCAGACCGGGCCCTGCTTATACAGCGAGTGCTCACCATCCCGCTCACCATCCCGCTCACCTCCCCGAGCGAACTGCTTGCCGCACTCCCTGGGTAGGTTTTTACCCAGTCAGGGTGGTACCGCTTCTCCTGGCACCGCCCCCTGTGAGTCAGCTGCTCGCGTCCGCTGAACTGCCGTCTCCCGGGCAAGTCCTGTCCAGAGCTTGCTGCTCCCTCGGTGGCTCTCACCGCCCTGAGTTGAAGCCCCTGGACGCTGAACTTCTCCTCTGTCTGGTGTTAAGGCGGCCTTTCTCCAGCTACTCACCTCACCTGTTCTCCCAAAAATCACTGGAATAGAATATGAAGCAGCTCAGTTCATGGTAAGGCTGATAATCCTATATGCCTTGAAGCTACACATAAGTAGGTGCAATATGCATAAGAATACCACTAGTAAACATAGTGATTTGGCTACTTGTACAGGACCCGTGGTCAGAAGTACAAACGTTTCATTTCCTGCATCATCTGATTGGTCTTAATGAATAAAAATGAAGATGAACTCTGTTCTTTGGTTTGTTGTATAGTAAGAAGTCAGTATGTTTAGAAGACCAACTGGATATGAATAAATTTAATTTACTTATGTTTTACCATCCGCTAAACCGCAAGTAAATGTACTGTGAAAGTTGGATACAGCCTTACATGGGAAAATCAACCCTGCATATCATGTCAAAACAAGATCTGAGAATGGATTTCCACTCCTAAAAGAATTGGAATATATATATGTATATATATATATATATATATATAATGTATAATGTAATAGGATATGTGACAAATGAAGGGGGCCTATAGGGATTCTGGGGAAGGACCTTTCATTAGGGACTGTACTGAGAAGACAAGGGGTAACGGGTTCAAACTTTAACAAGGGAAGTTTAGATTAGATATGAGGAAGAAATTCTTTACTGTAAGGGTGGTGAGGCACTGGAATGGACTGCGCAGGGAAGTTGTGAATGCTTCGTTGCTGGTGGTGCTCAAGGCTGGGTTGGACAGAGCCTTGGGTGGCATGGTTTAGTTGGGAGGTGTCCCTGCCCATGGCAGGGGTGTTGGAACTAGATGATCTTGAGGTCCTTTCCAACCCTAACTATTCTATGATTCTATGAATGTCAACTATATAGCTGACAAGAAATGACAGGCAAAACTTCTCCCTAGAAACAACTGCAAACCTTGCAAAACTTATGTTGGACTGTGCTAAAACCGGGCAGAAAGAGCTCAGGAATATCCTCTCTTTTCCACAGTGCTTTCTGTACCCTGTTTGTCACCCTTAGTAACAGATGCACACTGTTCCTCTGTGCCACCTCTATCCCACCACCATGTCACCTGCTTCAAATACCACACAAAATCCTCCCTTTTGAGTTGCCCAGGTGGTCTCCAGAAGCATCCTCCAGTGTTCCAGAGTGGTGTCTGATCCATTTTGCTAGCAGTATAACCAGCCCCACCCATCTCTCCCAGAATCTTCTTTCTTCTAAAGATTTCTCTGGGTTCCCTTGGATTTTTCCCTACTCTACCTTGCCCCTTCTGTACTTCCCTGCTCATACTTACATATGGCAATTTCTCTTGTGGTGTGAGTTACTCTGCAGTGGCAGGTCCATGTGCCAGTGGTGCTGGGGTCAACACTGCCATGAAAGGTGGGAGAGGGGTCAGAGCCTTACTGGTGGATAAAGGAATGAGGAGATGGGAATGGACAGCTGGAGGGATGGGGAGAGCCAAGCTTGAATCAGTATAAACTGCTGCAGAATCTATTCAAAATCTCAGTCTTCTCACAACACCCTCAAGCACCTCTTGCAGCCAAAAGTGCTGACTGTTTTCCGCACTGGTGAAGTTACATTGATCATCCGTAATCCATGTTTACGTGAAAGTTATTTACTCAGATGCAAAATGCAGCAGCTCATTAAATAATTCTTTATCACATGTCACTTATGGAGCAGAGGGAAAATTTGGCTGCTACATAGCTGTTTCTACTGAAGTGGCTAGGACATAATGCATTGGCATTCTGCTGAAGCAATCAGCTTGAGAAATTTTGTATTGAATGTATTCTGAAGAGTAATTAAGCTTCCTACAGCAAGCAAGGCTTGTTAAATTGGGTGTTACAACTTGTTACTTAAAGCAGATAATGCTACATTGTTTTAAGCAGCCTGTTTTATCTTCCCTAAAGAATGAGATTATCTCCTCGGTCTTGTTCTTCCCAGTCTCTCATGAAATACATTCATGTGTGTGTGTCCCTCAATGTTTTCACATGGCCTCCCACATTAATGCTCAGATCTGTAGCTGTCAGAGCAGCAGCGAGACAATAAACAGCAATGATATTCTTCCATTTCTCAGTGCCCACTCTGCCACTCTTGCTCACACAGAGTAGTTTCTCTTGTTACTGGAAATTATGGGACTGCTTACCTGCCAGACCCTACTCTAACAAGTAAGAACAGCAAAAGCACTGAGGCAAGAGTAAAATACCACTGCCATTATTAAAGTGAGAATCATAGAATCATAGAATAGTTATGGTTGGAAAGGACCTCAAGATCATCTACTTCCAACCCCCCTGCCATGCGCAGGGACACCTCACACTAAACCATGCCACCCAAGCCTCTGTCCAACCCGGTCTTGAGCACCGCCAGCAATGGAGCATTCACAACTTCCCTGGGCAACCCATTCCAGTGCCTCACCACCCTCACAGTAAAGAATTTCTTCCTCATATCCAACCTAAACTTCCCTTGTTAAAGTTTGAACCCGTTACTCCTTGTCTTCTCGCTACAGTCCCTAATGAAGAGTCCCTCCCCAGCATCCCTGTAGGCCCCCTTCAGATATTGGAAGGCTGCTATGAGATTTCCACACAGCCTTCTCTTCTCCAGGCTGAACAGCCCCAACTTTCTCATCCTATCTTCAGTCCTGCGTAATTTACATGACTAACTTGGTTAGTCAGGGCAGAGAGAATAAAAGCTTAAGTCTCTTGATGAGCAGGGATTTGCTGTAACCTCCAAATCTCATGATTTGTTTATCCAACTGCAATGTCCAGGGCTTATGCTTATGGTCCAGGACCAGAGTGTGTGTAAACACCAAGCAAAATAGCTTCACAGCTTCTCCTATGAAACAGTT
The DNA here is from genome assembly GCA_017639245.1 of Myiopsitta monachus. NCBI lineage: Eukaryota > Metazoa > Chordata > Aves > Psittaciformes > Psittacidae > Myiopsitta > Myiopsitta monachus. Next base: position 58,423,536 of record CM029918.1, on the reverse strand, counting down.
GCTGCTTTAGTATAATGATATGTTAATATGATTAAAATTTTCTCTGTAATTGGAATTTACATTATGGAGCACCTCAAAGCATAAATGACACTGTTCTTGATACCATGAAAATATGTATCACTTAAACATGCATTATTTGCAAGTCCCAAAGGAGCAGTTGAGTCAAGTAAGCTAATTCTTCTGAGCAGGATTAGTATATCCCATGAGAAACCATGTCACATTACAACTAATCTCTTATTTTTTTCTAAAAATGCAGTCCCTGTGGTTTCTACGTAGCATATATGATCCATTTTCTTACATTTCAGCCCCTGGATAGCAGTCACTAGGGAGGATTTTTAATCTCATGACTTTTATTAAAACATAACAGCGGAAGCATAAACCACATTATTGCTGAAGGAAGCTGGTCTGAGGAGCTGTATTCCCACATGCATAAGTGAATTACAAGTTAATCTATGTGCAAAAGAGTTTTTGTGATCTCTGTCTGCCTTCTGTGATTTCAGCTCTCCCTCCGAAAATGAACCAAACAACACCACAAAAACATATTTTTCCACTGTCAAATATTTCTCATTTTTAGACAGAGTCCCTTGGCACCTCAGTAACATCTTTTTCATTCTTCAAGTGGATTACTGGTCACTTAGGCAACAGGCACAATTCCCAATGAGTGAACAGATTTGCTATGAAAACCTGCCAGCTAGTCAGTGAACAAGTGACATCCGTGACTGGGAAAAGAAATCTCCACATGATCGCCACTATTTGCATCTTGACAGAGGCTGTTAAACCAGGGAAGATCTGAAAAATTATCCAAGATTATCAACAGACTAAGGCAGGCACTGTGTGCAGCAGTTCTCAGTTTGACTGTTTATCATCATGCTAAGATTTTCTGAATTGTAGAAGTGGCCAGAGGTCAAACAGGCATCCTCTTCAGCAATTTGCATGCTTGCCCGACTAATCATTCATAATACTTGGTTGCTCTAGAAAATGCTTGAGCAAATAATGAATCATATCCTATCTTTTTGCACTCTTGAGAAGGTGCTGATATTTTGGTTCCAATGCATGTTTGCATATGACATAGGATTTTCTCTGCAGGATCCCCATTTTCAAAAGAAAAGCTAAATTCTGCGAGAGAGTATGAATGCAAGCTCCCTAAGGAGAAAGGTAGTTAGGTTTCTTTCTGGTTTTGGTTTTCAGCAGGATTACCTATATTGTGGTATAATCTGTCCCCTGATTTTTTTTCTGCATAACCTGAAGGATCAGATGCTATAATGGCTGCCACAGCATAAGCTGAGAAGGTGCTGTAGTGAACTCTGTTGAGTACAGTACTGTATGGTAGGTTTGCACAATGTCTTCTTGTGGCTCCTTTTCACCTCAGTCCTCCCTGACAACTGGGAACTCAAACAGGCACCTTCCCTATTTTGCCCTTGTTATGGTTCTGGTTAGAAATATCATTGAGCAAATTTTGCTAATGGCTGGAAAGTGGGACATTCTGGACTCTCGTGACATTAGCTTTGGTGAATGCATTGGGAGTACCGCTTCAGTGCACTCTTATGTCTTCTCAATGGGTTTACCACTAAATATTCATTTCATAAAATGAAAACTATAATTCTAACTGTCATAGCCAAGGTGTTTCACCAAAATTCATGTTTCCAGAAGTCTGAAATTTAACTATGGTCTATGCAAAACTGGGTCTTTATAGTTTTTTCACAATTGCCTCTTATGTAACTTCACCTTTCACTGCTGCTTTTAGGAGAAAGCTCTTAATATCAAAGAAGTGTTGGTTTTGCCAGGATCACAATATTACTTTTCTTCTTTCAATAAATAAGGTTAATAGCATGAATGACTGTTAGGGATTATGTACAACCTGTCTTCTTCTTTTTCCATGGTCTTCAAAGATTGCTCAGTGTGTCACCACTGTGGCTGCAAGAGTCTGAAAACTTCGATTCTTTAAAATTCATCAAGAATGCACAGCCGCTGTTTTTTAGCTCACACTTGTGCTGACTGATGATGAAATTTGAGTCACATGTTCAGAGGGAGAATGGTCTTCAACTTCCACAGAGGAGCCTGAGACCCTGCGTGAAATCTAATGCAAAGACTGCAGTCTTGACTACTTATGTTGCTTCTCTCTAACATCAGTGACAATTTAGGTGTGCTTAAATATGCAACCATTTAATACATAGATTTGTGTAACCCAGTTGGACTTCTGAGCACAGAGAAATGATTACATTAAATAAGAAGTGACCAAGAAATACCAGAAAGCCATCTTGACTCATGAGGTTCTGAAGCTCTGAATGTGGAGAGTTATACACCAAGGAAAAAACATTCCTCCAGAAATTCCCATAGACTGCAGTCTCTTGGGAATTTTCTGAGTTGTGTTTTACCTTTGAGAATTTCCCTTTAAACTGAAATATGTTTCTCTTTATCCTTCACTTGAAGCCAGCATGCAGCAACACCTCTGAAAGCACCATGATTTGGGAAATGATTTTCAAAATAGCTAAATGCCTAATTTTTCCTGGATTCTTTAGGTGATAGATTCCTAAATAACTTTAAAAACCTCAACCTTATACTGTCTCTTTTTTTGAGAAGACTAGAGAAATGCTGCAGAGAACCACTTCACGCAGATGAAAACGTTGCATTTTTGTAGGGGTCAGGAAAAAATATCAAGGGAATCCTTGAGGAATATCGGGGAAGGAGTTCAGAAGATGTGAAGTGCAGTAAGAAAATTCTGAAAAGTATTATTAAATGATTAAAAGCCTGCAATGTCTGTGCCATAGCTTATATAGACCAAAAGAAAAACTTAAGCATTTTCCACCCATTTTTTTCCAGTGGCTTTGTACCAAACCCTCCCAAAATATTTAAAAACATGAGCCTCAGAATTGCTCCCAGGCTCTGTTACAGCCCCCAGAGACAGACCGAAATCTTTCAAAAAGTGTGATTCTCTAAGAAATAAAAAAAAAAAAAAGAAAACCACACAGAAAACGTGATGTGAAAGTTTTACAGTAAGAGGATAATAATTACGTTGAGTAATACCCACTGTGTGATAGACACTTCACCAGATACTTCATAAGGAGGAAAGTCTTTGCTCCAAGGAGCTCACAATCTCATGACTGCAAATTCAACCTTAATGTTTTATTTATTTCCTTTGTTTTGAGTCTTACTGTGACTTTAAGCATTTTCTCAGCACAGCTGAATATCTGGAGTTTGAAGTATCTAAATATGTATTTGAATGATAACAGTGTTTTTAGTCTAAAGACTTTTATCTCAAGACATTTGATAATAATTATAAATAAATATCAGAGTGCAAGATAGATACAAGCAATTTAATCTGAATGATTAATTTGTGGGCTTAGTTAATTACACTTCCCTGTCCAAGCAATGCTTTGCCTATATTCAAATCTGAAAAAAAAAATAAAAAAAATATTAGGAATAGCAGGACGAAATAATGTTAATTCTAGGACGTGGCTTTTCATGACACTGACTCAGAACAGTTGACCACACTGGAAAACCAGGGCCAGAGCACACTTTGAAGGAACTCTGTAATGCTAAAGGGGAAAAACATCTGTATGCTGGTATTTCATAGTGTTGAACACAAAACTGCCCTCTGGGATATTGTTAAGTTGGAGACAAACACATTCACATCTTTGCTCTTATACAGCAGGGAGCATATGTTTCGGTTCAGGAACTTATGTCTTTTTGTGTTTGCTGTTTAAAAGAAGAATGACAATACATGTTAAAGTATTAAAATAATTTGGATCATGCTGTCTCCTCCTCTTAAATAAATCTTAAGTCTTGTTTCACCTGCTTCCAAGTTTCCATGTAAGAATTGGGTCAATGCACACAGCACATATTGAGAATGGGGTGACACCATAATAAGGGAGGACAATGGTAACATTCAGCATTATCAAACAATAGTGACTGCAGCTTTGTATTTATATGGTAGCTCATAGAGTAGAAAGTAAGATTCTAGCAATGACAGCCATGTCACCAAATAGGTACTCGACATTAAAGGTGGTCCCTATGCCTAACAGTGGTCCCCAGTAGGCGGATTCCTTCTCAAGTATGTGTTCTGGCCAAATCCATAAACTTAAAAGGTAAGACTGAAACGCAGGCACAGAGTTAAGGAGGTCCTGCTGCAGGAGAGTATCTAAAAATATCTCACCAAAGCCACAAGAAAACCCCATGCTGCTTTAGAAAGACTGCAAGCCATCCCTGTGCTACTCAGTTTCTAGAGCACAATGTTCAGTTCCTGACTTTGACTTGGGTACCTCAGACCTATTAAAAAAAACATAGAACCATGGGTGGACCCTGTCAGAAGGGTATGGAAGGAAAATGTTGGTACAGTGCCATGATGCCCTTAGCATGCCTTTTGCAGCATCAGTGTCCCTGAAGTTGTGGGCTTTGTGGATCTCCGAACTTTAACACTAAACCTAATCTGATTGGATCTGAGGCTGAAGTTACCAAAATCATGAGTGGCCCAGCTGAGAAAGGTGTGGAAGGAGCAGTGTTGGTGCAGTGTCTTGCTCCCATTGGCATGCCTTCTGAAGCACTAGTGTCCCTGGAGCTGAGGATTTTGTGGATAGCTAAACCCAAACCATAATATGGATGGATTTCTGGCTTTAAGTGCATATTGCTGTGAGTGGTCCAGATAGGAAAGGTGTTGAAGCAACAACGTTGTTTCAGTGCCGTGCTCTCTTTGGCATTCCTCCTGCAGCCCCAGTGTCCCTAAAGCTGAGGGCTTTGTGGGTATCTGAACCCTAACCCTAAGTGTAATTCTAACCCTAATCCAGATGGATCTGCTTCCTTATGTGCACATTTCCATGAGTGGTCCACATTGAAAACCTGTGGAAGGGGAAATGTTGATGCAGTGCTGTGCTCTCTTTGTCATGACTTTTGCAGCACCAGTGTTACTGGAGCTGAGGGCTTTGTGAATCTCTGTGTGAGGGAAACCATGTTGGTTTTGCATTATTGAGGATGGGGCTTTGTAATATTAAGGCTTTACAATATTAGAGCTTTAAGATCAATATTAAAGCTTTGCAGTATTAAGATTTTCCAACACTGGGGCTCAGGCTAAGTTACTAAGAAAACAAAACAAAGGGTTTGAGATACCATAACTTTGAAAGACACATTCTGTGGTTAAAGACAATATTATCTCTGGATGAAAGTCACACTCTGTGGTTAAAAAGAATACTATCTTTGTGTAACCTATGAAACTAAGCAGGTGCAAGCTGGTTAAACAGTAAATTGGGGTCCCACATGTCTTCCAGAGAGTTATGAAATCGAGCCATAAAAGGAGATTAATAAATTAGAGAAAGAGGAGTACAAAATCGAGAAAGGGGAGATGTAAACAGAGGCAGAAGAATTAGCATGTAAATTATATGCATCGAATAGACTGTAAACCTTGGAGTACCCAACCAATGGGGAAACAAGGGAGGCAACTTACAGATGGGGTTGGAAATATAAATCATAGTTCTGATTTTGCTCTGTGTGCCTGCTTGCTAGGACACATGTTTTTGCAAAAAAGTTGAATAAATAGCTGCTTTACAGCTGTATCTACCCTGAGCTTTTACAAGAAAAGATTTATCTAGGGACCATTTCTCACAATCTGGGGGCTAGTTAGGGATCAAGGCATTGTTGAGGGGACCACCACCACCAAAGGATGGGGAGATGCATCCCATTGATTCCAACAGCCTCATGCAGAGTCAAAAGGGGTTGACTAAATCTGACTGCTGACTAAATCCTGAGGCCATTTTTATAAGGCAGACCCAGTGAACCAGAGAGGGAAAAAGAGATAGTGGAAAAAGTAGGCACCACTTCAGCAACCAGGCAAATCCATACACAGACCAAGGTGAGAAAGCTGGACTTTAAGTATTACCTTGGTGGGTGGGACGTTCTGAGAGACTTGAGTGAGTGTGGGTGTCTGAGATGTACCAATAAGTATGAAGCAAGTGTGGACTCTGGATCCATGTTTCTGTTATTCAACGAAGAATACAGCTGGAAAAGGACAAAGTGTAAGGACTTGTAAAAAGGAAGTCTTGGGAAACAGAACAGGGTCTAAAAAAAATAGGCCTAAGGAAAAGAGAGGGGACAAGGGAAATCATCCCTGGAACAACATTCCTCCAGAAAGTCTCTTAGGGAGGACGTTGAAAGAAAAAAATAAACTGGGAAGATATCTTATACAAAAGGAAAAGATAGGAAAAAGATGATACAGTACTATTGTTTTATATGGACAAAGAAAAGTACTCAACCACTGGTGGGTTTTTTTGGCCAAAGTATGGGGCTGAGGAAATATAAGAATGTCAGGCTTTAAATCTTTATATAAATGTCAATAGGTGATAGGTTAAAACTTAATAAGCAGAAGTTCAGGTTAAATAGATACAAGGAAGAAGTTCTTTACCATAAGGGTGGTGAGAAACTAGAAAAGGTTGCCCAAAGAAGTGACAAATGTACTATTCCTGGCAGTGTTCAAGGCCAGGTTGGAAGGAACCTTGGGTGACATGGTTTAGTGTGTGAAATCCCTCCCCATGGCAGGGGGGTTGGAATTAGATGATTTTAAGGTCCATTTCTCACAAGAAGAGCCTCATTATGCACCAGATACATTCAGATTAGGGTTAGGGTTAGAGTTAGGGTTAGGGTTCAGAGATACACAAAGATCTCACCTCCAGGGACGCTAGTGTTGTAGAAGACATGCCAAAGAGAGCACAGCTATACACCAACATTGCCTCTTTCACACCATTCCCATCTGAATCACTCAAAGCAATGCGCAATTTAAACCTCAGATAAATTCAGATTGAGTTTAGGGTTAGGATTAGAGGTAGAGGTAGAATTAGGTATAATGTTCAGAGATTCACAAAGCCCTCAGCTCCACAGACACTGGGTCTGGAAATGGCATGCCAGGGAGAGCATGGCACTGCAACAGCATTGCCCCTTTCACACTGTTCGATTCTGGACCACTCACAGCAACAGACACAGCAACTGCGGCTTTATCCTCCATTCCGTCAGGATTAGGGTTAGGGTTCAGAGATCCACAAAGTCCTCAGTTCTATGGAAAAGGAATACCAAGTCGAGCATGGCCCTGTACCAACACTGTTGCTTCCACAACTCTCCCATCTAGACCACTCACAGTAATGTACATCTAAAGCTGCAGATGTGTTCTAAATGAGGTTAAAGTTAAGGTTAGGTTTAGGTTTACAGTTAGGATTAGGATTCAGAGATCCACAAAACCTTCAGCTACAGGGACAGTGGCGTTACAAATGTCATACCAAGGAGAACATGGCACTGCAGCAACATTGCCCCTTCCACACATACCAATCTGGACCACTCATGGCAATTGACATGTAATGCTGCAGATCCATTAAGATTAGGGTTAGGCCTAAGGTTAGGGTTAAAGTTAGGGTTAGGATTCAGAGATCCACAAAGCCCTCAGTTCCAGATATGCTGAGGATGCAAAATGCCTGCCAAGGAGAACCCGGCACTGCACCAAAATTACTCATTCCATGCCATTCCAATCTGTGCGACTAATGGCAATGTTCATGCAAATACACAGGAACATTCGGATTAGAGTTAGGTTTGGGGTTAGTGTTCAGAGATCCTCGAGCTCCCAGGACACTGGGGCTAAAAAGGGAATTCAATGGAGAGCACAGAACCAAATTTGCTCATTTCACACATTTCCCGTCTAGACAACTCATGGTAATATGGACATAAAGGTGATGATCAATTCAGATTTGGATTAGGGTTTGAGTTACAATTAGGGTTAAGAGATCCACAAAGACCACAGTTTTAGGTGCTCCAAGAGGAATGCCAAGGAGAGCACGGTACTACACCAACATTGCGCCTTTCACACCACTCCAGTCTCGTACACTAGTGGTAATGTGAATGTAGATCTGCAGGTCTACTGGGATGACGGTTATGCTTAGAGTGAGAGCTAGGGTTAAGAGATTCTCTAAGGCCTCTGCTCTAGGGACACTGCAGCTGCAAGAGGCATGCCAAGGAGAACACTTAAATAATTACAACGTGTGCGTAAAGCTGGAAATTAATTCAGATTAGAGTTAGGGTTAGGGTGGACCTCTAAACCCTAACCCTAACCCTAATCCGAATGGTTCTGCAGACTTGCGTGCATATTGCCATGAGTAGTACAGATTGGAAGGGGGAAGAAGGAGTAATATTGGTGTAGTGCTGTGCTGTCCTTCACATGCTCTTTGCAGCTCCACTGTCCTTAAGATGAGGGCTTTGTGAACCTCTGAATCCTAACCCTAACTCTAACCCTTATACGAATGGATCTGTGATTATGTGCACACATCCGTGAGTGCTCCAGATGCCAAATGTATGAAAGGAGCAATGTTGATGCGGTGCTGTGCCATCCTTGACTTGCCTCTTCCAGCACCAGTGTCCCAGGAGCAGAGGGCTTTGTGCATCTCTGAACCCTAACCCTAACTAATGCTAACCCTAATCCGAATGGATCTGTGGATTTACATGCACATTGCCATGAGTATTCCACACTGGAAAAGTGTGAAAGGCACAATGTTGGTGCAGTACTATGCTCTCCTTCACATGCCCTTTTCAGCCCATCTGTCCCTGGACTTGAGGGCTTTCTGGATCTCTGAACCCTAACTGTAACTCTAACCCTATCCCTAATCAGAATGGCTTGGTGGATATATATGCAGATTACCAAAAGTGGCGCAGATTGGAATGGTTTTGAAGAGGCAATGTTAGTACAATGCCTTGCTCTCCTTGGCATGTGTTTTACTGTCCCAGTGTTCCTGGAGCTGAGGGATTTGTGGATCTCTGAACCCTAACCTTAACAATAACCCTAAACCTAAATTTAATCTGAATGGTTCTGTGGCTTCAAAGCATATTTCCATGAGTGGTCCAGATTGGAAAGATGTAGCAATGTTGGTGCAGTGCCATGATCTCCTTGACATGCATTTTACAGCACCAGTGTCCATAAAGCTGAGTTATTGTGGATGTCTGAACCCTAATGCCAAACTCTAACCCTAATACTAATCTGAATAGATCTGTGGATATATGTGCACATTGCTGTGAGTAGTAGAGATTGGAAAGGTGTGGAAAAGTCAATGTTGGTATAGTGCCATGCTGTCCTTTGCATGCCCTTTTCAGCCCCTCTGTCCACGGAACTGAGGACTTTGTACATCTCTGAACCCTAACCGTAGCTCTAGCCTTAACCAAAATCTGAATGGAGCCACTGCTTTACATGCACATTACTGTGAGTGGTCTAGATGGGAAAGGTGAGAAAGGGACAATGTTGGTGAAGTGCCGTGTTTCCCTGGGCATGCCTCTTGCAGAGCCAGTGTGCCTAAAGCTGAGGTCTTTGTGGATTTCTGAACTCTAACCCTAAGTCTAACCCTAAACATAATACAAATGGATCTACGAATTCATGTGCACATTGACATAGAATCAATCATAGAATCATAGAATCACAGAATCATAGAATAATAGAATAGTTAGGGGTGGAAAGGACCTTAAGAACATCTAGTTCCAACTTCCCTGCCAAGGGCAGGGACACCTCCCACTAAACCATGTCACCCAAGGCTCTATCCAACCTGACCTTGAACACTGCCAGGGATGGAGCAGTCACAGCTTCCTTGGGCAACCCATTCCAGTGCCTCACCACATTTACAGTAATGAACTTCCTCCTTATATCCAATCTAAACTTCCCCTGTTTAAGTCTCTAAGCCTAAACCTAACCCTAACCCTAACCTGAATGGATCTGTAGATTTACCTGCACATTAACATGAGTGGACCAGATTGGAAAGGTGTGAAAGGGGCAACATAGGTGCAGTGCCATGCTCTCCTTGCCATGCCTCTTGCAGCGCCAGTGTCCCTAAAGCTGAGTCATAGGAGATCTCTGAATCCTAAGAAAAATCTAACCATAAAACTAATCCGAATGCATCTGCAGATTTACGTGCAAATTGCCACGAGTGGTCAAGATTAGAAAGCTGTGAAAGGAACAATGTTGGGACACTGCTGTGTTATCCTTGATATGCTTCTTGCAGCACCTGAATCCCTAAACCTGAAGGCTTTGTGGATCTCTGAACCCTAAACCTAATTTTAACCCTCACCCTAATCCAAATGGATCTGTGGATTTATGTGCACACTGCAATGAGTAGTATAGATTGGAATGGTGTGGAAGGAGAAATGTCAGTGCAAAGCCATGCTGCCTTTGCATGCCCTTTGCAGCCCCAGTGTCCCTGGACTTGAGGGCCTTGTGCACCTCTGAACCCCAACCCAAACTCTAACCCTAAACCTAATATGAATTTCTCTGCGGTTTTGCATGCCCATTGACATGAGTGGTCCAGGTGGGAAAAGTGTGGAAGCAACAATATTGGTGCAGTGCCGTGCTCTGTTTTGCACGCCTTTTGCAGCAACAGTGTATCTAAAGCTGAGGGCTTTCTGGATCTCTGAAACCTAACCCAAGCTCTAACCTTAATCCTAACACAAATAGTTCTGCAGCTTTACATGTCCATTGCCATGAGTGATAAAGATTGGAATGATGTGGAAGGGAAAATGTTGGTGCAGTTTCCCTGGATCTGAGGGGTTTTTGGATTTCTCAACCCTAAACCTAACCATAATAGTAACTCTAACCCACCTAACCATAGTAGTAACTCTAACCCTTACCTCAAACCAGATGGATCTGCTACTTTACTTCACATTTAGTGAGTGGTCCATATTGGAAAGGTGTGGAAGGGACAATGTTGGCGTGGTGCCGTGCTCTCCTTATCATGCCTTTTCCAGCGACTTTGTCTCTGGAGCTGAGGGCTCTGTGGATCTCTGAACCCTAACCCTAACCCTGACCCTAAACCCCATCTCATTCCAAATGGGTTTGCATCTTTAAGTGCGCATTTCTGTGACTGGTTCATATGGGAAAGGTGTGTAAGCAACAAAGTTGCTGTAGTGTTGTGCTCTCTTTACATGACTTTTGCAACACCAGTGTCCCTGGATCTGAGGGCTTTGTAGAGCCTTTAACTCTAAACCTAATTCTAACCGTAATCTGACTGGTCTGTGGCTTTTTGTGCACATTGCCCTGAGTGGTCCATATCTGAAAGGCATGGAATGAGCAATGTTGGTCCAGTGCCCTGCTCCCCCTGACATGACTTTTGTAGCACCACTGTCCCTGGAACTGAGGGCTTTATGGATCTCTGCACCCTAAACTAACTTTAACCCTAATCTGAATGTGAATGGATCTTCAGGTATACATGCTTTGAGTGGTCCATGTGGGAAAGGTATGGAACGGGCAATATTGGTGTAGCGCTGTACTCTTCTTGGAATGGTTTTTCATTACGCTTTTCAGTGTCTCTTGAATTGAGGGCTTTGTGGGTCTCTGAGCCATAAGCCTACCCCTAAGCCTGACCCTAACTTTAACCTTAATTGATCTGCTGCTGAGGTCACCAGCACTACAGTTGCCTTAGGTTGAGAAGTTGTTGAAGAGGCAATGTCAGTGCATTGCCGTCTTCCCGTTTGCTGCTTCTTGCATCACCAGTGTCCCTGGTTGTGTACGAAGAGTAAATCTAATTTTTTAATCGTCTAATATGAGGCTCAGCAAACTGTGATTTGTGTCCTTTCCCCACTCCAGTGGGCAATTTCTGTTGTAGAAATGAGACTAGCAATCTTTTAAATACATCATACTATTGATAGAAGGCCACTAGCTTCCTTTTCTGTCTTCTTTTGAGTACATATTCTGGTGTATGTGAGGTCTCTAGTACTGACTCTTGTCTCAGCTGACCCACTGTTTTAGCAGTACTATGTAAAATATACAGTAGCTCATACACTGGCCTCTGCTAGTCATTCATTTTTTCAGATAGATAGGGAAACACCAGTAATTCCCCATTGTCTTTCATTCTTTGGGCTGTTGTAAACATTGATTTGTGTGTTTCAGCAGTGACAGTTTTAGTCAATTGTTTGATGAGGAAGGAAAAGAGAAGGGGAATAGATTTTGTTGTCAGTGCTTTTTCTTACTGAAGAAAATCCTTACTTTCTAGTAATATTGTTCCTCCTCTAGGTTTTTCCTTAGCAATGCAAAAATAAATGTTCTGGACACAAAGTGGAATCTTGCACTGCTTTTGTCACTAAACATGTACCAAAATTAAATATAAACTTTCAAATACCAAAAAGATCAACTTTCTTAAAGGGGAGCCTGGGCATTTTTAGTCAATGGCAGAGGAAAAGATCAGATTTCATTGTTATACATATCAGATCAAATATAATATTTTATGCTTCTTACTTAATATGATATAAACTTCATTATTGTCTGTATTATAAAAATATATATTAAAGTTGGTGTGAAATGCCTTATTATTCTCCAAGTGATCCTTGTCGTTGGTACACATGTGCACAACTCCTGAAATGAATGTCAGTGAACCTCCAGTGGCACCACAGGAAATTTCAGAAAGCAGCATCCCTACGGAGCAGTTTACTTACATACTTTTTTTGGCAGTGAGTCTGTGCAGTGTAGCTTATTGAAACTTAGAAGAGCAGAAAGGTATTTCAAATCCCAGGCATTCAATGAATGAAATATGAAATGAATTTCATGTGGATCGGCCCCCTGGAGGCTTGTCACAATAGATAAGGCAAAGTGGATAGATGCTGCATTAGTTCATGCATGCTTCTGAGTAGCAGAGCTAATAACTGAACCATAGCTTCACTTCAGGACACAAGGCTACTATATACTGTCCTCCTGTGATCTGTTCACCCACTGCAGCAAACTAGAAGATATAATAAAACTTCCTAAATACATGCAGGAAGAAAACCAGTGAAACCTTCTAAAACATCCAAAATATTCCACAAGAAACACCTTTTATTAGCCCTTTTAGAGAGAAAGGTGCCAGACATACTTTTTATTTCTAGTCCTCAACTTAACTTACATAAACTTTTTTTCAATTTTTTGTACATGGGACAGCAGTAAAAACTTCATGTGTGACAGACTGTGTTTGTGCTTTAGAAATTCTTCCTTTTAACTCTTATTGAGAAGATGATAAGTAAACACCTCAGTTGGAACTGCAGTAGAACAGCATACTTTGTTCAGGCATCGACTCATTTATTTTTTCTCAATGGGAGATGAATTTTGCGATGAATGGAGTAATGCTGAGGTGTTGCTTTTCACCAGCTTTCAGTAGCTGAGTACTACAGGGGCTATATGGGAACAAGAAGGATGGAATGTGCCATGTGAGGTCATCAATCCATAATTCTCAGTGTGGAAAGACAGAGTAGTGTGGGTTTTTTTTTTTTGTTTTTTTTCTGCTCCCCCAGATTCCTTTGACTATTAATACTGCCTCTGTGCATAACACACACCTTTCAGCTGCCCCAAGGAACCTTTTTTGGGGGAAAAATACACAGATACACAACTGCTTACTCATAAAAGCAATTTTGTTTTCTGAAGTATTCGCATACAGTAATTTCTCATTCATTTTCTATAAACTGTAGGTGAAGTATGGACTGGAACTTCCATTGAAAATTTTATGACTCTGTGATTTTTCTTCAAAAATTTTTTTTTGTGTCCATTCCATTTGTTTTGACTCTTTTTTGCATCACAGAAGAAACCTCGCAGAGAGTGCATTGGCTGTGGTTTAGATTTTGAGGTATTTTGTAGCTCAGCATTCTGGCTGAGCAAATAAAGGAGGGATAGTGCATGTGCTATTGTAGCCTCTAATCTAAATGCCAAAAAAGTGACTACTAAGGAAACCACTATCTTTGCACTCAGAGATAAAATTACATGCCATCACCACTTTAAACTGGCTTCCTGTTATAATCAAGTAAGGGAGGGACAACACAGCTTATAATATCTATTTTTTATTTAATATAAAGTTTTCAATAAGAGGATTCTGGAATAATCACAATTGAAATAATCATAATGTATATACAAATAAATTTGCTTTTCAAGCTGTTTGCATACATACAAATTAATAGAGTATTAGTTGAACCTTTTTTTGTGAATGCTCCCTGAAGGACAGTATGTTCTTTGACTGAATAAAAGCACAATGAAAGATAATTAAACACTGATTTTTAGGTAAAAGAAAATAATGTATAAATGAAAATCCTCTTTGTTTTTAAAAAAACTGAGGTCTGGAAGGCTTTTGAAATCAAGTTCTGAAATCAGAACTCTCCAGTAAGTCATAATTTGAGAGATGAACAAATTGCTCCATATCACTAGCCTATTTTATTGATAAGAAGATGTTGACATTATAGTAGCTATTGCCCACAATTTTCTTACTACTATAGACTGAGAATTTCCATTTCAGGAGCAGTCCTCCAATGTATCTTAATTCTTATTCTGCGAATCATTTTTTTCTGGTTTATTTTAACAGATGAGATTCCCTGCTACTAACACAATTTTATTTTTTTTTCCCCTGACATTTCATATCACTTATTTCCACTAAGTCAGGGAGCAGGCAGATTTTTGCTTGCAAGGCTCCCAAGTCTTTGTTTCCCAAGTCATATGAGTTTGCTTGTTCTAGTGCAAAAAAACAATCCAGGCTCCCATACCTGCTTCCGATATAACTTAATAACTTTAATTGGCTATTTCTCTGGGTAATTAACTACTGTGTGCGGTATTTGCACATATCTTGGTTGACAAACTGTTTCTGCAGTGTTCCATTTTAACAGTGCATAAAAAACCCCAAAGACCTTGTGAGTGACAACTGTAGAAGTCTTTGTCTGCGGTTACACAAATAGAATTTTAATGTATATGAAATTTGCCATAAAGTTGCTGCTTTTCTTTTCTTTAATGATTACTTAGGCTCTCCAAAGTGTATGTACAAATCGGTGCCAGAATAGGCTTGCTTGGTTGCATAGCAGCATGGCATTTCTTTTCCTGCACCCCAGCATAGACGGTCCATTGCACAAGGATCCCCAGGAAACTCTGCCCTATTGATCCCACAGGTATTTAGTCTCTAAACTAGTGCCATCAGTAATGGAGGATCCCTGATGCTGAAGCATATTAACTCCATTTTGTTCAAGGAGCAGTAGCAATCAGAGGCAGCCGCAGCCTGCCATCAGGCTTATCGTCCCTCAGAAAGATTAATCACTGTGTTGAGGATCTGGTCCTTTATTTTTCTAATGTAACACTTTTCCCTTATTATCAATGGCCCTGGCTTTCTAGGCCACAACTATTCATGCTTGTTCATTTTTCATTGATCTAGTAGTTGCATTGAAATTAGTTCTCCAATAACTGAGTGTCACCTTTCTGGGCGCCACTCTACAAATAGCCATTAACTAATACACACACAGGTGGGTAGGTATGTAAAAATATAAACAAAGATCTTTTGGAAAACAATAGGATTCTTTGTTTTAAGAGTATTTTCTTCTGTTTCTCTACTTAAAAGTTAGGAGGTATGAATATTATTGAGAAATGAACTAAACAAAATAAGTAGTTAAAATTTTTTGTTGGCTTGGGGATAAGCTCTCTTGATGACCCTGGCTCTGAAGTTCCCTATTTTTCAAAATCCATCCTTTTTCTGTGCTCCCAGTGTTAAGCACGAGATTCTTGAGATTCACAGGTTACTGTCACTGTGTGCATCTGCTAATGAATAACATATAGGATAGAAGCAAATGTGCAGTAACTTGGGTGCCTAACAGCTTGGAAAACAGACATTCATTTGTCACATTCTTCATGGAGAGCAGCTGAAACCCTTGTGTCAGCCACAACTTGTTCTCTAATGAAACTAATCTTGTTTTATTGCTGCTTTCTCGGATAGACAGGTACAGCTCAATTTGGATCATGCTTTTTTTTGTTGTTGTTTCAGATTGGGTTTTTTTTGTTGTTTTGCTTTTGGTACAAACAAGAATGTCATCACTGTCCTTAGCCATCTCCAGGGTACAGTGTAAGGTTACTGGGATAGCATTTGTGACAAAATAAAGATCTTAAAAAACATTAGTGGTACAAAGCATTTTCCTTGCCAACGAGTTAGAAAGGTGGACTTCAAATCAGGCAAGTGGTGGTAGTAGTATAGAGCATGCATGCAGCAGAGGATGTCCTAAGAGTTGTGAGATCAATTCAACTTTGCTTAGCCATGTCAGCAGCCAATATCTTAAGATGGCTCAGCTTGATAGGCTGAAGAAATTTAACTGCTTTGATAAGGTTAAAGGTGGAATCCAGGCAAGAAGAGAAAACAAACCAAAACACTGCTTAGAAGCTTGACTGCACACCTTAGCAACACGCTGATGGCTGACAACACAATCAGTGCAAATCACCTTTCCTCCAAAAAAAAAAAAAAGATTAACAAGCCCTGTGTTAAAAAGGAATCAGTTGATCTCTACATCTTCCCTGCTCTATATGGTGTCAAGCAATGACACCAACAAAACCAATTACGCTGCTTTTCCTTCTTGTATCATAAGGCCTGTCAGTGTTGTGGGGATGACAGCTTCTCAAGAAGACACTGCCTCCAAAATGCAAAACTGTATCCTGAATTTAAAACTTTTTGCTGCAGCAAAACACAGCAAGTACATATACGGATTTTAAAAACCTTTTTGTGAAAGAAATAAAGCAGTGACATATTGCAAAAAAAGTTCATAGGGCTTTAGGTAAAATTGGAAGCCCACTTAAGTCAGTGCAAGGGTCCTCATGCTAAGACCTTTGATACATTGGTTGCAAAGACTTCATTGTATGCACACAGTTCAAGTCTGTCCTTAAATGTTTGAGAGACTGCAGCAATATCAGCCTATTGACTCTTGGTTTTAACTGAAAGCTAGTTGTTTTCTGAATAAATTATTAACATAATATTGCTCTTGAAATTACTTTTGTCTATTTTAATGCCTTAGCAACAAGAACAAAAAAGCAAACTCCAGAATTTGTCATCAGTAGCCATCCATGACACAATGCAACATATACACAAAAGGCGCAGGCATTATTAGGCATCTGCCACTACCAGTTACAGGAACTGAACCTGTCCACAATGTTTCATTAACTTCTGTTTTCAGAAAAGCTTGTGTCCTTTGTGCTATTTCTATGTTTGGTGGTCTGCAAAGAATCACAAGCAAAGAAACGTGATGCCTGGCATAGGCCAAGTTGACCTTTGTGGGACCTGACTTTTATTCTTTTCCTAACACAATATGGTACATGGAGAAATTATAACCAAAAACAGGCTGCTGAGATTTACAAAATTCCTGATTAAGTGAGAAACAAAGTTAGGGATCTAAACAGCTGCTAAATTAAAGAATAATTAAGTGTTTGAGGAGGTGGTATAGAGAAAACAGGATGGAGAATGGCTAGGAGTACCTCAAGATAGGCAGGAATTTTTAGGGAGCTGCAGATAAGTTCAAGCAGATGTAAACTGGCTTGGAATAACAATAAGTGGGCAATATAGTACCTTCTAGAGAGCAAAGTGGCGAAAACCTGAGCTCTTGGGACTGGACTGGACAAAAATACATGAAAGAGTAATGTACTGGCAGAGATTCAGTGATGCATGTTAACCCACTTCAAATAGGTCTAAGATGTGAAAATCCTTATGAATCTAATAGCCCCAAACAACTGAAAATGTAGATTATTATGTCCTAAAAATAACCAAACCAAAACCCACAAGAAATGTAAGGCAAAACTGTGAATTGGAACTAAAATGCATGGGATCACACAGTCCTATATTTTTTTCAGTATTATGTTTTTAGATGCAGACAGATCACTGACATTTCTGAGTTATGATAAGATGTCATTAGTCATTCTGATGTATAATTTGGGAGAGGGGTTCTTTTTCTGATATAAGAATTTCATGTAGTGTTTTTATACTGAATGATCAGATTAAATTCAGAAGCAACAATGTTATATCTAGCTTATTCAGGCTAAGTTTGATGAAAAGGTTTAGGGGCTTGTTTTGTTGGATTTTTTGTTTATTGCCTTCTTGCAATGGTTATTGTGGTACAGGAGTGAATGCAAAGACAAGTCCTTTCACTTAGATTGATAAATCTTAATTTTGGCTGTTTTTTCTACTGGAAGCTCTGAATCAAAGCAGGTGATATTGTCCCCCATAGATCCAAGGGAACCAGAAACTGCAGCTAACTATGAATTAGAGTTTTTAGAACAAGTCTGAGGGAATATGGCCCTGAAGGAAATGATTCTTGTTTTGTTGTCTTCAATCTTAAAGTTGCAATGGTTCACATATTACATAAAACAATTGTATCTCTGAAATGCACATGTGCATATATATATGTGTGCATATATATATGTATATATATATATATATATATATATAAAATTTGCTGACAGCCAGAGTATCATGCTGACCCTCAGAAAGCAGGCTGGGTGTCTAGAAACAGCTTATTTTGTAATTTGAAGGACAATCTTGAAACTACTTCAAGTAAACAAAAAAAAAATCGTGCACCGAATTTTTGGTGGGCATAGCCATTTCAGGGAGAGCATCCTGCAGGGAAGCTTGGCTGAGATGCCACAACACATTTTGTTGGGTAATCTAAGCAGCAGGAAAGTTACAAGCCAGGACAGAATGATGTTACCATGTCAACTAAGGTTATTTAACTAGTTTTCTAGTGTTTCCCCATAATGTAATGACTCTTTCGATGTTAACACTTAAATGTCTTGAAGACCAGCCAGTCTTCTCACCCAAGAAAACACTGCCAGGGCCCACATGTTTATCAAAATATTTATGCTTCATTTGGTCTCCAATTTCTTGCTACATAGAAAAAAAAATATTGAGGAAATGGTCATTAGTCTAAGTTTCATTTATTTCTTTTATTTAAGTTCTTACTGCTTCAAAATACTGTATTTATATGTATATATTGTTAAATTGTTGGGTTTTCTTTGTATGTAGTATGTTCCCATGTTTACTTCCTATAGTAACCATTAAAGCGGTGATATAATTATGCCTAAGTGTGAACTCTTCAGAAATGTTTCAGTATAGAAATTTTTATACTGGCCAACAACACTCCTGGACTACATGGCAATACTGCCACAGGTTTTGTGAATCAACTTGGTTAATTAATTTCATTGCTTTGCATGTGTTTTTCCTTTTACAAAATGCAGGTTATGACTTCTGTCTCTTTTGCTAATGCAAAGTGCTTTGTTGAGCAAATTAATATACATACATACAGTAACTAAGGCTTGGCATTATCACAGCTGAGGGATTCAAGGTGAAAGTAGAACTTAGACTGCAAAAATTAGTGTGGAAATGTGGCTAGTGACTTATTTAAATACAATTAGCAAAAATATAAGATGCAAAAATGCTGACTGGGTTTTATTATCTGGGAATTTTAGCTGGGACCCTGGAGATCTCCAACAGGAATTCTTGCTTCTGAGAATTACTTAATTTTAGAAGAAATCACAATTTCCTTTTCTAGATTTGTGTCATTCTTTAGATACATAAATGCATGCGCAGTTATGAAAATTAATGAAAGTACCTGTCAGGAGTAGGGGGTACCAGTCACATCAACACACCTTTTTTATTTGTTTTTTTTAATAATCCTTTAGAAAATCCCAGTTTATTTGCCCAATCAGTGTTCATTCACAGGGCTCATATACCACTTCTCACTGTAGCAAAACTGCAGCTTTAGGGCACTGACACTTCCTGTTAATTGTAATGAGGCAGCTGTATAAGCATTTTGGAAAATTTGTTCACTTTTGTGGGAATTTAACTTAGCCTTTTTTACACTTTCATTTATTTAGCCAAGACAAAAAGTTTTCCATGACTTCATCTTTAAATTCTACCAACCCTTTTTCACTAAGTCAAGATTTCTTCATTTTAAATTTATCAGTTCCCAGGTTCCTGTTGATTTGATATATAACCAAATCAATGGTGTGTTTTCAGAAGTAAATCTGGGGTATTTAATTTCACATTGTACTTTGCCTAGATGCTAGCTTTCTTCCCAGGTTATGTCAGTGTTTTGAGTAGATGTTTTTAAAAGGGTCTTGAGCTTTCTAGTGCAGCAATTGCTGGGTTTTTTTTTTTGGATGATGCAGCATACCTCCGAAGGCTGTGAAACTGTCATTTAAAAAGGCATCAGCTAAGTGTGTACCCAGAGGCACCAAAGAGCTTTATGAAGACCCTGGTTGTTGCATGTCAGATAATATATCCAGAAGGAAAACAACATGAAAAGATTGCTTAAATGATGAGAAACGTTTTAAGCATTGTTTCTGCTTAAAACAGAAATGATGAATAATGACATAACACTAAGAATTTTTGAGCACTGAACCAGTAACAAGGAACACTTCTCAGTTCTCCTCAAACAAAGCCTGTCAGGAAAACAAAGCAAGTCAAAAACAAATAGCACAGACTGGTCTTCTTTCTCCCAGTTTTGATTCTTTGCCTGCTACTCTTCAGAGTGAGTTGCATAATAGTTTGAATGAACTATTAGCATTTTAATTATTTAAAAGGTCATCAGTGTGAGGGAGAGATATGCTAAAACCTAGAGAAAAAGATTGAAAACAACCAGATTAGACAGGAGCAAACTATAGGCAAACTTATAAAAGATAGCTGAAGTGGAGGAATGCATCTTATGGAAGAATGTGCTTGGAAACTACTGCCCTTGAGTCATTCACCTGCCTATGGCATTGAAGAACTGTATTGGATCTAACCATGTTTGCTGTCTCAGCATTCATATCTCCTTATTTAATAGAATATAACTTGGTTTTTATTTTATCTATCCATCTGCTGAGCCATTGATTTACATACAGTTACCTTTGCTAATTTTAGATGCTATATGGCAGGTGTTTTCTGAAGTAGAATGATGACCCACAGTTTTTACTTGTGGGATAGCAAGTGCCGCTTTTAAGTGGAAAACAGGAGTTAGTTTGGAAACCAAAGTATTTTATGCTTTTAACAAAATAAAAGAAATTAAAAAAATAATGACTAAATGGGTTGGAACTAGTATTGGCACAAGAATGTTCAACAACTGTAGAACTGAATTTCCATATTGCTACAGCGTACATGGTATTCCTGCTCTGAAACTAGGCTGTCTGCATGACTAAGATCATGTTTTATGATAAAAGTAATGCAGCCTAATACCCTAAAATACTTTAAGACTACAGAGAGACAGAAGTTTATGTAGCATTTGAAAAGGCTTGCTAAAGACAGTGCAAGCAAAGAAGCATGAAGAGCTCCCTTAAAGTATCAGACAGAAGTGCACTATTACAGACACAGTTTCAGAGTAGTAGTTAAGTATGCATATCTGCAGGACTGCAGGATTTTTCTTTCTTAGCAATCCCTGGAAACTAAGTTTGAGAGTTTATTTTGTTTCCCCTTCAGACCCAAAACCATTTTACTGGAAGAGATGCATAAAACATATGTATTTTCTAAAGCTTTGGTATCCTGTATTTTGGATAGTTCCAATACACAGATTTAAGCAGCCAGTCTCAAGTTAAAATCATTCCTGGAGCAACTCCAGAAGTCTGGGTGTTCAATGTCATTGCTTCAGGTCTGCCCCGTCTAACTACCACAGCTACTTTCTGTTTTCTTTCAAGGATGTGCTCTTGAAAAAGGCTATGGCTAGTGGAGAAATATTTCTCACAAGAAACAGTAGCAAGGGGGAACGAGTAGAAGGACTTGAAAATGGGAATTATTTAAATACTTCGGCAGAATATATATGACACAGAGGATGGGAAAGGCAGACAAGTGCAAGGTCATCAGCTGGAGGAAATGCTGGCTTCTGAGCAGCTGGCTTTTCAGAGAAGATCACTGCTTTGAAAGATCTCAGATGCTTCAGCTTTAAGACTGAACACACAGTATAAATCTTCCAGTATAAGCATTCATGTTGTCTCTAACTGCATGGTTGCATTTCCATAGTTATCATAATCTTCTTCAGATGAATCCTGAGTAGTTAAGAGTGAAGAACAGAAAAACAGCATAATGATTATGATTAGTAGAGTGCAGCATTAAACAATCAGTATCAAACTCTAAAACAACTGTGAAAGAGGGAGCTGGTGGGAGGATGCTGTTGCAATACAATTACTTGTCTGTGCCTCTCTCTCCGAATGTTAGCATATATAAAGCACTATTTTGCTGTTGTACATGCATTGCAGAAAACTAACAGAAGAAAATCATTTCTCCATCCTTTTAAGTAACTTTTAACACAAGCAACTTTTATAGTCTTTCCCTTTAGATTCTCCGGAATGATACACTCTTCCTGGGCTTTTGTTTTGAAGAAGTATCTGGGTCCTCACCTGACATAGGAGTCACTAAAGGACCTTTGAAACTGGCTTGGACACACAGATCCGATCAAGTCTTTCAGGGAGAGATTTGGCTTTTCCAGGAGAGCATCTCAGGTGGGGGTTTAGTGGGAGGTAACCACAGCAGTTTTGTAAGATTTCTTTGGGCATAGGAGTGAAGAACAGTTTGGTGTGAGTGTGAGTCTTGTAAGGAAACAAAGTGGTATCTGGTAAATGGAGAATGAGGAAAGGCTGCAAATGTCACTGAAATGGAAGTATGAGGAGTGAGGAATTGAAATTTGGGGGAGAATTTGAGAGATATAAACGGGAAATATGTTTCTTTGTCATATATATCTGGGCTGATGCCATCAGCATCCACAGCTAATACTCCAATTATTTGTATTGCCATTTAATTAAAAAAAAATCATAGAAGGCCAGAAAGGTTTTTCTCTTTCACTCTTACTGTTTCTCCTTAAATATTGCATTGGAATCTACAGGAGGAGTACAGAGGTATTTTTCTCCTTACAACTCATCTATGTCTTAAACCTTCTACCATAGACTACTGTAGCTAGTGGCTTATGAATTCTTTTTCGAGGTGAAACTGTCTTTCTTACAATGAAATTTTAAAATAGTCATAAACTCCTTCCATTTCCTCTCTGCTGAGCAATATTACACAGCTCAACAGGGTCAGTATGGTCATATTCCAGGCTGTAAGAGGAAGCTTGGTGTGCATAGATTTTCTGCCGCTGAAAATGAAAACCTTGCCACTATATCTAGACTGCAGAGCAGATGCTTTATGGAGCTCATCCCATAACCCCCAGCCTCCCATCAGTGCACAACAGAGGAGTGCACCCTAGCTCCTCCCTGGCTGCTAAGTCTTTCACCAGGGAAATCAGGACTAGGAAAACAGTGCACACCTGGGATTCTTCCTGACATGTGAACCGCATGTGACCAGCACATATTGCCCATCCCATAGGACAGACATAACAGGGAGCAAGTGCACCCTGCACTGTAGCTGTGACCCTGTGGCTCTGTGGCTTTGGAAGATTTCAGACTTCTGCTGATGCAGCTTTGCTATTTAAAGATGAATATGCACCTAGTGCCTGCATGACTTGCCTTCCTTCCAGCTCAGTCCCTTGGCAAACTCGCATTGCAGGAACTTGATCTTGTTCAGCTGAAGCAAACTGTTCCAGCCCTAAAATCAGAAATCTCTTATAACCTGTGATCAATGTTCTGTGCATTCACAGAGCTGTGCATATATGTCCCTTGCCTACCAATGTCTTTCTTTACTGGAAGATGCACCATCTCTGCTCAGTTAGGCGCACAGCTCCTCGGTCTCCTTACACTTCAGCCTAATGTTACATAGAGTCTAGGATACTCTCCTATACCTCATGGCCCACCACAACAAGATAATACATAAAGGATAAGACATGCCTCCCACCTTGGACCCATAACAAGATCTAGGGCAGAAATAGGGACTGGCATAGGAAAACTTGCCTATTTGCAAATTATCAAAGAAGAATGATGCATGAGTGGGTTATCTGTCCCCTGCTTCCACTGCAGTGTTTTGCAATAAACATTTGTATCAGAATAATACTCTCTTCACTAGCTTTTTCACTAAGTTTTTGTCATGGTTTAAGCCCCTCACCCACACAGTTTTCTTTCTCATTCACTCACTCCCCTCTTTTTCTTCCCCCAGTCCCAGGGCTATGGGGAGGAGAATCGGAAGAATGCAACTTCCACAGGTTGAGATAAGAACAGTTTAGTAACTAAGGTATAACACAAATCACTACTGCTACCACCAGTAATAATACAAGAGAAATACAAGGAAAGAGAATATAACTGCTCACCAAGCTCGACCCAGCCAGTGCACCCCATAGCAGCGAACCCCCCAATGCACCACCACACCCTTCCACGTCTCTGCTCTCCATTTTCACATCCTGGACATGACGTGCTGTGGTATGGAATAACCTCTGTGGTCAGTTTGGGTCAGGTGTCCTGTCTCTGCTTCCTCCCGGCTTCCCCTCCTCCCTGGCAGAGCATGAGACTCAGAAAGTCCTTGGCCAGACCAAAACATTACCAAGCAGTAACTGAAAACACTGGTGTTATCAACGCTGTTCCCAGGCCAAAAGTTAAAAACACAGCGCTGCACCAGCTACCAAGAAGGAGAAAATGACTGCTGCTGAACCCATGACAGTTTTTTAGACTTAAAAAAGGAACAGGAACATTTAGGTCTGTGGTTGCTCCTGATTGCCTCTACAAGCCCATAACTGAATTTTCACAGGAAAAGCTGCCAGGACGGGGAAAATGTATTTATTTCTTGAAATTTCTGTCAACACTTGAATTCCTGCTGCAGCATATATGAATTTCTCATGGGAAAAGAGGTAGACTATTATCTGGAAAAGTTCAGAAATGGAATATGCTGCACCAAAAGGGATGCTGAGAGATGGAATGGCATTGAGTAATTGCACAGATGTTGTACTTTTTGCACTTACCAGGAAACATGCCTTGCGGACCTTCTATGTAATGGAGATAATTAGGAAGTAAGAAAATTAATGACTGATCAATTAACCTACACATTATTATCAAAATGAATTACTTAACACAGAATCCCACTCAGTGCAACAGCTGCTGGTAATAACTATTTCATGCTCAGCTTGCTGAAGACATGGGAGGGCTGTGATGTTCAGAGGGGCCTCCCGAGCTCTGTGCATCTGAGGGAGAGCAATGGCAAGTCCGGGAGCAGTGAGTTGTGTGACAGCTGCAGAGCTCGGGACATGGTGCTTGCTGCTAGGCCACCTGGCTTCCAAAACACAGCACATCCCAGCCTAGCTCTGTTTTCTGCCTGTGAGTTAACTTTGATGGTGCACTTCAAGAAAAACACAGTCTTGTGACACTAGTTTGATTTCCAAGTCCCCTAAGGATGCAAAATTAAGGACCTTTGGTTTTTTATTCTGGTTTCTAAGCAACACTTTTGTCCACAAAGCATCTCAGTACCTCACAGACTGTGAAGGTCTGAGAGATAAAAATCTATTCTTAGCACAATTATACATAACATACAGTGAAAAAGCAGAGGTTTGTTTAAGAATCACACAGGAAATTTAGGCAAGAAATCCAAATTTCCAGGATTGCAACACAGTTGCCCTAGTACAGAGCCCTCTCTTTTCCTTAAAAGTTATATCTGGCTGTATATATTTACAACCCACATTTTGATGCAGCAAGAGCTAAAGCAACTAGCATAAAATGGAGATACTGCAAGCTCTATGGGGATTTCTCATCACTGAGACACCAAGGATCTGCTCCCAACTTAGCCATGGACTGTCTTTGAAGAGAGCTGGGAGTCTGCTTTCCCCCTTTACAAATAATCGTGATTTCAGTGGCATTTTGTCGTTAAATAATGCTTTGAGTCTTGCTGATGAAATATTATAAAGGACGATACATTTGTCCAAAACTATTTTTAATTTTGTAGTTTTAGCATGCAAGATATTCAGGAAGGCACTTTTTTACATAACACTTAGAAACTTTTAATATACAAGGCTTGGGACTCTGGAGAGAAGAATTTAAGACTGCAAATATGTATGCAAGTGAGGGCCAAAACCACCATTGCTCATTTTTTGCTGTCCTAAGGGTTAGATCCTTGTTTGTCCTGGTATGTGGCTGCTTGTAAATTTGATAACAAAAAATGATACAGAGAGGCCTATAATTCTGGTTTGGACTATTTTTCACCTTTCCACTTGGTCACAATAATTTTCTTTGACTAGAAGAGCAGGCGATGACTTATGAAGTGCAAAGGAATAACAGACTGTGCTGTCAGCCTTTTAGCATGTCTGCCAGAGAGGAAAGTCAGTTTTTCTTTACCTTCAGCAAGTAAAGGAGCCTAAAAGGTTTTCTGTCTACGCAAACACACAGCCACCATATCCAGAGTAAGAGATAAAGAAATACAGAGCAATTAGACAAGTTCACTCAACCACCTTAGTTTAATTTCCTTATTTTGCAGCTGTTCCGGGAGAATTTTCTTTCTCTTCTTATTCACAGGACTCCAGCATGCTGTCATATATCTCTGTGAATGATTCAGACCAGTAAGAGAAATTAAATGTGGAAAACTAACTTTCTGGTAATACCTACCAGATGTGACAGTGACTCTGCTTAGCAGACACCTCCTGTGTAGCTTGAAAGGGTGAGGAAGGGCTCTTGCTTCAAGGAGGCCATTGCTGGTAGCAGTGGAAGCAAACATGCCCTTTCTTATATGGAATTTTATGTAATAATCAAGATTTTAAGAAACTTGTTCATTTCTATTCCCACAGTTTCTTCCAAACTTTCACAAATCTTAGCTGTGCGATCATAGTCAGAATTGAAATATTTCCGTAAAGCATTTTCATTTTGCCAAATTCCAGGGACAGAAATGTGCCATCACAGTTTTCCCAGCCAGTTTTATTGCCCAGTGGTGTATGTCCATGACATTTCTGTCCATAAGAGTTGCTGACACGGCCTGTCTGCAGCAATGTAGAGCATCAGAAGATTTCTGGCCTGTCTTCAATTCATAAACCTTTTGTTATACACCACTTGTCACTAGAGTTCACTTATTTTAGTCTGCTGTTAATACATGATTTGTTTTCCCTCCTGTTTCACCGGTACCTGGAGTGCCTAGTACAGAAGGGTTGCTTTCATCTCTGTCCTACAACTCTGTATCTGCTCATTTTAGAAAAGAGTGGGGATATGTTAAGTTAATCGTGGTGCCAGCTTTTAGAGAGCTGCATGTTAGATCAGATTTTTTTTTTGCAAGACAAGATCCATCACAAGCCACTCTTAAAAGGAACCTTCATGCATGAAAATTTGCTGCAATGCTGTTAAGCCTGTAGCCAGGAGAAGCTTACACTTTCACAGTCCTAATATAATTTTGTTCTAACTTGCTTATCTTTGTCTGTCTTTCTCAATACATTCTTAGCTGCTTCAAGTATGCAAATTTTTCTTCTGCAATGGACATAGGTTATCCTGGCCAATGAAGATGTTTCTAAGAAGAGCACAGAACAAGACTGCTATTGAGATGAATATTTATTACCGGCGGAAGTGGCTTGGCTAAAATAAGAATGTGCCTGGTTTTTCACCCGGATGCTTTCATTGCAAGTACTTAATCCTGAACCTGCCTTCAGGCATACAGGAATACCTGTTGGAGTCTGGCTCATTCGAGACCTGTGTTTCCCATTTAATCTTGCAGAATCTCATTAATTTCTTTGATGCTGCTTTTTCATTTCCCCTTTATCTGAAAATTCTGAATCAATTAATGTTTCCTTATGTTTCACCATTTTACCTGTAAGTTCTTCCTTTAAAAGCTTTCCATATGACTGACAGCCTTCCTGTTGACCTCAGATGTGTACCTGTTTGGTTTTTTTGTTGGGTAATCTAGGCTTTGCAAAAGATCTGAGTGTGGTATCATCTAGTTGATTTACCTCAGATGAGCTTCTTACTTATAAACTTCTTACTGATGTGCTTAAGCACTGAAGAAGTGTTTAACTGACCTTAAATTCAGCAAGTAAAGCAGCCTGGAAGACTTTACATCTGCACACACATACATCCTCTTCAGAATAAGAGAAAAAGAAATGTAGAGCAGTTTAACTGATGTTTCATAAATAGTTACCTAAGCAAACAAATAAATGCTTGAGCCTATTGAAAGGATTTCTACTGAGGTTTCCAAAATCAAATACTTTAAAGAAACACCAGACTTGATGACAATCCAGCAAACCTCTGTATACAAGCTATGTCACAGTCCTCAATTAAATGTTGATACATGCAATATAAGAACTATATAATCCAAGGCCTCTGCTCTGCTCAGTGAATGGGTGGACTGTGTTCAGGGAATTAGGTAGGAACACCTACTGAAAACAGCTCCTATCTGTAAGATGCCTGGTGATATATGGCAGAACTTGGCATCTTTCGAGGGAGAATGGAAGTGCAACAACATGCTTGTGTAGCTTTCAGTGCTCCCTTGGAGAGCTAGGGTCTTCCAGAGGTTCCAGAGTCATGAAGAGCAAATTACACCAAACTTCCCACAACTGTCCAAAAATAAGAGCCCAAGTTCTCAGTGCAGTCAATGGAGAGGCGTGGTGATTGACAATTGAGAAGCCAGATGTCTGAACGTATGAATAATTCTCAGTATGTGCTTCTCGCTTCCTGGGTGCACAAATTTAGCCTCTGAGACTATTCCTGGTCCCAACTAAAAACATTTGAGAGTTGTTATCTGAATGCATAATGTGCTACATAAAGCTAAATCCTGTGAATAATCAGACTTAAACATTTAAAATGTAACTGGAAATCAGCAGAGACAATTCCGCATCAGAGCATTTCCACATCCACTGCCTTACTGCTCATGGAGGCTACAGAGATTAAAGTCCAGAACAGAGCTCCACAAAAAAGTCTATGCTGAAATGCCCACACCTCTAATCAGAGGAACTGAATAGCATACAGTAAATGAGTCACAGGACCATATACTGCACAATACAATAAAAGAAATATTGTTCATTTGTTATGAGAGAAGCCATGTGGCTGGAGTGTACAGCAGCACCAGCGGTCATGAGCTAAGTGAATCACAGGTAGGAAGCATTCTGGTAGGCTTGTAGGGGTGCAGAGCAGGAAACTCTTCCTGCAGCAGCAAATGCTTTTGTCCAGTATCCATTTGCAGTGAAGATGGTGATGGCAGCATTCATAGGACATTATAGTCTAGTACGTTCACAAATAGATGGAGAAAAACTAGTTGGACAATGAGTCACACAAGGTAGACTAACATATTTTCCCTACTAGTGTACCTGTAACTATTAGATTACTGCAGGGATCTATCCTGGGGGCCATCCTGTTATCTTTATCATTGTTCTAGAGATGATGGAGTGTGCTCTCATCAAGTTTGGAGATCACATCAGATTGGAAGAGACTGGTTGATATACTTGAGGGCAGACCTGCCATCCACAGGGACCTAAACAGGTCCTAAATAGGCTGACAGGAATCTGAATCACAGAAATTCAGCAAGGACAAATGCAAAGCTGTGCACCTGTGAAGGAAGGACCCTGTGCAATCACATAGCCTGGGGACTGGCTGCCTAGGGAACACCCCTGCAGGAAAGGACATGGGGATCCTCGGGGACAGCAAGCTGAGCACGAGCTAGCAGTGTGCAGTGGCAGCAAAGAAGGCCAGAAGTATACATATGTGGGTTGCACTAACCAGAGCATAGGAAGCAGATCCAGGGAAGAGATTTTCCATCTCCACCCCAATGCTTAGACTACATTTAGAGTACTGTGTTCTTTTCTGTTTCCCTTCTCCTCCCTCCCCCACAGTACAGGAAAAACAATGATAAAATGGAAGGAGTTCAGCAAAGAGCCACCAGAACACTTGGGTCTTGAGAACTTACCCTGTAAGGAGAAACTCAGGGATGAGGACTGGCTCAGCATGCAGAAGAGGCACTTTGAGAGCACCTAACCGCAGCCCCCCAGCATCTGTTGGAAGGTAATGACAGAGAAAGTGCCAGGCTCTTCACAGCATGATGAGAAGGCAAGAGCCAAAGGGAATAAGTGGAATCAGGGAAGGTTGAGACTAGATTTAAGAAAAACTTTTTTTACACAGAGGATAACCTGGCAGTGGAACATGTTGCCCAGAGAGGTTGTGAGCAAGCACATCTTGTCTTACAGCTGACCCTGCTTTCAGTTGGATGGGAGACCTTCTGAGATCCCTTCCAACCTGACTTAACCCCATCAACTTATGACATCGATACTGGAATATGAAGTGGCATGTGCATATGTGAGGAAATAAATGAAAATTTGCTGAATAATGAGGGCATACCAAAATACCAGATAGCTTCTTATTGACTGAGCACCCTTAATGCTCTGCTCTGAGGAAGGCCTGGGTCCTATGCAAAGATACAGCATACAGCTATTTAATTACTGGGTAATAATGAATATTATGAAAAGAACAAAATTATGGTTTTACAGGCAGTCTGAATTCCATTATTTCCTGACTTTGAGAAGCTGGACTTTTCAGCCTTAATGTCATTTTAACACAGTTTTCATGCAATTTTCTATAAACAACACAAGAGGTTTTACACTGAAAATGTGTTTAGATATTTGTTTTATCACTGTGCAAAAGGTTCCTCTCCTTGACAGATTGTCGTACCGATATGGCTTGCTTGCTTTGCACTTAATCATGCATGAAGCATAAACAGGGTGAAGGGTGTTTCATTTCAAAGTCTATGAATGGTAATCTTGCTGGCTGCTGCACTTGCCAAGTACATTAGGGTGTTATGCAGTCTGTTGGTTCAAGTGGCAGGCTTGTAAGTCACAGGAGTTAAATGCTCATATTTTTGTATCTTTGTGTTTGTCTCTGCCAAGTAGACCTGTGTCAGACTGGTTTTGGACAGATCAACTGATCAATTCCTCTGTAATCAAACTGACATTAATCATCTTTTCTAAGAAAAGAATTAACTCTATCCCAGCCGAAACCGGGACACTACTGTCAGCTAAGTCCCAAAATCCCTGTCTAAGCAGAACTCTCATTGACATCATCAGGAGCTCTAGGGCTGCAGGATTTGATAAAAGATGAACTGTTAAAAACAGGGAACGTTTCAATAAAACAAAAAGTACAGCTCTATATTTAAACATAGAAGGTGTCCCAGTACACTAGTAAAAAATTTACCTAGTCTATATCTCTTCTGCAAAGAGATACATCTGCAAAGTCTCTGCTGCTGGTAATCTCTGATCATATTGGCACAATGTATACGTGGAACTGGTGTAAGATATTCCTCTGGCTAACAAGGTAGATACACAACATGGTTGTGAATATTATATTTCATATAACTACTTCATATAGTAAATAAGGGTTATTTGTGTGTGTATATATGTGTAATTGAGGAGAAAAAAAAATTTACTTATTGAAGGAGAAGTAAAAGGGTGAAGATGAAAATGCAACCTATTTTATAATGCATTTATAATACATTCCCATCCTGTAAGACAGGTATACATCTGCTAAACTGAAACTGGTGAATCTTCACTGCCATTGCTGTTTCTTCATCTGCTACCACAAAGCAACAGCAATGACAGGAAAAAGTTTACACAGTTAATTACTATACATTACTTGCTTCTTAAATGGAAGATAAAAAGTAAGCATACCAGAAAATACTATTTTTATCATGTCTATTCATCTGTCCTCTTACTTCACCTCATCAGAAAGATCCACTTATTACAATAAAATCTATTTGCTTTTTTAAAGATTTTTAATAATGAAAGCATTAGACTTTTGCAACAGTCTGCTGCCACTGGCATTGGACTGAAAAGTTGACAGGGAACTAATCTGTACTTGGCAGCAGAATAGGTCTCATGCATTTTGTGTCAGATGTCACAGAAATGTTGCCACTGAAATTGAAGACATTCTGGTTAAAATAGCACCTAAAAATAATATAAAGACGGCTTTTAATATCTGTTTGTTTGTTTTTAATTGCTAAGATACTCAGGATCATAGTATCAAAACAATTGCAGTAAGTCCTTCTTATTCAGTACCTGTTTTCTGACCAAACCAGTAGGAAGTAAGTCGGAACTTAAGAACTGAGTTGAATGACAGAAGATTTCCAATTTCTGTGAAAAAGGATGATGCACTAGCTGTTCAATAGCATTAAAAACCTTCCCTTCTCATTTTAGACTACATTTTAAAATATGACATGTAAATTTGACAGCTGGGACCAGTGGTTGATCAGGTGTAAGTGTTGCAGAGATATGACCATATACTTCACTGTTTAAGTTTACACTTCATGGTTTAAGGCATACGCATGTGTAGCAGCTACTATCTTAACTGGTTGGAGGAAGTGAATCAGCCATTTCCAGTCCTAAAAATATGAGTCTTTGTAGCTTGACCAGAAGGATTGAATTTGCGAGCTGGAGAATGTAACAACCATATAATATAGAGATCAAGAAAAGAACAGGAACTAAAAATCTAGCATATGACACGTAACATATGGACACTTTAGTAACCCTCATTAGAATACAGGAATTAAGTTATGATTTAATAATATTATTTTTAAGACACATGCTATTTATTATAAAAAAATTGTTGCTGAATACCAAATTATATTTCAGGAATTAAACATTTCCTTGACTTGTTCTGAACACAAGGCATTATTAATTGGGTTTGCTCAGAAGTATAGATATTTTACTGCTTATCTCTATTGAATAAGATGTCTCATTTAGTACTCAAAGAGTCTACATGCATGCAAAATTGATTAGTGCAACCAACCTCATAAACTGCTCAGAATGCAAAGATACCCATTTTTCACATTCAAATGACATCTGGATCCCCAAAAGATGCATTTTATGTATGACATTCACTAAGATTTTACAGATTCACCTAAGGTCTATAGTTTCAATAATCTCGCATCCCTTCTGCAGTAGGTACAAGACATACCAAAGGATTAAAGGCATCAAATATTGCAGGGCACTGAAATGTCATCAACTAATTTCCAGTGCTGTAAATACTCTCTTGAGACACATGTACATCTTGTAAAAGAAGTTGTTTGCCTCAACATAAGTAAAGTTGACACAGACATTTTACTTGAAAGGTAGGAGTTAAATTCAGAGCTATTTCTTCTGATAATTCTTTTTATGATTTTTAAATGTCCTTGGATTATTAGGTATTTTACAGTTACAATATTCATAACACAATGTTCTGTAATGAGTGAGACAGTACTTTTTTTAGTATTAGACCCAAAATTTCTTCAGAGCTTCGCTGTAAGATTATTTGTTCTACTGTTAGTGTTTCTAGCTGTTTGCTTGTATGTCATTGGGAATTCATGTCAAAGGAATAAAGGAAACCACGCCTGGGTACAGGTGGCTTTTTTTTTTGTGTTCTTGAGAAATAAAACTCGTGTAAACCTCAGGCAGTGCAGTACTTCTAGAACCATGCTGGAGCCCTCAGGGTAGGGCAGGTTGCAGCAGGATTCCTCCCTGTTTAGATAGTCTCCTCACACCCAGTTCAGTTATTCCAAACTTTAAGATTTCATGGAGAAACAAGATCATTTCTGAGCTGAGCAGATGGGTGAGAGACTGTGAATAATGCTTCATTGGTTTATTTTGCTTCATAAAACTTTACAGTTCCTCAATTTTCAAAAAAAAACAGAGCTGAACAAAAAAAAAGGCAGACACAACTTAACACAGAATATCTCTGGCTCCTCTTCCTATGTTGAATGGCAAGGGTAGGGATGGAGTAGGAAGGCTCAGTTTGAACAGAGGTAGAAAAGTCTTAAGAGGTTCTGTATTTTATATTCCCCACCACACAGTCGTAGTAATTTTTGTACCCTCCTAAACAGGTGACTTATTTTGATGAATTCTCCCTAGGTAAATGAGCCAAGAAAACCTCAATATTCTCGTACTGCATCCCACGGTCCTCTGCGTGACTGCTGAGCAGAGTTGCATGCAAGCCATTTATTCCTTGGACCTATCACTTCATGTTCTCTGTGCACTCAGGTAAGTGGCACCATTACAGTACATTAGTCCCATTTTCTAGCTCTCCTTTGTTCTTCTTTTCAAACTGAAACAAGGTTTGTTGGAGCAATCTAGACCTATCACTCCAAGACCTTGTTCTGGATGTTGGATTCTGCGTGACCCATCTAGTACTACTTATACACACTAGAGTGTCTCAAGAATAAATAAGTCTTAAATGTGTGTTTTGTCTTCACTCTCATACTACTGGCAAGGGGAAGGATTTTTCTGACTGACAGAATATAGGTCAGAAATTTGTGAAAATACAGCAGACTCTAAATGTCTCAGCTAAATCTGGGCCTGAAGTACTAAGTTCATCCTATTCATTTCTATGTTACAACATGAGTTGAATTCACAGATTGCAGTTCCCTCATTACCTCATGGAATTCTTTTTAAGTATTTTAAAAATAAAGGAAAAAAACTACTGGGTTTATTGGAGGATTTGTTGTGCAAAACTCTCTGTTCTGCAAGAGGTCAAGCCAGATGAACACAATGGCTCTTTTCTGCTCCAAAATCAACAACTCTCTGGAACTACTGCAAAGACTTGGTATACTACAGCCAGCTCTTCAAAAGAAAAAAATCTATTTTCTATGTCCTTATACTCACCCTGTCCACTTTGAAATTATACTGCTTATTGACAGAATTAATACAAGCGCAGCTTCCAATTTAATTGATGCTGCATTTTTTCAGTGTAAAAAATGCAATTCTTCATGGAAACTGATTTTTGTACAAGTAAATAAAAGGTAATTATGTAGCCTGCTGTGCATTATGCTACACAATCCATTTAAGAACCTGTTGTACAGATGTTTAAGTCTATACAGATGCTTGTCAGCAGACTAAGAGTATATTTACTGCATTTCTGCAGCAAGCTGGGACCAAAGTCACTGAATCTGCAAAATGTGGTAAGAGATCATGCAGATTTTCTAGTGGCTGTCCAGCATTGCATTGATCCTTTGTCACGGAGTTGTGCACAAGTTACCTAGTCCTGCTTGTGAAGGCATTAATTAACTGAGGGAGAGTAGCCCACAGAGGTAGCTATTTTTGCTTTCCGATGCAAACTGCGTGCCTGCATCTTGTTTGTGTGCCTCAGCATTAGAGTCCCCTGCAGTTCCGATTTGGAGGCTGGTCTTTTTGTTAAGCAAGTGTCAGCTCTTTGAAAGGCAGATTAGAAAAGAATGCAACCAGTGTGAAAGAAAATACATAATTTTGAAAGTTTAGCTTTGCCTGTTTTAAAAGCAAGTCTATGTACAGCGGATTGTAAAAGCACGGCAAGCGATGACAGTGACTCAAGTGATATCTACAGGAAACAAAACCTTGCAGAAATCCCAACTTGCTGTCAAAACCAGCCCAAGTGTCATACACATGGCTCGTACAGCTGAGTACCTGGAACCAGAGTGTGCTGAAGTGCTAAACTAACTTTTGGCAGCACTAGCCTCTTGTAGGACATAGAGAATGATTTTTTCAATTCACTGCATTTCCTTAGTTCCATTCAGTGACTATTTAATTCAAACCTGAGAAACCAGCTGGGAGCTGAAAAAGCAGAAAGGCTGATATTCCTCCTCAGACCTTTCAAAAAAATGGGAGGAGAAGAGGAGGAGATCTACTACCACTTCTGAAAGCTTAGTGAGATTGTGACCAGAAAGAACTACTGCTGTTCAATTCAGCAGTAGACATTGTTCCCCTTCTTTAAAAATTCAGCTACTGAGGCTATTTTCCCCATTTGAAAATGTTCTCAGTACATTTCAGGTAGTTTTTCTTTCTTTCTGTGAATGGTAATTGAGCTTCAGTTGCCATCCATATGCAGCTTGGTCCAAACCATAAATAAGAAAGGACCTAGCACTTGGTAAATAAGCAGTGATTTGGTTTCCCATTATTGTAATAAGATAGAAATAATGGACACAGAGATTAAGAATAAATATTGTTAATTGTTTCATTGTTTGAATCAGGAGGGTTTGACTTGTGACCTGCAGGCTTTGTGTAGACTTCCAAGGCAGTTCCTCTGACTCTTAGCCAGTTCCTCATTGCTATCTTTCCTAGTGATTTCTCAGGAGCAAGCTGTGAAGCAGATGAAACTGTGCTGGCAAAAGCCTTGTCCAAGCCCTTCTCTTTCCTAGGAATGCTGCCACCAGGTGGGTGCACATCCAGTTGTGTCACAAGGTAGGGACCAAAGGAACCCCCAAAGATCCTTTCCTACCTATGCACTCTAAATGTGGGCTATTAATGGGCCAGCCTTCCTCTGGCAATAGAAGAAAGTCTGAGAACCACTATATATAACTTGCTTTAACAAATGTGAGTAGATCACAATGTGTGATAGCAAAAGGAATCAACGTTTGCTTTGTAAAGAAGCTTATGCAAAACATGATAAATATCAGCTATTTAAACTGTGGCTTTCAGCTTGCTGATTTTAAATAATGATATTTAAAACTTTCTGCTTTAGCCAATGCACTAGCAAATGACTATGTCAGTATTCAGAAGTTATCTGTACCCTCATGTTCAGGTCAGCAAATAAGTCCATTCCCTTGCAGAGAACAAATTAATTCAAAATCGTTGATTTCCTTTAGGGGATTTTGTGTGTGTGAAGAAGTTCATTAGGAGGTCATGTTACTCTTAGCATATCTGAACGAAAATTTAGATTCTTGCTACCAAAGTGCCAGCCATGGAGTGGAATGAGATATGTCGATTAAAAGGCATAAAGAAAAGGAAATAAGAATATTGCTTTTCCAGAGGTGCAAATTGGAATCCAGGCCATGGCGAAAAGCTGCTTGTCTGCGCTTTTTATTTCATAGCCTCCAGCTATCAAGTTCTTCGAGGGAAACTACCAGATTACTAGACCTCTACTAACACTTTGGAATTCACAGGTTTTATTCATTTCAAGCTGTTTCTTCTTCCTGTTAAGGTTTTCTATATTTCAAGAGTATAGCAATGGTATGACTATATTGAAAGCACTGCCGATGAGATAAACATAGGTGTTTCCATGGGTAAAGATAATCTTCTGGATTTTAATAGACCCAAAATGGTCTTTATTCTGTATAAGACTAACAAGAAAATTTTGAAAACCTTCCTTGCTGGGAGAAATATGTAAAAATCCCCAGAGTTTGATATGTAAGAACAAAAGTATAATACTAATTATATGCAGTTTCTCATTATGATTGCAGAAAAGCTTCTGTTACAATACATGACAGGGGCCATATCTATAAAATAGGCTGGCTTGAGAGTAATGGCTTTATATTCACACATTTCCTTAGGCATGCAAAAATAGGGTTTCTTGCTGAGGAAAGGGGAAATGCCTCTGTCAGTTTTGTACAAGAAGCAGCCAGATCCCAGGACATGCTGGTAAGGTGGAACAGTGACCTGCAACTGCAGAAATGTTTCTATTCCTTAGTATCAAGCCAGTGCCTAGTGAGAGAAATTGCTAGATAAATAACAGTAAGCATTCACTGAATATTGATGCATTGGGCTGGGTTTTTCTAAACTCTTGATCATCTTCAGCAAACTATAGATATTCATTATATTGTGAAGAAGGTAGTTTAGTAGTTTGTTGGCATTGCCATTAAAATAATTTTCGTGTTATATACAAGATAGATAACTTCTGCTAACTTTGATTTCTGAAAGTTTAGGAGCCTGTCTTTCAAAAGCTGTGAAAATGCCTCATTACGTTCCTCAAATGAAGGGTTGTTGTGAGAGGGCTAGCAAGGGAGACTTCATAGCATGTTCCATTCTACTCCTGGCTTCCTGGTGTTTTTAAGCTCATTTCCCTGATCTAAACTCTTAATCCTGGAGACAGACAGCACAAGCATTCCTCTTGTGATTAGGAAACCTAACTTGCCCAGGTGCTGCCTAGGGCTACCTGTTTTCTAGTGCTTCCATGACAGCTTACATCCCATAGAGCTTCTCTTCCATTTAGTTGAAATGTAACTAAAACAAAACAAATTTACCTCATAGTACTCCTTCTCTGTCAGGAAGACCTTTTGGGATTCTGCTGGACCAGGGGATAGCTGGTTTCTCTAGCACATACTGACTTTCACAACCCAATATTTGGAGTGGGGTCTGAACTGAAGACACTAATACTACAGTAGAGCCAACTTCAGGCTCATAGATATTGTGTGCAGTGGTTCCCTGCAAATGTTGGATGGTTTCCATTGTCAACTTATGGATGAATCATCAAAATGGTGTATATAACATCTAACTAATTGCATCAAAATTATGTATATAACATCTAACTAATTGCATCAAAATGGTGTATATAACGTCTAACTAATTGCACTGCTCCATTCTTCTTTCCAAACTATTTGGCAAGTTTTGCCGACATAGCTGATTTTACATTCCAATGAAAAAAGCGTTGGTTTCAGATTTCCTCCATGAGGTAGGAAATGGTTATCTAAGAATTTACAAAAATACATATAATAGTCAAGAAGAGACAAAGACAGTCAAAAATTTCAGCTAAGGTTTTAAGAGGATGTGATTCTCAGAAATAATTTGACAGGAGCAGGGCTTCTGTGAACAGCATGACACATAGAAATAGGACTTAAGATCATGGATATTATCAGCATATAGGCAGAGAAGAAGTAAAGGGACCTAATTTATCTAAGAGATTTCTATGTATTTAGACAGAGACTTTCTACATTTGATTTCAAATAGACATTAATTTTATAGTTCCTGCCTTATGTTTTTGCATTGTTCGTTTTTTTTGGTTGTGATCCTGTGATTCTGTACACAGCAGTCATTGATTGATACTACAAGAATTACACCATTCAGCTACCATTATTCTGACCCCTTATTATCCACAGCAACCTGATTTCTTTTTATGCCCAAATTAACACTTATGTGACATTTTTGATAAGTAATTTTAACTTCTCATTACAAACACAGAACAGATATGAAGTGAGTTATGGATTGCATCATGGATGACTTGACGTACGATATTTCAAGAACATCAAGTTATTAATTTTATTTTCTTTTCTTTAAGAATAAGAAAAAATCAGTACTCAGTATTTCAGAAATCAACTATAATACCTGAGCTATTGAAGGGATTTGCAATCAGGCAACCACTAAGGAATAAAAGGACTTTCCATATAGAAAACTTTGCCCAATTTTTGCAAGCTGAATAGTAGAATGGCGGATGCAATTACTGTCTGAGGTGTTTAGAGCAACAAGGTCATCTTTTTTGAGGTATGACATCACTGGAATTAAACACAGTGGAGTAAATGGAAGGGTTGGCAGATCCTGTCTTCTCGTCACAGCAGAGGCTGCTAGAGAGCGAGAGTAAGGAGCCTGATTCTTCATTTTCTCCCAACCCAAACTGCCTGATTCAAGAACAGCTACTCAGATGAAACCGTAAGTACACACAGTGTTATGTACACACTAGCTTATGGCCATGCCAAGGGTAATGGTGGATATGAGCAAAGGGCAGAGTGCCTGTGGTATGTTGCCCTGCTGCCCAGTCTCATTGCAGACCTGAAAATGTTTCCATGGGGATTGAGGTACAGAGGACGAAGGCTAAGTCTCTGCTTTGGAAGGCAGAGGGAACAACTTGTCATCTGTGGTGAGAGAGGCAGCCCCACAACTGCCCATAAATACCCGACACAATCCTGTGCAGCAGATGGAGTTAAAACAGGAGCAAAGCTCTTACATGCCTTGCATGGGTACATGTGTAATCTCCCAGTACTTGCTGAGGAAGGAAGAGAGGGCAGCTGTGAGAGAGCACCATAATCAATCTCATCATCCATCTGCATTTGCAGGCTCTTACCCATTAAAGGATGAAGTTTAGGGGGGCTAGAAAAACTCACCCAGAGCTAAAGGCAGAGCGCTATGGTAGAAGGGAAGCTGCTTGTGGAACTGTGTAGCACACATACAAATGGTTACTCAAAATTGAAATTCTCTTTCCAGCTGTGTCTGCTTTTTGTGGCAAGAATGCAAAAGTTTTATAGATGATTATGCTATGACCTTGTTAGAAAAGGGGCATTATGAAAGTAGGATGTGTTATAAGCAGCCATTACTTCCAGAACTTGCTAAAAAAAGAAATACCAATACTGACAAGGATATGCACAACTTCAAAAATTAAACTTAGATGATGGAGGCCTTGGAATGCAATAACTAACAGCTTTTCCAAGAGCCATATGATGGAATAATTCTCTCAAATGTGCTACCCAGTCATCTGGACATGCTGCTAAGTATAAAATACTGCACAATTACAGATCTTTCTCTCCCAAATCAAGATCATTCCCTTTATGATTTCCCCCAGCTATATAGCAAAGCAATTATTTTGCTTATATTAACATTTCTTGCTGAATATTGTTTTCTCACCCTGCAACTATTTAAAGTCAAATGGTGAGATTTAATCTCTTTAAAATAATTCAGGGGGATAGAAATTACTTTCAAATAAGCCTGCAAGTTTGTTTTCACTTGCTTCTGAGACATAAAAAATTGTGTGGCAAAAAAACATGGTCTGTTGAAAAGTTGAATTTAGCTGGGAGAAGAAGATA
This sequence comes from Myiopsitta monachus, assembly GCA_017639245.1. Lineage (NCBI taxonomy): Eukaryota > Metazoa > Chordata > Aves > Psittaciformes > Psittacidae > Myiopsitta > Myiopsitta monachus. Next base: position 58,383,463 of record CM029918.1, on the reverse strand, counting down.
CTTTAAATAAAAGAGGAAATATCATACCATAGCAGCCCATTGTCCTATAGAATTAAGAGTTAATGAAAATGATTTTAGCACTACCAACAGTGTTAATGGTGCATCCATACTGGTATACTAATCAAGGACTCTTTATTTGTTTGTGTACTCCTTATGCATATTTTTGACCAATGCTAACTAGTACTTTCCCAGCAAATGCCAGTTTATGGTGAGAGGATAGCATGAGCTACGGACCATCCAACTGGTTGCCAGTGGGGTCCAAGAAATGCAGTAGAAGATAATTTAATCAAGGCACAAAATGTGCAGTGACACTGCCTGCAAGGCTGGAGAACAGATCCCAGACCATTTTCTTTACTAGCATTTCCTACTAGGTTATTACCGTGACTTAAGTGTTTAACAGCATATTAACCAGGATGTGCTAGGATTTTTTCGTTACAAAAAGGTAAGTGGGCCAACAAGTTTTGAAGAACATATTTAACCTTAAGTTGCTGACAAAGTTGTACTTTAACACAGCTTGGCAAATTGAGGCTAAAGAATAACAAGCATGTATATACCAAGGGTTGACAACATAATAATTATTTGCAAAATATAGTTACTGTTTTGGGGTGTGGTTTATCGGAATGTCACTGATGTTTATTATAGGCAAATTACAGGATTTTTGGTCACTTACTTCACTTTTGATTTTTCCCACCTTTTCTAACATGCAGTCTACATGCTGTCTGCTGGGTCAGAAAGCAGTCAGTGCTCAGGGTTGTTAACACAAAAGTGGAACTGCATAAACTTAGTCCAAAACATCACTGCTCCTCAGCTTCCTTTTCCAGGCCTCCATATACCCTCCCATTCAAGACTTTTTGGTCAGAGTTTCTGAACTTTGGTACCATTTTTACCTTTCCCATTTTAAAAGCCCTCCTTTAAATGTGGCAATTGTGTGTCTCAGAGACACACGGCCCAAATCAGCTGCTCCCAGAGCATTCCAAAGTGATCTTTCTCTTTCCTCACAGAGAGCTCTTCATCATTTTAAACCATAATACTTATGTGTGTGGTCGACAGGAACCCAGCTTTTACCAAAGAGCTAACCAGGGAAAGAGAAGGAGGAGAGGAAAAGGAAAGATGTCCATCAGTCCCTTCCTTGGTATGGGAAAAGCACTGCATGCTGCCAGGTAGGCACAAAGCTGCTATCAGCCACCCATCCTCCCCTTCTCACTGCTGCTGCAGAGGCTTCATGCCAAACGCCCACACATTGAAAAACATTTGTTTTGCACTATAAAAACCAGTGGCTAACAGCTGCACATGTTGTCTCCAGTGTTGTAAACCTGTCATCAGTGCGGTATTGTTTACATATGGCTACAAGGCCCTCGTAGCTGAGCATCCCTACACAGTGCAGCGGCAGCCAACGCTTTCCTGACAGCTGTGTCAACTGGAAGCAGCACAGCCAGCTTATTTTGTTTCATCAGAAGCCTCAGTAAGCCCCACCCCAAAGACACAAATCAAATTCTTTCATTTTTTTAATGAGCTCTGTGTTAATAATAGATCAACTGCAGTGCAGATGCTGGAATGGAAATAGCTGGCATTTCCCTAACAAGGCACATAGTTCTCCTAGAAATAATGGATCTCAACTGAAATAGTTAGAGCCAGCCAGGCAGCACTTACAATGCATGACCAAGTGTCCAAAATGAAATAAAAATCTGGGAAACATGCAAAGGTGCTAATTTTCTACATCAGTGGGATTTATCAAGTTCCTACTGATTAATATGAAAAGTTGTTTTGTTCTTCAATTGATAGGGCTTTGTTTTGCTAGCACAGACTTGAAAGACCTTGATTTAGATATTACAGGAACTTCTACATTGGCAGAATTCTTTTAAACCAGTAAATCAATTCTCTTGGCATTATAAATGGCAGTTATCAAATAGGAGAATTTTTTATCCCTGTCTTACTGGCAAGGTTTCTATCTATTGAGAGAAACGGTTATATTTTTATATATATACATATACCAAAGTCTTTCTTGAAAATTAGAGTTTAATTCACCTTTTTTCCCAACACCTTCCATTACTTAAGAAAATATTTATTAAACTTCCTTTTTCAAAAGGGTCATTTACCCAGGGATTCTTCATATAGAATGATTTGAAATTGCTTGGCAAGAAAGGAAAGAGAAAGAGACAAATGAGCATTTGCTTGAGAGCACGTGCCACCCCACAGAGCTCTGTGCCCACATCATTAAAACTGTTACCTTCACAGTGGGGATTATTCTGTAGTTAGTCCTTAGCTGTAAACAAAGGAAGTGCAGGCATATATTCTCCAACTCAGCCAGTGTACATTTGCTCCAAATCTAGATTAAAAACCCCGAAAATATCACAAATTTTTTCATGATGGAGTATGGAGCCCTGTCACATAGCAGAAGAATTTCAAATTGGGAGTAACTATCGTCACTAGTTTACGGACTGAGGTAATCCCTTTTTACTTTCCACAGGATTTTATTCTGCACACCTTCAGGACCTTTAGGCATGCTGACAACTTCCAATAAAATGCTGCAGCAGTTGCAAGTCATTATCATCAAGAGCTGGTGCCAGCACAATACACAGAACAGAACAACATGGTGGATGCACATCTGGGCTCTTAAATGATTTTATTCTGCTAATGCTTTGCTGGCATGGTTATTTTAGGTTGGTTTCTGGAACAGACTTGTCCAGCAGTCACAGGTTCATTCCACTGAGCACAGTGTGCAAGAGGTAAGTCCTGATCTTGCAGTGTGCTAAACATCTTTGAGTGAAACGCAGACTATTCCACAACTCCAAGGTTTGCAGCAGCTTACAGCATTGGTTTCTTATATATCAGTTCTCCAAACATTACTAATCTTACCCTTCAGCACTACTAATGTTACAGTTATTAGTGGTGGCATACTTCACTAATGACCATAATAGTCCTGGTTTGCTGTTCTCTGCTAATTTCGGTTACGAAAGGCATGATTTTTCAAAGCCCTTAGATGCTCATCAGAAAGATGCAGACCAAAATGCTGTAACTGCACTAAAGAACTTTACTCTTAGGAACAACTAGGAGTATGGTCTGTACCCAGACTCACTGTCTACCATTATTTTGCTCAGAAAAGGCAACAACAGCAGTTTTACTGCTCTAAGAATACACCATGGAGGAGGTAAAACACCTGCTGAAGCCACATCTCCCCTCAGATGGAAATTCCACTAGTTAATACCCATACCCTGTGGCTGGGGCTCATTCTCCTGGTAGCCAGTGTTCATGGTTATCCTGATGGCACACTCCTTATATCTGAAAAGAGTCACTTTTGTCCCTGCTTTGATTAGTAGTTCCTGGATCGATGGGTGGTCGCCAAGCAGCTAACTACTCTTTAGCCTTTGTACTACCCAAAGGGCATTGGTCCTGGTTTATCTAAAATATTTTCTTTAAAAGTTTTGTCTTTGAGCAAGGATTGAAAGCACCAGCCTGAACTGGCTCTCAATCTTATGTATTATAGATTATGCTAAATTAGGTAGATTTGAAAAATTACCTCTAAATGTCTCACAATTATTAATCATCATCCAGAGACTGCCAGCCCCACAGGATGATCAAAGAGCATCTTTTAGCTTTTTGGTGTTTTGCTGCACACTGCTAAAGGTTATGACATTCTCATTCAATACTTCTTACTTCCTTAACATTAATGACAAAAACAGGCAGCAAAAATGTTAACACTTTTAGAATAGATTAATTTCAGCCCCCTATTTGTATTCATTGGTTTTATTACCAACATCGTATGTTATCTGATATGGTCTGGCATTTTAAAAGGGAGGATGACTTTATGCAGTAAAGGTAATAACTAATAAAATAATAAAATAGCATAATGTTCCAGCAAATAAATATATATTAGCATTTTTTGGAACTAGACTTAATGACCAGCTAACAGAAAGGGAATTAATCTAATTTATTGTTATATCATTTTAATCTAGGAATGTGTACATTAGTCTTTATGTGATTAATGTACATTAGTGCCAGAGCACCCTTTTCATGCCCTTAGTAATTAGCTCTTGCTTGACATGAGGCCATAACACTGTCTACTTAAAAGCAATTACAATCTATCATGTATTTGCCTATTCAGGCTCCTAGGTTCATGGCTCTTTCTCAAGGACTACAGATTTTTTTATTTTGTCATACTGTAGTTGTTCCACATGGGAGGCCTGAAAATTTTCATGACAACTTTTGTTGAAAGAAAACCATTAAAGTAACAACAATGGTTGTGAAAAAGACATCCAATTTGATTGAAGTTTTGGGTACCCTTGAAGTAACACCAATAACTTTTCTGCAAAAGGAACATACAGATTGTAATATGTCACCTATTCAAAATGTTTAGTTGAACAAGTGAGGAACTGTGATTTTGGGTACCTTATAAGCTTGAATTTTTTATTATTCCTCCTTTCCTTTCTCCTCCAAAATATGTTTTTCTTCTGAATCTGAAGGCACCATCCAATAACACGCTACACTGCATGTCTAGCAATTAGCTGTATATAACTGAACCGCTAAAATCTGAACTAATATTAAAAATTTTTAATGTTATCAAAATTATTTAGATTCAGATAAGAAGGAATGGATCAGTTTTTGCAAAAACTAGTACATGCACTATCCAAGTGTTTGAAGCTTAAATATGGACTAAGCTAATTACATGAATTGCCTTAATCAAATTCAGTCTTCACAGAACTTGCAAAGGGAAGTTGAGCTATGGAAAGTTAAACATAAAATTGAAGATGTACTAATAGGGATGTGATTATATGACCAAAGAAGGAGTAGCTGAGGCTGACTTCTGAACAGCCTTGGCTTTTTTCAGATGGAAGAGCTACAAAATGAAGATAACTTTTTTAAGGTTTTACGTAATTTAAATATCTCATAGCAAATATGGGACCCTCTAAAGTCACAGTGTGACCATGGCTGAGTGAGCGAGCCAGAAACATGCTGAATTGCTGCAGTGATTTAGTTGACCTTTGTCTGGTGTTCAACTGGTATAAAAATCTCCAGTACCAAGAGGTTACCATTACAGTCACTAAGAGAAGTCTTGAGACTCATGTACCTTTTGTGGTGAAGGAAGGAAAGTAAGCTGCACAGGTACAAAATACCATCTTACTGTTACCCTATTATAGGTTCAAACTAGAGCTGCATCTGTTGGACTATTTCTTTTAAAATAATGCATCTTTTAATGGCAGTGGTATAGAGCTCCTTACAGTCCACCTTTCTGCCTTCTGTGTGAGTTGCATGAGCTAAATCTTTGCTTACTTTGTTGTTTTGGCTTGTGTGGGTGTTGCTCTGAAAAAGATCACTGGTGATTGTATGATTGTTCACCTTAAAACCAGTAGCAAATTCTCTAGGTTTTTTTTGTTCTCCGAATGATTTAGCTTCTCATGAGTCAGGAAGAGTAGAGCTTTTGATTTTTCTTTTTTAGTCCATGCAGCTTTGTTTCTGGCATCTGCATCTTCTGTGGCTTGCTGATTTATCTTTCTGGTCTGAATTGCCCAGTTGCATTTGTTCAACTTGATTTAAAGATGTGGTTTCATGGACACCACCACACTGAAGTCTTCAGTTCCTAGTAAATGCACCTGGGCCATTCACAAGAGCTCTATCCATGTTGGTTACTTTAATAATAAAATATTTTCCCAAAGCAATGATGTTAGAGGTGACCAAAAATTTTGGGATAGTCAAATCCGTAATAGGTACAATCTAGTCGATTATTTGAATATGAATATTTCTTGTTCACTGAAATCTGCCACTAATATTAGTGTAACTGACTGCTTAATTTATGGCAAAAAGGCCGGTATTAGGAAGCTCAAGTGCATAATATTCATGGTACCTTTTTTAGCCTTCCTGGGAGTATACACATATGAAAAGTATGGCCCAGTAGTGTAAGAAACGCTAGTCTTGAAATGGATCTCCATCTTGAAAACTCTTGTTACAGGAGCTGCCTATTGCCTATACCAACAGATGTGTGAAATTGTATTATGCTTGGCTACAGTTACAAGCTGTGTGCTGTTTTTCTTGGCGCACTAAAAATTCACCCTCTGGAATGACACTGCTTGCCTGCACACCATTCTTCACTAAGCTCTTGTGGCATCTCTGCTGACCTGATGGCTTAAAACACAGCAGGGGAAAATATGGAGCAAGCACAGAAGATTTAGGTAAAATAAACCTAACATCTTAAGACAGTGAAATCAGCACAACACTTGTGAGGGTGCAGTGCTGTCTGCTATCTGAAACCTGCACCCGTGTAGCTGGATATCTCACAAAGCTGAGAATTGAAAATGCACAGATGCCCTATTCTGACACAAAATTGAGGTTTGAGAGTAAGGAAATGATAAATTTCTCTTAAAAGGCTACGCAGGTGCAGGTTCCATGGAAAGGCTTACAGTAAACTTCAGTTCTACTCTCTCACTCAGCTAGTCCTTCTGTCCGATCATATGTGAATAACGAATACCCATAGGAAATGCTCTTTTAAACCATAATGAAAAAAGATAGGCTTAACTTGATATGTCATCAGAAGCACAAGCAAAGTGACAACAAATGTATTCAGAGCAGAAATTAGAAGGTCTGTAAAAAGCAGAGCACTGAAACTCAGACTGAGCCTTCTAGGAGGTGTAGTACAGATTAAAAACTTGGACAAGTTTCATAATGAGGCTTATGAATATTTAAAGCAAATGCTGCCCACAGTAACAAGAACAATACAGATGCAACAAGCCAGGATGTCTCTTCCTTCAAGTTTTCAAACTATGGTTTAGAAGATATGTGCTTTCACCTTGAAGTAGTTCTGGAGCAGAAACTAGATTAATTTCTGCAGCTCGGCTGACTCCCTCATTTAATACTGGCAATATCCTATATGCCCACAGGCATAACTAAGAAGTTATGAATTAGTATTTTCAGAATGTTAGGTAAGAAGAATATCACTAAAAAGAATGTGTTAAAGTTCTCTTTGTATAAGGCTAAGCAACACTGCTTGTGATCATTTATTTAGGTTGTGTCATTATAGGATCCAAGTTAAACACAGAAATTCTGACAAGGCTTGAGCAGCTCATATGCTCCCCAGGATATCTACTGTTTCTGATCTAGTTGCTGCCATCTAGGCATTGTGAACAAACATAAGCACAAGCTAGGCCAGATGGGTCTTATGCCATTTGCAACATCCAAATGCCTCTAAAGTGAAACATGGTGAAGTATGCAACTTCTTTTTCATTAAGTTTGAATGGATGCCTATAGCTATGGGCCATACCCTGAAGTCTTATAATAGCAAAATCCTCTTTGAAGTTGTCCAGCAGCTATTTACACTGTCAGCAGTTTACATGGATTTTTAGTCACCCTTTTCTCAGGCCTTGGCTTGAACGAGAGCTTGCCTGAGGAAAGATTTGAATGTGATCTTTGCTGATTAAATGAGAGGTCATTATTACTGTGAGCCATGCTCTCACTGGGTTGGCTTCTTTAGAACTTACACAGCTGTTGCTTCTTCAAGTATTTATATGCATATACAAGCATTTGTTAGTCTTGCTCTAGAACAAGGAGCAAATACAAAGCAAGATTCCATGATGTTTAGAGCACTGCTGGGCTTTCGTATCAGGATCTTCCTCTGGGTCCTAAGGAAAGCTTTTATGAAACCAGTTCTACTCACCCTTGAAAACTGCACTTTGTACTCTGGTCAAGATCAGGGACGTATTGATATAAGAGAGACCAGGGTGGACACATTTTAAAATGATGTGATCGTTCTGCTTTTGCTTAACCTTATTTCTGCTTTACAAATCCTTCTGTCCTGCTTTTCTTTCATTTGGTTGATGGTATGCAAGATATACTCAAGAGTATAGTTTAATGTAATTGCTGTGAGTAACTTACAGAGAAGTTAAGACATGGGTTTTGTGTGTCCTGTAAAAAACAAACAAAAAAAAAACAACAAAAAAAAACCAACCAAACCCCAAACCAGAAAACTATAAGCACATATTTCAATGTATCATTAATTCAGTTTATTATAAGCATAAAACGTATTGACTAGGAGTAGTATCAGCGATATAGTTTTCAAACCATTTTTTTGTTATTGCAGTAATGTTTCAGCAAAACTACTTCTTTTTCTCCTTCATGCTGCATACTTCCTGCACACTCATTCTGCTACTATAATGGGAGAAGTTATGATGCTGAAAGCAAAACTTTCACCCTCTGATTTTCATACAGAAAAGGCTGTATGATTTAATTGCTGTCTTCATTAGTGTAACTGAAAAAGGATTCAAAACTTGCAAGTTGCTAGCAAAACGCAGAAGAACTATCCATAAATCAGTAAAGGCTTGAGGACCTTTAAATTATTTAATTCTAATTATTATACTTAATAATAATTTAATGTAGCCTAGAATAAATGAATTGATTATTGATTTTTGTAATGACTTCAGGAATAGAGAACTCTCACCCTGGATTAACAAATTGACTGATAAACTGACTACATTGTTAAACGCTAGCCTGAAAGTAAAAGATAAGAATGCACATGCTTTGTCCTCTGATCAAGCAAGTTGTCAGTCAAAGCTGCAGAAATATAGCTAAGGAGTTTAAGAACTAAAGGAACAGAAGTTCAAGGCCCAGGAGGGGAAACATAAGACCAGACAATATGCCAATTAAGGGAATTAAACCAAATAGATTTAAAAGAGTTTTCCCTCAGGAGACAGCATAAAAGACAACACATAATTCAATAAGGACAAAAGCACAAATGAGCTAACTATGAAAGGATCAGAGTATTTACAGATGATGGTGTCTGAAGAATTAAGGAACACTAGTTTGCAATTACTGTGAATATATTATGCCCGAGTAGCATATTCTAATTTTGTCTGATCTCTCTTCTGAACAAATATACTCATCCTTAAATTCTAAAGAAAAAGAAATAATCCCTTTCTAGTTGCAGTCAGACTATGAAACTGATTATGATCAGCAAAAACTCAAAGACTATAATAAAGGCAGTGTCTCTGAAGTTTCCTGTCCATCATCTGTATCAGTGTTTGCAGGCTTCACAGTAATTTGTGTTTCATTTTAGCAATGTTTTGTTCATGAAGTCCATCAGCAATACAGGTCTTCATGCTCTCCTTCTTGTACAATGCAAGGCAGGGGAGGACAAGATGGAGACAACAGCACAGAAAGTCCCCTTTTGAGTGCTGGACCCTGGCAGGGGTGAGTGTGAAGGTGTGCGTGTTGACAGGAATTGTTCCTTGTGCTGGGTTTATTGCTGAGGAAGCCAGAGCCTCTCCCGGGAAAGAGGTCCCACTGCCCGAAAAGAGATGCCCTTCAGAGAAGTTTTACAACCTCTGTGAGGAACATCCCCAGCTTTAATAAATGCGTGAGACTCACAGATCAAATTTTACCCTACACATTTGGAAGATATTTTAAACTAGAAAATGTGAGATAATAAAAGAGAAGCCGGAGAAAGTTTTAGTCTCTGTGACTGAGATTCAAAGGGCTTCAAATATTTTAACTTTACAGAAATGTATATTCAGAAATCTGAATGAACCAGCCTCCTTAGTAAGGTGAACACTGATGATGAAGTATTCAGAAGGTCCCACAAATGAAACACCCCAGTGAGTAGCCAGATCTCTCAGTGAACCATAAAGCTCTGAGCTAAAAGGGACATGGCCCTCAGTGGCTCTTTCACGTCAGGAGTACACTGTCAGTGAGTCTCACTCCCCTCTCACTGCTTACGAAGGTGGAAAATTTCATTCATTTTTTTGCTTCTGGCTTCCCACCTTATCTTATGTCAGGCTGGTTCAAATCAGAACTTTCAATTACTCATCAGAATGCTGCTAATTGCTCATCTGCATGTCTTTAACAGTACTGCTTGCTTGCTGTAGGAACAAAAGAGTTAGTGAGCTGGACTGTCAGCTCCAGTGAAGCCTCAGCATCCTACTTTCAGAGGCAGGGCCGGGGATTTTGGTAGGACAGAGGCTGCTTTCTGTTTCCTACTGCCAAAGCCTCATCCCAGCTACCACCAAGGTCCAGGGGGTTTCCATCAAGAGGGTTTCCAACCCTGCCTTTTCTTTGTTTTGTGACCTTCTGTTGTTATTCTCTTTCCAATTTTGCAATGAAGAGCTTCCCCCTTTTCTTGTTGTAATGAAGCTTGTTTTGTATCCAGCGTTTGAAGAAAAGACAGGAAAATGTAAGCTTCCTGAGGTAATTCTGATCCACCAGAGTTAAAAAATCCAAACACGCTAGCATAGCAAATCCAGACAAATTTGGAATTGGAAATGCTAAATTGTTGGAGTCAATTTGCTGCCATGACATTTCCAGGATCAAGGGAGAATTTTCCCAGCAGTAATTAAGCTGTGCCTCTCTGTTCAGGGACAAAGAAGGGGTGATCCCACAGTCTTAGGAAAATCTGTAAAGTCACAGGCAGGTACTCTGCCTTAACATTAGGTATTTTTCATTTCTGACAACTCTACTTCTGCCACTTCCCAACAAGAATAGCAAAGCTATCACTCTGTGTTATGAACTAATAATTTGCCAACTTAATTCCAATAAATCAAATCCCTACTGAGCTGCGTGCAGAGCGGACTGGGTGGGTGGTAGAAGAGGGGAACAGGAAATAGTGTCACTTACACATTTGAAAAAGAGCAAATTGATATTTTTTAATTTGTTTAAACAAAGATTGCTCTCTAGATGGAACACTGTGTGCTGTATTTTGCCTGGAGCAAATGTTTATGGCTGAGTTATAAAATAGAAGTTTGCGACATCTCATAGCACTGCGCATGCACACAGACACACACACACAAGCCTGTTTCTGTACAATTGCTTTACATCAGATTAAATCTCCGCTGTCTCAGCTGTTAGTGGGTGTCTTGGGAGGTACTGGGCTTGAAAAGGTCTTTTATTCAACTCCATCTTGTGTCAGCTTGTTATGATGATGTGTGATATGATTTTGTTATGCCCTCCATAGTACCCATCAGTACTTCAGGTAATGGCACAGAGAACCAAAACTAGAGTAGTCATGTCCAGAGGAGATATTTTAATGGCAACTCTAAAAGTGGAAATGGTGCTTTGTTTTATTAGAAGAAGATTCAAACAAGTGCTGAATCTTAGTTGTGTATCTGTATAGGCAAAGCTAGCTGAAATAACTCAGTAATCACCAGTGTCATTCTGCAGAAACATGTACGATGTAAAAAATTCACCTATTTATTTTTTTTATTTTCCTATCACCTATGGAGAAAGTGAAGACTTGCTGCTTTTACAATTTTTTTCCTAGTGTATACCATATAGCAAATGATCATTACGTGGAGTAGAGCCAGCTTGTGGTTCTGCAAATTGCAAATGTTGCAGAAGAGTGGTTCATCAGTTGTCTCCATCAGTGTTGAAAAACTAATTTTCTTTTTATGTTGAGGGGAGTGCTTGCTTCTTTGGCACAACATAAGTTGTTTTGCCCACTCTCTATAATAATGAGCTGAGTCACTAAGGTATAATCTTAATAAGCAAAACAAGCAGAATAATAATTCAGGGACTGTGCTAACTGTGGTCTCCATATAGATTTCAAACTGCCTCTAGGACTGTTGTGTACATAAAAATCTATGATGTAAAGCTATGTAAGGTGGACATTGTGTCTTGCTCTGAAATTGTCTCCTGAGAGCCACATATTTCAGTCTGTGCTCAGGACTGCCCATTTCCAATGAGAAAAGTCGCCTTCCATCCTGCCCAAAATCCTGTGTAGCAGTTGGATACCACAAAATGAGTGAGAGCATTGCAGTGAGAAAAGACTCCTCGAAGAGTTTTGAGGTTGCAATATGTGCTGATTGGAAAGTGTTGCTGACTGACAGATCCATTACCATTGAGCATCCTGGAGGCCACCAAAACCTCCCAAGTTAGGGCACTGAAAGGTGTTTATTTCCCTCTACCTTCCTCTCTCACACTCATGCACACATATTCTGTTTTTAAGAACAATCAGCAAGGCACCCTGCTGCAGGCATGTCCTTAGGAGTGGAGGTTACACTACCCTTTCTAAATGCCTTTTTTCTTCCTGGGAATTCTTTTTATTTTTTTTTTTCTTTCTTCTAACACCATAATGACATTATTTAGTATTGATAATAAGGATAACACAGGCAGCACCAGGCAAGATAAACCTCGTGGAAAATCCCTGGTGAAAATGCATGTGGTAAGAAAGATTAAAAGGTACTATATGAGTGAGGAAAATACGTGTCCTTCATTCCAGATGCATTAGAGCAATGTCTAGGACACAAGTTTCACTCCATGAGAATTTTGAAAATGTGGTATTTTTCTGATAACAGAGAACTTCAGGATGCTTTATAAAGGGAAAGGTCTTTTTTGAAGTGAAGTGTATGAGTCACGAGACTAAAAATACAAATTGCTCCTATCTATTACTACTTCTTAGGGGGTAGTATACACATCCCCTTGAATAAGCTAAGTAGCGTGTGAAATTTCCTCAAACTACTACTTTACATAACTCTCCTCTGGCTCAGGTACTCTTCCTCCTACTCACCAAAGGCAGTGATCAATGTTCTGCAAAATGGTTAGAGCCTGAGAGACCTAGCATATGGGTGCTAGCACAAGAGGTGCCCAAGAAAACTTGTCTCCTGGCAGCACTTCTCTGCAATGGTAACAACAAGGAACTTGAGATTGGAGAGCAACTCTTGTGCCTATCCTCAAGGGACATCAGTCAAATGGCTTATTTGTTTTGCTGAGACCAGGAGGTGATGGTCTTTTGCACATTGGACTATTTTTCTTGTGCTTCTAGGTTACTGAATAGAGTAGCTTTCCTAACTGGCTGTTCAAGTCTTCAGATCACCAGTTGTGACAAACCTGATTCTCAATTCTTTTCGTATTTATGTTAGAATAAGTCACAATGAAGTAATGGTATGGTAAAAAACAAACCAAGTTCAACATATGAAGCATTCTGCAAGCATTGTCCCAACTGAAAATTGGTTCTGGTTCATGAAGGGCTCTCTGGAATAGTAGCTGAATTACAAATCTTTGTAAGCAGGATAGTAATCAGCACCTGCTCAGAGGCGTAGCAGATGCCAATGGAGTCTTTCTGTTCTGCAAATAACAATGCATGCTCATAAAAGCATGTTCTCTCCCTGTTGTCAAAGGCAATGAGAAATAGCAAAGCAGCAAATTTTCATCAGTCAGTTGCTTTTCGATGTCTGTTGCCAATTGCCTGTCAATCAGCTCTGGGGCAAGAGCAAGAAAGAGAAGCTGTCTAGCAGATGGTGGAGAGTGGGGGAGGAGACACCCATCCCACCAAATTTCAGGCAGCAGCTGCAGCAGGATTGCTGCCTTCTGAAGGCAGAGTGTTTTCTTGTGCTTTTTAGGTTCTGAGGTTCTTTTAACAGATATGGGCCCCATCACCTCCACCACAGCTTGGTCCACATTTTGTTATGCTGAATTTCCCAGGGTGTCCTTTGGTGCACAGTAACTGAAGTCATTGCTCTCAGGTTTCATTCCAGGTGACCAGAAAGAAAAAGAACTTGCTTAAAGTCAGGACTTTGAGGAACATCTCCATGTTACCTTCCTTCCCATAGACTCAATTATCTAGCCACAATAAAACTGTCTCCCCTTCTTCTAACTAGCAATTTTTTTGAGTTAAAGCAGACACTAACACTGAGGGATAGCTGACAAACTAAAAGACGAAACAGTGACCAAATTTAACTCATTAAGTCCTTAAAAATCTATCCACCATGTTTGTTTTGGTATGTAAACTGTCCATAAAAAGATTGCAGCTCCCTCCCATGTTCGGTCCCATAAGCTCTTCATGAAGCTGGTTTATGCCTTGTAATCAGAAGTAACTGTCTCTTCCCCTAGGCTTTTTGTTCTCTGAAGGGCTGAGTTGGTCCTATGATTCAGTCTCCTGGTGTAAATAGCAATTCTTGTGAATTTTTCTATTCACTTTCAAGGTGTATTTGTGCATAACAGCTTTAAAGTGTTTTCTCAGCACCTGTGATTAATAGAATTTGTTCACAGCAATCTGTAAAAATCAAATCAAACACAGAAGAGAGTGTCAACACAGCAGTGTTTGAAAATCATTGTCTATCCTTAGCAAGATCTGGGGAGGGAATTACCTTGTGGATGGTTGGGGAGGTAGAGAGGGGAGTGTTCGTCTGCTTTTCCAGTGTCTCTTTTGCTCTAGTGTATATTGTAGCCAGACTCATAAACCACAGAGCACATTCCAGAAAGGACCTAAGATCTTCACCTCCAGCTATTCATTTCAAAGACTAAAGTACTGCAGATAGTCATCCATCTGTCCTGCTCCAAAGATATTCCAAGACATTGTGCAACCTACAATCTACTTCAGTCCTCATATTCTTTTAGACCCTTACTTCCTTAACTAGAATGTATTTCCTAATGTCTAAACTAAATCTTCTCAATTAAATGCCTGCAATTAAATTGCTGCAAGTTAAGCTTATTGCATCTTATACTACCAACAGTGGACTTAGAGGATAGTTATTACCTTTCTCTTTGGTTGCACATCATTTTCTGTTTTCCACAGACTATCCAACCCCGAATCTTTTCCAAATACATCATGTTTCTTAGTCTTATGTTCTCCAATGAACTGTCTGTACTCTTTCTGTACTATTATACAACTATTCTTCCTAGTTGTGATACTCAAACTGGGTATAGTGCTTTAGGCTGTAGCCTTGCCAGAAAAAAACTACCTTGTTATTATTTGTTTAGGAGAAACCACACCTCCAATCTTAATCATTCTCATCTAATGAGATTTATTTCCATCATTAGTCAAGAGCTACTGAAACATTGCAAAACCATTTGAAACCCTTAGGAAAACAAGTATTCTGAGTAAGCTTCATATCGTATCATCCATATGAAATTGTAGAAATGTGTTAAAAACAGTTAGGATCATGTTCACCATTGTACTTGTTCTAAGGCAGCTGAGAAAGAGCATTTCACAGAGTTTTCTCTGAAATCTTGCTTCAAATTATTGATTAAGGGTACGGTCTTGGTTTGCTGAAGTCATATACATGAATTTAATTCTAAGTAAAGAATTCGTCCAAAGTTACTTCACTTCCTGTCCTGTACCTCGAGTCAGCACATATATATATTTGCACCTTTCTAGCTATGGCTTGAATCCGGCTATATGTTAATGCTACTCCAGAAATAGGTGCCTTGAGCTGTTCTTAAGAGGCTGTGCATCAAAACAAAGTGTTTTTTGAAGTTTGGCAAATCCTGACAGTGTTGCATAGAGAAAAAAAGCCCAAAGCAGCCAAACAAAAAAAAAAAAACCCACAGAAGTTAGTAGCAGCAAAGGCAGAATGTGGTATTTTCATGGCATCAGAATAAAAAATTAATATTTTACTTTTAAAAGAGCTCTTTTTCTGTTACAGAATAATACTAGAACTATATGAAATGTTTCATGTGCAAAAATGAGATCACATTTGTGACGTCTTTTTAATGGTGAACTGGACTTATTTTTCTTCAATACAGATACAAAACAAGGCTTGTTTCTGATATGCTTCATTGCATGAGAAAATGCTCCCAATTACTCTATTGACTTTTTCATGCAAGACAGCAGCTCAATCAGCCTACCTTCATAGCTAAATTTTTATCTAGTAATCTAGTAGTAGATACTAGTAATTTAGTAGCATTTTTTGTTTATCAGCTGGATCCTAATAAATGTGATGTACATATACAGTGATAGCAGGAGTAAATGACAATGTTTTGGTACGTGCCCATTACTTCTATTCACCTTGCATATGATCAGAATTACTATAGAGATTATTTATGGTTTGAAGTGAACATATCTTTCAAGGCAGCTAAGATTTTCTTCTCTTTTTCCCATTTTTTGGTTTTAATCTGAACCATTTTAGAGCACCATTTGCAACAACATAGATGAGCAGCATAGAAAGCAGCAAGTCATTAGGCCAAAGCAGACAGTCAGGACCATCTTAATGTGATGGTCAAAGGCACCAAAGCCAATACCTTCTTGCACTGTGCTGTTCACAGCTCCAGCTTGCAGACTTGCATTTCAGCTTAAACCTATTTACTTAGACTGTTTATTTGGGCTAAGATGAGTTTTGGGGAGCAACTAAGGTGTTGGAAGCAGTTCTTTTCTTTCAGACTCTGCTATGCAGGGGCATTGTTCATTGGAAAGGTGACACAGGCAGCAAAGGAGTATGCACTGCAACAAAATTTGTCAAGGATTTTCTGTCAAAGCCCATTAGAAACAGGCTTTAATGCCTCACTGAACTACATTTAAAACTATAAATGAGTATGAGCTTCTATAACATCTTTCCTTCTGTAGATTTTTGTTGTTTCTTACCTTTGCATGTCAAAAAAAGAGCACAGGAACACCCCACGCTTCATGTTGAACACATAGCTTTCAACTTGTTTTCTTCTCCAGACTGGCTCATCTCTGTCTCTTCATTCTATATAACAAAAAAAGCTGTGCGTGCATGCACACGTGGAAGTAAATATATGAAATTATACATAATTACAATGTTAGTGTTTCCTGGAAATCAGCAGTCTGAAATGACCATCTTCTTTTCCTCTCTCTGTTTTTCTTTCCCAAATGTTAAATATTTGTCAAAATAAGGATAAGAATAACTTGATCTTCTGCATTTTTGCTGCTCCATTAATACCGATGTTGGTGTCTTTTTACATTTATCACCTTCTAACCACATTTTCCATTTAATAGTTCATATCATCAGACTTCATATAAACACACAAGGGCAAATAAATATTGTTAATTTAGTATTCTGAGTGAGCTTTATGATAGCATTTTTGAATTACCTTGTTTGTTAAACAAAAATCATTATAGCACCACATCTAATTTATTACAGCCATAAATTTATATACAAATTTTATTTTTCTTTTTGCGAAAATTGTCATGATTGCAAATATGTCTATCTGGATATGAAGGAAAAAACTGCTTTTTCTTATAGCACAGCACTATACTGAAATACACAGTACTAGAGTACACAGCGCTGCATAGTTGGTGCTGTATCTGCAGGGTGTATCTCAGGGGTCTATGCTGAGACCTCTCCTGTTTAATATTTGCATTATTGACATGGATACAGTACACCCTCACCAAGTTTGCAGATCATAGAATCACAGAATCATAGAATAGTTAGGGTTTGAAAGGACCTTAAGATCATCTAGTTCCAACCCCCCTGCCATGCGCAGGGACACCTCCCACTAAACCATGCCACCCAAGCCTCTGTCCAACCCAGCCTTAAACACCGCCAGTGATGGAGCATTCACAACTTCCCTGGGCAACCCATTCCAGTGCCTCACCACCCTCACAGTAAAGAATTCTTCCTCACATCCAATCTAAACCTCCCTTGTTGAAGTTTGAACTCATTACCCTTTGTCTTCTCACTACAGACCCTCATGAAGAGTCCCTCCACAGCATCCCTATAGGTCCCCTTCAGATACTGAAAGGCTGCTGTGAGGTCTCTATGCAGCCTTCTTTTCTCCAGGCTGAACAGCCCCAACTTTCTCAGCCTATCTTCATACAGGAGGTGGTCCAGTCCTCTGATCATCCTTGTGGCCCTCCTCTGGACTTGTCCCAACAGTTCCATGTCCTTTTTATGTTGAGGACACCAGAACTGCACACAACACTCCAAGGGAGGTCTCAGGAGAGCAGAGTAGAGGGGCAGGATCACCTCCCTCGACCTGTTGGTCACGCTCTTTTTGATGCAGCCCTGGATATGGCTGGCTTTCTGGTCTGTGAGCACACACTGAAGCTGGTTCATGTGCATTTTCTCATCGACCAGCACCCCCAAGTCCTTCTCTGCAGGGCTGCTCTGAATCTCTTCTCTGCCCAACCTGTAGCTGTGCCTGGGATTGCTCCCACCCAGCTGTAGGGCCTTGCACTTGTCATGCTTAAACTTCATCAGGTTGGCATCAGCCCACCTCACAAGTGTGTCAAGGTCCCTCTGGATAGCATTCCTCCCCTCCAGCATATCAACCAAACCACACAGCTTGGTGTCATTGGCAAACTTGCTGAGGGCGCACTCAATCCCACTGTCAGCGGCACCGACAAAGTTGTGGAACAAGACCGGTCCCAACACCGATCCCTGAGGGACACCACTCGTTACTGGTCTCCAGCTGGACATCGAGTCATTGACCACAATTCTTTGCGTGCAGCCATCCAGCCAGTTCTTTATCCACCAAGTAGTCCACCTATAAAATTGATGTGTCTCCAATTTATATTCAAGGATGTTGTGTCGGACAGTGTCGAACGCTTTGCAGAGGTTGAGGTAGATGACATCAACTGCTCTACCTCTGTTCATCAGTTCCTTAGCCCTATCATAGAAGGCCACCAAATTGGTCAGGCAGGATTTCCCCATAGCGAAACCATGCTGGCTGTCACCAATCACCTTCTTGTTTTTCATGTGCCTCAACATACCTTCCAGGAGAATCTGCTCCAAGATTTTGCCAGGCACAGAGGTGAGACTGACCGGTCTGTAGTTCCGTGGGTCATCCATTTTCCCCTTCTTGAAAATGGGGGTTATATTTCCCTTTTTCCAGTCATCAGGAACTTCATCTGACTGCCATGATTATTCAAATATGATGAACAGTGGCTTAGAAACTTCATTTGCCAGCTCCTTCAGGACCCGCAGATGGATTTCATCACGAACTCGTACACGTTCAGATATTTGAAATGATCTCGAACCTGATCCTCTCCTACAGTGGGCCTAGGGTCTTCATTCTCACAGTCCCTACATCTGCCTTCCAAACTGGGGGGTGTAGTCAATATGCTTGATGGCAGAGTTGCCTTTCAGAAGGACCTAGACAGGCTGGAGAAATGGGCCAACAGGGACCTTATGAAATTCAACAAGGATAAATGCAAGATCCTGTCCCTTGGACAGACTAATCCCCTGCAACATTATGGGCTGGGGACCAACTAGTTGAGGAGCGGATAAGCACTTTCAGAAATGGTAGCAAACATGAAGATGTCCTGAATTCCTCTTGGTGGGCTGTTTCCAGTGATTCCCAATTTACCTGTCCCCATCTCTGCTACAGTGGTTAAATTCTTTATTCTGCCAAATAAATAGTAAGCTACTGCAAAGAACACATCCAGCTGAAAAGCAGCCTACATGAGTGGGATAAAAAGGTCTTTAGCCAAATCTGACCAGATACATAAATGGGATCAGATCTGGGTTAGTCTCCAGAATGAGATAGTGAGAAACATCTACTCTATTTCTACATCTGTCTGTAGGTCTTACGTACAATGCACTCAAAAATAGCTGGTACTTATAAAAAGTTTAAGGCAGGACAGGTTCAAGGTGCCCAGACAATTTGTCATTAATGATGTGGATTGACATGCTGTAAGGAAACAAAAAGACTAACTCAAGAGAGTTAATATAAAGTTGTCAGACTAACAGCTGAAACTGTCACTTTCAAATATGACTCATGGCCCAAACAATTTCAGTTCCAAGTGGGTTAGCAGATAAAGCTGACTCACCCATCAAAAGGATCTGCTTTGCAGGAAGATCTATGTGTTAGGCTGAGATTGATTTGTGAGTACATTCTCAAATACAATATATTTACAAATAACATTAAAAATACAGTGAGCAGTGAAGTCTAAAGTTTACTGATGCTAAGAAGTGATTCAGTGTAATAGGGAAAGAAGCTACTGGGGGAGTGGCCCCATTAGTATTTTAACTTTAATTAAGAATGTATTTTTGAAGCAAATTTTATAATTCTCTGTTACTGCACTTTGTTTTGAATTGTCAAAAAATCTTTGAGTGCACAATCTAGATTGCAGCTTCACACACAGGGACACATTTCACTAGACCAGACTGCCCCATCCAACCTGGCCTTGAACACTTCCGGGGATGGGACATCTACAGCTTCTCTGGGCAACCTGTTGCATCAGTACTCTCACAGTAAAGAATTTCCTCCTTACTGCCCTTTTTCAGTTTAAAGCCCCTGCTCAATCTCACACCCAAAAGGCATTTACTGTGAATGTGGGATTCTCAACATCAATTAATTGTGTCAAATTTCTCCCTACAATTGAGTAATTTTAAAATCTGGTTTTACTGGGCTGTACCACTTACTAATGTATACAATAACAAAATGAAGCTGAAATTCAGTTTATATAAACTTAGAGTAATGCATTTTGGGGAGGTGGGGAACCTCTCTAGCATTATGTGTAAAACAATGGGCACCAAGCAAGATCTTGGGAATGTCTGATCCATGAAAAAATAGCTAAATGGCTCTTGTGCCTCAAAATGGACAAAGGCAAAGAGTGACTGAGCAGCCTAGGAAAACATACAAGAAACCCAGAGCATCCTGACATGGATGGTGTTGATTCTCCACTGTCTTTTCCAGTACTCTTTTACTGTCAGCCAACAAATGGCACTTGTCAGAACCAGGTTTGAAGCAAAAGAAAGTGATTCTTGACCCATCAGCAGTGCACCGGTGGGTGTCATGTGAGTACTAATCCTTTTTTCTTCTTTTATTATATAGTTGTGTTCACTGCTAGGACCAGACTGTTAACCTGGTTGGACCATAAGCTGAAACAGAAAAGGTAAAAAGACAAGTGAAACCAAAGGGAAGTGTGGACCTAAGAAAACTCAAAGTCACTGTATTTTAATCTTAATTTGCAAAATCTTTGTTAAACAGTCAAAATCTCTTTTTGTCCTCTCAGCAATGTCAGAAACAAAGTAAGATTGCAGTAAGAATCTCAATGGCTTATTCTGTATTTGTCATCTTGAACACAGCATGTTTTATTTAACTTTTTTTGTAAGTGTGTATTCTTGGTTGATTGCTGTGAGTCAGCAAAAGATCAGGTACACTTAAGGCAGTAAATCTTTTAGAGAAATGTTTCCCAACCTGTATTCCAAGTCCAAGAAAGTCTACTGTTAGTAGAAGCTTTAATCACTCTATAGGAATGTCATCACCTTCACTGGAATGTTTTCAGAGTACCTTGGTTTGAAAATTACTCTCCAAGGCTGAAAGGGAGACCTGTTCCTTTTTTATTTGGGGTCCTTGAGTGAAACCATTGAGTAATAGTCAGCTTCAAGAATAGCTGTCAGTCTATCAGACTGAACTTGGAGCTGGAGGTGATCAGAAAACAAGAGAAATTTGTGTTACTTAAAGAGAGACAGAATGACATTAAAAAGCACTTCCCCCTGAGCAAAGCAGAGTCCCTACATGAGAGCTGTTCCAGACATGTTGGCAGAATTTGACTTGGGGGTGGTGTCAAACAAGCAAGGTAAAGACAAAAGAATTAGTATAATTGGAAGACACAGTTTGCAGGAAGCAAAGAATTGAGCTCTTTCATAGCCATTCAGTTTGTGCTGTCTGAGAACACCAGTTCTCTGCTTGTTTCCATACTACACTGTTCTTTCTGCTGCTTCCTGCAGTTTTGAGTATATGCTTCCTGGCCCTGGAACTAACATAGCATCAATGGCATAACAGCTTTTAAAAGAGGAGCGCCTCAAACTGCTGCTGTAGCATGCATAATTCTCTTGCATCCTGACAATACTCAATTGAACTTAATAGTTATCCTAAGGAGGAATTTGGCCCATTAAGTCTAGCAAGACCTTGTGGTCCATCAAACACAGCCTTATGAACCCAAAAGATGAAAATACACTTATATTTTGTCTTTCCTTTTTAAGTCTCATAATATAGGTAGTTGTCATTTTCCAGCTACTTATCCAGTTAATTTATATTACTTATATTGATGACTTCAGTGCTTTGTTCCTTTTGTGTGAGGAGTTGGCCTGAAATGCTTATTTTCTACTTGCTGCTTTAACAACTTCAGTGCCATAGATCAAGTACTTGCAAGGGCTTTGCAGAGAATATAGCATTTCCTTTGCTTCCTGCTGAGTGCCACAACTTGTGCTACATTTCCTCAGAGGTTTGAACTGCCTTGACCCCCATGGCCACCATCAGAGGGATTCAAAAGGGTAACGAATGGAGAAGTTGGGACTCTGGTAGCATGTGATACCAAGCAATGGTGGAGTGAATTCAACTGAAAATGTCTTTGAGTGCACAGTGACTGTATTGACAATGGGACAAGCATGATTCTAGACTGACAACTTTTTTACTGGAAACAGATGCTTGCTTATACGTACCTGTTGAAAGGGAACTTACAATAAGTAAGCTGAGAATGTTCTTACTCTTTGTCAGGTTCTAAGGCAATATATTTGAAAAATCCACTAGTGTCTTTCTTCTGAAACAACCATGAGCTCTGTGGTCACACTGTTGGATATATACAATTATTTAGATCTTTCTCGAATGTTTGTGGCATACCAAATTTAGAAAAATTGCTGTGTAATAAAACAGAGGACTGCTTGCACACATAAAATAGAAATTTAGAAGCCTGTCATGGTTTAAGTCGTAACTCACACAGTTTGCTCGCTCACTCCCCCCTCTTTCTTCCTCCCCGCTCCCTGAGGGATAAGGAGGAGAATTGAAAGAATGTAACTCCCACGGGTTGAGACAAGAACAGTCCAGTAACTAAGGTATAACACAGACCCACTACTGCTACCACCAATAATAATAATGATAAGGGAAATGCAAGAGAAGAGAATACAACCGCTCACCACCTGCCAACCGATACCAAGCCCAACCCAGCAGTGCAGCCAACCCTTCCGGGTAACTGCCCCCAGTTTATGTAGTGGGCATGATGTGCTATGGTATAGAATACCTCTTTGGCTAGTTTGGGTCAGGTGTCCTGTCGCTGTTTCCTCCCGGCTTCCCCTCCTCCCTGGCAGAGCATGAGACTCAGAAAGTCCTTGGTCAGACCAAACATTACTATGCAGTAACTGAAAACATCGGTGTTATCAGCACTGTTCCCAGGCTGAAAGTCAAAACCACAGCACTGCACCAGCTACCAAGAAGGAGAAAAATGACTGCTGCTGCTGAACCCAGGACAAAGCCCCAGTATAAGGAGTACTTTTACGGGCACAGATGATGTTCAGGGGAGTACTGAGATGGCAACCATTACATATTGGCGCATTTCAACAGCAAGTGACTATCCAACTGCCACTATAGCAAATTAACTGGAACTTGTCATTTTACTCAGTCCTGCAATGACAGCCTTCAGTGAGAACATGCACTTGTGTGAAAGCAAAGGCTGGACTATGTGAAGGTAATTTGTAACATGAGGTGACCTGGGGTCTGACTGATAGTCTACTTTCCTCCTCACATAAATTTTAATGGTCAACAAATCAGCTAACTGGTTGATATGACTTGAAATTATACCATGTCACCACATGAGGCCACCAAGGGACCCTGAGTTCACTATCATGGCACAGCAAGGACCAATAGCTCCTGAGAGATGGGTCAGCCATGGCCAGGGTCTGCATGTAGGGCATCTCTGGGGATGCCTCCCCACTGCCCTGCACAAGCTGAGAGCTGACAACAATGCCCTGAGTGGGATGCTCTCAGGGCCTTGATTATAGTGGCGTACTCATAATAGTATAATTTATTTGAGGAACTATTTTTCTCCTGCCAAACTTGGATATTCCAGTAGCACAAAGAGGTCAGCCACATAAAAAATTTTCTCTCTGCAGTGAGGCATAAAACCACAAAGATTATCTGAGCTAATAGCCTAACAATAAAGTTCATATTGCTCAGTTTTCTGCTGGAAGCTGGTGCATAAGAAAAACATCTTACTAGGTAAAAATAGTCTTTTTTTAAGGTTGGTAATGTCTCCAAACTGGTAACTGCCTATGAAGTTATACAAATTTATGGCAAGAATGTGTCATTCCATTATGAGAAATGAATATTGATGTCTGTTGTATATAGAGACAAAGTGAGCTCTAATGATTTCCTAATAAAGTAATTTGTTCATAGATCACAAGGGGATACAAGAAAGAAATTTTTAATGGTAAGGCCAAGGTAATTATTTTTCAGCATCCAATTGCACCTATCCTACTGATCTGGTCCACATTTGCTTAACTAAATGATGATATAGAATGTCCTGCTGAGGTTCGTATTCATCATTAAAAGCCAGTCCCGGCCTTTGACAAGAGGGCAGAGCAGCTCCTGAGAGGTAATTTAATATAATTAGGAGGATGTTATGTTTACTCTCTACATGCTGTGCTTGCTTTAGATTAAATCTGACAACTGGAAAAGTAGAGGAACATTTTTCCAAAAAATTAGCCTTGTCATCTCGGATCAAACTTTGCCTGCAGTTTATTCTCTTCCCATCTCTAAACTGCAGCTAATGAGAAGGAAGAAGTAACAGTAACAGTGTATGCTTGATGTTGCTGGGGATACAAAGAGTTGTGTAAGTTTTATAGAGACACTCAGGGGAGGGCCAGCCCTTCTTTGCTGGGCACTGTATGTAGGATATTGGTGTATTTAAACAAGTGGCTTGGTATTTTTAATATACACTACACATTTCATGAAACACTTAAGAGAGCTTAAAATTTTCTGCTGTGTTTTCAGTTTACAGATATTGACCAGCAGAATTTTCTTCTGTAGGTTTGTTTACACAAAAGAATCCAACCTGTGTTTCATGGTAAGAATAGCTTTAAGACTTTAAGACTTGGTTTCTTTTGCTGGCTTTTGCTGACTTGGTAGTCTTCACCTGCTCTCATGGAGCCGAGCCAGTTTGTTGGGGTTTTCTTTCATGAAGGAGTTCCTATACCTTCCAAAGAGATGGGGAAGTTGTTGTGCACATGAGGGTAACCACAGTTTAAGCAATATGAAGTATATCCACTTTTTGCTTTCCAGCTAGGAACTGACAAATTGATCCATACTCTTCTTTACTACAATGCCTACTTCAGATCTGGGGTAGGACAAAACAGCATATTTCGTTTGGAGTGGAACTTTTCAAGGCAAGATGAACATCAGGAGATGGAAAATTCAAGGTAGTGTAATGACACTCAGCAAAGGAGTTTTCAGTAAAAATTCATGTAGTCTTTCACATCTTGAACACATGAGGGTTTCTGGAAGCTAAGGCAGCAAGACTCCCACAACCCAAGTACAAACACTAACAGGATAAAAAGACTGGTGTCTGGTGACAATTTGTTTAAATGAAAAGACTTATTTCAGTAAATCATCTTCTTGTTGTGTTCCCTCCTTCCACTCTTTAGGGAACTATTTCCCACAAGGCTTCCTGGTTCTTTTCTCTGAGCAGATCTCTGCGCAGGAACCAGACATGGACTCCTGCCATGAAAGGGTCTATGCAGACTGGTCCTGTAGGGATGAGGTCCTGCTGGTGAATGCCTGCAAGTCTTCTCTCCCCTGCTGCTCTTTTTTTCAGGAACCCATTATAGTTGCTGTCCAGGAGAGGAAGGGGGTGTTTTTCTTTCAACCATCCCCTTCAGTGAGTGGGTACATAGTCTGGCTTGTTTTGTCGTGTGTGCTCTTTTGCCTTCCACAGACTCATGGAAGTTGATCCCCCAACACACCTGATTCAGGCATTGAGCAAATCTGCCTCCTAGCACTGTGTAAAAACAGGTCTTCCTCCCAGGTGCCTCACACCCATTTTTGTGTCTTCTCCTCTTCTCACACCCACCAGTTCATCTCTTCAGTCCAGGTGGTGCAACATACTCCCACATAGCTCCTGAGCTTCTTGTTTTTTCTTCATGGTGAAATTCAGCTCTGGCCCTAAGTCAGCCTCTTTTCCCCAGTTATCTCTGTGAAGATTATCTGAAGAAATGTGTTCAGCACCCCTTAGAAATTTGATTTATAATTTATCTAGCTTTTAAAAACACTTCTTTCCATTTCTGAGTTCAGTATAATAAGTATGGGCAATCAACAATGAAGGACAATACGAGATAGATATTAAAAGGAAAGATTTTTCTACTCTTTATATAACTGGTGCTGCAGTGCTGTATATGACATTGTCACTCTGTGACACATTTTATCCCTATAATGCTGTTAAGAACAGTATCAAAACACCTTATTTGCTTTGCCAGTAGCAGTCACATAAAGATGCCCAGAAGCAGCTTACATTCATACCTAGCAGCTTTGAAAAACAATCTAATTTTGATTGCAAGTAGCATAAAAATCTCCTCTGTGATATAACTATGTATTTGGGTTTTTTTCCTTCATTCTCTAGGTTCAACTTTTGTCAACTGCAAACCTTAACAACCAATTTCTATTTACCACTTAGATTCTCTTCTGCTTTGTTTTCCTGTATTTTCAGTGAAATTCTGGGCCTCTTCACTTAAAAGTGATATGGAATTGACTAGCCTTAATGTTAACATTTCTCTCTACCCAGGAGGACCGCATTCTGTTTTCAACGACAAAACTCCCACTATTTATTTGCAAATGGTGAGGAGCTATATTAGTCATCTGATGAGTCTTATGAGCTTTAAATGAGGTGACCATCTTAGCAAGTGAGCTAAAAGGAAGAACTGTTTTTTTCCTATCCTGTTCATTAGACTGTATGGTCAGGTCTTTTTAAAATCATTTTTTGCATGCCATTTTTCCATGGGCAGCAGGAAGAAACTTGCCTGTGTCTCCAAACCCTTTGGTTAAACAGTTGTAAATCATTACATCTTACTGGTGTGAAATCTGCATAAATATATGAGGCATCTCAAAATTAAAATAAACAAACAAACCAAGACTCTACAGAGAGTCGTATATTTTAGTCATCATTGAAATGTTGTGTCAGAGGCTGGAAAATATCTCTTTGTGGGAAGATCTGGATGATTTAGTGGTAGCCCTGTTATCAGACTTCTTAAAATTCTGATTTATTTGCTACATAAAATAAGTATTGCTTATTTTAACTTTGACAAATTTTTTACTGGACTTCTCCTTTTTTTTCAGTGCACTACAAACTGCCAATGCAAATGATGTTCAGTTTTTCATACAAGGCATATCCAAGCAAATGCTCCTGCCTCGCTGCGCTCACAGAATGGATGATACCTGGGATGACTCTTTTGTTTCATCAGATGAATTTAGTAGTAAACTGAGAGATGACTCTTCTGTGTGATGGCAATTTCCAAGGGGTCAAAATTAGTCTGTATTTCATGTCAGTCATTAGCAGTGTGCTGTAGGGAACATAAATACAAGGCTGCTAGCAAAATATGAGCCTGTAGCCAGTAAATGAGTTCAGCAAACAAAAGCTCTGGGCCAAATCTCCTTTCACTCCCCTTCTTTCCACGACCTAATTCCTCCCCTCTGTTTGCAGGGAGCAGTATTGGGCCGGTAACCACTGCTTTCCCACAAAAAGTGCAGACTGGTAGGGCTGACACCCATCATGGGCCAAAATCCACTGTTCTCTTGACCCCTTTTCCCTGGTACTGACTAATCTTGGGAGCAAGCAACATTGAGTGTGTCCAAAATGTATCTTTAAAGCAGACAAACCAAAAGGCTCAGATAAGCTGCTCAGAGAACAATTGATGTAAATCGATGTGCCCTGATTTATAGCAGGTAGGGATTTGGCTCAGGAAGTCAAGAAGTCTGATGGCATTGTAGAGGTGAAAATGCAGACACAGTGAGGCCCACCACTTTTATTATGTACGATTCTGGGATGCAATCATTGTTCTTCTCAGAGGGATGTGTCCTGGTCAGCCAGCTGCAAGTGCTGTCTGGAATTCATCAGCATCTGGGTGCCTACAGCCACCTATTTTAGTGCTGTAAATCAAAGGGATGCACAGTAATGCTGAAGAACACTGTGTGTGTCAATTCATTAGTCAATGGAGTGGGAAAGATCAGCGTATCAGTCATGAAGATATATGAAGTCTGCTTCTTAATGATGTTAGCTTGTAGGCAGATTGTGATGGAACCTTTGTGGCCTGACAACGGTGTTTAATATGTGCAATCCATACCCCAATAAATCTGAGTCTGGCAAGAGAACACAGCCGCTTTGTTCAGTTTATGGAGGGAAGCATACCAAGCACTGTGGACAGCATCAAGATTTAACAATATTAGGCCAGAATATAGAGAAACACTTTATTGTATCCAAATTAAAAAATAATAATTATCCAATTAAATCAGTCACTGTGGACTATGATGCTTTTCAGGGCAGGATAGACATCCATCAGATCCTATTATTGTTGCAGTCATGTTGGTGTCCGTAGGAACTGGATGTTCCACTAACTGTGTGCAGCATAAATCAGTTTAAAATTTGTCACTGCTCAAGGTGCAGCAGCTCCAAGTGCAGGCAGGAACTAACTTGCATCATAAATGTCATACTGAAACGTTGCTGAATGAAGAACAAACCAACAAGCAAAAAAAAAAAAAAATACATAATGAGGATTTTAACCACTGTTCGGTCTTGAAATGTATACTATGAAAAAAAAATCCTTTTCTAAAGGAAAAGGGCTTGCAGAAAATCTACTTATTTATAGAAAAATATTCTTCAGAATTTTAAGACCCTGACAAGGGCCAGGTCCTCAACTGAAGAGAATGGCCTTTCCCGAAGTAAATAAAACAGTAAAAATATATAGCAACCAAAGACCTGGCTGGACCTGTGTGGTGCTTCAGTTTCTGCCTGCTGTGGCTCACCATTGTAATAATGGGAAGTTCTGATTTACCTCTGCTTTCTTCTGCTCCCACATGAAAAAGTAGGAAATTCATCCCAGCTTTTAGAAGACATTATTTTACAGGCACGGCTCTCTGATAAAGCAGCAGTAGCATGTGGCAGTAGTGTTCTCAGCCACACCAGCTCTCCTCACTGACAGCAAAGCCAAACTAATTACGCCACAGCTAGGGCAACAGCAGCGTGTATAGCAGTAGGACTGGATGCAGGAATGAACTGCAAATATTCTTTTAATCACTATATCGTAAATAGTAAGCCTGGTTCTGCTTTGCAAACAAACAACTGTGAGGCAACCGGAATAGACGGATCTCAGAATAGAGGAGACCACATGCTTTAGAGAAGAAGTTGTGAACTGCCTGTAGTGCTGGCATTTAATTCCTATTTATTGAAAAAAAAAATGACATCCTTACAGATGCGAGCTTTGTTGGTTTTTTTTTTAAACAGAGATTAAAGCAATCAGGCCACCAGAAAGACTAATTTGGTGCGCTACTGAGCAGGGGCTTAATCCTGCCCCAGGACACACATTGATCCTCAAAGATTTTTTTGATTGAAGTGCAGCAAATGTTGAAATATTTCTGTGAGCATGAGGCAAGCAGTCATGAAACTTTGTAACATATGAAAACTCAAGATAAAGGTATGGGGACTTAGCTGACAGCATTGAAACAAGCTTATCAGCTTCTGAAGGTGTTAGCAGTGATTTTAAATACTGCCATTTGAGTGACATGGAACACAGAGCTGTACTTTAAAATCTGGATAAGAAATTCAGTCAGTAAACGTGCTTATAGAACAGGGCTTCTTAAATTAATCTTGTATGTCCTGTGTGACTTTCAAATAGTGTAATTTTTCATATGCATGTTTATACATACCTGTGACAAAGAAAAATGAAACACAAAACTTCAGAAATGTTTAACAGCATGCGTAGAAACCTAAACCCCATCTAGAAAAAATACCTGTTATTTGTCAGTATTTTTGCCTGGTAGTTGCAGTTTACAATGTTTATCCTGCATCTGTTGTTCTAAAGTGCAGGACAGATAACGTACATCCAGCATTTGACACGTTTCACCTTACAAAGATCTACCCCTATTCAGGTGACATTATTCCTTTAAATCACATGTGTATCAGTGTGAGGAATTAAGCTTGCAGTCAACTTTGTCTGCTTTATGCCAAAGCAGTTTTGTCGATCAATTGGTCAGAGGGAAACACTGTTAGAGAAAAGAGTGGCCTGCTTCTATGTAAATCCGTCAGAGTGGGTTGGTTGGAAGACTAGTGGCTGGAGAACTTAATTCAGCTGACATTGATTTGGAGCTGAAGAGGGAGGTTTTATTTTGGCGAAAGGCTGCAGTATATACAAAGGAGACTGTCTTAGCTACCATTGTAAGAAGAGAGAGAAAAGCAGAAAGCTTCGATAAAATAAATCTTTCTTCATTCTCTGCAACAGAGGAGACATTTGGTTTCTGTGGAGAGGCAAAGAAAGACTCATTTGCTTTAGACGTATTTGTCATTTTCTAGATCCTTATGTTACCAGTATTGTTTGAAGCAGAAAAAATGTTTTAGATACTTCTCTGCAAAATCCCTGCTGTTTTATGCCACAAGTACATAGCTATTTTGAGTCGGAGTGAAAGACTATCCAGCCCAACATCCTGCTTTGACAGAGGACAATATTAAGTACTAAGGAAAAAGTTTTTTGAGCATACAGTATGCTTATTATGATAATCTCTGGTGATCTGCAACTCAGAGACTTTATCAACAACTGTTTTCTTCTTGTTTTTAACACACACTGGGGAACTGGTTTTTTGCCTCCTGACTTTATCTAGTGGTAGGCATGGCAGTGCTGTGTTTGGCATCCAGACCACACCATGGCAATGAGTTCCATAGTTTGATTCATTTTTTTTCTTCTGAAGTGGGGTTGTTTCGTTTGATGCCTTGTTACGCTTCCACACTCATCTTTTCCCGAGTACCCCACAGAGACATATTTTTGGGGTGGGATAGCGAATGAACTCACAGAAAGTCTCAAAGATGCAGAACGTCTGGGCACAGGGGAGCTGAAGCAGGGGGGCTCATGGTATAGGGTATTACCACAAAGTAAGGCTTGACATTGAACACCAAGGAACCTCCACAGAATAAAGGAGAGCCAAACCCACATGAATTCAGTGTCTGCAGCAAACATTCAAGTGTAGTGAATGCTGCGGAGGGAGGAGTTTGACCAGGGTTTTGACAAATGGTGACAGCACTTTGGAAGACTTCCAAGGCAAATGCAAGTACAGAATTAATATATACATATTTTGCATATTTAAGATGTACACCCCGTTCAGGTTTTGGGCAAACCTCTTTTTGCTGCAGGTGCACGGTTAGTGATCAGAAAGTTAATGCAGCAAAGCATCTCTTATTATCTTTGGCTCTCTTATTCTATCTGGCTGTCATTCAGAAAATAGGAAGCTCAACACTGCATGGAGAATTGTCCTCTCCACCTGTCAGTGATTAATTTCACACATTCAGCCATCAGGGACTCTGTAGGAGATTTTGGTTATTTTTCTTTCCTGTCTCAAAGCAGAATTTACTGTCTGTACTTTGTATTCAGTTCTAAATGAATTTTCATAGTTTGGGGGAAAAAATCTCATTATTTTTCAACTTCTTTGGAATTAAAAATATTTGCATTTGTTGCATTTGAACCAAACAATTTATGGATTTAATTTTTCAAATGTATTATTAATGATATTAACACAAATAATCCTCAAGCAAGGTAAAGCGGGTTTGTTTGTGTGGTTTTTTTCCTCAATAAAAAAAATAATTAATAGATTTCTTCTCTCCTGAGAGCTCTAAATGTGTATTTCTCGTTATTTTGATTGGTCAAGAAAAGCCAGGTCTAAGGCTCAAACTGATGATGCTCCTTTTGCTTACAGTACAAGGTGCCCAGAATGCTCTGACAAATCTCAAATGCCCCAGGTACAGAAGAGAACAACTGTTGACCTTGGTACAAATCCAGACCTCAGAAAACCCCAGTTCCAAGAAACCACTAGGCCTTCAAATGACTCTGTGCTGCAGGTAAACAAGTCTTTCTGCTACTTCCAGCACCCTCTGAAGCTGCCTTTGTTGAGCAGAGGCTTTAGCTTAATTTGTTCTCTGAGAGTGTGGCTCTAACAGGATTTATAAAAAAACAAGGTAATGGGGAATAAGGGAAAGTGGTAATGAGATAGAGGTGGCTGAGATCCAGATGAAAAGGATGATGTTACAGTTGAGAAAGTAGCTGAAGAGGCAGAGTAAGAGGTAACTCACACTAATTGAGGGCTGAGCCAGAGGAAGGGAGAATAGGAATTCAGATGTGGAAGCTGGTGGGAAAACTAGCATATAAACGGTCTATGAGGAAGCAGAAATGGAGGCAATAAGGTATGAGGGACCCAATAAATTGGAAGTGGATTTACTGGTAGAGTGGCAGGGACTTGAATGAAGGGCAGCGGGAAGAAAGGGACAGAGAAGTTTGTGAAAAGGGGGAAAAACTGTATTTGAAGGATTAGGAAAGAGAAGCAAAGAAACGTAAAAATCTAGGAATAGGTGGTAAAGATGCTGAAATTCAGAGATGTTGGCATTTTATGCAGACCCTGAGTTTGAACAGAAAGGGGATGATACTCAAGGTCTGGCAACCTAAAAGCCAAATGGCCATGAATGTTTAAGAATCAGTGCCTTAACAGAAAAAGCTCAGGACAATGTCTGCCACAGGCATTGCCCTAGAGATCCAGGTAAATGATATCTTAAACGCTGTATTTATAATGTGTGGGAAAAGCAGTGCTTTATCATGGAGGACTTCCATCTGAGTGTCTTGTACTGCAAGTCTCATGCTGCCAGTAATAAAATGTCCTTGGAATTTTTAAATGTTACTGGTGACAGTTTCTTAAATCAAAAAGTGCTGTGTCGAGCTCAGGGGACTTCTGCATATGACTTCATTTTGAAATATAAAAAGGAATTGATTGGTAGACCAAGTTTGGTGGCAACTTCAGAGAAAAGAGACCTCTAACTTGTTAAGATTCGTTACAGACAAGCAGAATAAAGCTCATGCTGGTAGCAAACAAGTTTGAACTTTCAGCTTTAAAAAAAAAAGATAGAAGTTAAAACAAAACTCACAAATGTTCAGGTAAAAAAAAACAACAAACCATTACTGTTGACTGGGAACATTAGAGTACACTCAACCATTTAAAGAAAAATAATAGTACACTAAATAAGGAAGGAGAGTATGCCACCTAGAAAGAAGAAAAGAAAAGAAAACAATATAACACTGTCAAATTTCTCTTTTCAATTTATGTAGTATCGTGGAAGCATCAGAAATGGAGTAATATAGAAAACTGGTAAGGAAGGACAAGTGACAAAATTGTAACAACAGAGTAAAAAAGATATTCTTGCACATAATTCTTCATGATCTTTGTGACAGTGGTATGATCTCATTTCCAAAGTAATCTGGTAAAATTTGAGTGGTGTAAAAGATTAAAAAGAGTTGTATTTTGAAGAAATATCCAGGTTATGTGGTCACATATGAGCAGGAAATACTTTCCATTTTAACAGCAGCTAAGGTTCCGTAGCAGATAGAAATAACATTGGCAGGACTATCTTGTATCTGAGAGTATAAAAACAGCTGGTTGAGCCTATAGAGCTCAATTGTCAATATTTTTCCACGTGGAGAGATCTGGAAATTTTGGTGTAAGTTTTAAGAAATACTATATGAAAAAAATTATCTATTTAATTTTGCACTTGTTAACTGTATGATACAATTCTGTTCAGGGTTTCATCTGTCCTACTTCCAGTAAGAATCTGAAAAGAAATCAAAGGAAAGAACTACTAGGAATCAACTGAAGATATCTGTGAATGTGGTAAGAGTGTCTATGCTAAATGAAAAGCCTAAGCAAGAAATAGGCTTTTACCCATGAGAATGGTAAAAGTAGTCTGGCTGGAGAGCAGTTTTGATGACCTGAATGTTTGTTAGGGCCACCCAGAAAGGATACCTCCATTGGTTCCAGCGGCTGTTTCCATGGATTATAGAGTTTGGAAGAAGTGTATGAGCCAGAAAACAAGTCACACACAGGTCAATGGAGAGCCTAGATTTGTGAGAACACATTCACCAATGCTTTCAAAAGTATTCAGGTGAAAAAGAAATTAAATGAGGAATAATGTCAAGATCTTCATGGATTTTTGCAATCCAAAAGAAAATTTTTTTGTTTAAGTATTAGCAACCCCATTCAGAAACATAAGTTTCTTAGCTTCCTGTCCACAGGAACAGGGGTCTCAGGATGTTTCTCAGTCTAATACTGGAAAGCCTGGTTCTAAAGTTGCAGTACAAGTGACATGGATAGAGTGAGAGAGAAAGATTTTTTTATTTGGCACTGTGTGACCTATGCTTGAAAACTGTGTCTGTGTCCGGCCAGTTCTGGTTTCTACAATCAAAGAAGAACTTTGAAAAACATTAGGAGAAGGTTCTGAGGATTATTAAAGCCATGAGAAACATGACTCATAGTTTAGGGCTCTTGGCTGATTTATTTTAAGGAAAGACCAATGGGAGAATCGTTTTATCTGGAGGACAGAAGGTGCTGTGTTCTCCAGCAAAAAGTGTAACAAAATCCAGTGGATGAAAGCTCAAGTAAAAATTGTTCTGTAAGTTAGAGTGAAAAATTTACCAATGTTCACTCGTTGTTTCTGTATCAATACAAAGATCAAAATTGAAACCTAAACATTTTTCTAAAGGATCTGCTCTGAAATAATGAGCAGAAGTCACATTAGGTACACGATTGGCCCTTTTGTCTTGCAGTTAATGAAAGTAAGTTCTTAGAAATGGGTGTGCTGTGACTGAAGAAGCAGAGAGGAGGACATCACTCCTCCTTTCCAGTCAATGGATTTTATTTAGCCAAAGAGGGTGGCTGAAGGAATGGGAAAGGATGGATTTTGCAGGTAAGGAAGAAGGAACATGATCTGAAGAAGGCAGAAAGGGGTAGGAGGTAAGCATAGAGAGAAGTAACACTAACTTTTTGGGCTCATAACATTGATCGAAGTGTGAAGTGCTTGACTGGGTGTGGAAAAGAAAATATTGATAAACCCTATGTTTGTAATTGAACCCTAAAAAACAAATAGGAGAGGTAACATTCTGACAGCACTGGACAGGATGCCAAGCAGAGGGCTGCAGGCTGAAAACTATAGGAAAGAGGTTTGACAGTTTCCACATTTACAGGCCAGGAGTGGTATTTAAATGGGTGTAAGTAGAGATGACTGACCACCTGAAAGTAACATGAGAGGGAGAGGGTATCCTGCGAGTTCAAGTACAGCCAGGAGAGGTGAACACTTCTCTGGAGAACTGGGAGCAAGGCTTGAAGGAGTCCCCAGAGAAGAGGGACTTTGGACACAAAAGCAATGTGACTCTCCTGCACCAGATTAGAGGTTCTAAGAAAGATGCTGGAGATAATGGAAAGAAGAAAGATGGATATGCAGTTTGAAAGGGTTGCTATTTTTAGAGCAAGTAATGCAAAACTTCATCTGAGGCTGATGAGAAGCTGCTAGATCACAGAGATCACAGAGAGGAGTCAAGAGCAGGTGAAAGTGAGGAAATATGATAAGGAGAAGGGGAAACCCTCTGTGGGTGTGAGGGTTGTGGATGTATTTCTTCTAGGTGGAAATTAATGAGGACTTCAGGTTAGATTTTGAAACCATTAGAATAACTGACCAAGGAAAGCAGAGGTAAGAGTTTGAGAGTGAGATTTGTGTCTCAGGAAGGCAGGCTGCTAGCACATTTTACAAATGACACTTGCTCTGAGCAAGAATTTTCCAGAGGGGGTTACATTTCATTTCAGCACAATCAATTTTTTTTTTCTTTTTAATGAATAATTTATTTCTATAAGGGGACACACTGATCTGATTTAATTAGGCTAATTAAAGGTCTATGTCAAATCCAGAAGTGAAGCATGTGGAGGTAGGTAGGAGGCATAGGTGTGGAAAGACAGGAGGAAACGTCCTCGCAGGGAGCATCAGTTTTCCCTTAGAAGAAAGTGACAGGAATCCATGCAGTGCAAAATCTGAAAATCTGGATGCTACATAAATCTTGCATGGCTGAGTGCTAGGGTGCTCAGCGTTGAACCTGAGGCAGACTGAACCATGGAAAAATACTTGTTTTGCTTGAATTTAAAACTGCAGGGTGAGGGTGGATTTTCAGACAGGTGCATTTCTTTGTATTTGTCCACAGAAGGAGGAGCTAAAAATAAAAAGGATTCAGGGGTACTGGCCATGAAAGAGCAAATGGAATTGTAATCCAAGGTGAAATTGAATGAAGGAAGTGTAAGAACACAGACTGGGAGCCTGAAAGTTACAAGGAGATGATCAAGCAGAAATTATTAGATTATCTGTGGCATTTGAAGGATTAGACCAATGTTAGGGGAACAAGAAGAATGAAGGAGAGCTGGCAGGAAGGCAACAAAGCAGGGTTTCTTATTCTAAGTGGTTCCAAGCAGAGGATCTGTCATTCTTTTGAGAAGGGAGAGGGAGATTGTGGAACAACCCGGGTGTCTCAAGTATATGACAGAAGTGATTTAAGTTGAGTTTCTATCACCACTGAAAATAACAATTGAACTAAATCCAAGACACTGACCTCTGCAAAGGTATTTACTGCATCCTGATGAAGACTGATAATGTAGCTATAAATACAGCAAGTAGCTGGAAATTCACAGCAGAGAAATATCAAGAGCCCTTGAGGCTTTTCCTCCCCTCACAGCAGGAAGCATATTTCAGTGAAATGTGGGAACAAAAAGATGATAGCCCAGAAAGATTTATCTTACTAGGGCTCTGTGTTGCATTTTGAGCTCGAATTCACTTCAGCCAACATTTTTGTGATCTAGTATTGCTTTACTAAGGAGCTTCAAATAGAAAGGAGCATTACCCAAGAGAATAAAATAGAAAATTATGCAATTGATATCTGTGACTTTAAAAAGCAATGAATTGGTTAACTTGCTTATAATAAATGTTAATCTGTAAATGTCCTGAAGCATAAAGGGACAGGAAAATCTTTATCATTCACATTACTTAATTTCCAGATTAAAAGAGTGGAGGCTGACAGCCAGGGTGAGCGATTTACAGTTGTGAGAAAAGCAACATTTTGTCACATTTAATAAATAGGGAAGGTCAATTACCACGAAGTCCTGAGAGGGACTGTAAAAGGCAGGTGGATTTGGGGCCCAAGACATTTTCATGCAAGGAAAATACTGTTTATGCCCAAGACATTGGAGCTGGAATACTAGATAAGTGTGGAATGCTGCCAGTCCCTCCTTTTTTTTCTTGGAAAACTTAAATAAACTGCCACAGAAATGTGCCCCAGATCCTCTTGCACTGCAACCCTATTTTTATGTGCTTCCCAAGAGCATTCGAGCACTTGGACTTTCCTCAAGAAAACGGTCATCTGAAACAGATTCTTAGCACTACCAAAAAAAAAAAAAAAAAAAAAGAACCAAACAAAAAAACACAAAACCAAACCTTAGCAAAAATAAATTTTGAATTATGTTCTTGTGCTGAAAGGTGTTAATGGCCATAGTTAAATGGGGCTTTGATCTGCAGATAGTCAATGGATTTGAAGCAGACAGACTGTGGTAATCATACAGGCTGGCACACCACACAGATGTGTATGCTAATAACACAGGCTGTAAGGAAGGATGAAGTTAAGTACTGCAGTTTGATAACTGGGAATAATAGAAAGCTATGTCTAACAGTTTGGATGGCAAAGCTGAATCATCTAAGCTGTTTATAAATGTGAAGGCTTAAAGATCTATTGTGCAGAAGATGATGGGAAGGACAAAAGAAAGTACAACACTTCCTGAGAACCAACATACCCTAAGGTGTGGAAAGAAATATGCAACAGAGGAATGACTGGACAGTCTTGGGAGTTAAATACATACCTCCTTTTCCTCTGAACAAAGAGCCTGGAGTCAGGGGAAGAAGCAGGCACTGCAGGAGCAGGGGCACATGAGGCCTGGAGATGGGAATTCAATGAGGAGGATAAGGTAGTAACCCAGCTTTTTCATTGTCATCAGTGCTGCAGCACTCTGGAGATGATGGTGAATGATTGTTACAAACACGTTATTGTGAATTTCTGAATTGTTAGTATTGCTATTGAATGCACACTTGAAGATGTCCAATGGCAAAATAGCAAGTGTTTATTCACCTATTAGGTATGTGGATTAATTGCTTCATAAATCACACATTTTAGGTAAGCTTCTCTCCTGAAAAAAAATCTGTGAAAAAATCCAGTTGAGGAATTTTATTGAAAGAGTAATACCATCTTTGGCAGAAAGATGCAGTAAAATGCTGGTTTTGTTTAAATTAATTTTAGTGTTCCGAGTGATTTCAGTAGCGCCAGGATTTTATGGAAAATGTTGAAAATATCACATAAAATAATGGTTGTTTTTCATAATTTGTCTTGTTAAGCTTCTGAGTAAGTAGATAAAGTTCACATGCAACATAAACTTAGTGCAATATGCAACACTGGTGGATCAGCATTTCAGTTAAGACTTAAATATTGAAATAGTGGGGACAAAAATAAATATTTGCTTATTGGAGTTAAATAAATAGAATTCTAATAGTACTATTTTGATTTTGCTACTGCTGAAACTGAGCATTTGAAAGCTGTTGGAACACATTTAAAGCAATGTGTGGAGGGGGGATTAGAAAGATCTTCACACTTTGAAACTTCTTTGCCATTTGTGTTAGTGGAAATTTTTCTGCTGCCAATTTAGGTTAATATCTCTCGTGTAAGACAGAAGAACGCCAATGTTGCTGACTGTGTGTGGCACAGTGCTATAAGGACCAAATATGCTCTTCAAGGCAAGTAAACAAATGGTTTTCTGAAGTACACACACGAGTATTATCATACTTGGTTTTCAAATGTAAGACTTTATTAGCTATATCAGTGCTTGGCAGTCTGTAAGTCGTTAGTGAGAATCTCTACATTAAGGAGAAACAGATTGGCAGCATTTTGAATACCAGTGTATTCCCTTTGGTCAGAAGGACAGGTTAGTTCAGCAGAAAAAAACCAAAGCTTAGTTTACTTTTCACAAGGAGCCTATTTAACTATATAAAATTAATAGAATTTATAAAAAAAAAAAAAGATCTCTAATATTCCACAGTATAAGTTTGTAATATATTTTAAATATGCAATTTTACTTGGTTGATGTCTGTGTAAAACAGCTTTTTTTTTTTATACAGTATCTTTATTGACAATGAAAACATAAAGGAAGTGTGGACAATTCAGAAATGAAG
This sequence comes from Myiopsitta monachus, assembly GCA_017639245.1. Lineage (NCBI taxonomy): Eukaryota > Metazoa > Chordata > Aves > Psittaciformes > Psittacidae > Myiopsitta > Myiopsitta monachus. The sequence continues at coordinate 58,344,780 of CM029918.1, read as the reverse complement.
GCTTTATCACAGATTTCATCCCTTTATGGCTTATCTTGAACAGCATCATTTGTTTCCTACTCCCTGTCACTTTATGTCCAGCCAGAATAAAATAGTTTGGGCTCTGCCTTTATGATTTTCTTGACAGCCCCAAGCCTGCAACACAGAGAGACTGGTGGTACTTGGGTAAGAAGTGTTTAGGTTGGGGCCAGAGATGGTGGGTTCTTAGAGCACAGTATGAGCCCAGTTTTTACTCAACATGTGAAGTGTGGTGAATGAGATGGAGATAGAGGAAACAGATAACTTGAGTGTATTTTTAATTTTCAAAGGAAGTAATTCTTGAGGTTTTAATGGTTGCCATTCAGCTCAATGTGGTGGATTCTTAATGCAATTCTATACATGCTCCTTAAGATAAGGGACTGGATGATGCTTTCAAAGATAGATATAAAAATATTCCTTTCCTGCCCTGGTTCAGATGCTCAAAGTTACCATCCTGAATGACCAGGAAACCCCCACTGGATGACTTGTGTAAGGATGGAGAGGAGCCTTGGGGCTTCCTGTCTCAGTAAATATAACTTGCAAAAATGGGTACAAGATATGTCTTGAAGTAAAGTCTGATCAGCTCTGTGTAGGCATAAAGAGGACCTTAGTGGTGTCCTTAGCAATTAAATAAGTTCATCCTTAGCACAGTATATACATATATATATATGCATATATATATATATACAAACTGTATATATATAGAAAGCAGTTGATGTCACGTACCTGGACTTGTGCAAAGCGTTTGACACTGTCTCACATGACATCCTTGTCTCTAAGTTGGAGAGGCATCAATTTGACGGGTAGACCACTTGGTGGATAAAGACCTGGCTGGATGGTCACGCTGCAAACAGTTGTGCTCAATGGCTCAATGTGCAGCTGGAGACCAGGAACAAGTGGCGTCCTTCAGGGATCGGTGTTGGGAGCGGTCTTGCTTCGACATCTTTGTCGGTGACATGGATAGTGGGATTGAGTGCAGCCCTCAGCAAGTTTGCCAATGACACCAAGCTGTGTGGTTTGGTTGATATGCTGGAGGGAAGGAATGCCATCCAGAGGGACCTTGACACACTTGTGAGGTGGGCTGATGCCAACCTGATGAAGTTTAACCATGCCAACTGCAAGGCCCTACAGCTGGGTGGGAGCAATCCCAGGCACAGCTACAGGTTGGGCAGGGAGGAGATTCAGAGCAGCCCTGTGGAGAAGGACTTGGGGGTGTTTGCGATGTAAAAATGAACATGAGCCGGCAGTGTGCGCTCACAGCCCAGAAAGCCAACCGTATCTTTGGCTGTATCAAAAGGAGCGTGACCAACAGGTTGAGGGAGGTGATCCTGCCCCTCTACTCTGCTCTCCTGAGACCTCACTTGGAGTACTTGTGTGCAGTTCCGGTGTTCTCAACATAAAAAGGACATGGAACTGTTGGAACAAGTGCAGAGGAGGGCCATGAGGATGATCAGGGCAGTGGAGCACCTCCCATATGAAGATAGGATGAGAAAGTTGGAGCTGTTCAGCCTGGAGAAGAGAAGGCTGCATGGAGACCTCATAGCAGCCTTCCAATATCTGAAGGGGACCTATAGGGATGCTGGGGAGGGACTCTTCATGAGGGACTGTAGTGAGAGGACAAGGCATAATTGGTTCAAACTTAAACAGGGGAAGTTTAGATTGGATATAAGGAAGAAATTCTTTACTGTGAGGGTGGTGAGGCACTGGAATGGGTTGCCCAGGGAAGTTGTGAATGCTCCATCGCTGGTGGTGCTCAAGGCTGGGTTGGACAGAGGCTTGGGTGGCATGGTTTAGTGTGAGGTGTCCCTGCCCATGGCAGGGGGGTTGGAACTAGATGATCTTAAGGTTCTTTCCAACCATAACTATTCTATGATTCTATGCTTCTATATATAAAATCCTCACAGTTGGTCAGAAAAAAAAAAAAAGCAGGTAGGGAAAGTCTTTTCACAGTTCTTAGGCTCTCATCCACACCAGCATTCCAGGCCACTTTCAGCTCTCCTTGACTTTCAGACTGAGTGACAGCTGCTGTGCTGCCCGTTGCCAGTCTTCACTTCACCCTGCACATTTTCCAGTGTGTGGCAGTAGGTTCTGTGAAGAAGATGCCTCAGTTCTTCCCAAAGCTACCATAAAAGCTGAAAGGCACCTTCTAGTGTGCCATCGGGCACTGTTTGTTGTTTACCTCACCTGTGCCAGGGCTCCTGGCTGCCGTTACCAGTCATGGACTTGCTGAAGAAAGGTAAAAAGACTGTACAGAAGTTGAGCTTTCATCATGACAAAAAGAGGTGTGTTGTATAAACCTTGGTGCAAAGAACTTGTTAAAATTGCCCAAAGGATAGAAAATTATCCAAGATCAGTTATTCCACCATTATTTAACGATCAAAGTAATTAAAAATCAAACAAACCAAACAAACCCCTCTGGCAATATTTGAACTTGATTATACTAGAGCTAAAATATCATTCTTGTTTATGGCTCTTCCAAAGCAGAACTTTGCTTTGCACTTTCCACAGCATGGTTAAAAGATATAACCTGATCACTGCGCTATCCTTCAGAGAAGGGATAGGACCTAATGATTTGATAACTGGGTAATTAATTATTTTTCCCTAGGTAAGTAATACTTGTAACCTTTAATCATGTGTTTATCTGAGACCAGTGAGAATGCACAAAAGCAGTGAAAATTGTGTTTGTGAAAATACTTGGTTTTGCTGCATCTTGCTTAGCAAGGCTGCTTCTGGGGTGTCATGGGTTCAGCAGTAGCAGTCATTTTTCTCCTTCTTGGTAGCTGGTGCAGCGCTGTGTTTTTGATTTTGGGCCTGGAAACAGCGCTGATAACACCAGTGTTTATAGTTACTGCTTGGTAGTGTTTTGGTCTGACCAAGGACTTTCTGTGTCTCATGCTATGCCAGGGAGGAGGGGAAGCTGGGAGGAAGCAGAGGCAGGACACCTGAGTCAAACTGACCAAAGAGGTTATTCCATACCACAGCACGTCATGCTCAGGATGTGAAGATGGAGAGCAGAGACCCGGAAGGGTGTGGTGGTGAACTGGGGGTGCACAGCATGGTCAGGTTTTTGGTATTGGGGGGTTCGCTGCTGGGGATGCATTGGCTGGGTGGGGCTTGGTGAGCTGTTGTATTCTCTTTCTTTGTATTTCTCCTGACATTATTATTATTGGTGGTAGCAGCAGTGATTTGTGTTGTACCTTAGTTACTAAACTGTTCTTATCTCAACCTGTGGGAGTTGCATTATTTTTTCGATTCTCCTCCTGTCGTGGTTTAAGCCCCCCACCCACGCAGTTTTACTCACTCACTCCCCCTCTTTCTTCCCCCAGTCCCAGGGGGATGGGGAGGAGAATCAAAAGAACTCAACTCCCACAGGTTGAGATAAGAACTGTTTAGTAACTAAGGTATAACACAAATCACTACTGCTACCACCAATAATAATACAAGAGAAAAACAAAGAAAGAGAATACAACTGCTCACCAAGCCCGACCCAGCCAGTGCACCCCCCAGGCCCCCACCACACTCTTCCGGGTCTGTCCCCTCTGATTTCACATCCTGGGACATGACGTGCTGTGGTATGGAATAACCTCTTTGGTCAGTTTGGGTCAGGTGTCCTGTCTCTGCCTCCTCCCTGCTCCCCTCCTCCCTGGCAGAGCATGAGGCTCAGAAAAGTCCTTGGTCAAACCAAACCAGTTGCCAAACAGTAACTACAAAGCACTGGTGTTACCAGCGCTGCTCCCAGGCCCAAAATCAAAAACACAGTGCTGCACCAGCTACCAAGAAGGAGAAAAAACGACTGCTAGCTGCTGAACCCATGACACCTTCCTATTCCCCGGGACTGGGGGAAGAAATTTAGGGGAGTGAGTGAGTGAGAAAACTGCGTGGGTGGGGGGCTTAAACCACGACATGGGGTAAATATGTACTTTGGCCAGCCACCCTGTGCTGTGGGTGCTTTGTAAACACCTTCATAATGGAACTGAGTAGGATTTGTCAGGTCTCTGCCAGCAAGATACAGGCACTGAAAAAGCCTGCATTTGGGTACTGGGCTGAATAAGCACCCAGCAGCCAATTTCAACAGGCTGCATTAAGAGTATGCTAGTGACACCTAGTGTTTAATATAAAAATGCTATAAAACCTGATGGATTTGCTTTATAAAGCTGCTTGCAGCAGATAGTCAGATGGGTGTTGTTGGGTCCCTGCTGCAAGGGGCAGGGCAGCAAGGCCTTAGCACTCTTGGCAGTGTACAAGAGGACCAGGGGCTGTTGTCCTGTGGCCGAGTGGTCTCCTAGCCCATCTTCTCAAGCAGCAAGCAGTGTGTTTTGAGAGTTAATCACCCTGCAACACTGCACGGGTGCTAGCAACGGTGATGGTAATAGTGTGGTCTACCCTTTCTATCCTTTCATTTTCCTATGCAAAATACACCTTTCTATCTAATAAACTGGCATAATATTTTTACTCTGTACTATTTTGTGTATGCTGGAATGCAGGCTGTCACTGATACACTATCCATGTAAATACATACACAAAAACTGCAGTGAGAGTGGAACAAGAAGTAATGTGCTACAGTCTAATCTTAACAAGGAAGAAAAGACAGTATCTTAGAGGAAGATTGCAATAAATTCTGAAATAAGGTTCTAGCACAGCACGGAGTTCAAAGCTGGGGACACACCACCCAGATTCAAGGCAAAGGAGAAGAATACTCAAAGGTCAATTGATATCACATAACAACAACAGTTAATAAATTAAGTTGATGAATTCAATGTTCTGGTAAGTAACATTGACGTACCAGCAGCTCTTGCAGCTTTTTTAATGTCTGGTTAGTTAAAATTTCTGTTTCTAAAAATAAGGATAAAATCAGTTGTGAGATCATAAACCATATAAAAAGAGATGCATGCTTAATGTTGTACGACACATTTAAGGAAGTTAGCATATGAATAACTAATCATGATTACAAGTATCTCAAGACATGATTAATGCAAAAATACTATAATGTTGCTAGTAGAAATAGAATATCATCTTCAACTATATAGAGATATATGATATTTTTATCCTTTTTTATATTTACCATATCATAGAATCATAGGATAATTTGGGTTAGAAGAGACCTTCAAAGGTCATCTAGCCCAAATCCGCTGAAATGAGCAGGGACATCTTCAATTAGATCAGGTTTCTCAGAGCCCTGAGCAACCTGACCTTAAATGTTTCTGGGAATGGGGTATCTACCACCTCTATGGGCAATGTGTTCCAGCGTTTCACTACCCTCAACATAAAAATTTTCTTCGTGTCCAGTCTAAATCTCCTCTATTTTAGTCTAAAGCCGTTACCCCTTGTCTTATCACAACAGACCCTTCTAAAAAGTCTGTCCCCACCTTTCTTGTAAGCCTCCTTTAATAACTGAAAAGTGCAATCAGGTCTCCACACAGCCTTCTCCTCTCTAGGCTGAACAACCCCAGCTCTCTCAGCCTGTCTTCATAGAAGAGATGCTCCAACCCTTGAAGCATCTTCTTTGCCCTTCTCTAAACCCACTCTAACAGGCCCATATCTTTCCTGTACTGAGGAACCCAAAGATGGATGCAGTACTCAAGGTGGGGTCTCACAAGAATGGAGCAGAGTGACAGAATCACATCCCTTGGCGTGCTGGTCAGATTTCTTTTGATGCAGCGCAGGACACAGTTTGCCTTCTGGGATGTGAGCTCTCATAGCCAGCCCATATCCAAAAAAAAAAAAAAAAAAAAAAAGGAATAACAAAATTAGATCAAGTGAAAAAGTTACTGTGAAAGTAAGCTCTCAGGCTGACTTGTTATGAAGAATCCAGACCAAAGTTTAAGATTGCTGTGGCTCCTGCAGACTTGCACATATCCATACATGATTAGATTATATCAGGGCTTCAAAGATGAAAAGCCTCTCTAAATCAGAGACAAGCTGTAGGTCTGGTGTCTTACAAGAGGTGAGCCTAATATGTTTAGTGCTTTTAAAGTCGTATAAAGTCAGTAGAGACTTCTTGAATTACCTTTTGGAATAAATTCAGCATCTGTGTTCTTCGATAACAACATGACAGATGTCTGAAGCTCCTGAAGGTGGGAAGAATCAGTGGAGGTCTGTCCTGGGTTCAGCAGCAGCAGTCATTTTTCTCCTTCTTGGTAGCTGGTGCAGCGCTGTGTTTTTGATTTCGGGCCTGGGAGCAGCGCTGATAACACCAGTGTTTATAGTTACTGCTTGGTAGTGTTTTGGTCTGACCAAGGACTTTCTGTGTCTCATGCTCTGCCAGGGAGGAGGGGAAGCCGGGAGGAAGGAGAGACAGGACACCTGAGCCAAACTGACCAAAGAGGTTATTCCATACCACAGCACGTTATGTCCAGGATGTGAAGATGGAGAGCAGAGACCCGGAAGGGTGTGGTGGTGCAGTGGTGGTGCACTGGGGGGATCGCTGCTGGGGGGTGCACTGGCTGGGTCGGGCTTGGTGAGCAGTTATATTCTCTTTCCTTGTATTTCTCTTGTATTATTACTGGTGGTAGCAGTAGTGATTTGTGTTATACCTTAGTTACTAAACTGTTCTTATCTCAACCTGTGGGAGTTGAATTCTTTTGATTCTCCTCCCCATCCCCCCGGGACTGGGGGAAGAAAGAGAGGAAAGTGAGTGAGTGAATGAGTGAGTGAGTGAGTGAGTGAGTGAGTGAGTGAGTGAGCGACTTCGTGAGTTATTAGCCTGGGTGAGGCTTAAACCAAGACAAGGTCATATGAAGAAGACTGTGGGACACAACTGGAAAGGACCTAAGTTATCCTAGGAGGTATGATGGGACTGGAGGAAAACTTAGTTTCAGGGGCATCATTTGCACTAATTCTGTTCCTGATGCTAATGTATCAGTGTAATATTTTAGGTTAGACTAGTGCTAAAAAACATTCATGAGTTAAGGTAAGTTTAATGCAAGAGTGTATGTGAAATTGGAAGAGGGCATAAGTAAAACATATTCCAGAAATATTGGAATACATTCAGATGAAAACAGACCACTGCAGGAATTCATATATAGTATGGAGACACAATAAAGACATTGTCTTTTCTGAGTGGATGAGGTCACTTGTGGCTGAGTGTTGCATACTGAACTTTAACAACAACATAATCAAAACCACAATGCATCCATAAATACAGGTCATAAAGCCAAGTCATAATTTTAAAAAGTCTTACTTTTTTATTTAATGCCCCTATATTCTGTGGATACAGTATGGTACTCCCAGGTGAGTGAAAGAATTCAAATAAGTAGGAAGCCTCATAAGGACTTATAAGTACATAAGTACCATGCTTGACAGTTGTAGTGGATTCTTTTTCAGTAATTTCTTCTTTGGAATCAACTGCAGCAAGGGGGAAAAAGATGCTGAAATCTCTATAGTCATTATGTTTCTGTAGGGTTCATTCATTTTGATTACTGCTGTTACTCGATTTTCTTTATATCTGAAACAAAACTGCAGTTCTCTACAGTTCAGCTCACTTTAAGACACTATCAGATTGGTATAACACTCACAAGCTTTTGTTAAAGTGATGGTAACAGCTATTCAGTTCTAACTAACACTGTTTTTATGCTTGCTATAAATAATTGCTTTCATCAGCCATTTTCTCAACCATATATCACTGGAGAATGATGCGGCACATAACAGGTCTCCACACGTATTAGCACTGATTTATTGTTTCACCTTCTTCATCTGAATATAAGAATAGTACAGGAAGACTTATCCATCCAGGCTCTGATTTACTCTTATTTTCTGTCTAGGTTTAGTTTTTGACTTTAGTGACTTTGGGGATGGCTTTTGCACTGTCTTCATGTGAGTGACATTTTAGTAAGGGTCTGTTGGGTAGATTCCTTTGTGCAGCATAGCTTTTTACACTGCTAAAGCAGCAACAAGAAGCTCTTAATGGGTCCAGAGGCTGCTAGTAGAGAGTCCCCTAGGACAGGAAAATGCACAGCTTGACTCTACCACTGCATATTTGCCTGTGTTCCTGTGAGTAGGGGAGAGAACATACTTGAATTGCAAGAGAGGACACACTGGAGGTGTAGCAGAGAAAACTTCTCTTAAGGCACTACAGAGGGCAATAGAGTAGAACAATTTTCTAGTAAAAGGAATAACACAGTTTTTAAGTTAGATGGCTGATAGAGCTTAAACTGCATCAGGCTTCATCTTGGAGGCCTTCTTGTCCTTGAACATACATTGCAAGGAGCAACTTCTTAAATTGAAGATGTTGTTCCACAAAACATACTGTCCCCATTTGCTATGCAGGAGGAATGGTGTTCACTTGACAAGGTTCAGGAGGAAAAGGGACCCGGCTGGTGTCACTCTCTCACATCTCAGGGAGATGAAATGTATACCTATGCCACTGTGAGGAACAAGTAGGGATACTGCTGGAGAGGGGATGGGGAAAGGGAAGAAGACACCGCCAGAGCATCTCCAATGCTGCTATGTAACTACACCCTCAGAGAAACTACTGACAAGTCTCCTGACTTGGGGCAGAATGTAGAGCCAATACGGCTTCATGTGCCATAATGTGCTAGTGTGCATGTGGCACTACTCTGCTTTTTTTGCTATATAAAAAAAAGTTGCCATCCAGAACTAAGTGGAGACCCCTGCTTCCTGTGTGAGGACTGGAAAACAATCAAAACAAAGTATAACAAAGTAATTCTATTAAATACACTTGTAATGTCACCCATGATCCATTGTATACAGGACATATGAAGGCAGACTCCACATAGCTGTAGTATATTTGTGAAGTAGCTTGTCTGAATTTTTCCCAAAAAGGTGAGTGGATATAGGATTCTTAAGAATTAAAAATATTCTGGGGATTTTTTTTTCTGAAACAGGCAAGAAATTAATTTCTAGCATATGCTTATCTTGACAGCGTCACTTTAATTTTCTCTTAATTGGTTGGCTGAATGGCTGTTTCCATGGCAGCGCAGCAAATATACAGTAGGGACACTGATAAACAGTGATGAATAACAGATCATTAGACTTCAAAGAGAATTCTTCACTAGTCTGTTGCTGCTTTTTACATTTGTCAGGTGGAAAGAACACATTTCACCACCATCCATGACACCAAGATAAAAGTTGTTCAACTTCCAAAGGCCCTGTGTGCTAAAAGACAAGTTACTGCTTTTGAAGGTAGGTCAAATACTGGCTTTAAACTATGTTAAACACCTCTTCTAAGAGTTAACTCGCACTACGGTGATGTACAGTATTGAATGTCTTATCTGTCCTTGACAAACTAGTCAGAAGCCCTTACCAAGCAACAGGGGTTTCACGATGAAGTGGCTTCTCCTGACCCATTGTCTCACATTTTTCCAGTCATGCTCTCTAACAGAAGAAAACTCTTATAGAAAGCAAATTTACCTTCTACTTCACTGCTCTGGCATTCATTGTGCAATCTGTGGGGAAAGGTATTGAGATAACTTGTTCTATTGAAAGCCATCAAAGAGGACATCTCAGGAGGAGATGAAAGTGGAGGTGATAGCTGTTGAATGTGAGGCAACTATATTGCTACAAATGGTGTTTAACCAAGATCCTCTCTAGTTCTGTCTTAAATCATACACAGTTGTCAGAAGAAACATGCCATTTCTCAGCATTACAGCAGCTGAAACATTGCTGTTTCAACAGAAGCTTGGTAGTTCTAGATGTATCCTAGTGCAAAATTTAAAAAATTCTGGTTTATAGGGGTTTAGATGAGCACTGCAGAAAAAGATCAAATCTTTTATCTTGATATCAATGACAGTTTTGTCAAGATCTTAGGGGGAATCTGATTTTTTTTCCTTGTTATCTTTTTTTTTTTTAATGGTAATTCCCTGTTTCAATGAACCAGAAGAGGCAGCACTGAATAAAATATTAAAATAACATGTGTTTGTTTAGACAATCTGCAAGGTAGGTTGAAATAGGAAGCTCATCTGCATCCTCCCAAGTTTTGTAGAAAATTTTTCTGAACTTCCCCATATTCCAACCATAAATGATACCTTTAAATTTGCTAAAAAGCCAGTTCTTATTGCCATGACAAATTAGTACCTTATCTGAGGCAGCTGAAGCTTTGCTATAATTCTTCTTGTAAAAAAAACAACCATTCTTAAATGATTATTATGGCTTACCTAGATTACTGTCCATCAGATTTTAAGGGTATAATGCAACAAACATTTATTTTGGTGACAGTCCTGGCACTAGCAGCCTTCCCAGCTTTGCATCTGTGATCAATTCCCATTCCTCCTTCTCCTACCTTTTCCTAAAACACAAGTCCTACTGGTTTGTAAGTCTTCATGGTTAGGCAAATTAGAGATTTAAACATTGCTTTTGGGGGGCTTTTTTTTTTTTTTTAAATACACACCAGTTCTCATCAGTTGCTGGCAATTGCAAATCTCAGAAAATGTCTAGCCATCATTTGAAAAACTAGTTTCCGTCAAAGATAACTGTAGAAATGCACACAAATGCTATTCATTTTTTAAGGTTATATTACTGTCCAAACCAGGAGCTTCAGAATTCATTGTTACTTTTTCCCTCTCCTTAGATTTGTCAGGTTTGTCTTTTTTTTTTTTTCAGTAATGCTAGTAGTAATCTCCGCTTTGCTTCATACGATTGTAGGGAAAATATGATGCCCAGAGAAGAGCAAAGATTACTTCTATCCTGTTCTAAACCACTCAGCAGTTGTTCTAAATCAAGTTTTTTCCTCTGCAGTTGAAATATGGGTGAGAACTTTCATGATGCTCTGGCACTAGATCTTCTTTAGTGGCACACTGTGATGGCACCCAGGATAATACTGGGTAAGAGAGACGTGTGGCATTTCTCAACCATTCCCGTTAACACAAGGCAGAGTGAAGCACCAACATGGTGAGCCATCTGTGCTAATGCTGATCATGTTATTAAATCATTCATTACATTTCACAATTTTATATTAGATCATTTGAATTCTGATTTTGGCATAGTGCAGAGATTTCTTCCTCTAGAAATATGAACTCAGTATGCAAATGTGTTTGCCCTGTTTTCTAATAAATTCATGTTTGGGTTGAACATCCTTACAAGTGCTGTGGCTCATGTAATTATGCCCTCAGATCTCAATAACAGAAATTGAGCCCTAGTTCGTGCCTGATTAATTGATCATTTTTTAGTACAAGTAAATTTGATGCATCCATTTCTGCCAACTTTTTCTGCCTACAAAACACAGTGCCACCCAGAACTCTACCTTGTCCCCATTGCCACCTTTCACTGCCAGCAAGAAAAAAGTATTTTTCTCTCTCATTTGATATCACTTAATCGTAGGAATATTGCCCTAAAATCATATTATAGAAGTAAAATAACACTTCTGTTTCACTTGTCACCATCCTGGTATGGACATAGTACGGTAGCTGACCTGTTAATTTTAAGAAAGACCTGACGATATATTGGTAAGCAGATATTGCACTAGGCACTGTTCACACACTGAGTCTGGCCTAGAGACCTCACAGCTTGGGAGAGTGCAGCCCAACAGACTAGGCTGGACAAAAGAATGGTTAAATAGCAAAAGAAAATTATAAACTCACAAAAATTATTTCACTGGAAATTTCCACTGACAACCTGCTTACATCTGAGATTAGCCATGGAGACATGGGCGACCTCTATATAACTAAGACAGTGTTATGGTTTTCATTTAAAACAGAACAAAAAATCCTTTTCCATGCAATTTAGTGGAATTACAAATCATCACAAGATAATCAAGATATTCTTGCAGATGAGATAGAATAGCACAATATGTGTCTGTGATTGTCTTATGGCAGTATAAAATATTCAACATGAGAGACTGATGTTTAGCTAGCTAATGAAGAAAAATATCTCACTTCACTGTCACAGATAATTTGCTAGAAGAAATACAAACTGTAGGTGTTTTACATGATTGCAACTTTCATGAAAGAATTGTATATGACTTACAAGTACATAAGCCCCAATTCTGTTTTGCTTTCATGCAGACCCCTTCAGTCTTCTGAAGCGCCTGTAAATAACAAACATAACCATGAAGTGGGAGGGAGTGGAGAATCCTCACTGTGTAGATTTTACACCTGGTTTCCAAAGCATATGTAAGCTAAAAGGCAAGGGACTGTAAGATGCCTTAAGTCCTTGGCATGTTTGACAAATGTCTGACCACACTCAAGGTCCAGGGAAGTGCTCGTCTTGCCCAGCAAAGTAGCTTTAAGTCATGTTTTGGGTATCTCTAGCAATATGAAGGGGTTTCTGCAGGGTCCAAGGTCTGTCTTTGGTTAAGTTTGGGAAGTGACAAGTTTGTCGGTGACATGGATAGTGGGATTAAGTGCGCCCTCAACAAGTTTGCCGATGACACCAAGCTGTGCGGTTTGGTTGATATGCTGGAGGGAAGGAATGCTATCCAGAGGGACCTTGACATGCTTGTGAGGTGGGCTGATGCCAACCTGATGAAGTTTAACCATGCCAACTGCAAGGCCCTACACCCCGGGTGGGAGCAATCGCAGGCACAGCTACAGGTTGGGCAGGGAGGAGATTCAGAGCAGCCCTGTGGAGAAGGACTTGGGGGTGCTGGTCAATGAGAAAATGAACATGAGGCGGCAGTGTGCGCTCACAGCCCAGAATGCCAACCGTATCCTGGGCTGCATCAAAAGGAGCGTGACCAGCAGGTCGAGGGAGGTGATCCTGCCCCTCTCCTCTGCTCTCCTGAGACCTCACTTGGAGTATTGTGTGCAGTTCTGGAGTCCTCAACATAAACAGGACATGGAACTGTTGGAACAAGTGCAGAGGAGGGCCACGAGGATGATCAGGGCAGTGGAGCACCTCCCGTATGAAGATAGGCTGAGAAAGTTGGGGCTGTTCAGCCTGGAGAAGAGAAGGCTGCATGGAGACCTCATAGCAGCCTTCCAGTATCTGAAGGGGGCCTATAGGGATGCTGGGGAGGGACTCTTCATGAGGGACTGTAGTGAGAGGACAAGGCATAATTGGTTCAAACTTAAACAGGGGAAGTTTAGATTGGATATGAGGAAGAAATTCTTTACTGTGAGGGTGGCGAGGCACTGGAATGGGTTGCCCAAGGAAGTTGTGAATGCTCCACCGCTGGCTGTGCTCAGGGCTGGGTTGGACAGAGGCTTGGGTGGCATGGTTTAGTGGGAGGTGTCCCTGCCCATGGCAGGGGGGCTGGAACTAGATGATCTTGAGGTCCTTTCCAACCCTAACTATTCTATGATTCTAAGTATATATAGTACTACAAGTACAGTCCACACGGTCTAGATGTTTGCTCTGAAAAGGGTTTCAGCAGTTAATGAAATATTAAGAGAATAATGTCTCCTTTTCCCAAGTAGCTTACACTTCAAAACTTAAATGTACAGTGTCTTCCCAACCTGCAGAGGCTCCTCACCATTGCAGGGACTTGTGTGAATGAAGCCTTCCAGAACACAGCGCAATGGCAACAAAAAAGACACAACAGGTCATGGTTAAGAATTGCTGCAGTTACTCCAGAAACCCAACGTAATCATACACAAAAAAAAAGACAAAAAAACCCCAAAAAAACTAACCCATGCCCCCACCCAAAAAAAAAAAAAAATTAAAAAAAAAATCCAAGCAACCAATCAAACAAACAAAGAAAGAACGGAGGAAAAATCATTTCTTTAGGATGGGATTCCTGTTCTACTATTCACTATCCATGCGCCTAGTGGATAGTAGGACACAGACTCTGTAGGAGCAAAAATTCAGACATTGTCTAGCCAGAGGAGATTTTTACAACCTGTTCATCTCTGCACTTTTTACTCTTATTTTATAGATTATCTTCCTGCATGTCAGAACTGTAGCCATCTTATTGAGTCCAACTCCAGGAAAAGAAAGGGGAGAGAGAGGAGGCATGTCAGTAACACAGGAGGACATGGGGACCTCCAGTGGGATGTGACATAGTTAATTTGTGTGTGATTGTTCTCCAGGCCATGAGCTTAACAATGCAAGCTCAAGAGGTTTGCCTTCACGTCACCTCCTCAGTGAGAGGGCCAGCATAGCTCTGGATGTCTCTGCTTCCTAACATGAATTCAGCTCATACATGGAAGCATTTTCTTGTCTTCCAGCTAGAAAATCCTCATGAAGCTTCTAGGGTCCCTTTTGCTTTCAAGCACCTCTGTTCTGAGAGGCTCCTGATGTGCGTGCTCAGAGGCACAGAAAAGCTAGAGATACTTTTTTATCACCTTGCATAAACTAAGACACTTGGGAGCACAGAATACAGATGAGAACTCAGTGCTGTTTGAATTGTTCTTTTGACCCATTTTCATCTCCATTTTACCAAGTGCTGAAAAGCCTTCATTTTTACGTTGTCCACTATCATTAACAATGCCTCATGATGTTAATTAATACTGCAAGAGGCTAAACCTCAGGCTGACTGTCTCACATGTGGGAATTAGTTGTGTGGGTTTGTGGACCAACATCTGCTTGTGAGTAGACTTTAAAAAATAATAATTAAATTAAACAGAAGAGAAGCTCTAAGCTGAATCTGTGGCTAAATGATTAATATCGCTTCACGTTTAAGATTTTTTCCCCAGCCTATTTTGTTTAATGATTTTCAGCTATGAATATTACATGTCCTTCTGCAGTTAATTATTTATGCTGATGAAACATGGCATCCTCTGTACCCTTTTTGGATTCTAAATGGAAAGGAACACATTTTCTAGACAGTTCCTTCTAAATACTGATGGCTCACAGGAGGCTTCTTTCATTGGAGGAAAGATCATCCTCAAGCCAGTTTAAGGAGGCTTGGAATTCATGGACAGAAACTATTGTGAGAGTAGAGTGTTCACCACTGGCCACCAGCTGTGCATGCCAGACTGCCAGCTCTGGATGGGCTTCAAAGAGCCTGGCCTCAGAAATCCTTTTGTTCCTGGTGGGAAAACCTTTCACATGAAAGATCAAGTAATCAGCAGGATTTATACTTCAGAATTTTTTGGTGCTTCAGGAACAGTTTGCATCTGCCCAGGATTTTAGACTGAGCTTGGAGTCTGGCTAAGCAGAATTTTGACATTTTGAGCTTTCCTTTCGTATTGGCATGAAAGCAGTCATCAAATATTGAAAACCTCTGGAGCTGGAATTATCTTTTCCACCCAGTTCTGATAATTGCTGTTTATGGATCTCTTTGCAGCCAGATATGCCTCATTCTGCAAGCTGATCTAGACAAGAGCTTTGGCTGAAAAAGATCTGCAGATATTATCTCTGCTATTGTGTCATTTTTAGTCACAGAAATGTAAGTCCCTCCTGCACCATAAGTCCCTTTGAATTACCAAATCCCTAACAACCACCTTTGGTTGAGTCAGGTCTTCAGAATTTGGCCATCAATCAATAAATTGATGGCACTCAAATAGCCTCAATGGTAGAGAATACAATGAAATATAAGCCCCAGAGAAATAAAACTTCTTGTAACCAGTGTGATTACAAGACATTGGGGTAAACCAATCCTACTTAGAAGTTCAGTGTACTTTGGCATTCAGGGCAGCAGAGCAAGGTGTTACAAGCTTTACAAACTCCACCGATTAACTACACATGTACTGCTATAGTTAAGGAGGATTCTTCTCTGGGGACAACAAAACACTGTTACAAGGAAGTAGAGAAGCATTTTTTACTGAACTCAGCTGTGAGATATAGAAATAATGTTTGGTGGGACTTCTCTTAATTAGTATGGCTAGAGCATTGAATGTGATTTATACCTGTTTAATTAATCCTTTATGTTGGTTAATATGGAGATACTCTTGAGCAGCTGCAGATGCAGGTGCTGGAAAATTTGTGCTGCTGTTAGGCACAGACAGCTGGAAGCAGACCCTGAATAGCACAGGGATCTTAAGCACCCCTTGCTCTCCGAACAGAGACAGTGGAAATGGTACAGCTATGGAGGGACTCCATCCCCTGAGGCTCCTCCACTCCTGCCCTGGCAGGGGCCCCATTGCTGTGCTTGGCTCTCTGTCTCCTTGTTTTCCTCATCCCACCAGTCTCTTATGAAGAGAAAAATGAGACTGGGCTGACGTTTGCTTCTGGGAAGTACTATGTCTCAGCATTATGCCTATTGCTGCCACTCACAGAAAAGTCTCAGCTGCTCTGGGAAGGATGAAGGTGTTCACAGCTGTATTTATATGGCAACTGGACTTTCAGGTGCTTGTTCCCCAAAACACTCATTCAGCACTATATGATATAAGCACAACATACTGGTGAGAGCACCTTGGATGCCTGTTTAGGATATGGGCTGGGCAGAGAGAAGCAAGAGAGAAAGAGAAAGAGATTTCTCAGGCCTAAGGCCTGGCATTCTACTGGTAGCCTCTTGCATGAAATCAAGCTTTGACTCCCTGGGAGTCAGCTGAAATTCTGCCTTTAAAACCTATGCTATTCTACATCCATCAGCTACTCATAAGGAAGTTTGCGGATGTTCTTGTCAATGTTGTGTGATTTTCTTTATCCCATACAAAAGTTATCATTAAATAATTAAAATGAAAGTAACTACAACAATTCATTCTGGTAGGTCCTGCTCAGATGAAATTCTCAAAAGCACCTAAGAGTATTTTCAAATAGCATTTTATTACCCTTGACATTTTAACACGACTACTCAGGTTGGGTGAAAGCCTGTGCTAATGCAAGGTGTACCACTGCAAGTACTACAAGCTAGGCCGTTGTCAGCTAACTCCAGCAGCAGCTAGTGCAATGTAGACATATTGTCACTTCCTTTTGTACATTTTGCCTAAGTCCATTTTGCCTTGAAATCTTCCTTTTCTCAGGATTGTCTAAGTTAAAAACCAAAAGCAAACACCCCCCACACACACATTTTCTGACTCCTAACAGTGACATCTTAAACAAAATAACTTCCTGTAATTCTGATAGCAGCCACCATCCTTATTTCCATAGCTTTCATCATTCACCTTTAATCCATTTTCTTTTGCTTGCCATTATTTGTCTTTGCCTTTATTCTTTCTGATCACTATTGTTATCCAA
Source organism: Myiopsitta monachus (assembly GCA_017639245.1). Taxonomy (NCBI): domain Eukaryota; kingdom Metazoa; phylum Chordata; class Aves; order Psittaciformes; family Psittacidae; genus Myiopsitta; species Myiopsitta monachus. The sequence goes on along the minus strand of CM029918.1, from coordinate 58,327,809 downwards.
TTTCCTTCCTTCTTTCATCTTTCCCTAACTCCCACAGCATTTGTGTTCTGTCATTTTACGATTTTGTTTTCACTCCACATGTAGCTTTCTATCAAATATAGAACTTTGTTACTGACTTTACCTTCATCTTCCTACCTTTTTTCCCCTTTTGTTAGTCATGCTCTGGCAATCAGACAAAGGCCAACAACGCAGGCAATTACAGGCTCTTCTCACACAAAATCTACAGAGCACAAGTGCTCAGTCTGCTTCCCTGATGAATGGCAGAAAAGCCTTTGGCTTCATTTGTAATTCATATTAGGCTGGAGGCTCTGGAGGATAGGAAATATCTTTTACCATGAAGTATGCAGTGCCTGGAACATGGGAGATATGATCCTAATTGGGGTAGATTTTATTGGAGAAATAATAATAGTAGTATCAGGGATTGGGGATGAATAATATCATCACAGGCTTTGGCTTACTTGAATAATGCAGGAAGAGCTCAGAGGAGCACCTCTGCTGCATGGGCTAATTGAGAATTTATTTATCCATTTACTTAAACTGCTATTAAAAAAAAAAAGCACAAATGATAAACCAATGTTTCTACCACTACTCCAGTAAAAACAAAACCAAGCAAAAGCAAAATCTCTTAAGAGATTATTTTATCCTAATAACCAGTTAGTCCAACATAAGGTCCATAGTGTGGCTTTATGCTATGTAAGAAAGAAGGTGGCAGAGGTAAACAAGAGATGTTTCATCAGTTGCTCCCACAAAATTTCCATACCTGGGCTGTATCTGTCTGGCTCAATTTAATTTAGTATTTTAGACCACTTGGCTATATATGACATGCAGTCATTTTAGAGGGGAAGGATTGCTCCCATGCCAGCAATCATGCAAAACAGAATAAATCTGAATATTTGAGGGAATTCTTTCTCCTTTTTCTCCTCCCAAGTGGAGTGGTCTTCAAAGTTCAGAGATACACTTTCAAACAGATAGAAAATACATATTTAATATGCCTTATTTGGAATTAAAAAGAATAGAAAATGGGTCATCAGCTTTAACAGCATACCTAAAAATCTCCGCTAGACTGAGTTACTTAACTGAAATTCTCAAATACAGCTGTATTTCTTTTAGTTGTCAAACATGGCCATAGTGAATGATATCGTATGCTGTTCCAAGAGAAAGCGACCATATCCTTCTCTTGAGAAAAACTTGTCCTGACAGAGGTGTCAGCGACAATCTACTTCACTCAATTCAGGACTCAGCTCTTTATCCCTGAAGCCATTTGCTCAGCAGAGACAGATAACTCCAAGATGCTTCTCAAGAAAACTGAGCTGAAAGACCATGAGATTGGCAACAGACCTGTCCTAGAGTCACATTTGGGATGAAACCCTGCTCACCTTTATGTGAATTGTTCTTAAGGCCTAAATAGGTAATGTGAGCAAGGCTTAGACCTAGAAGGTATCACCTGAACGAAGGGTCCATGCTGTATCACTCTTGCAGACTGAGTTCACTACTCAAACACATGGGAGCAGAGGCTGGCATGGACTTGCAATCACCAGTCACACTTCTCTGTCATTTTCATGCGTGCTTTTTCTGCAACACTACCTCTTCCCTCTGTGTGACTGTCTCAAAGGAAAAGAGGAGTGTTTGATTTCAGGCAGGCTGGGTTTCAGAGTTTTAGGTTGCTCAATTGTTCTGGGTATTACAGTCTACAGAAATCCTCCCTTCCTGCCAGCAAACACTCTACCATGTAACCCTCACTGATATATTTTCATGAGTTACAGAAGAGCATAATCACTGTATAGATAACTATATGTGGATACGGTTGTATAAATCCACCACTCAAATGCAGGTACTCAAGTAATGCCAGGGCTGAGCAGGTAAGCCCTCAAAACTCATGGTTTGATTCCGACCCAGTAGTTGTCTTGAAACATTTATAAGTTTCAAGGTGCCAACTTCAAGAAGCTGAACTTAGACACGCAGCCTCCTTCTATAGTCAATGAAAATGAGAAGCCACCCCCTTAAGAAACCATCTCAAACCCTAACAGCACTCTTTGCGATAGGTCTGCAGGTGAAAATTATCCTTACATTACCTTCTCTATATTAGAAAGGACTTATGGAGACCAGCTGTATGAGCTTGTGTTGGAGTAACACAGAGTGATTACCCACAACAACGAGGAGGAGCAGTCAGCGCAACCCAGCCAAGGGCTGAGCACAAGCACCCTATAGCCCCCAGTGTCTATAGGTTGCAGCTGGTGAGCTCTTGTCTTGGAAGAGGGCAGATTGCAGGCTCAGCAAGGATGGGTAGGCTGTGAAGTGAAACAGATGCTTGCCTGTCATTTGACCTGCAGAACATGCTTCACTTTACAGTGCTCATTAGGGGGAACTACAGTTTCCTCTGCCAGCTTGGTAAATCTGCTTTCACTCAGACTGCATGCTTGATATATTTATTTGTCCCATAATGAATACCAATTTAAACTTCTCATGCAAACTTTTGCACTGTGAACACATCCTATTGCACGGCGCTTTTTTGTGCTGTGTGGAAAGCATCTCTTCACATTTGTGTTTGTGCAGTACCAAGAGCTAAAGTATTCTTGGGCTGGAAGTAGGGTTCTTGGCCCTGCAGTAATGAAAATGAAATTGACATTATTTGTTTTGTGGTGCTGCCTCTAGGCCTCAATCAAAAATGACACAAGACAACAGATGGATGCAAGTACACAGGAGAAACACAAGACAAAACATTTATTCATTTAGTAAGCATCAGCCACAGTGCACCAGCTGCTTTAGTATTAAATATTTTGTAGGCAGCATTGTATAGATATAAAAATCATAATAGCTGTTGTTATAACCTAGCATATATGAGAGAAAGAAATATTTTTTTTATACTGTTGCATCATGGGACCGGAAAATATGGCCATTAAAAGCAAACACCTCTGTAAGTATAAGCATTCAGTCATTCTTCAGCTGTAAACATTATTCTAGATTGAGTCAAAGCTGATAGTTGTGTTCTCATTTAAAGCTGATAAATATCGTATTAAAATTTTCTGACAAGTTTGCAGTATACAACTGGTTATACTCTGCAGCGCTGGCTAATTTTACATCTGTTCAGATACTTAAGCTATTCTGAAAATAAAATTTACCCCTTCCAAAAATACCCCAGAACATATTAAAGTGGCACTGGTATATGAAACACATAAAAAGGAAATGTAGATGACAAGTTTGCATGTAGACAATTAAATCAGAACAATATTTTAAAGATAAACTTATGAAAATACAAAGATCATGACTGTAGATGTTATTATTTCAATAAACATATGTATTAACTGGTTTTGAAGCCTGCCTGAAATGGGAAAATATTGGACCCCCAAGCTCATCACTCATCTACCTTCTGGATGGCTTCGTTGTTTTGCTGAATCCATGGAACCACTGCAATTATTTTTATTTTTTTTTTTTTTGACCACTGTGAAAGTTTTTCCTGTTTTTTCAGTTGGAAAAACCAAAGCTGTAGTTTTTCAGGGCAATGTCCCTAGAATGATTAAACTTTGCTCAGGATGATTTTCTCAGACTTTTAATCTTATTCATGCTACAGCTGAGGGGGAAGAATTAGGCTTGCCTAATTTCCATGTTTCTTTGGGTGACAAAGTTCCATGCTGCACGATGTGGGTGGCCCATCAGGTATGACTATTGTGTATTATTCCCATGTCCAAAAGTTAACATGAAAGATGGTTCTTAAGAGCACACAGGGAAAGACAATGAGATTTAGTTTGGGCCAGATTCATTTAGGTCTAAAGTAAGCATGCTTTCCCAGCTGCTTTTACTGCCAAGTTGCTTTGTTTGAAGCTTAAAAGCTCCATTTACCTGCTATCAAATTTTATAACTAACTTTTCCATTTAAGATAGTTTTTGTTGTCTTTTTTGTTTGGTTCTAAGAGACCCAAAAAATTTATGGAAATTCTTCCCCCTTTGCTTTTCAGCAACAACCTAAAGCAATTTTACAGGAAGCACACAAAACAAGTAAAAACATATGGAGAAAGGAGTTTATGTATGTAGCACATTGTATACTTAGGCAACATACATAATACTTCTCAGTTCAAACTATTTCTATCTTTCTTTTTTCTTTTTTTTTTTTTTTAATTAAAAAGGAGAAGAATGACAGCAATACTGACTGAGTCCCTTGAATTAACTCCATGTGTATTAAATAGTCTGGAACTCATTCCCAACAGAAGAACTAACCACCAACTCTAGAGAAGGCATGTCAGATAAGGAAGCAGACCTCTAATTTTTGCAGACAGTAGAGAAACATGACATGAGATTTGTAACTGCTTATGTTGAGGCTTTTTCTCTCATCAATAAACAATAGCTGTCTTTCAGGTATTCGTTATGTGTTTTGACAGCTGACAAAATCTGTAAAATACAATTCCTTGGTATATGGATTTTATGAGGTTCAGATGTACGCTCTCTGTAAAATCAAATTGTACCCTTTGCTACAAGCTCTTTAATATTCCCATTAGCTCTTTTTTCTTCTGCAAGGGGCTATATTGCTAGGACAAATGGAAGTAGTGAGAACCTTGGCTGGTTCCCAATTGAAGGAATGTTCGCAAAGTGAGTTTGCAATTTACAAAGCATTTATAAGTACTTGAGACTGAGCATATACTATGACAAATCTTTTTTTCCAGTAAACCTTTTTTAAACTTCTTGTCTTACAGCTGGATTTAATATGTACTTTAGAAAAGCTAAAAGATGGAATATCTGAAGCTATCCCTTTTATAGCTTGTCTTGTCTCCCCTTCTGGTTAAAATGTAAACTAAATTGCCCACCACAATGGCGATACCCTTCTTTGAATAATTGTTGAGAGAGCTGAGGTTGTTCAGCCTGGAGAAAAAATGCTGCAGGGAGACCTTATAGCAGCCTTCCAGTACCCAGAGAAAGCTGGAGAGGGGCTTTTTACAAGGTCGTGTAGTGACAGGAAAAGGAAGAATGGCTTTAGACTAGAAAAGGGTAGCATTAGATTAGATATTAGAAATAAATTCTTCACTGTGAGGGTGGTGAGACACTGGCACAGGTTGCCCAAAGAAGCTGTGGCTGCCCCATCTCCGGCAGTGTTCAAGGCCAGATTGGATGGGGCTTTGAGCAGCCTGGTCTAGTGGAAGGTGTCCCTGCACATGGCAGGGTGTTGCAACTGGGTGATCTTTAAGGTCCCTTCCAACCCAAACCATTCTATGATTCTATGTATTGTCCTTCTTAGTGCTGAACTTTCAGTTTGGAAAGACATTTCTGTAGGCAATTGTATTCCCCACTAGTACAAACTGAAAGTTCCATAAATTAACCTCTAATTTCCTCCTGGGGTTTTTGTGAACAGAGTTAATTAGTTGAATTACAGCCTTATGGTTTAGGATGTCACTACAACATGTCATACAGAATTACAGCCTTGTTGTATACGAAGAAGTGTGTACTATTGCTTATAGTCTGATATCTTCCCTTCATGGGCTAAGAACAGCTTTTGAATTTTGACCATCTTCTATTCTGGGTTCTTGACAGCCTAAGATGTCATGCTCTTAGGAAGTCATTGAGATAGTCAGTCAGCTCTTAAGACCTTTGCTGCCCATGGTGGACCCTTCCTTCAATCAGCAAGTCATTCTTCAGCAATGCTATCTAGTTTAGTTTACCACAAGGGGTCAGTAGAAATCAGTGAGAAATATTCCCTCCTTCACCCCAGAAACTATTAAATGCTCACAGCCACAATGCCATTCCGTATTAATTTCAGGAATTCAGTGAGGGAAAAACAGACGTAATTGTTTTTCTTTACAACCAGACAGCTCTTAATACTAAAATATATGAGTGGTTTCCTAATATTACATAGAAGTTTTCTTTTGATCAAAGCCAGTTGGGGTTCAAAAGCTTGTGTTCATTTATTTTTCCAGGAAAACTTTGTCTCTATACTTCTTTATTACATTAGCTAAAATGAGTATTTTGAATGTGGCATAGATTTATGATCAGGAAGCAGATTTTTTGCTTCTTCCAAACTATTCATGGAATTGTTTTCCTTTTAAATAAATAGAATTAAATTGAAAATAATTTTAAAATTAAATCAAATCATGTGTCCTACTAAGCTCTGTGCAACTAAGCAAGAAGTTGGGAGCAATTGCATATATTTTCTCTCCAAATACTTATGTAACTAATTTCTATTTTATTCATGATTGCCCCATGAAGACTATTCACACTTGCGCTGCTCTCTCTGTATCACATTCCTTTCATCCTAAAGGATACTGGGGAAAAAAAGATCACTGGCTTTAAGTTTGATTCTCTGTCACTTTTCTGACAAAGCAGTATGCCTAGGGACCCTTCCAGACATAAATTACTGCAAATTAAGACCTGTATACACCACAGAGGGAGCTGGCATCTCATAAACTTTACCAAATGCTATCTGACTATTTTCCTTTAGGCAGGTAGTGGGTCAAGCTGATGTCAGTTAATCTTAAACAGAAGTGGTGCATTAGGTAGTGCTCATAGAGCCCTTGAAATTCCTTACTTTTTCTTGCCACAGCCATTCATCCTGAACAGTTCAAACGTAAAGAAAAGAAAATAATGCTGGGAAATAGATTGGGAAGTATTTCTATTTTGATTTATTCAGACTGCTGCAGCAAAGCAGTCAAAATACTGTTAAAAAGTAAGTCCAGTGGTTGAACCTGTCAGGGAATTATGGGACTGTGGATTGAGTCATTTGCTAGAAGTATTATTACACTTTGGTTCATTTTTATGATATGGACAGCAAAAGTGGTCAAAGATGGAACTAGATGGGGGGGTTTGCCTCCAACAAATCAGAGTTTGGCCAATTCTATTGATGCTGGAGAAAAAAAAATCCATTGGTATCGCTGTACATTGACTTCACTGTGCTTTGTTCAGAGCTGGGGTATAATGAATGTGTGTGCAGAGTGGCATGCAGAAAGAGTATGCACAGTGAAAAAGGTTGACTTTTCATGCATATTGCAAAACCAAAGCCACATTTCTCTTAACTCAGGCACTGACATTCTTTAAGACTCTCACTGCTAATATGTACAGCAAAGCAGAGGCTCTGAAACACCATTTTCCTTTTGCAACATTCACAATTCATTATGACTATAAAACATATTGCACATAAAACATAAAACTCATCAAAAATTGTTAAAAGATCCTAATTTCAGTTGTAGAACTAAAAACCGGCAGATTTGGAGTTGCATTCTGTTCTGGGCATTGAATGTCACAGGAAATCCTCCTGAAAATGTAGTAGGAACTAGTCCCACTCTATGTTGGATATGGTAACCAGGGCATAGAGTGTCTCTTATTGCCACACAGACTACAAGATGCATATTAGCTGATGGCAGGTGAAAGAGGGATGATGGCATCGAGATGTTGGTTACTCATGTTACATCCAGCTGAAATCTGCAAGACCTGATTTCATTTCCTGTTCCCTATGGAACCTGGAGAGTCACTGCTATGGATGGTGGGAAAGGAAAAGCAAAAATGAAGCTAAGAGGCCCAGTTATTTGCGATGAGGGAAACCAGTGCTGCTCCTGCTCCTTGTCACCCAGAGAGGGATACAGGCAACAAAATCTATGTCTTGGACTCAGAAGACAAACATCATCTAGCATTCAGTGCATAGTGGCAAAAGCTATGTCACCACCAGTGTAAACCTGGAACATTTATGTGTTTCTTTCCTATTCTGATATGCAGCCAAACTCCAAAGAATAAAAATAAAATGTTTCAAACTGTAATTTCTCTCCTTTTTTTTTAAAAAAAAAAAAAAAAACAAAATAAAACAAAAAAAAAAAAAACAAACAAACAAAAAAAAACCAAACAAAAAAAACATGATACCTTGGTAAACTCAAACCCAGAATTTTTGAGGTACTAGAACGTATTTCCTCCACTGTGCAGAGTGTCACTCTTACTTTGCTAGGAAAGTCTGGTCAAAGTCATAAAGTTCAAAGAGCTTTTTGAGTAATGGTTGCATCTGAACACCTAAAGTGAGAATGGACCCTAGATGTAAACATGCTGTAAAAAAATATTGCTAGTGTACTGAATAAGCAAGGCAGAGATAAACTACTGCTCTCCCCATGCAGACTTGGAGAGCTTAGATACTGGTAATGACTAAATGACTTGCCTCAAGTCACATCAGAGCTAAAAATTGCAATTCAGTGTCCTGAATCCCCTTTCTGCCCCTTAAACATCCTTTCTTTATCTACTTACTCCTGCAGTCATGATCCAAATTGACACATGGGACCCAACAGATGTACATTATTGAATATGGGCACTGTGCCGTTTCCTCAGGAGGAAAGGTGGAAAAGGGTCTCTGGAATGGAGCTCCAACATACCAGGTGCTCAGAAAGGAGCTCAGGTTGCAAGCTTCACAGGAGCTGTGAGGAAAAGTTTATACTCAGTAGTGAGGAGAAAGGAAACTCACTTGATAAACACAAACTCAAGACATATTTAGAATCTGGGTATGCAAGCTGAACTTTCCCTGGGGCTAATTACTGTAATGGCATGTTAAATAAATCCTCACTAAACTTGGTTGTACAACAGGAATGCTGTTTAAATAATGAAGTGCTCACGGACAAATTCTCAAAAGCATTAGGCTTTTATTTAACTGGAATTGTATGGGGTATTAACTGTAATATATGGGTGTTTTTTCCATCTAGTTACTGTGACCATCACAAATCAGGTAATTTTTTTCTGTTAATCTGGGGCTGTTGCTTCCTTTTGCTGTCCTGGGCAACCATGAATATAATACATGCTCCTCCTCTTTGCTTTTTTGCATTGTTCCATGACAGACACGGGAATATTCTTAGTCCATTACTGAGCAGTTGGTAACTTCTGGGCTTTTCCTTTTCCATTATGCGTGTGCTCAAGACAAGATCAAGCTGCTGGGAAATGGATATTTATGAAGAAGTAGTCTCCATGGCCAAGCCTCTTGAAGAAGGGTACTTCAGTTGATGAGTTAGAATGGGCTGTGACTCATTAAAACTGAATGATGGCAGTCCACTCTAAGGAAATAGAGGAAAAAAGCAGAGGAGTAAAGGATATTTCTAAAATCTGAAATTCTTAAATCTGAAAAGTCTATGTAGCTCTATAGAAATAGCTAGATACAGTCATAGATTTCCTGATATGCTGATCATAATGGACAAATTACTGTAAGAAGGAGTGCAAGGGCTCAAATGGCAAATTGAACTGGAAAAATATTTCAGAATATTATCTAGGGTTTTGACAGATACTCCACCTAGCAGGGCTGGAAACATGCCAGTATCATCATTCTGTGGTATTCTGGGCATTTCTGCTTCTCGCTGCATTAACTGGGATGAACATCCTCATAGACAACGAACATACTGCTAATAAAATTCTGAAACCTTTGTAAAAGGTTTCCATTTTCAAGGAAATTAAAGTAATGGTTAACCTACTGAGACAGCCCACAGTGACAGCTGCATGACGACTCCAGTAAAAGGAGGTGCTTTGTGTCTGATTCATCCCTATGGAGGACTTGGGATGCTGGTTGGTGAGAAAATGAACATGAGCCGGCAGTGCGCGCTCACAGCCCAGAAAGCCAAACGTATCCTGGGCTGCATCAAAAGGAGTGTGGCCAGCAGGTAGAAGGAGGTGATCATGCCCCTCTACTCTACTCTTGTGAGACCTCACTTGGAGTACTCAGTGTGCAGTTCTGGTGTTCCTCAACATAAAAAGGACATGGAACTGTTGGAACAAGTCCAGAGGAGGGCCACAAGGATGATCAGGGGACCGGAGCACCATCCATGTGAAGATAGGATGAGAAAGTTGGGGCTGTTCAGCCTGGAGAAGAGAAGGCTGCGTGGAGACCTCATAGCAGCCTTTCAATATCTGGAGGGGGGCCTATAGGGATGCTGGGGAGGGACTCTTCATGAGGGACTGTAGTGAGAGGACAAGGCATAACGGGTTCAAACTTAAACAGGGGAAGTTTAGATTGGATATAAGGAAGAAATTCTTTACTGTGAGGGTGGTGAGGCACTGGAATGGGCTGCCCAGGGAAGTTGTGAATGCTCCATCGCTGGCGGTGTTCAAGGCTGGGTTGGACAGAGCCTTGGGTGGCATGGTTTAGTGGGAGGTGTCCCTGCCCATGGCACGGGGGCTGGAAATAAATGATCTTAAGGTCCTTTCCAACCCTAACTATTCTATGATTCTATGATTCTATTCCTTATCTCTTCTGTGATCACTTGTGTGTTGTAAAACAGCAGAATCACCATTTCAAATACATAGCACCAGTGGTCTTTGCAAAAGGTAAGCAGAAGAACCTCTTCTGAAATCCAGCCTTATGACTGGACAAGATGCAATCATACTGAAGTAACCTTGAAGTCTCCTGCCTTTTAGTCTTCAGAGATGCCTTTTATTCAAATAAATATAAGATAAAAATAGGAAAGTAGATGTCCACTATATGAAAAAGGTTCATTACGTATTTGCTGGCTTTTTTTTTTCAGGGAAAGTACATAACATTTTATTTTATTCTTTTGATAGAATATTCCCTTCAAGTGTTTTCAGAAGAGAGCAGAAATAAAAGCATATGATTCTTCTAAGCCTTAGAATAATATGTTTACATATTAGGGAATCTATTTCATAGAAATCAATATCTTTTCATTTCATCTGGGGAAGAATAATATTAGACACTTGTTGGTTCTTGGCATTCTTAACACTCTGTTTGTGAAAGGAAACAAAGAATTTTACAGCTGCTTCCAAGAGAGCATATTATTAGATCTTACTACTTAACTGCATTTCCTCACAAACATTGATTTGCTGTTGTTATTGTTGTGACTGCATCCAGGTGGTCATATAGTTTGAAAGAAATATACAATTTAACTGGTATCACAAAATTATACCTGGTATATTTGTGTCTGCCTAGGTCTTGGACTCAAAAGCAAGTAATTTGATTTTTCTTCAGAAATGGCAAACTCAATTTCATCTTATGAACTCCTCAAGTGCTAACAACCACTAAGAGTCATAGAGAGGGAGGTTGCTTCTAACCAAGAGGCTTGCCAGTGGTGTAGGGGGTTGTTGTGCTTTAAGCCCAGATCTCCCATTCTTCAGCAGCTGTCAATAGTCTGGGAGACATCCCTTTTTAGACTCCCACACACATTCCAGAGAAGTGCCATGATCACCAAGTGGTGTTTGGGCTGGATTGGGGGCGAGAAGGGAGTGTGAGGCAGAGGAGCTGGAGGAAGGCACAGACCCACTCTGAATATTCCTCTCAAATTGCTTTCCATTGAGCTATAGCAAGAACCTGAACCTTTTTATTCCCCCACCCCAGTAGGGTCAGAGACCAATGGATAACTGGTGGTACACGTACTCTGACCAGAAATTCTTTACACACTGAAATTGTATATAAACTATTGATGAGCTTTCTTTCACAAACTGATTTTTCTGTCGGAAAAATGTTTTCCTCTAAACATGCCCAGCCAGCTTCATTATGTATTTGCTAAAGACATGAATACATAATCATTTTGCTTCATTACTATCAGGTTTTTCTTTCTGTTGACCTTTATCCTATGTCTGTTTAATATTAGAATTACAAAGACCATGTGAAGTGAATATTAAAGTATCCTATCTAGAATACATTAAAAGAGCCTGATTTTCAGCACATCTGATCCATGGTTTCCCAGCATCAGCCATATTCAAAAGTCTTGCTGTCTGAGCTTTTAGGCAACTAGACACTTCATATATTTTTACATGTGTTGCAGCAAGGACTTGAATTCTAATTTTCTCTAAATATCCTCGTGGATTTTAATTTCACAATAGTAGGATAGTAATATTCTTTCTTCTGAAAGGTTTGTTCTTACACATTAAAATTTATCACAGTCAGCAGAAGTCTTGCCCAAGAAACAATCATTTAACCCAGGCCTTAGCTCTGTGGCATCTGAATGACAACAGTCAGCTCAGGTGTATGGTTATTGCATCTTGTCTTTCATCTGTTAGTGCAAGTGATCTCCATTGGTGCTGAAAGGCAGCAGAAGATCAGTGTTGGCAGAATGAAAACTGTGCAAACTCTTTATTTTGTTCTTACTGTGGGATTATGCCCCTGCTTATAGTCCATGATCTGTATTGTCACAGCTGAATACTTAAGAACTCATGATCAGGGATGGCTTACAATGAACAGTTGTGTTGGTACTACTCTCAGCTCTCCATCCTGGCCATGGCTGCTGCTTGCCACCCAGGCCACTCACTAAAACAAGCTTCATGAACACAGGCAAGTCGCATGAGCTGAGGTATCGACAGCTGGGCAGGCAGACGGAGAGGAAAGTTGATCACTCCTGCTCGTGATCCTGGGCATGCAGAGAACACACTTGCAGCTAGCTGGAGCACATCATGCTTCCTGGCAGGGCTTTAACTTGCAGAGTTAACTTTACTCGAAAGAAAACTATGCCAGATTCTGGCCTTTGAAGATTTCGGTAAGCTTCATTTTCAGGGGAAAAGGGTTGCCAACTGGGATTTTTCATGAGTTGACTGCTTTTCAAAGATCTCTGTGAAAGGGGCTTGGTTAAGGGCATTGCTGGGGGAAGCCAATTATAATTTTCAAATATGTTAGACTTAAGTAAACATTTAATTAAAATAAGACCAGCTCTTTCAGCCATTGCCTGTCTTCTCCTGTTTGTAGAGTTGGGGAGTTCTGGGGAATTCCTGATACTACATATTTTTTGACAGCGTCAGCAAACTTTTCAAACTAACCTTCAGTATTTTCTTTCCCTTCCCATCCTCCCAACTTCTTTTCTCAGATGCTTTAACCTACTTTTTAGTCTCTTATTTTTCCCAGTTTTCCCTACTTCTTGCAATCTCCAATTTTCTTCTAACCATTCTCTCCTTGCTCATTTATTCCCTGGTCCCTTTTCCATACTTTTTCCCCCGCTTCTTCTTTCCCCAGCCCAACTGTACCTCCACAATAGCCTCTGAATAATGATGGAGGGAATACCCTGAAACATCATCTTTCAGCAGCTGGGAGTCAGGAGGGTATATGTGAGATGGTTTTTCATCCCCTTGCTGGTTTGCGTCATTCTTCAAATGTCCATCTACCTTTGGAGGCAGCAAGAGATGTATCTGGGCTAGCAAGAGGTAGAATGGAAAAAGATGATTTTTTTTTACTTGTTCAGCAGCTCCAGCTGCTGCCATGCAGCCCAAGAAAACCCATGGGGAGTGGAAGGGTGACAGAGGGCCACAGAAAAGACTCTGGGAGCAGGGGCTCCACCTGAATGACATGCAGCACACAGAAATATGTTTCCACTAAGGTATGATGCTGTATTCAGCATTATAACCACAACAGCACATGCAGCATTGAATGCTGAGTGTGAATCTTTGAAGTTATTAAAACCTATAAATATCTTCAATAAAAGCAAAGGGATAGTGTTAGCCACACCATGTTTTTATTTCAAAAACATCCAACTGATAGTAGTTTGCCCCAGGTTTAAAGTTCTCCCACCCGCCAATATAATTTGATTTGAAATTGTCCTGCTTTTTCTTTCCCCTTTTTGCCCTTTTCCTCAAGGACGTCCAATGCTTAAGTGTGTTTGCTTGGTAAGAAATTATTAAGGAGCATGATATTGCATTGAGATACAGTAAATGTAAACAGTGTTATCATCCCTATTTTGCAGAGGGACAAGAAGTTATTGTGCAGTAGCTGGTGACACTGGCTGCTATTAGACATGCATTAATGCAATAAACTGTGACTGTTTTCTACATATCTTCAGCAATACAAAAAATCAGCTTAGTAAATATGGGCAGAAAATAGACATGTGTACCAACTACAAACAAATGAACAAAACATAGTCTTAGCCATTTCTACAGCTTTGTTAGAACTATGGCATTATTTGCAAACTAAAAAATAATAATTAAAATAACCCAGTAAAAAGCTCCAATTCTATTTAAAAGAATGTCACTGAATTCTTAAATAAGATTCCCATGCATGTTTCTGATCAGACTTGTCTTTCTACTGCTCCATGCTAACCATAAAACATGATTTTTATTTGCTATTTTAAACTATGCAAAATGCACAACAAAATCCTGTAAACTTTCCCTGTAGACCTTAATTTCTAGGCTTTTCTAGCTTTTAATGTTTGATCTTAAAATCTTGTTTATCATTAATCTCAGCATTTTTTGTCCTTTTACTGTAATGAAAGTTTTGGAGATATTCTGCTTTATATCTGTGAGTACTATGTGAAGAACTATCACTTTCTTCACTTGTCAACTCATTGTCAAAAGCAGAAGAGCTTTTCAAATTTTCATAATATACCAAAGTTAGTCCAGGAAGATTCAACAGACTGGGGATTCTAAATTAATCTGGATCAGGTGAGGAGATATTTCCAGAATCACTCCATGAAATCCAGCCTGCTTACAAATTCTGTTTCAGCTGTGAGCAGACTTTTCAGACTAGAGGCATTTCAAAAGAAAGGAAAATATTGAGATCCTACTGAAGTTTAACGATTTCTAACCATACAGAAAAAAAGTAAAAACATAATCACAGTAACAGGTTCCTCTACCAATTAAGGGTTTTGAACAGAACTGGAAACATAAGCCTAAGTGTAGAGCACATTCAATATCTTTTGTCTCATGGGTTTGATAATGGTGCTCCGAATTCTGACAAACAAATAGTTACTCAGCTGGAGGTTTGACTGCAAGCACCTTCCTCTGCATTCTCATACAAAGAGTCAGTAAAAAAATATAATTTGATTATAATCTTCTAGTAGATACATATTTAGCTATTGTAAAGAAAAACAAAATACGATACTTGTCATTACTCTTGTCCACACCATGAGACAATTATCGGTTTCTTCATAACTCCTGTTCCTCTGATAAGGTTTCAATTCTGCCATCTGTTAAAATACAAAATGTAATGTGGTTTAAATCCTCATAAAGAACAAGACATGGAGCGTAACTCCTGTTTTTCAGTTTCAAAGGTAAATTGATCTACAATCAATGTGGGGATTTTACTCACATTCATGGCTTTTCAATTGAAAGAAAACAATCATTCCAATTTTCTCTGCTTTCTAAACACCATTAAAATACAGATTCAGTGTTCTATAAATGGAATAAAATTTTATATTATACCTATTAATATACATATGCATTATCCTGACTTGCACGTATCAGTTATAGCATAGTACAGATGAATCACTAAATACTTATATATTTTCACTTATGGAAAATAATCCAGTGCATTACATTTACCAAACTACAGACATTTGACATACTAAGCATGTCTGAAAGCATCTCTCCTGCCTGACCAAATCACTAAATTAATGATGCAATCATGTAAAAAATCTCTTTCTATGTAAAATTTTCATCATATATTAGTCATCATTTGATATGTCAGGTCCATCATTTAGAGGGGATAATTTCCATACAAGCATGAAGAAAAAAAATCAAAACAAAGCCAATACATTTCTCCTGTATTTAATAATATATATAAAATAATATTATATGTATATATATTCATCTCACGGGGTCTACTTCTTGTTACTAGGAATTCATGCATGTGAGCAAATAATGGCAACCTTACCATAATTTTAAAACTCTAAATGTCTTTCTCATGTAAGGAATTAATAGCCAATGGGATTTGCTATATCTTAAAATATGAATAAAGACACAGAGCTCTATCTGAGGAATTAGATCTTGTGAACCATGTGTTTCTCTGATTTCTATATCTTTCAGTTTTGTCATGAAAGTTCATAGAATGTTATACACATCTCTGAGGACGTGTTTTGTTTAGTTCTGCAGTATCTGCATTCATATTTCCATTACAGCACTTTTGAAAAATACTGCCTTCAGCAATCTGAGAGCTGAAGCCACCTTGCCGCTACGGCAGAGTGCGAGCTCCATTGGCAGCAACAGGAGTTTATTATGACGATCCCATGACTGCATTTCAATCCTCATCAGTCAAGAGATATCCCCCTCTCCTGCCCCACAACATTTTTGATGTGTTTTGCAAAGCTGTAAATGGCACTACTATTTGTGAGACGGGGCTTTTAGATGGTGAACACTCTGTTAAGAATTATGAAAGTATCTTTATCTATTAATGGCTCCACTGTTTGCCAAGCTGCATTAAATTTAATTTAAAACTAAATTCTGCCTGCTGGCAGCAAAATGTCTCAGTCAGTGCTCGTGCGAGACTAGGATTTTGTCCTTAAAAGAAAAGGTGATGTTGGTTAAGTTTTGTCTTAGGCATGTACAGTAGTGGCAGATGTTTTTGGCAATTGTTAAATGAGCTCCAGATGGTAGCTTAGAAGTTTGACCTTAAACATTTTCTAACCTTCAGCTGTAATTGTTAAATAAAGAGATGTATAGATGCATGGCTTGTTCAGTATTTCTCCTGGATTTAGACCGAAGATAAAATGATGAGGTTCATCAAGAAGATGGATGATGATATTACCTTGTCTTGAATTCATTGAAAGTGAAGTTTGATAGAATCATCTGTTCACCACTATCTACAAAAAAATTTTAAGGGGAAAGAAATAGCCTGCTAATTTTATTCTTTTTAGTCCTCATAGAAACAAAATAAAACCAGTTTTCTGTTTGAATCTTTTATTCATTGTTTGATAAAATTTCATCCATTTATGCAGATTGTTTCCTGCTAGGCTGCTCAGAGTAAAGCCTAACTTGATGCGTTTATCCTAAGAGAGAACAAATAACTCAGCTCTCAGGTTTAAAGAACTCTTTGAATTTGCTTTGTTCTTCAAAATATGATGTGCGTATTTTTAGATCATTTACTACTCTAAGCACAGTAATCACTACATAGTTTACCAGAGACCATAAGAAAGGCAAGAAAGCTATGGGAAGCTTTATAATTTTGAAAATAACATCTAAAATCACTGAAATCTCTTGCCAACTAGAATTATTCTTTACATGCAGAGATAAAGGAGGATAACTCGTTGTTCATTTCCTCATTAGAAAATAAAACAACCTGCCATTGCAGTAAAACTTCTGTATGCCACTTCCAGAAGGGGTACATGTAGCAAATGGGTGATTCTGAAGGCACAATAGGCATATACTTAACACCATAGTCTGATTTTAAATTAATTGGTTTTCTCCATTAATTTCTTTTTTCTTTAATATACCCACTATTTTACCATTTACACATTTATTCTGAAGATGTGTTCCTTTCAGTAGAGAGCAGGTAAAAGTCCATCTACGAATGGTAGCGGGCACAGGACAGGAGCCAGGTCCTTTCAGGGCACAGGGCAAAGGCAGACCAGCGGGGGCACGCCACAGCTGGGCTCTGCACACCCCACTTCCTTCTAAGGAAATTTTCGCAATGGGAACAGACAGGACTGTGCCCCTGTCTCACCCCAACATGGGCTTGAAATAAGAGGTTAAATGTGATGCATCCATGAACAGGACACCAGAGTACTATTGCATCTGGTAATTTAGACATAGTCATAATAATAAAAACATCAGATATGGCCTGGTCCTGTAGAGTTGCTTGGCTAACCTGATGTCCTTCTATGACAAGGGGACCCACTTAATGGATGAGGGAAAGGCAGTGGACATTGTCTGTCTAGACTTCAGATTTTGACACCGTTTCCCACAGCATTCTCTTGGAGAAACTGGCTGCTTGTGGCTCATACTCTTCTTTGTGTAAAAAGCTGTTTGCATGGCTCGGCAGAAAGAGTGGTGGTGAATGGAGTTCAATCCAACTAGCAACCAGTCACAAGTGGTGTTCCCCAGGGCTCGGTGCTGAGGCCAGTTCTGTTTAATATCTTTAGTGATGATCTGGAAAAGGGGATCAAGGACACCTTCAGCAAGTTTGCAGATTATACTCACCTGGGAGTGTTGATCTGCAATACCACAGGCTTGGAGAAAAGCATCTGGAAATATGCCTGGTGGAAAAGGACATAGGGGTGTTGGTCGTCAGCTGGCTGAACATGAGCCATCTTGTGACCAGGTGGCCAAGGCGGCCAACAGCATCCTGGCATTTATCAGAACTAGTGTGGCCAGCAGGACCAAGGAAGTGGTTGTCCGCCTGTACTCAGGACCTCTGAGGCTGCACTTCGAAACCTGTGTTCAATTTTGGGACCCTCACTACAAGACGGGCACTGAGGTGCTGGACCAGGTTCAGAGAAAGGCAACAAAGCTGCTGAAGGGTGTAGAGCACAGGTCCTCAGCTGAGGGAACTGGAGTTGTTTAGCCTGGAGGAAAGGAGGCTCAGGGGGAACCTTATCACTCTCTACAACTACCTGAAAGGAGGTTGCAATGAGGTGGGTGTCAGTCTCTTTTCCAAAGTAATAAGCAATAGTACATGAGAAAATGGCCTCAAGTCGCTCTAGTGGAGGTTTAGATTGGATATTAGGAAACATTTCTTCAACAAAAGGGTTTTCATTGGAACAGGGTGCCCAGGGAAGTGGCTGAGTCACCATCTGTGGATATTTTAAAAGGATGTGTAGGTATGGTACTGAGGGACATGGTTTAGACTTGGCAGTGTTAGGTTAATAGCTGGACTCAATGATCTTAAATGTCTTTTCCAACTTAAATGATTCTATGATTCTATATCCTTCTGCTTCAACCACATTTGGCACCAGAACTGCTGCACCCAAACTAATGAACTTTAGAAGAAAAAAAAAAAAGAAGTCTAAAGAAAGCCTGAAAGTACAATCTGATCCTTCTAGTGGTAAAATACTTCTTTCCTTTTGAAGGAAAACAACTCTGGAAATATTGACTCAGAAATATTTAAAGGTTGCCGTTGATCATATCTTTGATCCATAGATAATTCAAGAAGATAAGATCTAATAACATATCTTATTAAAGCTGATGAATGTAACCAGCAGTTTTCAGCCTGACTGAATACTGAATGCTCCTTTATATAGCAATAATTCAAAAAAGTAGGAAGCCATTGCCCATGGTAAATGGAAATAAAACCATGAGGCCAAAATGGTTCCCTAAAGTTAACTTTAAAACAGTCAGGCTGTGATACTGATTTATGCAAATGCGCAGCATCCAGGCAGGAGGACCCATCATTGAGGAACTGACCCTGGGAGCAGGCAGAGAGGTTTGGGGACAGCCCTGGGTTGCCAAAACAGGCACCTCGCCTCCCATGCCCATGCCCCATGGCTTCAGGGAGTAAAGGCAGACCCACAATACCCGCGCAGCACCTAGATGTATAATCTGTGCCTCTACCCCACAGACTCATACATCAGGCTGCAGCCAAATATTTCCAAAATGCACAGATCTAAAAGCTATAATTAATCTTTCTGCTGTTAGTCTTTACTACCCTTCACACATTACCTGCTTCCTGGTGGTGCACTGTGCCCCATACACAAAGTAAAAGGTTCCTTACACAAGTATATAATCAGCACCAATATGATGTATCTATCTTTCATATGTATTACTTGTATTTTGGAGAGAGCAGATGGATTTTCTTGTCTTTGATGAAATAAATGGAAAGCAATTGAATTTTGGTTTAAAAACACAAACTTGTACAATAAGTCTAATCACAGGTTGCTGTAGACTTATTTATCATTGTGTTCAGTCAAACAAAACCAACTGTTCTTTTCTGCATTTTCTCCCCAGAGACATCATGGAGTGAAGCCTCAGTCCAGCTGACCACTCCGAGTGAGTGTGGTACAAGCTTATGTCAAGCTTGGGCTGTGAAGAAGGGAGGAAAACCAGTTTCTTTCTTTTTTAAGTTGCTGTAGAATGGAAGTTTTTATCTTGATAATCATGATGAATTCATTAAGTGCAATCTGAAACCAGCCTGGTACAAAATTGTCCAGAAGTCTGTTAAAATCAATGTAACTATGGAGTGAGTAATTAGAATTCAGTCAACAGGGGAAGTTGCTGACTCTTAAGACAGAGAAATCAATATATAATTTGGCAGAAATCATAAATTGTAATGGCTACATTCAGAAGGCAACTTGTTTTATACTTTAAAGATTACCAATTAGTTACATCTTTCACTTGTACTTCCTTTGTGGGACTCTACCCAGTGCCCACAGAGCTCTTTCTAGCCATACTGATATTTTTTTCCTTAATTGTGGAAATTTGACTCATGATTAGCAATTTTAATGTTCTGATCAATTTAGGAAAAATATCAATTTAAAACAAAGAAGCAGAGAAACAGAGACAACTTTGTTCATGGCAAGAAAAAATTCACTCAGGCAGATTGCTTTAATACTCACGCTAATCATTAAGGTAAATACAAAGAGTTAGTCTGAAGATGTCATCTCACAAAAACTGTTTTGTTGGTATATCTGGGATTTGGAGTTTGGTCTGGAATAAAGCTGCATAAGGTTCTGTAATGGACCTAGAGGTGTGGAGAAGGTAGCTGAAGTGGTTACCACCTCAAGGTACAAACTTGGGTGTTTGAAGGAAGAGGTGAGAATTGAAGTACAAAGTGTGCAACTTCTAAAGCTGTTAAGATGGCTTCACAGTGAAGCTTTGACACAAATTTTGACACAAACTTCTGTGTTTTATTTTTCAGTTTTGTTGTTTGTTTTTAATATCAAAACCTGCTTACAATAAAAGCACAGAAAAACAATGTTAAATTACATGCAAATATATTTTATTACCTGGTTTGAGCCTCCTCATCAAAAATGAGCAATAACAATTACAATAAAAGCAGGGAAAAAAAGTGAAACCACATGCAAAAATATTGTGTTACCCGTCCTAAGCCATCTCCTCAAAGATGAGTATTAATAAGTTTAGCCAGCTTTCTGAGCAAGGCCCACCAATTTCAGTTGCTGGAGTTCACCTCTGAAGCATGAGAGAAAAGCAAGCAAACAACTTTCCAGAGTAAAATAAACAGGAAAGAGATGAGAGAAGAGAATGACGTGCAGTATGTTGACCCAGAAAAAATGCTAAGTAATAGATTTTTTGTCTGTGATCTGTAGGAGATCCTCAGTTCATCTGCACATGGTCTTGCTTATAAAACAAAAAATCCTTTTCTCAATCCTGTAAGCTAAGCTTAGCAACTACCCCATCTGTTGAGCTATAGTAGCAGGCAGAGGCCATACTCTGTCACTGGGTGTTATTTGGATAAAGGGTAGAGTGTAAGGTTGTTTTGCAGCAAGTAGTGACCTCCTTTTCAGCTGCCTGTTCGGGGATTTGTACTAGGCACCTCCAGACCAAGACAACATTTGTGTAGCTGGGCACTGCCATCATTCATTTGTTCCCTGAGGACAGCAAAACAAAGATCAGTGTGTTGCAAGTGGGTCCTGCATTTCTCTCCTGGGCTCATCAAGTCTTGCTTTCCTTTAGGCCAGAGTACAAAACCTCACCTCTTTGCAACTCCTCAGTCTCCTATTCAGGTCAGCTGTGTGACTGGAAGCTAGTCTGTGCAATCATGTTAACTTATTGCTGATCCCAGGATGCCCTCGCTTGGCATTAAGAGTAAAACCATTTTAATATTCTACTGTAAATCTCAGTTTTGTGCATGTCTTCAGCTCCACCCTGCAGAGAAGCTCTTAAACTCTTTAGGAGTCTCTGCCATTTCATATTATGCTAGGTAGGCTCAGCTTGCAAAAAGGAAAGTACATTGGCACCAGGCTTTCTTTTTTTGCCACTGCTAGATATCAGGCTGACAAGACTGATAATCTTCCTTGATTACTTCCTTCACATTTTATTAGAACATGTTCCTGCATTCATTCAGATATTTAATTTCACTATTGATGTCTGCTTCCTAAAACACAAACAATTCTGTCTTGGTTTGAAAGAACGTTTATATGATATCCAATAATTGCCTTAAGTGACAGCAACCACCATTACCAGCTCAATCCATTCTCCAAGGTTGCTGGACTCAAGAGCATTTTCAACTACTAATTGTTTTTCTTTATGCTTCTTTGTTTTTCCCTTAGTCTGGTAATTAATTTCTTCATTCCTTCCTCAGGTTTTCATGTTCACACACTAATTTTCTTCCTCAAGCTCCTGAAATGTTTTTGTGTACCTTAACCTCCAGACAGGGCTGCTGCCCCCCTGAGTATGCACCTACTTCTTACATGGGGCTTTGCTAGAAGAGGTAACTCTAGATCTTCCCTCAGAAGAGTCCCTGCAGATTTATGCAGGTATGGCTAAATGTGGGGTTAGTTATTTACAGATAAAATACCTTTTCTCTTGCAGTTCCTCTAAGCATGAAACATTTGACTGCTACATGTAGTGGGAAGGTCTAGACTTCATGCACTGGCTTCCTGGCTGGGAACTGTCCTGCCAGAGAGATCCTGAGGAGCTGCTCTTTCGCTGCTTGATCAAGGGACAGACAACACCTAAAGGGATTTTCTAAATAGTCACAGCATCACCGGGAGTTACACAGATAAAGACCTAGATTTGCTCAAAGGGAAAGAAGCAAGGAATTGTTATGGCTGTCAGACTCTGGGGAAATAATGACTCAGCCTCTGTGAATATGGAAGAGGGCACTGGCTTGGGTGATGACAGTGAGCCGCCATTATCTTCAGCACTCCCAACCCAAAGTTTTTGGCAGCATTAGTATGACAATTACTCATCCTCAAGCAGGAGAGCTCAGACATGCCAGAATAAAATGTGTTACATGTGCCCATTATAAACTATTAGCTGGCAACAGTATCTCAATCACTCAGCCCTATGAACTGCTATTTTTGCCCTGACATGCATTCCTCATAGATTTTGTAATCGCTGCGTGTAAATACTTGCAAATATTTACACTGATTTACAAGATCACTGTATACAGTGGAAATCAGAAATGTGAAATTTGTTGACCTGCTCTGATCAAGTGATTAATATAATCTCAAATGAGAAAGTGTGCATTCCTGGAATACAGGATATTCCATTATCTCATTTAAAGGAAAATTTTGTGTTATGAAGCTTGCAGGCCTGTTAGCTACGTGAAAGACATTCTGTCTGACTGTTCAGCCTACCCATACGTGCAAATCATAGAATCATAGAATAGTTAGGGCTGGAAAGGACCTCAAGATCATCTAGTTCCAGCCCCCGTGCCATGGGCAGGGACACCTCACACTAAACCATGCCACCCAAGCGTCTGTCCAACCGGGCCTTGAATACTGCCAGCGATGGAGCATTCACAACTTCCCTGGGCAACCCATTCCAGTGCCTCACCACCCTCACACTCACAGTAAAGAATTTCTTCCTTGTATCCAGTCTAAACTTCCCCTGTTTAAGTTTGAACCCATTACCTCTTGTCCTCTCACTACAGTTCCTCATGAAGAGTCCCTCCCCAGCATCCCTATAGGCCCCCTTCAGATACTGGAAGGCTGCTAAGAGGTCTCCACGCAGCCTTCTCTTCTCCAGGCTGAACAGCCCCAACTTTCTCATCCTATCTTCACATGGGAAGTACTCCAGTCCCCTCATCATCCTTGGGGCCCTCCTCTGGACTTCTTCCAACAGTTCCATGTCCTTTTTATGTTGAGGACACCAGAACTGCACACAATGCTCCAAGTGAGGTCTCAGGAGAGCAGAGTAGAGGGGCAGGATCACCTCCCTTGACCTGTTGGTCATGCTCTTTCATTAAAAAGATGGAGAACTTATATGTACACTTCAAGATATTAAATTGCATGTAGTTGATACTGCAGCTTTTCCTGTAAAATTATTCCATCTTTTGGTTGTGATGGTGATAGAGATAATAGTGGCAGTTCTGGCTTTCTAAGAGTAAGATGGGGGAAAAAAGACCTTGCTAAAGCATAAAGTGTGATCATAACAATGCAGAAATGAAAAAGGAAGCTCAGGGGCAAATGTAATATCTGAAAGGAGCTGCAACTCATTTATTGGAAATGACCAGGTTTCGTACTACCCTCATCATCTTAAAGAATTACATTCAGTCCTCTCTGATGGCTTAAAAGTCTCTTTCCATATATAATGTAATCTTTACAGACAACTGCTAGAAAATGCATCATAATGAAGGCAGGTGCTGAATATAAGATACATTTATGTTATAAGGTGAATTTCATACATTTTAGTTGAAGTTGATCCATCTGATGTAGCTAAATGAGAGGCCCCATTTTGCTGGTAGGGTTGCAGAACAGAAATCATATGTATAGCCTGCAGCCCCAATAGTATTATAGCACTATGCATACACTTGCTGGGGACAAGGAGATGTGAGCAAACACTGCTAACCCATTCACTCTGACCTCCTGTAGAGGATACCTTAGCCTTATATTAAAAAAAAAACTAGTCTAAAAGCATGTTTGCAGATACTTGGAAAGAAAATATTATCTCAAGCAATACTGCCTCTATCTCATTTGCTAAATATAATATAATTCCTTTACTAAAGCATCTCTCTTGTCCATCTCACTCCACCCACCATGCAAATCGGCAGTTGGTGATGGTAAGACTGGTGGGAGTCTGATTTTTTTCCCCACCTTGTTAGTCCCTGCTGTCAGTTTGGGGGCAGTCCTCCACAAAATCTGTTGTTTCACAGTTGGCAGCTAGCAGCTGGCTATTTCCTCCACCTGGAAGAAAGGATGTGGCAGTAATTTTCTGCAGGTCCTGCGGTGTGAGAAGAGCAATCACAGGTGAAAACTCTGGAGCAGTACAGGCTGCAGGCACAATAGGAGCCGAGTTTCATGTTGTGAGGGTCTGGGCTTCTAGCTTAATAAATCCGAACTGCAGTGAGAGAATGTATTTGGTTCTGTGTGGTGTATAGACCTCTGACAGAAGGGTGTCAATAGGATTTGCTGATAATGGTTTCCCTGTGAGCTACCTAACATAGGATTTTTTTACAGCAGGCAATCCTGAAAATCCTGACTATTTCAATTTATTTGCTTTTGCAAACACAGCTTGGCAGTTGGTTTTATTACACTGATACAAGCAGCAACTGTATACCTAACACCAATTTGATGTCTGTGAAAGAGATAAGGGAAAATAGACACGAAATTCCTGTTACTTTAATTCATTGCTGGAAGTTTCAATTGGTTTCATAAGCTTAGCTCTTTTTAGATGACCTGCAAATTTGAAACAAAGGAACATACAAATATATTTATAAATCAAAAGAGTATACAACATCACATACGCATGTAAGCTTAAACATGTCTTGACCTTACATATATAATCAAAAAATAGCTTAAGACAGCTGTAGATGGAAAATATGGTCAATGACAACCCGAAAATGTCAGGTTAAGGACGTAAATGTATACAGGGCCCATATTTCTTGCAGTTTCTTCTCCTAACATTCAAATAAAAAAACTTCAATCACAACTGACAGAGAGTTTTGCAGTTTATAAACAACACCATAAATAATTTTATCTGTGCTTTAGTTTTACTGACAAATATTTGCCATGATTGTAAAGCTTTCCTAAACAATATATTTTGTACCTAAGCATTTAGCTTTAAAGGGGTAATTATGAAGCAGAGCACTTATTTGTAATGCGAGCACAAGATTAACAGGCTGCTTTGTTTATTCTTCAGCTGTTTTCCCATAGTAATTAGGATAGCCCCCAAAATTACGAAACAGCAAAAACAGTTATGTTTTTCCATTGCTAAATTTTATTAAATTCCCAAATACACGTTAAAAAAAAAAAAAACAAACAAAAAGCCACAAAACAAGCAACAAAAAAAACCAAACAAAAAACAACCTCAAAAAAAACCCCACCAAAATTAAAAACAAGTATAAACAATCATTCTATTCGTAAAGCCCAGATGAGGTGTGTATTAGTGTGCTAGGAAAGGTGCTTGAGAATATGCTACATTTCATTAGTTGCTAGCAAGTGCTTAATTGCGCATAGAGATGTTTTCCTACATAAAGGTGAACCCTAAAATTATTTCAGATTCTCTCACAGAAGGGGTGATAGATCACATTCCTCTATCCAGATGTGGAATAAGTCTATAGCAAAGAAAGCACTACAGGAACACATTTGCAGAAGTCCCTAGTCTGTCCCAAGTTACTTATTGAGTATTCTTAAATTTCATTCCAAAGATGGAGAGAGGGAAAATAACGACACCACCTGGAAATGGTGAGTTCAATAGCCACAAATCTAAAGAAAGTCCTGGCTAGGAGAGTGAGTCATTTAAAGCATCCTTGAGAAAACTACCTTTATTCATCAGGTTTACAATGACATAGAGACAGACAGAAGGTGGCTTACACTGAATTAACGAGTGAGATAGATAAATTCACTGCAGAATTCAAACACAGGGTAAAGGATGATTGCTTCCTATTAAGGAAACAATCTCCTCTGGGTCATGGTTTCCTTTGGAGGAAACAATGATTTACCACGTAAGAGCTTACCACAAAGAAGGCAGTAAGCTATTCTGTGTCCTTTGGGAAAAGAATAAGGGGCATGAAATCAATGAGGGAAAACTAGATTGGTTACAAGGAAAAGTTTCCTAAAAATAAAGAAAAACCTTCCTGGGAAACCTAATTACTAGAGAGAAAGTAAGCCAAATCCTGGAGAGCATGGTTTATACACAATTGAGCTGAGCTGAGCCAAGGGAAATTAGCAAGAAACCTATGAGATGTGTTTGATTTTATGATTGCATGGCTCCATCATGGCATTCACTTGCACTTTCTTCTATGGCATTTTGCAGCAGTGGAGCCTGAAGGCAGGAAAACCAGCTGTGGGTATGTGACAGGAGAGAAATCCCCATAGCTAGAGACCTTTCTGCCATCACCCTGTTTCCAGAATAGTGCTAAGCCTAGTTACCAGTCTGAGCTGAAATAATGCTTCCAGATCTCCTCCTCTTTGAACAGTCCAATATTAGAAGCATACTTAGTTTTCCCAGGCCACTGTTGATTTTCGTGTGCAAAGTTATACACTTTAGTGTTTGGAAAGCTTTATTATGCTACTATGAAGATACAAAGTTTAATTGCCCATGCATGCTGCCAGGTCACAAATCCATCTCATCTCCCAGTCTGAACTAAGAACTCTTACTATGTGAGGTTGCTCCCAAAATCAGGAGCACACATAATTCCAAGTAACAATCCAGCTAGGAGGAGGGATAAGACAATGAGATGTGCAGCTTCATCCACCCTGCTAGACTCTATGCAAAGCAGCACCACGATAGTCATCTCCATCAAATACTGCCAACAGATCTAGCTACATTAGCATAGTAATTAAACTAAAATTTATAGATAAAAGAAGATGGCCTACCAGTTACCATTGTCTCCGTGTAACATCTTCATCTAAAATCCCAGCTGTGTTGCCTACAAACAACAGGCAACAATAGGTTAACCTCTTGGTTATGCCTCCTCAAAAGCTATCCATTGCTTTATATGTATCTCAACTTCTAGCTAAAGGAAAGCATGTAAAGAGCAATGAAATTGCTTCCAAATCTTAGGCTGGCCAGCATGCAACAAACTACACCCAGTACAGAGCATCTGATCTTGTTTTCCTTGGACTGCCCTTGTAATGGTACTTTATGGAGCTGCAAGGCATAGTATAATACTGACACGTGGCCATATGTGAATCATTATATGATGACCAAACGCTTGGGATTAATGCCCACACTAGATTAAAATAAAAAAATAAATAAAATGTAGTTCTTTTTCTGTCTCTTTCCTACTATACAGTGATTGACTGTCAGTCTGCCTAGTCCTTATTCTACTTCCTACCCTCATGTGCCCTAGAATTTCTCAGTAACCTTTTTTTTCCTGGCACATATGAATACCATAATGTCATAGTTTGCTCAGTGTTTGAATTCAGGCTGTCAGAATGGGTTCAAAATATGTCCACTCGTTCTAGTAAGCAATGCAAACATTCAACATGTAGCACAATGCTATCACTGGCTAAGAGAATTCTATACTGTTTTATTTCAGTCTTCCTTTATCTGTGCTTCAGGGTGGCTGCCGGACTGTCATGTCACTGTATTTCTGGTTTTTATTCCAGGTATTTTAGGCTGGAAGCGAAACTAGAATACTTGAATTACATATTTAATGGTATGGTGTCTTGTTTCAACAGATTGTGAATCACTTTGGAGGCACACTCCGTTTCATGTATCAGTTCATTTCTCTGTCGATTTATATAGACAGCTTGTCAACAGATGTTGGATCAGTGCAGAACTTTCTACTACCAGGAGTGCTGTTGGGAGTAAGAGAATTTTGTTTGTCTCACATTCAGGGGATGTGTAGAGACCAGAGCACAATATTCAGATTTTATTTCTCTGACATTTAGTAGTCATGTAAAAGACAGTAAAATTGGTTTAAGAGGGGTTGCGGGGGAGAAGTTCAGTCTGTGTATTGCCTAAGAGCAGTCAGTCTTAGCTGAGAAATACATACTCCACAGTAAGGAGGCAGATGATCTGCTAAGATCTCTTCAATCAAAATTGAAAGACAAGCATGAAGAACATATCCTTCAAGATCTTTATGAATGCCTTTAAAGTATGTAAATCAAACAACTGAGAAATTCACAATTGATTTTGTGGTGAACACTGGGATACCAATAACTGAAACATCAAAGAAACTGTCTCCCAGCTAGGCATTCTAACACAATAGTTTTTTCTTTTTGAGGAGGTATCATACTCTAGCATTATTTGGCAGAAAAAAAGAGAAATGTTTCCCCTTCTCTAGACCTAGGCAAACTAGAAATTACAATGTTACACCGATTTTACAGACACTGCTCAAAAGCTCTGCAAAAACAGACCTCTTCCAGAATCTTCTCATGGAAGTGATGAAGGTTTTCAGAGGAACTTCCTCCTCGCTTTACAAACTACATTTCAACAGAATCCTTCTGATGGTAGTTAAGGACCTCATTCATTCTTCTGTGGCAGGGCAGCAGTCTTTAGATCTCATTTTTGGAGATGAGACATTTCTGGTGAAAGCATGACATCCTGATTTTTAGATGCCCTATCCAGGAAGACAGCAAAAGCCAACTCACAAAGGATGGGATCACAGGAAACCCTTAGACCGATCTGCAGCACACAGCTGGGTCAGTCACGGGGTCAGGCCAGGTTGCTCAGGGCTTTATCCAGTTTTGTCTGGAAAACCTCCCTGCATGGAGCCTGCAAATCTAGTACTTTGATCTAAGATGTAAATGTATCATATAATAGCATGAGAACATACATACACCCTGATTATCCAGTGTTAGAGAAGAGGGGCTAACAGAAGGGGAGCTAATCTTAACCTCTCACTCATATCTATGACTAGAAGACCTCACCAGCTTTTCAAATACAGAATGAATTCACTTTTTCAGAAAATCAATTTTTAGGACATCCTGAGGCATTTTCCATCCCTGCAGTGCTGACAGAGTAGTGGCTGCTGTTTGAAGAACATTTTAGAATTGCAGTAAGATAATACACAAACCTTCAGAAAAAAATACTGCAGCTACTGTTTTCTTTTGGCCGTTTTTTGAGACAGGAGCCTATTAGAATAAAATAGCTCCACAATTTACTCACTGAAGTGCTTAAGTCAAGTTGGGTTTGCTTTTAGAGACTTAAAAACAAAACTTTGTAATAGCTGAAGAACAACAGATATTCTGAATTGCCTAATATTTCTGAATGAGCACACAACTTGCTTTGAAAGGCTTTTATAATTACCCCAGTATGCCAGTTACTGAGCAAATTAATTTTATACTGAGTTGCTTGCAGTTTTTTTAAAGAAGCAAGCAAATGCCCCATAGCAATGCTTAGTAGAGGCAAAATTTAGCCTCCTAACTGAGAAAAGGAACATGTTGTAGGTGGTGTATTTCTAGCTAATTAGCTGAAAATTAAAAAAGCTCAAGGAAATAAGATGAAACTACTTGCTGAATGGTTTGTGCCCTGGAGCAAAAGACACCTTCATAATGATAAAATGCTTTAATCACCAAAGGTTTGTCTAATCAGCTCTATATTGATATACAAGGCACAGCACTGAAACTGTGCCAGTGTGGCCCACCCCAAAATTCACTGCAGTAAATGATAATGGTACTTGGAGTGAATTTCCCTAATCGAAAAAACCCTCTGAAGGTCTAATCCTTCCCCTTTGGAAAAGGATCAGGCCAAACAGGCACAGTTTTGTTCCTGCTGCTACCTGAGTCATGGTTTTCATGTTAAATTATTCTTTAAAAATAAGAATCACAGTTTCTGACTCTTTGAAATGTGTATATCTGTGTGGGTGGCTGAGCTAGCTTTGCTGTAAACTTTGCAAAATCTCAGATGGAAACCTGGGCTGTGTGGAAAGCTGAGCAAGAGGTTTCCTAATAGCTCACAGCAACGGTTTATGTGGTTTCTGTCCCACCTCATACCAGGGAAAGGTCCGAGTGCCAACGGAGCATTTAGGGGACTTACATAGTGTGCACTAGCAGTCATCAGAGAAGCACTTGCAAGCATGGGTAACTGTAACCTACCCTCCAAACCAAACTTTCCTCCATGGCTGTTGCTGCTAAGCTGAGCTGAAAATCTACACAGAAAATGTGCTTAAAGAGCTTTAATTGGTCTTACTGTAGAGTAAAAGTGGTTTTATTTCTACAAATTGACCTGTAATTTTTGTCGGGTTCCAGTTTCAGTTCATGGCCTGTTACCTTTCTTTTCCAACTGTACTGACTGCTTCTGTCACTGCGAGGAGGCACCACCACTCAGGCGCTGCCTCACTGCTTGCAAAAGATGATGCTGCTAACTTTAACCATTAAGCTGCTTGTCTACCACCAGAAGCCATGAGAAACATGCAGAAACCTGCCAAGAACAGGGTTTCTGATGCAGGCGCTGGCTCTGTACCAACCCCGCTGACACAGACAGACTGCCGCCACCTTTTCATAATTCATTTCTTTTTCACTCCATGTCAGGCTTCAGAAGGTGCTGATTACATTTACGTAGCTGATGAGCTTCCTAACCCAGTGTCCAATTTCACCTGCATGTTGAATTTTTAATCTTGTAAAGAACTAAAATCCGTAGCTGGAATATGCCCTCTGCACTTGAAGAACCTGTGGTGGAACAAGTATTATATAAGCTAAATGCACAGAGGGGAGGAAATTGGAGGGGGAGGGTATTTATCAAGTTGTAAAACAAGATTGGGCTTTATCCCAAAGCAATTAATTTATTCCTTTAACTGAAGAAAAAAAAAATCAAGAAGTCTGATCTTTTCACCGTTACATATAACTTCAATCAGTCGATGGGTACAGCCTGAGCAGATCAATCTGAAGAAATATATTTGCAGCATGTACTTATTGACTGAAATTAAATCTACAACACTCAGAAGGTTAATCTGTATACCCTTATTAGAAGCTTCAGTGACTTTCATTACAATCTTCTGAGTGTATGACCTCAGGAAACTAAAATTCAGTAGGCATGTTGTTTTTCTCTAAAACCTCACTGGCCATCAGGGACTAGCAGATCTGTAATTTGAATACAAGGTTGCATTCTTTTGTGAGGGCATATGGTTATCATAGTATCCCATGCCTGCCAGGTTGTCTAAAAAGGGAAGCATGCTCAAATCTTTTGAAATAGCAAACAACCAGCATATTCTGCTATTAAACCTACTTCCTCCCTCCTTCCTCCCCTTTTATTTCTAATAGGGAGCCAGACAAGCTGCAGATGTGAGAGGAGTAGTCCTTTCTCACGAGAACTTTAGAAGTACATCCATGGGTGGCTTTAAAGGAAAATAACGAAAAATCTTTGTTCTCTAGGTCTCTTCTCAGCTGCTGACCTCTATAATGAACTGCGACAAGGGAGATATTGAAGTGAGATAAAAGAGAGAAAATTTATAGCACCACAGTGAAACTATACATACTCACAGAACGCAACACAAACTGGAGCAGGATGGTTTAGCGCTTGGATTGGAAACCCGCAGGATCTCCCCTGTGCATAGGTCTTGCCTGCCTATGGCTGCTGTAGATCCTGGGGCACTTTTCAGTGAACATGCCTTATCCCCAAAGTTTAAGCTCTGGTCAGGATAATTACACTCTGCTTAGTTAAACCCCCTGGAAATCAGAGGAGCACACAGCTTTCTACTCTCTGCTCTGAAACACCATCTTGAGCTTGCTGGCAGTGTTCAGCTTCACACCGAAGGTGATTATGTTTTGCAGGCTGGAAAAGTGATCCCTGTGTGCTGGCTATAACAGTGTGTGAGACGATTTGAGACCTGTTAGGGTAGAACATGTAAAAACACGAAGTGTTATGTCACTGTTATTCCAAGAAAGGCCTTTTGCTGCAAGTGAGCAACGGGTCAGTGACTTGAAGCATGTCAGAAGTGTGTGCTGGGGTAATTCTAGGCATGTAACACTGCAGTGAAATGCCTGAAGGGGAGAGGGCTCGACAGAAGTGGTTTGAAGAAAGAAAGCTCTGAGAAGTCAAAACTCCTCTGTGCTTACCCCATCTTAGCAAGAGCTATTTCTTCCAGGACTTCCTTGAAGAAACATAAGCGAAGCAATACACCCGTTAAAGACAGATAATGTTATTTGTCTACGTGGCTAGTCTATTATCAGAAAACGCTGATAACGTTTGCAAGGCACATATGAAGTACTAATAAGCACTAATTAAATATTTTTTCTATGTCTTCCGTTTCCCATAGCCGACAATAAAGTTTTTATGCTACCTGTTCCAGTAGCTAATATACAGCTACGACTTGCCTTTACCTGGCAGCTTAGATGCATTTGTTTGCTCGCACAGGGAGAGGCTACCTCCTGATCTGTAACAGCGAACAAAACCTGTTAGCAAAGCGCTTTATCTCCGGGGCGCTCAGAGGTAGGAGCGGCGAGTAGCAATCTGCGCCGTCACACGGGTTCTGCAGCCACCGCGCCGCCGGGCAAACCCTCCCTTCACCCGCCCGGTGGGGAGAGACGCATCCCCAGCCCGGCCTCGGTGTGGGCTCCCTGGGTTCAGGCCGGGGCTCCAAAAGTTTCGCGGTGTAAGTTTGAGAGCTGGCGCCTCCCGGGAGCGGCGGGCAGGTGAGGGGCTACTGCGGGGGTCCCCATCCGGGGCGGAGGGAGGATGGGGGGGGAGCGCGTGCGGCGTGTTGGGGGATTGCTGCGGGATGTCCAATCCGGCCCCGCAAGCGGCGGCTCGCCGGGTGCAGCGCCCCGCCGGCACCGCCCAGCCCCTGGGCGCCCGGAGTTCCCCCAGCGGAGGCAGCGCAGCCGCCCCCGTACGTTTATCGGGAACCGCCCGCAGGAGAAGGATGGGGGGGGGTAAAGTGGGGTTGGTTCCGGCTGTCTGCTGCGAGGGGCTCTTAGCTCCCGGGAGCGGACGCCGAGGGTCGTCCCTTCTCACAGAGGGGGGCTGCGGGGCCTCCCCAAAAGTTTCGGGTAATGCTGAGCCCCCCGCCGCTCTGCAGAGCCACCAACTTTTCTGCTGACTCCTTGACCGCCCCACGCACCGTCATCTTGCGGGAATAGGGAATTCGGGGCATGTCTTCAAAATTAAAAAACTCTCTAGTGGTGCCCCTGCCTTTTCAAGCAGCAGAGTGAGTGGCTGGAGCGGGCTGCAAGTCTGCTTAGCATGCTGGTAACAGTTCTGTTTGCTGCAGTCAATAAACAACATCGTGTAAATTCACCACTTTAAAAAATGCAAGACCTTGCGTTGACACAGTCCTTTTCTTACTCTCCCCTATCCTAAGAGGAAGAAGAAAGTCCACCTGCAACCCTGCCAGAGGATTGAGTGCTATCAAGTTGCCTTCCTGTTAGCTCCAACTTCCCAAAATACAGGTGACTTCCGTGGGGACTGCTTGCTGACTTCTAGCAGTGCTTCAGGCAGGTAAGAGCTATGCATGCCAGTCTTTGTCTGCTGTGGTGCAGTGTGGTCCCCGGTCCTGACTGGGAGCTGTTACAAAGAATAATAATGCTTTTTCCTTTTTTCAAAGCAAGATATCCTGCAGCTGTAGAGTGAAACCCTTGGTATGGAATAGTCTGGTAAACTGGTGGAGTTCCAAACCCAGCACTTTCTGTGCTGGAGTGTCTTCTCTGCTCTCTTTATATAAGCAAAACATTTAATGATGCTCATGTGTTAACCTATGTACTCATGGATAGGACAACTCTGCATTTATCTGTTATTAATACAAGCATGGCTTTTGTTTCTTTCTTTCTAAAGAATAATTAGTAGAACTTCAGCTTTAAATCAACCCACAAGTGGCTGAAAGTTGACATGTGGATTAAACTATACACATGTGAAGTCCAATAAGATTTATGGTTGAGGAGCAGGACCAGATAAGTGATTGTGCATGTTCTCACAAGCAGTGCAGGTGCTATTGACTACTTTCAGTCACCTAGTATGATCCCTATGGAAAAATTTTATGGCATCAGAAATCGACATATGTTTCTCTACTAAAATAAACCTTGTTTACATCCATTGTTTCATTAAAAGGGGTTTTTTTTCCATTGGAAATATATTGAAAGAATAATGAGGAACTAGAAACTTTAATGGCCAAATCAAATGCAAACCATATTTTCTTTGCCACATTAATAATTTTGTGTAACATGTTGTATGCTTTAGAGGGTGTTAATAACAAACATAATTGCTGTAACAACATTGTGGTCTGCAACGTAACCAGGGAGAGTGAAGTAGAAAAATGTTAAGTATATGCAACTTGGCTGGGTGGGAGTTACTTTGATGGTATTGGTGTTTGGAATTTCCTGACTGCTCTTGAAATTTTAACTTTTTAAGCTCTAGTTTTTTAAAGGAGTTTTACTGTTTCAGGATTTTCAGTGGGTGAGTGAAGGATGCTCATTTTGTTTAAACAGTTGTCTCCTTTCACGAGAAATCCCTAACTATTAATACAAAATAATTATGTTTGTCTTACGGAATGCTAACAAAATTCTCTTAACTTGATTTGCAAGGTTGGTAAGTAGTAATCTTCCATTACTGCTAGTGATAAAAGCTGTGCAGGCCAGATGGTGTCCTCAGTTACATCTTGACGCAACCTTCTTGTAAGCATCTCTTCAGGTGAAGAAGTTGCTGCGGTATCAGCAGCACTGATGTACCAGTGGGCCTGGATGCTGGGTATCTCCTTCTTTGGCACCAGGTACTGAAACACTGTCTGTCATGGGTTGAGAGAGAAACTCATCACTGCACTGCACTGTCTGTACTCAGTCCTGTTGTAGTGAGGCCTGACAGATTTTTTGCCATACCCCTGATCCACCCCAGTAGATTCCTATGGACAGGAAGGGCTACATTATGGGAAGTTTGGTTTGGTTTTTATTATTCCTATTTCAACAAACTTTCTCAGCAGCACTGAGTTTGGTTATTGTTATGCACTTAATTCAAACTTCTGGAAGGACTTTGACTTCACCCAATCATAATACCCAGCGTAACTTGCAGGGCAAAGAAAATGGCAAATACTGTATGTTTATTTCTAGCAAACATTGGAATAAATTAGAATGAAGAGCAGCACTGCCTGACAAGAGGAACTGTGCAAGCATTGTTGAGAGCTGGAGCTGTGCCTTGTGTTAGTTGTTGTGAAGCCAGAAAGTTGAGATGTGGACAGTGGAAAGGTGATCCTGGAGGATCACCTACGCGTAAAGTAGGACAGAAGCTAACGGATGAGAAGTGAGGGAGGAGGGGAAGCGTTGAAGTGAGAAGATATCCGTGCCTTATTCCGCTGACTGAGCTAAAGTAGCCTGGGCCAGTGTCCAGCAGGACATTCCTTGGTACAAAATTTTCTTGCTGTGATACTCCAGTGGGGCATCAGAAAATATGTTGCTTCTTGAGGTAAGGAAGGAAAGAGGGAAGAAAAA
Organism: Myiopsitta monachus; assembly: GCA_017639245.1. NCBI lineage: Eukaryota > Metazoa > Chordata > Aves > Psittaciformes > Psittacidae > Myiopsitta > Myiopsitta monachus. The sequence goes on along the minus strand of CM029918.1, from coordinate 58,292,312 downwards.
AAAAAAAGTGTGGGATTGCAGTGTTCTTTTCCTCCTTTAGCTTTCATTAATTCAGTTGCGTCTAAGGAGATGCTGAGAGGGTGAGAATTTGTGGTAACCCACAGTAATTTGAATGCTTTGACCATTATAAAGCGCATCTGTTTTTTCCCGTTAGTGTTCTGCTGGCTAAGATATGCATCTTGATCATCATTTTTTGCAGGTGAAGGAAAAAAGGTGGAGGGGAATTAACAAAAATATTTCTAAATAGTTTGAGACAATCTAATGTTTTGCTTTTTTATGGTTTTGATTTTGTGTCTAAGTGATGGTGTGGGTAACAGTAGCAAGGAAATCTTAAGTTAGCCAAGCATACTGCAAACAGATGCCATTGGTTTTGTGTGGTCTGGAATATGACAAAGCCAGTAATGGTACCTGAGTGCTGGAGGTGCCTCTCCTCATCTGCAGGTGTGTTTGCTTGCCAGGAAGAGAAAGGTGGATGATGTACTGAAATGAGGAATCATGCCAAAAGCAGGAGATACACTCTTCCCCATTTTTGGGTGGCTGTGCTATTTCAATTGCTTGTGTTGGCCCTGTGCAGGAATGTGAGTCTTCCAGCTGGACCCAAAACAGAGTTGGAAAAATGCAAGGGGTTTACATTAGAGGAATGTGGATTCCTGAAACTTTTAAATTTGACGATGGCATTAAACAATTTGGCCTCAGAAGTGAATGAATATAAACTTGTCAAGTTTCTAAATTTTTGGTGCAAAGAGGTCTGTGTTGTCATCTGAGGCATGTAGTGGTTTGTCTGCCAAATTAAACATTTCTCTGTGATGAATAAGAACAATAGATAGTAATCTCTTTGCAGTACTCCAAAAGGACTTGAAGTTTTGGGGTGTTTGGGTCACTATGACATTTTATGTGAAGGCTTGAGTTGAAACATGTGAAACACTGGGGTCCATACTTCCAAAAGAGATGGCAGGGAAGTCAGGCTAAAGTAAGAGTTGAGTTCAGCATGGGTGAGAGGGATAGAGCAGTTTCTTCAGCTACATTAGTTTCCCCATCGTAAGCATCCTATTCAGCAGGATGGTCGTTATCACACTGTGGAGCCGTGTGGCCCAGAACTGGAAGCAAGGAGAGATTTGCAGCTTAACTAGGGATGCTGAACCTATGTCTGGATACAGCTGATCTCTTCTGAAAATACTTAGGTTGAAAGTAATTGCTTGTTGTATCTTCCTTCACAGCCACAAGAGAGCATTCATCTTGATTAAAGAATATTTGCAGGTATTTCCTCTTTGCCAGGATGCTAGAGAGTGTTATTCATGACCTTTGCTTTTTAATACTGAAGGAGCAAATTTGTCAGTGTTGTGCAGCCATTTTTCAAGTCCTACTAGAAGACTGCTAGACACAGACTTTTCTTAATGTCGCTATCATTTTTTCACATGCAGGTTACAAATCACTACCTTAAGTAAACTACTTATTCAAGCTCAAAAGCCTGAAAAAATCTGATAAGGGAGCACAATAGCCTCAGATTTTGGATGGGTTTGATGTATTTAGAGTCTAACCTGTGCTAAAATAGGTAGTCTTAATTGAAACTGGTGTTACTCCTGTTTAATCTTAAAACTTAGACAACACATAAACAAAGAATACAGTTTCATATAAATTAAATTTAAATAAAGTAATTGCAAGCAGCATGAAAACTCTTGATACAAAGATAATTGTAGTGACTGTGATGGTGGAGTAAATTGGCTGTAGGGTGTTTGATAGTTTAAAAATGCATCTTGAACTGCTGTTGCCTTCTAGAAACTTCTATCCACACAAAACTGAAAGTACCCTAGTAGAAGAAACGTCTGTTTTCTTACTCACAGATTAAATTTCTTGGAAGTGCTCTTGATTTTACTACGCATCTGATGATGCAGGGCTGATGTATGGTGCTGTGTGCAACCATGGTGGTGTTTGCTCAAGATCAACTGTATATCATGTGCTATAGATGCATGTGATGGCTGGTATAGGTAAAAGAAGAGCCATTACAACTATTCCTTAGGCAAATCCTTTGCAGGCTGTAGTTTGATTAAACCAGCATTTTCGACTTCCTGAGGCAGTAAGGTACACACTCCTCCTTCCTGGAACAGTTTTTAGCTGTTACATGGAAGGTGTGTGAGCCCTCCTGGTGGTAACACGAACTGGGCAATAAGGGATGAGGAGAGCCAGTGGCTGGAGAGAGAAGCAGCACCAGCCTGCACGTGTTTGAAAAGTTCATGGTTCATGGAGATGTGGTATGAGATACTTTGTTTTCAGCATCATCCATGTGGCCTGAGAAAAGTTTTCTTGCCCAGTCAAGGACTGCTAGTTCCCAGAAAGGAGGACTGATAATGCAAGAGCTTTGTGTAGTCAGAGATGGAAACAAATGATAAAATTACAAAACTGGGCTTGTTTGGAAGCATGACACTATTCATGGTTTGTGTCTGGATCACTAGCTTTTTTATTATGAGAAAGTTATGAAACCCAAACAACTTTTCCAAAAGAAACTGATTCCTGCTTTCTAGTACCTCCAGTTTGATTAATTTCTGTCAAAGATACTCATTCAGACGTCCATGCCTTATTTATTTGGCTTTTTTGTTTCTATTCCAGATGCTGTCAATGTCCTTCTACATGAATAGCACAGCTTTTGTCTGGGGGAAAACAAAAGAGGTTTGTATTTGTTGGTCCTTTGACTAATGGTTCTTGAAGCATTGCTTGTGCCGGGAAGCTTCTGTCTCATCAGCAGAGCAATTTCTAATGACATGCAAACAGTGCATTTGCTGCATGACTGAAGTTAGGTGCAAAGACCTAAGTAAACCTTTTGGCATAAAAAAAGGAAGACTGCAAGTCTGAGAGTACTGAGAGCACTGTAGGGAAAGGTGCAAGAGGTAATAGCTGGCGAAGAGCATTTTCTTTGGTTTTGCCCAGTCTTCGCTGCTTGCTTCCAATCCTGTGCATCATCACAGTAGCTACAGACAGGTACATGTATATAACATGTAGGTAATGCCATCTCTGCAGAATCAAGGCACTAGGAACTAGGTGCAATAAAGCACCTAACCATCTTCCTTCCATATTCCTGATTCAATCCAGATACTTCATGGCCATACAAAAAACTTCAGATGGAACATTTACATTCTGTTAATGTCTAGCTGTCCTCTACAAAACAATTATGTATAAAAGCATTAGTATTTAAACTCTGGTTTACAGTTTTTGCAGGCTAGTGCATTGCTTTAGAGCAGTGTATAGTCTTAATGGCACAGAACTGGAAAAAACCCCAAACTTTAAAGCTCTGAATGCAGTTCTGTTGTTCTTGTAGTCTTTTGTGTCTTTTGAACGCAGTTACTTTATTCTTTCTGCAGCTATTTTTTAATGGGAGTTCCTGCTAAGCCTTATGTGTATGTGTGTGAAACTCAGCAATTATAGATGTAACAGTGCTGACTTATTTACAAATGCAAACTTAAGGAACATGCAACACTTGTACACTTCAGAATAACTCTTAAATGGCCTGCATTTTCTTTTTCTGTTTATTTGGATGCTCATGTACTTTAGCTCTGTTAGCAGATTTCTCTTGCAAATATTTTTCAGTAGAATGTCTTCCTTTAAAAGCTTGAGTTTTTCCTTGTGTCCTTTGCAGGAGTTTACCAGACGCTTCTATCCAATATGCACTTATAAGGATTTCCATTTTGTTGAATTTTAACACTTTTGCTGACCAGGTCAGTTTCAACAGCTACTTTTCAGCTTCTAGTAACATCCTTCCAGCGTTCTGATTCAGATTAAGGAGTTGGCTTTTTTATGACCCACAGTGTCTTCTATGTTCTGTTGTTATAAACTGAATTTTATAGCTCTTTTCTGGCAGGTGCAGGGCATCAGGTATAATACTTCCTTTTTCTGAGCCCTTTGCTGTGCAAGAAAGTAATCTTTTTGGTAAGGTTTCACATTCAGTCTCATTTCTATTGAACTTAGTGGTGAGAATTGGGTTTTTGCAAGTCCTCCCCAAGCTGCAAAATAGCTGAGTAAAAAGATGATCCATTTATTTCCTTTCTGCAGCATTACTGGTATCATCTTACAATGACATCTGTAAAACTCAACTTGGATTCATGTTTAAGGGTAAATACCAAAGTATGACTCCCGGAAGCATAGGCTGAACTGATACCAAGGCACTGAGTGGAATTGTTATAGGTGTGACTGCAGGCATCCTTCCTTGGGTACACAGGGTCATGCAGTCCAGAAGCAGAGGCACTGGGTTGCCCATCACAAGGAACTGGCACCATCAGGGTGCAGCCTGACCACCCAGGGTGCCTCCAGCTGCTGCTGTAGCTGCTCAGCTGTGATAGTTGAGTGGGCACAGGTGTACTGGTGTGACATCTGGGCATCTCACTGTGGGTATCACCTCCCTCAGTTAACAACAGCAGGCAATGTTTGGTGGTGTGGAGGTGGAGTGTTTTCTGCAGCCACCTTGAGAAACACTTGGAACTCATCCGGGGTAGAAGGAGGATTGAGATTGTGAGCAGAAATCTAAGCATTGAAAGCAATAGCTTGTACAAGTTCCAGCTTGTATATAGTTGTTTGCGCAGTCTCTGATGAAGAGTAAAGATGTAACACAAGAACTGGGTCCATCTCTTGTTATTCCAGGTTGGTGTCTCAGGGGAAGATGCTGAAGAAGATGGAGGCATGCTGAAGATTTCAGAGAAGTGAGCCATGTGTCCTTCTGAAAAGTAGCTCTCTGCTAGGGTCATGAACCTAAGACAAGTTTTTGTGTCTGTACTGATGTTTGGAGTAGCTGGTCTACTCCTCTTCATGTATCTGCAAGTTTGGATTGAAGAACAACATACAGGTACAGTAGACTTTCTCACTTTCTCTTTTTTTTTTTTTTGATGTAGTTGTGTCCTTTATTTAAAGACGACTGTAATGTCTGTTGAATACATGTGGGCAGTTGGGGGATTCCCTCCATTTGGCAGTAGAATGGCACTGAAAACAGACTTGTCTTAATTGCTGCACTTCAAAAGCATGAAGAGATTTCTTGAATCACATAAGATGCCCACAGCTACCAGATCATATTGTATCAGCTTCATTTGCAAAAGCAAGCGTTGCAAAAGCATACTGTGTATGTGTGAAGCCAAGCAAGTCCAGTCTAGAAATAGTTCTGTGTGATGATTTTCTGTGGGTCTTGTACATTTATTGTGGCAAAGCAATGCTTTGAGAATTACTGCTATGTCTTGTAAGACTTGTCTTAAAGACAATGTCTTTAAAAGCCAAAGTGCTCATGTGGAATCATCCTATCCCATTTTTTCTGTTATTTGAGACAGTTAGATACTTAACTTACAAGACTTTTTTATATATAGCAGCAGAGTCATATTGCAACTTCCGGTAAATCTGTGCTGGCACTCAGAATTATGCTTCTGAGTTGAATTTCTGTTATTCCCCATTTACCGTATTTTGGTTTGCACCACAGGTTGATCTGATTCCTTTATGGACGAAACTAAACTCTGCTATTTATCTCAGCCTCTAGCCGATTCTTAGTTCACAGGATCAGCCTACAGTTAGTCTGAAGTAACCCCCTGGAAATGTGAGTAGGATGGATGTCAGTAAGGTCCTTAACACCCACTGTTTCGCTCTGCAGGTCTACTTAGTTTGTGCCATGTTTCTTGATGTCATATCCTTGATTTTAGTTGTATACTATTTTTATTTTGGGATTGTTAGGGTTTGGCTTTTTGTTTGTTTGTTTGTTTGTTGTTTGTTCATTTTTCTCCATTAACAACCCAGAATATTCCCAACTTGTTAAGAAGTCCTGACATTAATGTCCTTTCATCTCTTGCTCAGCTTCCATTTCGTCTGTAAAACCCTGTAGTATATGCTGATACCATTGTGAAGAAATACATCTCTAAAACCACATTAGTCTTCTGGCTTTATTGATCAGTGCTTTTATTCTATATGAGCTGCTAGGCTCCAGTATGTTTTAGAGAGCAGTGGTGAGGGGGAGAACCCAGTGCATCGCTCTTGCAATTGACAATGACCTTGAGGGGTTTTTTCCAACCAAACTGCAATGATCAGAACATTAATTTCAGATTGTTAATGTCTCTGGGCTGGGCCAAGATATTTGCAATCTTGTGTTTTGTTAATATATGTTAATTTTGTTAATCTGTTAAAAGAGGTAGCACAGACTCCTCTGGGAAAGGTTCCCTTGTAATCAGCTGTTGACACCAGGGTGCTGGCAGAAACAGAGCTTGCTGCTGTTGAGGGAAGGCTTCTTGCAAATCTTTTGTCAGGAATGTAAAGGGCAAATATCCTTGCTTTCAAGGTAGTTCAGGAATGTAGATGATAACTGTAGATTATTGATTTATTTACTTGCTGGCATTCTTCACATTCCTTGCATCTTTTCTTGGGCTGTAATTAACCCTTTTTCCTTGAAGTGCTCCTTGTTCCTATTTCTCACTGTTTTTTCCTTTTTGTCTGTATCTATCTACCATTAAAAAGAAACAGGAGAAAAATATAATAAAAGGGGAGTTAGAACACAGAGTATTCTTTTGGGCAACCAGATGCTTTCTTTGGGGTTTTCTTTGATGTATTGCCATAATCTTTTTCAGGAGAGAGGCTTCTCCTTGTACACATAAGTCATTTCCATGTGAAAACATTTCTGTAATAAAATGGAAACCTTTGGAGAACAACAGAATGGTTAGTGAGCTTAAATTGTGGCTGCAATTTTGAGTGCCCTTTTATCCTATTGGACTGTTGCTGGGACAGCACTTCAGCAAGATCCAAAAAGTAGAATTTTAGCATTGTCTACAGTCGCTAAGTCCTGCACGACAGAAAGATCATGGTGAAAAATCATTCTTTGGTGTTTGCTCTTGCCTCTTCTTCCAATTTACCATGAAGAGAGTCATTCTTTTTTATTTCAAACACCTGCGTCTCCTCTAAGCCTTCTGCAGCTCAGTTCTCTAATGTTGCCCCCTGTATGCTGCTTAACAGCCGATATGAAATAAAACATATTTGCATATTCACAATATACATTAGTTCAGTTATAGGCATTTTGCTATTTTTATTCTTTTTCCCCCTCTGCTGCTGTGTTTTTCATATTGCCATGTGTTGTGCACTGTGACTTTTTTGGGATAAGCTGTGTCTAGAAAATCCCAAATTGACAAGTATCTTTATAAGGATTTTATGTGTTTCTTTAATCGTATCACTAGTCACACAGCTGTAAGACAGCAAGATTTAATCTGCAAGTGGCTGAGCATGTGATTTGATGTTCTATTAAGAAATGGAAACTGTGCCTCATGCTTCTCAACTGCCGTGTTATGAGCCTGTAGAGACAAGTGTGTGTTGTAGGCAGAACTATTTTTATCTTCCACGGTGCCCTGTTCAAGACCTACAGCATTCATGTTTGTATTTAGTTGCAGAAGGATGGAAAGCTGGATGTGTTCGAGTTCAGGAAAGTATCTGTTGGTCATGAGTGAGGTGCTGCTGTTTGCTGTGCGTTCCTCTGAATATCTGACTTGAAGCCTTTATAAATCCAGAAGAGAGAGTACATTTTACTTGATTGTTGTTGGTAATGTTCATATTTCTCAGGCTCTCCTAGCTGTGGTGTGAATGATTCCCAATCAGATGTAGATATTGTAGAGAATCGGAAAATTGTATGGTAATTTACAATTTCCTTATTAGTTTGTCCTACTATATTAAAGTCAGACTATTGCTTTCACATTCACCATTCTCATTGCTACCTTTTCTATTTCTTGCTTTTCATAATTTTTCCCACTAGACCTAATGCCACTTTTTCTTTGTAGTTTGATTCCTTTCTCTATGTCTCTCTTCTTTCTACTTGCTCTTCATACCTCTGAGATCCTAACTGTGATTTGATTCCATCATTTGTCTTATTTTCTCCTAGAGCTGATTTTATCTAAGCATGTTTTTTTCCTCATTTACTTTTGCAAACTACTTCCCTCATCACTCAAGTTATCCAGCCCAGGAACACCTTCCCTAATCTTTCATCCTGTCTGTGTACTTCAGATGCACCTGCAGGCTCAGCAGCTGGATGCGCCTCTCAGCACAGCCGAGTCTTTTGCTCCCTCCCACTGTGCTTGGACTCTTCAGATTATTTCTAGTCACGTTCATAATCCCTTTAAATTTAAAAAGAGAAAATCTTTCATTTACAGGTGTCTAAGAAACAGCTGGTATCTACACAGTGGTCCTCTCTGATGGCTTCTCAGAGACATGAGCAGACTGAGAGAACAGGCGAGTTTCTTGGTTTGGCTCTGTGCATGGAGTTTATGAAGACAGGATGATTTATCCTTACTCAGGTGTAGAAGAGCCCTTCTGTGGGTGTTTTCAGTTCGCCTCAGTGGGGCAGTGGGGAGCAAACTTGTCAAGAAGAGTCCAGTGTGAATGTCAACATATACAGACTTTATCTGTCTTAAAAATTCATTGACATCAGTGCTAATAATGCAATATATATGGAGCTCTTCAGGTTCTGCATATATAAATATATTCACTTATATGTAAACTCATATACATAAGTAAAGCCTGATGTGAATTCACCTAAATCTTAAAGCTTTACTAGACAGTCTTCCATATGATCTTGCATTCTTCACTGAAAGCATCAGATATTGCGACACTGATTAGAAAGCAATTACTATTTATTGCATGCTTAGTAATTTCCAGTGCTGTTAATCTTACACAGGGGAAGTGAACTGCTGGGTCTTCCAGAATTGATGTGGAGTTTTATACCATGAATCACCTGAATTAGGGGAGTGTGAGGTGCAAGAGACACTTGCATTTTAATCCTGCTGTGTTATAGACGTGAAATTGATTTTAAGTTAGGGATTCTGATTTTGTACTTTAAAACTCTTCCTTTTTTGGGTGGTCTGATGTGATTTTGTGTGACTGATTACTACAAAATAATCTGTAAAATCTTTGCTGTTTGTGTAGGTTGATTTTTATTTAAACCTTGCCTGAGTGGAGCAACATTGATGTGGCTTAAAGTTCACACATAATGCATTGCAAAGGCAACTGTTTACACAGAAGTCATAGTTTTCCTAGGCAGCCTTCAGTAAATACATTAAACTAACATATTTCTAGAAACCAAGTTTGTAAATAAAGGAGAAAAGGATACTGCTCAATAGTAATTATTAATCATGAATAATTTAGTTCTTTTAGTAACCTTGAATATTTCTGTTGTCACAGTCTTGTGTAGTTTATGGGAGGCTTCTCTGCTGGAGAATGCTAATATGCAAGCATATCTTCCTGGTTTGCAATGTCCAGCTACTAATGAGGCTGTTCTAATGAGGCTGGGTGTGTTTAGGTTTTACCCTTTTGGCTCAGAATATGCTGGCTTCTGTGTTTAAAAGTGGTTGTGTTTCTTTGTTTTTTTTAAAAAGCTGTCTCCTTATTGGATTGAAGCAAAAAACAAATGCAAAAAAAAAAGAAAAAAGAAAAAAGGAGGATTCTGTAGGATCAGTAAATGCTGCTTGGTGACCAGTTATGGAGTTGTTGAAGTCCCAGAAATACTAGGTGAATTTCACCATGTAATGAGTTTCCTTCCCTCTCTCTGCACCTCCCAACCTCCCACCTTCAAGCTGTAGGGAGAGAACAATTGTCTGCATAAGAAAACCAGCTCTATTAAGAAACAGGTAGAGATTGGTACTTTGTCAAACCATAAAGATCTAAAAGCATAAAACAAATATAAGGAATTCCAGGTTTCAGAGCTAGTGATTGTAGAGTCTCATACCACCTTCAGCAGCTGCAAAACCCAGAAGCTTTAAGAAAAATAATTTAAATTTTTGTGCTGGTGCATATGACATTTAAGACTGTAATTTTCTGTTTGTGTGGATGTTCTCCCTAGATCTGTTTAGCAGCCCTCAATCTTGCATCTCCTTCACTTTACTTTTATCATTCCTGCAGCTAAATTGCATCTAATATTGGAAATCCTTCTTTCTTAAAATAAATTCTTGCCATGCTATTTTTTTGAGGGCATTGAGGAAGAGCATGCCTAAGTTCGTGGTATGTTTTAATCATTTTGGTATTTAGCTTCTGTGTTCTAGTGGTATTTTAAAAAAAGAAAGCTAAATAGGATGATTTTTCTGAAGCTTCTCTAAGGTATAGATTCAATAAGGTGTTTCTGCAGAAGAGCATGGCATTTTACTTGTTACTATGTATAAGCTTTTGACAACCCACTCAACCTTGTTCATACCTTAACCACAGAGATCTATTTCTAGAAAAGTGTAGCACATACCTTAATTGTACTGGGGACACCTAAACATACTTTTTCTTGCATATTTTCAAAATACAAATTTCGAAAGAGGCTATTGTAACTTTATTATATCTATAGGTATGTAACTGATCTCACTTTAAAATTTATATTGTAACTCCTGCTGGATGGTTTTTGGGCTTGATATCGGAACACTTACATAGTGGGGTGCCCTCTTCCCTGGGAAGGTTGAGTGTCAGTCATGCTGTCTTTAAAATGATGGTTTGAGTTGGATATGAAACATGTATTTTCCAGTTATTCCGATCCTCGGAGCAGAACATCTATACGACATTTGTAAATGCAATTTTACATGGAGCTTTTAGCAATCATTCTTTCTGTTTTGCAGCTATGCTTTGTTTTACATGGTATATGTTATTCAACTTCTGTTTGATTTTCTAGCAGATGTGCTGTCAATGAGTGGTCAATTTTCAGTTATTGTCCACCACTGTTGTTGCTTTTAATAACTTTCAGTTCATAACACCTCTTCAGTTCCAGAAAGTCCTTTGCTTAGAAGCTGATCATTCAGGCAATGAAGCCCTGCAGTCTTGTCTCTTCAGTGTGCTGATTGTATGATGCAGTACCATTTAAGACATATATATAGCTTTACACAGCAAGAATACCGTAGAGGTAATTTTTACCTGGCAGGTCATTTAGAAGTAATGGTAGAAAAACTCTGAGGTGAAAGTTTCTCTACTCCTGACTTGTTCCATTTTCCTTAAGTGTACAGCACATTTTTAGAATAGCAAGTGGTTGCTGCTGGAGTACATTTAAGGCTGCTTACCTCTGTGTCTGATGTTGAACTGCTTTGATATGTCGCTTGATTACAAACAGTTCTGTTAGAGCATGTGATCTGATCTCTGCCAAAAAACCTTTGGCATCTTAACTACAATTAAATTAGAAATTCTGGTATTTCTTTTTAGTGTGAGTAAATGCGTATATGTATGCATGGATGCTTACTTTTAGTATCCTCTTTATTTCCCTTCTTTGTGTGGGAGTAGGGACTGCTGGTGGGAGAAATATTTTGAAGAGAAATGTGCTCATTGCTGTCGAGTATTTGGATACATGAAGACCAGTTTATATGAAGAATTGTTTTGGTGTTAAGCCTCAAGAGCCTTTGGTTCTGTCATTTTGCTTCCATTTTACTCATTTGATGTTACTATAAACAGGTTATTGCTATAAATTAGGGATAATTCTTGATCATCTTGCAACATCTGTGAAATAAACACTTCAAGAGGCTGACAGGTTACAAGTAATGGGAGCCATTTCAGTATACAAGGAATTAATGTCCTACAAATGATGTGTATGTTTTAGCTGAAAAAAATGAGATGTACATCTCAGAGAAAAAGGTTCAGGGAGGAAAAAAATAAGATTTCCTTAGAAAAATGAGGGGGGGGTTTGTTGTTTTGGGGTTTTTTTCCTTCTTGTTTGCAGTTTTTTGTTTGCTTGCTTTTATTTTTTAATTTAAAGGTAAACATTATTGCATGGCAGTATGGAGATTGGCTGGCTTTCAAGTTTGGGTTTCTGCTGCCTCAACTATCTCACTTGTATTTTTTGGGGGGGTTGTATTTATGTTAATGACATATTCAAAGTAAAAGGATATTTCTGCATTTTTACAGTATTTCTGTGGAAGGCATTTCATAACTGTCTGTTTGAAACTGGAAAGATTCGTGTCACACCAGCATATAGTGTTTTCCTTCCCAGCTCCTCCAACTTTGAGCCTGGTGGCTGTATCTGTAGGAGTGAATGTTACTGTCTCCAGTCACAAAGGAGAATTAGTTGAGTACTATCAAATGCTATGTTTTAACAACAACAACAACAAAACCACCTAAGAAACATTCCAAAGTTTGTTCAAATCTATCCAAAGTCGGGGTGAACGACTGAGTCAGCTTAAAGGCTCTTATTTTTGTAAAACTGTAAATATTCATTACTCAAGAAAACTGCAAAATATGCTGTATTTTAAGCATTGCCCTGTATAAAGATGAAACTGTTTCCAGGCATGTATGAGCTTCACTTGGTATAAAATGATGGGGAATAAAATAGCACACACTCCATTTGGTTTGGATTTTGTTTGGTTTGATCTTGATTTAGCAGAGATGTGTAGCAGCATCCTGTGCTGCCTGGAAAGCCGTAGTTGGCAGCAAGTGGTAACAGTATTTTGCAATCTATAAAATATTATTTCCTACAGTAGTTCTTTAGGAACTTCCACTCTTTCCAGTCCCACTTATATCCACTAAAAATGATTGTTTCCTTACTAGATTGAGAGCCTTCCCGTGGTAACAACATCCAACACTATCATTGACCTCTATTAAACCTGTGTGATACCTGCTAGCAAATGCAATTTGTTCCTCACAGCTTTTTTGTTTCAAATGATTTTGTTTATATTATAACCATGAATCTTTCTATCACACAGTTCCTGGCAGAAATTCACAGGGCATACCTCTAGCAAAATCTGGCTGAGGAGGCACAGTTTTTGTCTCTCAATCCTCTGGCTTCTTAGGAGCTACGCTTAGCACCATCTACAAGGGACGATGATATGAATTATCAAAATGTCTGAGCAATGATAAAAATCTCCTTTGTTTTTTTTTTTTGAGGTGACTAAGGATGCAAAGCAAAGAAGATTCAAGTCTTTACATCACCTATTTAATAATAATTTTCCTGTTTCCAGTTCTCTTATATTCTAAGAATAAAAGCAAGGCATGGGCAAAGCTAGCCTTTTCCAAACTAGTACTTTTGGTTTGGTTTGGGGGTTTTTGTTGCCTCAAGGATGCTGCAGTGCAGAAACTCCTGGAATGGCAGGAGCAGGATATGGGGTAACTGGTGTGAGGCAGTGGTTGTAAGGAGTTCAGTTAACATGCAAAAACCTGCTGTGAGCCAAGTAGACAACGGGATGGAAAGCTTGAAGAAAGTTGTTGGCCTTGGAAAACCAAGTTTCTTGAGAAACGGGCATCACAAGGCAATACTTGTCTCCTGGCAGAGAATTTCATTGCCCTCAAATGTAATGAATGATGGCCTAATAGCCACAATATTTGACATGCACCTCAGGGTATGTCTTCTGCGCGTCATCAACACTGGGTAACATCCAGAAAAGTAACTGCAGATCAGCAGCCTAAGGTTAAGAATAATCAGAATCGATATTAAATTTCACTGTGAGCAAATTCCAGGTGAATGAGGAGATGTTAACTGATTTTTATATTTAATGTGATTGGAATGGAGCAGGTCATTTCAGTACCAATTATAATTTAGCGATAGAAGAACTTGCCCAGATGTATGTACGTGTGTAAAGGCATAGCTGGAGGAAGAATCTGTTAAAGGTTTATAATACTTTCTGCTACAGATATATTATAATCTAGGCTTAATACAAGCATGCACTTAGAAACAGCTCAAGAGCTCAAGTGAACTTGGGGTTTCTTAGAGTCATACAGTGCCCCAGGTATGTGAATATTGCCTCTTGGTAGATTATTTGCAAGAGAAAAGAGAGTTTGGGGATTATTGGTTTTGATTATGATTAACTAGGGAGATGTGGTACATGAGTTCTGGTAGCTGCAGCTGGAAGCACTCAGTTTTATTAAATAGAAACAGGGAAAATAGCAGTGCCTGATGCTTCACCATTCATCCACAAAGTAGCTCTGTTAAGGGAAGAAAATATGTCTAATAAGAAATAATAAATGTAGTAAACATTGCTTACAAAGGCAATTTTCTCTCTGACTTTTGATAATACTTGATATTCTTACTTTAACTTTTGAAAAGAGCAGACACAGTTGTTTCCGCATTGTTGACAAAACCTCGTACTTTTTCTGTTGTTCAGAGGTGTATGCCATGAGAGGTTACTTTGACTTTGCATAACCATTCTGTGTTTTCAGAGGGTGGCATAGATAGGAGATAACGTTATGTTTAAAAAGAAAAGAACGTTCCTGCTGTCATGTAGGATGGTTCCCAAACACACATATGTGCAAGTCTTAATGCATGTCTTGCTTGCTTGCTTTGGGATGGGAGCCATGGATATCCAGTGACACCCATTAGCTGTGACGTGCAAACAGTGTTTTCCCTGCATAGCTGTGAGTTGTGGCATGGTTCCCACTGTTTTGGTTTGCTTGGGAAGCTGTCCGCTGTGGCCACTCTTGGCAGCATTCCAGTGGGAATGAAAATAGAGTGGCATGCACCCTATGCAAACTTTGTGGGAGGATCACTGTGCTCCACTGAAGGGACACAACATCAAGTTCATGCTCATGAGGGAGACAAACTGTACATAGCAAAAAAGCTGTTTTTAATGGGGATTGTCAGGGAAAAGGCCACCATATATGTCTTTTGTAGAGGACTTTGCAGGCAATAGTGGAGTAAGAGAAAATGTAGCTCTTTTGGTAAAGGACAGCTACTAGTCATGGATGGTTTTGGTTTCTTCCACCAAATATCCTTATGCCCTGTTACTTTTCAGGTTTATTCTTCCTGACTTTGGACTCACAACAGTGGCAGCTAAAGGAGAGACTTTAGTTAGCAAAAGGTTAAAGTTGTGTCAATAGAATTTTATTTTTTGCTCCACTAATCTATGCAAAATTATGTCTTTATTCCTGGAAAATGTTTAATGGCCAAATAATGCAGTGGAATCTATGTTGCAATAATGTTATTGTATTAAAAAAACCCATACTACGGCATATTAAAGTATTACAGTACACTTTTCAAGTGAAGTATGGCAAGAAAAATGAAGAAAACACATACAAATGCATTAAATTAATTTTTCTTTTCTATTTTTCTGGCTCTTTCTTGCTCTCATTAAAGATTCATTAGTGCACAGTGTGCCTTGTCCACTACTGAGAACTAATGGGATACAATCTATTGACGCAGCTTATCACACTTGAATTCTGTGTAAAATGCAGCCTGTTACTTCAAACATGTCATGTACATAATTCATTAAATGTCATTGCTTTAAGATGATTCTGTAATTACGGTCAAGAACTATGGTACACTTCCGAGAAAGATTCTCATCTCTGTTGTTGATGTAGGGCCAAAGAATCAAGACTTCTCATAAATTTCAGCTTGATTTATAAGCTATTCAGAAACACTCAAGCTGAGTAGCTCCACTGAACAGTTATTAATAAAGGCAGCAGAAATCTGTTTTCCTTAGAAACTGAAATTTCCACAGGAATATAAGATCCACAAGATGTCTATACTATTCTGCCTACTGGCAATCCTCTAAGAGGTCATTGAATACATAAAATACTGACACTGGTGAAGAAACAAATATGTCATGTTCTGTGATGGGAGGGAAAGAAACAGGGCAGGCAGGTTGGTAGAAGGACTGGAATTGGATGTGGTTTTCCCTTTTTTACACTTTTGCTATGGCAGATGCTGAATTATTATGCAATAATAGAATCCATTTGATATGAATAGACTCCTAATCACTAAAGAAATTACTTGTAGGAACAAAATCATTAGAGTGAGAGCTGGCTGACTGGCCCCTGATTAAATGATATCCAGTGAAGCGACAAAATTTTTAAAATATGTATTTTTACAAGAATTATTTGATGATTTTTCTTCTTCCTCTGTGTGATCTTATGTTAATGATTTGCTGTTGCAGCCTTGGGACTGGTGGCAGAGAAAAAGAGATGATTAAAAAAAAACCCTCTCAAAAAAACCTGGGTTTTTCCCTGACTTTCAATTTAGTTTCACTGGACTGGGGGAGGCAACTCAACGTAACTGTGCAATATAAGAAATAGTGCAGGCATGATTATTGTACTTTCTGGCTTTTTTTTTTTTTTGTAATTTGCTTTATCCTCTTACAGATGGCAAAAATTAATTTCACCCTACTTCTTTTCTGTTACAATTTTTCACTTCAGTGTGTCTGTGTTGAAGATGAACAAGCAGATGAGACTGGGCTTATGTAGGCTGAGGTAGTTGCAGTGAGGTATAAATACTTCATGATTTATTTAACCTTCAAGCAGAAATTCCTTTCTGGTAGAATTAATCTGCAAATAGCTGTGGTGTGCTACCTCTAAAGTTATGATTGATCATGCAATATAACAAAATTCTATTGGCATCAGGTTTAGGACTGATGTACAGATAAAACTGCCAGATGCTGTGACTGACAGGTGGGTTCAAGGTATTCTAGGCAAGTAGAGTCAGCCTTCCCTCTCCTGGTACCAAAATATGTGTTGTATTGTACAGCTAGCATTAATAGTCTGTGAATAAAACATACTTGAGCCATAGCTGGGAGTCAATTTAAGCAAGGACTAGTGTGGCATGACCAATGCCACGCACCAAATAAATAATGGACTTTCTTGAAAGTTATAAGTTAATCTTGGTATTTTTAATGGGCTAATACGTATGGACTAATATTAACTTAAGGCAATCATATTAATTTTTTGGGGAGGTCAGCTGTTTATTTTGCAAATTTTTACTATCCTTTCAGCATTCATTTGTGCCTGAAGACCAGGTAGTTCCACTTGGTCAGAGGACTGACAGAATATCTAATTACAGAGCTGGTAGCACAGCACCTTTTTGGTTTTGTCCCCCCTACAGGAGTCAAAGATCTAAGAAAGGATCAAAAAAAGGCTCGTTCAGTCTGTTCAGTAAGGTGTTTCTTGAAGTTGGCACATTCACTAGCAAATGGTGCCTTGCAAATGTTTACCACCTGAGGTAAGCCAGAGAAAAAAAAAGATTAAAAAATTGGCAGAGAAAAGTGAATGCTTTCTTGATCCTCAATAGGAAAGGAGGGTAAGCCAGGTATAACAGTTGTTTAATTCTAACTTCTGTTGCAAGAAATGTGCTAAATACATATTTGTTGTACATGTTCATGTTTTTCATGATTATGCCTTACTTTGGTCCAACATTTTTTGGCCATTCCTGTCACTGAAAAATTTTTGCCCTTTGACAATGCTGTTTCTCACATGTCAATAATTAGTTAAATTCTCTATCATTAAACCATATTCCAGTGACACCGTTAAAAGACAGCTGTCATCACGCAGCCATTCTGAAAGGTAGGAATTAAAGAGTTAATTTTGCAGGTGCCTTAACCTGGCCTGACTAACCTGGCCAAAACTTTTTTTTATTATTTTTTTTCTGCTTTGAGGAAACTTATGATATTTCAGGTTTTTCTGGAACTCCAGTTCTCACTGCTATTTCTTTTCCTGTCCTTCACATATCAGGAAGAAGGTAATGCAGCTACAGTGTGTAAAGGCTTCCAATGTGTAGGTGAATGTGTAGGAGTGTCACCTTTTCTTTATAGTGAGAAGTAAAAATATATTCCTCATGGGAAGATCACTCTGCGCTTCCAAGAATGATGATGCTTCTGCTGATCATTCAAGTGATGAGTAGAATTAACAAAGAATTTTTTTGTACAAGGAATACTGAAGTTGGACCACTTGAAAGTACTTAAGTGTCTGTTCCTGCTTTCTAAATACTCTTTTTCTTTGGTTCTTGTTTTTTTTTTCCTCTGATGTGATAGTGCACTTGTTCAACAAATAGAGGTAATGTTTCAGGCATTTATATTGCTACAGTCACATTTCGTTCTTAAATAAATAGCAATAAAACTGAACAAATAAATATGTTTGCATTTCATGTAATGTCAAATACTCCATCATCAAAAATGTTCACGCGAAACTGTACCTCTCTAGGAGCATTTTCCAGCTACTAATAAAACAAAATATTTGTTGTGGGGGAAGAAGTCCTAGCCTGACATCTAAACATATAATGGGAAGTAGCAGGAAGCATTTTTATGTGGAGGCATTGCTTTGTGAAGTTGCTGTGAGCTGGGGAATGAGGAATGATGGAAGAGAGGGAAGGCAGAGCCCGAAAAGGAGGTGAAATAGGTTTGGTGGTGGGACATTCAGTAAAACACATGCCTGGGAGTGACAAACTAGGTGGGTTCAAAAAAAAAAAAAAAAAGAAATGCCCAAATCAGACTCCTGTAAGTTTTCATTTCTGAACAGGAAAGTTTAATCAAGCGGAGTCATAAGTAGTCTGTTAAATGAGGAATGGTTATAGGACATAATGACTTGGCCTCAGGCTGCCGTGAATACCAGTGAGGGAAAGCATTCAGACTGCTACGAGACTGAAAGCTGTAAGTTTCAGAGAAATGCTACTTGAGCTAAGCAGAGGGTGGTAGTGTAGTGATGTGATCACCATCTACCTCTAGCTTCAAGTATCTCAAGCAGAGGCTTATGAAGCCTCCCACATGTGTAAATAAACTGGCTTTCAAGGAATGAAATTTTGATAAGAGCAGGTCAGAGATCTGATAGATGTTTAAGGGGAGAGGAGGTTGTATAAAAAGCATTTTTTCCATCAAAGGAAGATAAGCATTTTTAAAAAATGAGTAACAGGTAGAACTGAATTTCCCTGCCAGCGAGGGACTGAAATACTGATTAGGTTTTGATTAGAGGGATATTTTTCCATGCTTTTAATAAAACATTCATCTCCTAGTGCCTAAGAGAGGGAGAAAGAAATAAGTGAGGATTTCTGTGGGTTTTATATGAAACATCGTGTCCTGAATGCTACATTTGCTTAATGTTGCTTATACAGTGATTAGAAATGGAGCTGACAGTCTGAGTTGGGCAAAATGCTTGCTGTGTGTGGATAACAAATAGAATAGTAGGATAGCTTGGTATTTTTTTTATCACCATTTAGAATGAAAGTTTAGTATATCAATCAGCTGCAACACCTTTGGGAACAGAATAATGATTAAACAGTGTTTGTGAAGCTATTGCTATCACCCTTGTGACTGCTTAGAGGAACTGATCTGCTGCCATTTCATCTCTGAAGAACTGTCTATCATTAGTGGAGATAGGTACGCCAATTCACTTCTTAAGCTTAGAGAAACTGGGCATGTGACAGTATCTGAGGGTGTGCTAGCTATGAAACTGCTGCCTAAACTTTAGCAGACAAAAATTCAATTTTCTTGTCTTAGCTGACAATTAATGAGGAAGGTGACAGTAGCGTCAAACGGTTTCTGCTGAGTGAAGTTATTCAGATGTGAGGAGTGCATGAATGGGAAAAAGTAGCTCTTATTACTTGAAGCAACTTAGCTAAACACCAATAACCTTTTTTTTTTTTTTTTGAGGAAAAAAGTCCGCAAGCTTTGGTGGGTCAAAGACAGGCGCTAACAAAAATTATGCTAAATACTAAATAGATGCAAGTAACTACATTAACTTTCATAAACATTTTCATTTGTTTTCCTGACAAGAGTTTATAAATAAAGGAAGGAAATAAATACAAATAAAAAATGGAGGCTTGTTTATTTTAAAGAAAAAATGGAGTAAAAATAAAAATTACATTCTTTAATATCTGGGTTTGCTTTTTAAGGAACTGTCTGATTCAAAGCAATGTATAGTAGTATAGCTTAAATTCACTATCTTGTTAAAAATGGAAAAAAATTAGAATGTCAGGCTTTCCTTAGAAAGAGTAATTGAGGTTTCTACTAGCTGTAACAAAGGCCCCTTAAACTTATGCTGATATATTGGAGATATATTATAGATTGCTGTATTTGAATTTGAGAGTGAGAAGGCAAATGATAGGGTATCAATTTATTTGACAAATGTACTTTGTTTAATTAGGTACAGCGCTGCATAGACTATTAGCAAACATTTTGCAGGCTGTCCTCTAAAAAATGATTTCTCATAAAAAGACCCAGCAACAGCAATTGATTAAGTTTTGATTTGAGATGAAGGGATCTCAGAATTTTGTGAGCATAGTCTGCCTGTGCAGTTTATTGAGGGATGAGTTGGAGAGTCTGATAGAGAAATCATTTTTTTCTGTCCTTCATTGAACTTGTGGGGGCTTATTTTAATTCTACAAAGTTACATTCTCTGATAGAAACTGTACTGTGTTTTGTTGGAACTGTTAGATAAACCTGCATTCCTTTTTAATTGAATTCCTGAAGTGAAGAAAAAGGCAACATCCAGTCACAGGTTAAATAATCTCCAAAGCTGATCTGATCTAACATTTGAAAGCTTTCAGAAAGTAATAAAAGCCCTCTCACTCTATAATTCCTTCCTTTTATGCATTTTTTATTCAGAGAAACCTTGTGTTTGTAAACAAAATATATCCTTCTTAAAGAGTAAATTTTCTTGGGGAAGAAGTCCTCAAGAAGTCTGTTCTTAGTAACTGTCCAGTTAGGAGAGACAAGAATATATATCTTAGATTGCTGAATCTCTGCTGAAGAAGTTCAAACACCTTCGTTTAAAAGAAAATAAAATTATAGCGACTGCCTAAGCACATGGCAACTGTTTTGAGCATGACTTCTAACCTGATAGTTTCTATCAGCCTGCCCTAATGCATGCTATACTGAAACAGTAAAGGCTCACTGTTGAATACAAAACCGCATTTGAAAAACATGCCGAGCATCATGCCTTCTATATGTATAATGCAAATGGGTAGGAAAAAGCGACATGTGCACTTGCTTTTCACTGATACAGTGACAAGCGGTAGATGCGAATGCAGGTTTATGCATGCTTTATACGTTGGGCTTTTTTTTTTTTTTGCCTGACAGTAGAAATGCCAGTATAGATTTGACTTCCTCTCTTACTTAAATTGCAAAGTGTCAGTCAGTAGTTGCAGTGGTTTATGGAAATGAGGGTAATGTCAGCTTACTTCAGTGTTACGATTTTCATGCTTTAAGCAAATAAGACCAATTTCATAGCTTACTTTTAGACTAAGAAGTTTGATCTATTTTGGATTTGAGCAGTAATGCATTGTAACATGTTTCCCACACAGTACTGAACATGACATGACTGTTGTCACCAAGACACCTGAATGCTTTCAGCTCTTAATTTTAGAATCCCCAAATGAGCATCTTTGGATGCCCTTGCATGTAAATAGTCCTGTAACTGATGTCACAGCTCTCCCACCTGTGCTCAGGTACATGCTGTTCCTCTTACAAGCCCCAAGTTAAAAAACAAAAATGGAGTTTGCTGTAGTATTTTAACCTGGGACATTAGTACATAATGGTTATGAAGTCTTTTGATCCCCAATTTAGTTGAAGAAGATCGAGAGTTTCCATTTCTCTGTTAAACCATGGTGATGACACGGGAATAAGGGGATTAGGAAAGGCTTTGTGAATTGTGTATGGAGATTCATCAAGGAATATGTAAAGAGTTTTCAAGGCATGAATTGTATCTTAAGCCTAGGTACATGAGTCATGAAATACAACAGAAAGAAGGAGACAAGATGTGAAGGAGAGAGTTTGAAAAGAAGTAATAGGGTAAGTAGGCTGATCTTGACCACTGCAGTTGGTGGAGAGGGGGATGTTTCCCTTCTCCCTTCAAGATAACTTCAGATCTATTTCTGTCCTGTGGTGCAGTGCCAATGAGATTGGTGTCACATGCTGGTTTGGACTAAGGTTGGCCAGAGAGTTGGTAGTATTTGTTGTTTGCAGCATGGGCAGACTGGAGGGAGTAGGATCGTTTGTCTGGGTGAAACTGAAAATGGATTGAGAGCAGAGAGATACAGTTGCAGGCAGGTTACTGGTTTGAAGTTTCGAAATAACAATGCTTTTTTTCTTTTTTCTTGGGTTTTTTTTTCTTTTTTTTTTTTTTTCTTTTGGTTGCAATTACAAATCCAGTTTAATTATCTTTTTCTGAACACCTCCTGTGGAGCCACTGTCTTTCCTGGGACTTAAGAGAGAGTCTAGAAAGAGGCTGATTTCCTATGCCTAAAATTAGCCTTGTGAATACCCCTTAGAGGTACTGCAGTTTGTGTTCTCTATATATAAACATCTTAAAGAGGGTATGCAAAGAAAACACAGCCATGAATAGAAAGAGGTTTCATGTTGCTAGGTTATGTAAAACTGTAAAGGTTTGCCAGATTCTTCCCTGGTTATTTAGCTTAGTTAACACTTTGTGTATTCTATAGTTCTGTCATGGTTTAATCCCAGCCAGCAGCTAAGGCACCCCATTGCTACTTGTTCACTACCCCCACCCCCATGAGGATGGGGGAGAGAACTGGAAGAGTAAAAGTGAGAAAACTCATGGTTTGAGATTAATACAGTTTAATGGGCAGGAAAGGAAGATAATAATAACAATAAAAGAATTAGAATATACAAAACAGGTGATGCACAATGCAGTTGCTACCACTTGCCAACCAATGCCCAGTCAGTTCTTAAACATAGTAATAAATACTACTTAGCAACAACTAAGAAATTCAGTGTGCTATCAACATTAATCTCGTACTAAATCCAAAACACAGCACTGTACCAGCTGCTAGGAAGAAAATTAATTCTATCTAAACCAAAACCAGAGCAAGTTCAAGTTAATGTATAAAAGATCCTTTTTAAAGGTGAGTTCAGGTGATAATCAATGAAGTGCAGATCCTCCTCTGTGAATATAGGTGGGTAACAATAATGCAAAATAGATCTGCAGCATAAAATTATGCGAGGAGAAGGGTTATTTTGTGTGCTGCACCTTCTTTCAGACATTATACATTCAGGAAGCTTCTTTCTGTTTTATTAAGGTAGATGGCTTTCCTAGGAGAGGTGCTCCAGCCCTCTGATCATCTCCATGGCCTCCTCTGGAGTCACCTCAACAGGTCCACATCCCTTTTTCCCTCTTGTGTTTACCTCAGAGCTGAACACTCTGCTGCAGGTGGGATCTCACAAGAGTGGAGTAGAGAAGCAGAATCATCTCCCTTGACCTGCTGCTCACACTTCTTTTACTTTCTTATTTATCCTAGTGTAAGAACTGTCAGTAACTGGTATGTCAGGATGAATATTTAGTTTATTGCATTTAGACTATTCTGTTACCTGTCTCAAATTTTCTGGTTTTGTATGTCCTCTTATATTTGGCCAAATGAAGCAAAATAAGAAGAAAAAAAAAAAAAAAAAAGGAAAAAAAGGCAAGACACTCCCAAGAAATGTATATGCTTGGTTTAAAATAGTAAATGTTTAATTAAGCTAAGAAAACAAATTTAAAAACTCAAGTCTAAAGAATTCACAATTGGACTTCCAATAAATGTTGTGCCGGTAGCTTTAAGGCAGCTATGTATAACTTGAGTATTCACATATTAAACAGCCAAAAGAAGAGGAAAAATAAGATTTATAGTTCACTAACCTAATTTAAACTAGAAACACATAGGTAGGTTAGTCTTGTATTTCAGCATCCACTTCATCCAAAGGAGTGGTGATAAGATGTTTCAGCGCAGTTTGTATTAACGTTATTAAAGCTGATCACAGTGGTCTAACAAGGGTTGTTTCATAAGCCAGATATTTCATAAGCTACTTCACACATCCTAGATCTGTATTGCATGCTTACTTTGCGGGGAGAAGGTTAATGTTAATATTTAAACATTTTGCATCAGGTAGAATAAGTCTTGATAGAGTCTGAATATTTCTGCATATAAGTTTTTTACCATGTTCCATTTCCCTTTTTGTTGCCTCTCATTATCAAAAGCAAAGTAGGTATATTTTTGATGGGTTTCTCTGAGCCTAATACTGAAAAATTTGTGGGTTCATACTTGAGCTGTAAACTGTTTGCTTGAATAAAGATTGCTATAAAGTGGCAAATATTGGAGCAAAGACAGTGGAAAATGCATCTTGCAGTGGTAGAGATGGTAATTCGAGGTGTTTAACACCTCAACTGGACAGATACTTCTTATTATCAAGGATGCACCTTCTTAAGACAAAGTCGTTAAATTTTCTGTGCAATGCTCAAACTATCACCCATACTTCTTTGAGTATTCTTTTTATCTGAGCTTGACAGATTCACTGTTTCTTTTTGTTCTCCAATTTCTTTTGCAGTTCCTCAGGCAGAATATTCTTTTCTTATGATTTTAATTCCAACAGCTATATATGATAACCTACATTAAAGGAGAAAAAAAAAATTCAGAGCCAATAAATAAAGAAAAGCAAGTTAGCTTAAGTGCATTAACTTCCTTTGCTTTTCTGATTTGTACCCAAGAGCCTCAAACTACCTCCTCCTTTTGCATAAATGTTGTAATATTTTGTTGCTATTGTGTTCATTTCTTTAAAAGAAAATGTTTATAATGTAAACTGAAGTGAAAAATGAGTCCAGTTGTACCAATAATCAGAGTAGGGTAAAGCAGTTCTTACTTGTAGTAAAAAATACAAAGCATGGCTATTTGTGGTTCATTTTCTCTTCTCTGGTGGATCCATAACTTAATGCTGTTCAATGTTTTATTTTATTTTTCCTGGTTTTATATTCAAGTGGATATAGTTTGTCATCTTGCCGTGCTTACTGAAGGAAAGTGTTTATTCCTTACCAAGAGTTAAATAGCTTCACCCATGTTTTTAATTTTTTTAGTGGAACTTAGGAAGTGTTGCAAGTGATGTATGAGCTAGAGGTTGACAGACAACACCCTCCGACACCCTTGCTTTGTATATGGAGCAAGAAGAACTGAATGTAAGAAGACACTTGGAATATTAGAAGATTAAACTTCAGATAGTTCAGTGGTTGTTTGGCTGACATAAAAAAACAGACTACACTTTGCTCATAGGTGCTATGAAAATAATGAAGTATAAAGTATTTTTGTGACTACTTATGAAAAGAATATAAAGAGCAAAAAATGGAAATAGTTATCCACAGATGCTTTGTTCTTTTATACTGCATTCTTCATGGATAACTGATATTCCCTGCAGCTTCATATGAGCATGAGTATGAGGGTACACAGAAACAAGGAAATTGAAGTGCTATTCTTACTCTTTTTGTGATTCGAAATATGAATAGTTTATACATTCAATATTTTGGCATCTTAAAAATATGTAAATTGGGTAAAACATCTTAGTAGTGATTCAAGTTTTCCATGACATTTGAAATCTAAATTGTCTTAAGGATCATTCCCCAGGTTTAAAAGAAACCTGAGAGGCAAAACCAACTTAGTTCATGTTTTCCTATATATGGAACACAAAGCTGTTGGATTGTGAAATTCCTCACTGGATGTTGAAACCTCAGAATGCAAATGGGATTTCAAGTCTCCATCTTTCTTTCCTTTAGAAGATGGTGACACACCCCTTTCCTTTTCTGGGGAGCAGCTAAGCCGTAGTAGAAAAGGTGGCATCCTTGATGTTCAGTTAGTTGTTTTTCTAATTTTGTTGTGTGTCCCCCTTACTTACTGGCGTGGTTTTGACAGTCTATAGGGGACTACCTATATTGGAAAATTTGCTTCTAATTTATATATATAATTTTTTTATAGCTGTCTTTTTCAAGTACCTTATTTTTCAAAGTTTTTTTTTCTGCTTCTAGGTCCTTGGGTTTTTTTCTGTGGTAGCAGTTAAAGCTCTTGTCTTGGCAGAATATAGTGGACACTATAAGAGTTTGATGATAACATCTACCTACAACTGATATATTTGATTTTCAGCAGAGTTTCAAACATCACCTTAAGGCGGGTATTAACAACATAAGCATTGATTCTTGAAATTTGCTTAAAAAGGCACTTTTAATCAGATCAAGTCCTATTTTGATGTTTTTCACTTAATAGCTGCGCTGATGGTTAGATGTTGTTATAACTTAGTACTTCCTAAAAAAAAAAAAAAGTTAAATCTTTTGCTCTTTCTGTGTTGTCATTTTTCTTAATGAGTTGTAGAATTGCTACAGAGGAATTCTGTGAATTTGAAAAGCTCTGGAGAGCAAGAAAATAGTGGGAGCAAAACAGCACTGCAGTTGATAACTAATTAAGTTAGTGATCAGTGCTACTTTAATAAACATTTTGAGGATGTATAGTCCATACTATGACCTTCATGTTTTTCAATTAACAGTAATTGAATCCAAAGCATGGTTTAAAGCATGTCCTAAAACTTGTAGAGTACTCTGGAGATAAAAATCTTTTTTGCGTTAATTTTCCTATGCAGGAGGGATCTGTTATATTTCTCTGACTCTTAATAACAAATATTTGTGGCTTAAATTGTAATCATCAGTTCAGACTGCAATTGTTCTGTTATGAACAGAATAATTAATACCTGAGGGTACATGGCCACCGGTTATCAAATGCAGTATCTTGAGGCCAGATCTCTGGAGCCAGAGGAACTGTGGTTGGTTGGACAGATAGTACAGAAGGATGCTTTCAGGTGGAACCAGAGTGGAATTCAAGTGGAATGAGTTTTCCAGACCATAAGACATATTTTATGAGGGATGAAGATAACAAAGGTTGGGAAAGACAAACTGTATTTAAGAGAAATTGTTTTCAATTAAGGTAGACGAAAAGAACCACTTCTCAAATTTGGAAGTTTGAGCAACACCAAGACATCTGGATGTTGCTGCAAGATAGGCATAGGCTGTAGCTCTTAAAATACACTTGTGGTATTAGCTGAAATTTTATTTCTGTTGCAGGAACCTGGAACTTCTTGAGATGTTGAGCTGCAAGCACAGAGCTAGCGAGACAGGAGATGTTTGGGCTCTTTTGTATATATGAGGGACAGTGAAGGGAACAGACCTCAAGTGTACTATATGAGAAATGAGAATCTTTCAGACAAAGCCTACATGTAAAGAAAGGACTTCACTGAATGCATTGTTACAGGAAGCAGATTTTGTTTGGTTGGTTAAATGAGGTGTATAAAAAGCAATGAAGTCAGAAAGATGTCCTGGTGATGTCTCTGAAACAAAACCTGTTATCACTTAAAAACAGGCAATTCAGCATTTTAAGCTGAACAGCAAAAAGTCAAATAGAAGTTGTAAAATGAGAAGTGTGTCATGAAAATAAGACATCATTACTCTGAGAGGCAGAGATCCTCAGTGCAATAGGTGTTACCACAAAATGTACTTGCAGTTAGGACATTAAATTGTAGAAGTGAGCACTAAACCTGCATGCTCAGCATAGTAGTATAAGAAGGTTCGTGCTGCATAGATGCGTCTCTAGAAATTCAAGTCAAGTCTGGTCATCTAAAATAACGGCAGTAGGGGGATTACTCAGTCGTATTTGTGAGTCATCTCATTAGGTCAAATAGTAGGTGTGGTGTTATAGGTTCTTGAAGAAATAGCTGCTCATTAGGAGAGAAAGTATTTTCAGTTAGCTTTGAATCACCCTCACAGACACTTGATTGACAGATATTTGTATTTTTCTGAGGAGCCGCTGGCTATAAATTGAGCAGTTCTGGAGAGCTGTACTCCAAAACTGTACTGTAATGTTCATGGGCTACATACAGAAGGCTCCATGCAGATGTTGTTTGCAGCAGTGCTTCACTGGTGTGGTCCCCATGTTGTGAACTGCAGGATAAGAGGAAATTATCTTCTAACTGGGGAGGAAACTATCCACTACTTCTCGCTATTGTATTTGGGGATGCTGAGGCTGCAGCAAGCATGTCTTTTACTGAATTTGTCCCACATGCTTCAGTTGGGGTTCCTTACAACAAGATGCTATGTATTTAAAATACATCTACAGTTCCAAATACTGTCATACAAATGATAGGAGGGACAGATGGCAATTGGGTTTTGGTTAGGATTTTTTTTTTTTCACGCATTTAAAGAAGAACAGCTATGAAACAGTTCAGAATCCAGGTCTCTCTACATTGATCCCTTGTCCTGTTGACAGTGCTGCCTCTTGACAGACTGATGCTTCTTGGGAAAACAGCTTGGGTATCACTGCACATACTCTTTGCAGTGCTCATATCATCTCTATCTCTACCATCCTAATAACTTATTGCTGAGACAGCTACTAACAGTTATAGGAGAGCATGGTAGCAGGAAACCTATATTTAGTGAATGAGATAAAAATCTGCATGCAAAATCTGAGGGTTCCTTTCTCCATACCAGTAAATCCTTTCCAGTAAAAGCCATGTTTAGCTCTTTCCACCCATTAAGCACAATGCAACTGGCGTGTGGAAGAGCAGCCGCTAACTCACAAAGTTTTAGCCTGTATCCAGGCAAGTGTCCCACTGTAGTGGTAAGAAGACTGAATTGTTCTTTGGATTTTAAAGCTCAGCTGATCTACGTAGTGGGAAAAATAGATGAGGCAATTCAGGAAAGAAAGGACGGGCTGAAAAGGAGGGGTAAGCTGTCAAGTAGTTTTCTTTAAAGACAAAGTGGGAGTGAAAACTCTTGAATGTTTGATCTTCTAAATGAAACTGAACTTCCTCTTCCTTGAATGAATTTTAAACAGATGCTGTAGTGACAGAACAATTTATTTGTAAGATTTTAAGCCAAATAGTTCTTAATTGGTGACATAGCTATGTGGGACACCATAAAAAAGAATGTCAGAGGTACAAGCCTTCATCAGCATGACTTTCAGTACTATGTCAGTAATGATGTATGTAAGTGTTTAATCAATAAAGCATTTTGAAGTTGGCATATTCCACTCTTAAAACCAAATCTAACAATTTTTCAGTCTAACTAGTGATAACTTTATATAATTCTATGCAAAATAGTTTTTCTATGGCACAAGTCGCTTGCATGATTTGTGTACATTTAAGTTACTTCAGGCTGCAAAACTTATTTAAATACATATGAAGGGTGCAAAGCAACAGCCAGGCTTTTTGGAACTACGTACTTGGCAACTACTATATGCTCTATATTGCATCTATAAATAGCAACATCACTGTGTTGGAGACACCTTCAAGCCAGGTAATTTGTGTGTAAATAGCAGTCTTGCTGCAGCATGTCATGAGTTACCCTACTTCCTTAAGTTGTAGGCATGATTCAACTTCAGTGTAATCTTTCAGTCTTAAGAAATTTCTGTTCTGTCTCTGTATATTCCAAGTAGGATTTTTGAGCTGCCAGAACTGTTTCCCCTGTTCAAAACAACCGACCTGTAAGTTGTTGAGCCTGTATTACATACTCTTCATCTTTTCCTAAAAAATTTAACAGGACATCGTTAAGTTTCCTTCACTCAACTGGCATGGCTTCTGTCCTGCTGGCCACTTGTGCAGTGTGGAAGAGAAGCAGTACCTCACTATTCATGTCAGGCAGCCAGTCTTAGCTTTGTGCAAATGTGGTGTGTTTTCACTCAACATTTTTGAATATCAGTATCCAAAGTAAAAAATATTTCTTTTTTGTGTGTTTTTCATGCTATTTGCATCTGAGAATTTGACCATGGGAAGATGTGAATACCTCTCTAACATTAGTCACTAAACATAGCCCTAGGACAGCAGATGAGTTCTTGCTGTGAATAAGACACCGGGCTAATGCTTTTGATGTTCAATTTGCATATCTGTAAACTGGCCCAGGTTTCTAAAGTTCTCCTCCCCGTAGGCTAGAGAGTTTATAGTGTCATGAGGCAGGACATTCTCTTCCTAGGTTTGTATGCTATGGTTCTCCTTATTCTGCAAGAGCAGCTGCATTTGTGTTTAGGACCTCTGCAAAAAGTGGGAGAAGGCTTCTTCCCCCTTATGACAAGTTCTCATCTGACTTGTCCTCATATTTGCTGCTGTTAAAGGCATGAAGTAATTTTCCCATGATCAAACAGTCAGAATTCTTTTAATATCACCAGCACTAGCTTAGTCCCTGGCATTGCCTCTTTGGCTTCATCTCAGCCTTTGCAAGGGAAAACATGACTACAGTTAGGGATCTTACATCAGAATTGGTGCCCAAAACGTGCCTGCGGGCTTTTAGGTTTGTTGTGGACAACAACATTTTTGTGTCTTTTTCCATGAAGAATAAATCGAATTGAATATCAGTTGAAACAAACTCATTTGAAACTAACCAGTATGCATTTCAAAACCCGAATGTCTTAACCCGACCTAAAAAAAAAAAAATAATCCACTTAGACACTTAAAATTCCAGTGCTTAGTACTTCTGAGAATGCTGAATGCAAACTTCTCTAAGCCTGTAACTTCAAGGCAGAAATGAAAGTTAATTGGAAATTATTTCTTTTAGAAAGGAAACTGTCAAATCATTCTTCCATAAAACAGACATTTTTGTATTGTTTTCTGGCAAGACATGAATGCACTGCAATAATGACTTCCAGAAGTCTTTTACATCCATTTTTCACATGAAGAATCAAGAAGAGAATTGTTTGTAGTTGTTATTTGGAAGGCACCAAAATATTAGATAGCAGGAGCTTTAAAAAAAAGAAAGTCCAGTGTCATTGCCGGTCTCTGGAGGCCGTTTTTTTGGTTTCTTAATTCTAGAGATGGTGAAAACTACTTCCATTATGGGTTGATGGTACTGATTGCACCCATGTGTGTTTCCTGTGATAACCAGTATCCAAGCCAGGAATCTGTATTGAAAATTCTGTAGCACTGTTTACTGTCACTTTGTCAAAGCTCTGTGTTTGCTATGGGCAAAACTTCAGAAAAAGGCTTACATTCCCCAGACACAGAGAAGATTTGGCACGGTATGCTGACATTCCGAATTTTTGCATTTCAACAGAACAGATGAATTAGGATGTTGAGTGCCCACTGTGTTGAGTGGGTGCTGCTGCTTCTATGTTTTTAAAGGCTATCACCCAAATTTCTAGAAAAGCAAATATACCAGAAGTTGATACTCTCAAATCTGATGCTTTCTGTCTTCCGTGACGGAAGGCGATCCTACAGAGATGGAATTTATTCTCATCCATTTGAACACTAATGGGTATCAGTACTCCAAAATTCTTGAAAATTCATTCAAGAAGGTAATTTTTTTAGCTCATCCTCTAAGAGTGATGTATTTCAGCAGTATACACCAGCTTCATGTTGTAAGTTAATTTACCTTCCACTGTATGTAGACAAATTGGGGCAGAGTGGAAGGGAAACAATGTGGACTGTTTTTCTTCATTAAGGTTATTTAAGCTGTAACACAGACAAGGTATTTTGCAGAGTTTTAAATGAGGGAGCAGGTTGTATTAAAGAACTTGAGAGAGTCATAGACCTTAGTCCTGCTATCATGCAGTACAACTATACATGGCTTTGTCTGTGTTAGAATTTTGCTTCATGTTTTCCAATTCACCTGAATGACTGCTTCTTACTACATGAAATGAGCCATTTAAGTCAACATCCCACTCTTGTACTCCTTGACATCTTTTGTTACACAGAATTTTGTAACATGCACCTTAAACCCTAGTCAAGTCATTGGTAACTCATCCTAAGTATAGCAGATAGGCAAGTAGGATGTCTGCAGGAATGAGTGGCTACATGGTACCCCTCAGTAGATGCATGTGGACTGGTGAGTGTGGCCGATGGGATTTCATCAAGTTGTTTTACTTCACAAAATGTGTTTGTGAAATGTGTATCTTGTGTTACTATGTCAGAAAGGCATAGAATGAATACGAGTTTATATGCACATATGCTTACATCAATAAACTTATAAACAGTATGTTAGTTACTTCATATATATGGTATTTTTCTTCAAATTATATGGAGAATGTTTCTGTTCATTTCACTGAATATTAGATAGTAGTCTCATCACTAAATTATTTTTAATAAAGACATGTCTTTAAGCTCTTCCAGCAGTTATGAGACCGACCTTTGGTTTTAATCATTATTGTGCATCTTAGTTATCCAAAAGGTCCATGTTCCAAATGAAATTGTACTATGCAAACTGTAGACTATGTTGGGGTTTTTAACATTATTTTTCTTGCTGATGCATATTCTGAAAGTCTTGATTTTATTTTTTGTTTTTAAATCCATTTCTGCAAGGTAGTTTTCTTGTCTCAGATTTGTGTGTTCCTCATGGCACTTTTTAACAAAGAGAAACATTAAGCTTAAATGAACATCTCCAGGTAGCCTAGCAACAGAATATGATTAATAGTACCTATCACCTAACTGTATGCAGATAAATGTCTGAAAGTGAAAGAAAATTCAGAATTGGTTGGCCAGAGCCTGGCAGTGAAGTGAGACAGAAAAAGTAATATGATAATATCTTGTGATCTTTGTTAAAAAGAGGATAGAAAATTAAAGATATATTTAATGGGTTGGATCTGCCTTACGAGTAAAATACAGGGCATAATGGATTTTTTAATAACAATTAAATGGTGTACTAAGAGAAAGTATAAATGTCCTTGCTTCTCATTATTGGTTATAATCACTAATTTACCAGCCATGCTTTTTCATATGTGAGAGATAAGAAACAAATCCGTAGTAATTATGGGGCCATCACAGCTAAAATGAAATGTAGTATAAATGAAATGTAGTGTAATTTAATAAACAGTCAGTGGCTTTATAATACCTTACCAGTGTTTTTTGGCCTGAAATGGACTTTCATACTAAGTACTGTACTTAAAAAATATACTAAATATTGTATATGGCATTAAATTTATAATTAAAGTTTACTACCAGAGAAAAGAAGAGGAAGCTGCTGTGGACTTTCTGTCTGAAATTATGCTACATTATTTGGTTTTTCTTTAAAATTTTGCGTATGTATATATATAAAAAAATAAAAGGAATCTGAATTTTATTACTATATTTGAATTTTATGTATTTATAAAAGATAGGAGATATTTACTTTTCAAGCACTCAGAAAGCATTAGAATATGAGTTGGCCACACAAGCTTAATTCATTCCCATTTTGTATTCATTCTGTACAAAGAAGAGGAGCTGTGGGAGTAGGGTGAATATGGGATTCATTGTATGCTCATTTTGTAATAGTGTAAAATTGCTGTTTGTATAGAAATAACATGAAGTAATGTATTTTTGTGCTGAATGTAGAAGATTTAGTTATCTTGAGACAATCCCATGGACTGGCATAAAATCATAAATATTTGCCTTTAGAGAAATAACCTATTACAATGCAGAAGCACAGATTTCTGTCCTGCTCCTCAAAACCTGCAGAACCTGCTTTTTTTTCTATTTTCAAATTACTTAATTATACTGATTGTGCTCTGTCTTCTGTGTGAAATCAGTAGAGATGTTTTTTTGAGTTCATCAGATGATATATTTTTGTATTTGCTGCTCAATGACAAAGCAAACCTTTCAGTGTTTGACAGAAGTTGCAGGGGAAATGCTGTGGAAGGTTAGTTGTTGATTGTTCTTCTTGTAACTGTCTTGACACATTTTCATGGGTTAACATCCACCAGCGATCATTTCAGTCTTCACTTATTTTTTTTTATGCACTGTAATTCTTTAGTGCCTGGTGGTATTCCAGGTTTTGTTGCTGAAGCAGAGAGCAAAGACTTTCTGCATTTAAGAGGAAACTTACTTTTTTGTTCAAATTCAGTATCCTGCTGTCAAAATATCATTGTTCTTCTGAATTGGCAAGTAGGTCTATTTAAGCCCTGTCTTTTCAAAGGAAAGTTGCTGCTATATTCTGTAACAGCTGCAAACCCCAGTTATTCAGAGTTGTTGTCATAGGTGTATTATGGTGTCTTGAGGGTGTAGCGGGGGAGTCATTGCCTCATACCTGAGAGGATTGCCCCTCGTTAGCTGAAATGCCCTCCTGTAACATGTCAGGCCCCAGTATTTGGCTTCTGTTAATTCTTTGCTGGAAAACTGTTGTAAGATTTCCAAAAAAACCCTGGCTGTGGCCTTATCTTATCCTCCTTCCTTAGTTAACTCTTTCATCTTTTAGTTGACACCTGAATCCATTTGGCACTTAGCTGAGACCAACAGCAGTACTCTTTCCTGTACTGCCTGCTGCATCTCCTCCTGTGAACATGTCAGTAGCTCTGCAGCTCCTCAGCCATCATGGCTGGTGTGGGCACAGGAGCATGACAGACCTTCGTGGAAGAGTAAGTCTATTTGCCTTTGGTTTGACACCGTCAGGCTTGCAGCTGCTAGCTGTCAAATTACATCACAGAACTACATGATGGGGCAGAACACTATTAAATGCTGCCTAGTATTGCTCCTTGTGTCCATTTGAATATGGAACTGGAAACCATTGATCCTTTATTGGTCACCTACAGCTAACTGTTGCATGGCAAACACTAATTTTGTTGCAATTGTATGCAAGGATGTGGGCTGACTGTATGATGATGACACAGGCATAAAGGCACATCTTTAGTTTTTCTTTCTTTGCTCAAACGCCAAACCCATCAGTGTTGAGGGACTTCTCTAACACGTCTCTCTAGTATTAGTAGAGGGAAGAATTCCTGGTTAGGAAACAAATACCACCCTTAATCTTGAAATCTGAGACTCTTTTTGAAATTACTGCTAAGTTGTGCCGCTAACTTATCTGAGATAAGATAGTGCCCTTATTTTCTAGTTCTGTTGAATGAAATCTTTTTAAATCTCTGCTTGTAACCTATCCTAACTAACTGGTTATGCAAATAACTCTTGGTGGTTTTACTTCTTTAAAGCATCATTCAGCAAAGTCTGTTCACAGAACTAGTTTGACTTGTATATCAGGTAATTATATATTTTCTGAGAATTACAGCTCCTAGTCAGTGCAAGATACTTGTGCAGCTGTTCTTCAGCTTTACTGACCTTCTATTTTGAGTCAGCTGTGTTTGCTTGGGTTTTCTACTCTGAAATATATCTGTAAGTTTTTTGGTTGAAAACCAACAACAAGAAAAGAATGAAACTGAAATCCCCCTTTTTTCCTGGACTGCAGTTTCAGGGTAGCATTTATTTTGCTGGTGAATCGTATTTTCAGCTCAAAGAAGAGAGACTTTCATAGGCAGTTCTGTAAACTTAAATGATATCAGAGGTGATTGTTTTCAGACAAACTTAATTTTCCAACCAGTCAATATTAAGACGGAGTATAAGTAACAAAACAGCTGCGCACTACAATTTTGCAAATGAATAGGATTTTATTGTATAATGCAACAGTGAAATGTAGGACGTCTAAATAAGCAAAACAGTTCTGAAACTTAAAATTACTAATGTGTAAAAGAAAAGGATACACAGTTCTGAGATTTAAAATTACTAATGTTTAAAAGAAAAGGATGCACAGCTTCACGTTGACTGAAGCCAGATATAAAAATGTTTCTCTGTAGTTCTTCTACTGTATTTGAATAGGCGTATGCAATAACCATTAATGAAATAGGTTGTAATTAAACTGTATGCCCCCTGCGTAATTATTAATGAAAGAGTAATTACTTGTTTATTACACATTATCAAGTCTAAATTTTCAGAAGTGATGTGCAACCTGGAATGTCTCTGTCTTCTGTAACTCTACCAAGATGCCTCATAGGAACCTCCTTTTGCAGGTACTGAATTTTGAGGTAAAGTGGTAAGTGTGTGAAGCTGCATCCATTCTGTCTTTTCATGTGAATCATAGTTGTGAGTCTTTTTTCCTTACAGAACTGAAGAGGATGAGGAGAGTTGTTTGGCTGAGAAATGCAGAGGGAATTATAAGTGGAATTTTTCGGATTCTCAGAGTGCGTGCATGTGTGTGTTTTGCCCCTCTTGCCCTCTACTTCAGCTGCCAAAATGCATTAGCATGTATCTCTTTGCCTGGCGCTGAAGTGCTCTGTAGGTCCACCAGGGAAACAGGTGTCCCTCTGTTTCAGTTGGCAGCTGCTGTGTTGCAAAATGCCCTCAAGATCCCTCTGCTGTTGACAAGGTCTTGCACCACCCAGGAGATCCACTTCTTGAATTGCTTGTTACCAGTTAGCATCACCCCACACTCCATGTGTCTTAAGTAGAGGGAGACAAAATTAGAGCTGCTCCTCTCTTTAATATCTCTCAAGGGTCCACTGGATGTATTTGATGGTGTAACATTTACAATGCAATCATTAATCCTAATATTTTCATTTGTGTGGAGGTCAGTGACATTCCTAGAAGTCTGAGCAAATCCATTTGTTCACTGAATCCTGTTCAGCATATCCACAGTGTTTCTAGATGGCCTTGCAGAGTTTTCAGTTTCAAAAATGTCTGAAATGTGGAATATTTTATTATTTTTCCTTGGAGTAAGCAGAATTGGTTTATTTAATGAACAAATAAAAGAAAAGAGAGGAAGTAAATACATTGGTTCAAATTGCTTCTGCATCCAGTTCAGGCTGAACACTGCTGTTCCTCTTTTGTTACTGCTTCTTCATCAGCATTTGCTTTACTATTCCTTGGTTTCAACTGTTCCTGCACTTTATTCTCTTATGTTTGGGTGTATCTTCTTCTAGATCAATCCCTATCATGATTTTTTTTAATATAGTTATTTTTTTAATGTCTTACTATTAAGAGTCACGTCTCTTTTGACTTCATCTCTTCACTCTTCCTTCTCCTTTTCCAGCTGTGTTCACACATTTCTTGTGGTGAATGCTTCCAATCATTTTCTCTTGTTGCCGAAAACCCAGCTTTTGGTCAGAGATCCTCTAACTGTCCTGCAACAACGTCATCCTTCCACTGCTAAAAGAAGCTATTTTTTCATGTGAAACTGAATTAGCAGATGTTGTTACCTTTTAAGCCTATAACAAGCGATTTATTTTATTCATTTTTCTTGGCTGTTTGCTGCATTGTGGTACTTCAGTGTGCTGGTGGTGGGTTGGTCTTGTCTTGGACTGTTGGGCTGGGATGGGGATTTTAGTGGTTTTGAGGGTTTTGTTTGGAGGTGGCTTTTTTTTTTTTTTTTTGCTGGGAAGATATATTTTGGATCAAGGAAAATATACTTAAGAAAAAATGTTGTAGGTGTACTCAGTAAGTCTCAATGTCTAATGGGACCTACAAAGTAACATATGAAAAATGTAGTTCTTAACTATCAGCCCCATTTGACTGAATAAAGTTTTGTGGACAAAGTAGACATGCCTATTTAAAACAGAGCCCCCCAATTCATTTTTCTTTCTTTTTTTTGATGTTTTTTTTTGTGACTGCAGAACCTCTGGTCTGCCATGTACAGGATAACATCTCAAATCGTTTCTACCATTTGCAGGTGCAGAGGGGGATTGTGTGCATGTCAGCTTAATAGCAAGGGGAGAGTATAACAGGGAGGTTATAAAACAGGTCCTACGAGAGAACGGCAAAAACAAAGCTCAAGGACCCAAAAGTAAACAATAAAGAGAAAGAGGAATCTGAATGAATGGTCTACAGTAGTAACAGAAAAAGGCATGAGAAGAACTGGCTTGTGCAGAGGGAGAACCTCAGAGCTCCTCAGCAGCACCAACATCCATGCTTTATATTCTCACTTCCTCCTTCTGCAGGAGGTAAGCCCTCAGAGCTAATAAATGAGGCTTGTGATTTACTGTAGTTGATTTTTTCCTTCTGTAAAGCTTGTGCTTAGCTTGTAACACTTGAGTAGTCCCTAAAGTCAAGAGAGACTTTTCATGTGGTTAAAGCTAAGGGAGTGCTGAAGTGCTCTTCCTAGTTGATTTGTGCTCCTTGCTGCAGAACTGAGTTTTAGCACGCACAGTTTATTAAGGTCAGAGGAGGCAGATTTAGGAACAAAAGTTGCTGTACCTTAGGTTCTATTTCTGTGCTTCTTTCCACAAACCTTATTCCCACCATGCAGTGCTTCTTTTACCATGGCAGGGTCCATTTTTGCAAGTGTTTTGTGACTATAACTGGAACAACTAGTGAAATTAGAACCATAAAAAACAAGCAAATGCTGAATGCATTGAGAGGTGGAGTAAAGAAGATTATTTTTCCTCAGCTTTAATAATGGAACCATAAGCAGTAAGACAAATAGGCTTAGAAAGGATAAATCAAGCCAGATTGCTTTTTTTTACCTTTCTGACAAGATTACAAAATAAGCAGATAAAAGGCAAGTGATATAATACATGCATTTTAGTAAACCTTTTGATACCATCTTGCCAAAGCATACACAAATAACTAATACATATTGGCTTGGATAGAAACATGGTCATACAGACTGTAGATGAGGTGAAGGACTGTAAATAATGAGCAGTGATGAATAGTGATTAATTGAAACAGGGTGTATTGTACTAATGAGGCTCTGCAGGAGTCAGGATTTAAGCTTAAGTTTTTATTCTGTAACATCTTTATTATAGCATCTTTTCCGCATGCTGTTGATTTTGCCCTTGTCAAAAATACCAGTGAGACTGCTAAGTAAAATATTGGTACCTGCAGGGATTAGCCCTGGACAGAAGTCAAAATCAAGTAGTGAGGAAGCTAAGGAAAAAATTAAAAAAGTAATTTCATAAGGAGGGACTGAACTTGCTACTACTACTGATAGCCATAGAAAAGTGTAATGAATAGTGGATTAGACAATTGGGTGTTCAGCTGGGTTCCAGGAATCCTTAAAGGGAATTTAGTTTTCTGTCAGGGATGTACTGCAAGTTATTGATCAGCTTCATAATGAAAGTTACGTAAAGCTTTGCTGCTTGAGTCGTCACATTCTGCCCTGGAAGAAAGCCATAAAATGTGTTGAAGGAAGATAGTGTGAATAAGTTCTCTCTCTGTAGTCTTTGTCTATATGTCTAACACCCCAGATAGCTGGACAGCAGTGTCCTATGTAGAAAGTGCTACCTCCACCCCAGCTCCCACTCCCAAAAGTCCCATCCTCCATATAGGAAAATATTGTTTACAATAATGGTGGTAAAATACTGTAACATGTTGCCCAGAGAAGTGATGGATGCACCGTCCCTGAAGACATCCAAGGCCAGGCTGGATGTGGTTCTGGGCAACCTGATCCAGTTGAAGGTGTCCCTGTTCATTGAAGGGTGTTGGACTAGATGACCTTTGAAGGTCCCTTCCAACCCAAACTATTCTATGATTTTATGACTCAATGCCACAGTCTGACAACCTATAGCAGAGAGGTATTCGATGGCCTTCCCCTGGTGTTTACACCTTCTTTCTTGAAAACATAGAATGAAACTGAAAATGTCAGCATGTAGTTAGCAGTTCATACATGCTCTCTGCAGTATGGCAGAAGTGTTCAGCTGTATTATGAAGAATGACCAGGAAATAGCTTAGGCTAAATAACCAGTTTTGGAGTGCTGTTGCTCAAAGATGTTAACAACAATAATACAGCAGGACATCTACAAAATGATGCCGTACTAAATACTATCAAAACAGGCAGGAATGGACTAGATCCACTCTGAATTCTTTTATCAGGTTATTTTCAGTGGAAAGTGCTTTTTTTAAAATCAGCTGTGCTGGAAAAATATTTGTTTTGGGTTTTTTTTAACAGATTGCCGTCAACTGTTGAAATAATGATTTCAATTTCTGGAACCTGTTTGTATTTTCAAAATATTATTAGGCAATAGGTAATAATTCCCTTACAAATAACATGATGTATAACATAAGGTGAACACATAAGTGGTGTGTTACAAGTGGTCTAGGTAAAAGCCTGTGTGAATCTGTCAATGATACAATAATCAACGCAGTGCTGGCTTTTTTTACCTAAATCTGTCCCTCTCAGGCTGTAATGACAGGTTATCACTTGCACCCAATTGTGTACAACTGCAATTGAGATGTCATGAAAAAATGGAAATTTGAAATTGGCAATAAAAATTTTATTTAAATTGTCATATGTGGTACTGTGGACATATGTTTTTCTTTTTCTTTTTTTCTTTTTAATTTGTCCTCATTTTCCATGCCCAGAAACCACCTTGTTTAAAGTTTCCTCTGTGGATGAAATTGCATATTTCAACTAGTTCTGAAATGACTCTTTTACTTTAGTTGGCATAGAGAATATCTTGTCTATGTATTGGGAATTAAACAAGGATACCAAAGGATATAACAACAGCAATGTTTTATATCAGCAATGAATTTGGAAAAAAAAAGGGGGAGAAGCAGTTACAGTTGCTGCAGAAATCCAGACTTGCAAAGGCAGGCTTTCAATTCCCTAACCATCTTGAGGAAATTCTACCTTTGTTATTGCAAAATGCAGCAAACTGATTTTGCTATCCATTTCGTGTGGCAGTTGTGGTAAGTATATGAGCCTGAATAGCAAATATGAATCCTGTATGCAGGCAGTAAACAATTAACAGCATTTCTAAAAGTTTGGGAAACATGGTCAATAAATTTTTCCTGCCCGTGAAATGTTGCAGGTTCATTCTGCCACTTCTTGTAATTAAACCTGTATGAGACGTAATTAAGCCCTGTTACATTTCTCATATTGCTGCTGCTGCTTGTCTTCTTAAATCTACGCTAAAAGAACAACAAAACTGTTTTCCTCTGCATCTTTTAGGTTGAGTTCGTGCAGACTTAACACGAGTGATTATGAAATTAATCAGATGTGAAAGTATATTTTAGTTGTGTGTATAGCATGACTATAGAAAAAGGAAGAAAATACAATTAGAGTAGTAAAAGATGTGAATCGGATATAGATTTTTTATCACTATAATGCCACAAGGAAACTAAATAATTAGTTTGAAAGGCTGGCAGACAGTGACAACTGTTTTGTATTTGAAGTATATCTGATAGTACTGTACACTTCTACCATTTCAGCTGTGAAACAAATTATTTGTTTTGTGATAATTTACATTGGTACCATTAGAAATAGTTTTTCAATGACTTTGTAATGCAAACAACTTTGCGACTAATCCAATAAATCAGCATGAACATTTTGCTTTATTTTTAATGGATATTAAGCCAATTACCATCCACCGTCATACCAACAGCAGAGTGTAACTGATGTGGTCCAGTTGTATGTCTAACCTTTGCAGCTTTCTGAATTCAGGAGAAAATTGCTTCTGTCTCATACAAAGTTGGTACTGCAGTGTGTTGCCTATGATCCTGTTCAAGCAAAGGAAGCCCTGTCTTTATGGTTTCTGAACAATCTGAAATATACATTGATGCGTAGTCTAGTTCTTTATTTCTTTAAGGCTAGAGAGGATTGTGAATGAGATGCCAGGCTCCAGTGTACACCTTTCACCTGATCTGATTTTGATTATCTGGAAGGTGCCCTGGACATCTTGAAGTATCCGCATCCTTGCAGAACATGCTGCAGAGCCCTGGCCAGGAACATCATCTTCCATTCAGACCCACAAACTGTGCTCTCCCAGCTAAATCTAGATGTCTTGTGACCTGGATTGAGGGGTGGCAATCAACCCATTCGCCTGTCCTGCCCTATCTTCACTTACCAGGTTTGGAAATTACAGGTTTACATGGTGACCAGCAGGCTTTCCAAAAGCAAAAAAGAGTTTATTCAGAAAAGAGAAGATATGTTATAAATAAGCTACGTGTATGCTTAGTCGAGAGCCAGTCATCTGCCTTCTACAGTGGGAGAATTAATACATATTAATACATATTAATTAATACATATAGAATACTATTCTGGGTATGGTATAGAACCTTTTCTGGTACTGGTATCCACAGCCTCCACTGATCGCTTATTCATAGAATCATAGAATTGTAGAATAGTTAGGGTTGGAAAGGACCTCAAGATCATCTAGTTCCAGCCCCCATGCCATGGGCAGGGACACCTCACACTAAACCATGTCACCCAAGCCTCTGTCCAACCCGGCCTTGAACACCGCCAACGACGGAGCATTCACAACTTCCCTGGGCAGCCCATTCCAGTGCCTCACCACCCTCACAGTAAAGAATTTCTTCCTCATATCCAATCTAAACTTCCCCTGTTTAAGTTCGAACCCATTACCCCTTGTCCTCTCACTACAGTCCCTCATGAAGAGTCCCTCCCCAGCATCCCTATAGGCCCCTTTCAGATACTGGAAGGCTGCTATGAGGTCTCCATGCAGCCTTCTCTTCTCCAGGCTGAACAGCCCCAACTTTCTCAGCCTGTCTTCATACGGGAGGTGCTCCAGTGCCCTGATCGTCCTCGTGGCCCTCCTCTGCACTTGTTCCAACAGTTCCATGTCCTTTTTATGTTGAGGACACCAGAACTGCACACAGTACTCCAAGTGAGGTCTCACAAGAGCAGAGTATTCCTGCAGTAACTTGTCTTCTAACCACTTAAACAATAATGCAATCACTAACAAGCTCATATGTGTAGCACTTTTCATAAAATTAATTCAATAATCTTCAAATGTCTGGTGATTCCACCGCATCTTGCACATAGTGCCCCTAGCCACACTGTATTGTATGTGCTTGAAAATAATGTTGGAAAATGTGTTTTTATCAGGAAGCCACAAGATGTACAGATTTACCATGATTCATTCCAAGCTATGAAGTGAAGATAAAGGGGAAAGAATGCAGTAAAGTGGGAATAACTAGATAAAATTAGAGCCTTGATTCATAGAAGCATGAAGCTAAAAAATTAACTATGATGCCAAAAGATTATTTCAGGATAATACTAAATGCTGGTTTATATGTTCATATATAGTGAATATCTGTTTTAGGAGTGGGAAATGAGCTAAACTTATGCAGATGAATTAATACTTTGGATTATAACTAAGCTTTCGCTAGTCAGTTTAGTTGTCTATTTTGTGTATTTTCTTTTTAAATACTCATTGATTCAGGAAATGAGAGAACAGAAAGAAGCAGGCAAGACGCTGTATTTTAATTCCACTCCCCTAAGTATTTTATACCTTTTCATGTCAGTGATTTTCCTCTTGAAGCCTGTGTCAGCATCCATCCTCAGCTCAAGAACTGTACCTCTGTCTGCAGCTTTGCCAGTCTTATCTGGCATGGCTCTAGCCCGTGTACTTTCTCACATCCTTGCCTCACAACTTTTAGTGGTTTTCTCAGAAATCTGAGCCAAGGTAACACGGTTTTGCAACACTGGCCGTAGGCCTGGGATCACAGGCAGCTGGATCCCAAGGAAGAGTGTTGCAGTACTTATGTAGAAAAACATCTTTTCAGGCCTTGATTCTCCTGGTGCTAAAATACAAGTAAGCACAGAGCCCTAGAGCAAGTCAGGCATCTTTCTGACAGAATATTCTCCTTCAGAAAGAAATGCTGATCCAGTGCAATTGTGAAACAGTATGTGGGGAAGAAAGTTTCAAATTAATTTTTTATTTAAATTCATTTCTTTGGAGAACTGTGTTGACATTATTGTTTTGACATCTTCTGAATAAAAGAATCC
Organism: Myiopsitta monachus; assembly: GCA_017639245.1. Lineage (NCBI taxonomy): Eukaryota > Metazoa > Chordata > Aves > Psittaciformes > Psittacidae > Myiopsitta > Myiopsitta monachus. Next base: position 58,249,484 of record CM029918.1, on the reverse strand, counting down.
TTTCTTAGCTATTCTGAATTTGTCAGAGTCTCCAGCCTAAGAAAAAGGACAAAATGTTTTGAAATTATTTGAAAGTTTCAGCTAGTCAAAAGTGGGGGGGGGGGGGGGGGGGAGATTGTTATAAAATAAAATGTCCTTCTCTTCTTCCTGATTTGAAGCAGAAAAGCTTTTGAAAAACACCAAATATTTTTCCAGGATAAGAAAAATTACTCTTAGCTGTCAGGGTAACTTTACAATTAGGAACATTCTGGATAATAATACCTTTTTTTTTTTTTTTTTTAATAAATGAAGATATTGAATTTGAATATTTTTTTCTTTATCTAGCAGACGAGGAGGAGATTAGAGAGTAGAGATTCCTCTTATCTTAAAGATGAAGAAGATACAGCATGTGTATGCATATTCCAGAGCTAGGAAGCTCAGAAAGAGTGGGGTCTTTCTTTTTATGGTGATTGAAAGACAAAAGGCTGTGCTCATTTTCATATTATAGCTTCACCCCAGATCATTTCTGTCCAGTATCCTGTCTTTATTAATGGGTTTGGGTATGTATTCTCTTTTTGAAAATTAAGTTATGCTTTCAGGCTCACTTACATAAGGAAAAAGAATAATGTGGGGAGAAGTGAGTTACCATGAGCCTGTTTGTGACACAGAGACTGAAAATTGAGGAGATAAAAATAGGCAAAAAGAAGAATTAGCAGATTTCAATCTAGTCATGCCTGTCATTTCCCATGTGAGTGTGTGGGATTATCTGGGCTTGTTTGTGCTGGGCTGACCCAGCAAGGCTCATGGCCAGAGACATGACTCCAAATAGGTGCATGACTCCAAACAGGTATTTGCAAAAGGAAGTGCATTATCTATGATGGGGCTGTTGATGCACAGGTAAAATCACTTAGCACAATGTCTAAAGCCACCATCCTTTCAGAGAAAAAATCAAACCCTTTCTGGTTACATGAATATTATGAAGTCTATCTTAGATTATGAGTGAAGTCTATGTAGACTGCAGGTGAGATCTGAGGAAGGGCTGTGGTGTATATCATGCATGTATAGAGAACTTTGCATGTATGCATGCTTGTTTCTTGAAAGGATATCCTGTTATTACCTTTTCCAAATAAATCAAAATGGGTCATTTTTCCAGAGGTCTTCAAAATCAATGAATTACATATTTACCTCAAAAGCTGAAAATGTATACACCTTCAGGGGAAAAATACTCCCCATTTGCTACTTTTAGAAGAGTTACCAACCCAGCTGCAATCTTGACAAGTTTGAAAATGGGTCTTTAAATGGGTCTATCCTCTTAGTTTTACAATCCATGTGCATTGAAAGCTACCTATCAAGGAGTCTGCCTCTTAAGATGGAGATGCATTTATGCTAATGCAATTTACTTGTATCTAAAATAAATCTACAGGAATTTTGATTGTGATTTATTAAGAATATTTTCTTGGAAACGTATGCATTAAAGGTCAAGTGCTAGAATATTTGAAAGAAACCAGAACCATTTGCATTAACTTCAGAGCAGTTTCTTACAATGCCTTGTGTGCTTTCTGCACCCTTTCTGAGCTTTCTAATTGGAAAAGGCACTTATTCCTGATATTAGGACATCAAATTTCTCATATTCTTTCTACCTTTGGCCCCAAAACTGTGCCCCAATAAGTGATATCCTCAGGATAGTGTCAGAGAACATTGGTTATGCTGCTTGGGCATAGTGGGGCAAGCTACTCTGTCATGCAACTCCTGAAGTCCTGAGGTTGGACACCAGCTCAATTTTGTCTGCCATCTTTCTGCCAGGTAAAGGGAGTAGATGTAATTGTTATGGGTTGGTGCTAAAAAAGGGAAAGGCACAGAAGGAGGACAAAATCTGCATTTGGGTGCTGCAAGAGGAAAGACTTCATGACTCTTCTGTAGGACTGGCTCCCTGTTAGCAGAGTTTAGGAGGACACAGGCTGACATGACAGGGCTGGGCAGACCTTCAGATTCCTTTGCCCACACATCCTTGCCTCTGGTCTTGGCAGCTCATATGCCAGTCTTGCTTGGCTGAACAGCCACTTACCCAGAATGAACCGTGTCTCTGGGAAGTTGAAAACCCATCCTGGGAGGCTCCAGGTAGGATGTAGCCTCTCCTAACTCAGTTGCGCTGTGTCAAGGATAGATGCCACCCTGTATCCCGCATCTTTTCCATTACAGAAAAACAAGAAACTGTCCAAGCCAGTCCTGGACATGATCCCTTCAACATCCACTTATCAGCTCAGAAGTAGGAAATTTGCTGAAACCATTGTTCAGAAACATCAGGAAATCATTGCTGAGACTGTCTGGGTTGTTTGTTGTTTGGGGTTTTTTTATCTAGCATTTCCAGTCCTTTTTATCAGGTGAAAGGAAAATTTTATATTGCTTTATTGTAACAGCTGCGCTCTGGGATTATAACATACAGGTCTCTGTCTGCCTCTAATGGCCAAAACAGCGCTTTGTAAGTGTACTTTAAGGTAACAGATGTGGATTTTTTTTTTTTTGTTAAAAATGTGGCTGTGGAACACCCTTTTTTGATGTCTTGCCCCCCTGGCATTACATTGGAGAAGCAACATCCTAAAATTCTTACACTGGGTGAAGAATTTCTCTATCAGACTAGTAAAAATTGCAGCACTTTTTCCCCCTCATCAAAGTGACCTCTTTCTTCAGTATCCAAACATAACTCCCCTTGCTTTTTTTTAAGTTAAATTATGCACAAGTGCAGCAGAACAATATTCTGAGTTTTGTCATGCATAGTAATTCCACTGTAAGTAGTTAGGATGCCTTCACACTTGGGTGTTTACAAGTTGATTGAATGCCTTGGTTACCTAGTTGCATAGCAGTTGTTACAGAGTTGCAGCATTTTGGAGGGAGGGGGGTTCTTGTTTCTTTCTAAAAGCCTCCCAGTGCAGTAGCAAGGGTGAATGTGGGAAGGTTGGCTGCAGTGATGAACCAGGTGCAAGCAGCAGCTTTTCCTCTCAGCTTTGCTTCTCTAGTCCAGCATTTCCTTGCTTGGGACCTGAGTTCCTCTGCTCCACCGTGGCTGGGCTGTAGGTTGTGTTGGGCAATGCTCAGAGGTATCTATAGCATGTGGTAGTATAGGATTGAAAGGGAAAAGTGGGCTCAGCACAGTGAAGAGGCTCTGTTGGTGCTTTCTCTCCTCCTGCTGCCAAGGGAGCTCTGGGACGTCCAGCGCTTTCTTCCATACCACCCCATGGGCAGGTCTGTGTCTGTGCCACAGCATTTCAAAGGTCATTGTGCCACTGGTTATAAATGTACTCTTCTGTGAAAGTGCCAGATCGGTTATCTGTCCCAAGTGAAGAAATCCAGGAGTGAAAACCTGATTTAAGAAATTTCACCTTCTGATTTCCCTATCAGGGATTACAATTCAGGCTTGAGAATGCCCTCTTACCTACCAGCCCCAGCAATGCCACATGTTTATTTTCTTAGGAAGCCTCTCTCCTTCCCATAGAAATATGTAGTAATTGCTGTTTAAATGGAGATAATATATTAGAAATAGTTCTCAGGTTTGAGAAGGTTTCATCTTGCTGCCCTGGGGTTTATACTGAGCTGATCTGAGAATCTGTATTTGTGCTTCCACTTTCTTTTCAAAATCAAATAATGCTGCAAGACTCCAGTTTTCTGTTTGTGGGTTTGTTGTTTTGTTTTTGGTTTTTTTTTTTTTGTTTTAATTTCTTAGGCTTTCAGTAGAATAAATGTCCCTTCCGCTGTCTATACAGCCCGGCATCATTGTTCTATACATTATTACTTTAATGTCTAGTTTACGATCGCTGAAGACAGAAGTTCTCAAAGTGTTACTACTCCCCTTGCTGGTGTATTGTAGTCATGGCACTTAGATACTTACCCGGCTTGCCTGTGGTAAACTGCTTGCTGTTTGGATTCATGAGGATGATTTTATGGAGAAACAGAGCAAAATTTAAGCGAATAGGGTTTTGTCACCTTTTTATACCTTGCAACTATTAAATTAATGGAATTGCTTTCACCTGTCTTTTTGATTTACGCAGGCATGGACCTCGGACATGTGTAGACTTGTCAGCACGTTTTTATTTGTAGTGGGAGCTATCTGGGCAATGGCATGATAACTGTTTTACCTGGTTTGGTTTTGCAGAATGATTTATATTCCCGAATAAAAATCAGAAAGGCTTGTAGACATTTGGGTAAAGATTTACTGATACTGCTGTGTTAAGGGATAATAATAATAATAATAATAATAATAATAATAATTTCTAAAACCTGAAAGATGGAATTGTTTAACCTAGTAGCTGTGGGTTTTTTTCTGGCCCCATGTGACTGATGAGATGAAGTGTTTCTACAATCGCAATTTCATATAAAATCAATTCTTCACCCTGCAAATGGAAAAGTGTATATAGCTCTTTTGCCTCACTGTACAAATCATTAAAATATTCATTTATAGAGCAGAGAAGATGAAGAATCTAGACGAGTTTTTTAGGGACATTGAGATATTCACAAGGAACTTCCTGAGGTTTTCCTTCTTTTTTATACCTTGACAAATGGCAACCAAAACAATGCAGAAAAACGTTTCATGAATTCATCAGCTGCAGTGAAATAATGATCTCCTCCTGCATCTGGTGGTATGCTGGAATAGCTTTCAAATGATTTTATATAATCAGGACATAATTTGGTTGCTTGTTTGCCCAACAATAACAGACCACGTAAGGCCAGACAGGAAATCTGCTGACTACAGTTATCTGGTCTCCAGAAGGTAACCAGAAGCAGATTGCAAACGAATAATGCAGGAATAAAGGAAAAAATTATGACCCATTCCCCCAGGGCTCTCCCAGTTCCACTTAGGTAATACTCTAATTAGAGCTCAGAATAACTTTAAAAAAAACCAAAATTATCCTTCTTTGGAGAGCCCACTGTGTAGAAAAGTTGGTGTTGTTTCTGGGAATGGCAGTGAAAAATGTAGCAGGGCTTTAGGAAAGGTGCAGGCAGCTCTGCCTACAACATGCTGGTCCCCCAGGGCAATGGATTAACATAGACAGTGAGATGAGACAGGCATTGCAGAGTCTAGTCTTGCAGGATATGCCTGCATTTTGCACGGGGTCTATATCTTGATGTGATTTTTTCCATTTCAGAGAGTGGGTCTGTGTCTGAGCCCAGCAGTGTGGAGCCCCAGTGAGCCACTAAAACAGCTCAAGAGTAGGGAAATGTTCTTTGTTGGTCATTTCTGTGAACAAAGTCAAAGCAAATGTTGCATAACGGTGGACCCAGGTCACAGCTTGTGATGTGTGTACCTCTGGCTTGTGAATATTGAGTCCAAGATGTAAAATCTAAATCTTAGCCATTCATTTTCATTGTAAGAAATCAATCCATTTCACTCAGGGTGCTTTGTCTCCTTTCATATAGGCTGTCCAGCTGAGGGGTTCTGACCATTTAGGGGCTATAGAGGTGCTTGGCAGGGAGCTTTTGTGGTTAGAGTAGGTGAAGAAGTGGGGGAGACTGTCATCCAAATCCTATCATCTGTCACTTGAATACTATATCCTGCAGGATACAGTTTTTACCCTGCTTTTTTGCTACAAGTAGTAGATTTTCCTCTATGAGGACTTGACATGAAGTCTGTTCCTTATGCTTATTTAAAAACATTCATATATAATGAACAACATTTTCAAGGTATATATTTAAAATACAAGTTGAGACTTTTTTTCTTTTTTTTAATTGTTTTTCTGCTGGCTTTGTCTGGCACACTGGAAAAACTATTTAAGAGATCTGTGTCTGCAAAGGTTTCTCTTTGAGTGGGCTACATTGCCTCTTTTATAAAAAGTCTTTTTTTAATTAAACCCCCCAAGGCTAAATGTGGCTAGTTGAAGGCACTATGGGATTGTCATCCAGAAACATAGAACTAATTTCCTTGTTTTACTTTTAAATTAGGGTTTTTTTTTTTCCCTGTTAACTAAAATTGAAATGTTTCAATTATGAATAATGCCAGGAAGAACTAGCACACTTGAGTAGGTTTAATGAATTGCATGTGTTCTTACTGCTTTGTGAATGTGTGCGTGGCGGTGGAGTTTCTGAGGCCTGTCATTTAATATGTACTGAAATGCATGTTTTATTTATGGTGTATTAATTTTAACTATCTTAGCTTTTTTGTTTTATGAGCAAGGTTTCTGTAGAGCCCTAAGATAATTTTAATATATTCAGAAGAAATTTCCACAGACACTAAACTGCAGAGCTTTATATCTCATGAAAGTGTAAGAGGGGCATGTTTCTTGTCTACTTTTATTAGCTTTAAGAAGGCACTGGATCTTTCTGTCATGATTGAGAAAATGCTAGGAGGTGGTTTATTCCTTTCCTTCGGTAGTCTGCATTTACAGTCCTTGATATAATGTTTCAATTCTAACCAATATTAGCCCATGTGGACAAAGAGACAGCAATGTATGTACTCTTCTAAAACTTGAGAACAGGTGCTAACAATAAAACTGTACCACTTCTTGGCAGTAATTTGAAAAGTCAAAATGCAATTTAGAGTATCTTACTATTGCTGTTTGTTGTTTTTAAGGAAGCAGAGTTTCCTTAGAAGATTTGAAGTTCCTTCAGTGCATTTGTATGCTGTCTGCATTTGAACAATTTGTCTTTTTGCCATGTTTTTTTTTTAATGAGCTGTTCTTTATCTTCTGTAAGAAATTGCTTACTGAAAAGCTGTATTTTAAGCCTTTGATTTAGTGTTCCAGAGGAATATAGGAGTACTTTTGACTAAAACCCCAGTTTTACAGTAATTTGAGAGCACACAGGCTAACTTCTTATCTAGCTAACATCAGTGATTACGATATTACAAAGACAGTGAGTGCAGAATCACAAATTAATATGGTAAGGTCATTAGAAAAACTGGAAAATATAATTCATGCTCATTAAGTGTGGAGACAAATAAGTATGTTTTCACTGAAGTGACATTCTCTTAAAAAAAAAAAAATGCATAGCAGACAACAGTGTTACTTAAGTCACTCATTGTGGGTCTTTTAAAAAATTACCCAGAGCTGTTTTACAACCTGAAGTGTAATTGTCAGTGTGAGATTCTCCACATTAAAAAGCCAAAGGCAGTATTTGAAAAACATGGAAGAACTACTATTTGTAGAAGAACAATGAATATTTTTGAAGTGGCATCAACAGATCCGATCACAGATCTGCAGCAAGGGACCGCACACATGGAGTTTTCTTCTGTATTAACAGTTTGAAAGTAGAGTCGGTATCTTTTCTGGGACTTCTCTAATTTCGCAAATTGAAAATGTTTGAAAGACCAAAAAAAGTAGGATCTTTGCTCTTGAAGGTGCTTTTGTTTTGTAAGAGCTCATTTGTAAGCCAAGCTTCCATAAGTACATGTTTTCCACTTAGATCTTTGGGGACCATAACTGAGCAGATGAAGCTATATGCATACTCTTTCAGACATGTTTTCTCCAAACATGTCTCTCTTGACGTATTTGTTCTGAGGGAGGAATGACTGAATTGAGGTGTGTTTCAGTGTGGGGAGAGAAATTTATAGCAAGAGGCAAGAGTTACAGGGCTAGCCCAGGGTTAATTCTCTATTACTTTTGCAGAATCACCACTCAGCGGTAGACATCTCTAAGTAGTGTATCAGTTTCTTGGATGTTGTGGAATTTAAACAATCCACCATAAAGATGACTATGAATCTCTTTTGAGTTATAGATAGCATCAAAGTTAATGTGAATATTCCTGTACCTACTTTCCTGATACCTGCAGGAAAAGGCTGAAGCATTTGGAGTCATGTTTCAATGTATAAGGCTGTATTTAGGCTAACACAGTGTCCTGGGTTCAGCAGTAACAGTCATTTTTCTCCTTCTTAGTAGCTGGTGCAGTGCTGTGGTTTTGACTTTTGGCCTGGGAACAGCACTGATAACACCAATGCTTTCAGTTGTTGCTCAGTAATGTTTAGTCTGACCAAGGACTTTCTGAGTCTCATGCTCTGCCAGGGAGAAGGGGAAGCTGGGAGGAAACAGACAAGACACCTGACCCAAACTGACCAAAGAGGTATTCCATATCACAGCACATCATGCCCAGTATATAAACTGGGGGCAGTTACCCGGAAGGGTTAGATTACTGCTCAGGTCTGGCTGGGTATCGGTCGGTGGGTGGTGAGCGGCTGTATTCTCTTCTCTTGTTATGTCCCTTATCGTTATTATTATTAGTGGTAGACGCAATGGTTTGTGTTATACCTTAGTTACTGGACTGTTCTTATCTCAGCCCATGGGAGTTACATTCTTTCGATCCTCCTTCCCATCCCTCCTGGAGCCAGAGGGAGAGCGGGGGGGAAGTGAAAGAGCGGCTGCATGGCTGACTGAGCTTAAAACACTGCACACGGTGGTTACTTTTTTTAGTTTGGGTTTTGTGGTTTGTTGGTTTCTTTAGATAGGGTTTGGTTGGCTGTTTTGCTTCATTTTCTTAAAAACAAGCAAACAAAACAATGCAAAGCAGTTAGAGATAACTGAGATACAAAATTGTGTAAGGCGTGGAAGTGCCTGTGAAAGTTCTTTGGAGTTGGGCTTTGTCACTAGGGGGCACTTAGCCACACAAAATTAGCCATATGTGGGTTCAGGAGTTTTATGTAAACGCTTCTTTCTTTGAAATATCTTCTAAAATATCTGTTGATTTTTTTATTTTTAATTATTGAAACATATGAAACATGTATAGGCAACCCCGATGGCAGGGGGGTTGGAACTAGGTGATCTTAAGGTCCTTTCCAACACTAACTATTCTATGATTCTGTAAATACCTGCAAACACAGAAGGGTTTCAAGGCAATGATCTGAAGTGAAACTTTTCCTCTGAGACAGGGGATGAAGGGGGAAAGCTAAGGAGAGGCTACAGTGTACAGTATTTAGCACAGAATCTGCTCAAGGTAAAATTATACTAAAAGGCTGCTCAATTAGTATTAACTTAATTAATAAAACCTGAAGTGAAACAAATTAACATATTTAGCAGTGTGGTATTATCACAAACACGGATACATTTCTTGAGTATCAAAATCTCTCTGCTGAAATTTTACAAGTGCAAAACCTCCTGTTGTTAAAAACAAACAAATCAGAGCCCTCATTTACACATACCAATCATGAAGCACTTAAGATACTAAATCGAGTGCAGTTTTATGAAAGGGTTTAAAGTCGTTGACACTTCATTGCATACCACCTAGATTCATTGTGCTCCAGTGATTTGTTTTGCCAGACCCCACTGTACCTCAGTGATCTCCTGATGGGATTCTTCAGGTTCACTGGCAGCCTGGCCACACAAAGGCATATTGGCAGCTCCTAGTACACCTGTAAAGCTGTCTTCATGTCAGGAAATAACACATTTTATGTACTGGCTGCATGGCCATGAGAGTTTGACGTGGGACCTTTTTTCTCCACACCCCTCTGATGGATAAACAATCACAGTGGGCTGGAGAGTGAACCTAGGGGGAAGTGTCCCAGGCAGATGGAGTTTGCTGTATTTTTTTCAGGCTGTTACTGCCAGTCACAGAGGGTAAACAAGGTACCCCGGGACTGTGTCTGCCAGGCCGGTTTAATGCTGAGGCATGCAGAATGCAAGTATTAGTTTACAGATACTTTCAGCAAGCACGGCATGCAGTCGTAGTGTATCTGTTTGTCAGCGTTGTCCTCAGCTTCTGACCAAAGCTTGCCGTACAAGGCCTTGGTCCAGTTTTACCTGTGCTTTTTTAGCTATCTGAGCAGTGTGACAGGCTAGTTAGCAAATTAATTAGCTGTAGCAAGTGGCTGGAGCCAGGGATGAATATTCCAGGGCAGCATCACTTCTTAGTCTTGTAATCAAAAAGAAACAGACTAGAAATCAGTTACAATCATACTGGGTTTGACCAGCTTAATTATAAGACTGAGAATTCTAAAAACTGGAAAGTGGTTTCCTCTGGTTTTGCTGCTTAGGCGTTTCAAGTGAAGCAGGTAGAGGGCAGTAGGTGCTAACATTCAGGATATCTTCTTCATTGTACCAGTGCTGGGAAAATCACTTGTCTGGTCTTCAGCTGTGATTGTAGGTAACTTGATTTTACATCGAAAGAGACTGGAAGGACTCGCACAATCCGTTAACACAACTCAGCAGTTGGACTTGAAGCATCATAGATGGCTAAAAATGGCCTTCTGGTAGGACTTAAGAATCAACAATGAAAGTAATGCAGCAGTTGACATGGGGGCTCTCCATGCAGGTGAACTTCAGAGCTGACAGCTGATTTTGCCTATAAAATTATGCCTATGAAATATGTAGTGTGTTGTGCAGATTTTGGTTTTCACTTTTAAAATAAATGAAGTTATAAGCATTATTTTCCATGAAAACAAATCTCTAGAAGAGATTAATTTCCTCCTCTACAAGGAGAAAAACCATAGGAGGACTACTATATGAACAAAGCTTAATTAAAATATAATTATATTTAATCAATGCAGTATAATTAGAAATAGTGTTTAAGAGCCATGGCTGTTAGGCTATTTATGTTCTTTAAATGAATATCTGCTTTATGAACAAAAATCCTACACAGCGTAGTTCTTAAAAAGGTTTGTTTGTTTTTCCCTAGTGATTTTTGTACAGTTCCAAGGAGGAGCAAAAACCGAAAACCAGCAAATTGATAGGTGGTAGGAAATTCTTAATACCTCCTGAACGCTTGGTGTTTCCAGCCCGTGGCATGTAAGAATGGTCTGGTGTTAGCATGTGGCTTATAATACTGCAGGTCAATCCCTTGCTTTCAGCACACTTTCCAGGTAACTTTGGAAATGACTGAGGTAGCTGTGTCCAGACTGTGAAGTATTTAAACTCAGACCCTTTTTTAGCACCCTGCGTTGTTGCACGTAACAGCAGCAATACTGGATGAGGCCAGAGCTCTGTCTTGCTCAGTATCCTAGCAGCAAAGTGAAACCTCCTCACGTGACTTTCCCAGACTCCAGCAGTTTGTGTTTCAGGAAGTTCCTGTGCCAGAGGTGGTTTCTGTTTGCTTATAAACCCCCAAAGGATTTGCTGTCTCTCAGTTTGTCTGGTTGTCCCCTGAATCCATGTAAAGTTTTAGCAGCCATAACATCCCGTGGCGAAGAGTTCCTGAGTTTCCTTTCCTAGTTGTGTGGAGAGCTGCTTCCTCATGTTTGTTTTGAACATGCCATCTGCCTGCTTCATCAGATGCCTCCAGCCTCATGATAGAAGAGGCAGCAAACAGTCAGTTCTGATTCACCCCTTCCACATCACTTGTGATTTTACAGATCACTACTGTATCTCCTGTGGATCATAGCTTCATAGCTGTTGCTCTTTGTAAGTCAGTCTGTACTTTCAGTCTACCACCTCACCTTCTTTTTGTTCTTCTCCAGTTCTGTGCATGAGTAGAAGGATCACAGTTGCATATGATATTTAAGATGCAAGTGTGCGTATATACAGAATCACAATGGTTTCTTTTTGATTTTTTTTCTCTGTTCTTCAATTTGCTTTCACTTGTGAGCACAGAGGTGATGTTTATGCAGAAGTTTTACCACTGCAAGACCTCCTTCCTGAGGGGCAGTGTGCTCAGACCTCAATTCAGAGTCCACAACTTTTGAATTTAAATGAAAAGTCTTCTCCTAAAAGTTTTCTAGCATTACTTTGCATAAATTGCACTTCATATGTCATTTTATTATCAGCTTACTCTTGGAAAAAGTTCTTTAGCCTCCATCATTTCTACCCCAAATAACTTAATATCACCAGCAAATGTTCCTGTTTGGTCCCTTTCTCAGACGATTTTAAGAACATGTTGAGAGAATGGGTGTCCTCAACATGAGGTAGCGGGATTTCACTGTTGACTTTCTTCCATAGTTCACTCTTTTCTCTCATATTCCTGTGCTGTTTTCTGTCTTTTAGACACTTGTTTTTCTAAATCTGTGCAAACATGATCCCTCTAATTCTGTATCTGCTAAGCTTCCTTAAAAAATCTTGTGAGTGAAATGCTATCAAATACCTTTTGGAAAGTCAAATAGACAATATCTGACTATTAAAAAGTGGAGTCACATACAGTTGGAGTCCCTGAAAGAAAATAGCAGGTAGCCAGGAGACTGGTTATTGTTGCTGATCTGAACTATTCAGTTGCTCGTGATATTTTAGTAACACTTGGGTAGATGAGGGCTCAGATAATGTGGATTTATGGCAGGCTTATGCTGATCCACATGTGAGCTTCCCCAGAAGGGGACTTCTTGCACCCACTGTTGTTCCCAGTCATGCATCTCCATCTGCACAGTTGTTGTGACTGATCGGAGCTGATATGGTTGGAAATCAGCGTACTGAGCAAAATGAGAATTTTTACCTGAATCAGCACTGTGGTGTGACTTGACCCCACGGTGCAGCTGTGCTAGTGCCGGTATGAGGGAGGAAAAAGAGTATGTTGCTACAGCTGCAGCAAGAGCTGGGCTGTCCATTTTTGCTAGCTATTGAGCGGCTTAAGCCAACCATGCAACCAAACTTTAAGAAAAGCTGTGTTTCTTTAGCTTGTTCGAAGTGGTATTTTTAGCTAGGATTATTTAGGTGTTGAGTATGAGCAGATGGTTGCATGATCCTATTTGTTTTCCAGCGAAGAAGTAGGAGTCCACTATGCATTAATAGAATTGGTCTAGTCTAGTCTCAGAAATGAGAATGAAAAACTGAATGAAAAACTTCTTTATGACGTGTTTCCTTTGTGTATGTGTCTTTCTCCTGTGATCAGTATGCCTAGCTGCTATTATTCCAGTGGGTTTGTTACTATGTTTAAGTTTGATGCCACACAGCAGCAACTAGCAATATTTCAATTTTTTTGCTGTGATCCTGGGAGCTAGTTGTCTGTAATCCAAGGGACAAAAAGTATTGTTGAAAGTAAGGATGTTACTGATATGTATGTATGGACAGAAGAAATCTGAAACTCCGAGCTGTTTGCCCCTCTGCTGTTCCAGAGTCTCTGTCTGTACATACAATTAACCATCCATTTCAAAATGCTGGCCACTCCTTTCACTCCCTGACAGCAACATCAAGATGTAAAATTCATTTTTCTGAAGACTTGCTTCTCATATACTTGCAATAATTGGACGTAGCCTTTATTGTAAACAATTCAACATACACAAATCACTTTAATTACAGCAGTAGGTCAATATGTTAGTGATGCCCAAAAGTTGTCTAGGGGGTGGATGCTCAGTTACCACATTTGCTTTTTTAGATCCCTCAGAAGGCAGGAAATTCAGTCCTGTCAAATTGGATTTTTCAGTCTTCACTAATTGTTTAATTAATAGGAATTGGTGTGGCTTTAGTTCAAAATACCTTCTAATCTGAAGAGAATTTTTCCACATTACCTTTGTGTTTCTTTTCACATTATTTAATTAAATTTCATATAAATAATTGTGTTCATTATAAATAAATGCTAATAAGCTAAACAGATATATGCCTTTTCCCCTTAATCTGTGGAAATATTTGAAGACCCTGCTCCTCAAGTTAGCAAGAAGCCAGTAACAAGTTTTGCTGACAATCAGATGCAACATCGACTGTGTTCACCTGTCAGAAGAAAAATGTCTCATCCTGAGCACTTAATCCCACCCTGAGTGCTCAAATCAATAGAAATTAGTAATTTACATGTGAGTAAATGTGCTGTTATGACCATGTCACTCAATAGTTGCTGAAGCTAACTTGGTTAGTAATTCACATGCTGATTTGTGTCTGGCAAGCAAGATTATTTTTTAATGCCTAAAAAATTACAATTCACAGGGGAAGAAGAAACAAAGTGGTTTTTTTCAGTTACAAGAACTCATTTTTAATTACTTGTTGATAAGGACTTTCTCAGAATTCTTTTTCACCTTTGAAGAAAACACATTAATCTTACCCTCAGTTTGGGGTGTTGCCATCACTACCAGTATTAGTACATACCCATGGTTTGCAAACTGAGACTGGGAAGACTTGTCTCTTAAATCAGTTTGCCAGTCATGAACGTGGCTGTGATTTCAGATGTAAATTGTACCTCTCGTTGTCTGTGGGATTGTTACTTAGCTTGTTGACTGAAGGCTGCTATGTAAACAGTAGTTGTGTGCTATATGGTCATGTTCTTCTCACAGGTCTCCATAAAACTGCACCTGCACATTTTATGGATGCAAATTGTACTCTGGTACCAGCTTTTGGTGTGTACATATGGTTCTTTGCAATCAGCAGCAGTATATGTTGTGGGCAGAAAATGCTTGTGTGTACAAAACCTGCAGGTGTGGCTTAAAAGCCTATTTGGCAATTTACCCTCTGCAAAAAGGTGTGCTCTACCTAAGAATGTCTACATAGCCTCTGCCTGAGTGATTGGATTGATGCAGTGCATCTTTTACACTTTTGGTGTTGGAGTACTCTGTAGTTTGTGGGTACTGGATAACACTTTACTGCTGTTATTTTCAGTCTCTGTTTAATTAAAAGGAAATATTTAACCACGTTCTTGGTGACATTTGTGAGTTCAATTCTCATAATGATTTCTGCAGTTGAACTTGCTGCGTCACCCCTGCCGCTTTCCAGTTTTGAGCACTGCTAATATCCAAGTTAGCATAGCAAAGGTGACAAGCAAAGGGAGGCGCAAGGGGCGTTTCTAAAGCAAGCAAAAGGCTCCTGCCAAACCAGAGTATGGCGCTGTTTGTGAGGCTTGGAGCATCTGGGTATTTCACCTGCAGGAAAGGTGGCATTTACAATTAGCCGCAGTATGTATACGCAGTTGCTGCTCAGCCAGCCAAAGTTGGTGGTGGGGGAGATTGCAAGCTTGAGCTGCAGGTTTGGCTTTAAAGACATTAAGCATACAAGAGTTTGGGTTGGTTGCTTTTTTGAAAAAGCTTAAATCTGGTCTCATATAGTGGCCATGAATCCTTTACAGACTGTCTTTCAGAATTGGTTTGGGGTCTTTGGGGAGGTGTTTTCAAAAGATCTTGACTAAATAACAACTGTCAGATCTCTCTTATATGGATTTTCTTTTACTTCTACCCATAAATTATTGTATCCTTTTTTTTTTCCCTAGTCAGTTACCTTGTCAGTATGGAGGGTACAGTTTGAATTTTCTCATGTTCAAAGAACACATTCAGAGAACATGACTAAAATGCTTTTATATGTCTATTGAACTTATCTTGTTGAGGATTGCTTGTGCATCCTAATAGGCTCTTCTTGTAAGAGATGCCTTAAAATGTCACCCATTTAGTACTGTTTTAAAAAAAAAAAAAAAAAAAAAACCAAAACCAAAACCAGGCAAAAACCCCAAAGAAACAAAACCCCACAAACAATACTAATGTTGTTAATGCTGGAAGTCAGATATAAACATTTAATAGGGTTATAAGCTATCTTTACCTGAGAATGTTATTTCTTTATACCAATAAAAACTGAGCGTCCTTAATATTTTCTTAGAAGAAACAGTGGGAATAAGAGGTTTTACCATGGGCTAGAGAAAAAAAAAATGTCTCAAATTGCAGTAAGCAAATAAGTAGCCTTATTTGGTCAAATAACCTCCTTTGGTAGCATCTCAGTAACATAGTCATCAATGACAAATGTAAAACCTGTGTGTTCTCTCATAATTCCCATTCCCATATTGGAAATTGATTACTCAGATTAAATGCTCATGTCCAATATCCAAGTCCATTTGAGAATTGAATGGTTGAGCTTCCCACTCCCCATCTCTCTCCCTCTCTTCCCAGTTTCTTTTGAGCACACAAACCTGATCCTTGTGCATCTTGGATTCATATTATATTCTCAGTCATGGATGACCTTTTATAAATGACTTCCAATAACTACAGATGAATTCAAGCACAAGAGTTGGTCGCAAAAGGTCATACTCTAGTTATACAAAATGCAGATAAATTTATACTCCCTGTGGCAATGGATTGCTGCAGGGTTTGGGGTTTCTTTTTTGTATCTGATGAATCTTAATTCAGAGCCATGCATTAGTAAAGGTTATGGTCTAGCTTTGTTTCTCTTTGCCTTTCTTCTTCTAGTTTTCTTTCACCATAAAATTATCCTGGGTTTTGAGCTTTCCAGGTATTAAGAATCTGTTTTAAAGGGTGCCTGTTTAATCTTTTTCTTCTCCCTTCTGTTCTTTACTAGTGCATTAATTCCAGAATCTCCTTGTAATATGTGGATAGTGTCTTTCTGTAAGTGTCACATTCTTAATGGGGATATTTTACTTCCAAATGGATTAATTTCAGAGAAATTTCTAGAGGCCAGTCTGCTAAGAGCATGCATGCCTTAGAGGGGCACATTTAGACCTCAAAGAAAGAAATATATCAGATTCAAACAGTTACAGTTTATTTATGTAGGCATACTCAGAATGGGTAATAAATTGGAAGAATATTTGCTCTCATCATCACTGGTCACTTCCTGGGCTTATGCTGTATAGGCAATTCATCTCCTTTTTATTTCTGAAATACAGAAACTGTAGACTAAGGTTTCTGATGGAAACTTTGCTGTGGGACTCTAATTAGTGTCAAGAAGCTGTATTTTTCCACCCCTGTTTGGGCTTGCTGCATTCTCATCTTTCACACACCACTGCTACTGATTTACACCAGAGAAGCTTTGTAGCTCAACTGTTTGTGGTGCAGTTGTCCTAGCAGGTGAGTCAAAATAAGCCTCTGTGGGTCTAACCCTGTAGGAGCTTGTGTGGTGCTTCCCATTGGTACTGGCGCCTTCATCTTCATATGCTATTTCCAGGGTATTCTAATAAAGGTTATATGGGGATAGTGTGCTTCAGAGCTGGATATCAACTCATTTTCCCTATAAGTGAGAAAAAAACAGCTGACCTTCTTTACAATATACTAGATTGGATGGTCATGACTCCGTGTGACTTTGCTTTAACATGGTTAAATCTGAGAGCAGATTTCAACTGCCGTCACATTCCTCATCTGGGTGGGGGTAACCATATGTTCTTAATAAGGACAGAAACCAAGCAGGAACTAAAACCAAAGGCAAACTACTGCAATGTTTCAGCCTGACTGTGAGTGCAGTGCAAATCTTCAGCTGCCTAAGATCGTAATAAGGTATCTGAAAGATACAGATGTATGTGTACAACTTTATTTCTGCATGGTGTCCGAGTGTGTAGTTTGAAGCTCTAGTTGTTCTCTGTGGTCTTTTCCATCATGACAGCTTTTACCATGCTGTTCTTACAGTAAGCGCCAAATAGATAGTTTTCATTCAGAAGAAAAAGATCAGGGTCAACCATCCTTCATTTAACACATACTAAGAACCTTGAAATAGGAAAATTAACCAGCTGATGGGTAGAAACAGCTTCTTCTGTCTCAAAGCCCAGAAACCTATTTTGTGGAAGATAACTGCATAAGCAATTGAGCTTGATACTGGAGCATAGTCAAAAAGGCATTTTAACAGATGATGTGACCTATCCTCTAGATGATCATAATATAAAGCACCATAAAACACCATACATAACTAGTAAGATGAAAATGGAGCCTGGTGGTCCATGTGATTTCAAATAAAAAAACAATGGTCCTTGCAGTGTGAGAGCTGAGGCAATTTCTACCTTAGGATGTGGTTCCCATTGTGATAAGGTTTGAGGAAGTGTATCTGCTAAGCTGTAATTACCTGATCTTTGCCTGCCTAATTGCAGATGAGTAGAAATCCACGATTCCTCCATTCAGTTTCTTAAGAGAGCAGGAATCTTGAAAAAGTCACAAATTAGTTGAATAAAAGGAAAAAGCATTTCAAAGCAGTTGAATAGTGAGCTGTAAAAGAAAACTCAAACAAAATATTCTTCTTGTTAGGTACAGGATGAATGCCAAATAGACATTGAAAATATACATGATGTTCAGCTGGAAACCATCCAAACCATGATATGTATCAATATTGTGTTAATGTTAAAATTAAATACACTGCCTGGCATGTTTGCATTATCTCAAATATTCAATCCTTAAAGAAAAAAGGTGCCAAATTTTGTTTTCCCTTTCCCCAGATATAAAAAGCACAACCTTCTAGGAAAAAACTGGCAAACAAGCCTGCCAACTAATTCTGTTAGTGGAAGCCTGGCGATTCTGTCTCATTTGAAAATATCAATGCTGATGAGGCAGAGGGAGGGTAAAGCTTCAGATTTTTAAGTAACTTATATTCTAACATCTCCTTGACATAAGTATAGTTATATAATGTTAGTCAGTGCAGGATTTGGTCCAGGAATGGATCTAAGTTACACCCCCACCTCCTTTATACGCACAACAGAATTAATGAATGAGTACTATTAAGACTAATAATTGTCAGTCCTTTTTTTTTTGGGGGGGGGGTTCTTCTTGTTATGACTTTGTTAGGTGGAAATTGAATGGTGTGTGTTAATCAACGCAAGACATTTGGCTACTTGAGCTTTCATAAATGTTTAGTTTCCCAGGGTCCTTTGAACCTCCCAGGGAACAGTTCTGCATCCTTATTAGAGACTGACAATTAAAGGTCTGTTTTCATATCAAAAGTAATAACTAAAAATTAGCTAGGGAGACCTTGGAATGCTGTGAGAGTTTCAGTGTTTTGGGATGGCCAAGTTTCCTTCATTTGCTTCAATCAATATCAACTTGGGTTTCTTTTTATGTTTCCTACTGCCAGAATGCCTTACTAGTTGGCATTGTGACAACTGAGAAGGATTATGCAATACTGTGAAGATGTGATTAATACATTTTAGGCCACTGTAATCATATTCAGTTGCATAATTATCACAGAGGTGCAAAAGTAAGCCAAACTAGATTTTGAAGGCAGTGCTATAAATGAGCAATTTCAGTTTTCTGACTTCCTTGTTAGAAGAAGGAAGAAATGCTACACACTTCTGCAGGAGCTGTATTGCTTACAGATCTTGGAGATTCTGAGGATAATTTATAGGAAATGTATGGTTTTGTCCTAAATATTTTAATCTTTGTGTGCCATGTTACAGGCTTTCATGGAAGATAATCTGTTAGTGTCACACCTTCTCTGTTTTAAGTCTGAAAAACAAATCTGAGTGTTTCTTCCTCAGGCTCTGGTACCATGGAAAATTGCTGCAAAAGTTTGTCATGAATGAGTGCTCTGGTTTTCTTTCACGTCTCGGAATCTGCTCTGGTAGATTAGGAAACCAGTAATGAAAGTGGAGTGGATCATAACCAAATAGGCTTCATATGTGTTCATTTAGGTCTATAAAAATAAAGTAACATCCAGAGCTGTTAGTGTTTCTGTCATAAACTGGGAAAACAAAATTAAACTGATACTAGAGTATCAAATTCCCTCTTCAAAACTGATTTCTTAGTAGTGCCATTCCCACTTCCAGTTAAGTGACCTATGACTGCTTCAGACTATGCATATGGCTGTTTCAAAGCAATGCTGAGGGTCCCCTTTGCCCCCTGGGATTCTCCCCACATGTTTCTGTGTGCTTGGAAACTCTTAGACACTTAGGAACAAGGAGGCAGACCCAGAATTTCTATTCTGTGCAACTTTTTCCTTACTGCCATGGCACAAATATTAGTAGGGCTATCTAAAGACTTTAGGAAACAAACTTTTTATTCCAAAGCCTTCATTTTATTGATGTTGATGATGATTGCTTAAAGTGTAAATTAGGATTTGATTTAGGGAGAAAAAAAGAAGAAAAAGAAATCCTTTGTTGCTAGGACTTGTAGCAGTCACGTCACATAAATTGGCAGATCTGTGTATTTAAGGGATTTTACACTATAATTAAATGCAGCGGTAGTGTTCTGCCTTTTGAAATTAAGCCTCTTTTTTTTTTTTTCCTTCTGCTACATACTTAGGGAACAAACATGCTGTCAAAATCCTTAATGTGTCCAACCATTTAAACATAAGAAACAGCATCAAGCTGTTATTTGTGCTGTTGGAGTGTACTCATATTTCCAATCTGAATCCTTTGTACCTGGTGATCTTAATTATATTTGAGCTGGAAGTAGTTTAACATTAAAAGGAATTACAGCAGATTAATCTGTAAACCTGCACAAATATCACATTCCTTTGTATGGAGGTAAGCAGGGCATAGTGTGCATAATTACGTGTGGTTCTCATGTAGGTTGTGTGCATAAGGCTGAGAAGTCAGTGCTGCAGATCCTCATGACAGCATTGGTTATGGCACACTCTTGTGTCTTGCAGTGGTCAGTTACATTAGAAAATATACATTATGAATCTCAATAAGTTAATCTTCCTCATAATAAGAACAAGCAAGAAAAAAAAGAAAAAAAAACCAACTTGCCCTGGAAACAGGAATTAGTATACTAATTAGTGTATGTCAGTACAGAGAAATCTGTTAAAGAATATTTGCTGTAAGTTTTTTTCTTTCTAAAGTGATATAGCTTGAGGTCAACCCAAGAAGGCCATTTATCTCAACCATCTTAACCATCCATTACACTTTTTGCAACTGGAGAGACAAGAGAAAATCACTAAAACTTAATTGGGAGAGGTCTGTTTCTCCAGTCCTGATGCAAAAAAATCATCAGTATCTAGTTGCACCACTTTAGCCTCGGAGCTGCAGGAGAGCAGAGCCTCAGCCAATCAGAGTCGTAGTTTGTAGTGGTAAATGCATCTTTTAACTCAAAGTATCAGTCAAGTATACTTGTCTATAATAAAGGTCTTTTGATTTGCTTGCACTTTCAAGGCTGGTCGTATGGCACTGTTGGGCTCATTTAGGAACAGTTTTCCAGATGGTAGAAAAAAAGAAGTTACCAGAGAAATACAGGAGAAGAGCAAGCCATTCACATGCAGTCTGAGTTGCAGAAGATGTGTCTCTTTGACTATGCTACCTGCTGGGCAGCTTCCATGCACATTGCCCAGATGGCAGTAAATTTCCCAATTAGTTTGATGCTCATGCATCCATTCATCTTGCATAAGCTGCTACCTCATTGCGGTGGCTCTGGAAAAAAACTGTTGTAAATTTTGAATTTAGCGTGTGTAGGTCTACTGGTAATGAAACTTCTGTCTCAAGAATTACCTGCATTTCGTGAGACTAATGCAGGTGTTGTCTGTGGGACTCACAGACCTGTTCTGACAAGTTCTGGTTTTATCAGCATCCCATTGCCTCATGTCTTTTGAACTTGGAGTGCTCTCTCTTGAATCCCCATAGTGAAAATGCTGTTGGTCAGCACAAGCGAGCACAAGGTACCTGAAGAGAAACATCCTTCTCAAAACTAAGGGTGACATAAAAAAAAAACAAAACAACCCAACAGATTAGTGACTAATCGTTGCAAGAGAATTCTGGGAAATAAAAAAGTTAAAAACAAAAAGAAAAAAGACAGGGCAAACAAAATTCTGGCTACTTTCAATGACAAAACTTTCTACTGCCCCAGTGTTAGCCATCAGATGGAAACTGAACCTGCTTTCAGCACTGTAGGTAGTGTTCACATTTTTTCACTGGTTTTGTAGCTTTTGTCCTAAAACGAAAGTACAGTATACACCAGGACTTTCCAGGCTTCCCCATAAAATGGTGCCAGTGTATTTCCACCTTAATTTGCAGCACTTCTTTTATTACAAACCTTGGTCTCTTCTGAGCACAGCTGCTGACTATGCCAAATTCACATCGTTGTTCTATGATGAGGACAAGGATCATCTAGTGAATAAATGGAGAACACAGTATTCAATTTGCTGGTGACCTTGAATTTGATCTCTCTTCTGTCCTTAACAGCCTATTCAATCTCTGTCCTGTTTAACCGATGTCATCATTACTGGTATATCATACAGACACTTCTGCAACTGCCTTTTCCACTAAGAGTGAACAAGGAAAGGACTACCATAAATTCTTCTTCACCTTTTCCTCAGCAGTGTCAGGAATGGCCACAAAGGTCTTTCCCAGTCTTCTGTTCATTTTTTATATTTGTCTGAGGTAGAAACCACAAGTTTGATTGATAATGCAATTTGCATCTCAAGGCATCACTGGAAATACAATGGCATGAAAGGCTACTCTGGCGGAGCACACTTTTTCCCCAGGGCTGACTTTAGAAACTCATTGATGTCACTTCCTTCCTCAGTCAGCAAGTGAATTTTCTCTAATTCTCAAGACCAGCTGTCCATGCTGTCAACAGAAAGTTATTAAAATTCCTTTAAAGTGAATCAAAATAGCCTAAAAACAAATGTACTGGGAAACAGGAAAGCATCAGTATTCAAAGTCCACAAACCTTTGAGCAAAATAGGGTTGATCTAACCAAAGATTTCAAACACTGTGCTTTCCTGGCAACTTGTATATCATTAGACAATGCTAAAACCACATATTCCTTTAATCTTCTATTACCAACAATTTATCTGGTTAAAATATTAGTTCTATGAATCAATTCTATTTCTCCCAAAGATGAAGTCAGTGAACAAGGAAACACATTTTAACAAGTATCCCCTAAATGATAATTGGGTGGGTTTGGGTTATGGTTTTTTTGGGGTTTTTTTTTAGCCAAAAAATCATGGGGTTTTTTTGTGGGGCTTTTTTTCTATATTTAGCAAATAAAAGCACAACACAAACATCCAGAAAATAATTATCATAAGAAACAATTTTATAATGTAGCCTAAAGTGATTATCTCTATTTGAATTATCTATAAAGCTTTCACTGAGAGGAGAAGTGTTCTCTGGGACAAGTAAAGAATATAATTTTACTTTAACTAGAGTCTTCACACTGTATTTTAACACTTAAAATATTTTCAACTCATTTTAAAAATTCTATCTTGTGCTACAAGTATTTGAATGAAAAAATCCTGTTGAAATGGAATATCGTTTCCTATGCTGGAGGTGGCAGCCACCCATGCTGGGCAGGGTCCCCTGACAGTTAATAGTGATGCTGACAGGTTGTAAACTGTGTCCTATCATTATTAGTTAAAAAAAACTTCTGGATACATGTAGCCTAGCTGGATAGGTAAGTGTGAAATTCCTGACTTTCCCCAATACATGTGGATGGTCTCCAGTAGCAGAGGGAGGGTAACTGATACCAGCTGCCCCTTTGGACTACTAGTGGATGGAAACAGTAAATGAGGCAAAATTACTATCGCTTTTGATCTAAAAAGAAAGAATAAGGTTTGAGGTGTCATTGCTGCTGGGGTCCTGATGGTTGTAGAAAAGCAATATTCTGTCCAGACTTTGAGCATGTCTTCAGGAGCACACCGAAGGACACTGCAGAGGTCGATCAGAATAAGGAAGCAAGACCATAATTCAGCTTGCCACTTTGTGAACATTATCAGGATAGAATTTCTCCTTTGAGCCAGCTGGTGCCTAACCTCAGTCTTGACATAGGCACGTAATTTTATTTTAGGGTCATGGCATGAAGCTGCTTTTCTCCTTCAGTGTTCAAAACCTGAGCTGGCTGCTAAGTCTCTTAGGCACATATACATGCAGCAGTACATCTCACAACACTGAGATAATTCACAGCACATATTTGAAATCTGTTGTCTTCATTTTGAATGTTGTAATTTCATGTGGGGTTCCAGGTTAGCAAGGTTGTCTACCTGTCTTATTCTTATTATCATATATTGATGAAGAGGGGCTTCTGTTTCTTTTAGTTTAGGTGGATTTCCAATTTGAAGTTTCAAGTCATTTGTACATGTTTAATTCTGTTTCTCAGTTATAAGGTTTGATTATTTTTTTTTCTGAATTCACTGGGTTTTGTTCTGTATGTACACAGTCATATTCATTAAAAAATGTACAAAGTAATTCTTTTCTTTTTCTTTCAGAATCTGGAGAAAAACTGCAACAACAGATAATTAATCAGGTACTTAGACACTTCCATGCTTTATGTTACTCAACTTTTCTTGTAGAAGAATTGTAGCAGTTAAAGGAGAGACCTTCACAGGACATAATATTAATTATGTAGGTGTGCTAATGACCATGTATCAGACAAATGCTTGGCTCTGCAGATACGTCAAATTCATAAAAGCAGCCATCATTTTGATTTAAACCTCAGATTTGCCATTTGAGCAATTTAGTTCATCTACTTCTCCATGTGTTGATGGTGAAGACAAAGCCTAGAGGTAATTTGTTCATTGGTATCAAATTTGTAGGACAGAATTATGTTTTTTTCTTTTTTTAAAATAATATTTCTCCTGTTTGCTAGTATTCCTTTAAAAAAAAAAACAGAAAGCTATCAGTACCAAATACATGCATAGCACATGTTAGCTGGGTCTTTCAATGTTGCTTTGGTTTTAATTTCTGCCGTGAATTTTCACTGAGGCTTCACTAAACCGTGACATTGGTTGTGGAGGCTTTTTCTGTCTTGTCTTTATTACTGTACTAGTTAGGAGTAATTATTTAGGAAAAAAAAAAGCTTTCTATATTACAATTTAACGTTTCAGCATTGGGAAAAGATACAGGAACTGTACTGAAAAAAAATAATACTAATAAAAATTCCCTAACCAGGAAGAGAGGTGGAAACCCAGAGCTTGCTTTTTAAAATTACATGCTTTTCTGGATTGAGAAGACCTGACTCGTACAGAAGCTTTGTGCTGCTTCTCATTCTTGGCTGCTTGACCTCTTACTGAATGCTGTTACCCAGATGGCCTATAAATGGGTATGTTGCTATAAATTGAGGCCTTGAGGTCTTTACATTAGTGTCATCTGTGAATTGATCATCTAGATGGAGGACTGACCCACCAGGTAACTGACCACCTAAAGCAGCCTGGTTTGAGTCTAACAGTGTCTCAGTGCCATGGCAGAGCGCAGCAAGGGTATCACTGTATCACTGCCTGAGCTGGCACCACTCCTGACGAAGTGAGCCCTTGTGCGTCTGGAGGAGTATGAGAAGCCTGATCCTGTGACACCAAATAATATCCAGAGTTGTTACAACCCTTCTTGAGAAATTGATGGGTAAACATATTTAGCCCAGAATATGGCATTACAGAAGCAAAGGAAAATCTTCACTTTTTCCTAAGTAAGTGTAGAAATATTTTGAAACTTAATGGAAGTTCTGTGCTTCAACTGAGAGGTTATATCCCAAAGCAAGTCTAATTAACTTTTATAAACTCAACTGCATTTTAAAATTCACCTGAAATTCACCTTACAACGCCACTTTTGGGAGTCTTCCTTGGCCAGAAGGGGGGGCAGTTGTATTTTTAGAGCACAACTTGAGGCTACATTGACAACGAAGTGTGTGGCTGATTGGAGACCTAATTCTGCACATTTTCTGTGTGCCAAAATCAGCTCTGTGGATGACATTGCCCTTTTCTGAGGATGAGTGCATTGTGATAAAAAGGACATTTGTCACAGTTACTAAAGGCGGATTAGGTGCCGTACCTTGTGTATCCAGTCTTGGTCTTTTCCTGCTACTTTATCCATACCACTGCCTTGCCCTTCTTGAATTGCTCACCTGTTGTGTCTCTCTGCATCTAACTTAAGAACATCTCATTTTGCAGAAAAATGTCATTGTCTTGGTACATGGAGTGTATATCTAAATAAAGCTGTAAAAAGTTGATTTGGTGACAAATGGTAGACATTCACTTCCAAACGGATACTAGAGAAGCTGGTGATGCTCCATTCCATACAAGTTCCTTTGGACTTCCAAGAAATGGAAGATATTTTAAATTTGAAATCAATTTCATTTTCAAGTCTTTAATTTAGGGCACAGTCGCAGAGGCACTGTGTATTTGATTTGTGGTAATACTGCTTCGATAAAAAGATTTGAACTGGGGTTGATCCTAATGCAATATCTCCCATAGAAGGATTCAGTTTATTTTCAATACTTGAACTTGAAATTTTGTATGCAGGATAAGGTATGTATCTGGCTTAGGATCCTGTAGTCACCTTTAAGTCAGTGCAACAACACTAAGTTAAACTGGCTGCCAGGAACTTAAGTGAAGGGAGAAGTGGCTCTGCAGAAGATAAATGATGTTACAGCTTGACAGGAGTAGGAGTGCAAAGGGGCAAGTAGCAGGAAATGTCTTGTTGAGAGATGAGTGAAACAGAGAGCTGAAGGGGATATGGTAAAGCTGCCTCCCTAGTGATTTCCTGCTAGGTAAACCCTCACTATCATGGGCATCTGGAACCTCTCACATCTTCAAGACCACTGTTCTTTCTGCATGAGGCTTAGCTCTTTCTGAAGCCTAAGCAAAGTTTGGTGAAATATGACATAGATAAAATACTAAGGAAGCATCTACTTCCAGAAACTGACTATAGTTACCAACTTGACTAGCTCTTTTTTTTTTTTTATCATAAGGCATTTGCTGGTTTTTCTTAAGCACCTTTTTTATCATTTATGTATATAGGTATGCATGTTTGTTTAACAGCATCAGTCGTTTACCACTGTACCTGAGCAAAGACATCTAGAAATGGTATGCACTCTGCTTTTCAACACCTATTTTTAATGACCTTTGCAACTTCAAGGTAAATACTGGAATTGATGTACAGTGTGACTTAACATAGCATGTTAAGTCGTGCTAAGGAAAATGCAAGGAAACAGGAACTTTGTGCTTCTAACTGTTTAGTAGTCTTGACTATAAAACATGTTACAGACCACCAATCAAAATGTGTCTGAAGACAATCCTTTTTGTTTCATCTTTACCACTCAGATTTGTCTATGTTGTGGTCTTAATGTATACTCCTACATGTGGTTTTGCTCAGTGCCTCTCAGAACTTCTGAAGGACTAACAAGAATACTTGAATTTAGAAGTTAAAGTTGTTTGCACAGTCAGACTTTTGGGTTAAAATCCCAGCTGTGTTTCAGCTCAGGCTTGAGCCTGTCCCTTCCACAGTGAATCTGCCAGTTGGGTCAGGATGCTGGTGAGAGCACTCCACAACATCTGCTATTCTGATATCTGCTACACAACATTACTATTCTGTCCCTGAGGAGCTCTTTCTTCAAGGCAGATTCTCTTGCTGTGGCATACATCTCTTTCTTAGTCTTTTAACATCTGTCAGGGAGCATTTCCCTTTCTGCACAAGAGGTTGAGAGAATCATAACACAGAAAGAACTGTAAAGAAGCAATGTACTTGCTACAGCTAGGCTTGGACCAGAGATAACTCTGATGTACTGTCCGTATGTACACACCTTCTGACAAAGTAAAGAAGTGAAAGAAACTCAAACATCTATTAAATGACAATGTAAGTTTGTTAAACAGACCATGTTCAGGAATGACTTCTGACCTGAAGGATGCTTCAAGTACACACATAGTATAATAAACCTATACTAATATAAGCAAAAACTAGCCAGTTCAGCCTGAACTCTTTGGTTTTCCTTGTGCACTGCTGTAGTTTACTTCAGTAGCCTCCTCTATCTCCTTTGCCCTCTCACATGACCTAGCCAGGGAAAGTTCAGTCCATGTATGCCAGCTTCTAAGTGCTGCTACTTTGAGTAGCACTGAGCACTTACTTAGCCTGTACCCTCATGGCCACCCCTTGTCTCCCCTCATGTTCAACAGTGCTTAAATTGATATTGTCCAGTTTTTGTACAACAGCCACATCTGTGCACTGCAGAGCCTGTTTCCAGCTCTCCACCCATAACAAGGATTAACCACGTGCTATCTACTTTATTGTATACACTCCTTTCACCACTCCATGTACTTCTCTCCCTCTTTTTGCTTCTCCTACTATACAAGCCCCACTAAGCTACAAGGCCAGATTACCAGCAGACCAGCCTCCTTTCTGCACTTCATGAGGTGGATATTCAGCATATTGTAGACCAGGATCTCATCCTCTCTGATGCTTCATTTCTCTCTGTCAAGGAGGGTAGGAAATGCTCCTTCCAAGAGACTCTGGAAGACTTAGTCTATAATTGCTTGTAAACCACTTAAGTAGTAAGTGATACAGAAATCCAAAGTAGTAATTGTAATAGAGGCTTGAGATTAATTCAAATAAGAACAGCAGAACTTTCATTTGTGAATCTTTTCAGGAACCTGTGGGAGGAAACCATTTCTCAGGCTGTATAGACAGGAACATATATGCAGTGTGTGAAGATAAAAATATCTTCAGCTTTATGAAGAATGATTCTTCTTCTAATGAAAGAAAAAAAAAAAAAAACCAAACCCAAACACTGTGGAATGCAACAGACTGGATGCTCAAGTATTAAAAGAAATGACGTGATGTTTGAGCAATGAAAGGTAGTATGGGCTGAGAAGTTGGGTTGCAATCCTGATTTTCAGATTTCTGAGTGTCCCTTCTTATTCTGTAAAATGGCAAGGGTTTTCTACCAATGTTAATCAGAACTTAGGAATCACAATATTCACTATGGGGTAGGCAATTATCATCTTTCCTTGTTTTACAGATGTGGGAAAATGAAGTGCGAATGTCAAAGGAATGGCTCAAAGTTACAAAACCAAACACTGATTCTGGCTGATGCACCTACCCTTAACCATGGCACTGTTCTTTCTCGTTATTCCTCTGCTTCAAGGAGGGCTGGTGCTTGAACTAGTTAGTGTTTGGATGGCACACTGATCATCTGTAGCACTGCTTGCAGATTAACATATACCCACCGGATAGCTGTACAAAAACACTGCTACAGAACAAACTAGGGTATTTTCTTTCATCTATGATAAACATGAGATAGCCACTATCAGTGAAAATGGGGTATGTTACCTTTAAGTCAGTGTGACGAGGGAGTGTGCAGTGGATAATCCCCTTTATAAATTCACTGCCTGTTTCATCCTACAGTAATTTATGAATGCAATCAATTCTCAAGTATTAATTAAAAAAAAATATAACACATTAATTAGTTTAAAATGTATGAATACAGGCAAACAGATTTGAGATACTTGCCAATCTAGAGTTCATTATACATTTCTGTTTGGTTTTTATTTACCAATAAAGTCATCTAATTTGAATTAAATGCTAATTGTGATTGAGGGGAAAATGCTTTGAGACCTCTAGAGATCTTACTGTCTCTTCCAAAGCAATTTTAGGGAAATTGAATTCTTCATACCTGAATATACATTAACATTCTTCAGCTGAACCTACTTTCATTTGAAACTTTTCTTAATATTTCTAAAAGAGCAAGATGTCTTGTTTATGCAAGAAGATAAGTGTGTTTACCTGCAGACAAGATAGAAATGGATTCTGTTTATCAGCAAAAACTCCCTGTGGATCTTACCACAGCAACTAATGTGAGAAATACTGCCATGTATGCAGAAGCACAGAGTTACATTACAGGCCTGTCTTCTTCAAAAGGGATGGTGGGTTTTGTGGAGAAGAGGTACAGTTGTTTATCATCTTCATCTATATATTTTACTGACTGTAAATGCCCCAATGCTCTAGGGAGACCTGTCTAGTCATGCTGCCAGGCCATCTCCCTCTCAATCCTCCTGCAGTAACATTTGAAGCCAGAGGCAATTTTAGCCAACTTTGCTGCAGTTATAAGAGAAGAGCTCAGGCCACAGCTGCCAGTTGGGTATGATCAGGAACTGGAAGCACTGGCTAGGGAGAGATGGGATGGAGAAATGTGATTGAAACTCCACCAAAACTAGACTACCACTTGTAAGAACACTTTGTTGAACAGCTTGTTTGTAGCTTGATGTTTGCAGCTGAAGTAGCTCTTTTAAAGTAATTGAGGAAAGGATTTAGTACCCGACTCAAAACCTTTTGGGCTTAGAATCACATTGTTTCCCTGTATAACACATGGTCTGGTCTATGCTATGTTTTATTCCAAATATCTTAATAGGCATTCAAGCCCCACATTTTGCTACTCAGTAAATCAGCAAAGCAACTATTTAACATACCTTCAGTGTAGTTCATGGGAGGCAGGTTTGGAAAGAAAGTGAAGTACCTAAGTTCAACTCAAGTCCTCTGCTCCTTCAACACCTCCCTAAGGAGGCATCTGAGCCTCATAGGCTTGTTCCTTTGTGAGTACAGGTATGCCCCAGTGTCAGCAGGACTGATCCAGCCTAGGCGTTTACCTCAGTGTGGTGGAAAACCACAAATGGCCATCTCACTGGGAAGTTCACACCTGCCAGACTGGACCATGTGAGTTCAGGTGTGCCAGGTGATTTTCTTAACATGGATATCTGTGAAAACTAAGTCAATGATTCCCTGAAATAGGGAAGTCCAGATTTGTGTTCTTCCTGTGCCCAAGCATATTTGAGCCTACAATTTCTACTACCTGTAATATCCATCTTATATCTCTCCTGTATGTGAAAGTGAACTAGAGAGAGAGCACATGTGATATCTGGTGGTTACAGCACTCCCTGGAGGAGGGAAGCCAGGGCTTCAGTACCAGCACGCAGTGTTAATTAACCTTCAGGGTTTATTAACACCAGGTAGATCACCCTCCCAGGAAATATGTGTTTATTCACACATATAGGGCAATGGGGACCACGTTTTCGTTGTGCAGGGTTGGTGTTGATCAGCAAGTGCCAAGTCATGGTCTCTAATACCTCTGGATAAAAAGATATTGTCATCTAGCCTCAGGCTTCATCCCTTGTCTTTGGAGCAGAAAGTAGATGTTGTTTAAAATATGAAATGTGATCAAAAATTAATGCCTGGTTTGAGTTGTAAACATGCAAGAGGCATTATCTATTTTCTTCTTCATGAAATGACTGTGTATATGAATTACAATGCACTTGGAAGTAACAATTTCAGAATTTTATCTGTCCATAGAGGGAAATTTTTAAGTTATTTGACTTGCTTCTGTGCTTTAAGTTATGAAAAAGTAGACATGTTAACATTATTTAATGAAGTCAAATAAGAGACCTATATGTAATATACAGATTACCTGAAAGTGTCATCTGATTAAAATATCTTGTATACATATAGTAAGCCTACTAGTCAGTGGAACCCAAGAGTCTTTTTCTAATATTATTCTTCATAAAATTAGTATTGCATGCTTAGTTTGAATCCATTTCAAATTTCAGGTTGTTTAAGCTGCTTTGCTCTGACATTGTTCCGTATAGAAATGAGTGAATACTGATGAATATTTATGGCCACTGACTGCAGTGCCTGATTTAGGTTTATTAACAGAGTATACACAGAGGAGAGATACTGAGCTCAGAATTAAATGTTGTTTAAATATACTGGTTTACCTGTACCAAAACTGAGTGTGACTGTATAGGAAGGAGGCTGGGCTAAACATTGCCAACTGTTAAGTGGTCTGTGATCTGAAAGTTGCCTTTTATTAACAGTGCATCTTAGCTACACATCTAGAGACAAGCACTCCATGCAGACTAGCAGCAGGCTCTGCCCAGACACTGGCTGTCTGGGCTGCAATGTCTCTGTGCTTATTTACAAGTTTGTATTGCAGCAAACCCATGACTTGGAACTGTTGTCAGAAAGCTAGAGAAGCTTCATGGGCATTGTACTACCTAGCAGCCAATTTATCATTATCATTGATTGACCTTGGCAACGACTTCTTTATTAGTAATAAGGAGGTGGAGTGCTTGTTTTTATTTTCAATGCTTAGTTGCAATTGTCTTGGTGAATCTTTAATCTGATACGCAATCTTACATGCTACTTAGTTTCTGATAATAATAGCATCGTTATTGATACTTTTTCTATTAAGCATGCCTTGATCTTTCTTACCCTTCCTATTCTGAGCATGTTTTGGAGAAACCAAATGTTTTGACTGTGCAGGCAGAAACAGGAGGGAGTTAATTACAGATTCGAACAAGAATTGGCAAGTAAAATTAGAGATTAATTTCCTTCGTCCAAGTTAATGCCCATACGAATCAGCTTGTGGAAGTGGCTTATGCAGGCTGTCTTGCCTCATTAGCATGGGTGGCTTTGTGCTTTCTGTAGATAAAGTCAGGGAGCAGGGAGAGGAGGATAGCCTTGGACAAAACAAATGTTTTTTTTCCCCTGAACTTGTTTAGCGATTTTAGAGATGCTTGGTACAAGTGCATGCATTTTGGGGATACATATTTTATAGGAAAACGTGGTGTTTGTTATAGTAAGGTTTTGCTTGTCAGAACTGATGGCTCCACACAAAATATTTCTAGATCTTAATCCAGAGGAAAGATAAGCTTGCTGCTATTTTATTGTTTGAGAGCTTTAGGGGCAGAACGAATGGTGAAAGTTCAAAGCACAGTTGTTTCATTCTTCCTCTTCCATAATGAAATTGTGTATCGACCACAAGGTATCTCTGACAGAAGTGCCTCCACTGAACTTGCAGCATTCATAAGGAATACATATGTCAGCTCCGGCTTATGAGGAATGTCGCAGTGGTGGTTTGCCATGAATAAATTAGATAAGCCAAATATTCATTACTCCACTGGGAGGTGAGGTGAGGCACAGTGGTGCCTGTCTCTGGAGTAGCTCTTTTAAGCGCAAGTGATGAATCAAGAGGTTTATCTCTACTGCACAGAAGGTGAAGCATATCATCAGCAAATATTTCCTGTTACTTATGGCCAGCCTGGATATTCTGTCCATTGGGAGCTCCTTTAGGGATTTGTTTAGCTCACCAACATTACACTACACAGCTGCTATGGTATGAGAAAGCTATTATATGTTAGCTCAGGTAGATTAGTGGTAGAGGAGTCTGACCCTTCTGGAATATGCTTTGCAGATAGTCTTCTAGACAAAAAAAAAGTTAAGGATAATCAGTCTTTTTGGCAGGCCAAAGAAAACTTGAACATACATGTGTAAGTATAGTTCTACATGGTTTTGCAGCTAAAGTGAGGTGGTAATAGCTCCAGGCTTCACTGGCTTGCTGAAGATAGGAGTCGTGCAAACTTTTCATCATATTTCAACTACATATCAGTTCTGAGCCATTTGCCGTAATCGTGGACCTCTGCTGAAGAAATCCTTCTAACTGTGCCCAATTATGTGAATAACTTAATATTTTAAGCAAATAAGGTTTAGGCTGGAACTATAACCTTTTCAATGACTCACATGTACCTAGAATCCAAGTAAGAGTATATTAGTTTTATAGCCCTCCAGTATTCAAGGTACCTTCATCTGAATACCAAAATTAAGAGACTGATCAATACCGAATCGGAGAGTGAATTGGAAAATGAACCTTGTCTCTGAAAAACCTTTGTCTGTTCTCTACAGGTAGATCCTAGATAAACGAATAAATTTGAAATTATATACAATCCTCACATAAGAAGCAATTTAAAGAATTACATTCATACTGTGAAATAAAGTATCTAACACCTTCAGTTCATGCTGAACTTCAGCACTGCTGAACACATCTAGTACCAAAGGACTGGGTTGTAAGTGAAGATAAAATATACTTCAAGCATGTATTTCAAACTCCTGTCATTCCATCACTGGGGGGCCTGTGCTTCTTATGAATAAGTTTCTTTGAGTTTGTACTGCAGAACCCCTACCTGGACTGGTCGGAAAATACAAATGCTCTGTCCTTCTAAATAATTGTTTTTCATAAATTTTGTCTGGAAAAAAAAAATAAAAGGCCAACCTGTTGTTGTCTTAACAAATGAAGCCTTTATCACCTTTGGATATGTGTTTGCAGAGCACCCATATTAGCTACTTAGTATAATAGTGCTGGGAGGGTCCTGAGGATACTCAATCCTGCCAAGAGATAAGTGCAAGCCACAGCAAAAAGCAGACTGCAGCAGGCTCCCATGTGATTCATGCAATTGCTTCTAAGAAGCATTTTAGAGGACTCTTTCAGGAAGCATGTTTGAGGACAGAAGAAATACTAGCTAGATATTGAAAACCAAGCCATACATTACTAATCCTTACAATGCAGCTATTTGGCAGCACAGAAGAGCAGGATAAAACAGAATATTACTTTCCTCCACTATTCTTTGTCCTACATTTTCTGTTGGGCTCACTTAATTTTATTATCCTTGTTAGTAAAAATGAAGATCCAGCACTAAGGCATTTAGAAAGCACACAACTGTCTGCACTGCAGGCCATTAAATCTTTGCAAATCAGCCCTGGAATATCATCCTTTCCAATACATCATTATCTTTTTGCATGGCAGGTTGCTCTAATTGCAAACTGTCTAGATGAGATCCCACCCGTGCATTGTGAAACCATCACAAAGTGTAATTGGATGAGTCTTAACCATTCTTGGCAGTAGTCAATCTCTTCTACCCCAGTGGCTTGTGAAGGTATTAAAGGAAAGGACAGCTCCAGTGTGTGTAAAAGAAGGTATTGGCTACTTGTTTTTACAGTGAGGAGGAGTCCTTTTGTGCATGGGGAGGGGCAGGAAATCTCCAGCAATAAAAATGTCAAAAAAAAAAAAAATCCATAAACCTATTAATGACTCAAAAATGCCTTTTGTTTCAGCAGCTTCACTGAGTTGCCTGCCAGTAGCCAAATACCACACTCACTAACACTCCTGTTAAATTCTTTTTCCCTTGTACTTGAGCTAATTTTTAAATGTCTTCAGTTCCTGCCTAGCTACAAGGAGAAAGAGACAATGTGCATGCTCTTCTAAATTTGACTCACAGCCATTTCTTAGCTTTTTTAAATGTGTTAATGCAAATGGAGAACAGGACACTGCATAAATGCTGGCAAAGGTGCAACACCTCACTGGGTTTTAATTCTCAGATAAAATGTACACGACCTCCTGCAGAGGTTGTCAGCATGGCTCAGGGACAGCCTTTCATCTGTCCAAGGTGACCATGGAGTTCACCTCCCATGCCAGGCAGCAGGTTCCCAAACTTAGCAGCTCTTTGGAAAGCCATGAATGGCCATCCCTGCACTTGGACACTTGGCTCAAAGTGCTTGGTAAGGACTGTTTGCATGGGAAGATCTGGGTTCAGACTTAGTGACCGATAAGGTTTTACCTGCATGCTGCCTGTTGTTGGTGTATATTCATGTGTTTTCCAAAATAATGGTGCCCAGCAGCTTCTGGGATGGACTGTTACAAACACTGCTACAATGGACAAGGGTTTTTTAGAAAAAAGTTTATTGCTTTTACAAGTTTCTTCTTTTCTTGTTCTTACTGTGAAATAAATAAATAAATAAATAAACATAACATGTAGACATTTAGATCTTTAAAGTGTCATAAAACGGGCATTGAAAGTTCAGTGGCATCAAGAGGAAGCCAAAGAAGGCATAAAAACATTTAAATCCTTTTAGTGTGTGTCTTTCAGCATTCTCATGCACATTAAGAGTGCTAGCAGCTAAACATACCGGACTGTCGAGCAGTTTTGCATAAGAAATATGGCACTGTCTATTCAACAATTTCTGTTAGTGTCCAAAAAAACCCCTTTCTAGTTAAACATTTCTCATGAAAAATAAAGCTTGATTCATGCCTTCTTTCATTGCGTCTTTACTAGCTATTAGCCTAGTTACTTAGGCAGGCGTATAGGAAGATTTGTTCTCTTTTTTTTTTTATCATCTTGAGTTGAAAAAATTCCATGGCAATGTAATAGCCATTTATGCCTTTGAAAATAACCACTATCTATTCCCATTCTTAGATAAAGTTACAGCCAGTATTTACTTCAAGGACACCATCCCTTGTGGAGCTTACAATAACATTTAGTAACCAATACTGTTATATTCACTGTGGGATATGTGTCTCATTGAGAAGGGGAAATGGAGAGTGGAAGCAACTAATACTATTTTACATATTGAGATAAATTTTTTTGTTCTCAGAACTTCTCGTGTCATTGTTTTTCCCCTAGGTGTCCTTCCCCTCACCCTCTTCAGATTGAGGCTTCTTTTTTCCCTGATAGATTCTTTCTTCTTTTGCCTCATCTCGCTTGGAGGAAACCGCTTTCAAGTGACTCCCACTGTGCGTATGTTGTTCCTTTAGGGTATTACCTGAGATTTCTCTGAATAGTTCTACTCATCCTTCTCTGAAGTCTTTAATCCCATGAAAAATCCTTCAGTAGTACTTCCTATAGCTGAATTCAAATGTTCCTGAGACTGAAATACAATCTTCTGGTATCTCCTTGGGCTATCCCCTGAGATTGGTCTTGCATCCCAGGCAGACTGAAATGAAACAAAATCAGGACCACACACCTTTCAGTCTGTCCTTTTCCCTCCTGACTTGGTGAAAGGATTCAAGATGAAGGTTCAAGATGGCAGGCTGAATTCAGAATGCTGAAATTTCCTCTGAAATGTAAGGCTCGTTTAACAGAATCACAGAATCACAGAATGGTTGAGGTTGGAAGGGACCACTGGAGGTCATCTAGTCCAACCTCCCTGCTCAAGCAGGGTCACCTAGAGCACATTACTCAGGAGTGCGTCCAGATGGCTCTTGAATATCTCCAGCGAAGGGGCCTCCACATCCTCTCTGGGCAGCCTATTCCAATGCTCATCACCCTCACAGTAAAGAAGGTCGTCCTTATATTCAGGTGGAACTTGCTGTGGTTTAGTTTATACCCATTGCCTTTTGTCCTATCAGCTGGCACCACTGAGAAGAGTCTGGCCCCATCCTCCTGACACCCTCCCTTCAGGTACTTATATATACTGAACAGATGCCCCCCCTTAACCTTCTCTTATCTAGGGGGAAGAGGCCCAGCTCCCTCAGCCTTTCCTTATATGAGAGATGCTCCAGACCCTTAATCATTCTGGCCATCTTAGTGGCTTTAGCTTGAAATTTAGATGGTTCAAGCATCTTTACACTGAAATCTCTTGAAACAGACAGCTAAATTCCGATTGCATATCTTAGGAAGTCATGAGGTACTACTGCCCCCCCTTTAATTTTCTCTTCATTAGGAAACACCAGTACAGTCACATATCACTGTAGACTATCTTCTAAATTATAAAATTCCCCAGAGCCGCACTGATGAGTTTTCAATATTTGGTTACTTTAGCATTGTAGTGTAACTTTATTCCTACTCCTGTTAAGCCTGGTATTGTGTGGTTGATTTTCTGTGTCTCATATTTTTCATTTTCACTTTTTTAAGTTTCAGGTTTTCCTTTTAAGGTCAAAGTATTTAATTTATTTGTAAGTCTTTGGTTCTGCAGTAGCACTTGTAAGTCGCCATTCACTGTGATGCTGAAATGCCCATTAGGCTCATAGTTATCCCATTTTACTACTATTAATACATGCTCTTACACTAACTATGTTTCTGAACTCTTCCCATCCTAGGGCAGAAAGGATATATACCTGTGTTTCAAAACACACAAATCTGTGTTTCGTTTGTTTTAAAGAATAAAATGTTAGAAAACAGAATTAAAAAAACCCACAAATTTATATTAGAAAAATCATGTTCTATTATATATATTATACATGTATAATATATATATAACATATATTATATATATGTGATATATATATTAGAAAAATTATATTAGAAAAAAAGACCGCATCCACACGCCCTCTCTCACAGATGTACAAGTCCTGCATGGCTTTGTTCTTTTATTTGCTTTCACCAATACAAAAACCATTTTACTCAGTTCAGTGAAAACGAAGACCTGATCATCTGTGGTTTGCAGCAATACAGATTAGCCTGATTCCTCAGGTTTCTTTATGTCATTGGAAATTATTACACTGCAAGACAGGCTAACTTTTCTTGGAACTGCTTGTTTTTCCTTCGGCTTCATTACAAGCTGGAATTTTAATTGTGTTCTATGCATTACCATTTCTTACTTTATTCCTCTGAATTTTTAACATATTTGATTCGGCCTATGAACTTTCCCATCCCCCCGAAATCCAACACTTACTGGTCTGCCAGTCCACAAATCAACTTTCAGTAAATGTTTAATCAGTCTATGGCAGAAGAGTCTTTTTATGTAGTTTTCAAGAAAGTATGACTTACAAAAACAGTCAGGTAGCCTGTGCATGTCTGCCCAATGTGTGTCCATCTGGCTGTCTAGTATTTGCAACGGGATGTTTAAAAACATATTGACGAGCAGCCCCCCTCTCCAGAAGTGTAATGAAGATAGACAGCTATATAGATGCCCCAATGCAGCAGGCTTTCCTACTGACAGGAGAAAAAGTCTACAAGCCTTAGCAAACACATGAGAATATACTCAGGAATAAGCAGCAATGCTTAAACTGCAAGAAACTTCAATCAACTTGCATGATACAAGACCCTAAAGAATTTGACGGCAAAACTCAGATCCGTGTTTTGCCATTTTTGCAGCTTGTAGATTGCACACTGGCTGGGGACATTAAAAGAGATGTCTGGGTGGATAGTCTCATCTTTTCACATTCTTTGCAGGGTCGCTAGTTGATGTTTAGTTAGTTGATGTAATTAATGTTGATGTTTAAAGAAGTCAGATGGAATAAGCTCTAAAGGCACCTAATTTTGCCTTAGTTTTGAAAGCACCTAGCTCAGATGCAGGCATCTGTGTTGCAAACAGAGGGCAGGAATAGGAGCTTTCTGGAGTGGGGATTTCATCTGTCACTACTCCCAGCTCAAAACCACTGCTGTCAGCTATTTAGGAGCCCTAAGTTTGTCCCCTACCACTGGGGGACAGGGCCTGCTCCAAGTCACAGTGGTGGAAGCAGATTCAGCAGCTATTAGTGTGGCTGTGCCAGTGCACTGCAGAGAGCTGATAGCAGCTGTGCAACTCAACCAGTGCTGTCATGGGGGAAAATGTGTTCAGTTGAGAAAGGCACCTGGCTACCCCTACCACGACTATCAGCCTCCCTGTGTGAACCTCTTCTGATTTCCTAAAAGGTGTGGTATAAGCTATTTATTTTTGCAGGAGGACCTACTGTGCGCTAAGAGGTAAGCTTCAGAAACATGTATTTCAGTAATTAGCCCAGCTTGTTGCTAAATTAGATAAATCAATCAATTGGTTCAGGAAGGGCTTTGTAGTAGTACGAAATGTGGCTTCATCGTGAACACGCACTGCCATCCTTGCTGCTTTTGCAATGTGAATGATCTGGGCTGTTGCTGTGTTTTAAGCTCTGATCCTTTCCCTCTTTGCAGGATTTCACACTCCCCACTCCAGGGATGCAGAGGGGAGCAGAGTGGAGCAGGAGCACTCCTCCTGGCCTCAGTAAGCATGAGATGGCCATCCCGGGCAGCAGGCACTGGCGGGGCAAGGCTGACCCGTTTGGTGTGGTGGCTGCCTCCTTGATGAACCAACTCTCTGACCAGCAGAAGATGAGTGAGTCACCTCTCAGCTGGCTGAGAGGGGTGTATTTACCTCCTGCGCTACAGCCCTTTAAACAAGACGTTAGTCAAGGATGGCAAATGGAAGGATGTGGATAGCACCCAGGAAGAGCGCAGGTCCTTCCTGCATGACTTCTGTAAGAAATACAACAGCAGAAAGAAGCTTCAAACCCACCTCGTGCACCTGGTGTCAAGAATTTACGTGGAGGACAGGCACAAGGTCCTGTACTGTGAAGTGCCTAAGGCAGGCTGCTCCAATTGGAAAAGAGTCCTCATGGTGCTCAATGGACTCGCCACTTCAGCACACAACATTTCCCATGATGATGTGCACTATGGAAAGCATCTAAGGAAACTGGACAGTTATGATCTAAAGGGGATATACACACGCTTGAATACATACACCAAGGCTATATTTGTACGCGATCCTATGGAAAGATTGGTATCCGCCTTCAGGGATAAGTTTGAACATCCAAACAGCTATTACCACCCAGTATTTGGGAAGGCAATAATTAAGAAGTATAGACATAACGCAAATGAAGAGGCATTGAAAACAGGATCAGGAGTTAGGTTCAAGGAATTTATCCAATATTTGTTAGATTCTCATCGCCCAGTAGGAATGGACATTCATTGGGAGCAAGTTAGCAAGCTTTGCTATCCCTGCCTCATCAACTATGATTTTATAGGAAAGTTTGAAACCCTGGAAGAAGATGCCAATTACTTTTTGCAGCTGGTAGGTGCTCCAGCCGAGCTGAAGTTTCCTAAATTCAAAGACAGACATTCCTCTGATGAGAGAACAAGTGCAGAAGTAGTGAGGCAATTCTTGAAGGAGTTGTCTAAGGAGGAAAGACAGCTGATCTACGACTTCTATTACTTGGATTACTTAATGTTCAATTATACATCACCAACTGTATAGCACCAGAATAGCTTCAGGCTTCTATTAGATATTTATCATTTTGGTATTCAAAACAACTACTTTGATATTAGCCCTGAAAGGAAATGAAGTTGCTGCTAAGTGGAGTTTTCTTGACTTAGTGAGGATTTTATAAGCTAGAGTGATATCAATTGACATTAAATTATAGGAGAATGCACAAAAAAAGACCTGTAAACAGCATAAATTGCACTAAAATGCCTGAAAAAGCTGCTTTTACCATTATGGATTATACTGTGGAAGCAATAGTGCAGCCAGCTGTTGCATTAGCTTACCTAATGTTCTTTTAACGGTTTAAGAAGAAAAGCATTCAGAGAAGCATGATTCTTTTTTTGGTGTGCCTGCTTTAGAAATTGTTTTCAAAACTATTTTTGAATGTATTTTTTTCTTTCTGTCACTTATTAGTAAAGAAGCACTGGCTAATTTTCTAAAATGTTTTCAGTGTTCTCAGTTGCAAGGTTTGTTTTTTTGATTACCGTTAGACTGTACCTGGTTTTAGACCTGATTGTTTTTTATTGAAGGATGCTCTTGAATACAGATGCATAAAACTAAAAATAACATGGCAGCTCAACTATTGAGCACAGTAAATCTTTGTAAGCCTTGATCTTAAGTCCCTGTCCACAACCACATTTTGATTGATGCACTAGAGATGACAAATATGACCCTCCTTTCAGAGAACTGCCACATACATTAAAATTAGCATTTTAATTTACAGGGGAGTCAACCACATGTTGCATGCATTCCATTGTCCCAGTATTCAACATAGTCTTAATCTTTGGTGATAGGGCAAAGTTTTGGGGTGGTCGTTGTGGGACATTATAATGTCTATATTGAGAAGCAACTTCATTGCAGCTTGTGTGACCACTCTTGGTCTGCCAGTGTCCTACCATCAGCCCAGCTCTCACAGTCTGTTACACGGAAGGTATATGACCATTGCCTTGCAAACCCATCAGCTGGTTTTGCTCCCAAAGCTTACTGAAGTCACCTGTTTTGGGCTCCTTCCTGCCTTGTCAGCAGCCAGCAAACCCCAGGGTGGAGTGGATACTGCAGTGTTATGTGGTGGAATAGCTATTGATGATTCATCCAAGAAGCAGTTATGTCCAGAGTCCCACAGTCTCGGCTATAACAGGGAAAGGTACCTTCTCTCCTCCTCTTCCCTTTCCTCCCCTCAATTGCTATCTGACCAATGCATGTGGTCATTCCTGCAACCTGCAGGGTATCCCAGGAGGAGAATAAATCTCTGCAAACTGGATAGGGAGAAATCCCTATGCCCTTCCAAAATAAATATGACACTTATCCTTTGTTTTCTGGAGTGTTTGGGGGCATCTCACATAATGATATAACAAGTTGTAGAATATGGAAACAGCCTTGCAGGAAACTGATGCAAGTAAAATGGCCTCTTTCTGTAGATCCTCTGCTCTTGTGAGTATTGAATCCCACCTCAAGCCCTGAATGAACTCTCTTGCTTTGTAGGGAGGTCATTAAAGATATTACATAAAAAATAAATGTACACCAGCCTTTGGATGTCTCTATATTTGCTTTGGGTGGCTTGTCTGTTGTAGATGTGTGTTAATTAATCACTAATTTACAGACAAAAACATGGCTCATGTACCAATAGTTTCTAAAACACGAGGAAAAAAAGTTTAACGTGCTAACAAAGAATAGAGGCCAATTTATATGTGAGTTTTGTATGAATTCTTAAATTCAGACAAATAAATAGTAGTTAATAGCAAATTCTCTGAAGAACTTAACCTTCACCTTGAACTTACGTTAGTGACAAACTCTCAACCTATGTGATCAAGGAATAATAGAGATTCAGGAATGGAGGTGACATAATTGTATTGAAAAAGCTATATAGTCTCATAAGATTTAATCTACCAACTGATCTTAGATAAAGCTATTGTTAGAGTCGGGGAAGGGGAGCGAAAGAAGTTATTAGCAAAATTTTGGCTTCTGTAAACGAGAGGGAAAATGACATTGATTTGCATGCATCTGTGGACATAGACATCAGGTCCCTGGACTCTCATCTTGAAAATCTGGTATGGTTTGCATTTGTGATTTAAAAAGGGAGGACACTACGTAAGTATGTATGTGCACAGAAGCATAATTGGTTTAGCCTCACTGTTGTTCTACAGCTCTAGTGAAAGTAATTTAACTTCTTTGTATGCTCAACTTCAAATTTCATAGGCCCTAACTGCACTTAAAAATTCATTTTTTTTACATCTAATCCAGACTTTTGTAAAGAAGAGCCTCTCCATAGTCATCTTCATCTACCTAGGGGATTCAGATGATCTCAGTAGCAGAATCTAGATTGTACTTTGCCTCATTAACCACATTTTGAAAATCACCAACTTGCTTTGCCAGGAATTAAGTTACATGATTTAAAATTAACATAAGAGTTTAGCATAATTGAAGTGGGACTGTGATATCTGACTTATGGGATTATAAGAGATAAAGGCATAATTTGCAGTACAAAAGATAACCTCTATTTTTAAAAGTAAATTTTAAAAGGGCAAAGTGTGAGGAAGGGTTGTAACTTCGCTTATGTTTTGTAAGACTGCTAGGCAAACCCAAAAACTGAAGGTCACCCACTGTAAGTAGTATAAAATCCCACCTACACAACTGTGCACAGATGTTTGTTTTACTCAGAAAATTATACTGAACATATGCAGAAGAGGAATGAAAACGTACTCCGCAACATTCGATACTATTACACTTATAGTAGAGATCAGCTGTGGCATGCAGAGGGGCTTCATTACAGTAAATGCTTTTTAGTTATGAACTTTTCTTCATTTGAAGATATCTAAGCACTTCTCTAATGTAGGTTGGTTGTCAGGGCACATCAAATGTGCTATAAAGGCATTACAGTGAGTCCATGGGAGGGCTGGAGTGGGAGGAGAGTGCTCTCTTGTCTGTTCCAAATGCCAGGCAGTCATACTTCCCTCCTGAAACAAAAGCTTGATTTTTGGAAACTAATGTTCTATATTTGCATTTCTTTTAAAATTATTCAGTATTAATAAATAAAATCAAATAAATAATCAAATCAAATAAATCAAAATAAAATTATTTTAACAAAAAAGTAAAAATAATTTTAATAAAGATAAAATAAATCAAAAACAAAAATGCATTAAACTTCATAGGTGTGTATTCTCAAGTTCTGATATATTTGTCAACATAAGTCAGCTTCATTTTAACAGGCAGGATTTGGCTTGCAAAGTCCCGACACAGCCATTACGCCCACCTCTTCTAAAAACACCAGTAAACTTGCTGAAAAGTCAGAGGTGTGCAGCCAAAGTGCAGTCAAACATGGCACATCTTCTTGAAATGTCCTCTGGTGTAACTATCCCAAAAGGCCAAATTTATTGGAGCTGCTCCTGCCTCAGGCTGCTCTATCTTGGTGTTGTGCCATTGGAGATCACCACTTTAATTTTAAATGTAGTTTAAATTTAAATGAAAATGACACTTTGCAAAAGTCTGAGAGGAAAATATTTTACTAGAGCTTAGTATTGTGTATATAGGTTATATAGAAAAGTCTTTGTTGTATGTCCCTGCATGCTAACAATACATCAGGTAAGTCTTTTTAAGTGTAATGTTAATACCAGTTTATCAGCTGTTTAACCCACTGTGATGCTTTCAAAACTAAATTAATTTGGCTTCAGAACCTAATACCTAAAATCAGATCATAAATTATCATACTTTATAAAAAAAAACAACAGATGCACCTGTATTGTATCAACCAATTCATTTACAGTTCAGAGGGCAAGGCAGGAACACAGAGTACTGAGTGATGCAACTAACTGACTCAGCAAAGAGAATCTGTCCACAACCCCAGTTACCTGGGACTGATTTGCTTTCTGCAATGTGTGATGTGGGTGGGTGGGGAAGTCAGTCATATGATTTATTTTAATAAGAATGTTTTAGATTAAATTTGGTATTCCTAAAAATGTCTATTTTAAGGGAGAACTGTTGAGGTCTTGGCACTGTAACTTAGTGAAGTGAGTCCCACAAGTTTCTTGTATGTTAGATTGTGCCTGGAGTAACAGGCTTGGACTTCAGAGACCTGGATCCTCTTCCAAATTCTGCAACTTTATGGATATGTTGGACAAACATGAACTGCTCCCTGCCTCAGTTTCTCCACTGGTAAAGTGGTCATGGAAATGAAATGGAATTTTACCATGTGCCTTCTCCTAAAATCATTGAACTATGTGGATGAATAGCTGTGGTTAGAAATTAGGTATTAATATGTAATTTAATTCATAGGATGTTCATGGCCTTTCTTTATGTTCTACTTCCAATGGTTTGGAGGAAGCTGGGGATTTCCCAGCTTTGTTCCAGATGAGAAGAGTGAAATATTCAGCTCTGTTCTAGGCAGCCAGCAGCCTAAAGAATGCAAGCTCTGTTTCAAAACACTGTGAATCTGCAAGCCTGCCCAAGCACTGCCTCAACATAAGGTGAGTGCCAGGTTGTCTGAACAGGGTAAAATGCCCCTCCAGTTCCTTTTGTACAGAGAAGAGTAGACAGAGCCAGCAAGAGAATCTTGCTGTCTCATTTTATTCCAAGCCCAAATAAAGATAAGCTATTTTATTTCTGTGCAGTTGCCCTAAATAAAATGATGCTCAAGAGTTCTGCAAAAGAAGTGGATCCCCTACATGTATGCAAACTCCTGCCCTCTCCCAAATGCCAGGGCTGCGTAAGCCAGCATGAAGGGTTGTGTTCCCCCAGCCCTTCTCGAGGTCCTACAAACC
This sequence comes from Myiopsitta monachus, assembly GCA_017639245.1. Classification (NCBI taxonomy): domain Eukaryota; kingdom Metazoa; phylum Chordata; class Aves; order Psittaciformes; family Psittacidae; genus Myiopsitta; species Myiopsitta monachus. The sequence continues at coordinate 58,205,016 of CM029918.1, read as the reverse complement.
CTTGTGGCAGTCTCCTCCTGCCAGGGATTCTCAGGATTTATTTCCTACTAGCATAGCCACTTTTTCTGTGGCTCTATGGAGGCTACTAATGACAAGGTGATTGTATTGATACAGACTGCATTGCCGCCTTCTGTTTGTCTTCAGAAAGTGATGAGTGGAAAGAGTCCTTACAAAAGGAAAAAGGAAAATCTCGAAGTCATGGCAATAAGCTTTTTTCTTTTTTGGTATATTTAATTACTGCTTCCTTTCCTCTGTTTTCTCACATACAATTTCCCTCCCTCATTATGTGTGACGGCATAAATGGGTGAGACCAATTGCCAGTTCGTTCTCAGCTGTCAAGTATAAGTCAGCTCAAGTCCAGCATATCTCTGTTAAAATGGCACTGAGGCTGCACTAATAAGCCTTCCAGAGAGTATGGTACTGTCAGTCACCATCTGTGCACACATATCTGTATTGTTCTTCTCATGTAGAAATTTCTCCTATCTCACAGGTTTTTTCCTCAGGTTACTTCCAGAAACCACTTTCCACAGAACCTCCCAATTTTCCAAGATTTGCAAATTTGAGATGTCCAATATAAGTTGCATTCAAGAAAAAGCATTATGAGACATAAGGTGCAGGAGCAGAGTGGGTTTATCTGGGCATGTCAGCACACAAAGATGTAAATCAACACTCAGTGAATTGTAAATGCACATCAGTAGGATATTAAATGCTAAAGGTTTAATTTTCCCAAGCTAGTTACTTGGGTGTACAAACTGGATGTAGGCAGACTAGCATTTGCCTATTAAATGTTTTCATTCTTCATAAAAGCAAACGCAGAGACAGATTTGTAAGTTTTAGGAATTATGAATCACAGTTCATCTGAGAAACAACGTGTGTTCAGAGAGCCAATTTCAACTACATGCCAGTTCCCTCCCTACAAACTTACATAAATGCATGTATAAATGCCTGCACATGTTTTATGAATGCACATGTTCACGCACAATACGTATGTGTCTCATAACATTCAGCCAGATGACTTTCAACAATGGTAGTGGCAGCTACTTAGTCCTGCATTTGACTTTAAAGATCTTAAATGAGTATTAAGATATATGCTCTCTAAAGAAACAGATCTCCCACCACTTGAGATGTACAGACACAACTTAGATGAACTCTGTTTTCATCTCTGGCTATTGCAGAGAATGAATATGGTAGCATATCAGAAATAGCGTGGGCAGCAGGGCCAGGGCAGTGATCATCTCACTGTATGTAGCACTGGTGAGGCTGCACCTCTAGTGCTGTGTTCAGTTCTGGGCCCTTCACGACAAGAGAGACATTGAGGTGCTGGAGCGGGTCCAGAGAAGGGCAACAAAGCTGCTGAAAGGCCTAGAACATAAGTCTTATGAGGAACTGCTGTGGGTACTGGGGGTGTTTAGTCTGGAGAGGAAAAGGCTCAGGGGTGAGCTCTCTACAGCTACCTGAAAGGAGGTTGTAGTTACGTGGGGATGAGCCTCTTCTCCCAAGCAACAAGTAATAGGACAAGATATAACAGCCTCAAGTTGTGCCAAGGGAGGTTTAGACTGGATATTAGGGAAAATTTCTTCACAGAGAGGGTGCTCAGGCATTGGAACAGGCTGCCTAGGGCAGTGGTGGAATCACTGTCCCTGGAAGTGTTCAAAAACCATGTAGATAAGGCCCTCAGTGGCATGGTTTAGTGGTGGTCTTGGCAGTCCTGGGGTAATGGTTGGACCTGATGATCTTAAAGGTCTATTTCAACCTAGAATTCTATGATTCTATGATTGTATATACAAAGGTATTCTATGCTGTATAGGCAGGTTAACATTTTACTAGCATGTTGCAGAGCCATGATGTTATTCCAGATGAGCCTGAGCTATGTGCAGGAATGGCAGATTTACCTCTTGCACAGGTTTTGGTTTTGCTCTTTTAGTTTGCCTGGGACAGGATGCTGCCAGGTGTATGGGTCTGCAGTTTGGGCAGCTGTGCCTGCTATATGTTTTTAGGGGAGGTTCCCTAGTGGGGAACTTGTAGGTGGAGAAGTGGGCAAGGGTTGCAACGTCTCTGTGCTTTCAAGGGAGTTACAGTGCTACCACCTATAATGCACTCCAGGCCATAGACACCTGCAGTCACCTTTGCTGTGACTCCCATTATTCTCTTCAAAACAAGATAAAACACACACACAAAAAAAAACCAAACCAGAAAAGGGAGAGAAGGAAAACCTCTAATGAGAAGGGGGAATGTTAATTAGAGCTGGAGGTGACAGACCACAATAAGAAATTGCTGGTTTGCTATTGTATCTCTAATGAAATGACCCTAAGACTACATCACAGCAAAAGCACAGCTCCAAGGGAGGATGGTGTTTCTCAAAATCCTCGTGATCCCTGCAGGTTCTTGTGAATAGCAGGGAAAACACCAACACAGAACCAAAGTTGCATGAAATTGTTCTGTGCTTTGGCCAAGCTGCCAACAAATTCCACTCTCCATTTCTCCCTGAATCTTTCTGGCTTTCTCCAACCAAGTGGCTGCAGTATGTCCAGGACACTGTGCTGCCTCTGCACACAGAAACCCCTCTAATGAAAGTGCTGAATCAGGTTCACAATTTATCTTCTTGCCATGCTTTATTTAACAGTGATGCTAAGACAGAAATTTCCATCTTAAGCTGATACACATTAGGATAGTCAGTCCATAAGTCTGTAGTCAGAGATAGCAGGCAAAGCTTTGCAGGTAGGCCAGGTACTGCTGCTGCCAGGCACATCTCTAGGGGCTGCAAGGGCTGCCTCTGAAAAGCAAGTTGTCCCTAAAGGAGACATCTAAGAGTGGCTGAAGAAAACAATTCTTAGGAAAGTGTGCCCAACATCTTTTTAGTGTAAAAAGAGATCCCTAAACATACTTTAACTGAAGGCAGCAGAGGCTGCTTTGCCAAACCCATACCTTTCTGAGCAAGACATGGAGAAAGGGAATATTTTCGAGAGACTCTTTTTAGCACTTTCAGTTTTGCTTTCTGCTCCACACACACATACCCACCCTGCTCCTGCAAACACAGAGGTGTTCCTTTAATTTATTGCAATTTACCAGTGGAAAATAAGCTCTCCCACTGACATCTTTATAGCTGAAATCTGCTTTCTGTGCTGTCATGGTTGCAGAACCAAGCACAGGCTGAATGATTGAAGCTGGCAACTCATTATGTAAAATCTACAGCAAGTGAGCTTTTCTAGTGCTATTATGCCTTGACCCATTATTTTGGCGCAGTAGCAAAACCACTGAGACTGGACAGTCATAGAGTTTCCCAGGCCCTTTTTTTTTTTTCCTCTTTTTCTTTTTGGCCTCATCACAAAATCCAAGTGAACCAATTGTGTGCCCAGACTTCTGAAATCATCTAGGACTTTCAGTATCTTCTACATACAAAGAAACAGTGGGGAAAGATGTGCATTTTATTTATTAATTATTTAATCCTGACAGAGTCCTGCCTAAAAATCCCTTGCTCTGGATCATGATAGATATCTCTGACACATTTTTCTAATTGTTTTATATTTGGGCTACACTGTGATCCCTACTGCTTTACATTCACTTTGTTTTCTGTTTGTGTCTTAAATTCTCAGTTTTTCCAGTAAATTACACTTGTCTGTAGCTCAAGTGATTATTTTCCCCTCTAAGACTTGACTTTTATTCTATTTCACCATCCTCATTCAGTAAAAAATATTGATGAATTACAAGTTTCTGACACTGGACAGCAAAAATTGCATTGTAAGACTGTGTGGAAGTGCCTTTCTGTGCCATTTGTACCAAACAGGTTCGGTTTAGAAGTAAAAAATAATTTTCAAAGAGCCTGTTCTTCAAACTCCTCCATGCAACACTGAGGACCAAGCTGGATGGTTTTTTGCGCCCTCTTGCACCCCAAGGATCGGCTACGCTGTGGCAGGAGCCCCACGGATAACAGTGCCAGTGAGGCATGTAGCTGAAAAGAATCCCTTTCACTGGCATGTTGGTTCTGCCACACTGCTGGAAAGAAGTATGTGCTCACGTCAGTCAAGTATGCAGGGTGAAACTGACAATCAATATGTGTTGTAGATGTGTAGCTTATACAAAAAGTGTCACTTGAAACTGTAAAGCCCTCAGAAATTTCCCTTTCTGTGCATGCAGTCTTATAAAGGTATATATATTTTTAGCAGGGATCTGACTATTTTGGCTTGTATTCCTTAAGAGATACCATTAACCATGTCTACTTCCTTTATAAACACTAAATTAATATAATACCTTCCTTCACGAAAATCGTTGTCTCCACTAAACTCATGAAATCCACTAAAAACAGCAACTTGTAGCAGGGCTATCTACGATCTACCTAAAGCATGGATGCAGGAAAAGGAGAAGAGTGAGGAGTCTACAAAGGCAACCTGTGAAGAATGGTCTCAGACTAGCTAGTGGAGTCATAGAATCATTTAAGTTGGAAAAGACCTTAAATAACATCAAGTCCAAGCATTAACCTAGCACTGCCAAGCCCATCACTAAACCATGTCCATAAGTGCCATCTACAAGTCTTTTAAATACTTCCCGGGATGATTACCACTTCCCCGAGCAGCCTGTTCCAGGGCTTGATAACCCTTTCAGGGAAGGAATTTTTCTTAATATCAAGTCTAAACCTCCCCTAGAGCAACTTGAGGTCCTATCACTGATTAGCTGGGAGAAGAGACCAACATGACCTTGCTACAACCTCCTTTCAGGTAGTTGCAGACAGCAAAAAAGTCCCCCCCGAGCCTGCTTTTCTCCAGGCAGAACAACTTCAGCTCCCTCAACTGATTCCCATAAGACTTGTTCTCAAGACCTTTCATCAGCTTTATTGCTCTTCTTTAGCCATCAAATGGATTTAACTCCATTCACCACAATTCTGTGGGCTTGGCCATCTAGCCAGTTTTGTACCCAGAACACAGTACACTTGTCCAAGCCATGATCTTGGTTGCTCTGTATTAAGAAGTCTGCAAACCAAGTTTTCTGGAATCAATGCCTTTTGGTACTGTTTTTAATTATTCACATAGCTCATGGGGTTTGGTTGGGTTTTTTCCCTCACTTGGCTTTGCAAAAGAGCAGCTTGCCAATCTGTAAGTGACCACAGAAGGCAGTCATGGAGGTTAGATTAGAAAATGTTGTTTATAAAGAAACACAAGATGTGAAAGTAGCAGAAAGCAGGAGAGTTTTCTGGCCATGTGCTTGATTCTTCTTCACAGATTGCATTCTCCACTAAGCCTCCATCCCTGTGAGGCACCAACATGTGTGAATACTGGACTAGAGGTCCTCAAAAGACTGTTTTCTGTGGCTATATGTGCACCCAGAACATGCTTACTGGACTTCAGTAGCTGAAGACAAAGCATTGTTAACTGATGAGTTCTCATGAGTTCACAAACCATCAGTCCATCCATCCATCCAAGCTGGTATTAGTAAAGGTGAAGATGGCAGCCAGAAGTGTATTTTCTTTATATTAATCTCTATTATCTGTTGACAACCGATCCAACACAAAAATCTTTAAAGCAGTACAGCTTTTGCCATAAAATAGAGATTGAATAACTGCAATTCGCATTTCTGAGTTTAAAGCCTTTCTCCTAGTCCAGTAAAAATGTGGCACCTGTATCCAAAGTTATTAGACTTTTTTCTTATTTTATTTTAAGCTGCAAACATGGAAGACTGTCAGAAATTAAACTAATGTTCTACAAAGGATTTCAAGAATAATGTGCTGTCGGATTTTCTTTAGAAGCTTATGGGCAAAAAAGCTTGAACTTGTAAATATTCATAGTCAGACCCTGCTTTTCAGTTAGTTCAATGAAAGATGAACCTTTGCATAGAAAAAAGATCAACATCTTCATTTCTATGGCCCAAGGTTTTAGCTTTTAGAAGGTATTAATGCTGAGAGGGAAGAAAACCCCTCTAAAATACATGGTGTTAAGAAGACAGTTACTATTGCAGTCTACAAAGACAGCCTGAATAGTCAGAAGCAAAATTGTCTTTCTCAAAACATGCTGCATAAGCCCATTCATGGCATGCATTTCCACTAGACATATAAATCCTATGAATATGAAGCTATATATGTATTCTATGTATTATTATATTGCATACAGCAGATTGCTTGGACAAAACAAATTCCTAGCACTGGGACACACGTCAACTACACTAGGCTACTAAGGCTCAGCCTCGCCAAAAAAAAAACAACCCAGAAAACCACCAGCAACACAGGTCAGATCTAATTTTTAAAATCACGCCTCGTTTGACAGAGGTAGCTGTACAGAGTAATGTGCTTGAGAGTTTCTAGAGGCTTTACCACAACACTGAGTGACATTTGCTAAAGCAATACTGCTGTACGCTAGCCACGGAGCAGTAAGTGGATTCAGACCTGTTTGACACATCTCTGAAAGTACTTAACAGACTAGTCATGGCACCATTTGGGAGGGATCTAAAGGGATCATTGCGAGGCCTCATGTGCTTCAGGGTTTTCCTCAGTGAGTAAATCTGGAAGTAAATGTAGAATCACTGCCAGTATAGTTTGAACATGACTTAGTAGGTTGAGAAAAGGATGGCCAAACACAGCAGAATGGATTCTTCTCTAATGTAATCCCTGTCAGACAGAATGTCTCCTTAATTTCATGTCACAGAATGAAACAAGACTTATCAACAGAATAAGGGCTATATCACAAGAAGGTCTGAGGAGTCACTGTGGAGATGCGAGGAAAAATGCTTCCTCAATGTGATACTGCAACAAGAATGGATAATCCAGTTCCACAGTGTGCTATAAGAAATGTTTTTACTTCAGAAAATGTCTGCTGGGAGTCAGATATTAAAAATGCATTCTAGAAGTCATGTTGAAAATGTGGTGAAGGCACAATCAAGAACTGAAAAGTAAAAAACTAAAGAGAAATTTCTTTAGAGCAAAAGACTTCTAGAGCACAGTCTGCTTAGTTTATCAAAAGATGAAGACATTATTTGATCACATTATATAAGTATCCTCATGGGGAGATAGTAGAAGTTCAGGAGGCTTTATAATCTGGGAAAGAACAGCATAATAAGAACCACCACATGGCAGATGAATTCATACAAATTCAGTTTAGAGGCACAGATCGTTTCTGATGATGCAAATTATTAGTCTTGGGAATAAGCTACCAAGGGAATGGATGGATTTTCTATCCCATGAGTTTTCAAATCAAGCAAGAATGCTTTTTGCAAAATATATTTAACCAAGTATAAATTATTGAACTCATGAAATGTGTCATGAGGCAAAGTGTAGAGGTCTATAATATATGAAGTTAACTAGAAAACGCTATGTTGCCATCTAGTCTTAAACTCCCTGATTCTTTGAACTTTGTTTCTGTAGGAAACTGAAGCTGCAGTGAGGGAAGAGGCTGAGCATTTGGCACCGGGGAGCTTAGAAACAGCAGCGGGACTGTAACTTAGATTGGTCAGGAAAGCATGGTTAGATGCTAAAAAGCATACAACAGTGGTATATTTATTTGGACTACTACACGGTATGTGGCTGATAAAATCCATTAGCACTTAAGCACATTTCAGTGTCTCACCTAGCGAAGACAGACATATTTCTTTGTCCCCACTGGCTAAGACTGCACAGAGACACAGGCCACCATCATGTTGTGCTGCTTGCCCCTCCCTGCACATGCAGAGCCTCCTGCACCCTGCCCTGTACTGCTGCATTTCATTGTCCCTGTCCACAAGAAAGCTACTTCTCTCCCTCATTTCCAGTTGCTTTGGGATTCTTCCACCAGTTCTCCTGTAGCCTTCAGGAGTGCCCAGGGCTGCTTTCCTGATCCACCCCTCCAGTACATCAAATTCTGTCTGTTTCTGCCACTGATGCAGCTTTTTTCAAGAAGAGTTGGAGAAGTCTGTGGCAGGAGGAGAGGAAAAAAAAAGACTTTTTATTTTTTCCCATGTTCCCAGAAAAGGCCCTGTCCATGCCACAGTGAAATTAAACTGTTTCTAAGGATGAAAAACCCCCAGGTGGTTCCTACACTACCAAGGTCTTAATGTGGCTTTTCCAACAATAATTGCTGCCTATTGAGATGGGGGCAGAGAGCAAAGAGAAAGCAGTCAATCCAAATTGTCTCATAAGGGAGGTAATAGAGGGCTAAGGAAGCTCAGCAGTCATCACAGCTTCTTGTAAAACCTTTCTGAAAAGCCTCAATGAATCCCCACATGAATGGCCATTTTGTCCCTTTCAGTTCTCCTTCTCTAGCACAGAACATAATGTGCAGCTTGTGGACAGACAGATTCCACAATAAATAGGGAAGGAGAGTAAAACTAAACCCGCTGGAGCTTCGCCAGCAGCAATGTCAAATCTCTTGACTGATTTCCCAGGGAATTCTTGCTCTAAATGTCAGGAGAACATAGCCCTGCAGCCAAACCTGGACCAGGCTGATAGCAGGGCGTGACAAAATGAATGACCTAAGTAACAAGATTACAGTGTAGGAAAATTAAAACTTCAGAAATGTGCAAAGATCACATTTCAGTAAGCGGTGTTTTATGTAAGATCCTTTTAGTAGACAAAGCTTAACCCAAACTTATGAAGCATAAATTGGTGTGGGGAGGGGGATTTATTAGTGGCAACAGAATGAAACTTTCAATCAGTCAGAAAAAGTCTGAGAGTTTCTGCAAGCGTCAACAGTTTCTGAAAGGCTTACAGCCCGCTCTTGTCAACAGGAGCCAAGGAAGGTCAAAGGAATTTAGTCTCCTAGGAGTCTGCAGTACTCTGAAAACAGCAACTAAGTCTCTCCATCACTCGGGCACTCCTGAAAATCCTCCTGGAGCCTCTCCTGCCAGCAGCAGCAGGCGTCCCTTTTGCTGTGGTTGCCTGCAGCCACTCGCTCTCCTGGGCTGGCAGGAGCCTAAACACCTTTGGGATTTCTGATCCTCCATCAGCTGTAGCTGAAGCTGGCTGATGGGTTCATGACCTGGTGGAAAGGGCAGAAATACCCAGAGAAAGAGGGAGGAAGAGAGCAAACGCATGCGTATAAGCTTCATTGTTTTAGGAAACTGAAAGCCTGAAGTGGTGCTGATTGAGGAGCCAAAGAAGCTGAGAAGCTTAGCATCAGCAGCGTACGGGAGAACAGTCCAGATCTGATGGGTACAAGTGGAAGAGGAGGCACTGGGAAAACACACAGTGCTTCTAAATTATGTCTTTTCTTATTATTATTTCGATCTTTCTTCTCTCTGTTTCAGTCTTGTCTGACAAACCCCACAGTCTGACAGAGTTGCCCAGGGTGAATATCCAAGAGGGTCGCCATAGAAGTGAAGGGACTCTTCCCACACCGTTATTCAGTGAGAAGACAGAATCTAGTGCAGGGAGTTTTTCTGCCTCTCGCCCTCATATTGTTTTAACTGGAATTAGCTGCTTGCACATTCCTCTCCGACTTTGGCGGTGTGCCCTCTCCTCCGTAACAGACCAAACTGAATTCCCAGATCCAACATGCTTCAACTGCCTGGGAAGTCCTTGCTCAGAATGAGGATGTGTCTTACATGTTGCAGCTCCTTCTTACCATGGCTTGTGTTCCTACAGAGATCTTTAATTCATGATGTCCTAAAAACTACTGTAGAAACTCAGATTTAATATTCAGTGAAGGAGAAGCAGAGGCACAGGGAGATTCCACTGCACATACCCATGCTGTCTGCCCTTCCCCACCATGACTGCGCTTTAAAACCAGTTTTAAATTTTTTATATATATTCTTTCTTATTTCCTTTACTGTGTGCACAGCAGCAGAAGAAATATTTCATCCTTGCACAGAAGTCCAAAATGAGTTAATCCAGGCTTTATAAAGATGAAAATATATAATTAAAAACTAGCAACCTTGTATATTCCCAACTCCCAAAATTGACAAATTTTTCCCTGGACAAACTGAGGCAGCTTTCCTGTGGTTTTCAGTGCCTTCTCAAGGGCTGTCTTCCTTGCCTTCTCTTTTTTCAACAGGACATAGTCTGTTTGTTTGATCAGAGCTGGCACAGTGCAGTTTGCTGCAGGTTTGTGCCTGAAGCATTGCCTTTCTCTGTTTATGTGGCCACAACCTTTGTCTAATCCTCCAGAAGATCTATCACAATAAGAATGGTAGCAGTGACAGAAGCTATTAATGTTCTTGCTTCTCCATGTGGCAGTGATCTGCTCTATGGACCAAAAAGAGCAGATATGTGCTATCTGCAAGAAAAGGCAAAGCAATTATTAGCTTTGCTAATTGAATTTTTTTGTGAACAAACAATTGAGCTGCAGGAACAGAGTCCACAAAGTACCAAAGAATAAGCATGTTGTCAGGGCAAAGCTACAAAAGCAAACTCGGCCCTGATTTGAAACAGCCAGCTCCAGAACTGGAAAGAGATTTGAGGTTTATATAGGCGCCTTTTGTAGTTTTTAGAAAAACAGAGGAAAGGATTTGTATGACAGAGGTAGCTGTGGCATAAAAGGTTGAAATAATCAGATAGTGACATCTCAAACTGCAGGTGGAAAAAGATGCGGCACATTCAAACCACATCAAGGGAAGCCACAGGTGTTTAAAACAGAGCACTAAAAATGAGCTTTCTATACAGTAGTAGTGGAAGGGAAAAAGGGAATAGGATAAAAAAATATTATACAGAAGAACATCCTAACTGAAATCCTTTAATTGTGAGGAACTGCTCCTGCAGCCTTGATGGAAGAATTTGGTCTGTGAGTATATGAAGGATTCAATGGGTTTATGTGTTACTAAGACAGTGGTAGGACTCGAAGTTTCTAGATTCACTGTAGCAGGTTGTGGAGGGCATAGATGGAAAAAACAAACGCACCAACTGGAAGAGCAGGGCTGTGTAATGATGACTACACCTCCTGTGAATGTCAGTTTTTTACATTTTGTCCTTTATGACATGGCTTTAGAGGAAGAGCAGGCAAACATGAGAAAAAACCTACACTTGTGCTTTATGATCACCTGCATTTAGCACAAGCTATGATTGGTAAGTATTTAACACATGAGCATGACTTTTTTTATTGCTGTGTGTACAAATTTGTCCAGGGCATCCTGAACTGATAGTGTTATACATTATACTTGCTTTTCCCTGGTGTAAATAATTACCTACAATTCCCTAACAGAGGAAGACCTTCTGTCCATGGTTTCCAGGGCCAAAGTAGTCCTTCAGATCTTGGACTGCTTTCTAATGGTCAGAAAGATTATATGTTACAGTCTGTCCTGTACAGGCTGGCTGACCATTATGCCAAACTTTGATTCTTTCTCTGTTGCTGCATGAGTGCACAGCAGTAGATGTAGTTTCTCTGTGTGCTATTTTAACCTCATTTAGCACTTGAACATGAGCCTTACAATATTTTTATATAACTTATGCAAAGATTCTTTTGCTTCATACGAAGGGCTAAGCCAATGGGGAAAAAAAGAAAATCTAGATACTTTGTTCCATTTTCATCCCTGTCTTCTTCAAGTGACCATTTCTATGCATTCTCTAATGAAATAATTGTGCCTGGAAACTTGGGCAGCTTTGCTTTTTTCCTTTTATGCAAAGGGTTGGTTTTTCATTGGATTGTTTTGGTGCTGAAGAGTCATAGAATGATAGAACCATAGAATGGTTTGGGTTGGAAGGGACCTTAAAGCTCACCCAGTTTCAACCCCTCTGCCATGGGCAGGGACACCTTCCACTAGCCCAGGTTACCCAAAGCCCCATCCAACCTGGCCTTGAACCTGCTAGGGATGGGACAGCAACAGCTTCTCTGGGCAACCTGTTCCAGTGTCTCACCACCCTCACAGTTAAAGAACTTCTTCCTAACATCTAATCTAAATCTACCCTATTTCAGTTTAAAGTTATTACTCCTTGTCCTATCACTACATGCCCTTACGAAAAGTCTCTCTCAATGTGGGGGTCATCTGAATTTCCTCACTGTCTAATTTCAACATTTCTTTTCAGTGGCCTCCCTTGGCAAAACATTATTGAATTTAGCAGCTCTCAACAAATAGAACCACTTTGTCTCTTCTGTAACCGGTCGAGTTCTAGTGAGGTTCTTATAGGCATTTTAGATGGATAAAGCTCCCTGGCTGCAGAGTTGGTTAGACTTTTTTTTTTCCTTCACACACAGTGCTTGGCAGAGAAAAAAAAAAAAAAAAAAAAAAAAAAGAGAAACCCGGGAATGCTTCCCCGTGCTGCAGAAGCACAGTGGGCTCTTTTCGGGCTTCTTTTAAGCCCCTGAATCAATCTGCATATCCACATGATCGCAGATGACCCGCGGCCGGGGCTGCGGCGACAGTTTCTAAAGCAGCCTTGGCCCGCCCGGAGCAGCAGGTAGGGGAGGGCCGCATGGTCGGGAGCCGTGCCACCCTCCCGCCCCGCGCCCCGAGCCGCGCACCCGCGCCCGCCGGGGAGGCATGAGCGAAGGAGCGGCCGCTCCGCGCCGCGGGTGAGTGCGCGTCCCTCCGAGGGGCGAGGGCTGAGGAGGGAGGGGGCGCAGAAGGGAGGCAGGTACCCAAACCGAAGATGGCTTTATGGGAAAGCTTCGGGAGAGGGGAGTGGGATGCGCGGGAGGCACCTTCTCGGCGCCAGCGGGGACCCCTTCGCTGTCCGGTCTCGGGAAGAGCGCGCTGCCGGGAGTGCTTTGCCCCGGCGTTTTGCATCCAAGGGGCTGCACCCAGGGTACCGGGCTCCCCGCCTCCGAAGGCACCGCCGGAGCCTTTCTGTCGGCCTTGAAGTCCTTCGTCCATGAAGGGGGGCAAAGGGTTGAAAATTGCTCTCTTTTTCCACACCCTGAAACTTTGTTTTATTCGCTATTTGTGGTCCTGCAACGTACAGACGTATGTGAAAAAAGCCCAGCGCCTGCACCGCCAAAAAAATGAGGTACCATGCTCCCAAGGCTCCCCTTCTCACCTCCTGTAGATACCCACAGCAGTCACCCATTCAACATCGTACTGGAAAATGAGACAAAATGGTTATAAGCAAGTTCTGCGGTAGTGTATTTTGCAACTGTAGCCTCTCCCTCTCCTCTCCCCAAGCTGGCAAGCTAGTGCTTAATGTCCATTTGAGCATTTGTGCCAGCACAGGTCAGAGAGTATGTGAGTTTGCTGTGGAGATGCCACTGTAAATAGCTGCGGCACGCTCAAACCTCAGTGTCACAGTAGTGTCGTGTGGAGTGGCTGGCTGCAAGCCACGTCCAGGCTGTTTGCTCCACTCCTTGAAATGATACCAGTTAGAAAAGGAAGATTTGTTTAGAATACTGTCTGACTTCTGTGCTGAAGACATTTTTATTACTTGTATTGTTAGGGCTTTGAGGCCATAATCATGCCTGCAGCCCTGATGGTAACTCGACCTGCAAAAAACACCTTGCATCCAATTAAACACAATCCACTGTGTAATCTTTTAGTCCAGACCAGAGAATTTCAAGTGTGGCCACCTGTGAAATTAATGTGTGACCATAACATGAAAGTGTCTTCCTGTTGGTTTTTTTTTGTTGTTGTTGTTGTTGTATTTAAGGCAACCATGAGCAACTACTGCAAAAAGAATATTTTGCAACTTCAGTGGCTAATCATAGCTGCTGGAAAGTCCCATTTTGGTTTCAGACCTGGCACAGCCATGACACTCTCTCCGTCTCAAGCTTTTAAATTAACTGCATGCTAAAATATTGGATGTTGCAAATGCTGTTGACTTCTGAATTGTTGAAAGCCTTTAGATGCAAGTGAAAACCTGGACTCAGTGCCCAAACACAACTATTAAGCTTTTATTAACATTTGTAGGGGGGTTTGCTGTAGGGAAGAAAGGTGTGCAGTTAGAAATCAAAATTTGGCCATGGCATCCGTACATGTTGCTGGGTGTTGAAATCATAGAAAAACAGACTGCTTCAGAAAAACATGTATGCATTAAAAATAGATGTTTAGATCATTAACTGTCAAAGTATGGCTGAGGGTGTAGTTTTGCCATTTTGATTTTTTTTCTCTGTAGTATGCTGTTTCAGAAGAACAGAAACTTTTTTTATGTTGGTGAGCAAGATTCTGTGTTTGAGTTATCCTTTTGGCTTGTATGCAGCAATTCTGCATTTTAGGGCTATAAATAATATTGGCTGAATTCACTGGACATCGTCTCAGCTGGATAAATAGTATGAGATCTGCCGTTTGTTAGTGGTAGTCCCCTGCTAGACAGGCCCATCAGCAGTTCAGCGGACGATGTGATCTTCTGGGTCCCCTGTCCTTCTCTTATACATGTGTGTGCACGTGCACACACAAACTCACTCCTAATGTGTTCTTTCATGACGTTTCATAACTAACTCAAATTATAATATCAAACAGAAAACCCATTTTCTGTTCACTTCTACAGGGTGAAGGGATGGAAGTAATTTGCAGATCTCACTCTTCTCTGTGTACAGAAGGAGATGGTCAGGCATACTCAAAGAAGTCAAGAGTCACCATGTGCCTCTATCCCATGCTCCAAAAACCTGTATTCCCCTCATAGAGCCTTTGGTGGTTGGGAACTTTGCAGAAGTCTGTGATATAACTCCAGTGCTTGCATTTTGCTTAGCAAGTGAATGTTCAGGTAAATCCAGGTTGTGTCCTGACTGAGCTGGAGCTGAAAGCATAAATGAGTGCTGTTTCCCTAGTGCATCCGGGTTTCTTTTCTGTGATCTTCAGGATATGCTTCATCCCTATATAAAATGTTCACTTGGGATATGCCCTGGGAAAACGAGCTTTTGTCAGGATGGATATAGCACCTGTGTCGTAAGCCACTAAAACAAATTATTAGTGAGGAAGTAGTAAGGGTAGTGAGAGGTAAACCTTTAGGTTTCAGTAAGAATCTGGGTGTAGGATTCGAAGGTAAGGCTGACCAAATACCTGTGAGCTTCAGCATTGTGGAAGGCAATGATTTTGGAGCCATTTTGAGCAAAAAGTCCAATCTACATAGTTGGTCATTAACTGACTGTTAATGTGAGATCTTAGAAAAACACCTTTCTGTTTGTCTCAAGTTTGACCCAAAATCAAAATATTTTGGGGATGATTTTATTGTCTTTTGAGGTTCTAGCTTCAATTCTTCTCTAGGAAAGCAAGTTCTGCTCAAGCCTCTCAGGTCACTTCACAAGCACTTTGCAACAGCCATTTGTAGGAGAAAATGTAATTCTTGTTCTCATCTGAGAGTCGAGAGAAGAAATAGAGTTCAAATGAGCTATCCAAAATACACAGTAAATTAGCATAAGAAATGAGACAGGAAAACAAATTATTTGCTTCAGTCACAGGATTAAATTGCTTTTCCAGAGCTCACTGCAACTGTTAAGAAATTCATGGGCCATTCCTCTTGCAACAACTTGAAAAGGGTAGACATGCCTTTTATGCTTCTTTCTTATCTAAATGGTATTAAATATGCATTTTAGCTCAGTTACCTCAGATAACTGAGCATGAATTCATCCATCTTCCATTTGAAATTCAGTTCCCAAATGTAGCAGCTGAATATTCTTTCCTTTGTTTTCTACTTTTTAGAGGGTTTGGAGGCTTTTTGCTGTTGTTTTTAGAGAAGAATCTTGTTCACATTCCTTAGAAACTCATTAAAATGCTTCCCTTTTGGCTTATTCTCCTAATTTATTAATACCACAAATAACTTTTCTTTGGTGACCCACTTTCGTAGGTATCTGAACATCTAGCAATATTGTAACTCCTCAGGAAGGCAGCGTAGACTAGCAAAAGCATCTGCAGGCTGAGAGAAAAATCAAGACACTTCTTTCTTTGCCACATAGTGTTCTACACACCACACATACAGAAAATACTGCTCTATTCCACAGCTTGGCACCCTCAGCCCAAAGGGAAGAACTTTATTGATTGCATGATTGATTTCAAGGTCAGAATTTAGGACTGCATCTATTCTCCCGGCTGTATTCAATTTTTACCCCACATCCACAGTGAAGAAACTGCTCTTTGCATAAATATAAACTGAAATACTGGTCTGTGAAAGTGTTCAAACAAATAGACTTTCTCTTATAGCTCCCAGGACAACCTCCCAATACCACACTGTTACCAAAACCATTAGGGCTTGATAAAGATACTCATTGAATTATCATACCTGCTTTGCTAATAGTACAGGTTTGCTTAGAAAAAGGGAGCACATACTCATTTAATGAGCATGATGTTTAACAGCCCACTGGAAGTGGTAGGGCTGTACAGCCTCTAAGTCAGGCAAAAGTCAGCTATTATGGAAGAAAACACTTATTTGCATACTCATTTATTTCAAAAGATACAGAGGTTGGGTTTTTTTGAACTGAAGCTGCAGACACTCAGTAGTCACATTCTAAGGGCAATCTACTTCAATGGTGCAGTCTGTAGTTGTCCCAGCCTAAGGATGCTCAGCATTGCTATGTTCTTCGTCAAAGTCTGTTAGATAGCAACCCTTAACAGAAGCGCATAAGGCTTATTTGGTGACTCCTGATGAAGCTTTGTTTTCCTTTTCAGTAAGTGTGGTCGTCTCTGTAAGTGTGAGAGCATCATGGTGGCATTTAAGGGAGTCTGGACTCAGCCATTCTGGAAAGCAGTTTCAGCGGAGTTTTTGGCCATGCTCATTTTTGTTCTCCTCAGCCTCGGTTCCACGATCAACTGGGGTGGAGCAGAGAAGCCCCTGCCTGTAGACATGGTCCTTATCTCCCTCTGCTTTGGACTCAGCATTGCAACCATGGTGCAGTGCTTTGGACACATCAGCGGAGGACACATTAATCCTGCTGTGACAGTGGCAATGGTCTGCACGAAGAAGATTAGCCTCGCCAAGTCAGTCTTCTACATTCTTGCCCAATGCCTGGGAGCCATCGTAGGAGCAGGCATCCTTTACCTCATCACACCACCGAGTGTGGTAGGAGGCCTGGGAGTCACTGCGGTAATCACTTCTCCTCTGACTCATAAACTAGACTAGATTAGAGCCTAAGAAAATGCAATCAGTGTCATGCAGAATAAAGAGAGCTCAAGTAGAGATTTTGAGAGCTTGCTGGTTTATTTACAACGTCTAGACAGGGCTTAAATCTCTTCTTAGGATGGGTTTACACAGCGTAATATCTATAGCTGTTCTTTTTATAGAAGTTCTCTTTCCTAGAACTTCCCCAAATCTGATGACAGCAGGTGATGTTAATTTACATACAAAATTTAAATAATATATGCGTGAAATGCCTTTTTTTGTGGGCTGGGGAGGGGGAAATGTATTCTATGCCATTATGATGGGGATTGAAAAAACATCAATTTAAAATGACATACTTTTGAAAAAGATTGTGGCTTAGATTTCGGCTTTGTTCTAAACTAATAAGGAATGCCATCAGTTAGCCCTGTTGCAGGACTTATTAAAAATGCACTTGAGCCACACACTGCTTAATTTTTAATTGAAATTTAAATTAATTAAGTCAGGGCTAATTAATGAATTTATAATTGAATAGTAAATTACAGAGCTCCCAAGAAAAAAATGGTGAAGGGGAAGTGCAGCATTTGCAAATCCCTGTGTAAAAATAAACTATACTTCTGCAGTCTAACTTTGAAGTTCTTTTTGGATGTTAC
Source organism: Myiopsitta monachus (assembly GCA_017639245.1). Taxonomy (NCBI): domain Eukaryota; kingdom Metazoa; phylum Chordata; class Aves; order Psittaciformes; family Psittacidae; genus Myiopsitta; species Myiopsitta monachus. The sequence continues at coordinate 58,187,520 of CM029918.1, read as the reverse complement.
TGTTAAGACTTCTGTTCTCAGTCCAGCAGTAATTTTCCATGGCTTACAAAATAAAAAAAAAAGAACAACAAAACAACAATTTAAAAAGAAAAGGTATAAAGGGGGGGAAGGGGATGGGATGACCTGTACCTTTAAAAGTTCATTGGTGTCTTTAACTGTGTACCGTTAGAAATACCTTTAATTGAAATACATTTAACGTACATAGTGGCTTATTGATTTACAATATCACCTTTACTTCATTTCTGGTGTTTCTTTCCCTTCTTCCAGGTACATGGAGATCTTTCTGCTGGCCATGGACTACTGGTGGAGTTGATAATTACATTCCAGCTGGTTTTTACTATTTTTGCCAGCTGTGATTCAAAACGAAGTGATGTCACTGGTTCAGTAGCTTTAGCAATTGGATTTTCTGTTGCAATTGGACATTTATTTGCTGTAAGTTAATGGCTTCTCTTTAAAAAAGTAGAACTATTTTCTCTTTATGACTACTTCACAAGTAAATGCAAACTTCTGTGGCCTTTGTAGATGCTATAGCTGTATAGATGCTATATTCTTTATGGATCCACACCAAAACCCTTTCAAGTAGCATGGGGGTCTCCTTGGGTAGGGTGTTGCATCAGAACTTTTCTGCTTGTTCACGTAATGGCTTTGTTAATTTTGTGATAAGACTAATGAGAGTGACAATAGCCACTGTCAAGATGAGAAGCCAAATAAACCAGAGTTTCCCATAGTACAAGGAGTAACAGGAATTAAATAACTCCCTTCAAGACTTTAAGTAACAGGTAATATTTTGTCTCTGCTTTAGATCAATTACACCGGTGCCAGTATGAACCCTGCCCGATCGTTTGGTCCTGCTGTCATCATGGGGAAATGGGAAAACCAATGGGTAACTCAGCTTTCATGATTCCTTCACTATAGTGACAGATATCAGGATTTTCCATACGTCATTTGCTTTTAGTTATCTATCCCAGGACACCCCATAGAGACCTATCCCTGAGGAAGACAGGTGCTGACCTGCCACAAGCTATAATTACACTCCTCTGCTAGGACTGCAAGTGCAGTACACAGCACATTGGAACAACGTCTTGTTATTCAGAAGCCATTTTGTGGAGGTAGTAGCTGGGGTAGAAAGGAAATCATATAAAAAGTTCAATACAGAAAAAAAACCACAATCCAGGGAGAGACTGAAAGAATTGAACTATTAGAGAGAAAAATTCTCCCAGGCAGATTGCAGCCCCCCTGGTCACACTGGTGAGAAGTTATGGAAGTAGTTCTGTCAGCTTCACGTTTCACCTGGTTCTGCAGCAAACTGGGGCAGACGTATAAAATGAGAGCAGGGACCCTCTGCGATCTGCTTCCCAGGGGACAAGCTGTCTCAGCAAATGCTTGCAGTGAGAGATGAAGGGGTTGCAGTCTGGTCTTTGCAAACCAGACCAGATGCTACCTGCTTCAATTTGAAAGCATCAGCTTAACTAGGAGTACTTGTGGAGGAAACAATTTGATAAACAGATTCTAAATGATGCAGTCATTTTCTATAGCATCCCACTATTAAACTTATTAAAATCCAATTCACATTTTATAAGGAAGAGATGGATTGCATCTCAGCCTCACCTAATTACACACAGAGAAAGCACTTCTAGGGACATTTTCAATACTAACTGTAAGAGCTGCATATTACAGTGCATATATGGATTTCCTTGATTTTTAAAGTATGAAGCCCACATTGCTCCCACTGTAGCTAATAACAGAAATAGCATTGTCTTCAGGCCCTAAGGCTCCAATTCTGCAAACACAATACCATGTGTAACTTTGTTCCCAAGAGTTATCCTATTGAGGCAGATTTCCCCAGTTATCAGTGAATGGCTTGTTCATATGAAACACTGCTGTAGTTTTTCACAAGATTAATTATCCATACTCTGAGGGAGCCTGTAATTTATAACTAAAGCTATAAACAATAAACAAATGTACCATGGAGAAACTTGTAGGAGAAGCTTAGCTACTGTCCTGGACACTTGGAAAGACAGCCTTTTCTCCTCCTCCAGGGCAGTAACATTAGCATGCCATTGAAAGAAGCTTCTGCATCTACTAATGTTACCAAACTGCTGCATGTCATGCTGAAATAGACAGGTACCCTACAAAGTTGTGCATGTCAGTTGCATTTGCTTATTCAGATTAGCTAATCAGGTAGCTGACTGCCTGTTGGATTCTGCAGGATCAGAAAGCCAAATTTGGATTATTTAGGAAATGTAAGTCCAAAATACTGAAGTAAATCTGTGTATACACTAGGAAAGTTTTTTTCCTTAAAAGTTCATTGCCATCTTGAGTGAAAATGCAGAAAGACAATCGCTTTTCTACATTGGTGTTTATTTTACGTGTGATCTTGCAAACAGTCCATTCATGCTGTCTACAGCTGTCAATGAGTGACAAAAATTTAGAGGACTCTTAGAAAGGGATGGATCAATAAGGCTTGACAAAACTATTTCTCTTTGGAGCTGTGGGACTGCTTCTCAATCGCCTTACCCTGCTAGTTTAAAAGAAAAGATATGCCAGAGCAACTATATGTTGTATGTGACTACAGAGCTTTATTTGACCAATCACACATGATTCCACCAGGATCTGCGGCTTTTTTTTATCTCGAGAAATGCTGAAGCTATCATTGATCCAAATAATGATAATGAAGGACCTGTACTTCTGCATTACTGGACAAAGTTTAAAGAGGGGAAAAAAGCTACTTTCTATTAACAGGAGAAAGTAGGGCAGCCTGAAAGGATGCCTGTGTGTCTATCCATGGGAAGTGCCCGTAGTTCCACTGCCACTCAGCCAGTCTGCCCCAAAACTTTGGTAACCAGACATGTAGACTAAAATCTTTTTCAAACATCAGAGAAGTAGGAACTGTACCTCACTGACATGTCAGCATAGGTCCCTCTTCTCCTCTGAACTGTGGGCTCCACTGCCTGGTGATTCCCTAAACTCTGGCATGAGAGGATTTTTCAGGGAAGAGCCAGACCCAGGGATGTGAGGTATTTTACATGACTGGATTATACTGACTAAGGAGTAGTTGTAAAGGGGGTGAAATGAGGAGAGAGAGGCTGGGATGAAGCAGAAAAAAATAGTTACCTAGGACTAATGCCATTAACTGTCTAAGAGACTGCCTTTTGATCAACTGCATATGTGATTTTACAGCAATCAATTGTTGAGCTCTAGGTCACCATCTGTGATACCTATGGTAGTTAAACTTCCCTGCCTCATAAACTGATATGATGGCAGATAGTCCCCTGGTTCATGAAAGCCAGGGGACTATGTGACCATTCAGTTCTGGAGAGTTGGTTTTAACATTTGGGCCAGGCATTTTGCAGAAAATTTTCTGGGTGAAGTCTGTAGTGACATGCTTTCCTCTTGAGACCATAGCTTCTTTATTTGCTCTAGAGCCTAATGCTTGCCTTTTTTCTGCCTCTTTTTGCAGGTGTATTGGGTGGGACCAATAATAGGAGCAGTCCTTGCTGGTGCTCTTTATGAGTATGTCTATTGCCCAGATGTTGAACTCAAGCGCCGTTTTAAAGATGTCTTCAGTAAGGCTACCCAGCCATCCAAAGGGAAGTACATCGAAGTGGATGATAACAGGAGCCATGTAGAAACCGATGACCTGATCCTGAAGCCTGGCATAGTTCATGTGATTGATATCGACAGGGGTGAGGACAAGAAGGGAAGAGATGCATCCAGTGAGGTGTTGTCTTCTGTATGACTAGCAAGAAGCACTGAAAACAGAGAGCAGCCTCCTAGCACATCCACAGATATCCTTCCACCTATTAAAGAAACAGATCTCCTCTAGACTGAGCATCTACCATTCCTTGAAAGGTATGGTGTAGGCAGCTGAATGGTAGTGGTGTCACCAAACCATACTCCTGCTCACTTGCAAGATTAGGACTTTGTATAATTAGGATTCCCCATCAATTATTCAAATTAAGACTTGTCCCTAGTATTTCTCTTTCCTTCTTTCTGGAGCAACCAAAAAGTAAAAAAAAAAAAAAAAAAATGAAAGAAAAAGAAAAAAAAGAAAAAAAGAAATGAAAGTATTCTTCTTTAATGAATCAGTCAATAATGAGACAAAGATAGAGATGTTTAACATTCAGATTGACAGTTAAGACATATCAGGAAATGCCTATAGACATGAAGACCTACTTATCAGATTGTTCTTCTGACACTTAATTGGCTGTTGTCAGCTCCGATTAGACCATCTCATCCATTAAGCATTCTCTATGAGGTTCAGGGACAGCAGCAACAGTACTTAAGAGTTTCATCCACAGTCAAGCAAAGGAGTATTGTTTCCACTCATGTACATCACTATTGCCTTGCAAACTACCTCTGAAAAAATGATACCTTAATAGGTTTAAAAAAAAAAATAGATCTATCAACACATCAAATTTCACTCATGTGATCTGCAGTATTAGTATATTCTCTTCATCCCTTTGGGAGTAAATTCACAGAAATTGAATGTTGAAGTCTACTGTATTAAGGCTGCAAAGCATTTGACTGTACTTCATGCCCCTTCTTGTCATTGTCTAACTGGCGAAGCATTCTCCTGGGGTTTGACTATTGACCATTTCGTGTTAGTAGACTATCAAGGTCATGCAAAGAATATAAAGGCTTTCCTGTTACTTAATAACTCAAAAAGATGATATAAGAAAAAAAGAAGGCGTATCTGTTTTCAGTGCACTTGTTCAAATACACATTTCTGTGCTAATTTATGTAAACTAAAGGTTTAAATTACTTACCTATTTTCTTACAAGATGGTTGGAGATACAGGTTTTTTTAATTTATTAGTAACGTAGAGGGTTTTTAACTTTTAACTGTATTGAAACATTGATTGGGAAATATTTTTTTGTAGCAGATGATAAAAATAAGACTCCTGGTTTTTTGTTGTAACTGATGTCTAACTATTTGAATGGGATCCATGCTTGTTCCAGTGTTCGTATAGTCTTAATTACACCTCTGGCAAAGGTTTCTTTATCTGTTGTTAGGAAAACATACAAGCACTTGCAAGGGTTCTTAGGGAAAAAGGGACATGAAATACGTTCAGTAAACAGTCCTTCCCTTACAGAAGTATTTTGACAGGCATAATCACCCCAACAGAACATTTCTGTAAAGCTGTTACTGACTTACTGCTTTTGTTTCTGATCAGTGGCTTTGAGTTTTACAATATGCAGCTGCAGAGCAGTCAGGAGCATGGTATTATTACTGTAATTATATATCTTTTATTTTTAAATTGAAAAGCTACTCCTACCTATTTAGCAATAAGAGGGGAGAAAAGCACTGTTCCTGACTGTGGGCTGTAATAGCCTTGTCTGTTCTTTGACAAGTTCTGCATGCAATCTTTATTACAGGGCATTAGATGTTTCTAATGAGATAATAAACCACTGTTACCGTCAAATCTGTGCACTGTGATCCAAGGGCAATTCTATTGTCCCAGCTTGCAGCACTGTGTAGTCCCAGCATGTCCTGCCATACTTATTTGGCTTTTTTTTTTTTTCCCCTTTTTTTTCCTTCAAATACTGTAATTATTAAAGGGGCACAGATTTAACCTTTTGCATGGCTTACACAGGCAAAGTAAAGAGCAATGCACATACCACTGGTGGATTTTTAAGCAAAGGTTTGCATTTTAGTGAAGTTACTCCTTAGAAGTTCCTAATTTGTGAATTTTGCATGGTCCTGTGTTATTTAAATAAGAAGCTGTGATTTGTTTTATGCTTAAGGGTCCTTTACACAAATGGCTTGATACATATTTTCCTCACCAGCCTGATTCTATTGCTGAGGTGAGCATAACATGAGCATAGCACCAGCCACCTCAATTAGGAGGATATCTTTCCTTGAAATACTTCATTTGTATTAATGAAGTGTGGCAAACAATCAGAACCAGTCCCAGGAGATCTCCTCACTCAGAGAGTATCAGGGATAAGATACGAAGGCTTCTGAAAAGATTAGGGAAAAGAAGGGAAGCTAAAATAGAGACCACTAGATAGTGAAGAGTGTTGCTATGCTATTAGATATTAGTAGGAAAGCAAAATATAGTAGGTCTGCCCCTGCTCCCACAGAATGAGACTCATGGAGTAGTTTTTCATTGACTACAGTGGAAATGACAATGAGATTTTGGGGGGCCCCAGTGGCTTCTCTCATGCACTTCACTGTGTATTTTTTCCAAAATCAGAGTCTTTCAGCAAGATACTTAGTTCTGGAAGGAGATGTGTTCGATTTAAATTTTATGACCTGCCCTAAAGTAAATTCTTAGAGTGGCCATCATCACAGATGATGTTGCCCCCCTGCAACAGACCACCATTCATGTTAGGGAACATCACTCTTCAGTATCACTTAGGTCTTCATTTAACTTTGACCTGCAAGGATATGTGCTCCTCTAAGTTGTTTTACAGTGGTATCATCACTGTACAATAGTCACATTTGGTTAAAAAACAACTAGCATAACCTTTTTATGCATTGGAAGTCTTTTGCTTCAATATGATTTTAATATATGCATTTTTCTGCTCCTTGGGTGTTCTAAAGATGTTCAGCTCTAAATTGCACCTCGTAACACAAGGTGCAGTTGTGTTACACCATTTGGTTACACTATTGTGTAAGAACACCCCTATAGTGTTCTTGGTTGGGGTGGGAAGTGGTAAATATCTTTTGTTTGTGATGGTAAGTGGATATCAAAGAAGTCTGACAGGCATGTCAGCATTCTGGGGTACTAAAAAATCATTGGAAGAATCTTGTTCTCCTCCATAATGGCCTGAATGTTTCCAGTGCTATATTTGTACTTTAACCCATTAAAAATACTTTGTCACTGGATTTCAGAAAAGAAAGGATGGAAGCTAAAGGTGGTTACGCTGAGGTATACAAATACCTTTTAGGTTGTGTGAACTCTGAGAGTTCATCAGCCAAATTCTAAGTATTCTCAGGCAAAAAAAAAAAAAAAAAGGAAAAAAAAAAGAAAAAAATTAACCCTGCAGCATCTGAATTGTCATCATAACCCTTCTCCTGTTGAAGTAGTTGGGAGCTGTGTCTTTCATTCAGTGGATGCAGGAGTGAGACTCATGTCATGTACTGCTTAGGCTTGTCGCGTGTATTTGCATATGAGCTTTTCAAAATGTGTTTTGTTTCTAATTATTAATAATTGTCAGAGTGTCTGCTTAGAAAGCCTTCAAATTTCTACCTTTCTAATGCTTGACAGCAGAGCAGTTGCCGCTGTGCTTTGCAACATTTTACCTACAGTCTGAGTAACGCATTCAGGATATAATACACCATCCAGTATTTTTAATCTAAGTAAAATATGGGAGAATCCACACTGTGAACCTTTATTTCCATAGCGAGAGATGAAAACACTATACACAATTTCTTTTTCACCTCAAATCAGCCTGTGTGTAATTGAGTTTCTCAATGACTTAATAAATAGACAAGATGCAAATATAGACTGAACTGTTTATTACCAACTTATATGATCTAAACAGTGCTGTTACAGTCTGTAATTTAGGACAAATGAGGTAAAGCAAATTATGTATATGGATTTTTCCACAAGACTGCTTATTGAAATGCTTAGTCACCATGATATCAGAACTAATGTTATAGCACTTAAAATTTCCACGTGTAACATTTGGAATAACCTACTGAAAAATACACTATAAAGTAATATATGATTATCTGGTTTCCACTTGTATTCTACATCTCACATTACTGTTGCAAATAAATTCCTGTTAAAAATAAAAAAAAATGATGTCTTGTGATCATTGGAAACATTTAATGATCTCAAACCTCAGGACTGAAATATAAGGAAAAAGCCCAATCCAGCCAATAGAACATGTCTAAGGAAGAGTCTGGAAGTATAAGAATGAACTGATTTATTACTGAAAAATATTTGTCAGTGAAGAGGGGTCGATTGTGAAAGAGACTTAATATCTTTATGGCAATGAGCTAAATCAACTAGAGCAAAAAATTTGCTGGTATATGTTCATTACTGATTTTGCCAGATGGTTTGAAAACTCATAGGACTAGTGAAGAGCTAAGATTTTGAACATGCTGGTATTTCAGACTCCTTTTGCTAAAGCACGGCTTAGTGAGACCTAAGCTTCTGTGAGCTAGTTTATCAATAGAAATTGGATCCTCTGGCAATTACATTTTGGGTTGTGTGGCACCTTGCTTGGAATGCAAAATTTAGCTCTTAGGACACATATGTCATTCCTGCAGTTAAACTAAGGTCCTGACAATGATTAATTGTCCTGGGTTGGGTTGGGATACAGTTAATCTTTTTCCTAGTAGTCGGTGCAGTGCTGTGTTTCGTCTTTAGTCTGAGCACAATGCTGGTAACACTCTGATGATTTAGTTGTTGATCAGTTATGCATACCTGATCAAGGACTCTTCAGCCCCTTCATGCTCTGCCAGTGAGGAGGGGCACAAGCAGCCCAGAGGAAGCAGGGACAGGACACCTGACCCAAACCAGCCAAAGGGGTATTCCATACCACAGCATGTCATGCCTGGTATATAAGCTGGGGAGAGTTACTCAGAAGGGACCAAGTCGCTGCTCGGGTCAGGCTGGGTATAGGTCAGCAGGTGGTGAGCAATTGTATTGTGCATCACTTGTGTTTACTGTTGGTTTTCCTTTCCCCATTTAGTTTTATGTTCTCTCCCCTTGTTATTTCCCTTATCATTATTAGTAGTAGTACATTGTACTATATTTTAGTTATTACACCGTTCTTATCTCAACCTGCAGGGTCTTATCTCAACCTGTGTGGTACTTTGTTGCCAGCTGGATTTAAACAATTACATCAATGTGAAAACACATCACCTGGGATAGCATCTAATCAGCAAGAAGGGTTGAGAGCAGACTCACAGCAGAATGTCACCCCTCACAGTGGTCTGGCTGTTTCCTTTCATATCCAAGCTCCAGAGGCATCTCTCTATAGACGCTTAGTGGGGTGCTTTATGTGTTTATGTGGCATATAACTTCCGACACACATGATCTGTACCTTGCTTAAACAAGTTCTCATGGGAATTTGGGAAGAACTGGTAAAATTAATTTGGGATATTTAGCATTTTGAGACACTCAGGAATCTCAAACAGAAATCTAGCTGTCTGGAGAGTTAGAAAGATAAACAAGGAATGATGTAGTTGTCTACAGGGTTAAGAGGAAAAAGGGTCCTGTAAAGAACAGGAAAGCAGCTGTGCAGGCAAAGGAGATCTTTGTAATGTACCCCTTACCCAGTGGTTACTAGCACTGTGGTATCACTTATGGGATTAAAGCATGGTCCCTGTTTTATGAGGACGTGCATGTAGGCTTGTGGACCACACCTGAACCATTGAATAGGAGAGGCTGAGCCATATTGGGTGGGTGATGTCCTTACTCTAAACTTCACTGGCAACAATAGCTTCAGCAGCGGTAACAACAATCAGCAACTATGGCTCAGTCATCTCCTTAAAAAGAGAACTCAGTGTAGATATTCCCAATATCGGCGTCCTTTTAAATCCTCCTTTAAGTTTAGACTCCTTATCTGTTGCAGATTGTGGTGTACAGCAAACATTATACACTGCTTTATTTATATCAAACTGATAACTGTTATCTTGGCTATTAATTTCTTTTGACCTTTCTTGCCCCATTAGAAATGCAATCCTTACAAGTACAAAGTCTGTGGCATAATCTATCTTAAAAAAGCTATCACAAGGTTCTTTTGAAAAATGAAAGGAGCTTATATTACTTGTCTCTCACCTTGCCATTGTGTAGCAGGGAGAGGTAGAGGCTATCTACATGTGTGCCTGGCAAACAGAGCTCCTAACCACTCTTCTCCACTCACACCCAACAGTGACCTTCCTATGATGTTTCATCCCTACTTCCCTTTCATGTGCACTTTCATAAAATGCTTTGGAATTCACAGTATGCCTAAAAGTTCATATTAATAGACTATGTGTATACACATGTTAGTAAAAGGTGCACAGAGATGCACAACTCTGCACAGCCATTGCATTTACTTCTTCGCAGCAGTGGACAAGATCTGCGGGAAAAACCATGGGAGAGCAGCTGCCACCTGAGACTGTTGCATGCCCCACTGGGATCCTAATGACTTGGTCATTTATTTCCACTTATTTCTGAGCCATATGGCTTTCAGCTTGAAGAGGGGTCACAGCTGTCTCCTACTGCCATACAGCAATTTGGGTTCTGCTACTCTTCCTCACAATGCTCATTTGCCATAAGGTTTTCCCACCCACCATGACCCCAAAACCATTTAAAAAAAGATTACCTTACACATTTTGGAATCTTCTAGTATGAGAAAACTTTCATCATTATCCTGCTCCACCTTAGGGTTACCTCCATTTATTCTGTGGGGATTATTGCTTTACTTCGGAATTGCAAATCTCAGGGCATTGGATATTCATTCATTTTTCCTCAAAAAAAATCCGTTTATAATTCCAGCGATATCTCCACTATTCTGTTCCAGTGCTTAATTATTTCCTTTTGCATGGCATCTCAGTGCCTAGCTGCCTAATGTTTCCATCTTCAGATGGGAATGTATGCCTGTTTTGTTTTGCTGTATTTGCTGCCTTTCCTGCTGAATATGCTCATCAGAGCTGGAATGAGGTGGTTTAGTCTCTAAGCCTCCTCCTCTGAGCTTCTACAAGATGCTACTGCTAGCTTTGGACTTGGGGCCACTTTCTCTAGGCATCATCAGAGTTGCCCCAGAGCAGGGCCTCTCATCTGCCTTGGCTTGTCAGAGCTGTAGAGTACTCAGGCTAAATCCTGTCTTAGCTTCACAGAAGAGATGAAATTCGTTTGCACCAGCCAAACCCAGTCTTAGACAATTGCTGTAAACAGTGTCCCGGCAAAGAAGTAATCAATTTTGAAAAGATAGGATTTGGGCTTGTGGCAAGTCCCTGGGCTTTGGTTTGCAAGAAAAAACATCAATAGAAAAACTAGAACAATGGTTGATAGGCCCTGTAAGTTCTGAACATATGTACGGGAATATCCAGTAAAACAAAGCCTAATGCTTCATGATTAAAGATGACAAGAGTAGAGACAAAATGAACTCTGGAGATCAGGAAAATATACATAGATGCTGGACTCTGCTGCTGTTTGCCCACAGGTGTTGCTCCAGAGAAACAGCTGCACAGCATCTTCTCAAAGCTGAGTCAGACCAGCTGCACAGGGTAAGATGCACACGAACACAAATGTTTCAGACACAAGGCTTTTCTGTTTTTCCTCTCTCCTTCCACAGCTGCCCAGCATACTTCAGATTTACTGGAGGCAAATCATTGCTAGGGCAGAAGCTTCTCTAGCCTCAAGGCTAAAATGTGAGAATAAAGCTTTGTGTTCTCCAGCCTTTTAGCTTTGAAAAAGCCCAGTGAGAACCACGGAGAGAGCTTTAACAAAGGAGTTCAAAAAGTCCATCTGGATCCCTCTGCATCCGAACCATTCCTAGAGCTGCCCTTAGAGAAGCGACTCACAGGTTAATTTATCACTCTGTAAATAAAATATCCCCCAACTTCATTTACCACAAGCCTTTCTGAGTTCAAATAAATATCCCTTGGTTGAACACAGCTGAAGAGCATCTAAGGTTTATATATAGCAGTTATTGCTATTGTGTCTGGTTGGTGAGGAAAAGGTCAAAGTGAGATGATTTTGTTCACTCCCCAGTTAGAAGAATTGCTTTGTGCATTTGTTGGGATAGAGTGTGTTGGTGGTTTTGCCTCTCACAGAGCTCTGTTTCTTTCAGGTTGCCCACGTTTATTTTATCTTTTCTACAGGCTGAATCCTCAAACATTTTATGGAAGCAGGAACGATTCATTCTCTTATCCAAAAAGGTCACTATCCTTTTGTTTTAATTTTGTCAAAGAATGTCACCTGAGGAGGCTCTAACTTTTCTGGCTCTTTGATATCTTTGCTCTGCAGTATCTGATGTCACCCTCCATCTCATGGTCTCCATTTGTCTGTATTTTTTGCATAGACAGCTGTCCCTTCAATGAATGTGGGACCCTGTGGGGACTGCTGAGTTTTTCACACTGAAGCTCCAGCCTTCTGAATTTCTGAATCAGATTCTTCATTTTCATTCAAATGACATTTTTGTAATAAACACACAGTTTCTGTGAACTTTGATGATGGACCTAATTTTTTCTGCAGACTCCAACCATTTTTTTTCATTTTCTCAGCATTTTGCTAATTACTTAGAATTTACCATTAAAATCTCCATATTTGAGACAATTACCTAAATAACGTTTGTGTTTCTTATATTCCCTTCCATTTGTTTCTCATTTTCATTGTCTGAGGGGCCAGAGTTGAGGATGAGGCAAGCTGAGGGCAGGCAAAGAAGGGAGAGAGCACTTGACAAATTCAGAAATGACCTGTGTTGCTCTGGGCTGCTCCAGAGATATCTCCTGTAGTGCCATACAAACAGAGCTCTTACCCCCACCTCCAAGAATGTGGTAGAAGGACCTAAATAATAATAAGCATTCCAGTTCTCAGAAGGAAATCCTATAGCTAAAGCAGCTTTCAAATACTGAGTCCTGGAGTTACAGGTTGATGGTTAAAAATAGATTTTACAATTAAATTTTATATTTAAATGGTTAAAATTATTTTTACTGTTATATTTATGTCTGCCTATATATATGTAGTTTTAAAATTTGCATTTATATATGTATATAAGATATATATTTTATACATTCTTTTATATATATACATATATGTGTGTACATGTAAATGATATATACACATATATTACAAATGGTTAAGCAGTCTTGAAGTGTTCTGGTTACCCCACAGATTTAATAGTAAACTTTAACAGGAAAGATAACACAGGCACCCTGACTCCATTCCTCTTCTCTGAACCATTGGTATTTTCTCTCTTACAAGTGTTAATATTTCTACAGCCAACATAAAGTGTGCATTCTGCAGATAAATCTGAAAAAGGGGAGTCTTGTCTGCTGTCATGGATTACACCAAAAGCATTTTCCTTATGGTTTGATTTAACATAAAGCAACGAATGCTCTCCATAAGTATCAAATAATTACACCTGCAGAGTAACTTGCTTTTGCTGAAACATGATGGTTTTTTCTTGCCTGCTTTGTACCTTCTTGAAGGCCAACTAGGTCAGGAAGTCCTGAAGATCAGCCTGTTTGTTTCCAGCCATAATTGTAGGTCTTGCCAGATCCTTTTCTCCAGAACATCAACTGGGCTATCTAATACAGACATTTCTTCTTTTCTTTGTTTTCTTCTCTCCCCTTCCCCATTCCCCCTGCTTCCCCAAGTATGTATGAATTCTTCTATCTGCTTGGAGCACCTCTGGTGGTGATAACCCATTGACAAAAAGAACCACGGGGATATTTTAAAATCCCATTTTTTCTAGACCACAATTTACTAGTGAGGTTGATGCTTAAGATGCATCTGTACAACCCAGGCATGGTGATTTCTGTAGATCAGCTATTTTTCTCCTACACACCCAAAGAAGAACCCAAAGAAAGTGTGATAACAAACATACAATCTCCATTACATACTTTTACACTGTGGCTGTCCCTCCTTAGTGGCAATAGCAGAGCTTTTAAAACCTGCTCAGTCACAGGTGTGACTTTTTAGTTGATGAGACAGGGCTCCCTTCCCCTGCTTCTTACGGCTAGCTCTCTTAACTGAAAAGGCTGCAGAGGGTGGTTTGATATTATTGAGCTGCCCCAGACCCACAGGTTTGAGTTTGGGATCGAAAGAGATCATTAATGACTACTTCGGGACATATAGCTGCTAATAAATAGGGGGAAGGTTTGGTCTGTCTTGGTTTTATTTGGTCTGTGTTGTCTATTTGGTTTTATTTAGTTTGTGTTGTATATGTAGTAAAAACAAGACAAGACGACCAGATTTGCAATAACATTGGGAAAGCTTTACAATAACTGCCAAATCCAAAATATTACCAGTTGTGTGATAAGACTCGGAATCACAATACTTCCTTTTAAAATTCAGATGAGTTTTTAATTTAAAACATTTTGTTTGTTTTCTTAAACCTCATGTAATCATCTGTTACAACTCTGAGAGCTGGAAACCTCATGATATGAAACTCCGGGGTTTAAAGTATACACCTGGGCTGATAATGAAACAATTTATGAGCAGCAATAGTGCTATACACTTGCATTAGCCCCTTCTTCTTAATGATACTGTGTTTCTGTAACAAATGAAGCACGCAAAGTATCTGCACTGGGAATGACTCAGGGATTAAATGCTGTCATGGGATTAGGGTAGTTATGCCTCTCACAGCAATGGAAGGGAGATTGAAAAATCTATAGACAGGGCTAGATCTGTTGGTAGCAGAAGTCTTGATCTGGTAGCTCAGGCAAGCTGCCTCAGATAATGGTTAACATAAATTGCCAGAGATGCTGCAGTGGTGGTGGTGGTGGTGGTGTGTGTTCTGTACAGTATGACCCTGCTAAAATAAATTCAAAGAGACTATGGGAAAAATGTTTGTGTTAAGAATAAAATTTGTTTTAAAAATAGATGGTGAAATAAAGAGCATGAAAGTAGGCACTTCAAAAGACATTTCACAGCAAACCATATCTCACGTTAAGTGTTTCACATTAGGACTTGCACTGTATTTTAGTACTTTTTCTTCAATTAATCATCCTGAGTAGTTCCTCAGAATGTTTCTTCTGTGACCCTCAGAGCTTCTGTCAGAATCCAGTTGCAAGCCAACCACATAAGGGAAGAAGGAGTTTATGTTGCTAATTAGTAAGGACAACTCGAAGATGAGCTCACAGTCCCAGAGGCAGGAATAAGTTGCTCTAAACTCTGTTAAGAAATTAGATCTCCTTTTTCTGCTGCTTCCTACTCAGCCAAAGTATGGAAACAAAGCTGTAATGCACTGCAAAGATAAGTCAGTACCCTGTCCAGAAACAGCAAAAATAAACCATTCAAATGACAACATGATGTGCTCTAAGTCCTCATTACCAGAACTGAGGTTACCCAATTGGAGTGTGTTTCATAAAGCAGTCAAGCTCTTCAGGAGAAGCAAACCTCTTGAAACTAGATGTCAGGGCTCTAAACCCAAAGTTCAGCAAATCCTTTCCTCTATCATCAACACAGGCAAAGGGTGTGGGATCTTGAGAACAATCTGTCGACATGAATCATTTCAATGACTGACCTTCTCACAAGCATAGGCACAGTCTGTGCTCACCTGCATGGGTGTCCAGCAACCGTTTAAGCCATTTACCTTTGCGTATGCTGCTGTTGAGTGCACTTACTTGTTTCAAAGACTGAAAATGTTCCAGTGTTCATAGGGATGGAAATTGCTACTAAGGGTCTTCAACAGATAATTGGACATGTCTGCAGAGATCTAATGGTAGTAGGTACGGGTATAACTTCACTTTGCTCCAAGTTACTCATCTCCTGCAGAACCTGGAGAAGAGCAAGTGAGTGCTCCTCTGTGGAAAGCACGTGTGGTTAAGTGGTCTAAGACAGTTGTTTATCCCAAGCTGGCAGAGTTGGCACTGATGTGTTTGAAAACCATTAACATGATGGAGCTTTGCTCAGGAGGTAGCAAAGTGACGACATGCCAGTGATGTCCAATAACACATAGACTCTTCTTCAGGAGAATGACCCCTCCTACAGTCAGCTGGATAGAAGAGCAACACGCAATGCTTGCTCATATCTTGCGATATCTGCAAGCAACAAGTGCTATCCACGTATTTTTAGAGGACCCTTAGAACAGAGCATCAATTTTGTCTTCTTGACTACAAGCAGGCTGACAACACTATACAGGAGCTGTAGCTTTTCTAGCAATCAGAGATGTGGTAGTAGCTTTGTCAGCTGTTTTAGGAAGGCTGTGAGTTTTGCTCATTGACATGTTTATTACTTTTTATTACATGCAATTCTGTACAAGCAGGTCAGATAATTATTATTAGGAGTTAACCATGGTATGATGACCTGGAGGTCAGGGCTTCACTGTGCTAGACATTTTGGAGGTATAACAAAGAATCATGTCTGTCCCAGTAGCCTGGCACACAAACTAGAGGGCTATTGGCTAGAAAGGTGATAAAACAAACAGCCCTGGGAAGCAGAGGGAACATGAAACAGTGCAGAGACAGCCAGGAAAACAAGGATCACATCAAATCAGGTGTGAGCTACAGGAGATTCTCTTCAAGTTTCTGAAACGCCTCACTGAGATAATAATTTCCCAACAGATTGAACTTTTAAGTTTGGTGGTATGTTATAGACACACATGAGAATTTTGTATGTTTCCAGACTTTTTAAAAAGAAAAGGAAATGACACAGAATATGTGTATGGGCTTCTGGTTGTGAAAAAAAAAAAAATAGAAAAAAAAGGTATCCTTTATTATAATGCTAAATACCATTTGCATCCTAAGGTAATTCATCATTAATCTTTTCCTTGTACACTTATTGAAGTCATTAAGTAGTGAAAAAATGCTGAGTACATCCAAGGTACCCTTCTGTAAGGGACAGATTTTTTCCCACAGTTCATGTGTTAATACTTTTCCACCCTACCTGCAGAAGGATTTTGCTGGTTTTGCCTTGAAAATCAGGAGTAGATTTGTAGTAGCCTCTCCTTATTTTGATTTTCCTATACCGTGTTTCTATTAAGCTGTGCAGCATCTCTATACCCGGTAAGTTTATGGCCTTCAAATATCATGGGTTTCTGTTGATACAATTTTAATCAAAGACCACCTGCTGTCCTTGATTTACACATTGATCTCTTCAGCTCATTGATTATTTTCCATTTTTTTTGGCCACACTCCTGATACCGATAGTGTCAGAATCTTTTTATCAATATAAGGCCTAAGACACATTGCAAAACTTCTGTTGGTGTGGCTCCTGTGATGTACTCTGAGAGATCTACCTCCCTTCACCCCAGATGGGATGACTTTGCATGCGCCTGCTCTCTTCTGTTCACTTACTACAGCACAGTCTCCAAAACAGTGTTGTGTGCTCCCTGGATGTAATACACTAAGCAAGAGAAACTACAAATTCATTAAAACTGTGTCCAGAAATGCCAACTTTAAGCACAACAGCTCTGCAAACTTTGGAATTTCCACTTGAAAGCTGTGCAAAGACAGACTGCAAGGGTTAGAGGCAGGCTGGGGAGGAAGAAGCCAGCAGAGAAGCAAACATTTGGGAAACTCTAATAGAAAACCTCCTAGACTTTCTTCAGTACACACTCTGATGGGGAAAGCAACTGGCACTTCTCATTCCTGAGATAGATTTTCCGGGCTGTGGTGAAGCTGCAGCTGCAGTGTGCCCTCTCATGGCAACACCAGTTGCTTTCTCTGTTTTGCACAACGGCATTGCACAGGGAGCAAAAGCTGCTTTGATTTTTTCGTTCTTCTCTTTTACTTTTCCCTGAAAAAGATACATAGGAACAAAGTATTCAAACTGTATATTGTGGCATGTTTAGAAAACAGGTTTGAAGCTTCATGTCCAGAGCATCAAGCAGTGCCGCATCTGCCAAAGAAGGTGAAATAGTGAACAAAACTGAAAGAAACGCTAAATGTCATCAGGTTTAGCATATGCTAATGACACATATGGCTTTCATACCAACGCATATATAAAGTGAAGGACTGTTGGTTAAAGGCACTGCATTTAGCAGATAACATCAAGTCATTTGACTGAATGTTTCTATGCTGGCTCCACTGCCAGCCAGGCTCTGCTCTTGTTCCTCTGTATTACTACAGTGTTTTGAGTATGAGAATGACTTAAGTATTGCCATTCATTTGTAAATGTTCTATCGTTAGACCTGGTTTGAAGATTGTGTTCCCATGGCTTCCTCTGCTTCTGTTACCTTATTCTCCTCCGAGGTTTTTCCCTTGTTTCTTCTCAAACTCTCCCCCTCCACCACCTGGGATCTAGTGTAGCACTCCTACAGTTCCCCTGTATTCCCAGCAGAACTCTCCTCCTCTGCTCACTGAAGATGCTCCCAGTCTCATGGCATTTTCCAACGCACAAAACCATAGTTGGAATATTCTGTAACTCATACAGCTCATCCTTTCAAGTCTTTTGTATCAGAACAGCCACATCAGTCTTGTTTATTTGATATTTTCCCTCTCTCACTGAATGTTTAAAATCACACAGAAGTGTCTGAGAGCTCAAGGCAAGAGTTACAACTGTGGCATTAATACCTTTTAATGCAGTGATTTAGGCACTGTTGAAAACCAGATGCAAGGGGCAAATTCTACTTTTTCCCAAATTTCTGGTAGGCATTGAAGCTCCAATATACTCTGATCACTTCAAGTTTCCAGTTCCAAAGCTGAGCTAACCTTATGTGCATGAAGAAAATAAATGCATACCCCTGCCAGGC
Source organism: Myiopsitta monachus (assembly GCA_017639245.1). Taxonomy (NCBI): domain Eukaryota; kingdom Metazoa; phylum Chordata; class Aves; order Psittaciformes; family Psittacidae; genus Myiopsitta; species Myiopsitta monachus. The sequence continues at coordinate 58,169,212 of CM029918.1, read as the reverse complement.
TCCTAGCTTCTCCATCAGGATAAAACCAGCACCACATGGGGGTATGTGTAAGTCCTTGCTGATGACACTGCATGCTCCAAGCACACACTATTCTTGGAATGACCTGTCGTCCTGGGGTGCAGGTTCATAATGGTGCCCAGGAGCCATGCACGCACATCCTGGTATTTCTGACTGCAATGTATTTGTGTTACTACTTTCCCTCTGGCTCATTGCCTTTTATATTTACTTCAGCATGCCCGTTCACCTTAACATTTAAAAAAAAAAAGAAAGAAAAAAAAAACCTACTGTAAATAAGAAAATGGTCTAAATGCTTTTTCTGTCAGTCAGGCAGCTTCTGCTGCAACTCATTCTGCTGCAGCTAATCTTCCTATAATCTGTCCCCCATTGTAATAATATCAAAATCAGGCAGTTCCAATACCAATGATTATTGACACTAAGATCAATTATATTTACTGTAAAAAGGTGAGGCTGTTTTTAGAAAATAGAAACCAACCTGCAGGCTCACTTTGGATTTCAACAGAACCAAAACCCACTGGTAAGGTGCTGAAAAACTATAACAAAGCTATCCAAAATGTGACAGTTGTCTTGCTCCTGCTTGCCTTAGAAATGAGGAGTTGTAAGGTGATGCTGTCTAGTTACAGCAGTTTTCCCCAGCACTTGGGAACACAGTTCAATGACCCTTAAATGTTCCTTTTGTACTTTCTGTTTGACAATTTGACAGGAATTTTGTAATTAAGTCAACTTCCATCACCAAGTTACAGTTTTCTATGTCAGAAGAAATATTTTTTTCTGGTAAATAGGGAGCAAGAATGTCAGGATGTGGCCCTTCATATTAACCTGTGCAGAAACAGCTGAGAGTTTCACTGTTTAACATCATTCCCCATGGTGCATGCTTGTTTGTTCCTCAAGCCTCACATTTGCTTTACTGTTTGCAGCAAGGTTTGTGCTGTGTAGGAGACTGCTGGTGGGGATGCTCTAGGAGGAACAGAAAGGTTTCTGTGTCTTTGAGACGTTTGTTCACATATCCCCAGCTTGATACACAGCAAACAAATGCTTCATTTAATTAGGAACACAGACCAGGAAGGACTCTTGTAGGCTACAGGGCCCAGACTTTTACTGTCTCCAGTAACCATAAAACATAGTGCTTTCTACTCAACACATCAACCTGTCTTAAGGTTATAAGTGGTTTTCCTGTAGCTGCTCTAATTGAAAGCTTGCTCCAGAGCTTACAGGTCTCAAAGCTAGAAACTTCTCTTAATTTCTAGCCTGAATTTATTCCTGGCTAGCTTACACTCACCTGTCCTTTGCCAACAGACCTTGCCTTGCAATACCTCTTCTTCTTCCTGTTTCATCATATCCTTCCTATCCTTCTCAATGAAACTCCTCCTTCATCCTTGAGTTCTCCTCTTGATTGCCTCCCCCTGCACACTGCCCATATACCTGCTGCCTGTGGGGGCCATCCTTCACCCACAAAGTGCAGCCCACTCCCTCCCTGGGATGGCATCTGTGTGATAACCACTGGTGGCAACCACAGTGGCAAATGAAAGGGCTGTGTCTCAGCCAAGAATCCCATCACCCTACTCTTGCCTCTGCTGCCAGCAGCTTTCAGTGAGCATTTACTGGTTTCCCTAACTGCATTTGCCTGCCTTCATATCCTTCCTTCTTGTTCTAACACACATATAGAATATGAAGGTGTGAACACTGTTTCTTGAATCATCACCTCAAGGCTATGGTTTTCCTCCTTAGCTTCCCTGCAGTGCTCCCCAAAATAAAAGAATGAATTCTAAAAGGATAAAAATAATATAGACCTGTACGAGGAACAGGAAAAGCTCTCACTCAAATGAGTGCTAATAGCTGCCAATTCTAGTGTCTTGATTTTTGCTTTCAAGGCTGGGAAACTCTCCATATGTCTGCAGGGATGTAAACAAGCTGATATTGGATAACACTCAAATTAATATGTTCTATGAGAGTTGAAGTACATTTTGCAGAATATGCATACGTAGTCTGCTAAAGGACTTTATCCAAAATTGAAACCATACACCTATCTCTTCTTAACAAAAACATGGAGAAAACAATCCTCTGCAGTTCTCAATTTTAGAAGAAAGCAGAGAAAATTTAGCACCAAGTGGTGTTTGAAAATATACTGAGTACATGTGGGGAGTACACAGTGAGGATACTTTGGTGTTGCAGCTGAGCTGGAGCACTGCATTGGCTCCACTTTCTCAACTGTTCACACCACTGACAAGTTCCCAGGGAGAAACTTTTTTGTGTCAATATTCACAGAGCATCCTTCTCTCTAGAAAACATCACAGTTCTTCAGTCCTGGCCCAGAGAGACGATGTGTCCTGTAATCACACCTGGTGCCTCACAGACTTCACCAAATGTTGCAGATTAATCATTATCTGATTTTTTATTTCTCCTAGATTCAGCCTATGTGTTTTCACAACCACTGAAGGTTAGTGTGCACTTCTCAGTGTGTATTCCACTTTGTGCTTGCTCATTTTAAGCAAGGATCTGCTTTACCCCAAAGACATTTTGCTGTGAAAATTGCATTATAATGGATCTGTGTTCATTCGTGATGCTGACTATGATAACTTTCTGAGGTTACCTACAGATTTACTTTCTTTTAGTAATGAAGTCTATGGATTTGGGTACACCTAGGAAACAAAATGTCATCTGAAGGGGCATGTCAAAAAAAATGGAAATCCAAAAAGTTTGATTAAAATAGTGAGGGCTCAGGCAAGAGTGGGTAATTACATTTAAGTTCTGGAACTATCACTCTAAGCAAGTTTTCTGATTTCCACCACCAACCATGAATGCTGTCATAATCTTTAAGCCATCACAGCAGCTGCTGAAGATAAGATCTTGAAGATATTTACAGCACCCTACCTGCATTGGTTCAGCAGTTAAAAGCAAGAATAGCAAAAAATTGAAGTATGTGGGACAGACTTTCTGTGGGTAAAAGAGGGAGTGTGGAAGCTTCACAGCATTCCATTAGCATTGCCCAGTGTAACTGTCTGTGAGGAAGAGATGAGGCCACACACAGTCTCTCAACCTCTCCTCCATCTTTTCCTAGCTGCCCGTGAGAAGGAGGTACACAGCAGCAAGTTTTAAAAGAGCTTACTCAGGTGATAAGGGCAGTCTAAGAGCAGCACTGTCGTGAATTTATGCCACTGCAAATAGCAGACCACAATGCCTGAACAAAGTTATTAAAAGCTTGCTCATATATGTCTGCATGATAGTATTATTCAAGTGCTATATAGACACACTCATTGCCTTAAATTTGTGACAGGGTAGATGAAGCACATGGTGCACTACCAGTGATGACTGGCAACATACCCCCCCAGGTAGCTGCTCACCAGTATGTGTGGATCATGCCATGCATTTATCCTCCTTTGAATGCAGTCCTGGGCAAGAGATGTCATTCTCCACATTTTCAGATGTGATCTGCTGCCTGCCTGTCACCAGATAAGCCTTTCTGAGAGGCTTTGAGCAGCAAAAGGCCACAGTGATGTAGTGGTAGATGCTGTGGGTTTGATCTCCAGAGGTACACACTTTGGAGCAGGCACGGCATCTGCAGAACCTTTTGCAGAGCACAAATGCAGTGGAGTTACAACTATAGGTACTTTCCAGCAGCAGAAAGGGGCCAGAAAAGCATCTTCTAGGTGCAACAGTACCAGTTATTCCACAGAGGACAGAATGGGGTGTATGGGATTTCAGTGTTTCTGTGTTCATGCTTCTAATGACTATCTCATTTTAATTACCCATGACACCAAGAGGCAGATGTTGAAAATAAATTATATTAATTGAACGGTGTTAGTGGAAAAGGGCTACACAAAGGGAGGCTGGATGCTTAGACTTGGAAGGACTCACTGTACATGCCACTGCTCTTCCCATCACTTTGAGATCACAAGAAAGCTTCACCTGACTTCTTCCAGTCATGTAGTAAGGTTAATTACAGGCACAGAGGCAGGTGGATTTTAATGGGGTGCGAGCCCTGTGAGGTGACCTGCCTGAAATCGTTCTGCACCCACCCCACTGCTGGCAGAGTTCCTCTCCTGGTCTTCTACCTATAACCCCATTAAGCATTTCTCAGCACACTTCTCTAGTCACTCTGCGGAAAACCACAAGAGCTTACGTGGAGGTTTCAAGGGAACTGGGGTCTCTGGGCCCACACCAGCATGCACGACTGGGAAAGATGGAAAGCCATTTCTCTCCTCTCCTGCCGTCCTGTATTATTGTCTTCACCATCCTTTTGCTTTCTCACAGGGGATAAAGACCACCAGGAAACACATTTAAAAATCATCTGTGGCACACAGAAGGAGAAGAAAGTTGTTGGAACATTTCAGCGAGCCTCGTTAAAAACATCTCTAGGCACTACAAAGTGCATGTTATCAATATGCATATGTGATGTCTCTGAGGCAGAGTTGCCTTTAAGGTACATATTCAGCAGGACAACATTTTCCCATGTGAGGCAAGGAACAACAGTGAATCATATGTGTGGGAGGGAAAGGCCTTCTGGCTATGTACAATATTTATTCCCTTTTGTGTCTTGCTTCCCCCCTCCCCTCTTTTATTAATGGCTTTTGCAATTAGTGGTAACAGGGTATTGCTAGCTGGCAGAAAGCAGTGACTTCTGCAGTCGATTGTTTGTGGATATGTAGGGGAAGGAAATGATGCTCGTGTGCTGGCTTTGCTCACCCCTCCAACCCCTGAGTAAGAGCCGGCCAACACACTATTTGTGTACAACACTTGCCTCCCCAGATGAAAGTCACATTACTTTACCTCACATAAACACATATACAGATGTAGAAATGCAGAAGGTGAGGCCTGCAGTGCACACATTAAAAATTCCTACTGAAAAGGTCAGCAGGGGGCCCAGAGAAGCTGATTTAGATTTACAGGGAATCTGGAGGAAAAATATGGCACCCTGCTCTGCCTGTACCACAGAGGCTCGGTATAGCATTTTGCGTTTTATTTTTCACCCTACTAAAGAGGGTCATTAACACTAGAAAGCATTGCAAAAAGCAGGCAGATGTACCTGGGCAGGTGATGAATGCTATGGCATCTCAGGATGTTAACTGAATTGCAGGTGAGCTGATGGGACAGCACTAGAGTTCAGCATCTTCCTAAGAGCTGATCAATAATCGTCAATGGATATGAACTGTGACATGCAATCAGCAGATAGCAGGTTGCCTGTGGTTTTGGCAATAAATTACAGCTGAGCAAGGTGGAGTACTCAGGAGGATGTGGATGAGATGGAAGAACCTCAATGTCCTAGTGGTGAGTGTGTTGTGGCGGTGGGGAGGTTATCCAAAAACTGTACTTCTAACAGGTCTGGAGGCTGGAAACACGCTTCTCAGGGAACATGGTAAAGGGCATGTCATTTTGGAGAAAAAAAGGCTGTTATGTTGTTTTTAATGGAATTATGTAGTATAGGAACAGCAAGATCCAGCACCAATGTGCAGTGGTGGAGAGCTTGTGCAGCTGTTACTGTGTAAGCCCTGTGAAAACATGTACTTCCAGGACAGAAGTAGTTGACAGCTACAGCTTCCTTACTTCTTATTCCCTTACATCTCCCCTCTTCTCCTTTCTTTCCCATTTTCCTTTTGTTCAGCTATGTATGAGAGACTCCTGCTTAAGCTGAAATGTCAAAATGCTTATAATTATGGAAGTATAAGTGACCTAATAAATATTGACTCTGGATAGAGCAAAAGAAAGGAACTTGAAAGCTATCATCACTGAACTAGCAGTGCTACCATTTGCAAGCATCAGTATTAAGATATCTCTGATGGGTTAAGTTCTGCTGGAAAAGCAGAGACACACTGGCAAGATGGGAAAGGGTAGCAGGGAAAATGGGAAGGTGAGGTGAGCAAGGTGGGGCTCATAAGAGAGGCTGTGAGAGGGGTCACAAGAGGGAAACAAAGCAAACAGCTCAGGTGAGAAAAAAGCATCTGGAAAAGAACTGAAAGGTTTTGAGGCCAGCAAGTGGAAATGGTTGACAGTTTCCTGTCAGAGTGGAAAGGATGTCATTCTTTTCTGTGGAAAATGCCCTTTTAAAAACAGTCCATCAGATAATAATTCTCTGAAATTTTCCAGTTTTACCTGACTCTTACTTTAAATTTGAGTTGAGGAGGAATTGTCTCGCAGCTGGAAGCTGGCATTTCTGGCAGGGTCTTATCATTCATGTTTTCTACCTTGAGGCAAAGAGTGTGAGATCCTTCCAATCTGGGAGCTACAGCTGGGCTGACAGGGAGGTGCTGAGCCTGGCGCTTGCTTCCAGTCATCTGCCTGGAAGCCTCACACCATGGCAATTCTCTTCCCCTAGGCAAAAGTCAGGCTGACAAGAGCCTTTCAAGACAGCAACCAGCAAATCAAACAAAGTCTTTGTTCCTTCAGATTGGAATGTTTCCCTTTTCTGCCCAAATGAGACATGGATGTACAAACAATTTTGTGAGAAAAGTCTGACTCTACCAATGACCTTGGGGACTACAAAGATCCTTTGGTAGCTGCTTGCCTGTGCTTCCACTGGCTGAATTTCTTGACAGACCAGTTATTTTGTACCTGAATTGCACATGGTTGTAAGCAGGACCAGTTGTCCTCTGGAAAAGGTTCCCCTGTACACAGTTCTGTCCCTAGGAGTGCTCAGAATCAAGGAATATGCTTGGCTTCCCCTCTTCTCTGCCCCTTTGCTATGCCCATCATGGGCATCTGCTCTGCTCTTAATGTGACAGCTCTCTAGCTAACACAATTAAGCAGGGCACTGTAAAATGATCACAGCCTGGCATCATTGCTGATATATATAACAGACTGCAAATTCCACTGGCTACATTAGGGAGCTTTAGCCAGACTACCTGAGCCCTACTGGGTCTGATAGTTTCTGCAGAGGGCCTCACACACCAGGCTCTATGGGAGGGTTGACCCTGTAGATCGTTTCTCAGTGGACTTGAGCTGGAGCATCCTCTAGGAAAAGACGATTTTGTGCAACTGGGAGAAAGCTCCTTCATGTTACTCCTGAAACATATAACTTGTGTCATGGGTTCAGCAGCAGCAGTCATTTTTCTCCTTCTTGGTAGCTGGTGCAGCACTGTGTTTTTAATTTTGTGCCAGGGAGCAACATTGATAACACCAGTGTTTTCAGTTACTGCTTGACAATGTTTTGGTCTGGCCAAGGACTTTGAGTCTCATGCTATGCCAGGGAGGAGGGGGAGCAGGGAGGAAGCAGAGACAGGACACCTGACCCAAACTGACCAAAGAGCTATTCCATGCCACAGCACGACATACCCAGGATGTAAAATACTGGGGACAGGAACCCGGAAGTGGCTCTCTCTCTCTCTCTGCTCGGTCAGGCAGCGAGTGGTTGTATCCTTTTCCCTTGTATTTGCCTTGTCATTATTATTATTATTGGTGGTAGCAGTAGTGATTTGTATTATATCTCAGTTACTGGACTGTTCTTATCTCAACCCGTGGGAGTTACATTCTTTCAGTTCCTCTCCCCATTCCCTCCCCATCGGAGTGGGGGGGGAGGAAGGGAGGGAGAAGTGAAATTTACAGCTTAAACCACGACACTTGAAGGAGAGTTGTTTTTCCATTCTACTCAGAGTACCATGAGGTTGGGCACTGAACTTCAAGAAGAAGGTAGGCCAATTGGAGACAGTTCACAGGAAAGTAACAAGATCACTCGGAGGTCTCAAAAAATGGATGCTGGAAAGACTAACCTAAATAAATCTTAATCTCCAGAATAGATGCCTGGAAGAGGATACTGACAAATACGTGATGGAAAGGGTATGAAATAATGGAATTAATTTAACTTAAAAAAAAATCATATGAAATGACAGAAAAAGTTTGACAATATAAGGATAAAGAATGAATTGATTGGAGAGATTCCCATGCAGATATCCTTGGAGATCTTCAGAAACAAGTTAGAGAAAGATCTGTCAGAAATTGCAGTGATTCTGTCTTGGATAGAGGAAAGGACCAGATGACTTTTGGTGTCCTTTCCAGCACAATGCCTTAGTGTTTTATGCTCTTGGATAGAAAACCAAGGTTTGGGTTCACATGCTTTTTCTAGATGCTTAAGTTGGTCAGGAAGCATATTTGTAGATGAAATCTGAATGTGTATGGGGAAAAAAAAATAGGTAGAGTAAGTCTGGGCAGTTTCAGACAAACTAAACAGACTATCTGAACCCTTAGCAGGGGAAACTCCAGGCAGCTACTCACCAGTTATGCTAAGGACCCAGGTATATGCCTTAAAGTTGTATGAAAAATGTTCTGTGGGTGTGATTGATGTATCTGCTATTTTGGTTTTGCCTGCACTGCATTTACCTGTGTTAAATAAACAAAGAAAGTGCTCTAAGAATTGCTCTAAGATTGAATAATAAATGGAACATTTCTTCTTTTGTTAGTAGCTTGTGTCCTTGCTTATTAAGTCTCAGGCTGAGCAGCCAAAGGGCGTGTTTGAGACATAAATGCCGGAGGGGACTCCCACTGCTGAAAGCAACCGGCAAGCAGCTTGAAATGTGCTACTTCTATTCCTGGAAGACCATAATGATCAGAAATACAAGCTCTGTGTCCTTTACTCTCTGCCCTTTCTTCTTTTCCCCCTCTCTTCTTCCACCCCTTTGAATAGCATTCAGGAAGTTCAAAACTCATTCTTAATTGCAAACTGGTGACCAATAAAGCAAAATTGTTCTTCTGTCTTTTGCTAACTAAATTAGCAGATACGAGTTTTGGACAAGCTCCTCTTTTTAGTTATCAGTAAGACGAATACTAAGTTTTCCCCTGCTTCTCTCTCTTTGTCTTTTAGATTCAGCTTTTAAAACACCACACCAAGGCTTCTACTACTTTGGAAAAAACTCTACAAACTGAGAATATAAAAGAAGTATCCAGTCTATAAGGAGTCATTTGCCCTTCCAAAACCAAATCTCTCTCTCATAAAAAAGAAAGGATGTGCTTATTCAATACTCTGGAAAGTAACAATTGCTTGCACTGAACCATCATGTGTCTTTTAAGTCATTTCCCCTTGAAAGCTTCCTCTGCCTTACCAAAGTCAAATACCACAGACAAAGCCAAGCTCTATTACTTCTAGCAAGAAACACAAGTTTCAGTGATAAGGACAGCACAGGAAAAATTCTTTTACCCCCCCTTCCGTATGTCTTGTGAGATCTTTAGCTCCAGCACAGATGCTAATCATAACAGCTTGCTGTCACCCAGAGAGCAAGACTCAGTCTTTCAATCTATACCTGACACTTCCAAAGAAATTAATTGGAGCCAGTGCAGATATTGTAAAGTGCTCCCTTTGCAAAACAACTGCATGACAAAGAGCTGATCTAATGTGGAATGAGTAGTGCTGTGTATTGCTTTATAACAACTCACTCCTGCAATTATTGCCAGATGTTTGCAAATGATCTGCAGGTCTGTGATCTGATGTTAACTGCTCCTTCCAAATTTTTTACAGCATTCAAAGACTGAGGGTGCTGTTTAGCTAATGATGGCAAGAAAGAAAAACAGCATTAAACAGACCTTTTTCTTTTGTTCTTTCTGCTACTGGTAACAAGGATGAAACCACCTTAGTGATAGAAAACTCCACGGTGCTATTAAGACGCATGATAAGAATTTGATTTTCAGGTCTCTTATCTAAACAATATACCTCAGCCTCAGTAATGTGAGCTGCACTTCTGTTTAGTCATGTAATTGAAAAGACTGATATTTCTTAGCTGGTGTATGTTATAATTTTGTAAAGAAAGAGCACCTACCTATTCAGATAATATTTATAAATACACAGATTAAATGGCTCAGATAAAAGTCTGTTGACACCATTCCCTAATAAACTCCTATTTGCAGGCAGCAAAATGAATGTATTGACCACTTCATCCTTCTTTGGAACAGCTGCTGGAGGATTTACCTGTAATTACCTACTGAAAAGGAAAAAAAAAGATTAGTAGTAATAAGATGTCACTTAGGACTTATGGCCCCTGTTGCTAGGGAAACCTTAGCATTAGCATCCTGATTAAGGCAAAAATTGCTGTAACCTAGCTGAACTTTTGTCAGCACCAGTGTTGAGCAGAGCTGCAGATAGCCTGTTTGTCTGGCCAGGGACAGTGACATCCCACTGTGGTGTCCTGGTTGACTGAACAGTCCTTTCTGTTGGTGCCTCATCCAGACACCAGCTAACAAAGATACATAGCAGAGACTGTTTAACTGAGTTACACAAACACACCACCAGTGCTATTAGATGGGTAAAGGGGAAAGGATGATGGAGGGAGATTAATTATGTTTAATACCCACTACCTCCCTTATCAAATAATTCAGAGCTCCCAGTGCGTTGCTCCACTGTTTCAAGTCCTTTTGCAGGTTTTACTGACAAGCTCTCACCTGACTGATATCTCTCCAGTTGTTATTCTTCCTGTATGAAATGTGGTCTTATAGGTATGTGCCATTTTGGTTTTCAAAGCTTTTGTTAATGTAGTGCATTACCCATCATTTCAGCCAACACAAATATTGAACTTGAGCTATATGTAAATTAGTGTATAAATCTATAAAATTATTTGATAATTAATTGATTGGATTACTTTATCTCTGCTCTTTGTAAAAGAATCACTATCCTTAAGAGAAGAAATGCAAATGCTTCATGATTATTTCATGACCAGAAACACCAAAACCAAATCACTTCATTAGTTCTTTCTTCTTTAATGTTACCTAACTGCTGACTTCTTAAAATAATCTGGGATTAATATCTTAAATAAGCACAGACGTTCTTGCATTCTTCTATCCACAACTTCAGTACCAAAAGAAACATCATAAACGCTAGGACTGTAGGAGTGCTGAAAGGAAAACTACATTCAGAGTTCAGGAAATATTGCTTGTCTGTGTGCTTGTGAAACTAATTCCTTAGACATTTGCAAACTTTAGCATTGAAATTTAATCATGTTAATAGTTGATCTTGGGTCTTTTTAGCTGCAGTGACTTAATTAACTACTGCTTTCAGCAGCCCATCACATCTTTCTGCAGCAGATTATACCATATTGTGTAAGGTGTGGCAAAAAGGAGGGTGAGCCCATTCCTTAACCATCACAGGTCACAGCTAAATGAGTCATTACACTGAAATTCTCTCACAATGTCCCAGGCTGTCAACAGTGAGTTGCAGTTCAGTACTTGCAGTTGTGGGAGTGCTGCATTTCTAAAGAGAGAACTTCCATACTCAGCTTTTTGCTCAGGTAGAAAACTCCTTTCTCCTCTGTAATTCTGAGCAAACTGTCATCTAATTGCTAGATATGATGAAAGCATTTTCTTTTACTTGTCTTACAACTCTGCTTAATTTAGGAAAATATTCTCCTCACATTAATTATTTTTTTTTCCGTTTTCCCCATTAGCTGCAGGGAAGGGACCTTTCATTGGAAAATATTGTGTGTGTGTGTAAAAATAGTCATTTTAGTCTCCAGTAGTGTTTTGGCCTATTCATAACAGTTTAACAGCAGAAACTTTGCTACTTTTGAGCAGAACAGACAATTTCATGAAAGTAAAGAATCAAAATATTCTGGTTTGTAATATATTGCAGTATATATTACTCATAGCTGTGTATCTCTTCCATCCTAAGAATTGAAGGATCAGTAGTAACAAAATAAATGAATCTTATTATGTATGGAAACACAGCTGAAGGGTTGCTGTTCCAGATATAATAAGACGATTTCCTTTGTTCTTTTTTCCATGAGTTTTTTGCAATTCATTACAAGTTCAGTCAGAAGACATTGCAAGGCATAAAAACTTCTCCTTAACCCAAATGAGTGAAAACATAAAGCTGTTTTTATTACCTACACGTCATTCAGTAGCACGGAGGTGAGATTCATACCACCGTTTTGATGGGTTGGCTCTGCCTAACAGCCAAACACCTATACAGCTGCTCACGCTGTTCCATCTTCAATTGGATCTCTCCCCTGGTATAACAGCCTGACAAATTTACAGTAACTTCTGCTCTGAGTGGCCTTCCTGCTGTGTTCCTGTCTATCACTCTGTAAGGATTGCTCAGCAGAAGCCCTCTCAGATTTGGAAAGTGTAGACAGCAGTCAAGGTCTGCTGCATACATACTGCATTGTGTTGGTACCCAGTCAGAATCTGCTCACTCCCTCAGGACAGAGAGAAAATAGGAGGAAACCAAGAAGACATATGAGAGAAGATCCTCTTTTCCTCTGATGGTGCTGGACATGCTGTCCCAGAGGAGAAGAAGCAGGCAGACCACTGCCTTTGAGAATCCCATGGCTGAGACAAAACCCCAACTCCCAACTCCAGTGATCGTCCCGGTAGGCAGAAGGAGCAGCTAGAAGCAGAGGTCAGCAGGTCTGTATGTCCTGGGTTTGACTGGGATAGAGTTAATTTTCCCCCTAATATCTACTACAATGCTGTGTTTTGGCTTTATTCTGAGAACAATGCTGGTAACACACTGATGTTTTAGTTGTTGCTAAGTGGTTCTTACGCTGATAAGTAGTTCTTACCCTGATCAAGAACTTTACAATCTTTCATGCTCTGCCAGTAAGGAGAGGCACAAGAAGTAGAAAGGATAGCACAGCCAGGACACCTGACCCAAACTAGTCAAAGGCGTATTCCATACCATAGAACATCATGGTCAGTATATAAGCTGTGTGGAGTTGGCCAGGAGTTGCTGATCACTGCCTGGGGACAAGCAGGGCATCAGTCAGCAGGTGGTGAGCAATTGTATTGTGCATCACTGTCTTTCTCAGGTCTTACATCTCTCTTTTTTGTCTACCTTTTTGTTACTATTTTTTATTATTATTAATAATGGTAATAGTAACAATAATAACAACAATAATTTTACTTCAATTATTACAATTCTTACCTCAAATTTACCTTTTTTATTTCTAATTCCCTTCACTGTCCCACAAGGGGTTGGGAGGGAGTGAGGGAGCAGCTGAGTGGAACTTAGTGGCCAGCTGTGGTTAAACCACACCATGCCAGAATTCCTTGTAAAAGAGAAAAGGGAGGATCTGTGGCTGCGTTTTTCATTTCTAGAGTAGCCGAGTGCTCTTTTCATGGCAAATATTCACCACCAAAAAGTTGGGAATAGTGCCATTCTTAGTAGCATGTAAGGATGGAGAGGAAAAAAGCCATCAGCGAGAGGCAAGCATAAACTATTTTCAACTTCAGACACAGAGGAAGTTCAGCATGAGATGCCTATCTATTTGTGGTGTCTCACGGCAGTTCAGAGCTTTGACGTAAGCCAGGACAGGGCCTTAAACAAAAGAGCACCATCTCAGCTGTGGCTTTCTTGATACTTTCTACAGTCTACAAAAATAAGAAGTTCTGGAATTTCTGCTCCTGGGATTATCTGCTGATATTAAAGGTATTTTCACTGCAAGTACTTTAAGGAAATTCTGAAGCAGTGAAAGAAAAAGTATCTGCAAAACTAGGAAAAGGAGGAAGGAGACTGCAGCATGTCTAGTGAAGAAAATGCTTCAGTGTGTACACCTTATTAAGGAGTAATCAAAACCACAGTGTGATTCCATTGGAGTATTTTAGAAACAGGATGTTTTCTCTTCTAGATTAAGTTTATGGATTACCAGAACTCTTTAAAAAATAATGATCAGAGACAGGTGCTGTCTGAATTAAATGAACAACCACTGCACACAGAAGCAACAACCTTGAGGAAAAACACATTTGAAAATATTCCTCACAAGCATTCATCAAGCTAGAATTTTGCAGTTCTTTTCATGTTCCTTCTGTCCAAAAGATAGCTCCTGGTAATGTCTGTCCTGGTGATGAAGGTAAAAGTAAAATTTATGCTGTGCAACAGACAGGAAAAAGACATCTTCATCCTATTTTGAGATTTTGTAGCCTTGCACCAAAGGCAAAGCAAAACCCAGAAATGAAATCTTGATTTCATTGAATCTGATGCAAAAATTCAGTTTAATTTAATTATTTTAGGATTTTATACCAGAAGGGCATCAAGAAAGTAAGGATACAGAAGTAGCCATCCCACCACAGCAAGCCTAAGTTTAATATATTGGGCTGCAATGTAGGTGGGTGACCTTGCTCATATCCAGCTGTGGCTGATCTAATTTGTTCAAGGCTAATATACTGAGTGCAAATGTAAATGTAACTTAAGACACCCAGAGCAACAATTAATATGAATTAAACAAACTTTTCCAGGTGATGACAATTTGCTGTGCCAAAGACTGCTCAAAAAAGAAAACAAAGTAAGAGCTTTGGTGAAAATTTCCACTTGACCATGGGAAGACTCTTCCCTTAATATCCAGGTTTTTTTCCAATAGACTATGTCTTCTAAACAGTGGAATTTGAAGCTGAACATCTGTGAAATGAATATTTTCAGTACATGCTAATTCAGAATGTGCTTCAGGCAAAAAAGGTGCAGCAGCTGTGAGTACCACGGGTTCTGGTTGGGTGCCAGTACAAGGCAGTAAGTATGCAGCAGACCTTGACTGTTGTCTACACTCTCCAGATCAGAGAGGACTTCTGCTGAACAGCCCTTATTGGAATGATAGGCAGGAACACAGCAGGAAGGCCACTTGGAGCAAAAGCTACTACAAGTTATGTGGAATATACCAGGGGAGAGATCCAGTTAAAGAATCAGGACTAGAAACTCTCAGAAAGTTCATGGGTATTAATCCAATGACTTGAAAGAGATACTGGAAAAGAATAAATTTAAGAAACATCCGTAAAAGCCAAGAATAAGCTTTGACTACTAGCAGGATTGATTTTCTACTCAGCAAAGAGGCTGCACCTGGAAAAAATGTTTGTCCCTGAGTTCCCCTTGTACATATGTATGTGCCTGTGCGTATAATTATCTATAAATACAGGAGGGGGGACAAAATGTTGAAAAACAATTCCAGTGTCAGAAGTGCTCAATAATTATCAAATGCTTGCTTATATTAAACAGGCAGCAACAGATCACATCTTAGTTTGAGGGTCCGTTGTGTTAGATGTTCTGCATGGGTTAGAAGTGATGGTATATGCTATATATAATACTCAGTGTGTTATACATATGTATGTTATACTTAACAGTATATCTCAGTGTATTATGTATAACACATATATGCTATACATAATACTCAGTGTGAGAGGTACTCAGCCCTCTTTAGAAAGATTATGTCAGTTGAAAGTCAGACAAATACAAGACAAAAGGAAACGTTATTTTAATTTCTGTATGTGTACAACTATACTTTGGAACAGAATGGTAGAAGAGGAAGGAAGGAACTCAGGAAAGGAAAGGCTGGGAACAGAAGAAAAAGAGAAAGGGACAGTGAGGAGGTACCTGCTGAAGATGAACAGGGCCAGCTGGGGTCAGCAAGAAAAAGGGAGCAGGCAAGGAGCAGCAGCAGGGAAGTAAGAACAAGTCTGACTTGATTAAATCTGAGGCAGGAGTTGTTCTCGCTTCTGCAGCAGGAAGGTGGCAGAGGCCGCCACTAGCCTGAAGAGCTGGAAAGACTGCTGATCACATCCAGTGCAAGCGTGAGCAGGGTGTCCTGCAGAGCCTGTCTCAGCACATAGTAAAATGGGGCAAATATACCCGAGACCTGGCTGTTAGTGCTGCTATGTCCTAGAATAAGCCCAGGGTAGACAGGGAAAGAAAGAGTGAAATAAGGGACCACAAATGCCAAATATCTACTGAGCTAAAGCTTTCCTGATAAGGTGAGAATGAAGAGCCAAGAGTCCTTCGTTGTCTCTGGTGGAACAACACTAACTTTCACCTTCATCTGCTCTCAGTCCAGGTAGGACTCCTAAACATGCGAATTTTGGAAGTTTTAAGTACTTTTGTCCTTGTTCCTGATTCATTAGGGAAGGAGGAGAATCCTTTACCTTTCCAGCTCCCTATACTTCCAATGTTTTATCATTATGATGCTATGTGAGCATAAGATAGCTGTTGAGAGATGTCAAAAATGGCCTGACAGCCTACCACATGATCATGAGGCTTGGCCTCTTCCATGCTTGCTGTGGCTCCATCTCCCATCACAGGGTTACCTGTGGTGACCACACATTCCTGTGGGGAGCTGGGTGTGCAAGAGCTCTCCTTTCTACCATGCTCCTGGAAAGATCCTGGTGCACAAAATACAATTTTGTTAACTGCCTTACATTTCAGCCTCTGTACTGACAGTGGCCATCCATTTCCACTGTCTTTGAGAGGATTTAACTGCAGGAGTTAATGTGGCAATGAAGAGATGCTCTAGTGGAGTTGCTGAAAACAGCACTCTTCCTCAGCTAAAAATCACCAAGTGCAGAGAACACATGATCTGACCCTTCGAAACCTACATATAAACAGTAGGTATGTATATTCCTCCTCTCTTTCTCAACATTCTTTAGGTCATGTCCACTAAGTACTTTAGGGTGACACTTTCTTACAAAAAGTAGTGATAGGACTAACAGAGAGAAGAAAGGAGAACACTTTTTCTTGACCAAGTTAAAAACAGTCCTACACAAATCTGAGCAAAACAGATGAATATGCATATGCTGGTTTGAATATGTGGTTTGCCAGCTATTTGACTACATGTATTTAACACCCACAAAAGGCCCAAGGCAGCAGCCGTATACTTTCTTCCACTTGTTTTTTTGCAGAGATCTTACAGAAACCCAAAGGAGTTAAATTACTGCCATTATGATGCTATGAATGACTGATAGAAATATATTACTCTTCAAAGTGCAGGTTGGCTCAATGTAAGCAAAAATGCAGCTAATGCATAGTGGCTTGGGATTAATTCTGCTAGATCCTCAGCTACAGCCTTTAGGAGCTCAAAAAAGTTGGCTTGTGTTTGTTACTTAGTCATTTTCTTCTCCTTTCTTCTCTGCTATGTGCCTCAAAAGTGATATGAACTACGTCTTGGGGTTAACAATAATGTTTCATTACCTATATATAGATGCAGATTAATGACAAGTTGGGGAAGATAATTGTTTCTGATTCCTCTACCTTCTTGCCCTACCTATTCAAGCTGTCAAATGAGTTTAATGTGGATTTGGCTACTCAAAAATAGTAGTGTATTTGTAGTAGTATTTGTAAGCTGAAACATCCCCTGATTTTTCAGCTTCTTGCAGAAGAAAAGGTATTTGTTTCTAGGACACTGCGTTCCCCTATTTTAAAATTAAGTTTATCCTGACTTTAGTGAAACTAATTAGTGAATGGTTTCTTGAAAGTAGCAATCTGAATTCTTGATTCTGTTGAAATTAAAGGTAAATGCAACTTCCATCTGAAATGAATTTTAAGAGGAGGGCATAAAATCCCACTTGTATATACCATATCAATTGGGGCTATAATTAATTTACAAAAAAGTTCTACATCCATAATTAAGAGAGGCCTGGGTAGCAGAACTTCTTAGAAAAATTAATAAACCTTTGTTTGAGGCATGCATCTCACAGAAATCTTTTTATCTCTCCTCCACCATCCACTTTAGGACGCAGCAGAGAATCACAGATAGTTTGGTTGGAAGGGACCTTCAAAGGTCATATCTTTATGGCTTTGTGAGAGGGATCTATTCACTTTTAGCTCTGGGGATCATTTGGAGGACATAATTATTGAGACTCTCATGTTTCCGTCTCACTGGCTTATCCTGTCTCTCTTTTAAACATTGGAGTATAGATGGACATCGACTATACGGCTACCTTGATATGACTGTTCTCTAACAAACAACGGGTATTATGGTAATTTGATGTCCAGCATCAAGAGTGGTGCACTTTTCTTCTGAATGCAAGGGTTTTCCTTTCACTAAGCAACAAACTGATGATCATGCTGGGAAAAGAGAGGGATATAGGGAGGTGAAACTGTGTTCATGTGTAAGTTTCATTCTGAGGCCAACAGAAAAAGGAATGCAACACATGAAAAAAAACTGCAAATAGGTGAGAACACCAGATGAAAGGCTTTCAGATAGAACCATTTGAGGACAGGATATCACTGAAGCAGGAGATGGAGGGAAATGGGGATGATGTAGCATCACAGACTGTGGGAAGCTCTGAGTTCTGCTGGGTGCCATGATGGGGAGAAAAGCCCAGTGTAGGCATGAGTTGCTTTTGTTGATTAAAAAGGAATATTGTTTTCTCATCAGTATGATAAAGGAAATCTCAAAAACATTCTTGAAACTTTCAGGACAGTGAGGTATTCCTATTTGGTAAATACAATTTCTTTGTCATTGGGGAAAATCTGATATTTTATAAGATTCTCAGTGGCATGTTACAAACTGGAGTAAAGGCTCTTTGTTACCCAAATTCCTAGACATTTTTAGATATTCCTAGATACTTTTAATGGAAAAGTTGATTTACAAATTACTATTATAAATTGCATCACTTCAAAAAAACACTTTGCATTTCAAAAGTTTTGAAAGCTTTCTTCCTCCCACCCTCTCAAAAAAATACCGACGTATCCTCATGATCAGTTGCAGTATTCAGAGTACATCATTTGGTACTGTATACTTAATACATTTTTGGCCTGTTTTCTTCTTTTGCAGTAGAGTGAAACTGGGTTTGCATGCTGTTTGGGTTGGTGTGGTTTTTTTATTTTAAATAAAATCTTTTTGACTCCTGCCATTCCAATGTGCCAACTTTTAACCCAGGAGGATGGTGAAACATCTGCAGAAACCCAAATATTAGCCAGACTGATCCCCTCTGTATAAGACAAATGAACATTGTGTAATTACAAACCCTGTGTATTTGTTGATTCTTTGAACTGGAAATAACTTTAAGAAAATTTCACCTATCTGTGCACACTAACACCACTTGCCCTGGGACCTGAAGAAACAGAATTGTAATGCACAAGAAAGAGAAAGTGCTATAGGTAAGGACAGAGGATGAAATGGCTTGCAGATACGAAGTTTTTTGCAAGGTCGTTGTTGACATCCTGCAGTCAGTGGCCCTTTCCTCTTCCTATGGGTCTCTTGCAGAGCACCACAAATTAAAATCATGCTCAGAAATCCCCTGTTACGCACCTTCTTTTCATTCTGCTTCTTTCATCTAGAGTGCAGAACCCTGGGAATTCTGTCCATGACAAAACACCACAGCTTCAAAACCAGCTACTTAGTTCTGCAACACATTTAAAGGCCCTCCCCCCCAACAGCTCTCCAGTCTCTCCCATTTTAGATGAAAAGTACCAAACAGAGCATGCAGAATAGGGAAGCTGGGTCTTCGCTCTGCATCTGATACCCAGATGGGACCTTCCAGCCTGCTTCCTGGAAACACTTTCCGGAAGCAAGGGGTTGAAAGAAGAGGAGAAGCATTTGTACAAAAGCTTGGGGATAGAATCGAGTAGAGTAGAGTAGAGTAGAGTAGAGTAAATAATCTTCAATCTCCATTTTAATGTCCTATTGCACTACTCCAAGCGGGAGAAATAAAACTGGGAGAAAGATATCATTTACCTTAAAAAAAAAAAAAAAAAAAAGTTTGCTTTCTGAGGTACTCCAGAGAATTTGGATATTGATTAGCTGGGAGTAAGTCACTAGAGAGCTTAGAGATCTGCTAATGGAATGTCAATACTGCAAAGCTTGCAGGTTAAAAACTCAGCATATCCATTCAAAGGTTTCTGTGGGTTTATTCTACTTTCTTTTGAAACCGCGTTATATTTTGGTCATCTAGATTATTAGATTGCTATTATTTTTTAACTCCTGCATTATCTTTTCCAAAGGGGAAAATTTTTCGGTAAAATCCTCCAGAAACAGTGAAGAGATTCTCTAATTCCTGATGGAGGGCTGGGATGTTTCCCCTGTTTCGAGTCAGCCCCTTAACACTTGTTAATTTTGTGATCAAGTTGTGATCAAGCTGTTTGTTTTCACCTCTGCCTCCACTTCTATGAAACTCCATCTTCTCTACCCTTGCACTAGCAAGACAGGCTGTGGTAACGTATGGGACACATCTTCCTTTTTATTGTTACCGCTGCTGGCCTCCACAAGCTGAAAGGGAAGGGTAGGACCTTTCACTTCTACATCACATCTAGCATCTTTTTGCCCCCTGTAATAGTAACAGACCAGCAATTTCCAACTGATGGTGACAGACAGCAGCACCTAGTGGCTCAAGCACTGTTTCAAAGCTTTTGGTCTGAAATCTTCAGACACCAGGAATTTGTACATTGCAGTGAAGTATAATTTCTCCAAGTATCACTATATTTGTGAAAGTATGCCATTTGGCAACCTTGGTGAAAAGAGAAGTTTTATAGCTGGGTGAGCAGTTTGAATAGATGACCTCCTCTGTTCAGACTTGATGGCCTCCATGTAATGACTCAAGATCAAGTCGATAGTGAACATCTGAACGCTGAGACATTCAAAGAACAAAAGAAGAAAGAAGCTGAAAAATATGGCAGTGAAGCAGGGCATGTGATAGCCATGATTGTAGAACCAGACTGATGAATAGCTCCCTCCAGTGCTGTCTGCCCATCACTTGCAGGCTCTTTTGGGAACTGAGCTGCTACACAGAGGTAATTGGTTGTGTATGCAACTGATAAGCACTTCTGTTTGGTGTGCAAACTCAGCAGATGAGCCTACAAACCAGCTACTTGCCTGGGCAGAAAAATAAACGCCAAAACTAAATGCTGATTTCCACATAGGCCACATAGACAATTTTGCCATGTACTGTTCAAAGGAGTCTGAATATCACACTCTAGTACCTTGTATCAAAGTGGACTTTCTGCCCCTGTCTTTCAAGGGTTGCTAAATGAAACAGCTGAAGATACAGAGGCTTTCCCCCCTTCTCTAGACCATTTTCATAGATCTGAGAAATTATCTGAGAGATGTTCTGTGTTAATTCTGTACCTAAGTCTCTTCTGGGGAAACCTGCAGAAAAGGAGGGCCGTATTTCTTCCTTTCTTCCTCATGTGCTTCTACTAACACAGGCAATATGTATGTTCTGCAGCAGTTTCTAGAGAACATTACTGATTTGGAGAGGGCAGGTTCTGTCTACTATATAAGTTTTCCTCTGTTCAAAGGGTGGCAAGATTAAGATTTTGAAAGAAAACATCCAACAGCTTGGGAGGTTCTGGTGCCTGCCGCCACTAGGTTGAAAGCGGAGGTCTTCTTGCCAATTGAATGACTTGAACACTAAGCCTGGCTGTTTACTGTAAATAAGGATCAGTGTGGTTTGGCAGGCAATCTCCTGATAAGCCTATTTACCTGCAGCCCACACCTTTCCCCTATCTAATTTCTGGCTTTACCCTGTTAGATCTGCACACATATTTAAAATATTTATGCATGTTTTCTATGCATAGCTGTTTCCAGTCAGCAATTGGTCTTAATCTCCAATCATTACTTACTCCACTAGGTTTACATATCTGGATCTCTGGCTCCCTTGGGTTTAATCTACATTTTTCTCCCCAGTAGAGAGCAGTTTGGTCCTCTGAGCCAGAAGGAGGAAGCATTTGCTACTGCTGTCTTGCCTTACGTAAGTATGCGGGTTTCAGTACAATTATTTTACATGGGATTTCTCACCTGGCAGTAAATTACTGTGAGAGCATGATCTGTGTAATTACCAGTGTGATACAGGACTTCATCTAAACACACCTCTTCAAGCAGATTTGAGTCTCCTTTTATTCTGTTTGTAAGTTCCTTAATGTTTGGGTTGTGGGGTTTTCTTATTTTGAACAAGATATTTGCCATGCCAAAATACTCTGGAGTGCCTGATCCTGACGAGGTACTGCCCTCTTTCAAAATCTGCTTTTTCCAGCTGCCAGAATGCACCAGGACAGGGATCAAGCCTCCTTTCCATCACTTCCCAGAACAGAGCACCTCAAAATGACCAGGAGCTGTGCAAAGGGGAAATTATATGAATTTAAACTAATTCTATGTTTGAGGTGTAGCCACAAGTTATAGACAAACTTTGAATTGGTCACAGAAATCACCTGCATGTGGAGGGAATCGTGTGTAGATTTTGCAGCATTTTCCAGTGCAAACAAAAAAGGGAGTGCAACAGACTGGTTTTGCACAGAAGTCATCCCTGACAAAGTGCAGCAGTTCATGAATGCTGGATTAACAGATACAAACCTGTATTGCATCGTTATCAGATTTATCTCTCAGTGCTCGGCTCTTTGCCTTGGTTGCAGCATCTGTAAATTACCTGGGAGCTTTTGAAGGCATTAGTGCCTTTTTCTGTTGCGTCTGTAACAACATTAGGGCTGAAATGACTTTCTTATGGGTTTAAAGATGATATTGTAGTGCCTGCTTCAAACCTGGCTGAACGTAACAGGAACTGGCTTAAGTGAATTTCAGTCAAGGTCTGGGGACTTTAAAAAGTTGCTTACTATTACCTGCATTTATTACATTATTATGCTGTTGTCTGAGCTAGAGCAAGTGGGGGTCCCCTAGCTAAGGCAGTTTTCTGAAGTAGCAACTACTACCACCACTGCTTCATAGGCAGGGAAGCAGTGCACAGAGATCACCACTGTGGTAACAGCCAAAGTTTTGACACTACTGGCCAGCTCAGCTCCTCCAGCAGAAGATGTGACCTCTACAATCACAGCACACCACTGGCCAGCGGCAAAGACCTTACTCCCATCCCCATTTTTCCCCTTGACTATCAGAGTAGGTCATTGACCAGCCAGGTGGCATTAGCCTGTCCCCAGCTCTGGGCTGCCCCAGGAGGCTTCTCCTTCAAGAGAAACCTCTTTCAGAGGGCAGCTCCAACTGGGGGTTGTATCCCTGCACATCTGCAGTCTCATTGCTGGTGCTGCAACGGATGTCCCAAACAACATTCTCCACACCGTCAGCCTCCTCCTCAGCCAACAGGATTGAGATGAACACTTTCTAGGAGCAGGAGTGTTATGGTCTGGTTCCTTTCAAGAAGTTACTGCTTTGCTAGAGGATCCCAACAGAGAATCAGTTCTCTCCTGGGCTGATCACCAGACCTACATATAGCACTGACAGTGAGTCTGCCCTCAGGAAACTCACTATCAAGAATTTATACCAGGGCTACTTAATACATTTTTACTATTTTCTGCTGTATGATTTTATGATTTGGAAGAGTGTGTGGTGTTTTCTGCCTTTCCAGGCTTGTCTTTCACATCATACCAACTTCAGAGGGAGAAACTACAGCCTCTGCCTGGGACTCCGGGAGAATAACCAAGAAAGCAAATCATCTGGGGAAATACAGCAAGATCTGGAAGGTATCTGTACTCTGAGTAGGGTATATTAGCCAGAAAAGTTGCAGTTAGTAGAGCCAGAACTCATAAGATTTTATGGTAGCTCTCTGACAAAAATCTATGCCTTCTGGAGCTTGTCTATTTTGGAAGACATGAAGGAGCAAGTAGGAACTGTGACAGCTGCTTCTGCTTAGCTTAGAGCTCAAGTTGGTTTACATTCATCTCTGCCCACTGTCAGCCTGAGAAGCACCTTATTGTGCAAGATCCTGCCTGCAAATGCCTAACTTAGAAACTCCACACGTAAGCTTCCTAACACTGTACTTGTAATGTTTTTCATCCAGCCCTTTTCCCAAGCCCAGAGGTTGCTGGCAACACCTTTACTTCAAAACACCCTAATGCCTACACCTCTCTCCAGTTCTTGAGCTTCTGATGTGCTGCAGTAATTTTTGTGCTGTTAATTTTGGAAATGTGGGGTAAGGGAAAAATGCTTTGCACATTAGAGCTACAGTTGACCCCTTTGACTGACTATTTGCCATATTCTCCTTCAAAGAGGTGCTTTCCTTATGTAAGCATGCTCAGGAGGAGGGAGGGAGCAGCAGATTCAACCATGAAACCTTATGTTCTGTAGGATAGAATTCTTCCTGCCAGAGTGTGAAACAATTCCTGTATCCCTGCCAAAGCAACTGCTTGATGTGTGCTCCCTAATAGCTCGTAATGAACCACAAACAAGCTTTTAAAGTAAGGATAAGGACACGCATACTTACAATGTTCATAGGCTGAACATCCAGAGAATTGAACAAAGAGCCAAAGAATGGATCAGCTAAAGAGAGATGCAACGTGCTCTTCAGCACTTTGCTAATTAAAACAATGGGTCTCTGAATTGCAATATTTCCACTTTCAGGGATATTTAAACACTCAGATTCTTCCAGAGAGGCATTCCTCCAATCAGTATGTTGGAAGGAAAACAGAGTCCCGATCCTGAAAATAGAGGCACATGGGTGTTTCTCTCTCTTCTTGGGTTCAGTGAATATTTGTGCAGGGAAAGGACTCAGCCAGGTCATTTGTTTGGGATCATGTATGTCCTCTAGTAATGGCGGACTGTGGATATTGTGATACAGAACATTTGACTTATATCAGTATCTGTTTTATACACTTGACGCTCATAACCTGTTTCAAACCTGATGAAACCTGGGTGCACCTCCCCATTTATTTGGGCGGCCTTAAGTTTCTCCCCTCCTTTTTTATTTCTTTACTCTCTTCTTAAATTTTTTTTTATTATTTTTTAAAGACTGTTTATTTCTGTAATAAACCAGATTTTATGAGGAAATTAGTGTATATCCAAAGCACTTGCCTAATGTTTTCCATCCACATATCTCAATCATCTGAAGAGTTGAATACATGTGGGTTTAAAATCCACTTCTGACCACTGGAAGAATAGAAGCGCACAATGTTAAGATGACTGATTTAGGGTCAGAGCAAGGCAATGGCTTAGGAAGGAATTCAAGTCTCCCTAATTTCCCAGGTCTTATCCACAGAAGGCTGCTTCCTTTTACATGAAAAGACTGGGAAAAAAAAAGTTTTATTCATTTATGGGAAGGAAAACCACAAGTGTCCCTGAGGATGACAATAAATTATTAGTCCAGACTTCACAGATAGCTTTTATGCTGTATGATATGCAACATTTAGCAAAATTCAACAATTACAGCATTAAATAATAGAAAGAAATTAAAAGCTATAAGTAATGGTGAAGGGGAAAGCAGGTGTTTAATAAAATGTGGGAAGGAATTAAGAATCAGCAAGACAGGAAGCTGAAGGCAAAAGTATTGCAAGGGACTGGAAGTGTGAAGTCTCTTCACCAAGATTGTGAGTTTATATCGATCTGTTTATAGTTACCCGAGTTACCCAGCTGTTTAAGTTACACAAGTTGAAAGTTATAAAGTGCATACATGTGCATACGGCAACATGTTAAAATACAGTTTTATGTTGAGCCTGAGATAACTCCCTATTGCCTTCATTCATGCAAATATTTCCAGCACAGTTGTTGGTACTCTGTGTGACTAAAGAGAAAGGTCTCTGGGACTCAGAGCAGCTTTTAACTTGGTCAAAAGCAAGACAGCTGGAACATATTTTTAAACAATTTTCTTTCCCCAGCTACTATTTCCAAGGGTATTCTCAACAAAAGTCTTTTTTGTTTCTCCTCTTATTTTAACAACTTCTGAACTCTTCAGAAGTAACAAAGTGATAGAGGAGAATAGTGACTGCTGGAAGAAGGAAAAAGGAAACTTGTGGTGGTTGATGCATAACCTGAGACCCAGAGCACTCCACCCTTCCTGAAGCCAAAAGCCCTGTTTGTCCTACTCTCGCTTTTCTTCATGCACTGCATGCCAATGGCAGGTCAGGTTCTCTATGTGCTCCCATAGCATAAAATGCAGCATAATTGCAAGTGTTAATTACCCATATAGCCACCAATGTTGTATGCATATATTTGTGCAGCTGTTTAGAGTACATGGCAGTATACATCAGCTGAAGAAGTATGTGAATGGAGAACAAAGTTATGCTAGGCATAGGACTCAAGCAAGAAACCTGTATGAGAAGAAATTGGTATGTGGAGTTAACAGCAGAGGACACAAAGTTCTCATGAAGCAATGAAAACCACTCTCTTAGGTAACGCATTGAACTCAAGAGATTTACGTTCAGTTTTCCAGCAGTTCAGTTTGATTCTGAGATGATTATATAGATACATCAAAACACAGGTGCAGACAAATTAAAGCCCATGAAAATTATCTCCCATCTTCCTGTGCAAAACATCTTCATCCAATGTTTCTCAGAAACCAGTAGCTGCTTCAGGCAGCCACTGAAACTCCAGATGAGCACCTCTCTCTGATCAGTTTCCTGGTGATGAGAGGCCTGTAAATTAACGGAAGAGCATTGGGATTTTTCCCCAAGAGACACATGTTTCTTTATTACTAACACTAGGTAGTATTTAATTCACTTTGGTATTAGGAATTACTCTGAGGCTTGAGCTGCTTGCCTCTGTGTTAGTGGAAGGTTTCCCATTGCCTCCACTGGATGTACAGCTGGGCCCAGTGCACAAATAGCCAAGGCATGTTTTTTCCTACTGACACTATTATTCATCCTTTATACTTAAGCTGCTTTCACAACAAAATTCAGAAGGTGGTTGTGTAGAACATCATTTGGGCACAAGTCTCTGAAGACACATGGAAAAAAAGCATTAATGAAGTCATATCCTGGCTTCACTGACCACTTTTCCTCTTAAGAAAATAAGCTAATAACATTTTCAGTACATCTGCAACCACTTTTGATCCCACTGATCCCAGAGGGAAAATTGCTGTGGAAAACTGTGCCATTTCAAGGAAGGGCTGTTTCTGAGCTGTACCAGTACATTTAGAGAAAAGGTTACCAGGCCAGAACATGCAGCTGCATTTTGTCTAGAAGGGAGGTTTCCTTGCTAATGCATGCAGGCAATTATAATTAATCAAAATGGTTTGGGAAGTCGAAACTAATCTAAGATCATTGTTGGACGTTTTTGTGAAGACATGTGGTATATTGTTGCACTTCGATTGAGCTGTAGATGTTTACTTGTTCCAGTCCTTCATCTAGGACCTCACTTAAAACATTGCACATGTTAGAAAAGCACAATGAGAATAGCTCCCCCATATAAAGATGTTTTACATACAAAAAGGTTGGCAGCTTAAAAGGTCAAGTTAAGTGAAATATAATCCTTTTTTTTTCTATCCAGAAGTCCCATATTTAGGTTCATATGCCCTAGAATGTTGGCCAAATGTCCTTTATTGTCCTGTTTCACTTGAACATTTAAATATGTTTATAGTTATGAGATCTTGTATGGATGACAAGCTGAGGCAGGGCAAGAGACTTTGTTTGGGATGGATTTTATTAATATGACAACTTTTGAATTAAATACTTTTTTGCTTCAAAAAAAAAGGGACAATAATTTAGCAGTTGTACTGAGAGGAAATATCTTATAGACGGTAAAATAATAAAATAATCCTGCCCGGATTTAAATCTTGCTGTTTCTGCAATATGATGCAGAGACTCAAAGACGTCCAAAGCAACTGGAATGTATAATTCACATTGCCTTCCACTTGGTTCCAACACATGCAATAATTTATCTTCCTTCTAAGTTGTGTTGATTTTTGTACAGTTGAGTTTTATATGGAAGCCACAAAGAATTCAGAAAAGGCTGAGTTAGGCTGTTAATTCATCAGTAGCAGGAAAATAAAATATATCATTTGCACAAGGAAAATACATTGATAGCATAGCTGTAGAAATTTTCATACGCTCTTGTCCTGGGTTCAGCAGCAGCAGTCATTTTTCTCCATCGTAGTATCTGGTGCAGCACTGTGTTTTCAACTTTCTGCCTGGGAACAGCGCTGATAACACCAGTGTTTTCAGTTATGGCTTTGAATGTTTGGTCTGACCAAGGACTTTCTGAGTCTCATGCTCTGCCAGGGAGGAGGGAAAGCTGGGAGGAAGCAGAAACAGGATATCTGACCCAAACTGACCAAAGAGGTATTCCATACCACAGTGCATCACTCCCAGGATGGAAAAAAACTGGGGGCAGGAACCCGGAAGAGTTGAATTCACATCTCGGTAGTCGGGTGGTGAGCAGTTGTATCCTCTTCCCTTGTATTTCCCTGGTCATTATTATTATTGATGGTAGCAGTGGTGATTTGTGTTATACCTTAGTTACTGGACTGTTCTTATCTCAACCTGAGGGAGTTACATTCTTTCGATTCTTCTCCCCATTCCCCCCCCCTCGGAGTGAAGAAAGAGAGGGAAGAAAGAGGGGGGAGTGAGTGAGCAAACTGTGTGATTTATGGCTTAAACCATGACAGCTCTAAAATGAAGATTCAGAGTCACATATTTACTTGTACTTGAATATAACACAGAGACTTAAGAAGTTATTTTTTTCCCATGAATCTGAAAAATTTGCCTCTATCCTGCTCTCATATATTGAACAAAAGGTCTCAGGAGCTCAGTGAATCCTCAGTCCTACAAACGAAGACTTAGAATTACTTATGCTTGCTCTAACAACAGCATTCTCCAATACACCAGCCACATTGAAAACATAATTCAAATCTTTTCTGGCACTCTGCTCCAAAAGCCTGGTGTGAGCTCCGCATTCAGTTCTCCACAGTGTGTGGATGAGTGCCTGGGGATGGAGAAATACCAGGATCTAATCCCTGTGGACCTCTTTGTTGCATTGTATGGTGGCACTGTGACTCTGCAATGTCATCATGATACTGAGAATCCAGAGAGCCTTCCCTATGACAGCTCACAGTGTTCTTCAACCATTACATATCTTCAGAGATCAAGGAGTCCCAGGGACTTGTCCCACATGTCACAGGGCACCTATTTACTAGATACAGCTCCAGGACATCTGGAAAGATAGATAGAATCTGTTGGGAGAGTCCCTCACCAAGCATTCAAACAAACTGAACTAGTGAAAAAAAATCCCTTTGTCCTGGCATGGATAAATAGCTGGCTGAAAAACAGGGAAAAAGAAAAAAAAGAGCAAGGATAAAATATGGTGTTTCATGATGGATGGATGTTACCAGGGCAGTCCCACAAGATATAAATTGGAATATGTGCATTTCAAAATTGTCAAAGGTCATCTGGACAAAAATATTAAAAAGGCACAGAATTATTTGGGAAAGTGAAATGTGTAATAGACTTCAAACAGCAGCGGAAGGATCTCACAGTACTGAGTGATAAGGAGATAAAAACACAGATGAAATTCAGTGAAAATCACAAATGAAATGTCAATAAAAGCAAGTAAGGCACAAGAAGGATAATAAACCAACTATATGACTATTTTCACAGTGATGAACTCTAAATTAGCTATTAGGTAGGGGAATTAGCTGTTGCAAATCTAGCAAGAGATCTAGGAGTCATTATGGATAGTGCTTTGAAAAGTCAGCTCCATAGCAGAGAAGCGACAAATAGTGCATTGGGAATTACTAGGGAAGGAACTAAAAATAAAGCAGATAGATAGCATGTAACATCATACAGCTCCATGGTGTGTCTGTATCTTGAGCACTACTGGTAATTTTAGTTAATATCTTTGGGAAAGTATATGCTAACACTGGGAAAAATACTGAGAAGGATCACAGGGAAATGAGAGAGAGTTAATAGGTCAGGACATTTCTACATGGAAAAGG
The DNA here is from genome assembly GCA_017639245.1 of Myiopsitta monachus. Taxonomy (NCBI): domain Eukaryota; kingdom Metazoa; phylum Chordata; class Aves; order Psittaciformes; family Psittacidae; genus Myiopsitta; species Myiopsitta monachus. The sequence continues at coordinate 58,139,944 of CM029918.1, read as the reverse complement.
AGATGATGGAACATGTATATGACAAAGTAAACAGTAGGAATTGCCTCTCTTATGGGAGCAGAAGAAGGAAATATAAGCATCTCCCAGGAGCCTACAGAAGCTCTAGAAAACTTTTGTCTCTCTTCAGCTCTCTTGTCCACAGTAATTTGTTTTTTCCTTTATGATGGCTTCTTGAGACATAGCATTTGCCTTGTAGCAAAGGCGGAGACAAGAAGCAAGCAGAACCAAAGGATCCAGCTCAGACTGGGGTCCACTTAGTGAGCATAGAGCTGAACACCTGCCTCTCACCAGAGCCGATAGGGCAGCTGCAGTGCTGGGTTACCAAGAGCCAGGATGCTAAGGGTGGTGTGGGATTGAAGTTATCCTTCACCCTGCAGTGCAAAGAGCAAGTAGGAAAGGGAGATCCTGGTCTCAAGACGACTTCATATGTTTTGAAGGAGGGTCCTTTGAAGTTCTGGAGTTATTTCATAAACCTGACATAAGCCCAGAACTGCCTTTGTTGGGCACTGGCATGCAAGGACTCGATGAGGGGACAAAAATTACATTTCAAAGAGGAAGGGGAGAGCTGATGGATGGGCTTTATTCGGGAAAGGTCAAAGAATGAAGTTATCTAGGCCAACCTGGTGAAGTTTAACCATGCAAGTGCAACCTACACCTACACCTACACCTGCGTCAGAGCAATCATTAACCTACACCTGCATCAGAGCAATTCCAGGCACAGCTACAGGTTGGGCAGGGAAGAGATTCAGAGCAGCCCTGAGGAGAAGGACTTGGGGTGTTGGTCAATGAAAAAATTAACATGAGCTGGCAGTGTGTGCTTGCAGCCCAGAAAGCCAACCGTATCCTCGGCTGCATCAAAAGGAGCGTGACCAGCGAGTCGAGAGAGGTGATCCTGCCCCTCTACTCTGCTCTTGTGAGACCTCACTTGGAGTATTGTGTACAGTTCTGGTGTCCTCAACATAAAAAGGACATGGAACTGCTGGAACAAGTCCAGAGGAGGCCACGAGGATAATCAGGGGACTGGAGCACCTCCCTTATGAAGATAGGCTGAGAGAGTTGGGACCGTTCAGCGTGGAGAAGAGAAGGCTGCATGGAGACCTCATAGCAGCCTTCCAGTATCTGAAGGGGGCCTATAGGGATGCTGGAGAGGGACTCTTCATTAGGGACTGTAGTGATAGGGAAAGGAGTAACAGGGTTCAAACTTAAGCAGGGGAAGTTTAGATTGGATATGAGGAAGAAATTCTTTACTGTAAGGGTGGTGAGTCACTGGAATGTGTTGCCCAGGGAAGTTGTGAATGCTTCATCGCTGGCGGTGTTCAAGGCCAGGTTGGACAGAGCCTTGGGTGGCATGGTTTAGTGTGAGGTGTCCCTGCCCATGACAGGGGGGTTGGAACTAGGTGATCTTAAGGCGCTTTCCAACCCTAACTATTCTATGATTCTATGATTCTATATATAATGGGAAAAGATATAGACAAAGAAGAAAAGAGGAATAAATTTGTTGAATCTGAATACTCAATCAGTTTAATTATGATGTAGAAAATCATGGATGGTACAGAGATGGCAAACAGAGAATGATTATTTAATATTTCATATAAAACACCCTGAGTAATAATAAGATGGTAGATGAGCGATGTACAGTGGTACTAATTGAAATGATGAATTGATAACAATCTTTTCGAGGTCAGTCACTCACTAAGGAGCACCTTGGAGCCCAGTATGTTCATTGTTGCGCATCAGCTTCCCATGTGGAAAAGCACTGAGTGTGAATGGGTATGATTTTTAAATAACAAAGCAGAAAAGAAGCAATGTCTCTACACTATAAATTAGTCCTTTCTGGTTTCTTCTACACAAAGCTGTAGGAACACCTAATGTAGCTCTTAAAGTATGTTTAATGGAAAAAGTACCACTTTACATGGAAACTCTCCATTTCAGCCTTTAAACTGGATTTCCTCCAGTAAAGTGTATGCTACTTCTGTTGCTGACACCAAGAACAGCAACATAACACAGTTACACGGCAGACTAGGAAGTATTTAATTTGAACTTGAGCATGGTTTGGTTGAAGGTCAAAGGCAAAACTCCTTTTAGGCTCAATGGGTCTCTCACTGGGCTATTTTCCTTAAAATAGGATTAGGACAGGTTTGGTTCCCCTGTCTTGCAAGGAATTTCAGAAATAAACCAAATACTATAATGTCTGCCTGAGCATCACCATGTAAATTAATTCAGGGCACCTATTCTTACAAGAGCCTAATAACTGTCAAGTTAATGAAAAAGATGATGCTAAACTAATCAACTTAAAGCTAGTTCAGCTTCTCTATCTGGACAAACCCAGGCTTAGTCAGGTGTGTTCCATACTTGGGCTTATGGAGTCTTTCTTTTTCTCTTGGTCTTTAATCTGTCGAGCAATTAGCAAGCACAAGCTTAGAAAATGTTAGACAAAAGCTCTTACAAGCCTGTATATGTTTGTCTGAGTGACAGTAGCAGTGAGAATCATCTCCTTGGAAATATATGCCAAATTCTGGAAAAAAAAATGCCTTTGCATAGAGGATAATGACACAACTACTTTTTCAGTAGCTGAAATCACTGTTGTGATTCAATTAGCCCACTCAGATAAGGGGAAGGAGAGAATCATCTTCTTCCTTGGTGGTGAAGAACTCATATATTTGCAAGGGAAGTCATCTCGAAAGAGCATGTGTTATCTATATACTGCAATTTCCAGAGAAGATAAACTTGATTTATTTCTGCAATGTAGCTGTGACTTGTTTCCCCTTGAAATTCTTTAAAATAGACTGGTAAGCTATTATCGCATAAGAGAGAAATAGAATATATAGTTAATGTCAAGACATATTCTTGCTGTATCAACATAGTTTCTGTGTTTAATTCACAATTAATATGCCTGTGTATTCACTATTTCTTGATCAGAATTTGCCTGAGTTGTGCAAAGCTTTTCCTTTTCTCTCTCTGTTTCTCCCTCCCTTTTCTCATAAGAGTGTGGTTATAAAGTAGGAACTATATTACAGTAAAAGAGCCTCAGACTGAGGTTCTGCTCCAAAGATCAATTGTAGCAATACGAGAGCAAGCTGCCAACAACTGAGCAGGAAGACTTGGTAATGGGCCTTATTACTCAAAACATGACAGGAGAGAGGAAGAGCCAAAGCACAGATCCTCTACTATTGGCGGGTGCAGCTCAGCAAACCACCAGTGAATGGAAAGCTGCTCTTCTTACCCTCTGCCAGGCAGCAGTAGGAAAGCTGCTGGAAATGCTAACACTGCTTTGTTTTTTTCCTAGCAGGAAGATTCTCCACAAAGGGATAAGGTCTGCACCTGCTTTAACATAGACTGTTAGAAATGTAAATGATTCAAATGAATTCTCTTGAGTTAGATAATTCAGAGACCATGGAGAAAAATCTGCATTTTTCAACTGCAGTACCTCTTCATGAACTGTTGGCAAAGTACATATTCATAGCCTCCACCACTACTCTGAATCTCATTTAAACAAATATTTCTCCCACCTGCAAAAAAAGCCACAGATAAATGCTGTGAATACACACTATTTATGAAGCTCTTTCTTCTCATAAAAAGCAGATGGATCATATAAAGTTACTGCAGTTTTGCTCCTAAAAGCAATGTGACCCATTAAGGATGTTAGGATAGTTAGGAGAGAGTACCTGGCTCTGAAACATGCTCAGGAGACATGAATTTAATTGCTCTCCATCCTAGATTTCGTTAATATTTCCTTGCTATCACCACTCCTCAGTTCTTCACAATAAAGTAAACACTTTCCTACCTTCTGGGATGTTGGCAGGAATAAAGATATTTAACATGTTTAGGTGCTATGGAGTGGAGAGGGAATTTATAAAAGTGTCAAAGACGGAACTTATTCTTCATTGCAACATACACAACTCTTGGCTCTCACAAGCACTTACATGAAGGAGCAGTGATTCATATTTGGCAGACAAGAGCAGACTGATCAGGCTGAACACCCTCTAGAATAAGATCTATAATATGTTGCAAAGTATTAATTAATGCAATGCTCTTCTGCCTTCTTTAAACTCCAAGTGTAATCTTAACAAAAGTATAGTGCAGACACATTTGTCTCAAAGATGACTATGCAATGCATTAGATACTGCACTGGAATAAACCATTATAGCCTTGGTGAAAGTATATTGAATTGTAATACTGAAAGACCTGGTCCAACGTTTAATTGAATGAACGTATACTTCATGTCTACACAGTTAAGAGAAAAGTGCTGTCTCTGGCTCTATAAAATTATAGGAAATGTTTATACCAGGGCAGAATCCAAGAATAAACTCTGGACAGTTTGAAGTCCTTGAAATAATATATATTTCCCTAGTTTTGGTACAGGTAAGTTAAGATAATTAGCTTTAACATACTCTAGCCAGAATATTAGAAGAGAAAAAAAAAAAAAAAAAGGAAAATCAATCAAAAACCTGATTTTTTCTTAAATTGTTATTGTGCTTGTATCAGTGACTTCTGCAGTCTAATCAATCCAAAGCAGGAACGAAGACATAAACATCTATGTCTTTGTAAATCACTTTCTCTGATTGATTTGTATTTTCTTTCTTGGCTGAACAGTGACAAAATACCCAAAACAATATCTATCAATTTCTAACAATTCCTATTTACAGAAATGCTTCTGGGGAAGAGTGACCAGATGAAGAATCTTCCCCTCAAGACCAACCCATTGTTCGGTGGCTCTGATGTCCAGGTCCCCTTGGGCATGGTTTGCAGCTCTCTTTGGAGAGAAGCAGTGCTGCAAGCTGATTCTACCGATAGTATTTCTCAGTTTCATTGGAAAATTCCTGCTAGAACAAGTAGTCTTCCTGATGTGCATTTCTGTGGTATGACAGTTTTCTTGAGCTGTGTGAGGTATTTATTACAGTACTGTGTGCCCCACAGTTCAGAGGCAAATGCATAGATCAAACTTGTGGCTGGTTTTGCTTCTCTCTCACAACCACTGACAAGACAATAGAGGTGTAAGGGCTAAGGATATCATGATGGTCTACACCACCCACTGTCTGCCAAAATAAACCTTCCATGCAAATGGACAACAACAAGTGAAGAAATGCATCATGGACCACAGCTTTGCCTTGGAGGGATAACTTTTTCTCAGCTAATTACACATCATTCGGCAGACCCATACTGTCCTGGTTTAAGTCTCCAACACTCACGAAGTCACTCACTCACTCACTCACTCACTCACTCCCCCTCTTTCTTCCCCCAGTCCCAGGGGATGGGGAGGAGAATCAAAAGAATGCAACTCCCACAGGTTGAGATAAGAACAGTTTAGTAACTAAGGTATAACACAAACCACTGCTGCTACCACCAGTAATAATAATGACAGGAGAAGTACAAAGAAAGAGAATACAACTGCTCACCAAGCCCGACCCAGCCACTGCACCCCTCAGCAGCGAACCCCCCACTGCACCGCCACACCCTTCCGGGTCTCTGCTCTCCATTTTCACATCCTGGGCATGACGTGCTGTGGTATGGAATAACCTCTTTGGTCAGTTTGGGTCAGGTGTCCTGTCTCTGCTTCCTCCCGGCTTCCCCTCCTCCCTGTCATAGCATGAGGCTCAGAAAGTCCTTGGTCAGACCAAAACATTACCAAGCAGTAACTGAAAACGCTGGTGTTATCAGCGCTGTTCCAAGGCCCAAAAATCAAAAACACAGTGCTGCACCAACTACCAAGAAGGAGAAAAATAACTGTTACTGCTGAACCCATGACATATACATATCAATTATATGGAATTAAAATCTCAGTTAACAAACGGTTTACTCACTTCTCCATACAAGTAAACTTTTTCTCTTCTTTTGGCCCAAAGAAAGGGAACTCTTTTTTCTTGTAAAGGGAATGCTCTTCCAGAGCTAACTTCCATCATCAAAAAAGTGTCAGCAATTTCATACTCCAAAAGGAGCGTATTTTCTCTGAAGAATTAAACCAGAATCCTTACTCATCCAAACAAGGGGGTCCCGTAGAAGTACCTGATCCTACTGAGGCTGAACACGTGAGCAGAATTTACAGTTGCAGGTCTTTCTGATATGCTGTGTCTTCCAAAAAGCTGCAATAGATGGGTAGGTTTTGTCTCCTAGATGAAACACTGAGCGTTATATTTGCTCTGTTGAGGCAGCTGATTGTCAGAAAATCTTTTTCACCAGAGGCCTGGACTTCTGAAGTGGATGGTGCTGGTGGTGATTGCTTTGGAGTTGTGAGGCGCCCTCCACAAAACAGGTGTGAAGGAATTTCTTTCTGAGGCCAAATCTAAGTTATCACCACTGTTCTGCAATGCTTTATTAAGTACTTACAGCACCCTAGCAGGCTGTCAGTGCATCCTTTGCTGTGCCAGGGACACTCTCAGGAGACATTACTCAGCTGCTAAAGCCTCTGTGTAGCAAATTCTTGAAAACAGTAATCCCAGAACTTTGTTGACCTGACTAACTTCATGGCTTGTAGGAGCCCAGAAATCCCCCATGAACACCTGAAGTGTCAGCCAGAGGCATTCCCTGAATTACAAATAAACACAAGCTTTACAACTGACTATGAACTATTATACATTTTGCAGACTATTAAAAATCAATTGTAAACAGAAGGAAGAGGGGGCAATCAGACTCAGTTTGTTACACAGAAAAGATCACTAGTAATTAGCAAAAAAAGTTCTCAAAGTTATCATATTCTCATATCTTGTATCTTTCAATACAAATGCCACACCAACTGAGAAAGGGACAATTTCACTTGACAGAAGGGTGATTTACTAAAATGTACACCCATGTATTGACTACAAAAATTCTGACTGCTTCCTGATATCCACTTGCTTATTTTGTAAGCAGAAGGGGAAGGAAAACACAATAACACTGATGACAACAAACAGAAGAAACTTTTGGGGTTTTCCTTAAAGTGATAAATAAATACATAAACCCAGAAAATACATACCAAGAATGGTTAGTCATACCGCAGCACAAGAAAGCTTTTTTTCAGTGCCATGGGAAATATGAAAAGGAGTTAATGAGGCTACAGGTCATGGAGAGTTCAGCTGACATAAAAAGCAGTGTGGTAGAAGTTTGCCTGAGTTTAAAGCAGCAATAGTTAACTTTAATAATAGTAAAGTGTTTAATACAAACACTGCCTTAACTAGATCAATAGTTACAGGCCTGAGCTATTGATCCATAGTATTATATTGATGCATTATAGCTGCAGGGGACAGGAACACCTTATTCCAGGAAACAGCCAGCATGCTGCCATGTTGATTTAGGTTCTTCCTAACTGCTGTGCTTTCAATACGAGTAGCTCAAAATGCAGACAGTACATACATTCTCCATCTATTTCTTCTCTAAACTATCATACCATAGCTGATAGACTCATAGAGTGAGTTTGCAGTGTCAGCAACCACTCACGGTTATACACCCTTGATGATAGTTTTTGGACTGTCTTCCCTGTTGTGTTTTTCAACCACTCTACTACTAGCAAAAATAATGACACCATACAGATTGATTAGGAGCTTTAAAGGGAAAAACTTCTATTGTAGCAATAGGTACAGGAAAGTAAAAGCACTGAGATAACTTCTGAGTCTCAAAGCTTCACAAATTCCCTCAGCTTTGGGCTAATGTGACACTTTATGAGACCTGACTATTCCACAAAAATATTTCCCTTGTTTCTTCCAAATCTGTTTTAAAAGATTTAAAATAAATTCTATCGTGGTTTAAGCCTTCAAAACTCACGAAGTCGCTCTCTCACTCACTCCCCCTCTTTCTTCCCCCAGTCCCGGGGGATGGGGAGGAGAATCAAAAGAATGCAACTCCCACAGGTTGAGATAAGAACAGTTTAGTAACTAAGGTATAACGCAAATCACTACTGCTACCACCAATAATAATAATGACAGGAGAAGTACAAAGAAAGAGAATACAACTGCTCACCAAGCCCGACCCAGCCACTGCACCCCCCAGCAGCGAACCCCCGCAGTGCACCCCCCACTCTTCCAGGTCTCTGCTCTCCATTTTCACATCCTGGGCTTGACATACTGTGGTATGGAACACCTCTCTTTGGTCAGTTTGGGTCAGGTGTCCTGTCTCTGCTTCCTCCCGGCTTCCCCTCCTCCCTGTCATAGCATGAGGCTCAGAAAGTCCTTGGTCAGACCAAAACACTACCAAGCAGTAACTGAAAACACTGGTGTTATCAACGCTGTTTCCAGGCCCAAAATCAAAAACACAGTGCTGCACCAACTACCAAGAAGGAGAAAAATGACTGCTGCTGCTGAACCCATGACAATTCACAACCACTCGCCCTGCTCCTCTAGGTTACTGCAGAGTACTGCTCACATTGTGTTGATGCAGAAGTGCAGCAAACAGAGTGTTTAAGGCAAAGATGCTCAAATAACCTGGCTTTCTGCAACACCCACACACATGCAGCTCTTAGATCAGAGGCGTTATCCTCCCCAGGCACCCTCCCTGGTGGTTCAGCTGCCTCTCCCACCATTGTGTGAGCTGCCCATGGAATTTACAGGCAAATTCCTTGGACATGTCATCTCTTGAGTCCCCTTTCATCTGGTTGGGGATGGAGACAGGTATTAAATCAGTGTTAGCACCCACCATACCACAGATGCTGGTGGGGAAACGAAAAGACTATGTCCCCTTTGTCCAGACTAAAATTTCTGTGTTAAGACAGACCCTGTGTTGCTTCTTCACGTTCAATCAAGTTCTTTGTCACAAATTCCTTGTGCTCCATCCACTGTTTGGATGCCTCCACAGACTAGGATAAACCTTTCTTGCCACAGTGACCAGGAACAGATTATATGCTATCTTCACACTGTAACCAAAAAAAAAATATATGATTTTGAGTATGGTTGAGCTGGATTTCACTCCCTCTTCCAGAAGACACAGGTCTTTCTCCCATTATTCCCAAGCCCTAAGAAAAAGAGGACATTCAAGAGCATTCTGCATGGACATAATTTGAACCTTGAAAGTGTTTGCTTCTCTGCATTGTGTAGCTTAAAATAAAAATAATCATGATGAAATCTTTAGTATAAAAATGATAGCGTTTTCAACTTTGCCTTGTTATTTGTTTCTCATATTTTCTACTGCTCAAAACATTTAGTTTTATTTATAGTTAAAACACCTTTGAAAACATCTTTGCAGTTATGGTTCCATACCCTAAGCAGTTCATTAAAGCACCAGATTTTAGTGCAATAAAGTCTGTGACAGAGTAAACAAAAATCCCTACATGAACTGTAATATATGCACCATTGAACTTACTTACAATATAAAAGTAGGTATAACAGATAGGATTAAATTAAAAAAAAAAGGAACATGCACAGTTTTCAATCATCATCAATTACAGCAGTACAATGTATCCCCACCTGTATGCTCTAAGCAGTGGTAACATATTATGGAAGCCTTCTTTGTAGGTGCACAACACCTCCTCCAGCCTTCCTTCTTGGACACGCAGAAAGTCTCACTCCTAGGTTTACCAAAGCTCTGCAAAGCAAATCAAGACATTGCAACGAGAAGCATCTACTTCTTACCACCCATCAGCTTTAATATCGAACTCTCTAATGTGTTCTTCAGCCCTCTGGGTACCAGCAGGTACAGCAAAATCTCCTTGCTTCCATCCAAATACTCTGTGAGAGGTCTTTACTGAGACTGTTAGTTAGTCCTCTCCAAACAGGTGAAGTAACAGCAATGCTGTGAGTGGTATGACAAGTCTCCAGGCAAGGATGGCCATGTGTGGCCATGTGTAGCCATGTGGTGGCTGCTCCATCGCTGTGGCAATCACATCAGCAACTGCATTCTGCCTTGAGAGAGGAGTATCTTGGCTTGGCTCTGAAGTGGGGGATAGCCCCTCCCAAAAAAAAATCCATCCCAGAGGAACATGTGCTTTATCTAAGGAATTGACAGAGGCGTCCTGAGCCATGAAGTCATAGCCTGAGGGTGATTATGCTAACCCACGCATGTCTGTACTCATCACCATGAGGACCACAACACTCAGCAGTGTCTTCACCATGCTACCACATGGAAAATGGCATTGGCTGTTCTCAACAAATAGATGTGTGATGGGATGAAACTGGGGGAGTGCTTGAAGATATATAGCTCAGTTATGCAGCTTATGTTTATCTCCCTGCAGGCCATCATGGAACAGCACAACAACGCACAGTGCAGCACCTGACCATATTTCCTTAGCACCTATGTTGAAACACAGCAGTGTGTCATGGCACAACTTAGTCAGCAGTTGGTAGTACTTGTGTGCACACTACTTATGCAATAGGGGCTGCAGATCAATTAATGCAGGATATGCAGAAATCACAATAAGTGCTGGGTGTGAACATGCCTCAGGTTGCATTGGTTGGGCCCTTTGCCTGGCCCAGGTCCTTGGGTAGGTGTAGAAGGATGACTCTACACTTTTCCTTCCCCCACAGCTGCTCCTGAGGCAAGGAATGGCTTGGCACAGGGAAGCACAAAATCTTTTTGTCCAGAGAGGGATTTTGAGACCTGAACTTGCAGGGAATTAGAAACCTGAATGTACACCTGAATCCAAATTTCCAAGGTGGGGACTGAATGAAAACTGTGATGTATTGAATTAGAACCTCCTTTAAATAGTCTCATCAGTTAGGGTTAAAATTCTGAGCAGCTCCAATGATATTACTAAATTAATAAACTACTAAACTGCAGGTTGAGGTGGCAGGGGTCTAGCTTCCCTGACTTTGACTGATGTTTCTGAGACCTGGCCTTTTGCCCTGCCCTGTTTTCTATCTTGTAAATGCTATTTTTCATTCCTACCCTCTTCTCTCCTCCTCATCCTTTTAACTTACCAATAGCATCTTTTATATATTTTAAATCTTAAAACATAAAAATTTTGAAAAAAGATTTCTATGCTGTCAGCCTCTTATTGTGTCTGTCATCTCCTATTACTCTCTGTGACATGACAGACCCTCATATGAATATGATGCATTATGACATGACACATGACACCAGTTACCCAACATTGTACCTCATTAGAGGAAACTGAAAAGGCATAAACCAGGGGTGAGCCCTTTCTATTAATCTCCTGTTCTTTTTACTACTGTCATTAGGATATCATGTGGTTGTTTCAGACTTTTCCCCCATGGTCAGTCTCTTAACTGCTTTTGAGTATAAATAAGAAAAAAAAAAAAAGAAACCAACTTGAAAAGTTAAAATCCATCACACTCTTTTCTCTGTAAGCACAGAAAGAAAATACTTTGAGATAGCTGATTCTTTCTTAATATCTGGAAGGAAAATAAGAATTTGTATAACCCTGACAGCACTTCCTGGATTTCATTATTTCCTGACCACAGAATGGGTTGATTAGAATTACTATTGGCCAGGCAGAAAGGAATCATCATGAAAGGTACTGGGTTCACTTTTAGCCAGTTGGGGGGGGGGGGGGGGGAAAGACAATTCTCAGAAAATAGTAACATGTTTTCTGTCAAAATCTGCCAGAGAGAAAAATGCAAATGCTAATGTAGGAAAGAAAGATTATTGATGTTATTGCTTCGAGTTTCTCCCTTATGCTTGATAAACAGCATCTCTGGTTTTTCCTTTCTAATTCTTACCTAACAAACATCAGCTCCTAATACAGCAAAATAAGCCTGTATCATTGTCCTGCAAAATAATGCAGAAAGAAGTTGAGGCCCGTTTCTCATCTGTTTCTATGGAGCTTATAAGTTCCAAGAACAGAAAGAAGATATTAAGGTAGATATTAACCACAGTAGATAAGCCTCAGTCTGATTTTCAGTTATCCTAGCTGACATAGCCTCTTTTTGTTGAGTGTGGGCATTCTCTGGGTTGCACTAACATCTCAGACCAGGCTAGCAAACTTCTACTCTGTGTGTGGTGACTACAGCTCATGAAACTCCAAGGCTGTCTTTCTATATTCTATGAAATTTTAGTAGCAGAGACGGCGACTGAGAAATAGCTGTTTATAAAACTATAGTAGGAGGCAAATCAATCAATACCAACAGAAGATTAGACATCCAGAGACAAGTTTCTAGTTCCTGCAGTTACTTCAAAGTCCGGGGATGTAGCTGCAAACTGTTGCATGGTCAGTATTTCCCACTAGATAGAAGAGTGTATGTATACAGCTCAGTGACTGAAGATATTTCAGGATGATGTCATTTGGGTTCCTTGAAAACATTTGGTGTCATAAAGAGATCTTTGTGTCAAAAAGTATAAAATACTCCCCTGGAGTTCACTGAATTGAGCCAGTTATGGCTGACAGTCATCCCCTACCTGATGAAGGCAGATATCCCCAAAACATATATTTGGCTTACTTGGCAATGTCCCCCTCATTGGGCAATCTATCAATTGGGTAATCGTGGAAAAAATGATACTAAGCTGTCTCATTCAGCTAGAAGGATCCTCTATTTGCTATGCAGGTGTGGAATTATGCTGTTTTGCTGTTGCACCTGAAGATGAATAAATGTTCTTGCCCTTTTACATTGGCATTCCCTAACCTTTCACAAGATTTAAATTCATTTTATGAGAAGGGGAGAGTATTTTTAGGATTGGGTATACAGTTGGATCTCATGGTCCTGTTACTGAGCTTGCTATTTCTAGACAAACATATTCTACAAAACAGAAAGATAATTTTCTGTTTGTTAGTAAATGCTAGATATTATACTGCAACTCGGTGGAAGAAATCTGAGGCACTTACTGAGATTAGTGATAACTTCAAAATCCTCAGTCAAAACCATTTCTGAATATTTGGTTGCATATTTTTGACTTCTGCCAGGGAAAAAAATAAAGCCCTGTAGAAAAGCTACTAACCTTCTTTTTCAGTCTGCTGGGCTTTTATCGTTCTGTTAGCTAGGTTTGCCACAGAACTCCAGGCAGCTTTGACAGTCCATTATAAGGAATTAAAACTCTCTAATTGTGGGTTGGGTTTTTTTCATCTTTAAGTGCCCCAACTAGGTAATAAGTTAGCTATATAAAAGGCTTTTTTACTACAGAATGCATATTCTCCATTTATAATGGTTTTCTTTTGACATTGCAGGTGTTAAAAGCTGTCTACCGCAGCAGACACTTCACAAATGAGGTGCCAGTAAATTCTAGCTTATAGAAGGCCTCATCTGCAAAAAAGATGTGTGCATGGGCAGCTGCCAGCTGCCAAATAATCCTTCTACAGGATCCATTTCCAACACCACAGCCTTACTTCATGCAGGCAATCCATTCTGACAGAGCGAACAATCCTGGACAGCTACTCTATCTTATAGAGACACTATGCCATGTAACATGTAATACGGTTTTGGATCTGTGGCTTAAGGTTGTTTAAAAAACTAAGTTGTTTTGCCTCTTTAAGTATCAAAATACACTGTGTACTTTCTTAAAATCTGTTCTGCTGCTACCTATCCTTACTGAAGACTTAGGCATCTAGAAGACAAAGTTTACCAAGAGAATTTCACTTAGCTCTGTTCTCCATTATTCTCAGGTGCCACCATTAGACCTCCAATCCAGGCATCCAGGTGTCCAGGCTCCCCACTAAAGGAACAGTTCCTGGTAAGCAGGAAAAGCTCAGCTAACTACCAACCGCCAAAGAGACAAAAGCAGGACTTAAAAGATCAAAGGTAAACCTGGCTAATTGTAGGTTAGGAAAAAAAACCATTTCTTTTCATCAGGATTTATGTCCTGAAACCTCTTCTGAAAGCAGGATATGTCAGAAGAGGTTCTGGGGGGGAAATAATGATGATGTCAATGGACATAGTGTTAGATAGTAGGCTAGCACCTGAGCAGGTGGACACCTTAATATCAGCAAACTAGTTTACTGGAGTCATGGAGAAATTGATCAAAAAGGCAAATCTTTCTCAATAGGTTTCTGTTCAGTTTAGAGCCAAACAAAATTTGTAGGGTTCTGTAAGTCAAAAAAAGGATGAAAACACACAATTTAATTCCCACTTTTTTTTTTTTTTTTTCCAAAACTGGAAAGACAAGCATTTTTGGCAGCTAATCCCACACCCATATCCAAGGCAGAGCTCATGTTTTATGATCAAAGCAGAAAAAAGTACCTACTATCCAGAAGTGGAACCAATTTCTAGTAAATCCAGTCCTTTCCTACTTTCTCTGCATTTTCTACCACGTACTATAGGCTGGTTTGGAGTAGTAAACATGCTGTTAGGCTGGTTTCTGCTGATTTGACCCTAAATTCCCAGCTACCCCTCCACACAACACGTGGGTTGGCTAACCCAGCGCTAGGATGATAATTCCATTTGTTAGAAGGCCACATAAGGATTAGTCGTTGCAGCAGTGCCTGAGCATAACACTTTTGATCAGACAAGTAATGTAGCAAGAGCTTAATCCATGGCATACTGAAGTCACTGGAAATATTTCCACTAAGACAAACGGATTGAATCAGGACTTGCAAAATTTTAGGCAGATATTACTCTTCAAGAATGGTTCCTTTGTTAAATATAATTATATATATATATTTGAAAACAAAACCCCCAAAATTAACTTTGAAAGATGTCATAGTATCATAGAGTCATTGATGGTGGAAAAGGCCTTTAATAACATCAAGATCAACTGTTGACCTAGCACTGCCAAGTTCACCACTAAACCATGTCTGTAAGTGCCACATTCACACATCTCTTAAATACCTTCAGGGCTGGTGACTCAAACACTACCCTGGGCAGTCTGTTCCAGTGCTTGATAACCCTTTTTGGGAAGAATTTTTTCCTAATATCCAATCTAAACCTCCCCTGGTGCAACTTTGGCCTGTTTCCTCTTGTCCTATCTCTTTGTTACTTGAGAGAAGAGACTGAAACCCACCTCATTGCAACCTCCTTTCAGGTAGCTGTGGAGAGTGATAATGTCTTCTCTGAGCCTCCCTTTCTCCAGGCTAAACAATGCCAACTCCCTAAGTTGCTCCTCATCAGACTTGTGCTCCAGACCCTTCACCAGCTTTGTTGTCCTCCTCTAGACACGCTCCAGCACCTCAATGGCTTTCTTGTTGTGAGGGGTCCAGAAATGAATGCAGTATTCAAAGTGTAGCCTCACTAGTGTCAAGTACAGGGGAATGATCACTACATGGCACTGCTGGCCACACTATCCTTGACATACACCAGGATGCCATGGGCCTTCTTGGCTGCCTGGACACACTAACGGCTCATGTTCAGACAGCTGAAACTTGCATTCCCAGGTCTTCTTCCACCAGACAGCTTTCTAGCCGCTCTTCCCCAAGCCTGTAGCATTGCATGGGGTTGTTGTGACCCAATGCAGGACCCAGCCCTTAGCCTTGTTAAATCTCGTACAGTTGTCCTCAGCCCATCAATCCAGCCTGTCCAGATGCCTCTGTAGAACCTTCCTACCCTTTAGCAGATCAACACTCCTGCCCAACTTGGTGTCACCTGCAAAATTTCTGATCTGGACAAGGGTACACTCAATCCCCTCGTCCAGGTCAGTGGTAAAGCTGTTAAACAGTACTGAGCACTGGGGAACACCACCTGTGACTGACCTCATGTTTTTAATTGGTCGACAGAGTATGTTCTTCACCATAGATTGCTGTACAAGTAGAACATAGGATATAAAAGGCCAAATTAATTTTCAGTGTGTTTTAGGTCCATATATTTATCTCAAAATTAATATTAGGTAGTTTTATTCTGTCGCTTTAACGGTTACTTCTCAATCCTTTCTTAACCCTCAGAAGCTTGATACCCTGACTACCAATCCACGACTTACATGCCACTTTCAGATCTTTCTTATTTTAAAAATCCATGCACTGCTTTCAGTTATGCTCATACAAAATGAGTTAATGGCACTTTTGCAAACAAGTACTGCTTAGTACCACCTGAGCCACACAAAAAATGAGGAACACTGAAGCACAACTACCTTTAACAACTGACTTCAATATCTTCACTCAAAAACTGTGGTGCACCTTACATTGTCAGTAGTCACAAGGGTTGATTTATAAGAAGGTGGAGGGGAAAGGAGAACAAGAGGGCTGTGGTCTCTGGTCAGTATAGGAAGTGCTCTTGATCACACAAGGATAACCTGCAGAGTGCCCACCTATCTTATGGCAGACCTGGCCTTTGGTAATACTGGTGTAAGCGGACTTGCTGTGAGGAAGAAGGGATGTTGCCGCAGCAGGCCTATTGCGAGGGGCTGGAGAACCCAAAGGATACCTGAGTTTCTGTCCAAAGAGAAATTCAAATTTGTTTCCTCTGTCCCAGTGTTGGCTGGGACCTACCCAGACCCTCCCCAAAGCCTCTTCCTTATTTCTTTCTCAATCACAACCCACCTGATTCCCTCTGCTTGTTGGTGGGAGGGAAGAAGGCAAGAGGCACCTAAGCAGGTATGAGGGAAGCCGGTCTGTATGATCTGCTTCCCGCCAGCTGAAACCACTTATTTTACTTTAAAACCTCATTTGAAAGAAAATGATCTTTTGCTCTTTGTTCTCAGTAAGGGCTGGGCTGTGACGCAGGTGCAGTGCAGCTCTGGCACCAGCTAAGCTCAAGAGCCCTAAAAGCAGCTCCCAAGGGAGGGAGCCCTGGGAAGACAGCTGAAATCCTAGAGGCAGAAGGAGTGTGCCCCAGGCTGTAAGTCACCTTCAATTTTAAAGTGGCTTTTTCCACTGCAAAGGACTGGCTCTAAGTCTTCACCTCTTTTTAGCCTTTGCCTGAGCATCTGCTATATGTGGAAGAGCCTGCACAGGGTTAGCTGGGTTACTAGAGAAATGAAAAATTCATTTCTTATTGAGGTGGTCTCTGCCAGCTTTATTTATTTACAAGGCTATCAAGGATGCTAAAAACAGCCTGAAGGGAGAAAATGAAACTGAGTTTTAAAGGCACATGACAATGTCTGTATAATCCCAACAGGTTATCCACTGTTCCTACATACCATAGCAATTTCTGTTCTTGTAATTCCCTGTATGTCAGCCAGATACCATATTATAGGCAAGGGAAGACTCGGGAAGAATTAGGGAATGGTATGAAAGACAAGCACAAACACAAGACTGATGTATCAGGTTTTATGTGAGGATGCGTAGCACAAAGCTGCTTTGAGCAAGGGGCCTGATATCATCTCCCAGGGACACTTGCCTGGAGTTACCCCTCCTTGTGTGTGCAGGCATGTTGCTAGAAAACCACGATATGCCCAGGCCTGGATTCAGCTGTGTCATGACCTGAGAGTGGGAGGAAGGAAAGCTTCACAGTCAGACAGCTGTCACCACCTCTCCTTGTGCTTGCTAGGTGATGATAGTGGGGAGCCCTGTCCCATTAGCCCCATTCTCCATAAACCTGTGCTGGCAGGTGCTGATCATCACACCAAGACTTCATACCTCCATGAAAAACACAATCCATGTTGCTAGAATGCTGTCACTGCCAACATTGCTAGAAAATGATTGCCTGGGTTTTTCCGGGAGCGGAAAGGCTAGTGGGGACTGGAGTGGGGTCACAGTGCACACACACACATCCCCCTCCATGCATCCTCATCCAGGTGTCCAGGCCAGGCAATCAGAGGACCAGGACTTCAGGGAACTGCAGTTAAATAGAAATGGGATGAAACTTGGAACACCCTCTTGCCTCTGTTCTGACTTCAGCTCTGGCCTGGAACAGAAAAGCTTTTGCCATAGGAAGCTGCCTACCTAAAATGGACCAAAGCTTAGATAAGAATCATAGAATAGTTAGGGTTGGAAAGCACCTTAAGATCATCTAGTTCCAACCCCCCTGCCATGGGCAGGGACACCTCCCACTAAACCATGTCACCCAAGGCTCTGTCCAGCCCAGCCTTGAACACCGCCAGCAATGGAGCATTCACAACTTCCCTGGGCAACCCAGTCCAGTGACTCACCACCCTTACAGTAAAGAATTTCTTCCTTATACCCAATCTAAACTTCCCCTGTTTAAGTTTGAACTCATTACCCCTTGTCCTGTCACTACAGTCCCTAATGAAGAGTCCCTCCCCAGCATCCCTATAGGTCCCCTTCAGATACTGGAAGGCTGCTATGAGGTCTCCATGCAGCCTTCTCTTCTCCAGACTGAACAGCCCCAACTTTTTCAGCCTATCTTCATACATATCATACATATTATGTCATTCACAATCAGGAGTTATCTCACTGATCTTGCCTTGGGTGACACCTACAGTGCTTTCTTGAAACTCCTTTGAACCTACAGTTTAACTCTTTCTTCTTGTGAGCAAGACTGTGAAGACTCAATTAAATGGATTTCTTTTCTGTTCACAGTTTTTTTCTCTAATTGACTCTAGTCCCATTGTAGCAAGGCCTCAAATACTACTGAAGAAACACATTGATTTAAAAATATATGTCACTACAGAATACTTTGGGAACATATTTTTAGATGTTGATTTTATAAAAGCTTCTGTTCACTTTAGTTAAAGTGTGGACCAAGCAAAGCTGACAAAATCTTTCTAATACCAGTAGAGAGGCAGCTGGATCCAAGTCAGAAAGGGAATTAAAAAGGAAGCGTTAACTTACTGTAGTGCTGCAGTACGTGCAATATAATCTATTCCCTCTGACATCAATCAGGTTTAAGCATGCTTAGCACAATAGGCTCCTTCTAAAGCTTTTGTATATGTTTAGGCAGATCTTACATTGGTTTCAATGGCTGGGCTTTATTAAGATTTAGTTTAAAGTTTTTAAAAGCATAAGTAGAAACAATAGAACTGGAGAAAGAGTCTAACTGTAATCATGTCCAGAAGCATTTGAACTGAAGGATAAATTAAAAAAACTGTGGAAAACAATGCCCATTACAACGGCA
Source organism: Myiopsitta monachus (assembly GCA_017639245.1). Classification (NCBI taxonomy): domain Eukaryota; kingdom Metazoa; phylum Chordata; class Aves; order Psittaciformes; family Psittacidae; genus Myiopsitta; species Myiopsitta monachus. The sequence goes on along the minus strand of CM029918.1, from coordinate 58,121,213 downwards.
AAATCCATCAGCTGAAGAAAGCAGGGCAGACATGGTCAAGGCATAGTGCTTAAAGGATGTCCATAAGATACACACATACAGTAACAGAGAGTGACATTCTTCATGTTGTATCAGTTTAAAAATCCAGATAGATCTAGATATAGATGTCAGCTACCAGGACAACCAGGCTTCATCGCCCATGGACATCAGCACAGCCAGCACCTGTCTGCTCAGCAGGTTGCGTGCCTTGTGGTGAAGGGATACATGATCCGCTCCTCACGGCCCCCGCAGCCCCCGTGCACAGGCCATGGCACTGGCAGCCAGCAGCCCACAGTGCGCCTCCCACCAGGCTGTGCCAGCACATGGAGTGCAGTCAGGGGAGGCCACTTATAATTGTTTAGTGCAGATTGCAGATGGTCAATTCATTAACATCCATGCAGAGACACCCCTCACAAGGTGTAGAGCTGCCTTTGTTCCACTGCAAATGATTGTGGCTTGCTTGTTCTCATCTTTTAATGCCTCTCCCAGGGCTTGATCAGGGGAGGTGCTGAGCAAGGTCTCTTGCATCAAAGTAGAAAAGATCAAATTAACAGCCTTTTTGGATAGAGGCTTGAAAAAGAAATTAGAGAACAGGATTTCTGCATCGTAAAATATTAGGGACAGAGTGTACTAAATTGCTCCTAAATGGTGACAAAGGAGATCTGTTTCACTGTCTGTTTTATTAATTGTTTTAACTAAAGGATGTATCTCTCTTGTGGGGTATTGACTGCTAATTCCAAAAGTACAAATATTGCTACTGGGTTACAATTAAGCTACTAAGCTATTTTTTAATGAAATAATAATCAACTTATGTATACCGTGTTTCCAACATTTACTTGTTAAAATGAGGCCCTTTATATTGAGAGCGGTTTCATGCATTCTTTCACCAGTCAAGTCAACATTACTGTCTTTTTAAAACAGCTGTAAATCTCTTTGATTGGGACTTCAGGCTGGAATCATTCGTGCTGTGTTAAACTAAACTGTCTTATCTCCTTGAGTGCTATGCAGCCTCTGGCATGTCCAGAGCTGCATCTGCCCATGGCCTAAGGAGGCCAATATTTGAAAGCTATTAATAAAGACATCTGGGGAGGAGATGGAGACACGCCTTTAACCCTCAGTGCAACGTGTTAGAAGAGATGACAGAGTAGGAGAAGCATACTTTTTCAAGGATAGGGGTTATATTTTTTTAACATGGGGATGATCAGTTCCCTGCAAAGAACCCATTATTTTCCAAAGAATGCAGGTTGCTGTACATCTGCACCACAGGACTGAAGACTAACCCATTGTCTAAATGAATTCTGAGGTCCCTTCCAGACCAAACTGTTCTATGACCCTATAAAGGTTTCAGACTGAATATGTGAGGAAAAAACAATTGCCATGGAGATGGCCCCCATCAGCACCACAGTGGGAGACCTGCACCTCTGCTGGCTCCTCCTGCCCTTGCTGTCCCAAACCACTGAGCTCCAGCCAGAGGCAAGACCCTTCCATAGGCCTGGAAGTTTCTATGGGGCTGAGTCAAGTGGGGTACTTTTATATGGGGCCAGGACTCCTTTTGCATGAGGGACTCCTGTCTTCCCCTGCAGGCAGAATCTGTTCCTTTGGTGTTGAAGTGGACGAAAGGGAGTTTCAAACTGTTCCCATCGTATCTTAGTATTAGCCAGGAACTGAAGTACCACTGTGATGTGGAACATGTAGCTCTCCTGGAGACACCAAACTACAAAAGACAGCTTGTTTTTCCATTTGCCCCATCTCAATGTGCATGATAAGGAGCGAGCCCTTGGTGAAAAGCCAGACTTTTGAGGGAAGTGGTATTCAAAATCTTTAGGTTGCTGGTGACAAGTACAGTAACTTCCCCAGCTATCCAAAAGCCAGGCATTTAAGTCTTTGTATGGCTAGTACTGAAAAATGGGGTACATCCAGGGCAGAGTTATCATATCCATTGTGGACACCTATCTGGAATGGGCTCAGGTCCTTCCAGTGTGACAAGTCAACAGGGCACTGAAGACACAAGACTCCTCTAACTTCAGCTTCAAAGCAACATCTGGGACTTTGTAAAGGCAAAGCTACTGATATGGGTCTCAAATGTACCTCATAAAACCAAGGTGGATGTGGGGAAAAGAAGCTGGGATATCACTCTAGAAAGCATCCTTATTCCTGGTTTTCCTCTGAATAGGCTTTGTTGGGGATATTAGCTTTCTTGTTCTGAAGGTGTTGGTGATATGTACTGAATAAGTTTCAAACTCCTGCCCACACACTCCCTACCCCTGCATCTCTGCTTTCAGGAGCTGGCTGTTTCTCTCACAACTCACCAAGTTTATCCGCATGTTTCTCTTAGAGGCTATGTCCAGAGCTGTGCTTTCTTCCAGGCTGGGCGACTCATATTTACCATCAGGCAGTCAGGAAGGACCATGCTCATGGCTAGGGGAAAGGCAAACAAGTCATCGCATTGCAAGGCAGGGTATGCCTTTGTAGCTGTCATTGCTTATTACAGTAGAAGAAGGAAATGTCCCTCTTTCTTTGAAACTAAGATTTGGCCTCAGCTTTCCTTCTTGTTGTGACCTCCTCTGCAGCAGTGAGAAATCAACAATCACAATTCTCTCTGCTGCCACAACTGCCTTTTTGATCTCCACAATACCCACCAAAGTAAAATAAAAACCTCAGGTACCAGCTCTTACAAAAGTCCTCAGGGAACACAGCGCTGGTAAGATACAAAAGGCTATCCTTGTCCCTAAGAAAAGCAGCACCTGTCTCAAAAGAAAGGTTCAAGAATGGACTGTAAATTCTTTCAGAGACAAATCTGACAGCTTTTCTCACTAACACAAACTCTATAACTGGCATTTGATGTCTATTTAGATTAAGAATTTCTCTGAGTTCTTTGATCATTTACCTATGTGAGAAGGATATAACATATGATGAACTGAAGTCACACAAATGCCACAATATCTACTCCAACATGTCAAAATATTACCGCGCAAAAAGCTCAAAGTGATAGGATCTGCTTCTTCAGTGCCAAGTCTGGAAAATCTTACTGAAATCACTGCTCCCTGGATAGCACATAAACGGACTCACTCAGCAGGCCTCCAAGTTCTGCCTTCACCCAGGATCTCAGGAAAGTTGCACCACAGTTCATTTTCCTGACCTCCAAAATTGCCTTCAGCTTTTTCTCCCAGAACAGTGTCCTTTGTTCAGATTTTTTTTGCCCCCACAGAAATCCCATTACAAAAAAGTGAAAACTTTATGAATCAATGCCACAGTTATAATAAGTTTTACAATCCAAAACAAACATGTGACAATTTTCTTGCAATTAAATTTGTCAGGGGTTTATGCAGGCTTCTTGTGGTTTTATCCAAAACCAAATGATTCTATTTAAACTGAAATATTATGAAGATAAAAAATTGCAATTGGTGGAGAAGGGGACTGAGAAGAGTCCTCCCACAAAATATATGCTAGTTCCTGGCTACCGCTTTCTCTTGTTTCTCAGATTTCCACCATTGCAGTAGCTGAGCAGCCTGAAGTCCAGATCACATTTACTTTCATTTCAGAAATGCTGGAAAGATTAAACACCTTTCAGATCAGGTGATACTGCATGATATGCCCTATTGTCCTGGTTTTGTCTGAGATTGAGTTGCTTTTCTTCACAGTAGCTGGCATGGGGCTCTTTTCAATTTGTGCTCAGAACAGTGTTGATAACACGGGATGTTTTGGTTACTGCTGAGCAGCGCTTATACAGAGCCAAGGCCTTTTCTGCTCCTCACACCACCAGCAAGAAGACTGGGGTGCACAAAAAGTTGGGAGGGGACACAGCCCAACAGCTGACCACAGCTGACCACAGGGATATCCCATACTATTTGATGTCAGATTCAGTATATAAAGCTGGGGGAAGAGGAAGGAAAAGGGGGATATCCCAGGTGATGACATTTGTCCTCCCAAGTAGCTGTTACACGTGGTGGAGTTCTGCTTTCCTAGAGATAGCTGACCATGGGAATAGGTGAATGAATTCCTTATTTTGCTTTGCTTGTGCATGTATTTTTTCTTTACCTATAAAACTGTCTTTATTTCAATCCACCAATTGTTCTCTCACTTTTTTTCTGGTTCTCACCCTTCTATTTCTCTTTGTCATCCCACCAGGGCAGGGCGAGCCAGCGAGCAGCTGTGTGGTGCTTAGCTGCCAGCTGGGGTTAAACCACGACACCCATACATAATCATACGGAAACTGGAGCTCCGCTTCTCATTAATTGTGCATTGATTCACTTTAAACAGACTCTGGATAAAGGCCGAGATGTATTAATAATATTTTATTGTATTTTAACTCACTTCTACTCTTATTAACTTGTTCATTTGTTTTAATGAATTATTTAGTTTTTCTCATAAGATTTATTAATGTGTCAGACCATACTTTCTCCTGTAGTTTTGTATTATAACTATGGCTGAGAAGAGATACCCAAGAAAAAAAAGCAGAAATAATTTTTGTAGAGTATCTTTGCTCCAGTTGTACTATGTTTTGTAATTTATTATTACTATTTTATCGCCTTACTCTGCACAAGTAAATTAACCAATGAGCGCCTAAGGACATGTAGCACATGTTCAGGGTTTGTGGCATAGGAATGGATAAACAAGGATGGTAATATCATCTAGTAGAATATCACATCCCACTAGGGACTTTCATTTCTTTTCTTTGTACAGTTCCAATAAACAATGCTAACCCTCTAAATGAAGAAAGGCATTTGTCCCTGTGAGGTTTAGGCTAGCAGGACATAGGCTGTCTGGTTGCAACTATTTTCTTTCCAATCAGCTTGCAGTTGAGTGCAAAGTCATGCTGTTTTGCAGTTCTCCTACCTTCATGATGATCCGCAATGTTATCTCTTCAGCATCAAAAATCACAATAGACTTGGGCAGAACTGGCAACTGGAGACAGCTGAGACACGCAGCAAGGTAACACTTGTGTGTGGCTTTCGGTTGATCTCAAAGAATGGGCAAAGCAAGCCCACATCTGCTCACTGGAGGCCATGTAGACATCCCCCAGGGCACAAACAGCAGAGCTGTTTCATGTGGCCTCCTTTTCCCCTAGAGCACACAGTTAAGATAGTCAAACAGAAATGCAGTTTATGCACTTAAACAAATGGGGGGGAAAGTCAGCAAAGAGATGTGCCTGGCAGCTCTTTAACTGTAGCAAAGGTCTATATGGAAGCATTTTTCTGTAGGAAGTGAAGAGGGCAGGGACAGAGAGGAGGAATGTCCTGATTCCAGCTCCAGCATGGGAGCTACAGTATTCCAGGCAGTGTAGGCAGTTCAAGAGATGGGTCAGAGATAGCACTTCGTCCTGGGAGCCCTATTAACAGGGGCTTGCCCACTGCGGCTGCACCTCACAAACATAGGCATTGGCCATCTGCTTGGCTGAGGTAGCTGGAAAGCTGCTTCCACTTTCCTCTACCTCTTCTGTCTGCCCTTATTGAGGCCAATGAGGAATTCTGCTGTTTTTTAAGCAGACTGAAAGTAAAAATGCAGTTGGATTGTATTTACTTACCCGCAGCCAAAACTCAGACAGAAGTTTATGAATTCAAAGAAATACATATAGCAATCTTGACTTTTTTGTTTGTTGTTTGGATTGCAAAAGTATCAGGAAGCAAAGGTGCCCTGGAACTAATTTCTATTGTATTCTTCAGACAGCTTGCTCAGTAGCATAAATCCTATTAATAGATGACCTCAGAAGTTGCTTTTTGAACAGTGGTAACTTTTTGAAGAGCATGAGCAACGTTTGTCTGTGGCTCTGTAATTTCTTTACTGAGTAAACAATCTTCTTTCTTCCCCTTCGCCCAAGTGTGACTGCTTCATCAGCACTTCCCTGGCTGTGCATGAAATACAGGCATGATAAACAACAAAACCTCTATTTTCCACTGCTGTATTTATGCCAATAAAACTCTTTTTCCCCCTCTTAGACTCAAAGTTCTTACTCTTCTCCCATTCTCCTTGTGTGCATGCCAAAGATCCTCAGGGAAAAACCTATCTTGTTTAATCAGTAAGAAAAAAGTTACTGTAATATGTGCCCTAGCTGCAGTCCTGAAGAGCCCATCTTCCAAAAAGGAAGACAGGTAGCTGAGGCTGGAAATAGTACATGATGCTACTAATTTCGTCTGCTGAGCACTCAGAAAAAGGACTTGTCGCCTGCTGAGAAAACGTCTGTGGCCAGTGCAGTGGAAATTCCTGTGTATGTCACTCTTGGAAAGACTCTGATCAAGAGATAATTTTTTTATCTCTGAGCTGATGTTCTCTCCCTCTTCCTCTCTCCCTCTCTTGCTATCCTTTCCAGGTTCATGGATCTCAGACTTCCTGATGGTAAGTGACCCACTCAGAATGAAGATGCTGTAAAAGAGGAGAGTTGAATCCAGGAAGATCAACATTTCAGCTCTTATAAGGGATTTTAATACAGTCATATGCAAAATTCAGTGCTAAAGCCATCTTTTATTTTGTTTTATTTTGTGGGCTCTTACCAAAATCCCTTTAGCAAAATTTGACCTAAGTATGACAAAACCAGGACTCACCTCTGAGAAGGAAGGCCAGAAAGGAAAAGTTACCTCTGAACTTCCCCAGGCAAACATCTGCTCAGACAAAAGGTGTTGTAACTTCAGTTTTTAGGACCTATCATGAAAGACCCACACACAGTCAACTTCAAACTCTTCAGCCCATTCACCTTGAAAAGCCAGGGGGCTGAGCCAACCTTGTTGAGCTGTGAGCTGCACATGGGTTTAACACCTATGTTAGTGCTCTGCATCTGTCACTATGTGTAATTGTACTTCCCTCCTGTTGTTTGCACAGTGCGGCACCACCACGCAGAGCTATAGCTCTCTCCATATTAAAGTAGCTGGATTTAATCAAGGTTACAGCAGCATGAGAATGGCATAGGATGCCCACAGAACAAACAGCCTCCCAAACTAGATTAACCAACTGAATAAATAGATGAAAAGGAGAGAAAGGAAGCAGTGCTTTTGTTCCTTTCACTTTGCACTTCTGCATTCCAGCTGCCAGGGCTGAGGGCCAGCACTTGCTTTTGCTGGCAGCCAGAATTGCAGGCTGTGTGTTTTCTTCCATATCAGAGCTGCTGAGCTCTGCTGCTGGACAGACCATGCTGGATGCCAGCATGGGCAAGGACATCCCTCAGGTCACCCCTCCAGCTGACCCTGCCTCTGGGGGAGGGCTGGAAGGCAGAAGGGAGAAGAGGCTGGAGGAGGGAGATGTGAGCCAGGAGTCCTGCAACCCTGTGGCTGCCAGAGTACCATGTGCTATAGCCCTCTAATGCCTAAAAGCCTGGCTAGATTTTTCCTATCTGTAAATATTATGTTTGCCACTGTCCAGCTAATTTTCCAGTGACACTTGAAGTTTCCATACGAGGCCATGGATTCTGCAAACAGCTGCGCCTGACAAAGACTATCATTCTTAACTGGGGGTTACCACGCCCCTACCAGAAAGCACTGTCACCTCAGCTCTGCCAAGAAAAGGGCACACAAGCCCTTTCTCCTCTGCTTCAAGCCAGACAATTAGCAAAAATACCTTCCTCGACTGTGTGACCTCACCCAGCTGCCTTGCCCAGGAGGCCTCGCTGGATCATGTCTTCTAGCAGGAGTTGTAACTTCCAGCAACCAGGACACCTAGGAGGAACACCTTCAACCAGTGCATTCAGCACAGAAAGAATATGCATATATAGCTTCATTCTGCAGCATCCACAGCAGGTACAAGACCATCCTTTCATGTGTGTCCTGTTTCCTAATCACACCTGCCAACTGTGCTTCTGATACCTACCTCCAATCCTGCATCCTGTGGACATCTCAGAAGCTCTGCAGCTACAGGTTTGGAGATGTGTAGATTTGGCATCCACTTCTGCTGCTTCTAATTTTACAGCTGTGCGAAAGGGATGCCAGACCCTTGAGTGGACTGTCATAGATGTCATGCAATCATTTTCTCTCATAGTCATCAAGTTTTGGATTTGGATCTTGACATTTTTCCCAGATAGGCAACATCAAACTTGATCACCTGTGCTAGAATCCTCCTCTGAAAAGACAAAAAGTCACTGGTGAGCACAGACATGGTTCCCTCCTGCAAGACTTCTTGCCTGAAAGCTGATATTGTGTTACTGCAGCATCATGCCTGAGCTTGCAGTACCAGCATATCAGGTACCACACTTCTCTGTTGGTGCTCAACCAATTTAAAATGTGCTTGTGGGCTGCCTCAAGTTTCATATCTAGAGGCACACAAGATATCTCGTATTTCTTCTGGCTACCTGCATTTGACTAACTTTTGAGTGCCCAATAACTGCAAAACTTTCTGCCAAATCACACAACATCAGTGCATGACAAAAGCTAGACAACTCAGAACAGAAGCCAAAGCAGTCAAGATACTTTGCAATGTAATTGCAGCCTCCTCAGACTTAGCACAATGTGGTATAAAACTCTGGGCAAACAGGTGTACCTATCTTCAGTTTTGCCTCTTTGGGGGGCTGAGGTATTTAACCTGTTGTAAGATACAGTTAACATACGTTTAGGATTCACTGACTGGAATCCTGTCCCAAGTGGACCATGGCACTCCTTTCAAGCAGCTGGCCAGAAAAGGAACAGGTCATTTCCACAGCTGGATGGAGGGCTCAGCAAAAGGGAGAGCCAATTCAATGACCCTCATCTTTCAGGCTCCCTTCAGCTGGGAGTGAGAGAGGTGGCTGAATCAATTTGAAGAGAGAAAGGCAGAGAACTGGTGACTTCATGGCACATGTCCCATGGCACTGCTGCTTGGTCTCCTCTGTCCTGAGCAGAATGGGGTTTAGGTTTGTGTGCTAGCTTGAGTAAAAATCAGGCCTTGCTTTAGGGGTGTCTTTGTGTAATTGCGTGGCACTGAAGCAATCACTGTAGACACTTAAAAGTAAAGCTCCCTGAATGATCGTTGCATACTAGTAAGCTATACAGAAACCTTTTTCTTTTTTTCTTCCTTTTTTTTTTTAACGTAAAAGTCCATGCTATTTGTGCCTATCCTCACTTACCTAGAGCTTGCTGGGACACGAAGCCTGAGGCATCTTAAGTACTACTGCAAAGTACAGTTCCTCATTAAATTCTGTCCTTCCACACCCACATCTCCTTGCCTCACAGCATTAGGTGCCATTGCCACCTTGCAGCACAAACCCATCAGCCACAAGAAGTGATGATAGCCTATTTCAGGACTGTAGCACTGCTGTGAACAAGGTGCTCAAGTATGATACATTATCCCTCCGAGGCTGAAAATATCACCTCTGCTGTGCTCCTAAACCCTGAGCTAGGTGAGGTTAACACCACAGCCCAGGTTTCTCATGTGATAGAATATTATGCTCCTAACCAAAAAAGCAAAACTGTTTATACATACAGGACACTGGAGCTTATTACCCTTTGCACTATTCTGCTCATAATTTATGTGAGATCCGGTGTGGGCAGAACAGTTTGTTGCTCAGAATACCATTCCAATAAGCTTTCACACTTACAGCAGAATTCGGTTAATTAGCACTAACTATACAAATTACTGAATTTTGTAAATTAATAGCTATGAGACTAAAAACTATCCAATAGACCAGCAAAGGCTACTTCATCGGGCATTGGATTTATTTCCTTGGCAGATGTAATATAGTTTTAATGTGTTTACAGCAGTCATTCTTGGTGTAAACTTATAATAGTTTAATGTCTTTGCAATGACAAAGCAAATTCTGTGATAAAAACACAAACTAGTTCATCAAAATGGAACTCTGCTACACTGGCTTGCTATAGAGTCAAATCACAAAATAAAGAGATGCCTGCCATTGCCTGGACAATGAAAGTCAGATTTATTTTAAACTAGGTTTTTCTGCCCTGCCATATTCAGGGACTCTTCATCAGGGACTGTAGCAATAGGTAAGAGAGAGGTAATGGGCTTAAACTTAAACAGGGGAAGTTCAGGTTAGGCATGAAGAGTAAGTCCTTTACTGTGAGGGTGGTGAGGCACTGGAACAGGTTGCCCAAAGAAGTGGTAAATGCTCCATTCCTGGCAGTGTTCAAGGCCAGGTTGGACAGAGCCTTGGGCAACATGGTCTAGTGTGAGGTGTCCTTGGCATGGCAGGGAGTTGGAACTAGATGATCTTAAGGTCCTTTCCAACCCTAACTGTTCTATGATATGATTCTATGATGTTAATGACATGTACCATAGCTCATACCATTCAAGTGTTTAAATAAAGGAGTAAGTAGGTACTTCTGTGACAGCAATCACTTCTTTCTGACTCTGTGTTTATAAGATTGTAGGCACCTGAGATATGATTCTTGTAAGGCTTCATTTGAACTCAAAATTCATACACACACAGAGCCAAGATGAATCTTCCTCCAAGCAGAATGCACTTGCTAGTCCTATCATAGAGCAACACTGCACAAAACTGCTGGGAACAAACTGAAGAGTGCTTTATCCAGTTGCAACTGCCTGGGGTCAATGAAGAAGATATTAGTTTTATTTTTGGTTTGCTTTTATAGCCTGATTGTGTTTTCCGTAAGATAATTCAGTAGAGGTTCTCCTCTCTGTTGCTTTGTATTTCTTTTTAATCATAAGGTTGGCCACATTATTAATTAACAAGTCTTCAATAAATCATTGGCTGTTTAATGTGAATCAGAAAAAGCTAACCCTGTCATCCCTTGACTAGATTGTTTCACAGTTTGTTAATGGAAACTCTAGGATGTTCATTACTGAAGTATCCCAATGCCTCTCAAACTATAAAGAATTTGGTCTCATGATACCAATGAGAAGTGGAAGAATGATGTAAAAAAGGGCTAAGAAGTAGAGAATGGAGCAAAGACCAATTAAAAAAAAACTTGCTTGCAGTCTCAAAAGAAGCTGCAAAGACATAGTAGGCTTTTTATCAGCTAGTTTCACCTGATGACCATTGTGCAGTCCCTCAACAGTCCTGGGTCTTGTTTAATTTGGAAGATGATAGAAAGAAGAACAGGATGCAGATGAAAAGGAAGGGCCACACTGCCTTCCAGTTCAGGTACTGAACATGAATTTGCTTTTCTGTAAAGCTGGAGTCTTGCTTGGAAAATTCTATGCCGTGATATTTGTAGTAACGCTAACAATAAGGGCTCAGAAATCATTAATCAGATTTTGAGAAATTATGAGTTTAGTATAAAAATTATTTTTTTTTTTTTAGGAATACTCTGTTTTCTTTTTTTCTTTAGTAACACTTGCTCTGAAAAAGCCTTGGAATTTGTATGCAGCAATGCCTATGGGAGCTAGGTTTTTTTAAGATGAATGCTCAATGTTGTAAAACTCATGGAAAAGATTGCTAGATTTGGTACTGTTTTATTTATCCAATAACATTGATTACGCAGGGGGATTAATTCTAGCAGCTTACAGCGTTCTGCCTTACAGAGCCTGATGGCAGATGAACATGAAGATTTCAGACAGAATTTCAATAATAAAGATTTGTTGGCTTTTGAGCCAAGGCAAAGGGTTGGATTCCAAAGACCTGTTATTGGCCTTGTTGGGTCTTCTATAGCTATAAACATAACGCCCAGAATAAGTAGAGAAGATCAGGATTTACCAATGCTGTGGGCAAGCATCCAGTTGCTAACATCTCTGTGTTTTGTTGACCATAGCTGGCACTGGAGTTGGGTGAGAGGAGTTGCAGGGGCATTGGCGTGATGCAGTTGCCTGCGCAAGAGTACACTGATGCCTCTGAGATGCTGGTGGATTAGACAAGGCTGGGGAAGCCTGACTGGCAGGAGTCTGGAGTAGCAGCTGCGCATCCACGAGACACCCTCCATGGTTCCCACGGCACAAGCCCACAGTGTTCAGACAAATATGTTTAAGCCCAGCATTATCTAGATGACAATAATTAGATGATCTTTAAGGTCTTTTTCCAACCCAAACCATTCTATCTGCTTCATTTGCTCCAATATCCTTGGGAAAGCTGTCTGAGTACAGAACAGGACAATATCTAACCAAAAGATATTTTTTCCTAAATAAAGCATTTAAAATCCTTTGTTACAATGGATGATCTTCCCACCTTTCTCTGGCAACACCCACCTGCCTCCATCTCTAGTGAGACTCATATGGCAAGTCACTCACCTGACACACATTTCATATCTCTAACTAATGTCATTGAGGTATTGGCTTTGTATGACTAACAGTCAGAGCACTGTGCAAATCACAAGGAAGGAGAAAAACTCCCACTCTGAAACTATCTTTGTGTAAAAATATCTCACCCGTGCACTCACCTCTTCTTTCAGTGCGTAAACACATCTAATCTCTGCTAGTTTCCCCTTAAATGGGACTTTGTGGTTGGGAACTTTTAATTCCTCTCTTCAGCCACTTTTTTACTCTTACAATAACTGTTTCAATCAGAAGCTGGAACACTGGCTATGCAAATTCAGCCAAAGCCTTTTGCTCAGTTGATTCAATCTTCCCTTTAATCCCCACAACGATCCGTAGTAACGGATAAAAATTCTGAGTGGGAGAAAGAAGGAAAAAAAAAAAAAAAAGAAAGCCTCAGGAAGCAATTTTGATTGCTGTGAGGAAACACCAGAGGCTCTTGGCCCTGGGGAACTCTCCCCAGTTCATTGGAGGCTTTCAGATACCATGGTGATAGGGGACTTTATGAATAACTAGATAGATAAATGGTAAGTGCTTTTGATCTCTGCTAGCCTGCATTTCATTCTGTCAGCTGGAGAAGAAGCTATTCAAATCTGTCGGCTGTAGGAGGTCAGCCAGGAAAGAGAAAATGTCTTCATTACAGCCTTCTGTTCAGCCAGGCCTCCCAGCTGACCTCAGTGCCCAGGCTTGTCAGTCAGATGAGGCAAATTTTCCAACTGAGGAAAGAAATCGTTGCACCAGATTTATCCCTGGTGTACAAGCTCAGAGGCAACAGTGTGAAGCCAAGGAAGACTTAGCTTGCATTGTGACATCTCCTCCAAAAAGGCCATGGGATGCACAGGCATGTTCCCCAGTGAGATGGGTGTGAAGAATCTGATCCCGCTTCCTTCAGTGCCTTTTTCAGTGGCATTGGGGTGGGAGGCTCTGAAAGCGGGAATGAACTGAGAGATTATAGAAGACAGCCTTACTCTGTAGTTAGAAATACATAAATATTAATTACATTTTCTGCACTGAGTCTTTTCAGTCAGGTAGTCCCCTCTCATGGATCTGATATAAATTTAAGGCAACAGAGATGGAGTTCACTTTAGTTTACATTTCAGGCTAAAAGTGAATTTCTCACATTTAAAGATTATGCTCTGGATCTCTAGGCACAGCCCCACTGAGTTTTGTAGCAATACTCAGGAAGGAAATCAGGGCAGGTTATCATGACATTGAGCTCTTGTCTAACGGAGAAGGAAGATCTCAGCTACTCAGGAGGGAGAAGGGCATGTTTTTGCAAGAGGATGCATAAACATTTAAATAGGAATTCCAATCCCATTATTTGGTAATGGGATTTGTAAACATCATGTTCACAGGCTGAGATAAACAATATGTGCTTCCCGAATTCCTCTTGGAAGAAGAGCTCCTTGCAGCTATAGCTAAATTACACAGTAAGTTATCATTTACAAAGAATGAAAATAAGAAAAGGAGTTTATGTCTAAAGGATTTCTCAGTTTTTGTATTGAAGGGTGGGGAAGCAGAGTCTCCTCCAAAACCACACTCTTAATGGAGATGGTTTTATTGTGTTAGATCATTTCCAGAAAGTGTTATAAAAATGTTCCCTTTACTCAAGCCAGCCAGGTTTTAATAGTATCAAAGCAAAATATAGTCTGTTATTAGCATAAAATAACATTAGTGTAAATGGAAAAGAGTAAGGACACTTGAAAAAAAAATTCTACATAAGTGGCCTGCTCATTTCACTAGACACCACTGTAGCTGAGAAACAGTGAAATTTCCATAATAATCGGATGCAGAGAAAAACAAACAATTTTATTGATAGGGAAATTACATCCCATTGCTGAATATCAAACTACAGCTCTGTTCAGAGGCCTTTAACAGCATTGAAAACACATATTAATTTGTAAGTGTAAATGAAAGGTAAATAAAACATTCAGTCCACTCTGGCCACAGAAACCTCCTGATAGTATTTCACTGCAGGAACCCAGGAGACATATACTTGGATTCCATATCCCAGGCCCTGAGCTAGCGGCATCTGATACCCTTGTGGAAAAGATTTATTCAGCTGCTATTCAGTGACGCACTTACGACAAAAAGCACAGTACCAACTGGTATACGAGATGGTACCAGCTTTGGAGGAGAAGGGCTCCTTTGGGTGTTTGCTTGCTTTCTTTTAAAAAGAGAATCCTTCAGTACTTTGCAGCAATAATACCAGATACTGCAGTTTGAAGTTACACTGCTGCAGCGCTTCATATTGTTACAGCGGCACTTTCCTTTGCAATAGGATTGCATTTCCAAGAGGGATCAAACTGAGAGGTTTTTTTACCACTTACGGAGCAGTAGAGAAAGCACCTATGGAAAATGCGTCCAGTCGAGAGGGACCATTCCAGTTGTTCCTACACAGACCCAGAGCTGTCAGCCAAGGGAAGGGGCTCTGGCTGCAGTGATGTTGGTTGCCGCATGGGTTGCCCCACAAGCTTCTGGCTCCTTCATGGCTGAGATGTGCATGGTGATAGCAATAGCACTGCTTAGGTTTCTTAATGAGCATCTTCCCAGCTGAAATTCAGCAGCAGTCACCATGAAGTTTGGAAAACTGTGGTCAGTTTGTGGTTTATGCACACACAAGCTCACTGAAACCCCTAAATTGCTGTGGTCCTAGCCCCTGAGTTGCTGTGGTCCCAGTAAGCCGTGCCCTAGCAGAGGGAAACCCATCACAACAGTCCTCGTAGCAGCAGATTCCTTCCTCCTGCCTCTAAATGTACCTGGGCACCAAAGACTGCTCTCCCAATCACCTCCTGTACCCATAAACACTCCTGCAAGTAGGTCTGAATGCTACCCAGTCATCAGGAGGGTGTTTTGCATCCCCTGTGCACTCTGCACAGCAATAAATTTTTCGCCCCAGGGCAGCGCAATGGAGAAAAAGCCCCTGGAATTGTGCCTTTAGCTGCACTCCTGCCAGGCATCCTCCCCAGAGCCCTCCCTGGATGGCTCATCCTCAGAATGGTGTTTGGAGGAGAAAGGTTTGGGGAGGGGGTTCAGAGCAATTGTGTGGCTGCACAAAGCCCGTTGAACGGTTAATGCTTTAACCTTGCGTATAATTTATACAATAAACAAAGTCACATGTTTCTCTAATAATTTAGATGTAAGCAAATGTTGATTTATTCAGGAAGGCTACTGCCAGCAGCAAAGCCTGCAGCACTGAAATTTGAATTAAACTAGGACAGAAGCAGGCTAGTCTATAATAACATTTGTATAATTTTATTTTTGCCCTTGGCTCAGTTCATTTCCTTCTACAGTAGATGCATGAAATTGGTTCTTCAGCCACCTTTAGCTGATGTTCATTGATATCGGGTGTAGGCAGAGAAGCAAGAGAATGTAACCTTTTTAGACTTTGTGTTTGCAGTCATAAGGCCATGAATTCTTAGGTCATTTATGACAATAATTTTCTTCTCTGCCTTTCCTTGCCACAGTGCTATCTGAACTGCTCCATTTAACCTGGAGTGATGGGGCTTTCCCCCCCCATTATTTTTCCCTGTATGGAGACTTCTAGAACAGAGCTTGTTAAAGAGATGCAAATGTTGTGTTGTTTTTATTCTTTTATTCAGGCCTGAGGGCATGAAATAGGAGTTTTCTTACTCTGCTTTCAACATAAAGGAAGGGGGACTGTATGATACTTTTAAAATTATGGTGAAAAAAAATATGCACTAGTACAGACATTTGGAATGGATTCCTTGGCTTTCTTTCCTTTTCCAACTTTGCCTTCAAGGAAGAGAAAATACACTGGGTAATGGGAAGATGCAAAGCAGCGCAGGGCAGTGGTTCTGTCAGGGGGTTCTGGTAGCACTGAAAGCCCTGCTCCAGAGCCTCAGAGGATTCACAGTGCCAGAACACAAGGATAAACTGCTTTGCTTTTGTCCAGGGAGCCCACAATAGGTTTTGAAGTGAAATCAAAAGATCCCGCTCTGGTTTGAGATCTCCTGTTCCCAGCCTGGCAGGTGGTGGGCACTAAGCGGGATCACGAGCCATTTCACTGTGGAGGGGATGCCTGGTGTTACCTGGCAAGCTCTCTCCAGCACTGGGCTGATACGCCCTGGAGAGCCTGCCTGAAATGCTTCTAAGGGCACTGTGTTCACTTATGCTGAGCCAAGAGGGACACTTTTAGGCTGAGGGGACATTATGGACAAAGAAGTGAAAGTAAAGCAGAGGGTGGAGAGCAGGGGAGGGGAGAGAGAAAAGGAGCTAAGAACAGCACTGGCAGAAGAGTGACAATGTTGTGGTCTGGAAACGTGACAAGGATCATCTTCTAAGTGCAGCCAAGGTGAGCAAGATTGTTGCACAGGAGTGACTCACAATGGTTTTTTTCCAGATGCAAAAACTCAAATGCTTATCACAAACTGAGGTAGTGATGCTCTTACACATAACACGCATGTAGGTGATTTCATGGTTGTGGTATCTGCTAAAGAGTAACTTCATTTCTGCAGTTCTCTACGTTGTAAAGAAAACCTTCTTAATATGAGCCAAAATTAAACCAAGTCCTGCTGGTCCAGGGCAGTTTCTGTGACCCACAGCATGCCCCTAGCCATGCACATGTCCATGTCTCCGGAGTGCACAGACTCAAAAACCTGTCAGTGTCACTTTCAAAGACCAGTCTGATAAAAGTTTGAGCAGAAACAGACACCTGATGTGTTTCAGTAGAGGGCCATGGCTGACTGCCAGGATGGGAAATGACAGCCTCAAGCCTCTCCCTTGAAAAAGTAATATACTCCCTCTCCTCACGACACAGCGACCATGAAAATGGCTCCAGCCCATGCTCTTCCAAGGGCCCTATAGCCTCAGGAGTGTAAAAATTGAAAGAGAACAGTTTTCTAGTCCTGGATCCTAACAGTATGTGACCTGTGGATGCCTTGAACCTTATGGCCCCACATGACTCATCTTGCAGTGTCTCACCTGGAAGCTAAGGCCATGACATATTCACCTTCAAACAGCTTTCCTGGCTGTGGACAACAGTGAAGGGAGGACAGTTACCTCTGCATGACTTGTGGGTCCATTCAGCTCTGTCCATGACAATACTTGAAGCCCCCACTCCTCTTCCTCTCCTCACATGCTGGTTACTGCAAGCAAGGGACAAGCAAAGTGGGGGAGGATTTCCTTTGCCAAAGCATGTAGGAAGCAGAAGCAGACTGTAACACCACCAGCCACAGCCTCACAGGCTGCTCCTGAGATAGTGCAGCCATGTGCTGCCCCGACCTGGGGCAAAGTATTGGCTGAGCCCTTAGCTCCTTTATCATTAATTAAAACATTGGAGGACATCCTCAGCTGGAGTAAATATTCATTGCTTCTGGCTCTCATCCACCGGTTTCCTAAAGCACACAGAATTAGCCAAATTTATGCTGTTAACACTGAACTTGGATCACACTTCTGCGGTCAAATAAATAAATATCATTGAATCCCATTTAACTCTGTTAATGCCACATTAAGAATGGCATGTGTTTTGACATAACCACACTTCCCCCTTTTTTCAAACACCATAAATGCAGCTTTCAAAGCCCAAATCCATCATGGTGACATCAGATCAGCGGACTGTGACTTTTATGACATCAGAGCAATTGATTATATGACTCTTTTATGTGTAGCTTGCCATGCAATGATTGCTCTTCTATCCATATATTACATCCTAACATCCTGGAATGATCTCAGGAGATGAAAAGGAATCACTGTGAAGCAATGAAGTACAGTAGTTACAGAATTGCCATAAAACTGTCATAAAAATTGTAGAAACAAAAATGCCTTTAAAGATGGCAATGTTCCATTATGGGTCCCTTGCTAATGGTCTGAAGTTGCCCTATGCATACCTTACTATATTTACTGCTTCTGGATATTTCTGTACCTTTCTCCCAGAAGCTTATACAGTTACCAAGACATGCAGGGCTGTTACCATACATACTGTAAGTCCCCTTATCCCATTATATCACCTCTAACAAGTCAAGCGCTGTCTGTAGCAGGCTAAATTCAAAGCTTTTTTTTTCAAATAGCCAAAAAAAAAAAAAAAAAAGAAAAGGAATGAAAGAAAAAATTGCTGACAAGCAAAGAGGCATAAGCTGTTTGTTGCCATAAAATTGCTGAAAGAAAACAGATACTCTGTAGTGCTCATAAAGAAAGGTGCTGTTACAATTAGATTCAAGGCACAGAATAAGTAGCTCTTTCCTGCTGAGAAGTGACATGGAAAGCTCTGCCCAGAAGACAGAGCTCGAACTGGATTTTTTACTACAAAGCCTCATGTGCCTGAGCCCACTCAGCATGCAAGGTGCTGCGCCACATAGCTCTGTGTTTTCTTGTGCTCTCCAGGTAATCCACATGGACTCACTACTGCCAGCAATGAGGCAGCCACTGTTTCTCTTTCTCAGATACAAATGTGGCCTTTGTTGCTTGGTGGAAGGATAAGCCCCAACAGGCAAAGCTCAAAGCTCCTTTTCTTTTTTTTTTCCTTTTTAATCTCAGGGCAATTTAGTGTAAGCAAAGAGGTGCTACAGTCATAAGGAAGGTGTAAGTCATCGCAGAAGTTTATGCCTTGGGGTCCTGAAAGATGAGCTCTGGCAAATCTCATCCCCGCCACTGCGGATGTCAGTGTCGTCAGCTCTCCACCCGCGCTCCCTGTCCCTGCATCTGAGCACGGGCACATAAAGCCCCATGTGTCAGTTTCCTCCCTGCTCCGTCCCTGTGCTTCCCTGGGGGACGATGGATTTGCACCGTTGCACCAGCCCCCACAGGAGCCACAGAGGCATGGACAGGCATCTGTCTCACCACCTTTGCCTCTGCAAGGGGTGACTTTGGACAGAGGAGAGGGGCCAGTAACCAGAGCAAGGGCAAGTTGCCCTTGAGCAACTGCAGTTGCTGCTATAAGTGTTCGTGGGCACCTATAGTGCCTTTACCAGACTGTCTGACTCATTAGAGCAATACAGCAGCTTCGTGAATTACCTTAACATCTCTAAAATACTGTGGGATCCTTACACAGAAGGCATTAGAGAAAAGGTACATTTGTAAAAAAATAGCTGTGTGTCAACATCCTCCAGTCACCCTCAGAAATGATGCAGTGGGAGAAAAGTAGCCCCTCTCTTGCCAGCTTTCTCCAGCCCATCTAACTTGCACCACATGCCTGGGGCCTCCAAACCAGAGCTGGACAGGCCATTTGCTGGGGGGAGATAAAAGGGAGTCTGCTGGCCCTTCAGCCAAAATTGCCAAGCAGGGGAAGCTGCAGTGAGTTTAACGGCCTAAAAAGCAACCTCCACACATGGTGGCACCTCTGGGAAAGCCGCGGTGCTGGGGTGGGAGGCGAGATTCTCCAGACACTCCCAGACTGGGTTGGTACTCTTATGGAGCAGGCACCTTGGGATGAAAAGCTCCATGCCCTCTTTCTCTTTGTTCTGCCAGTCCCAAACAGGCATATTTTGGCAGGCTGAGAGATAATCTAAGCTAAGATGATGAACGAATACTACTTGTCCCCCTTTGAAGGATCTGCGTTCTGTTTTATTGGCACGAGCGGAAAAGAGGTGTGTGGCTGGGAGCTGGAACCATTATAAGTGCCCCTTGCAGACTCCTGGGTGATTTCAAGGGCAGCTTACGGCGCAGGATATTGACAGCAACAGAGCCCAGTTTGAGCACCCGCCCTTAACTCACTCTAATTTATATGCAGACCAAGCAGCAACATTATTGTTCAGCTGGGGGCATATTTAATTGCTGAATGTTCTGCAGATGTCTTGCAGGCTGTATAGATAAAGGCATTTAAGTTGCTGACTTATAACAGCACATCTTTCTTCTTTTAACATAAAAATTCCTACCTTCTTTGATGGATGCTGAATTTCAAGGACTGAAATCCTGTGCTAGTCCTTTGGAATATTTTAGCAAATGTTAAATTCCACAGTACTGTGGGGGAGAAGCTAAACTAAGTTACCTTTTCATCGGGAATGAAAAAAATTAACTTCATTGCTGTAAAACCAGTGTTTTCCTATGGTACAAAATTGGGGAAGGTCCATTATTGTTTCTTTAGACCCAGCAGTATGACCTGTCAGTCTCTAGCCAGACACCAAAGTGATTGCAGTTTATTTAAGTGCAAGCAGACTGCTCAGTGCTGAGTAAGATGTACGAAGAGACTGCAACCTAAGGGCAGTCGTGCAAAACAATGCTGGTGCCAAGGGTCCAGCACAGCTCCGCTTCACAGCGGTGCTAGGAGGTGGCAAGCAATGTAGGATCAACCCCCTGAACTTACAGCTCTTGTCTATTGCTAGCCCATATCAAATACTTAAGGACTAAATCCCACATATTGTTTCTTTTTGATGTGTCTTTTTCCTGTGGGGTTATTTTTATCAATCCCACCCAACTTTCAAGAATATTCAGATTTACAAAGTGGTGTCCCACATGTTTTTTAATGACACGTGCAACATCCTTTCTGGCTTTCACCATCCTAGTGACATAGGTGTCTGACAATTTGTCAGGGAGAGAGCCATAAGTTAGGCAGAAAACCGGACTCCATTAAAAAAACATAAAAGCTGGGAGGAGGCAACTTGATGTGGCATGGCTCCTGGCAATGAGGAAGCATGAGTGTATACTGAAGCTTAGAAATAGAAAGTGATGTCCTCATAAAAATATGGCTCTAGGCTGGTGTGCCACTAGAAATTCTTCTGTCAGTTTAGAATATTTAGCTCTAAGGGATCTCTGCTTTCAAATGGATCTTTTGATGCAAAATAGGCTGCACAGACGGAGATAGTGTTGAAGAAGGGAGAGTGGCAGTTGCTCTCAGTTATGCTTGGTAAACTGAAGATTTCTAGATAGGTTTTTGATCCCAAAGTATTGAGCGGGCAGGTGGGTTACCTTACCAGCGCATTAGGTCTCTGGGCCCTTGTAACTGAAAATCATAACTGACGCCTGGGCAGCTAAATAATACTGAAAGCTTCAACACTGCTGGTTATCGGGGGAACCTCTTTAGCCTAATTTGAAAGCTCAAAGCTCCAGGCAACTGAATTTTTTTCGTTACAGGCTCTTTTGTGTGATGTTCCAATGCAGTATATCCAATCAATGATGCGATATCACACACAGTACCACCATGTGGATGTTTATTCCCCCTGTGTTTTGTATTTGACTTGTTAAACTGCAAGAAGAGTTCAGGGAACAAACAAACAAATAAAACAAAGACTGAAAAGCAAACTCCACAGCTCCCCTGCTGCAGAAATTTAAAACTAGCGAATACACAAACCTCAGTGCTCCAAGAGAAATGAAAGAGTGGAAAGTGAAAATATATACATATGTATACACATGAACAAAACATGAGCCACAGTCATGGCAATCTGGGCTCCAATGTGCCAAATGAAAGGGGTTATTCCTCCAAGCAATCTTTGTGCCATAAAATTTAGGACACAGCAAGGCTGGTTTACGATCACACTGTAGATTCCACTATAAAACTATACATTCACAGTACAGTAAATTCCACTGGATGATTAGGGCAGGCTGGTTTGGAGGATTTTTAATACTGCATCTGCTAAAAGAAGTAATGCTAAGGATAGCTTGCATGGGGGGAGGGAGATGACTGATTATCAGATACTCATTCCTCCTTTCTTCTGTAATTCCTCTCACACACATCTGTCGTAATTTAAGTTCATTTGGGGCAATCACAAGAATTGTGAGTATTGTTTCCACATTGATTTATTTTAACACAAATAATAATGGTCCAGATCTTCAGATGAAATAAATCAGCCCAAATAATTTAATTTACATTGTTTCTGTGTAAATAATGTTAAATTAATTTTACTTATTAGGATGCCAAAAATAAAAGTCAGAGCAAGCTCCATGATAAATGATTCATTTACAGAGGATGTCTGATGCCTCATGAGATTTTGGTGAAGAGGAGCAGAAGCAGCTTATGGAAACTCTGTAATGTTACAATGCTTTTGATTTAATTTGTTATGAGTTACTTCACCTAGCCCAGTGCTAAAAACATGAAAGATGGTTCAGCACTAAGAATTCGAGTAGGACTAGATTAAAAGATTTTAAACCTTTGGAACAAAGATTTCAGCTCAACTCAGACCAATGCTTACATTAGCTGCATTTTTCTGCACTTCCAAGATTTTACTTCCAAACTGGTTTCTCTTGCCACTCTGTTCTGAAGTGAGCCACAAACCTGCATTTCTGATGCTGTAGTCCTTGGTCAGTGAGTTAATTGCAGCTCTGGGAGTTTCCCCTTGTCATTTCACAGGGTCACTCTCAAGAGAGAATTCATATTTAAATCTTAGTATCTGTGATGATGAGGCAAACGGGCAATCAAAAGTGGCAGGCATGTGACAGGGGCAAGCTTCCACTCAGCTGTTTTCTTACACCAGGAGAAGAATCCCTTCTTTCTTGGCTTGATAATGCTGGTTCTTAGTGACAGCTGATGATGCTGATAACCTTGCGCTATAATTGACATGAGCCAGGTGTGAGGCTATTCCATCCGCAGGACTGTATCCTGTGCTTGCCATTACCCTGTAGTTTTTACCAGGTAGCTTTACTTCTATTTTTGGCATCCCAACAAATAAAATCATCTTACCACTATTTATACATTTCCATGGAAGCAAAGTGTCTGCAGACATACACTGGCCTCAAGTTCAACTAATGTTACTGTCTCTTTCACTGTTTATCTTTTTGCCATGTGAATCTTCACAGTGAGTTGACGATGATTTTGTTGGTTCCTGGAAGATGTCATCAGTGCAGCTGTGACAGTGAAGCAGTGAGAGAAGCAGCAACATTTACACATTCACATTGGGTACATTAATCTGATTTTAGAGGAAATGTTATCCAAAATTAAAGGTATTGCCAGCTTAGTAAACAAATCACTGCTGAAGTTAGCTGGGCATAAGCACTTTTCTCTCTTCTCTCTTAAAGGATTTGGCATCAGTGTAACAAATCAAAAGGCACACCAAAAGGTGTTGATTAAATTAATCCAAAACAAGTGAAATTTTCTTTTTTATACCTATCTATCTTACTCTATGTATCTACACCATTCAGACCTGTTTGTCCATCTCTTGGTTGTTTTCAGCTCATGTCATTTGTCAGCAAGGAAGAAGGTAAACCTAAGGAGGCAACAACTACTGCTCAGAATACTCAGTTAAATGACCAAAAAAAAAAAAAAAAGGAACTCTCCAGATAGGAAGAATGGCCGAAAAGCAAAGAATTACATGATTAGGAAACAAAGTGTGCCAGCTAACCTCCCACCCCAGTGAGGTGGAAAGGCATAAAATGCCTGCACAGGTCTGCAGGGGATCTACAGTCCCCTGGAGTCCTGGAAGTTGTGCCAATACTTGCCAAAACGTGCCCAGGGCAACACAGCATCACATACCTTTTGGATTCCTCTCAAGTCTGAAATGAAGCTCAGTAGAATAAAACTGGAGGGTTTAGGCACTCATCCTGTGAAAGCACAGGGTATAACCAGGCACTAAGAAACTGGAAAAGAACAACCAACCAAAAAAAATCCACTAGGTAGGGACCGTGTTTATTTAAACACCATAGTTAAGACATTTATGAATCTAGATGGGTTACAAACCCCATATTCAAATGATACATCAAGTGACATTGTGAAGAATGCTTTCTATACAGTCAAAGGTAATCTGGTACAGAATTACCTAAAAAATTCAATATGGCAGTGACAGCAACTTTTTTAGCTACTCCCAGCTTATTTTGCCTGTCCATACATGACTGGTTGGGAGAGGTATTCTTCCAAAGCCTCATCATCCAGACATTCTGGGAACACCAGCATCCCCACAAGCAAGAGGTTTCCCTTTTGTGGCTGATTATTTTTACTTTGTGCTCAGAGAAAGTAACACACACTTCTGTCAAGTCCTATTCTAGCGAGTATGCTCAAATGGACTCTCGTCCTAAAAATAATGTCAAAAAAACCTAATTTTTTCAAACAACAAATTTTAGTTCCTGGATCAATCTAGTGTAATAACAATACAGAGGCCTCTGTTCATCAAAGCATTTAAACATGTGCTTAAGTATCATTGCACTTAATGAGACTTAAGTCTCTGCCTCAGTGTTTAGATAGTTCAATGACTTCATACAGGAATTGAGGAGTAAATTTTCAGTGATTTAGCCAGACCACTGATTATTTGATTTCAAAAAATAATGTCCAGATAAAAACTTCTGAGCGTAGATTTTAAGAGTGCAAGGGAATACGCAGGCAGAAAGGCAGAATAAAACTTAAAACCAGTGAAGGAACTTGCTGCTATTATGGGCAGGGTCTCCAGGGAGGAGCTGGTTGGCATACTCCCATACAAAACAGAAACAGTGAAAAGTAACCAAATACCATTACACAGCAGAATCCAGCAAGTCAGATTCAGAAAACATGCTTTGAGAAGACAAGACAGTCTCCGAATGGAAGCCAGGAAGGAGGTCACCTCCCATCACTGGAGATCCCATTGCATACAGGGATGGCTGCCCTCTGCAGTCATCCAGAAACACCCGATGGCTGAGCAGGAGTGCAGGCACCTGGACCTCGAGAGAGCCTTCAGGGAGTCTGCAATCCAGCCCAGCAATTTCAGAGCATGGCATTTCCGTATCTTCCTGCAATTCTTTCCGCAGTCTGCCCAGAAGTCTCTCTGATTTTCCCATTTTTCTCTAAAAAAGACATTATTTTAGGAAATTCAGTAGGAGAAAGCCATTCTGAATAGAGCACTGATTTTATAGCTCATCATTTGAAAATTAGGACATGCAGAAGTAAGGGGCCTGTGCATAGCTTTGTCTGTTGCTCACAGATATAGAGATGTATCTGTGTATATACACACATCCAGATATATGCCAAAGAGTACTCAGTGCTACTGCTCATGAAAAGGAGTTCCTGTAATGTTTAAAACCAGAAAAAATGTAACACAACATATTTGTTACTAGTAACAAAAGTAATATGAATAATGAAATTGCAGTATATTTGTTTCCATAAGCTTACACTTTGATTCTGCGGTACGATCCCCATGGCAAAACGTATTTAGAGATCAAAATATAAATGAGTAAAAACCTGGGGTATTTAAATCTATAGGAACCTTGTTATTGACTTCATTTTGGCAAGGAGTACTGTTGACATGAAAATTGTTTTTTCTTGGAACATACAAATCACTGAACGGCACCAAGTGACTGAAAAATCCAGAAGGGTGGTGTGTGCTACACATCTATTTGCAAGTTCCTCATTCCTGGAAGGGCTATGATTAAAAAAGCCAAGCTTTCAGTATAAGGAAGTTTGCAACTTAAATCTTCCAGTTAGCAAAGTTTTGAAATTAAATTAGTTAAGAATAGGAGGTTTAAAACACCTATGTAAAGACAAAAAAAAAGCATCATGCAGCTGTATAACTAAGGCTGTAGAGGGAAGTTATTATATTAACTTTACCTGAGAAAAAGATTGTGCCTTTGTGCTCTTAAGACATCATTTTTCACTGAAAGCTGGAATGTGTGCAAGCTCTTTTCTCAAATGTAAGTCATCAGCACCAATATAGGATAGCTAAGATGATCTATTTGAATTTTCTTCAAGCTTTTGACAAAATCCTATGCTAAAAAAAAAATCCTGTAAAAGCTGTACCGTAGAAAAGCAGTGTTGTTTTCTGTTGTAAAAAGCAGACTGGGAGACAGGAACTCCTGAGTTCTCATTGTATTTCCTTTGATCTATATGCCCTGTACATAATAAGCCTGACACTTATTCCTTCTTTAGCTTTGGGCAAGTCATATAATCTCTCTGCCTCATTTTCCTATCTTGGGGGGTATTGCATGGATTAGTTAGTCAGTGTTTGTAAAACAGCTGAAAGAGTATTGACCCGATTCTCCCAGGGAAGCAGGGATACCCAGCTCCTTGGGAAGTCATGACCAATAAATTCTAAGGCATGCTACAGAAAATAAATACCAGGAGAAAAGTGAACCCAGCCTTGACACAGACTACACCTGGTTTAGTTCAGCTTGTTCCTGAAAAAGGCTGCACACAACTTCCCTTCCACAGCTGTCAAAGGAGACCGGGACCTCTGCAGGGGTGTCCAGCATCCTGAAGGGTTTAGGCTGTGAGAAAGGAGGTGAGAAAGAAGGGAGAATGGAGTGTTCCCGAAGGGGACACTGACACCTCTCTCAACAAGTGTTTGCACTAGCGAGCGGGCAAAGGAAAATAAATAGGAAATGAGTGACACTAGCTGATGGTACTCATCATCCCATGCAGTTGAAGAGGATTGTGAGAAACCTGAGATGGATTAAAAAGCACTGGTGTAACCTGAATTTGGGGATGACTGATGATCAAGTAAAAATTGCCTTTGATGAATATAAGATAATATAAATATCAGCACGGTTCTCCCTGTGACCTCAGAGATTTTCTTTAAGTTTGGCTTGACTTTGCTGCGCAGTCACATCAGTATGTTTCCATGTCTGTCTGTATGACAGCACAAAGAAATAACTGAGAAAGGTTGCTCCTGTGTTAGGCATCAGTGTGGGTGGTTTAGCTGACCATTGAGTTAAAAAGATAAATTGAGAACATAATTCTTTAAAACTAAGAGAGAGATCTGGAGAGACAATATCATAGCCAAGTCATTGATAAGTGACAGCAAATCCCCAGGCAAAGGAATATTTTCTCAGTATTTGTGGCCTTTCCTGATAATTTTAGAAACTGCTTTTCTCTGTCAGGAGAGCAAAGGCATCTGCTGCTGCAATAGCAAAACCTTGCATTTTCTGCTGGGGAAGAGGGGTCCTGGACACAGAGGAATAAGCCATGTTTACCAGTGTGAGTGCATCCGCAGCAGTCGTTTTTTACTTTGGAATAGCTATTTCTACATGCAAGTAGTATAGTTGCAGAGAGAGGAAAAGGCAGACAATTGCCTTGTCACAGAGCCCTATTCCTTTCTTTGCACCAACAACTATGCCAGCTACATCAAGTCACTGACTCTTTGCCAGGACTATTTGCTATTATAACTGTCAGGGAAGTGTTCCTGCATAGACATGGCCTTGGCAGCAACTCTTGCTTGCCGATGTGTGCTTGTGAGATGCCTCTTTTATGCCACCTTCCTTGAACTGTCTTTGGATTTATATTTGGTGATCATCATGCCCTTTCTTTTCTAGGGGCTCCCCTTTACCATACATGTTCCATAGTTCAGTTGCTCACAAGAAGACTGAAGACTGGAAGGAATATCACAGCAAAACCGAAAGCAGGCTAGCAGGAGATTGGCTGACAAGGTAGGACTTTTCTCAACATCTGTCTTATGCTGTTTGGGATGGAGAAAGGTTGCCTGGAGGTACATGAGTGTTGCCTTTGCATGAACTAGCAGAGCCATTTTCCATGACTGTGGCATCAGAGGAGAGTTTTGCCAGATGGGCATTTTTCCCTGGCAGACATTTTCAGCTTCTGCCTTAGGAGAGGACTGTGTCTATTTTCCCAGGCAGTCAACTAAAATCCTCTTTAACTTGTAGGTGTCTTCATGTTCCCCAGCAGTTGTGACAGGACCAGCAGGGCATGGATTAAAATACTGATGAGCTTTTTGCAAACCACTGTTCTTGACCAGGAGATGAACAAATAAGAATTTTGATGAGTCTAGAAGGTTCATACCCCTGACTGTCATCACCACCCAAAAACCTACTGTTGTCTATCATTGCTCACTGTCCACAAGTTTCTTGCATGAAACAAGGTACTGGAACCTTATTAAACTGCGAAAATTACTCTTATAACTGCAGCTGTGATATATACACTACATATGGAACAAAGAACAAAGCTTAACTTTTATTCAACTTTCCTCCTTTGCATAAACCTATCCACCAAGTATGGCCAGAGTAGCCCAGCTCTTATAATTCCTTGCAAACCTGGGAAACAACAGTGATATAAAACTGGCATGAGGTGAAAAACTGCTGCTTTTCAGGAAGTGAGTGGGAAGGAAAACATCAGTTATTTAAAAGTGGATTTTTCCACATGACTCCAAACAGAAAAGTATAGCTGCTTTTCACAGATTCCTGTTTCTACGGAGAGCAAGGAGGTGCTAGCAACATCAGCTTTTCAAAGCTCATGAATAGCATTGAAAGCATAGAGTAATTTCTGTCACACAGAAATACAACACAAAATATAATACACTTTTATTTCAGAAAGGGAATGTTCCAGATGGTTACTGATTCTGTAGCAGAAGAGTAGGGGGTGTTTCTTTCAAATACCCTTCTTAAAAGAAGCACTCACTTTATGAGTCTAGAAAATTAGTCTGGTTGCAGAAAACTGCAGATCACTCATTACAGTCAGTATTATCAAGTCTAAAAACCTTAGAACTATGTGTTTCTAAAAGGGTGATATGGTAACAGCCCTGTTCAGATTTTATTACTCTGCCCCTTTCTTCATCTAGATCAGTTGTTTGACAATCCCAGACCAATATACACACTTCCAGACCTTGGGCTATTCAAAACACAGATGCAAATCTAGATTTTTCAGCCTGAGTTTCTCTTGCAGCGGTATTGTGCATCCCTCTGAAATATTTCCTTGATTGAATAGGATGGTTTATTGCATGGAAATTCATACTTCAAATAACTACCTTGATGTATTACTCTATTATACTGGTATCTCACGGTTTCTGGAAGAGTGTGTTTCAAAATACAACTATATTGAGAGACTATTGTAGTATCAATGTCCATTTTCCCTCTAAAAACTCATGGCACAGTTGAGTAATGCTAAAAACCCAGGAGTGAAAATTATTGGTGTGTTTTGTTATTTAACACCAAATGCCTCTGCTTATTGTCTTTGTGTATATAGGTATGCTCAGGGAAAAATTTTTATAGGTAGGAAAGCAGAGAGATTCTGAAACCCAAAGGATGCACAAAGAGATACACTAACATAAATTTCTATTATGCCCTGAAGGTGCTTCCATCGCATTATAGGACATCCTGTGAGCAGTTTTGGCTCAGGCAGTAGGACCAAGAAGTGAAACTGAGTGGTCCTGAGCTAGATGAACTGAGACCGAGGCAGCTTATACCACCCTTAGAAACCATGGATTTTGTTACAGGGTAATGGAATATGAAATAGCAAAACCAAGTTCTTTTTCTCCTTACCAATTTCCCTTCACCTCCAACATGCACACACACACACAAGCTCACATTTTACCCTCTTTTCCTCGGTCTAGTCTTTAATTACAATGAGTTGAGCAGTTAAATTGGAGTGATCTTAGAGCAACTTGTACAATCTCATGAGATACATTATCAGTTATGCCCTGAATTCTGTACACTTTATCCAAATGTTTTGCCCAACTGAAGTTTCTTCCATATTCATCCCTGCTGGAATTTCACATGATCCAGCTCAGAAAAGCTTACAGAGACCGTAAGAGTGCATTAGTCCTTTTGCAAAGCATACTGACTTAATCCAAATAGAACATCTAGCTTGCAATGGGAGGAGAGGTTTCAAATGTGCATAGGGGAAATCTAGCCAAAGCAAAAGGTAGCAGGAGCAGAGGTGAACTCTGAGTTGCTCTCTGCCCTCGTAGGTTGTACAGAATGAGTCTTTTCTCACCTATTTTGCAGCACAGACAGATTTTCTGTGCAACGAATGTCTAAAGACAGGTAACAAAGCTAGTGTGGTACTATCCTGTTGTGCTCTTCAGAAAGCCTCTGCAATCACTGAGCAAGCAGAGGAACTGCTTCTCAGGGAAAGGAATAACTGTGGATGGTAGTGGGAAGCAGAGAACATCAGAAAAATGCGTTGAATTTCCCAAAGTTCATTATAAATGCGTAGACACATAGAGGACAATGACACCACGGTTCACATTTTCAATGCTGCATGCTCAAAGGCAATCTTCTAAGACCTTTTTTTACCTATCCACAAGTGTCATGATTTGCTAGAGGTCTTAACATCTCAAGCTCCCATTGCTGGTCCTGAGGTTTCTGAAAGACATAACAAAATAAATCTAAATAACAAAATCCATTTCTTCAAATATTGCATCAAAATGTAACTGGTAATAAAGAAAAAATACTTTATTTTTAACACTTCTTACAGAAAACAAATCTGGAGAAACTGCCGATAAATCTCCTCCTTCGAATCCAATGTAAAACCCTTTCTATTTTTCTCAAAAAAAAAAAAAACAAACCCATGCCACTAACAAAATATCTAATGTAGGCAACTATTGCCAGCTTTTATTGCCACACCAAGCTGATCTTCTTAATATGCTTGAAACAAGATTGCAGCGCATACCAAGCCTATGGACTGCAGGAGGGAACTTTCAAAAGAAGGTCAAGCTGGCATGAGGGCCTTCCTGAGAAGAGCCCCCATACGTGTTTCCAGACAGAATTACAGCTATATCAGAAGTAATGCCCTTTAGCAGGTGGACACATACAATCTGCAGCCACAGGAAAACCTGCCTCTTTAAAAGCTGCAATTTTACAAACTGTTAACATTGACAACGATACAGAAAAAGCTACTATAGTTTTCCAGAGGCTAACTATGAACAGGTGATGATTTGAGGGAAAAATTCAGAAATCAAATATTGAGCTCAGTTTGAGCTCATTACAGTTGAATTCAGCATCAGTAAACCATTCATAATGCACAAACACAATGTAGTTTTATGTAAACCTGTTTAAAAAAAGATAACTCCAAGGAAAAGAGAACAGAATTTTGTTTAATGCGTGCTCCTTTGTATGTAAATTACCTCCAAGCAGTTAATAAAGGCAAACCTTCCTAACTTATTTAGATACATGTGGCAGCTCATAAGGGTTATATCTCGTGAACTCTACTGATGTCAAAAAAGCATCCCTATATCACAGTACGGCTACACCAGTTGTAAATTTAAGCTTCTGTTAAGGCAGTCGATACTGAAAGCTGTGAGAAGGAAGAATAACCGATGCCAGGGCCTTTCCTCTCCTGGGAAAGTACTATGGAAATGTTTTACTTGCATGTGAAAATAGATGCAGATTGTACTTCAGTGTAACAGTTAACATCAACCTCCTTGAGAACACCTCCATTTTAGTCATGCGAGTTTATATTTTTGACCACCGTGTATAGGGAAGGGCCAGACTGCAGCCCCATTGCTATACTACAGTGGACAAACGGAGACACCAGTATCTATCCAAAATGGTTTGCAGCTACCCCAGTGGGCATTTCCCCTATCTCATGAACGTGGTGTGAGACTTAAGCCTCTGATTTTCTGACTCAGAGATGAAAATTTTACCAAATGAGCCTCCTTGAGATAATAAATACATTTTCTTACTTCTTAAGAAAATAACACCTTTTCCTATCTAGTGCTGACATCATTTGATAAACTCTTTGCTGCAGGTCAAATAACAGCACAAGGATATTTTCCACATTTTTAAAGGATGCTAACTGCTATTTTTCTTCACCTCTCTCCATAATAGCCACTTGCTAGCTTGAAATTAAAATTTGCTCCTTTACTGAGTTTTTCCTCTGTAGTATGCAGGCGGCTAATGAGTGCCAGCCTGCCAGGCTGCTGGCATTGCTGTACTTATTTATTGGGAAAAGAAGGGCAGTGAAGCATTTAAAGCAGTCACATACAAAGACCCATCAAATTTTTTTTTGTGGTGACACACTGTAAGACAGAAATAAAGTTAGGCCAAGACCCAGGACTACTGAACTGTGCTTCTCTTTAGTTCACCTTGACAGAAAACTGCAGGGCGTGTATGTGTGTGTGTATTTACTGCGATTTAATTGACAAACCATGAGAATCTTGAAGTTATTAAAGCAGGTTTAAGTACTTGAAAATGACTCCGTTGCTAAAGTTGTGTAACATTAGTGAGGGTTGCATTGACTCTGCTACACATACACTTAGAGGGGAAAGACACAAGTGATTGAGGGGAGGTTTTCCTCTTGTGTGCTCCTGGTTTTTGGAAGAATGCTAAAAATAAAATTTGATAATGAAGGCATGTCGAATGTTTCTTGGGGCGTTTAAGTGTGTGGTTACTTAAAGTTTTTCTCTTATATTCTGACAGCCATTCCTGGTTAATTAACCTAATGTATTTGTGCTCACAGTGACAAAAGCATTCGCAAATGGTGTAATTGCTACGTGAGAAGTCCTACCTCATTATTGTGCTTATCGTTTAAAGAGAAAAGACAAAAGGAACGTGTTGAGTTGGATGCATTTTTAAGCAAGAGAATTAGTCATTCTTTGGGCTGCAGCAACTGCCTTAGGAAAAAAAAAAAAAAAAGGTTATTGTCATATTTTGCATTACTTTCCTTAAAATACTAACCCCATATAATAAAAAGCTAATTGTAGGTTTTCGCTGGACACGTCCAGTTCTATTCAAGGGCTTTGTTGGGCAGTTTTGGCCTCAGCCTGGTTTTTTTCATAAGAAATGTCAGCAAAGACTCTGAATTAATGGACTGTGAAGCGCTCAGAAACATACCGTTTCACAGAAGTGTACTGTGAGGATGTGACACTAATGGGAGGTGACCCAGGGGGGCTGCGACAAAACAGTCCACTCTAACAACCACATCAACAAATTAATGCAGCGTCTGTACTCTGTAGCTTTGCACAAAGCGATATGCTGTGGAGTGGGAGGTGGAGGATGTTAGAATAAGGGAAAACTGATCAAGAATAAGATTCGTAAATTATTTGTTTATGACCGGTTTTGTTTTCTTCAGGAGAAGTGAGTTGCAAACTCCTGGGTGAAGAGAAGGAAAAAGCCAAGGCTCCATTTCAACTGGATAATTGGAAAAGGAAAGTTAGTCGCATTTGCGAGCCATGGTCACATGAACCTAACTGGCAAATTCCTGGATTTATCTACATCGATTTTTTTTTCTTTTAATTTTGCTGCTTTTAAAAAAAAAAAAATGAATAAAATTTTTAAAAGAATGCAGTGAAACTCCTTCAATCTTTTTGCAATTCTGCATGGTTGAACATTTGAAATGAGTTTGTGTATCACCCCGAGGCATTGATTCAGACTTGATTGGGGCAAAGCAGTCTCCATGTGCTTATTTTTATACACGTCATTTGGGAAGTTATATAGCCAAGGGAACAGAAAATGTGTTGCTCCATTGCCAAATTATCCCGTATCCCTCAATCAAAACGGGACGTGAACCTAATCAACAAGTTGCGCGACCTTAGTGCAATGGCAATGTCAGGTCAGCTCGGGAAAGTGAAGAGACAGACCTAAATACAAATAAAAAGAAAGGGAGAGACAGAAAGAAAGAAAGAACCAACCAACAATCCTTATAATTATCATCATCTGCTGCTTTTCCCTCTTCTGGCAAAGAAACACTCCATCCATTTGCAGAAATCGCCCGCGGAAACGTTACATCAAAACTAATCACAACGATTAAAATCAGCTTTTCTGTGCAAGAGGAGAGTAAAAAGCAAGTTGGAGGCTGGAATGAGACTGTTTTTTCCACCAAAAAAAAATCCGGGGAAAAAAATACACGCTATATACATATATATCTATATGCACGTTTCGAAGGAGATCAATTTTATGCCCGTGTGATCAGTTAATTTAATTTAACTTTTATTTCGGAGATTGATTCAGACTGGAGGTAGAGACATGAGCTAATTGTATCCTGATCCTTGCCTTGAGGGGTTTCAAAGCCCTGGAGCAACTATTCTCTGTATTTTGCTCTGTCTACCTTAGCCAAGCTATTGCATTTCTCTCTGGTGTAGCGAGGAGAGCAGACCGCTGCCGGCAGAGAGAAATATCGGAAGTGTGAGTTGGGGAGAGAGGGAAAAGGGGAGAAAAAAAAAGGGGGGAAAAAGGGAAGAAAAAAAAAAAAAAAAAAAGGAGGAAAAAAAAAAAAAAAAAGAGGGACACTTTGGCGGCTCCGATGTTCCAGGTAAGGGCTGCTCGAGATCGTTGTTGTTGTTTGCAGCGGAGGGTGCGGAGGGACTCGGGATCCACTCGCTTCCACGCATGTGCCGGGCGCTCGCACCCCGCGCGGAGACGCGGCGCGGCCGCCGCGCTCCCCCGCGCAACCAGCGCCCTCGCGCAGCTCCGCGGGGAGGCGGGCGGGAGGGAGGGAAGAAGGGAGACGGGGGGAAGAGGGAGGGAAGGAGGGGGCCGCACGGCGGGAGGGTGTTGGGGGGGTGCGCTCCTCCTTTCCCCACCGCCTCTCCGAGGGAGAGACTCGGGGGGGGGGGGGGGAGGCGTGTGCATGGAGGGGGGATTTATTGAGTTGAAGGGTGCGTGTTTCCGCGCGGGGGGTGCGCGGCTGGCATTGTTCTCCGCCCGGCTGCAGGAGGGGCCGCCATTGTGTGTGTATGTGTCTGTCTGTGAGAGCGAGCGGGAGGCACCTTCCCCCACTACCACCACCACCGGAGCTTCCCGCGGCCCCCCTTTGTTGCCGGGGTGGCGGAGTGGAGGGCGGCCCCGCGGGGCGAGGCGACGAGGCCGCGGAACAGCGGCCGCCCTTCCTCCGCGCCGCCCGCTGTTACCCCGTGGGGACTGAGGCGCCTGTGCTGCTGGACGGCGGTTGTTTCCCCCCCCTCCAGCCGCGCACTGCCGCGTCCCCCGGTGTCCGACGCCGTCCCGGAAGAGAGGCGCGTCCGCCGTCTCAAAAAAACCCCAAAACCTCAAAAATCATAAAAAAAAGCCGGGAACGAAAGAAGCCGCTCGCCGCCTGTTTCCAATCAGCGCGGTACAAGTTTATTCGAGCCCGCCCTGCGGGCACCGAGCGTGCTCGGATTGTTCGGGCAAATTAAAAAATAGGCGAAACGCCTCTCTCTTCTCAGCGGCGGGGGCTGCCTAGGGACCTTCTCCGGCTCTTCCCCCTGCGGGAAGGAAGGGGCAGACCAGCCCGGCGCGCCGCCCGCACCGCTCCGTCTGCGGGAAGGAGAGGGGGTGGCATGCGGGGGCTTTGGGGCTGGTGGTTCCTGTCGCCGGGTTGCCCTCTGCCACCAGCGCGGTGGGAACCCTGAAACGCAACTTTCCATCCGCATTTCCCATCCTCGCCTTCCCCACAGCGCCGGGGGAGGCTTGGCGGAGGCCACCGAGGCCGGGGGCTGAGGGAAACTCCGGGTTGATGCGAGGAAGTTGGTGCTTGGAGCACAAAAAGGAAAATGGATTTAAGAAGTGTCGGTGTAATGGGTGCCGGTTGGGTTCAGCAGCGGCCGGGAAAGGATGCTGGCCCGGCGGGTCGCAGGGACTTGGCGGAACTTGCCTTCGCCTGTTCAAAATGACTGCGGTGATTCTGTTGTATTAATTACTCCCGAAGCGAGACACAAAATATTCTAGCACACACTAGAGGTCCCTCTCAGCTGACAGGGTGTTCTCAGGTTGGGTTGTTCATTATTATTTATTTATTTCCCCCCCCCCACACACACACACATATTCCCCGGTTTCACTGTTTGAACAATATCTGCTATTGCTGCAAATCCCAGCGCAGCAGTACCTTATTCAACTAACGGTGAAGATGGATTTGCGAAGGTTTTGTTTGTGCCCTGTGTGTTTGTGTGTTGTTTGGGTCACTTAATCTACACATTCCTCTGCGCTATAAAAAACGCTAGCGTAAACGGGCTTGATTTCATGCCGTGATTTCATAGCTCTCTTTGAAATATCCTCGCAGTTTGTTGTTGTTGGGGCCGAGTTCCGAATTTCTTACTCGCTTTTGTCGTGTGAATCCTGCCGTGGAAGTAAACAGAGTAGAACCTGAATAAGGATTCCAGGGTATGGCTTCTGGGTTTTAAATGAGAAATATACAAACGAGGAAAAGCCGGGTATTAAGTTTATAACGAGTCAATAAAGGTGACGGAGGCGAGTAAAAATGATCGATCCCCAGCAATTCTCATAACCAGACTGTTAGGGAACTAACTAGTCTCCCGATCTTCATGTATTACAAGCAGTATTATCACCGTTTTACGGATGGAGAAACTGAGAAATAAAAAGAAGGTCACTGACTTGCCTAAAGCCATATAGCAAATAAAAGATAGATCTGGAATCAGCTAGGACAGATTTAGATCTCTTGCTGATTTGCCCTGCTGTAACCATTGATTTCAATGGAATTCTTCTGGATTGAAGTCTGATTCGGACCTTAAGTGTTGCTTTGCCCCTTAGAAACGCTGGCTTCCTCTAAATTCCATTTTGAGCATGGCTGAATTAGTGAAAGGTTTTGGGGAAATATTTGGTATGTATCAAATTTTTAAGAGACAAATTACTGGGAAACTTTAGGACTAGGATGGCTTTTGATTCATCCATTTTTATTTTTTTTCTTTTCTTTTTTCCCACTGCAATTTCATCCATCACATCAGCGTAGTTCCGTAGTTGGTTTTTGGTATTGTGTTTTGTTTGGTTGGTTTTTTTTAATGAACAGTTTCCTCATGTCTAGTGCAGCTTTTGTTGCTGGCTTCTGAGAAGCGCCTCTTACTAGATGTCTCTGAATGAAGCCTTCAGTTTTATGTCGGAACAATCAATGATTTTGCACGAAGAAGACTTCCATTTATTGTGGGTGTCAGGAAGAAATGAAAAATTGCCTGACCATCGTATACAAAAAGCCAGCCTTTCCCATGTGCAGAGGAAAGGCTGCATGCAGAACACTTGCTCACGTAGGCTCTTTATTGGATTATGATAAGTTTATGTATGGAGAAAGCACACTGTGAAAGGAAATATTCACTGATCATAACAAATGTGAGTACATTATTCAAAGTGGGGTCTCTCACAATTAACAAAATATCAAATCTGCCAGTCACAGTCAAGGCAGCATTTCACATAAGCCCAGCTGGGGAGGAATGACAATTTCTGCTTTCTGTATTCCAACTACTTTAAAAACATTTTCAGAATACCATAAAACAGACACAGATGCACAGATTGTGATTATGGCGCTTTACTGTTCATTTATTAATATGTGCTGGTAGATACAAACTGGCACTGCTAAAGCATAATGTAAAGTTCTCATTTTCTTCTAGTCATCAGGGGGATTTACTGAGATGCTCGTACTTCAGGGATTTGATAGTGTAGCTCACACCCCTGCCACGAGGGTCTGATCCCACATATTAATGTGTGGGGAAGCAGACGCAGAATATGGGTGTCATTAAGACTATCCCCAGTTTGAGCTTATACATCTGAAACAGAAATCATTCAGGTGGAAATTAGCCCTACAGAGCATATGTGGTTTGTTCAAGGCCATGTACTGACTCCCTGACTGAGCTGAGTTTTAAGTTTCGGAGCTTTAGCCCCTTTTCTCATGTTCTGTGCAATAAACTGCTGTGCCTCTCTTGCAATATGTGTTCAACTCCTATCTGGTTCCAGAGGAAGAATAATGTAGATCAGAAGCAAATTTTAGCGGAGATGCCTGCTGTTACTTATTTTGGATCCTTTCACACTGCTGCAGCGGAGCCAAGTTGGATCCCCTTCCAGGAAACAAATTTAGTTAGCTGCTGGCTTTTTTTTTTTCTGACAGAAACATAATTCTTACTTTAAATGGAGTCTCTTCTGTTGGTCTGTGTTGCACTTATGTTTTCTTTTTACAGCCTGGGTAAAATTCATCTCTGGTATACTGCCATTGACTTCTGTGTTGTTTCACAAAGAATCAATTTGCTCTTCTGTGTTGAAATACAGATTTCTGTTGTCCTGCTTTCCAAAGAATACAGTTTTTTTGTTGCTGTTGTTCATTTCAGTTTGAAAGATAAAAGTATAAAACGCAAACCTTCATTCTACTTTGCCCACCTTCACTACTTGTGCAGGTGGAGGGTATCTCTTTTTTTGCTGCTCTGGTGAATTAAGTTGAATATGTATATATACACATTTGGAGAATGTCTATAGGTGGGAGGATGGAGTAACTACTATTTTCCTAGCTGATAACACCTTAAAAAATCTTAATGTATGTGAAAGACATTAGCACATTCCATACTGATGATGCATGTTGTAGCTTTAATAATCTTGGGCTCTCTAACGTGTATTTTAATCATGCTTTTGATCCAGAAGTCACATACACAACACCCCATATCCAACTGAACCAAAGTTGATGCTGTTGCATGTTCAGTTTTTGTAAGCCCATGTTTATGAAATGAGTGGCTCACCTGATAACCTTTCCCTGATAGCTCTTCAGCTGGCTGGCTACCCCCCTGGCAATAGAAGTTACCTGTTTGATGTGGTTGGCAGGTTAGCTCAAATGCGGCTTTGCAGGTGGTTTGTACATAGCTGAAGTCTATGGGTAAGGGATATGAATCTTAGAAGTGCTTGCTGGGGCAAAGGACAACTCATCCTAACAAATTATTTAGTGGCTTTTATTCAACTGGTTTTCCTTACCCAATGCACTCATGAGTAAGGAGCAGCCTTTAAAACTACGGAAAGTGACATTGCACAGCAGGGTTGCTCTGAGATGATAGGGAAATGAGTTCTGTCTCACCCAGGGTAATGGCTTTTTCTGCTCTGGATTCTCAAATGAGACCTTTACAGTTGTGGTTATTCCTTCTCAGCCAGCATTTATGACTCACAAACCTCATGTTCAGTGCGGACATCTATGGGGTTTCCTTTATTTTCCCTGGTGTAATTCAGGATGATTTGCAGGATAGCTAACTTGCAGGACTGCAACTGGTAGTACGTGGGCTCAGGCATGTACATCCCCCTCCTGACTGTGACTGTGGCTGCCTCTATCAAACAGGCAGATGGTATGAGGACAAAACCATCTCCTACAGTGGTAGTAGGTTCTGCCAGATCTCACCCGTCATAGCTTTTGGTTCTCACAAGGAGCTGTGAAGCCACCTTGCGGTTTGGTCAAGCAGAAATGATGGGGGGTGATCTCAGGTGAGGTATTTCCAGCAGACATGAGGAAATGTTAATACTTCTATGTAAGGCATGGGTGAAACTTGGTCTAGAATGCAGTGCACAACTCTGAGCATCCACCTTTGAGAAAGGTGAACTTAAGCTGGAATCACAGCTGCAAGGACAGTTAGGGAATGAAGTGTCTAGTGAAAGCGTATTAGAAGAGGTTTGAATGTCCATGTTAGCAAAGTGTAGTGTGAAAAGTTATATGACTATCCCTGTAAATACATACAGGTAGTGAATCCCAGAGAGAAGAGAACTAACTCTTCAACATAAATTACAGTAAATGTGGCTATAAACTGGCCCTATTTAAGCAGTAGTTTCCAAGACCATTTTCTGATACCTTATCTAGAAGAAAGTGAGACTTTGAATTTGGTAATACTCTGCTTTGGGCATGTCTTTAAAACCTGGACTACTTGGAGAACATTTCCAAAACCATTCTGATTCCATGAAAAAGCACCGCCAGCCCTTTACCTCAGTGGCTTTACCTGCACCATTCTAATCAGCTACGGTTGACCAAGTTTTTTCATCAACATTTCTGTCAGTGGAGAAAAAGTTTGGCTTTCTTTAAAGAAAAAAATAGATATTAAAGAAATCTGTCAAAAGGCAATTTGAGACTCATTTACAAAGCTGAAACCAGACCTTTCTCATACCTGAAAACCACTATTTATTTTGAATTTTCATTAGATAGAAATTTGAAAAAGACAGTCTGACACAAGAATTTTAAGAATATCCTGATTTCTTCACCGAAAAAAAATCCTCAGTCAGTATCTGGTTTTATGATCAATGAAAATTGTGCATAACTGTTTGTAAGTGGGAGGCATTTCTGGTTTGCTCTTTAGATAGGATCCTTCATTCCTTCTCTGTTCCAGCTGCAAAACTATTTATCTTTCTATAGTTCTTCATTTTTTCCAAGTTAGACCTTTAATGCTTACAGTTTTCCTCTGGTTTATTTAGCGACATTCACTTTATTTTCATCATACACTGTAACAAGGAGAGAAGAGATTTAATAAAGAAACATGAACAAAGGGCCCTTTTCTCTTTTCCTCACCTTCTTACAAACATTAACTTAAAAACATTCTCTTCATCATCCAATCACCCTGCAAACTTTCTGTGCACGGGTTTATTTGTATACCCAGTTTACAAATCCCGATGGGAAGGACCATCTCCTCCTGCTGCAGCAGAGCACTGCGGGTATTCAACAAGTAATTAATATTAGCTCCTGCTATCAGTGTTGCCAGAGGAGCAGGGGGAAGAGAGGAGAGGAGTGCCAGACAGTGAGAATGTATAAATAACGGCTGGAAACCAAAGTATCCAGGGGCTGCTGAAGTAGCTCAAAGTTAAGGCAGAGTGCTCTTATGAAACAAAACCAGTTTTATTTCCCTGTGAGAACTGAACTTGGCAACGGCATTAGATGGAGGAGGCGCTGTGCGTATCATGTCTTACAAAGGGAGTACAGGCCCATCAGCATGATAAGAGAGCTGTCAAAGGGGCAGGTAGGAGTGACCCAGGGGAGGGAATGAAATGGGTGTCTCTAACTAAAATACCGAGGATGCCAGGTCTCCCAAGGTGTATTGCTTTCTAAATAAGCTGAGGCTCACCTAGAGGTTTAGTTAAGATGTCCGAAGAGAGATTGATGGTCCATCCATTCAGCACTGGGGACCAGTGCTGAATAATTCAGAGGATCATTATCATAGCCCATTATGTGCCTATTATGGTATAATCCACTTTTCTAAACAGGGAAGAGAGATAATCCACACACTAAGGGCCACTCACACAAGGTAAACAGACCTTCCCGTCTTGCTAGTAGCAGGCAAATTTGACACCATTTATCTACAGCAGTCTGTTTCTCTGTAAGTGGTATGGCAGCAAGGGGTTAGACAGGCTTACCAACTATATCACAGTGAGTCTTGTGGGTCATGTCAAGGCAGCTGT
Organism: Myiopsitta monachus; assembly: GCA_017639245.1. Taxonomy (NCBI): domain Eukaryota; kingdom Metazoa; phylum Chordata; class Aves; order Psittaciformes; family Psittacidae; genus Myiopsitta; species Myiopsitta monachus. The sequence continues at coordinate 58,080,455 of CM029918.1, read as the reverse complement.
ACTTGCTGGTGTCTGTAAGAGGAGGCATGAAGACCATAATAGGAGAAAATGAGAAAAGGGCAGGCTAGGTCAACAGAGGACAGTTAACACCCTGATTATCAAAGGGAGCTCACAGATGCAGGGAAGTTAAGGAGAGCCTGGAAGACTAGTAAAAATCGGCAGATGCAACAGCAATGGAGGGATTCAAAGAGAGTCAAAAGGAAGAGATGGACAGTTAGGGCTCTGTTCTGTATAGACAAAAGAAAGGTTGACTTTTCTGTAGACAAAAAACCATGACGGATTTTCCCTAGACATCCAAGAGACTGTCTTGATGAGGTTGAGGTGGGATCTTACATTTATTTGCAGCTTGGTTATGGAGAAAGTGAAAGAAGCAAGAGTTTGGAGGTGCCTGCAGATGTGAGCTAAGGAGAAAAGAACAAGACAGTGCAACTTTCCATATCCTCCAGCTTTTCTTTGCAGTGGCCTCTGTGGTACAGACAGCTTAGGATTCCCAGAGGCAAAATGAGGACTGTTTTTTACTCTCAGCAGAAACCCGAATTTCCAAGGCTGCTGAGACTGTTCTGAGGAGGAGGCTTCCTGAAAAACGTGTAGCCAGGAGTGTTGCTGTTTTGGGGACATAGGAGAAAGCAGCTGCAGTTTTTTGCTGGGCCTTCTGCACTCAGGAAGGAAAGACTCAATCCCAGATAAAGAAGCTAGCTCTTTTTCAGGGGAAGAGGTGATTCTTTCAGAGGAAAAACAGACCTTTGAAGATGTGTTTTCTTTAGCTCAAACCCCTGTATTTATTACTGGCTACATACAATCTTCCCTTTTTAACTTAATCTTCCTGAACTATTTACATCAATGTCCCACAACTGAGAGTTCCATAGGTTGCTGAAAGATAAGCTGGAGAGTAATACCCTTATCCATGTATAAGGATAATGCCTTTTTAAATTTCATTAGGTGCCCTCTTGTTTTATGAAGGGCATCTGATTTCCCCTTCACACCATTCATTATTTTATATACCTCAATTCTACCATCTCTTACTGTTTTTCTTTCTAAATGAAATAGTTCTGGTCTTAATCTTTTTGTTTAGAAATACCCCCACATGTCTCTAATCATTTTTCTTGCCTCTGGCTCTCTAGTGTAGCTATCTAGCACTCCCATCATTGCGTCTCACTGGATCTTTTAAAGCTAGTTCCAAAGTCATCAGCGTGAAGGAGACTGAAGGATCGGTCTTCTGGTTAGAGTCCATCAGAGAGCCCAAAGTTCTGCTTGCAGATCTCCTGCCCTATGGCCTTGGACTAATCATTCAGCTGCCGAGATCCACAGATTCCCTTTTAGTACCCGGAAACAGTATGGGGAAATTTCAAGCAAAATATGTTAACAGCATCTTCACAGCTGGATGGAAATTATTATAGAAGCACAGCCACATTAAATGTAGTAGTTTTGATTATCTTTTCCACAAGGCAGCTGCGTGTGTGTTGAAATTTGTAACTTCTTCCTAACTGTTTGATTGTATGGTGCTTGACTGTTTTCTATTTGTTACACTCCTCTGATACTGGGTTCAAAACAAATTCAGTGAAGTCATTTCTCTGTCTTATTTTATGGTGAACTTCATATGGAAAGTATGAGTTACAAATTATTTGGCCAAACAGACACATGGCTTTCATGCATCCTTGGGGACTTGGAAAGCCAGCATAGTCCTGCTGAAAGTGAAAAACAGAATCAAATACCAACCTTTTACATGCAGGACATGACCCATTTCTGGGGGGCACTGGGTATACCCTTCACTCCCAGTCATACTTCCCACAGTGTGGGATCAAGACTAAGGTACTGCTGGCTTGTCCCCAGTCTAAATGAACTAATTATCCACAGCCTGTCAAGCCTCCCACAAGGAACACAAGACTCACCCATCTAGTTCCCTCCCCTGATGTTTTCAGCTAGGCCTGGCTGTTACACATTTCTAGCATCTCTATTGCTCTCCAAAATCCTGCTTCAAGTCCTGGGGCACCTCACTTCCTTGGTGCTGGCATGCAGAAGTTTGCTATGCTGCAGCTGGGGCTGCGCTGCTCTCACAGCCCCATGCTCCAAGGATCTCCCAAGCAAATGGGCTCCGAAATGGCATCACTCTCTAAAAAATGGTCATGTCTCAAGCACTGACATAAGAAGGTCTTTGAGGTTTCTGAACTACAAAAACTACTTTTTTAAAAACATCTTGTGCCACAAAAGGTGCTAATAGAATATGCTTCTTTGAAAGGCTGCTACTCCAGCAGAACAGCAAAAGCAAGCTGCTTAGGTATCTGTAACGTAAAACTAAGGATAAGTTAATTCTGGTTTAAACTGCATACTTTTTTGTCTGCTTCTTATCCCCCTAGCCTTGTACCTCCATTTTTGCCTTGATGTCCTTCTTTCACTTTGCGAGCAGATAGTCAGCTACTGTTCCCACGAATACCCCAAACGGCACTGCCTGCTCTTTTCACTGGTGGGCTCAATCCTCTGTGCACATTCCCACACAAGCCCCAGGAAGTTCAGAGCAATTCTGGTCTCTTTGAAAAGGGGCCCAGTCCTGCAAGACTCTCCTGATAACCGCAGTCATGTCAATAGGCCTGTTTGTGTGATTAAGGATTACACATAAGGATGCTCAGGGGTGTTGGGTCATCAAGAATCTTTGCAGCTTTAAAAAGAGGAAAAGGGTGGTTTGGCCTTTGGTAGAGCTTGGAGGGCTTTGTTTCCATTATACCTTATAGCTGACATTTTGTCAGAGCTTTCTGCACACTAGCATTCCCATGACACACGAACATGCTCAAAGAAAAATTTCCTGTGAGAAATCAGTGGGCTTCATTAAATTTTCAAAGTTTAGAGCTGTGATCCTCTTTGCCCCTCTCCACAGGCAGCTGACCATGTCACATTCTGATTGCTTATGTGAACATTTGATAAATCTCACTGTGGACGACATTTGCTCTTTCACCCAAGCAGTTATCACACACATTTCCCTAACACTTTAAAATTATGCCTGCCAAACATTTTCGGATGTAAAGTTAAAAGTCATCTACTACTGAAGTGATTTTTCAGCCCTTGTGGGCATGTTTTTCTTTCTATTTTTTCCCCTTGTGTAGTTCAGATAGTTTCAAGCTCTTTTAAACAGGCTGCCAAGGGTCAGTTTCCAAATATACATTTTTTTTAATTTTATTTTCTGTGCCCTAAAAATATGTTGGTGCTGCTCTTCTCTTCTGTATATCTCCTTTTAAAGTTGGTCAAGTGAACGTAATGTTGCCTTACTGGCAAAGGCCACAGAGAACTTACTATAAGACTAGAGGTTGCTTCTTCCTCTTTCATAGAATCATAGAAAGGTTTGGGTTAAAAGAGACCTAAACTATCATCTAGCTCAAACCCCTCTGCCATGGGCAGGGTCACCTTCCCCTAGACCAGGCTGCTCCAAGCCCCATCCAACCTGCCCTTGAACACTGCCAGGGATGGAGCAGCCACAACTTCTCTGGGCAACCTGTGCCAGTGCCTCACCAACCTAACAGTGAAGAATAGAGGTTTCCGCACTTATATCGGGAAGGACGCTTCCCATTGACTTCATTTAGCCACAGCTCAGTAGGCCCCATACCACCATGCTGAAGTTGATGACACTCTTTCTGAAGCGACCTCCACTGTATGTGGTGGCACTGTGCCTGCTCTGCTTCCAAGATGTCCAAACAGGAGATGTGGCTTGAAGGGAGCACAGCTCCTGCCTGGATGCTACGCTGGCTCGCAGGGAAGGGAAATGGCTTCTCACCAAGAACAGATCTGGCGTGGGCCTGGATCACACACCCATATTCAAACACTACCACGTCCCCTGCTCTAAGATGGACCTCAGTGGATTTGGTTGCAGCTTTGAAGTCCAGTGATTTGGTGCCATTTATGGCCAGCTTTTATATGCAGGCCATCTGTTCATATTCAGAGCCTTGCCTGGCCTTTTTCTCATTTTTGCTCATTTTCACCTCCTGTACAGATTCATACTCCTGCTTTCAGTGTGTGAGCAGAAGGCAAGATGTCACTTCTTTCCTCCCTGATCTCCTCATTTCCCCCCTCCTCAGTGCTCTTGGCATTTTCTTTTAAATGCCTCTTTTCTTTCTCTAGGTTCCAGAGCTGTGTGTGGTTTTTGAAACTGATTAAAGCAGTTTGTCCTACCATGGCAGGGAGATGCTAAAACAAAGCATGTGTGTCTCTTGGTTGCAAACCAGCATTTTTCTTACTCTTTTCCCAGTTTCTTGTTTAGCAAACACGGTTAAGCAGGATCATGGTGTAAAAAAAAGCAAAGCAACTCCTCCCTTCCTGGAAAGCACCAGCCAGCTAACACATCCAGCTTTTTTCCAAAACCCTGTTAGTGCCCTTGAACTTGCTGAAGCATGCTCCAGCATCAAATGGTCTAGCCAATCTGAATGTGTGATTTCCCTTCAATGTGCTTTAGCAGGATCTTTATTTGAAATTGCATTTGCTGCTGGTTTGTGTCACAACTGCGCTTCATGCAGTTTCTAGAAGTGCAGAGCCTTGGGTCCAGGCCAGTCTTATCATAGAATCATAGAATCGTGGAATAGTTAGGGATTGGAAAGGACCTTAAGATCATGTAATTCCAACCCCCCTGCCATGCTCAGGGACACCTCACACTAAACCATGCCACCCAAGGCTCTGTCCAACCTGGCCTTGAACACCGCCAGCGATGGAGCATTCACAACTTCCCTGGGCAACCCAGTCCAGTGCCTCACCACCCTCACAGTAAAGAATTTCTTCCTTATATCCAATCTAAACTTCCCCTCTTTAAGTTTGAACCCGTTACCCCTTGACCTATCACTACAGTCCCTAATGAGGAGTCCCTCCCCAGCATCCCTATAGGTCCCCTTTAGATATTGGAAGGCTGCTATGAGGTCTCCACGCAGTCTTCTCTTCTCTAGGCTGAACAGCCCCAACTTTCTCATGAAAGAGCTAATGCAAACACCTCCCACCCCAGCAAAACGCAAGCAGTGCAAAACATCATTCAAAGCCTTCTAGGGTGGAGACAGAAATCTAATAGCCAGCTAACACTTAAACTACACTGCAATTAAAATATAATCCTTTAAATTTCTTGGATTTGGAGAGAGAACATGGTTGGAAAGAGATACAGAGAAGGAAACGAGTCAGAAGTGAAGACATTACAATCCTTAGCCTCAACATGGAACTACTTAAGCGTACCATAATTGCATCACAGAAGGTATGCATACCCCGAAACCAAAAAGGAAGCAGGAAGGCAAGAAAAACAAACACAGTATGATGAACCAAACAGGTAACCTTCAGGAAAAGGAAATCTAGCCCTGGCTAACCCAAAAGAAAGGAACGTAAACTGGCAAGGTAAATGAAAGACGGGAAACAGGAGGACTGATACGAAATTTCAAGTACAAACAGACACATTTCTTCAAACAAATAAAAAAATACAAATAGCTGAAATAGAATTAGTGGATTTGCAGTATCAAAGAGGCAGTTAAAAATGACAAGGGTATTGCAGAGACTACATTATATCTCCCATCAGTCTTCACTGATTGGAAATACATTCACTCTCTACAAGTTTTATTTAATTACTAAGGATGAGGGCCTGTCAAACATTGAGGTATCAGAAGAGGAACTGCAGGATTGACATGTTAAAGTAACAAACCTCCTAGAGCAGATGGCATCAATCAAGGCTGATAGCTGTTAACAAACTCATTTAAGTTTCACTTAAAAATAGACTATTCTCATCTACCAAATCACTGGAATATGGCATGAATTTACTTTAAAATCAAGATCATCTCAGCCATATGAAGAAGAAAAAAAAAAGTTGAAATATAAGTTAGTCTTTTTAGCTTCCTAAAACAAGCCTGGCAGTATCTCAATGAAGCCATGGATTATGCAGAACCTTTTTATAGATAAATTCTAGAGGGAATTTCATTAAGCCTTTGATAACTTTCCTCAGAAGATGCTGTTAAGAAAATCCAGCAATCATGATGTCAGATGCAAAATTCTGCCCTAGCATCTGTTCTATAAGAGAAAGCAAGTTTTGCAGGAAGGAAGAGTGAAAGGTTAGCAAAGAAGGCGGTAGAATACCACAAATAGACCCTAGGGTTGATCCTTAGAAACTTTGTTGAATTATCAGAACAATGAGTTGGAACTTTTGGAGGTATAAACATTGTCAAAATTGTCTGGCCTCTTGGTCACTCAGGGCAAGACAAGACTCTGAAAAACCTGGAACCGAGTTACAGTTATGTGAAGAAGATGGCATTAATTTTGCTGCTTTGCCAACACAGAAAGCGACAAATGTGACAAGAAATGTTTGAGTTCTCTGCAGACACTTTCAGGTTATGAAAAACCTCTTAAAGCCTTATTTTATGTGTCTTGTGAGAGCAAAGTAGCAGTGGAAGGGACAGACCATGGCACTCAGTTGCTGAATGCAGAGGTGCAGAGGCTCAAGCAGCATGAGACCCAAAGGGCAGTGAGAAGGGGCTCCCATAACACAGCCAGGCTCTTTGTCCTGTGCTGAGGCTGCCCAGAACCGGGGGCTAAATAGCCTGGCCTGCAAGGAGGGAGCCTCTGACCTGAGTGAACTGGTCTGGTCACCCTCTTGTACAAAAGTTAAGCATAGAAGGGGCCCAAAATGCACAGAGGCATGAAATGTCACCACTGGGCTCTGTGAAAGCTGGTTTCTTTAACGAGAAGACTGAAAATATGATAAAGGTAGATGACATAATGAATACAGCTGAGAAAGGAAATCATATGTTTCATTTTACTTTTTCATAATATCAGGAGAAGTTTTGTGTGACCCTGTTAGTTTGTGTCAAACAAACTGGTGTAATTCCTGCAAGACCCAGCTTTTCTAAGTTTTTGCCCAGAACTGGCTGCAGCATCACTCCTGTCTCTATGTGTTTCCCTACTTTTGCAAAGCAAAGCAGCCAGAGCAATGCTCTCACGAAGATCAGAAATACAATAAAACAAAAAGCCAGCAAGTCTAAAGCTGATAAGAGGAATTATATTTTGATACCAAAGAAAACTCCCTGATGCAGAATGGACTAGGTGATCTTTAAAAGCCCACTTCCAATCCAAACTGTTGTATGATACTATAATTCTGTAACTGACACCAAATACCATTGAACTCAGCATGGGCTATCACAGCAAAGTCGATCTGGGCTGCTCCTTGAGAAAGAGAGAGAAGGCTGTGCAAAGACTGGACTTAGTGCCATCGTGGTTCACTTTTAAGGAGAACTGTACTGGATCCTTCAGATTTTTTGTCTATAAAAAATACCAGATTTTGTAATCCGGAGGTTTCTTTCACTGCTCTTGTGTACTTCCCTTAATCCTGCAGTTGTCATGTTCTGCTGCAAAAGTAATAGCAAAAAATATTCAGTTTGGTATGGGCTGCTTGAAATTTTGTCAGTCCTGGGGTGGTCAAGAAAGATGTGGAGAGCTGATTAAATAAGGAGAAAGTCAAGTTTTTGGAAATGAATAGGACATGATTAAAGCACAGAATAAGCTCCTTTCATCTCACAGCAAATACAATATTTGTGGGACGTCTGGGTTACGAGTTTCTTGTGAATGACTGGAGTTTAAAATATTCCTATTTGTAATTTTGTGGCTAGTAGCACTTGGGAGTCCGCAATTCTACAGAGAAAATTACAGAGAGGGAAATAATTTAGAGAAGAAACTAAAAGTTTATTATGGTACAAATCACAGTGGAGAAATGGAAGATTAATTTGTTCCCACATACAGTACATGCTTTAGTCTGTAAGCTAAAAAATAATAATACAAAACCTCTCTTCCTAATCTGATCTACAAATAGAATCAATTTAATTCCTCCACCTCTTCCTGGCACTGAAGAGTGACTGTGGGTAAAATGCAGGTGACTTCAGGGTGATACTACCAACACTGATTTTTTTTTTCATTATCTAGCCAAAAAGAAAAAGAAGGCAGATCACATTTTCGCCCTTTTTAATCAGTGTCCCCAGTGGCTGCTGCTGTTCTTGCTTTTACTATTTCATAAGAAACTGCATTCGAAAGCCCAGTGATTGACATCTGATTTTGTCTAACAGGACTGATGATCATAGGTGCAAAATTGCTAACATATGAGAGTGCTGAGACACCAGGTCTTACAGGAGCCACCAGAAAATAGGAAGCATTCCGTATGTGATGAACTTCCCACAAACTCTTTTACAGAGGGTCCGAGGGTACCATCTATTGCTATATGTACATGAGAAGGGAGGAAAGACAACAGACAGATCACAGATTTCTTTTCTGTTCTCAAGGACAGATAGTGTGATCTCCATAGATGGGTGCACATCCTTAAATATAATCTGAGTATTACTGAATTTAGCATTCATGTCTGCCAGCCACAAACTAGCAATCTGCAAGCAGCTCTGAGCATCCCTCTCTGTGCCAGGATTTTTGTGAACGTAGTCAGAACCTCATAGGATTAGACAAAACCTGCTATATATAACTGTGCATAGGGAGTTCCCCTGTTCCCTTGATTATCTATTACATTTGCAAGTAGATGTTCTGCTGAAGGCACTAATAAATGCTATCAATAACTTCTTCAACCTATAAACTGAATACAGAGCAGGATAAAAATGACAGTTTGATAGAAAGTGTAACTATGTCTTAATAGACTGACAAACAGAATGGCAGGAGTCACTGTTCTAAGACAAAGAAATGAATATCAGACTCTGTCCAGAAGTTAAAACTGTGCAAGTGGAGCATTCCCTAGTCACACATGAAGGAGGAAAAGGTTGCTTGGTACACCACGTATTTATGAACAGTTATGGGTAAGAAGTTGAATAGAGAGAAATGTTTTTATGCTCCATTCAGGGTGAAATGAGAGAAACAAGTTCCCAAAGACACAGATTTACCTAGAGAGGCAGCCATGGAAACTATGGACTTGTTTCCACTGTGTTCAGTAGAGCCTCTCTTTTGCTATGAGCAGGTGATATCAAAGGTTGATTCAAAAAATTTATTATTTGAACAGAATAACCACAAAGCAAGGTAATGACAGTAATAATAATGGCCAACTCCTCCAGTGCATTTTTTTATCAGCAGATTTCAGAGTTTATAACAGAAGAAGTGTTTAACTTTGAGTGCATTTTACAGAGAGGGAAAGTGCTGCACTGAAGATGAAGTGATTCAGCCAGGAGGCACGTGGCTGAGTCAGGAACAGGAGCCAGAGTGCCAGCCCAATGGGGAAGGCTTCCTGAAACAACATGGAACCAAGGAGGAAGCGGAACAAGGTCTCTGCGTTTCAGCAGTGTGAGGCACCAGCTGCCTTGTTTGCCATTTCTTTAGAATATGAAGTGCACACATTTTTCTTAAAGATGGTATTTATTTAATTGCTGAGCTGGCTCTGCAGTTCCTTTACAGGGTGAAAACAAACACTTAAACAAGCCTCTCCTGCCAACCCCACCCAACACCTACTCAGTTACAACAGATGGATGAGTGCCACAGACCAGATGTCAGAAAGATACCAGCCCTGTTGCTGCACAAGAAATTGTAACATGCTGCAGAAAAGAGCCACTCCCACGGCAACATTATTTAAATGCCGCATTGGGCTCATCCCTGTTAGAAGCGGTGCGCGCAGAACCCAGCAAAGCCTGTAGTTGCTGCCACAACCTCCTGAAAACTTTCCATTTCTTTTAGTAGTCTTGCCTAAATTTTGTTGTCTTCCAAGGGTGGGAAGCTTTGTTGAAAAAGGATATAGAAATACCTGGCTGGAGTCCAAGAGGGATGGGACGACTGTCTTCTCTCCTTGGAACAGCTTTGGTTATGCCTGCTTGTGTAGTAGGGAGCAGTAAATAGGCCTACTCAAGGTCTCTCCTCTGAGAGACTGTCTTTTCCTGAAAGATTAAGAGATTCAGATGTAGCGTAGACAAAGACCTGTGTATGTGAAGAAGACACAAAGCTGTGATATTTACATAGCTGGAAGCTTCATTCAAACGGTTGACATAATGTTGTATTGAATGGCTACTTTAAGTCTGAAGCAGCATACTGTTTTGAGCAAATCTGAAGGCATTGCAAGTTGAACAGGTGTCCCAGAGTTATTGGAGACCAAGGAGATTGTGTCTGTAGCATGGCACAACAACCTTAGCCAGGTAAGCATACTCTGCTACCACAGGAGCAGTAGAGCATCCATAGCTGGTATAGCAGAGTTCAGATGAAAGAGGTGTCTTTGCAAGCCAAGTTTTACTTCACCTAGGAGCAACTACCTTTGGAAACAGAAATTTGTACAGCGGGACAAGCACACTCTTCCTAGAGAGTCCTGCCATAGTCTCAGGAGTCCAGACAGGAAACATGAACCAAGCAGTCGTCTGAAAAGAAAAGTTCTGTCAAAACAGAAGCTCTTTTCAGTTTTGATGAAATCCTGACAGGGAAAGGTTTCTCAGTTAAACTGAGTGTACAAATGCCAAAAATTGGCTCATTCAAGCAACTACACAGGGCAACCTGAACATGTGTAAGCTGTGTGGGAGGTCCTTCCCTCAGAACTGTGAGTTGGGATTTTTTTTGTCATAATGGGGTTTTGAAACCTCAAAAATACCATTTCCCAAAGACATACTTGTCACACTGTCCCCATGCTGGAAGAAGTATTTTGCTTACAGGAAAAGAAGTCCAGGGAGATCATGGCCAGAACTGTCTACTGTTTTTAAGTTTGAGCTGCTGAGTGTCTATCTTGTTCAGAATATTGAGCATTTTTGTAACATTCTGCCCCAGCTGCATGTAATGAAAGCTTAGGTCTTTAACAAATCAGATTTCAAGTGATTCAAGTCAAGCACCCACAACATAAAACAGAGGCTCTTTGTGACCACTTTGCTTTGGTTTAAGTGACTAGTCCGGCATCTTAACATAGGAATTTAGTGGCAGAGCAGGGATAGAGTCAAAAGATGTATCTTCAGCTCCAGGCAAATCTGCAGACAAACTGTCAGACTACAGATGCCTATTCAATGACTTGCATCCATCCTGGGTGCTGAATGAGGCAAAGGCCCTGTAAAAAAAAAGAGGATGTGATTGGATCATTAAGTGCAAAAGAAAATGTGGCAGTAGAAGAAGCATAGCCATGCTGGCTTTAATCCAACTAGTGGGGAAATGGTTTTCTTGTACATGTGGCTGTATGGAAAACTCCAGTGTTGGGTGACGTGTATTAATGTCGCACCCTTTGTTTGCTGAGCAAATTTATCATATTCTTTTTGGTGCCCACAAACTCTCAGGAACAGAAGAGAGTCAGGATCCATCCTCAAATTGAATTAATCATGTTCCTGCTGCCTTATCGCATTCTCTTTATTTGCATGTGTGTGCAACACACATAGATCATGTGACCTGAAATACCAAGGCACTGCACGTAAAATAATAGCTGGTTCTTGGCAGCAAACTCAGGAATTGTATGCATTTTTAATATTGTGTAAGATTTTTTGCTTTTTACCACTATGTAGTCTTAAAGAATATGTTCTTTTTCAAAATCCCTGCAGTATATCTGTGTAACCCTGCATTTTAGAGAAACCCTGATATTATGTCCATAAGGCACAGAAGCTAATCCATGTTAATCATTAACTGACTCCAGAACAATAGCATGTGAATGTAAATTCTTTGTGGAAATCAGACCTCATTACTGTCTTCCCATTGGAATAGTAACCTCAGCATTTTGGCTTATATCATGTTAGTGCTGTCTAACACTGTGGAAATGTAGGTACCAGAGTTTTTAAACATGGTTATTGAATTCTATGGGCTTTAGTAGAAGTTTTTTATGTCACACAATTTCTTAAGACAGAAGTTTGTAGCATGTCACTCTAATTCCTAAGATGGAAGGCAGTTTCAATGTCATATCCAAGATCAAACGTGTAGCTGCACAGCACTTGGATGGTGGCATTCTCTTCAGAAAGGTGGCTTGTGTGCCTCATCATCAGAGCAATGCAACTGTGATAATGGTGATAAGACTATCAGTACAATTGTTGGTCAAAATAAATGAAAACTCCTCCATTAATCAGTCACATTAATAAAAATGTCAAGGGTAAATAAGTCCTGAAATGGTAAAGGAAGCCTAGTAACAGAGAATGGAAGGGGCTTGGGAGGTCTTTCAGAGTTCTGTAGTTGGTCATTTTGTACTAGTTGATTATCAGATTGCTGTAATTTCTAGAAGTAAATATTTTCTTCATGGCAAGTGTGTTTGATGAAGCATTGGAAAGAACAAGGGAAAGTAAAGAAGAGCACTGGACAATGCATATCAATTCTCCAGGTCATAGTGATACAAACTGAAAGAGGGGGCAGGGAAGAAGGGATGGTCTGAAAATAATCAGGAGAGAGAAATAACAGTGGAAGTATGAGGCAGAAGAGAACAAATCAGGGCATTACTTGAAAGCTGAGGTAGGTGAGAAGTGCCAAATACGTGTCTCTAGGCTGCTCTGAGTTCCCAGTGGAGTGCCCAAGTGAGGGTGCGCTTCAAAGTTTCAAATGTTTTCCATTGATGCACTCTCCATCCCACAATCTGTCCCCAGAGACAGTTATTTACCCCCAGTCATCCAACAGCCATTCAGGAGACCCAGTAAATGGCAAGGGGAGGGAGCATCTGAGGCCATGGTTTCTGTGGCTGAAAAGACTAATTTCCCTTCATTTAAGAATTTATCTTTTTCACAGTTCTAAGGATGACTGCTCAAATGTTCTTAATCGTGTGTGTGCTTGCCTGAATGGAAATGTGCAAGAGCATTTGGGGACTGTGGCTTTGGTACATGGCAAATGGCAGTTAGCAGAACAAAATCTGCCTCTGGCAAATTAACCTTGCACAGAGTTCTAGAGGGTTTTTTTCATTAGCTTTGTTTTGTAGTGACTTTATTTGCTGAAATGCAGGAAATTGAGGTTATAATTTCAAAATATTTGTGGGGATGGAGTCCTTCTTCCCGGCCATGTGCATTTATTTTTTAGTCCTTGTTTCCCACTTCTATTTGCCTAGGCATTGGCCTGCATCCTTTTGTGTGTATTGCCTCTGATGTTTGACTCATTATGGTAACAGAAGTGTTGATGCCAGGCCCAGAAGCAGTACTTAAAAACCTGCTATTCTCTCTCCTTCAAGCTCAAAGCTAACCCATTTTATGGTAAATGAAAGAAATGCAATCATTTGGCACCTTGTCTGTGCATCAGTTCGGAAACATAGGACCTTTTTCCTCTGCTTTTCTGCGTCTTTTTCGATTTGCCTAGGTTGTCACATATACCACTAACTCTAGGGTCTGGGGGTTAATGCTTTGAAAGTAAATTACTGGTTTATTGTGCTCTTTCTTGGGTTGCCAAGCCTCTTCCCTCACCTCCCATTAAATTTCTCAGTGCATAATATCCAGGAATGGAGAGATTCTTGGATTTCAAAGGGAGAAAAAATCATCCTCAGCCCTCATGTTTGGGATAGAGGGTAAATGGATAGGCAGTGGAAGAAGAGGACAGCAAAACAAGACTTGTAAACAAATGCAATCTGAAAAACTCAAAACCAGAACTTAAGTGAATACTCCAGACTACACTGTTTAAAAATTAGTCAAGATCTTTTATATTTCTTCATGCTTTTTTTGGGAACATCTTGTAGTCATGAATACTTGAGATTGTCAAGGACTAGGCAACTGTTGTACCCAAACACTTGCAAGGATGCGTGGCTGAAAGCACCAAGATTCCCCTATGCATGGCAAGGGAGGTCAGCACCAGCAGACTGCTGCAGCACTTGGTGCCACCTTGAGTAGAACACCACAGTGGTTTTGTGCCATGTGCCAAGCTGAGGAGTTGTCACCTCCTGAGGTGGCATACAGGGTTATATAAAAATGAAGAAACTTGGAGAAAGAGGTGGAGGATCATCCTGTCTTTCCCACAGATATTAGTGCTGTCTGTTCAGCTGTTTGTATGCCCCAATAGGAATAACGAGCTAGCCAGGGATTATTCTGAAGAAGTGTCCGTCCTGAGATACGATCACAACTTGGAGAGGAAGGGGTTTTTCTGTTCTCCTGCTTTGAAGCTGACAGGCATGCAGTTTTTTCCTGACAGTTTTCAAGGGATTGCAGAGTAGAAGAGATAAAGCAGCAGGAGGAGATAGTAGAAGAGGTGTTCAGGGTAGCTTTGCATATCAGCTCAGTGTATTTTCTGTCCTGCCTTTCCCTGTCTTTCATCTCCTCAATCCCCAGCAAAAGAAATACAGGAAATAATTTAGGCAGCTAGGTATGTACCACTACTCATTGCTGAAGGAAGAACATGGGTCAAAGGAGACAGTATGGGAGAAAGAAGTATGTGATTTGAAGAGAATGGAGGACAGATGAGAAGAGGAAGTATTGTCCAAACTAGGACTGGTGTGCAGCATTTCCCTTACCTGAGTGTGATGCACAGGGAGAGGGGAAAAACTATGGAGTTTCTCATTGAAGAAAAACAGAAGAATGAAGAGTGCCCGGGCTTTCATCAGACTCTATGCAGTTTTTCCAGCATAAGGCTGGACTGCCAAAAGTGGAATCAAAAAAAAGAAAAGAGGGAGAAGGGACCTAAGGTGAATTTGTCCATATTTGTTTTTTAATTGTAATGAGCAAAGAGAAACCAGTATATCTTGTACCTCTTGGAGGCTGCAAAAAAGGCAAATGCAAAAAGCCTTGGTGTGCCTCAAAGCTTGACTTCTTGTTCACTTTCACCCCACCTTTAGGGTAAAGCAACCCTGTCTGCCAATGGCAGCACTTGCATGACCTCTGCATGACATGTGCTGCTTGGCACCACTGTCTAGGGTCCTTATTGTTGTCCCAGGGGAAACACTCTCTTGCCTCTGCAGGCACAGCAAATTTACTTGGGCTTTGCTTGTGAGTCCAGCAGTCTAACTTGAAAGAAAGTTGTTGGAGGTTTTCAACAGAGCTGACCTCAGGCTCTAGCAAAGTAGAAGCCGCTGAGGGCAGCAGATTGCCTTGAGGAACAAACCAGCTCTGCCCCAATTCTAAGTCACCTGTGCCAGAGCCCTAGAAAATGAGACTTGCTCCTACTGCTACATTCACGAAAGGGAGAGTCACTGCTGAGATGGAAAAGAATCAGACCCCACTTCTTGTCAGCTGTGGGATGAAGGAAGTCTGTTCTATGGCACCTTTTTTCTGGCTCTGTCACATCTGTTCCTTCTTCTGTGTCAGCTGTGCTTTGGCCCTGAACCCTGTCCACCACTGCCTTGTCACAAGGACAGCAAAGTTCTAATGTAGTTATGCTACTGAGAAACGTTCACCTGTTCTGAATATAGAGCTCATGAATATACCTGTACATGCCCAAGGATCATAGGTGGATGAGTGCTATAGGAATGCTCCCACAATGACTCTTCATATCCACCGGGACTGCTGATGGGAAGAAACTGCAGGCAGCCAGACCACATCTTCTATTAAATGCTTCTTTCAGCAAAGTGTAGGATGAATTGCACACAGTTTGACAACAGGATGGCTTCAGGGCTGTAAAGGCTCAGATAATTGCCAACAGACTTAGGGGGCACACAGAGGTTGTTAAAGAAAAGTGCAACCTGAGTGGGAGTTATTTCAGAACCATTTCATATTCTTTTATAGCCCATCTCCATCCCCTCACCTTTTTCTGTCATTCACCATTTCTCCAACTTGTTTTCCTTGGTTAACCCAGCCCAGCCCTGACATTCTATCAGTTCTTCTCTGATACAGCTGTGGCAGTGGTTCAAAAGAAGCAAGACAGGATGCTGATGGAGGAAATAACCATCTCTTTGGTCTGGGTTTTGGGTTTGGTTTGTTGGGGTTTTTTTTAGGGGATGTCTTTATTTAAGAAGAATGACCATGGTGAAATTGTACTTCTGTTATGACTTTGCAAGTTACCATGCGTCAGACTGATTGCCACGTGTTCAAGATGAGCTCCCCGATATTGCTGGTTTTGCAAATGTGCTGGGAGATTTTCTAGAGTTTCTACTCTCTCCTAGCAAATCTTCATGAGTCTGAGCTCTGTATTAGCAGGGGAACATTATGGTCTGGCATATATCATTAGGGCACCGCAGCAGTCTTGGCATCCTTGCTGTTTACCAAGATCATCCTTTAAAAATACAATAGTAAATTGAATGATGGTTGACTACACAGAGCAAGGAAAACTCCTATTTCTCCTGTGAGAAAACTAAGCCAAATACGTGATGTAGATTATTCTAGCGGAAAGTCTTTAGCTCTTGCGCCCAGATTACTAATATTTTCCCCAAGGTGTATACATTCTGCAGTTAGCAAAGTGTGGCATGGATCACCACAAGCTCTCAGATGACTGCAAACAGCTGAGACTGCATTCTCCTTTTCCCCAGTCAATTTGCTAAGCCTTGCTCTGCTGGCAGATTCAGCAGAATCAACCCAGACTATGTCAGCATGGAACAGAAGGGTACTCTTCAAAGTAGAATGAAAAAGAAGTGGTGCAACCAGTGGTCTTCAGTTCAGAGTTTTCTCTTTCCTTGCTTTTGGGGAGCTTTATTAAGTACTTTGCAGTATTAAGAAATAGGGGCTTTGTAGGAATAGGCAATTTCTACATGTCAAATGTGTCCTCTTCATTATCCAGCCAAGTGTCTTCAAGCTGGTTATGCCAATGCAGTACAATTATTGCCCATTTCTGCACACTGTTCTGTTGACTTGGTGACATTTTAGATACACTTAAGGGAAAAGATCCTTTGTTAGCACGGTGTGAAACTCTTGTATCATCCAAGCCAGAAGTTTAATACACTGGGGTTTTTTTTTGTTTCCTTATTTGCATTAGTCTATTTACAGCTTAGGTGATTTGTTGTTGTTTGGTTTGTTGGGTTTTTTTTGATTCTGGTTTAAAACATATCCAAATCTGTAGAACATTCACAACATTTTTTGGTTGTTTCATGTCCTTTCCACAAAACAGAGGAATATGAGAGGACCAGCAGATCGAAGGAGGTGATCATGTCCTTCTGCTTCTCGTGAGACCTCACTTGGAGTATTATGTACAGTTCTGGTGTCCTCAACATAAAAAGGACATGGAACTGTTGGAACAAGTGCAGAGGAGGGACACACAGATGACCAGTGGACTGGAGTATCTCCCGTATGAAAATAGGCTGAGAGAGTTGGGGCTGTTCAGCCTGGAGAAGAGAAGGCTGTGTGGAGACCTCATAGCAGACTTCCAGTATCTGAAGGGGGACTATAGGGATGCTGGGGAGGGACTCATCATTAGGGACTGTAGTGAGAGGACAAGGGGTAATGGGTTCAAACTTAAACGGGGGAAGTTTAGATTGGATATAAGGAAGAAATTCTTTACTGTGAGGGTGGTGAGGCACTGGACTGGGTTGCCCAGGGAAGTTGTGAATGCTCCATTGCTGGCAGTGTTCAAGGCCAGGTTGGACAGAGCCTTGTGTGACATGGTCTAGTGTGAGGTGCCCCTGCGCATGGCAGGGGGGTTGGAACTAGGATGATCTTAAGGTCCTTTCCAACCCTAACTGTTCTATGATTCTAAGAATGGTTCTCTCTCCAAGGTTAAAATGAAGGGTAAACCTTTTATACAGGCAAGTGCTAGCTTGACTACTGCCTACTAAAATAATCATTTGTGTATAGTATTTTGAGAAACTACTCTAGGGCCAGTATTTACCACCTTTCATTAAAAAATGTATTATTACTGACGTACTCTGTGAAGGAGACTTGCGTAACACAAATATCACAGTGCTTATGTTCAAATTGTGATGAAAAATGTTATTTGTCTTTTCTGAAGCTTTCAGAGGGTGAAGATTCTTCTTACTTATTCATTTAAAATTTTCCTATTGACCAGCTGATAAAAAAAATAAAAACACTATAAGCTTGCAGGTGTTACTGCACTAACACATCAAAAAATTGTGAAAAAGTATTGGGTTTAGGTATATTTGTTATTTTAACAACGGTCACCCAGATCTAGATAAAGCCTAGACAACCCTTAAGAGAGGAGCACCCTGTCCCTTGGGTTGAGCTTCTGAGCAGAACAGCAAAGGGGGCAGTGGCATTGGTCCACGGCATTAGGGAGAACCTTCATGAAAGACCAGATTTTGTGGCCAGAAAGAATGAGGAAATGAAGGCTTGATGACTTCTCTAACATAGAGGTGGTTGTGTAGCTTCAGTGTGTTACTGGTACTACTGCTGAGAGCTGAAACTCTCAACATGACTTCCCACAATAGTAACAGGCTTCTTGGACATCACGGAGCTTAAAAGCCAAGTAAAGAGGTGCCCCTGCAAGGGGAAAACTTGTTGGGTGGCCAAAAAGCCGCCTCAGGGTTTGTGCCCTCTGTACAAAAATACTTCAGTAAACTTAGCGAGAATGATTATAAACATCCTAGGTGGACAGGTAGCCCATGAGCATCCCACCATGTGTTTCTGCCGTGATACAGCATCAGGATCATTTTCCCGTAAGATTCTGGATGTGGCCAAAGCCAGGAAGTGCAGCAGGAGGTTCAAGCAGATTTCCTGTCCATGGATGCTAATTGGTGCTAATTAGTGCTAATAAGTGCTGCTGACCTCAGCCAGGGACATCAGGATTTTTCTAGTTCATTCAGCAGTGTGTGGGGTTCTCTCTACCTGTCCCTAATTAGCCTGGGCACTAGTGGCCAAACAGGAATTCAGAAGACAAAATCCTGTCCTTTCCTGTTTGGGAATGACAAGTAATTTTAAAAGATAGGTTAGCAAATTGGACCTAAAACTTCCCTTCAGATTCAGTGCCCATTGCAAAAACATTACAAATCCAGATAATTTGATCCTTTAGCTTTATAAACAAAGCTCCTGTAATTCTGCCTCTCCACTTTATGTATGACTGAGATTCCTAAGTGCTTAAACACCAGCACTTTCTGACAGGATAAAACTAGTTCTTAGAGAATATTACTAAACACTTTCATTTAAGCCAAGCCCAATATATCTTGTTGAACAAAAAAAAAATAAAAGCTTTGAGATTTAGGAAAGCCAGTGAAAATGGAGGAATTAAGGTGATTATCTACCTACGACTGGGCACAAGAATCTTACTGTAACTGCTGAAAATGCAGTGAAATAGTGGGAGCTTTTGGTAGAAGTATCCTCAAAGTCACATCTAGCTAGTTTTAGAGTAAAGAAAAAGTGGCACTGAATACGTAAAGCACAGAAAGGATGTATTTTCCTTCACTCCTCTTTCAGTGCACCAGAAAGACCAAAGGTCAGGCTTTCAGAAGAACACTGTGTTCACTAACTATAATTTAATTATCTACATAAGCAGCCATGTTTGCAAATGGCTAAGCACCAAACAGCTCCCATGGAAACCATATCAGGTGCAAACCTGATAGAAGTACTGCTGGCTTAAATACCTATACAACAGGTTTTGAATGCAGAGCCATTCTAATAGTCAGAACAAAGTTACTGGTTCTGAGAACCTGAAGAAATCTGGATACAAATTCCTTGTAGTAGTTCCTTGTGATTCTTTTTTCTAAACACATTACCAAAGAGGTGGCAAAAATGGCTTGTTTAGGATTTGGATGGTGAATTTTTTACAAAGAAATCTTGAGAGGAAAAGACTTATCTAGGAAAACAAGTCAAGTTAACAGCTCAGTTCTCATAGGCATAGTCTGGGAAATCCCAAGAGTGCCAATCACCAGTCTTCAGAATACGAAGTCTATCTAAAAATCACAGGAATTTCTTCTTCCTAAAATTACAAAACTGTGGTTCTACACCTGATTTCCAAGTTTTACAGAGCAGTAATTCAAGGTTTCAAACTTGTCTTCCAAACATTAATTTGCAAACCCTCTATTCCAGCATATGGAGGAGAAAACTCCAAACCCACGAAGTATCATGAGGCTGTGAGATTTGGCAACCCTGTTATCAAGATGTTACTGTCAAGGCCAAATTCATAGGATTGACCTCGAAATAAAGGCCCTATTATCTCTCACCGCTCTTCAAACTACTCATCCCCCAAGAAACTTTGCAATTGGAATAGAATGCCAACTTGTTTGGAAAGAGATCAAATTGTTCACAGCTGCCTGGGAATTAACAAACTTCCTCCACTTTATGGTGGAATGCAGCATATTTCTGAGCCAGGTGGAGGATACCATGTGAGGCTCTTGTAGGACCTGGAATTGGCGCTTAGAACAACATTTTCAAGTCTGCACATATATCTGAGTTACCAGAGCTCAATAATAATTTTCTGGCAGATTAGTCCTGCCCTACAGCAGGTTTCTATGATCACTAAAGCCAGAATGAAAGCAATGGGTCTGGATTTCACACTTTATATCCTTCCACACTGGAGGATAATAAGGGTGATTTTACAACCTGCTTTTTTTCTTTTGACGCCAATCAGCAAGAAGGAGTCTGACAATACGCAGGTAAACAGCAGAGTAAACTGTAGGAACAGGTCCATAACAGTCCAAGTGACACGCTCACTCCAAACTTGGTGGAAATTATTCAGACTAGCTTGATAAACCTTTGCCAAGATTACTAATGGAGAGATTGTGCACTGCAGATTTCAAATTGAAATTTGCAAAACAACCTTGTCCTGTGCCAGGCAAAAGAAGAGCTTACAATTCTTTTCTTGCTTATTTGAGCAAAGCTCATTGATCCTGAAAAACAGGGGGTTTACTAGCAAATAACTACTTGCTTGTAATTAAATAATTCAGTCCATGAACGTGCAAAGTGTTGTCTCTGAGGGTTTTTTTAAATTATATTTATTTATTTGAAGAGACCTTTAGTTCTGTGAAAAGAAAAAGAATTTTAGCCTTGATCTTCAAATAACAAAACTTTGAATCAAGCCCAGCTGAATCTTTAATGGATACAAAAAGACAAGGACATTCAAAGCAAGGGATGGACAAAAAAGTTTTGCACTTAGGCATTTATCAACAGTTGCAAAAGTGTTTGTTTATTTACTTAAATGCCAAACTCTAACAAAATACTAAAGTTTACCAGATGTTTAGAAGGTATTTTTAATACTATAAAAACCCAAGTGAGGTACAGATGAGGCATCCAGTCTTTTTCTCTAAACTTTGTAAGCTTTGTCTACCTTAGCTCTGAATCATTTCTGTTTTTCTACTTTTCCAAGTTTTATCCTGAATACCTTAAAACTACAGCAAAATACAGATGCAAACTGCGAAGAGACCTTTCAGGTCTTTTTTACTTCATGCCATCTGGCTTTAAACTTCAAATGAAAGTCCTAGCAATATCCTGAAGATTTTCCCTCTGCTTTTACCTGAACTCGCATACACTAGCAACATTTAGTTCATGAAAGCTTTTGCATAAAGGACCAGCCAAATCAAAAATAGCAAGCAAATTTTCCTTACCTGTTAATATTCTGCCACATGTTCTACTGCCTTTTTCTTTATATGAATCAAATCATGCTCTGATAAAGGATGTGAAGGGGGATGGGGGTTAACATGCTATAGTTTTTTATTCCTGTAATATTCTTCCATATGACCTATGAATTTATTCCCTTCTACTCAAATGCATCTTTAGAAATTATTGTAGTCTGTGATACAAACCTTATTTAAACAGTTTGTATTTAGATCTCGCAGTATAACTAGAGATGCTTTAAGCATCTCACACAACAAGAAGGGAATGTGGCATTCTGCTGTCAGGGACAGAAAACATTGTGACCAGATAATGGCTGAAAAGAAAATAGGTGCAAAATTTGCACAGGTCAGATATGCAAACATCACATCAAATAAAGTGAGGGAGAAAGAAGGGGAAGAGTACAAAAATGAAAGAGTTGTGTTTAATTTTAAGTTACTGTTTCAGCAGCAGAAAGGTGGGTCCAGGCTGCTGCCTGAGTAGAGTTCTGACGCTGCTTAACAGTATGGTTGCATCCTTTGTGGGCTTCATTTGAACTCACCCAGTTTTAAGTTGCTTAAACTAGGTTTGTGTCAACCCAGCTGAGATAACTGGGAAAAGAAAATCTAAGCAGACAGGCCATTGGTGCTGGGGTTTTTGCTACATAAATACCTGAAAAGGAATTTCCAAATTCACAATGACACAGACATAATACTGGTAGAAAGGGAGAATAATCAGTTTATTTCAGTCACTAAGTCAAAACAAAAGTATATTGACAGTGATTTCACAGTATA
This sequence comes from Myiopsitta monachus, assembly GCA_017639245.1. Classification (NCBI taxonomy): domain Eukaryota; kingdom Metazoa; phylum Chordata; class Aves; order Psittaciformes; family Psittacidae; genus Myiopsitta; species Myiopsitta monachus. The sequence goes on along the minus strand of CM029918.1, from coordinate 58,058,443 downwards.
AAGAGGCTTTAAAACCTCTAGCTGATGGTGAGGGTAAGATTCCTTTTCCAGGCTGTGCTGAAGTGCAGCTGTTGTCCTTGTCCCTTGAGGACCCCTAGCTCCAAAAAAGCCTGTTTTGAATAAGTTTTGTCGGGTGCAAAGCCCTACCTCTGGCCCTCCATAAGAATCACTGCTCAGCATACCTCACGGCAACACAGAAACTTTGGGTCACGCAGTGGGGCTAGAAAGGTTAGCAAGAATCCATACAGTATAGGAATAAGGTGTAAAGTACACTTCTTCAGAGTATCATTGCATTACATTTTTGTTTGTTACATTGCTAGGACTCAGCATTTTTCTTCTTTTTTTCTTGAAGGAACATTTAAGGAGCCTTCTCACCCAGATCCTGTTGTCATATAACCAGTTATTGCCCCCTGCATTTCTAGGTTTCATCCAGCCCAGTGTGACTTCCAGCCTGAACTTTTAGCTCAAAAAAGGTACTTATTAGAAGATTATGACAGAAAATAGGATTTCAAGAACTGCATATCCAATACAGCATTAGTTTATGCTTGATTACACATAGTACTAAAAGAACTATATAAAGTGAAAACTTGTACTTATGCAGACCTATAATGTCTATAAACAAGGCTTTGTGGTTACACAGGGATTTCTCTTTGGAGGTTCCTTGCTTGAGTTACTGGCTTGGTCCTTCTAAATTTCCCTCACTTCAATGCAAAATTTATGGGCTTAGTTGAAAAGGACTAAAAACTAACCTAAGTCATCAGCCTGGATGGAAAATGCTCTTTCTCTCCATGGAGAATAAACATTATGCCACTAACATGCTGGGTTGCTTGGTGTCAGAAGTTCATAGAAGTAGCCAGGCAACTGCTAGAGCAACTCTAACCAGTTACTGCTATGCCCTGCAGACCAGCCAATTTGCTTCAAGTGCCCTCATCACCACAGAAGCAAAGACAAGCATAAACACTAATATATAACATTAATATTTCTCCAGGCAACTTACCTCCAGCACATTCTAAAAGACCCTTAAAACCTTTACGCAATGCAATGCAATTTATTACCTGCCTCTCTCCAAGCTGTCTGACAACATAGCTCTTCTTTATTTTTGGAAGCAAAAATGCTCCAGCAGCTTGATACTGAAAATAACGATGATTCACGAAGCCTTGTCTTTTAATCAGCCAAGCACTAAACGTGTGCTTTCTTACAAAGATGATGACTCAGGTTTTCTCTAGTTTGTCTTGAAAAATGAGCGATCGGGAAACAAATTGTGGCCTCAGCAGCAGAAATACTGCTTTTTTAAAAGGAAAAGAAAAAAAAAGCAGTCAAGTGAAACCAGCAAAATACCTGTGGGGAAAAAAGTACAAGCACATGTCGGAAATACGCTTTCAACTGGCGATGTGGAGCTTTGTGAGGGGGCTGGTTTGATGCTGCCTTCACGTTTCACGACATGTCGGTAGTAGCTGGTGCTTTGATATGTGCAACTACTACTAACATTTCATAATATGACAATCTAAGGGGTGAAAGAGCTTTTGTATTTTAAAATTCATTCAGAACAGCTGCAGCTTAGCACTGATGGAGACATCATTGCTTTCCTAAATCAACGTCTCCTTTCTTGAGTTATATAAAGCTGTTTCATTGTCACGCAGATAAAAGACACTAATCTAAAAAGAGAAAAGTTTAGGATAAAAGATTTAAAATCTATTGTAGCACATTATATGTCAGCATCAGCTGTCTCTAGTGTCAAAAAAGTAATGAAACAACCAGAAATATCATATACACAAGTAAAAGAGTAAAATAAAAATGCAATAACATTTTGAAGTGACAGTCATAAACACTAAAAAAGCTTATCTCAAAACTGCATGCTTCTGGGTGGGAGAAGGATATTTAGGACATGTTTTTTCCCTAAGTGTATTTTCCAAGAGTCCCAAGTGTTATTTGCCTTCTAGTTCTCTAGTGTCAGTATGGATTTCTCATACCAATTTCTGCATAGCCTGCCTCTACAGTGAAAATATCTTGTGTTTAGAAAACATACTAACACGTTTTAAGAACATGTTTATTTCATTTAAACTAAAAGTAGAATTGTACATGGAGAAAAAGCTATTTTCTCATAAAGATGCCATGCGGTCAGCCTTAGGCTTAACCAACAAGCTTGCTTTAAGCACCGTTTTTAAAAATCTCTCCTAGATGCTTAGACTGGATTCTGGGGTGCAAATGAGCCCGATGGATTTTCTTTCTTTTTTGGCTTTTGGGGGATATTCCAGTTTAGTTCCTAGCGAAGCTTCATAATGAAACACCTACCAAGAAACACTAAAACAGAGAGAGTTAGGTGGCTATAAGTGAACTAACCACTTGCAGAGACCACAGGACAAGTAGCCTATGTTAGTCTGAAGGAGAATAAGGCTGTGGGGAGCTTTAGCACAACAGTCAGATTGTACAGGTGTGTAGCACTAGCAAGCTCTCTCCTTGCCAGGAGCAAGACAAGGGGTAAGGAGAAGAGTAGCTTAAAAAAGAAAAAGGAAAAGCCTGAAACTAATTGTTAATGCATTTACAAGCCTTAGAATCATAGAATCATATTGCAAACCAACTGACTCACAGAGAAGGTTTTTAGGGTTTGTTTTTTAACCTGGCATGCTAATTCTGTGGCATATGAACTGATCTCCATGCATACACAAGGAAGGATAATCCAGTCTAAAGTTGAAACCATAGCAGTGCGGGTGCATTATTAGTGTTCTGTGGGTATTACATCTTCTTTACTGATAGCAGTAATAAAATGTATTCTCTAAATGTGGACAGGACCTATATGAGAATCAGCCTCAAACCTTGAGTCCTAGGGGAGAACGCTATCTGTGCCTGCATGGAGCTTTTGGCAGGATAAAACTCCGATTAGTGACGTGGAGGGTGGAGTGGATGTAAGTTTAATGTTATTATGCCAACTTGGATTAGACAACCTTGTGCAACTCTGGCGTTTTTGGAATGCAGTTCAATTACCTCGTCTACCTTGAAAATTTGAACAATAGGATTTAAAAGTCTGGAATACAACTGACTAGGCTAAATCTTATCTTCAGGACTGTAGACAGATAAGAAAGTTAACATATAAATGTGATTAACTTACATATGTATGCACACACATACACACACATATATATAGGTTAGACAGGTATATAGCTTATGTGGGTGTCTGCCCAATTATGGGCACATACAGAATTCTAAACACCTCACTCGCTACTCTCTGAATTCCCCCTGGCTGCTGAGGTGCTTCCAAATGATGTGTGTAATATGGATGCTCCGTATACGTTTTTCCCCTCCAACCTCACTGCAAGTTCTTTATGTCCCTTATACTTACTATTAGTATACTGGGCTCCATATTCATCTCCAAGTCTGTCATCATAGTTCACCTCCTGTAATCAGGAAATGGTGATTAAATGAACATCCAAGTACAGAAGCAGTCAACCTGGTGTTCATCTCTTTTAAAGTTAAAAAAACCCAAACAAATATTCAATTATGTTTTGCGTTCATGTGGCTCTGAAAAGTTCTTCTTTAAAAAAGGAAAGCAGCTTCATCTGTCTTAAGACAGAATTGAGATCAAAGGTCAATGACAGTTATGTCATTTTTAGCATTTGTGGGAACAGTAAAGATAAAAAAAATCTCAGTAGAAGAGGAGTATGCCCTGCAGTTCTTTGTCTTCTAGGGTAGGGTGCTACAGCCCCTAACAGGAGCTTGTCTGAAGCTTGCCTGATTTCAGCCACAACAAGGTCTTGTTGAGTTTAGCTATCTGTTCAGCACCTGGTCCATCTCATTGAAGGTCTTTGAAACTTTGTTTCAGGATTGGGTTGCAAATAGCAGATAGCGTATGACAAGGGGAAAAAAAAGAAGAAAAAAAAAAAAGCCAAACAACAATCAAACAAACAAAAAAAAAACCCCACCCCAAATAAACCCCAACAATACCCCGTTATTTATATCCTCTTTATGTGCACAGGAAAAAAACCAAACACTCTAGAATACAGATATATGCCAGTGACCTAAGAGAGAACATAATCCACTCTCAAACTACAGAGTGAGCACAACTACTTTAGTGTGTGCAAGTAACTTTGACCTCTGTGTAATTACTCGACGCTTACATCAATACAACAGTGCCGGGTTTCTTTTCAATTATTCTCTGGGAGTGGCAGGCTCTCTTCGCGGAGCGCTTATTTGTTTCGAATTGGCTAATTTGCTCAACAGTGTGCGCATCCCGTCTTCGGGATCACACGTTTGCCCAGGCGGCGAGGGCTGGAGCTACGCCGGAAGCCCCGTCCGTGGCCGCCGGCCTCCGCCTAGGGTGGGGAAGAGGGAAGGCAGCTCCGGGGGTCGGCGCTGCTCAGTACCGGCACCGAGCTTTCCCCAAAGGTAACCACCACGTCTGGGCATCGAGCAATTGCCTACGGATGAGTAAGCAGCAAATGTGGCAACTTGGGCCAGCAGCTCTGCAATTAAGGCTATAATTTCAGGTGTAGCCAGTAGTTGTACTGAATATTTATTTCAAGGTACCAAATAAAAGAAGTCGCCCGGCGAGGCGGTATAGGAAGGTTTATGAGGGTAGTTTGGTTTGTGTACTGCGGGTACTACCCGGTCGGAAGCCGCTTCGTCCCATCCCGGGTGGGACAGGCTCCTACTGCCGCAGGGCTTGTGTCACTGAGCCCGGCAAAGGACCCTTCCCAGGGAAGGAAGGGTAAAGCAGTGCACAGCGAGGCGGCTGACAGCGGCACTGCTGGGTACGGCTTCCCCGGGGCCGAGCCGGGCGGCGGGCGCGGAGTCGGAGCAAGCCCCCGCAGGGCGGCCTCGCTGGGTCCAGCGGATCCGTACCCCGTGCGCTCTGCTGCGGTTGCTGAAGTCCGCTCGGGTTTTGCCCCGTTGCTGTAAGGGGATAGCTGAGGAAGGAGCTTGGCTCCCTGGGAAGCAGCAGGGGTGGGGGGAGAGGGGCGAGGGCCCTCAGACTGCCTGGAAGTCTGCAGCCCCAGCGAGCCAGAAGCCAGCCCGGGGCGTCCGCCAGCCCCCGAGTCTTCATTACTCCTTCTTCGCGACCAACATCGCCGCGTGTCCCGAAAGCCAAGCGAGCGCCGCTGCTCCCACCCGGCTCTTCCCGGGCGGATTGCAAGCCGCATGGATGCAAAACCCCGAGGGTCCGTCTCCACCTGAGCCCCTCGACCGAAATCCAGGCGCTCGGCTACAGGTGCGAGGCTGGTCGGGGCGGGAGCCCAGGCAGCATCCCGTCGAGGGCAGGGACAAGATTTTTGGGTGGATTTTTTTTTTTTTTTCTTTTTCTGATTTGTTTCTAAGTTACTGTGCAGTGAGGAGTGCCGACCTCCATCCCAGCTGCTTGGTGGCGGTCCGCCCCTTCTGAAAGAGCAGCTCCACATAGAGAGTGCTTATTATATGGGTTTTTTTCGGGAATGGGGAGGCGGGACGGACGCCGGGGGTGGGGGGGAACCATCGGGTCAGGGCGGACGCCCTAGCCCGGCGGTTCTTCATCACCCCCGGCGCTCATCACCGATGCTCGACGGGACGGACCCGAGGTGAGCGGCGGGCGCGGTAAGTACCGCTCCATTCCCCGCGGTACCCCTTCAGCCTCCTCCTCATTCATCCTCAACCCCTCCCGCCCCTTCCCCGCCGCCACCACTGGGAGCGCGGCCCCTTTAAGAGCCCGGCTTTGCCTCCCGGTAGCTGAAGGTCATTAAAACACAAAAGCGCTCCAGCGCTGCGGTCCAATATAGCGCATGCGCCCTGCCCGAGGACTGGCAGGGAGACGGCAATATGGCGAGAATGCCTGGCAGCGGCGGTGGCGGCGGAGAGTGGAGCGGCGGAGGGGGAGGCGGACGCGGACGCGGCGGCGGGAACAATGCCGGGGACCGGCCGCCCGGCCGCGGCGTCGCCCCCCGCCCGCACCGCTACTGCAGCGCCGGCGAGGAGGAGGAGGGCGAGGAGGAGGATGAGATCCAGGAGGTGCAGATAACGGGGGACGAGGAGGAGGAGGACGGAGCCGATGGGGGGCTGCTGCTGGACGAGGAGGAGGAAGAGGAGATGGGTCTGGAGTGGGACGGCGAGGAGGAGGAGACGGAGCCGCTGCCGTCCGCCCCGGGCCGTACGCCGGGCGGCGGCGGCAGCGGCGTCGGGGCGGCCCCGGGGGGAGCCGCGGCAGCTGCCCCGGGGGGCGGCGGTGGCCCCGGGGGGGCGGCGGAGGACGCGGAGCTGGAGGCGGCCCTGCTGCTGCAGCGGCCGGAGCGGGCGCGGCTGAGCGAGAACACGCGGTTGGCCACCCGCTACGCGGTGCGTATCTTCCGCGAGTACCTGAGCGAGAAGGCGCAGAGCCCCGACTTCGAGACGATGGACAAGGGGGCGCTCTGCCGGGTCCTGCGCTCCTTCTACGCCGAGGCGCGCTCCAAGAGTGGACAGCTCTACTCCAAGTCTTCCCTCATCAGCATCCGCAGCTCCCTCAACCGCTACCTCAACGAGCCACCCTACTGCCGCACCCTCGACCTCACCAAGGACCCCGAGCTCCGCGCTGCCAACCTCACCCTGGCTGCTGTCATACGCAAGCTGGAGGAGCAGGGTGCCGGGCCGGTGGTGCAGAAGCAGGCCATCACCCGCGCCGACCTCCGCAAGCTCTACACTTGCAGTGTCTTCAGCACCCAGAGCCCCTTTGGGCTCCTCAATAAGGTCTGGTTTGAGACCTGCATGTACTTCTGCACCCGGGGCCGGGAGAACCAGCGGGAGCTGGAGGAGGACTCCTTTGGGCTGGCTGTAGATGAGGATGGACGCAAGTTCGTCTACTTCAAGGCATTGGGGCCCTACCACAAGTCGCGCTCATCCTCCTGGAGCAAAAAGCGAGCGGAGAGCAGCGATGAGGAGAACCTGCCTCGCATGTATGAGACTGGCACCGAGTTCTGCCCCTATGCCAGCTTTGTTAAGTACCTCTCCAAGCGCAACCCCCTCTGCAAGGCCTTTTTCCAGCGCCCGCGGGACCACTGCAGTGAGGGTGACATCACTTGGTATGAGAACAAGGCCATCGGCAAGAATCTCTTGGGCACCCGCATGCAGATGCTCTCCAAGGCAGCCAAGCTCTCTAAGACCTACACTAACCACTGTATTGGTGCTGTCTCCATCGCCACCCTCAACAGCATCGCTGGTATCGGCACCAAGCTGGGGGGACCGCAGCCGCCGCACCACCACCCCCCTCCCCACCACCACCACCTCCTCCATCACCCCGCTGGCGGGGGCTGCTACACCCCTGCTGCCCTCAACGGTGGACCACGGCCCCGGCCACCCGCTGCCAACCCCTACGTGCTGCCCAAAGACAGTGATGCTGTGCCGGTGAAGGCAGAAGCGGCCTGCGGTGGCCCCGGTTAAGCGGGCGCTCTACGAGGCAGTGTTCCCGGCAGGGGCTGCGGCCGGTGGTGATGCCTGTGGGCCCTCTGCCTCCCCAAAAAGACTCTGCCGCCGCCCCGCTGAGCCCCTGGATGCCGCTGCGCCTGCCGTGGTGGTGGTCTCAGTGAAACACGACCCCCTGCCTCACCTCCTCCCTGAAGCCAATGGGCACAGAAGCACCACTTCACCCACAGTAGTTTCACCTGCTATTGTTTCCCCCACACAGGTAACCGAAAAAAGAAAAAAAAGGAGGAGAAAAAAAAAGGTGGCAATGGCAACCCCGTACCCTGTCCCACATAGGCCTCACTGCACCCCACCTTGCTTCCCATCTTACCCAAGGCTGGGTACCAACGTATACCACCAGCTCTGGGTGGCTGTCACTGTTCAGGCACCTAAGGAGCCCAGATGCGAGTTACCCAACTTCCTTGCCTCACAACTTCCTCTGGTCTGGTGGCTGCTCGCTGCATGGGTCAGACTCAAGAGGTGCCTTGGTGCTGCCATGGTCCCTGTTGGCAGCAGCACCAGTGGCTCAGCCCTGTGGGCTCCCCCTTTCCTTCCTCATTTTTTCTTTCCCCCTTTTTTTTTTTCTCTTCTTTCTCTTTTTTTGCGGGAGGTGCAAGTTATGAAAATCGGGCCAAAATAGTAGATAAGGGCATCAGGTATCATTAGTGTGCGTGGTGTTCTTGATGTGCTAATGAACTATTTGAATAACCTCAAATGCAGGAAATGGCTGGGAGAATACTCAATTACACACTAGTAATGAGAGTGTAATTTTAAACTTCAGAAGTTAACAAGAGGGTTAATACAGCAATTGCATTAATCTTGTATTTGTTTATTTAAAATAGCTCTGTTTCCTGGCAGTGATCTTTTTCCCCATTTTTTTCAAATAAGGCAAATTGGCTTTAGTTGCATTAGTTACTATACTGGTGACATACACAGTAAGAGCACAATTAAACAGGTTTAGGTGCAGCTTCACTGTGGAACGAGCCCAAGTTCATTAGATGTGTTTCATTGAGGTGAAGGAGGTCTTGTCAGGAGCGCTGTGGAGCTGTGCCATAAATGTGTGCGTTGTCAACCCCCTCTGCTCTGTGTCACACATGCTGGTGCCTGCTCCCTATCCCCTCCGAAAGTACTTTCCTTTCAGACGTTTGAGAGCTGGAGCTGAATTACTTCAATTAAAGACTCGCACCTCTGCAGTTGGCTTGAAGTTTGGAAGTCATTCTAACTAAATCTATAAAGCGTATGTGGTTATGTTGTGCCCCATAAAATACCATGTTTCAGGCAAGAACTTTACTGCTGGCTGCCCTACACGATTACAAAACCCCTCTGACATTCTTGTGTCAAGTAATAACAGGGATTGCAGCCGTCAGCCAGAGAGCGTGGTGCTGGGTGAGCACAGGTATATGACATGCCTGAGCTGTTTCCCAAGTGGAAATACCAGTTCTGGACAGACTGACCCTTTCAAAGAGTTTGTCAGCTAATCAACCAGCCTGAAGGCTAATTGGGGAGGGAAGAGGGAGGGAGTGCGGGAGCTTCCACTGAATGCCTGCCTAAGCATCTATGTTCTTTAAAGTACCTGTGACCTCTCCTTCTAGCAGGGTTGGTTGTTTTTTTTTCTTTGGACCACTTCAGTGGAGTGCTGTAGTTTGATCTCCTGCTGTGTGTATCTGGTGTCTCTGAATGGCTTAGAGGCTTGATTATGTGCAGATAATGTTTTTGTTCTAGCTCATTATTTCAGGTATAAGCTAATGCTCTTCACTGTGTTTAACCCTGGACTCCTCTCTCCCTCGATTTTAATGACCTTGAAAGTAATTTTGAAACTTCAAACGTAGTTTAGCTCTTTCAGAGCAGCAGCACATGTGAGCATGGGAAGGGGAAGAGGGATCTGGGCAGTACAGTTCTGATCCAGTTAGCTGTAATGGAGTATGCGTGTCTTTAACCTGTTAAATGAGGTGGTTCAATAACTTCAGTCATCAGGCTGGAGAGCTTAATCTCTACCCACAGATCTCTTCACACACTTGCGTAAAGCTTAGGTGAGGAGAAATCCAGCTGCTGTACTGTTTGTTGCAAGGCTGTGATTCCTACATGAAGCATTCAGTGCTGTAGTTCTCATTAGTGGCGGGCTATAGGGAGAAAGGGAGAAATATCTAAAATAGATTATAGACTGCACAGGCATGTGCTGTTTTCTTGAGCATATCAGGAAAGAAAATGAGCAATCAGCAAGGATACCAGACAGTGTGGGTTTTTTTTCCCTCAGTAATTACATGGAAATGTTCATCTCCATTCACAGTTTAATGAGCTAAACAAGCTGCCCAGCCACTTTTGTAGCTGAATCTTTCCTTTGCTACAGAACTCGTTAATTTAAGTCTTTAGGAGAAGGAAAAGTGTCTTTTTTAATTGCCAGTTCTTCTCATGTCAATTTTAACTTACGCACTTCTGAGAGGTGACAAAATGAAAAAAATACTGGCTGTGGAATAGATTTCCTTGGGAGAATGTTAATGATAAACTTTTTCTCCCTAGCTACCTTTTATAATAGTTAGGCTAATAGAGGTCCAGGGCATTTCCTGGGGAAATGAATGGCTGGCAGGGTTAATAGCCCAAGGCATTGCCTCAAGCGATCGACTCTCCCAGCTGGTCATTAATGCCCAGGAAATACCCTGGTCCTCAATCATTATTGCTTAATTATAAACAAAGACTTTCCAGACCTCTCATCAAGTAACATAACGCTAAATTCAGCTGTTGACAAATATTACAGATTCCTTGAAACCATGAAGGTCATAAGTCCATGGTTTATTGGTCATCTTTGTAATTATTCTTCTAGGGGATGGATTCTGCTGCCCTTGTGGACTTGTGGAGTACTGTGATGAAAAGTGGTGGAGTGATGAGTTTTCTCAGCATCTTTCTACTGTATGCATGCATACTCTTTTTTTTTTCTAATAGCATTAAGCAAGGTATAGAAAGGGTTAAACAAAAGCACTAAACGGAATGTCTTCAGTGTTCACTGACTACAGACCTTTATGTGTAAGAATCTGAGCAAGGATGTTAATTTTATGTTTTTCTGTTGTGGTTGCTCCTGTCTTCTGGTTTAGCTCCAAATTGCCTTTTCAATGCTGTGTTTGTAGGAACCTCCTCCAGAGCTAGAGGAAGGTACATTAAACCTTCCTCCTGATCCAATGATTGCTTTAGGTTGCAGCCTAGAGAGCAGCATTTATGGAGTGTATTTTAAGCATACAGCACTGTGCCATCATGGCACGACTTTTTGTTCAGTCTTTTATTTGCTCTGAAGTGTAGCAATTTTCCTGCCACTGACAGCAGTACTTCAGCTCAAGCTGATGACAGAGGGATGTAATTTGGTTGTTGTTTGTGTCTCGTGTTACTGAAAGATGAACAGTAGCCGAAGTTTAAGCTTTTGATGCTACAATGTGGTGGTAGTTGTTGAGATTTATAGATCTGGTACATGCTGAACTTACTACAGTAGTAATACCCCAAAATTGACCTAGGAAATAGATTCGCTTCTGCCATAGGTAAGGAGAGGTGTGTGTCACTTGAAAATGCTTCCTTTATGTTGATTCTGTAACTCAGTTGGGTTTCTCTTGGCTGCTTGTGGAGAGTTTCTTCAGCTATTAAGGTATCTACGAAATGCTCAGTGATTAAAACATAAGCCATGTGCATTTGTCTTGGCTGTTCTGGGGAATCCTTAAACATTTTTTTTTACTCCTGCTTTAAATTGGGAGCTGCCCTTTCCTGTTTTCGTTTGATCTGGCACATATCTCTTCATTGCTTTATGTTCTCTTTGAAGGGTTTACTTTGACCAGAACCAGAAATCTAGTTCTGGCTGCAGGTTTCGCAAAAGAAGGCAGAAGAGTAGCACATGATGAATACAAGGAGGTAGCAGGTACAACTGAGAGCAAATCAATAAATTAGTCTAGCTCTTTTTAGTCCTTTTGTTCGGTTGATTTTTATTATTTTTTTTAATGTGGATTAGAATTTTTTGTTTGATCTGGGAACACCGTGCGCTTCCATAAAATAGCCACAAAAAAGGCTTCTATTCTGTACAAATATTTGTAGTACTCTGACCAGAGTCATCACAAGGTGCTTTCTGAGTATGGGGGGTGGGGTGGGGGGGATGGGGTAGGAGAGCCCATCAGACTGCTTCAGGGAAGGCTGCTTAGGATAGTGGTGTTAGGATGCTGGGCTTTACTTCTAGGCAGATAATAGATGGGGCAATATCCCTATCTTAAAGCTATTTAGACTGATGACTGCTAAATACCTGTTAGTTCTTGTGGCAGGACTGCTGTTGATCAGGTTTCAGAGGTTAGTCCTGGCTACCCTACTGCCTAGTTAGTTCCATCCTCTTTGATTAATGGATTATCCCAGGTTGCAAGAAAATCGAGGATTTGCTTGGTGTCTTTAAAAGAAACTGCAGTTAAAATCTTAAAAGGAACTTTAACCTACAGTTAAAGAAACTGTACCTGCCTTGGAGGCTACGGTTTGTTTCTTGGTTATTGTTTGTGTTTTTTTAACGGGAAGTTTTTAATCTTCTCCTAAGTTACAGATTTGGAAAGTGTTTAACTGTAGAAGGGACCTATTATACCTGGTAGTCACCAAAATTTCTCTGAAATCCTCAGGAGGATGGGAATAATGTAGCAGGGGTGTCAAAGCACAGCTTTCTTACCAGTCTCCATAGTGAAACATGTGAGTCTGGACTATTGCACTCTTCAGTGGAAGTCTGTTGTTCGTAGCTGAGTGCTTCTAAAGATTGTTCAACAAAGATGGAGATTTCTTTGAAGACAGTAGGATATCACAGGCTATGGTCCTTATAACTAAGATGAGGTTTGGTAGACATGTGTTTCCCAAGATGAGTACAAGAAAAGCAGGGTAGAGATTAGGTATAGGGACCTTGTATACAGATTTGAGAGCAGTATATGCCCTGAAAGGAACTAAGGGAACTGTTTTTACTTTCCTAAACTAAAGTTGGTCCATTTTTGGATCAGCTATCAGAGATGGAGTTGATTTGAGGTGACTCGGGATGGTATTTTACAGATGGTCTGAGAATGGTGTTTCCATACAAGCATTTAGAGTTGTGGTTGTGGAGTTTAAAGTCAAATACTTGTCTTTGTAAGTCCTTTTGGTTGCATTGGCACAATATATTGGAGTTATTAAACTTTGTAACTATTTCAGATGGTGATTTTCTCCCCATCACTTTAGTTTTAAGAATGTTTTTACTTTTAGAAATTAGACTCCTTTTATTTAGTTAAATCACATGAGCTGAGTCAGAGCACTTGCTTGGTTCAGCCTTCAGTGATAGAATGCAAGAGGTGATCTGTTTTGTGTAACTCAAATGAAGATTAGTACAATTTTTTAGTACAATTAGGAGGAAAAATCCAGTATGACTGAAGCGCTGTTGTATCTTAACACTTAAAAATCGTATGGACTCTGAAATGACTATATTTGTACTCTTTCTCTGTGCACATCAAAGATAAAATGCACAAATGTAAAGGTAGCGGAGAGCTTTTTTTTTTTTTTTTTTAACCAAAAAGTTTGCTGTGATTATACTGTAAAAAGGTTTCCCATTGCCCACTGCTTTCCTTCTAGAGAGCAAGAGATCAGAAACCTGTTCAGTCTAATTGGTGAGTCTGTATGACAGTGAGCTGCCTTATTCCGTGTATGGTGTAGAAATAAATGAGTGCTTAAACCCTTTGAAACACAGCACTACTGCAAAAGCCATAGGCTCTAATTAAATTGAATGTGGGGTTGTATTGTCTTGTGCCCTTGGCTATAAACTTGATAACAGACCATGGTACACCCACTATTGTGTTAGAAGCTGGAACCTAATTAGTGATGTTGTAGATTTTCAGTCACTTTCGAAGCCCTCCTGTTCATCTTTTTCCCTGTGTCCTTTCTTTCTTATTATTTTGCTTTTCTGTTTCTGAAGCCAGAAATGCACCCTTCTTTTCAGAAGGAAATCATTAAGGGCATGTAGCCAAATATGTATATGCAAGATAATTTTTTATCGTATTTTGGATTCAAGGGACAAGTGTTGGTAACTGCATTTTATCTGATGTGGAAGAGATTTATTAGTGTTATGATAGTAAAAATATATAATCATGTTTCCAGGGAATGCTTTCTAAGTCTCTTCCAGGCATTTGAAGGGGGAGTGAGGAAGGGATGAAAACTTCTTACAATACCTTGATCTAAAAGTAACATTGGAAGACATAGGAATTAATTCTGTTCTGGTTGTTTTTTGAGGATTATCCACAAGGAAAAATGGCTCTTCCAGGCTTTTAGAAATTCACATGCTTTTGTACTCAGCCAGTTTTAGTTAGTTGATCTGAAAACCTTCTAACTTGCTAAGAATTTAATCCCTCATGAGGGCAAGTGCCTTCCACATGTTCTTATTGCCATTTTTAGTTTGGGAAATAATCAAAGTTGTAGTGCACAGATGCAGTATATGCATTTCCAATAACTTCCTACTTACTTGATGTTCTTACCTATTGTGTACATCTGTACACTTCTATAGCTAGGACAGGTCAATTAAATTGAAACTGAGTGAAATTTTTAAGCTCTGTTCACTTTACCAATGTGTGAAAGCATTGTTTTCACTGTATGTATGGGGCTCATCTGCTCCATATAACACAGTCCTGTGCTTAGATACTTGAGCTAGCACCTCCTTGGGACTTCTGACTTGCTTCTTTTACTAACCTGGAAGGTGCACTATGCTGATGTGGCTTACAGCATTTCTGGTACTTAAACTGGATAGTGTAACCTGGGTAATGTGTTATGTACCTTTTGGCAAGGAGTAATCACTTGTCTTCAAACATTGGTACTGACAGTGTGAAACTGATGCTTCTCCTGTAATGCTCTCATGGTTTTTCCATTGGGGATCAACAGGAGTCCAGAAGGACAAAGCTGATGCAATCTGCGGGGAGGAATGGACTATAAATCTGTTGGTGAAGCTTCCCCAAGGTGGGGGTAGGAGGGGAGGCTTGAATGTAGCTCATGGGGGTAGGTGCTGTTCAAGTAACACAGGCTGGACCACTTGTCCTTGCAAAAGGAAGAGGGCAAAAATATCTCTGTGGGCGGTGAGGCACAAGGATAAATTGGTTTTCCTTCTGTTTTCTTATCCCAAAGATCCTGTGAAGGTACTGGGGTAATTTCTGATTTGGCCTTACCTCTAGCACAGTGTTTAATTTCACTCTCTCCTCCTTAAATTGCCCAGGAACCAGGTCAGATGATGCTGTTATTTGTTTTAGTTTGCTTTTCAATATGGGAAGTGGGAAGAAGAGGAGGCTGTGTATTTGGGATTCTTGTGCTTGATAGCTCTAATAAAGAGGCCACAGCTCTCAAGTTTCCCTACAATTTGTTGCCTATGTATACTGTTACTACTTTTAATCTGTCAGAAACATAATGCATAAATGAATGATTTCCCTAAAACACCACTTTATTTTAAGCTTCTCTCTTTTTTTTTTTTTTAAATGTCTGTCTATTTACATTTAAAATTAAGGATTGCTGGATAAATTTCAAGAGCAATTTCTCTACATCCTTCAGCTGAATCCTGAGCTTTTACTCTCTGCAGTGATATATATAGCTGCTTCTTTCACTACTGTTTATTTTCTCCATATATTTCTAGTAGGCTTCAAAAGTGGCAGGGAGAGGTTGGGCTGAAGTAAGGACAGCAACCTGTCTGATGCTTTGACCTTCAGTTAGTAAGGTTCAGTATTGGCATCCTGAGTTCTTCCTGTGGTCAGGGTTATTGACTGTGAAGCCTGTGCTTCGCTTGCCAGCGTGAGCTCTTGTTTTATGGGTGAGGTGTCTGCAGTGCACCCAGAGGAGCAGCACTAAAACTCTTGGGTGCAAGAGGAAATCATCAGTGGTTAATTACCAAGCACCCTCTGGCTTAAAGCTCCCCTGGAGAAGAAGCAGCGGAAGCATGTGGTGTGTCTGGCTGACACACAGGTGGGAGCATGGGCTATGTGGGTTTCGCATGAAAGAGAAGGGGAAATCCGCTCATGTTGCCCTCCTCACCTCAGTTCTACTTGGGTTGAGATGTTTTCTCCTTGTGCCTCAAGTGTGGGGAGGAGGAGGAGAGAGGAAGGTGAAGTGGGCTAAAATAGCTTCCTTCCTCTGTTCTTACAAGGGCTGGCTGTTACCTGTGACATGCCTGATAAATTCCTTCCCTCATATTGAAATTGCCCCATTCAGAAGTATGCAAGTCATCTGAAGTGCTGTAATTAACCCATCTAGTTTTGATGCCAAATTAGGAGGAACTAACTGTGAGAGTGAGGTTGACAAGTTGGAAAGTATAAATGGGAGCACAGATGCTGTAGCTGACAAACCTATGGCTGTAGTATGAACGGTGTGTGAATGTCAGATGCCTCTTTGAGGGTTTCCCAGTGTTTCTAATAATGTTATGACTAGTAGCACTCCATAAAGGAGTGTGCTCTTCCTCCTCATCTCAGATATGATGGCTGCAGTTGTTTATCACAGGAGTTAGCTAGAAAATTATTACAGACCAAGTTTGTGGTTATTGGGAGGTGATGATTTGTGTGGGCTTTTATCTAGCTTATCAGTGCTAGTTTCCATCTTGGGTTTAGAAAACATGTCTTTTTCCTGTCATCATAACACTGGTTTCTGGAAGCTCTCCCTAAACTATTGTAAGAGCTGATTCATGTTTCTGCTCAATTCTTTAAAATGCCTTTGCTTGGGGATGGAGAAGTAAGAAGATGCTCTAAACATGTGGGTTTTGGCAAATAACCAGTCCATAAAGAGCTGTTTAGCCTTTTGGCATATTTTAATACCTTATCTTGTCTCTTAATTTGGTAATGCTCCAGTATGTATCTTGCTGATTATTTTTATTGGACCCCCTCCCCCCCCCCAAAACATAACAAAACCTCTCTTTGTGTGAAAATGCACACTAATCAGTGGCTGGAAAACTTGGGAGTGGAAAAGTAACTGTTCTTGGAGGCAAAAGGGATAATGCAAAACTCTGTGGTCCGTGAAACCATGTGAGGGGAACTGAAGTTCTCTAAAACTGACTGATGTCAGTAGGAATATGATTTCTTTCCAGCATGGGCACTTGAAAAAGTGATATTCCTCTGCAGGGATGAAAATTCAAGTCCATTCGACTCTGTCTTTTCCCCAAGTACTGTTTAAAAATAAAATAGACAGAGTGGGACTAACACAGTTCCAGTGTCAGACTCAAAACTAACTGCTACAGAATTGTGTTTTTGAAGCTGTTGCCAAACCAAAACAGTAACAGTTGCAGTTTGACTTTTTTATATACTTTTTTTTTTTCTGTTTTTAAAAAAGCAGCAACAACTTTAATGTCCTTTCATAACTTTGTAGTTTTGCCTTCCTTTTGAGGTATTTGACGCACTTTCAAAGCAGCCTTATTCCTGGTTTTCTCTTCAGAGGTTCCTGCAAGTTACCTTTTTTGGAGCGTATTTTTAATGTGATATTTTTGAAATGCACCTGCATTTGTCAGTGGGTTTCAAATAAAACATTATGAGTTTTTTTGACATCTTCTAAGTAGCACCTGAATGCAAATGTTTTGTCTGAAAGTACTTTTAGATACAAGCTGTTCCCTTTGGTTTTAGGCATTGAAAAGTATCAAAAGGAAGGAACTTAAAAAAAAGAGTAAGGAAACCCAAGTTCTTTGAAACTAGCAAGTACAAATGTGTCAAAATGGGTATTGAGTTTAAAACGTACAGTGACTCAATACTAAATATGGTATTAATTTAGAAGCTAATGCATTGTACAGATGTATGGAAGTAGTGCTACACTACTGTATAAATGGTAAATGTATCCCCATGGTACAGAGAAGGATAATTCAATGCTCTTTTTTTAAAGTTTGCTCTGGTAATTCATTGGGAAAAGATTCCTTATGCCTGTGCTGAAGCAGAATAATGTTAACCAGTCAGTTTTCCTCAGTACAGTATATTCACTTCCAGCTGCTCATAGGTGTATTCAGGATCATGAATATAATAGTAGGCTAGATTTGCAGTGCAGGATAATGGTATGGTAGTAACTGTTGCAGTCATGTAAAACATACGGCAGACACTTCCAGAAGCTTCTGTGCTTTGGTTGTTGAGAGATACCAAAGTGTCAGGTCAAATACATATCTTTGCAGGCAAAGATAAACTAGCTGATAAATATTTTTGTTTGGTTTTGTTTGGTTTTAGATTTCACAAGGCCTGTGTCCAGATTTTTGCTGAAAAAGCAAAACATTCTTCTCCTTCCCTCTGCTCCTTCCTGTGCTTTGTAGCTTAGCTGAATACTCTTTAACTTGCTGAGGCATTTCTGTTTCTATAAAGCGGTGGACTGATTCCACTGGACACTTTTTTTCTACAGGGGTATGATCTTACAGGTGTTAGTTGCTGTCAAATGCTCTGGTGTGGTGAGGTTCTGGCATTCTTCTGTGCAGATTTCCAGTGACAAAGCTTCAACAACTACTCAGCTGCCCCAACCTTCACAGCAGCAGTCCCTTGCTCAACGTGTAGGATGGCAGAATCCTCTGTGCCCCCATCCTGCCTGTGGGGAGCTGGTTCAGGCTCCTCCAGCACAAATGAGCAGGGACCACTGCAGGGATGCTGGGTACTGCTACTGACAGCCCGTGACTCTGGGCTTCTGAGGATTCGCTCTAACATTACTGACAGTGATCTGAAATAGCTGTTACCTCTTTTATCTCAGAGGACTAGACTTTTAGGAGGGGAGGAAAGCAGAGATGAGCACACCAGCATATCTGAAGGTCAGAGAGCAAGGGTTAAATAACTGCCAGCAGGATTTTGAAGGCAGAACATAAGGATTTTGTGAGAAGAAAAAGATCTAGAAATAAGTTGAAATGGAAAAGGAGGGGGAGAGGGAAAGCAGGGTGAGAAAATGCTACGAACTATCTTGTAGTGCATCAGTTTGGAAACTAGTTCTGTGTACCAGTGTGCTTCTGCTGGATTAGTTTTATAGATTAAAGGGGCAGGAAATAATACTTCTGTTTGGAGAGGAGCTAAAATTGGAGGAAGAAATTAGGATTTAATAAAATAACAACCAAACCTTCTTTCCTAATGCTAAATAACAAACATAGTAGGTGCACTGAAGCAAGCTTTGATCAAGGAGAAGATGGATCCAGAGAGTTGGCAAAGAGGAATTATGCATTTTTCTCTTTAAAGTAGGAATGCTATAGGAAAATGTAAAAAAGAACAGTGAAGGGGAGGGGTGGGGAGCAAGTTTTGGTTTTCTTCCACTTTAAGGTTAGTTAAAAGAAAATGAGTATGACAAGTACATGATATTATTGTCTCTTATGGAAGTTAAAATATAAAGATTTTTTTTCCTTAACCTTAAGAAATGTGACATTTAAACCAGTGGTTTCCTATAGCATTTTGTGTCAGAGTAAGCACTGGTTCTTGGGTACTTATCCCAGAAGAAATCCACTGAGTGCTGTGGTAAAATAGCCTATAAGCATTGTGTTTGATTTTATGCCTAATGGACAATAAACTAGTTTTCTCAGGCTATTTGAATTATCCTTTGTAAACTGAAGCGGCTAGATCATTTTCTCATTCACATCTTACTAGAACTCAGTGAGGAAGTTAGGAAAACGTGGTTTTGATCAAAGTGCTGTATAAACTAGTCATCTATTCCATTAATCTTTAAGCCACTTCATAAAATTCCTGAGAAGAACCCTGGTGGGTTCCTGCTTCGTCCCTCCTGTATGCCAAACAGAGCAGGAGCAGCTCCACTGCATGATGGGAGGGCACGTGGAAAGTTTAAGGAGTCTAGAGGCGTGGAGGCAGTGGGAGAACCTTGTTTTTCCCGTGTTTATCTGACTCGCAGTTTCCTAGTGGAATACATGTACTGTTGAATTAGTTCCATGAATAACTGTCTGCACCCAGAATGACTTGTATATGCTAGTTCTATTCTGTGTATATTAATGCCTGTATTTTTGTTGTGTCAGTTCATGTTATATATGAGAACCTTAAATGCTTCAATGGTGTGCTTGATCGAAACTTCTTCCTTTTCCCTAAGGAAACCAGTGTAAGGTGATAGCTCTGAAGTCAGGAGTTTCTCATTGGTTCTGCTGGTAGATGGCTGGATGCTAGCTTTCAGCAACCTATTCTCGAGAAGTTGTTAAGCTGCTATCACACTGTAGTCCACTTTTTTTATAAATATTTTTAAACTTCTACACAACCTCTTTTTAGATTTCTCTTCTGTCACATTTCTGCCTAAGCAAATAATGACTAGGAATCTCAGATCAGTATTTACAGCATCTGTTCCCATGCTTTATATATGCAGCTATATCAAGATGTATGGTTATGTACTTTATAAGAAACTTACTCAAGGGAGAAGTTTTCATCTGATCAGCAATGTTTACTTGTTGGCAGTGGTAGGAGATGCTTTGAGGACTGTTATAAAAGCAGTAGTATTGTGTTTTGGAGAAACTGTCAAATACACTTGCTTTGTTGTGACTTGAAAAATAAAGCTGTGTGTTTTACCATGGAAGAAAGTACATGAGAAGTGGCAACCGCAACATAAAGCCTCCCTGGAGCAAGTGTGCCGTGTGTGTGCCAGTGGGATGATACCATGAGAGTGAGAAGCTGTGCTTCGGGAGATAGGACATGGCAGTGTTGGATAGGCTAAATGATTGGGAAGCTGGTAAGAGATGTTGATCTGGTTGCACCAGCAGTCTAGCTCAAAATTGGGTGAGGAAGAAAGTCTTCATCTGTTAGTAATGGAAAGCATGGTTTTGGGTGTGAAAATTAGCTGTCTTAGAGTGGCTCCCAGTGAACAAGCATCCTTGCAATGCAGGCCACCAGAACTGACACTGATTGTCACTCCTGTTGGCAGCCTGAGTGGTAAGGCAAGGGGAAGAGCTGCCCTCCCTCAGAGGTGAGCTCTTGACAGTCAGTGTGGGCTGACAGCCACGTGAGACAGCTCGCTGTGCCAGTGGTACACTTGCTGTCTGGATGGTCAGCTGGGCTGTGGATGTGACATTATCTAAGAGTAGCAGACTTTTTATACCAATTTAAGTGGAAAAACAAGACTAATGGCCAAATTCATACTCTCTCTGTCTTTCACTAATAGTGAAAAACAGCAGTTTGCTTCTTCATCCTCCTGGCTTTACCGTCTTCATACAACTGTGCTGCCTTTTACTGATAGCTTCTTGTGTCTAATCATTTCTTCATGAAGCAGATGATTATTTTATCCTGCATGAGCTTCTTTTTGTCACTTGTTTCCCTCCACTCCATTTCTACTCCAGGCAAAAATTATTTCCAGCTGAGAAGGGCTGGATGCATGTCATTCCAGAGCAATTGTAAATGACCCTACAGATTTGCTTGCAGAAAGCAGAACATATTTCCCCTTGGTGCACACCCCCTTTTCTCACCTAGAAGGCATACAAGAAAGGTCATATGGGACCAGACCTGAGGGGTGTCTGTGCCCACACCCCATCCACACATCAGTGGCCAAGAGGAGGTGTTCTCTGTATAAGAGAGCAAGAATGGACAAGAATGGTGGTGCTTCTTGTGTGGATGTTATAAGGACGCAAAGAGTATTGTGTGCAGTTCTGGTGTCCTCAACATGAAAAGGACATGGAACTGTTGGAACAAGTCTGAAGGAGGGCCACGAGGATGATCAGGGGACTGGAGCACCTCCTTTATAAAGATAGGCCGAGAAAATTGGGGCTGTTCAGCCTGGAGAAGAGAAAGCTGCGTGGAGACCTCATAGCAGCCTTCCAGTATCTGAAGTGGGACTATAGGGATGCTGGGGAGGGACTCATCATTAGGGACTGTAGTGAGAGGACAAGGGGTAACAGGGTTCAAACTTAAATGGGGGAAGTTTAAATTGGATCTGAGGAAGAAATTCTTTACTGTGAGGGTGGTGAGGCACTGGACTGGGTTGCCCAGGGAAGTTGTGAATGCTCCATTGCTGGCAGTGTTCAAGGCTGGGTTGGACAGAGCCTTGGGTAGCATGGTTTAGTGAGAGGTGTCCCTGCCCATGGCAGGGTGGTTGGAACTAGGTGATCTTAAGGTCCTTTCCAACCCTAACTATTCTATGATTCTGTGAGTCCATGTTTGCCAGGTCTCCCTCTGAGGTGCAAGGGATGTGGCAGAAGGACATTTATCATTAAAAAGTAGACATTAATGCAATCCTGTTGGGCTCGTAGGACAAACGGGCCCCTTTGCATTTTTCTCTCGAACTGTTTTGGTGGGAATGCTGATTACAGACAAGGTAAACTTGTTTGTACTTCATTCATTAATAACAAACTATAAACTGCCCTGCCTCCCCTCCCCACAGGCAAGGCACTTGAGGAGATGCCAAGCAATTAAAGTACTTAAGACAGTAATTACACTCAAATATACAACAAAAATAAAATCACTGCACATGACTTTTTTTTATGCTTGGTTTTGTTCTCTGCGTTTATTAAACCATGATTCTTGCTTCACGATTGAACAGGAATCTCTCAACTGGTAATACCAAAGTGTGTGACAAGTTTGCTTTGGTTCAGCTAGATATTTAATAACCTCTTTGGTGGTCTTGCTATGAAACTCTTCACAGCTCTGAAACTCCAGCTTTTTAGGTGGATCTTGGTACAGAAAGCCACAGCACCTCTGAGTCTTAGCACTGGTCAGTAGGGAGATGATACCAATGCTCCCTTGAAACTTTTCCTTCCTTGGGTTTCTTGGTAGTTTTCTTATTGTACAAGGAGTAGCATCTCTGGTTACTGTGATGTTAAGGAGGGAAAGATTGACTTAGGCTGAGGCATTCAGTTAATAATCCACAATTGGCTTCAGATATTTAAATATTTAAATTTAGCTGATGCATGTTAGACATGTCCATGAACTTGGCTTGTTCTGAACCCATTTAATGAGTTAGCATCCTGTGCTATAAACTTGTGTGTATGCCAGCTGAACGTATTTTTAAGTGAAATTCTTTAGTGACTTCAATGTTGCAGATAAAGTACACTTTAAAAAGACAGAAACAACTATAATGAGATCCAGCTGGTGTGCATAAACCTTTCACATTACATTACATAATTAAGTTGGCAAGTAATGTATGGGGAAAAGTTCTTGTTGCTTATTCTTTTGTACTGGAATTTTACAAGGCTGTATAAATACTCCAAGTATTTAATGGGGGAAATGCAGGATTAAAAGCAAACAGCAGATGATGTATGATACAAAAGTGTCATAAACCAAATGCTAACATTACCCTTTTGGTATTTAGTATTAAATGACTGAAACTTGACAGTGTTCTGAATGTCACCTGTAGCTCTCATAAGAACAACTTCATAGAATCATAGAATAGTTAGGGTTGGAAAGGACCTTAAGATCCTCTAGTTCCAACCCTGCTGCCATGGGCAGGGACACCTCCCACTAAACCATGCCACCCAAGGCTCTGTCTAACCTGGCCTTGAACACCGCCAGCGATGGAGCATTCACAACTTCCCTGGGCAACACATTCCAGTGCCTCAGCACCCTCACAGTCCAGTTGATTGATATGATTAACGTGACTAGTTTAAAGGTAGATTGGTTTATGCTGGATGATACCAGAGCATAGTGGATTCCTTCTGAGTAATGTTTTGACCTGTCTCTTTATTCGGTATAAACTACATCGCTGTGGTATTCAAAGCAGGGTACAGGCTCACAGACTCTTTACCATAATTTAACAACCTGTTCTCCTTTTAACAAACTGTAATTACAGACACATAAACTACATCTTCATTTATTTCCACGGTAGAGCATGGGAGAGGACTGTGGGAAGGCATTCCTTGTGCCACCATCAATTTACTTGCCTAACTTGCAGTTGTTTCATAAACATCCGAGAAAGCTCTTGAAAATACTGAATGTGGAATGTGCCAAAAATGGTTAAAATGCAAGATATTGTCCTCTGACAGGCAAGCCCTGGCAAATCTTAGCTTGATGTTACTGCTCTCCGCTGCCCTCCTCCTTTGTGAAAGGCTTTTGCTCACTTGTAGAGTCAGCAAAAGGTACTGTGTGCCTGCGCTTCAGTGGCTACAGCAGACCTTGGTCAAGGGATTATTATGGGGTTTTTTTGGGTGCTGTCGTCGCCACCAGCAATTGGAGTTGCCATGTTTAGTCAGTGAACTGGAACACAGGAGGCATGGGCATAAGGTCTCTTTTGCCAGCTCTGCTATGGGGGTGGTAGCCTTAGGGAGAGGAGTGGTTAAAAAAAGAGTAGTTGTAAATTGCACAGCTGTTTGCTGCATGATGGTGAGTCTGAGCCCTCAGCTATCCTCATTTAAAGGGAATGGTCAGGCAGGCATCATAAGGTATTTAAAGCTTAGGCTGTTGTTCTTGTGAAGAGCGTAATTTACAATAATTGCCACTTTTAATAATAAACTGATTTATTTGAGATGTCTCAATGCCCGCTAAGCACTTAAAATGACAGCTTAATTTCAAGATGCTGTTACCAATGTAGGTATATTGACCTCGAGCTGTTCAGGGGAGGATATTGTGGGGTCATCACCATAGTGAAGGTATATTGTGCTTAGGATCCCTTCTACAGAAGGGAAAATGAATTTTGAACTAGAAATAAACTTTCACTTGTCCAAGATTTATTCAATAAGAGGTGAAAGGAACATTCAGAATGTAAGTGAATAGCAAATATCTTTTGGTTTTGTGGGTTTGTAAGTTCCCATAAATCAGTCAGCAAGTTCCCAGTTGTGACAACCACGTCTCATACTCTGACATTGCAGCCACCACAAAACTCAAGTGAAGGGTGAAATCAACCCATAATAAGGATGGGTGGCAAGCCAAATGAGTGCTAAAAAAACAGAGTGCTATCTTGCAGATTTCTGTCTCAATTTTTTGTGAGCTGTCAGTACACCAACAGACTTTGAATCACCCTCTCTTTCCACTGAGTCCCCACGTTGCCCCTTGCTACACAGTAAAGCAGCAAGCAAAAATATGTTATGGGACTTTGTGGGGGAAGAATGGGCTGATGACCATTAAAAGCTCGCTCATTAGGATTTGACATGGCTCAGTGTTTTTCCTTGTTTTTAAGGAAACACTTATGTTAATGAGCAATTACTGTAAAACATGGGAAAGAAATAGGTTAAAATTCAAAGTACTGATAATTGGGGATTGTCTGTTTAGCTCTCTTTGCTCAGGGGGCTGAGGTCCCCACTGCTCCTGGTGAAGCCAGCACGAGGGGTACTAGGCCCATGTCAGATTTTCCAGCCAGGATGAGCTCTGATCACGGAGCTCAGTGCCACCCAAACGTCCCAGATTAAAAAATGAGGATAGGAAGCATTGCTGCTCAGCAGCCTTGGGTCACTTGGCAGGGCTGTGCTTCTTGACAGCTGCTTGCTCTGTATGGGACTTGTGAGCAGCCATCAGACCTGCTGAAGTGGTGGGTGCAGTGGCTGAAGGTGCCCATAGGAATGGCTGTGAGTGCCCAACACCTTGGGTGCTCCTGCTGCGCAGAGCGGCTGCACTAGTAGTGAGGTGCAAGCTTGCGTCAGCCTTGGAGTGGCTGGTTCCAGGGCTCTGCCAGCCTTTAGCCAAATGCTGGCCTGACCCAACCCTGCTTGGCTTCAGATCCGGTGGGATCACAGTGCAGTGGGAATAAGAGGCACTTTGTTCTCCGTTGTAGATAGACTGCAATTAAAGTCGATAGTCATGAGGCTAGATTTACTGCTGTGCTCTCTCTGTTTTGCATTGCACAACGGCACAGGCACTCAGAGAGCAAACGAATTTGATCTGTGTTTCCTAAGGATTGTGAAATTCTCCTTCTGTATAAATTTGATGGCTGAATTTTAAACATGATTTATAAAAGAATCCTTTCCTCTTGTAGTAAACATGATTTCCCTTTTTGTAGGGCTGTAAGACAGATGTTCTTAGTCTGCAAGGTAACTTTTTCAGCATGCTATTCTTAACGTGGGTTTGGCTCATCTTCACTGCTGCACACTTACTAACTGAAGCTATTTAATTCAGATGCAAAAGAAAAATACTGTTTCTTTCAGCATCTGCACCTAATGCTGGCTTACCAGAAATGCAGATCAAGGAAGGCATTTGTTTTTGCACTGTTCAGAAGCTTTCTGATATCCTCTGAAGTGTGCTGTGGTTCTTATTTTTGGTCCATTTCCTCTGTCTTCCATTGCAAGTAGACTTTCTCTAGCTAATCTGCTGCCTGAAATACTCTTTGTTTAGGACAGCAAGTCTCTTTCTGTTGTAATCAGGGCTAGGAATTCAGCTGCAGGGTCACTCTTGGTGCTGTAGAGTTCACTGACCATGTTTTGCTTGTGGCAGTACTAGCTTTGGCCCCTTTACACAGATCAATGCCAGGCTAACCCCATTTATTGCTACTTCTGAGTCAAAACTCTGCTTCTCATATTTAATTTAGCTCAAAATAGACATAATCCAAACAAGCGTCAGCATGGCAAAAGAGCCAGAAGAATGGGAGGAAGAAAGAAATCCCCACATTCAGGGTTTTTGTTTTAATCAAATATACCAAATGGTGCCAAGCTTCAGATGGGAGGAATTAGTTTGTACTGTATCGTTAGACCCTTTATAAAAATCAATTATCCTCATTGGTTTTAATTTGCACGTGTGTATTAAGAGTTTATCTGGTTGTCTTCAGTTCCCTTTTTGCGTTTAAAGCCATTTCTAGTGTAACTTCTACTGCTTAGCCATGCATTCAGATTTCTTCTGGGTTTCTTCAGTCCCAGATGAATCTTCTGGTTTGCTTCATTGTGCCCCCAATAGGTGAACTTCCATTCTTATTACCAGATGCCTTCCACTACTTACCACAGCATCGGCCTCTTAGAAACTTCCAGACTTGCTTCTGGTGAAGCGAAGTTGCTGTTGGCAGGAGTATGTTACTCTCTGTGAAGCTGCTTTGTGCTGGGCACTTTGTAAGGCTTGTCGCTGTGAGATGGGTTAAGAGGTTTTGTTAAAGCAAGTGTGTGGGAGGTAAGACCCCTGGGGCTATCAAACCCTGTGGCTGCAGTGTAATTTTTTTCCCTATCTGTGGCACACCTCAATATGAGAAAGTGTTGGGATCCTCAGGACCTTACTTGAAGTTTAGATGACGAGACCTGTATTGGCGCAGTTGGCATCCAGCCACCTTTTCCGGCCAGGGCTGGAGTTACGAATTCCACTTGCCACACCTCATTCCACACTGCTCATTAAATATGTGGAATAAGGCGCAGAACTACCCTCACCCCTTGTTTTCTTCTGGGTTGAAGCTCTGTTCGTTGTGCAAAGCAGCATGGGTGGAAATCATGAGGCTTAGTGTTTCTGTTGAAAATCAAAACCATCTTGCCACACATCTTTCCTCTCCAACACCTTTGCCTCAAGAAAAATGTCTCCCCAAACTATTCCTCTTCAGTTCTTCAACTCCAGGGTGGTGTTCAGCGGAAATCAAGCTCAGTTGAGTGTGTCTGTAATAGGTAGGAAGACGGCTGCCATGAGACAAATCTATAATTTAGGAATTGATGTTGAAGTTAATTTATGCTACCCCTTGCTAGATGATCACCACAAGACCCCCGAAACCCTTCCTGTTTGTTTCAAATGATCTTTTGTTTCTCACATTACAATTAACCTATTCCTGAAGGCATGCTTTTCAAGTATTTACTCCAGAGGGGAGACCAAAGCCTGTTGATGTAAATGTTTTTGTTTGTTTGTTTGTTTGGGTTTTTTTTTTCTTTGTTTCATTTTTGAATTTCACCACCCTTCTGCCCATTTTTTACTGATTAAATGCCACCTCCTTCTGCCTGCCCGTTCCTTTTTCTTGCAGATCTTTGTTGTTCCAATGGGGAATGCTTCAGTTTCCTACTCTGAACATGGGCTTTGCATCTCTGTTGCCTGCTTTCCTTGCCTCTTGCAGGAATGGTAGTGCTTCAGCCTCTTTGTTTTTTTTCTCTTTCCATACTGGGGAGGGAGCTGATGGCTTCCTGCACTGCTCCTCTGGGCAGAAGACAGGATAACATAACACAAACTGTAAGGTCTTCCTGATGTCTCCCTCAAATTTAACCTGGTTCCTGATAAAACCCATCACAAATGTTATCTCCCAGGCTTTATCTGGAATTGCTCTTTTAAAGGCTCCGGATGTGTTGCTGAACGATTGTCCCTTTATCTGCTGCTTTACCTGTCAATGGCTTCTCTTGTGATGGTTTCTTCCACTTTTCAGATCTCTATTGGAATGTGGTGGGGGGTTTTGTTCAAGGTATTTAAAAGTACTCATACTTCTGATACTCAAACCACTTTTTTTTTTTTTATACTTCAAGATCTTGTAGTCTTGATCCTTCTTTAAAGTTGTTCTTTCTCTATTGCTATAAAGGATATTTCCCCTTATCAGCATATTCTTAGGATCATAGAAGCATAGAATAGTTAGGGTTGGAAAGGACCTTAAGATCACCTAGTTCCAACCCCCTTGGCATGGGCAGGGACACCTCCCACTAAACTGTGTCACCCAAGGCTCTGTCCAACCTGGCCTCAAACACCGCCAGCGATGGAGCATTCACAACTTCCCTGGGCAACCCAGTCCAGTGCCTCACCACCCTCACAGTAAAGAATTTCTTCCTTATATCCAATCTAAACTTCCCCCGTTTAAGTTTGAACCCATTACCCCTTGTCCTATCACTACAGTCCCTAATGAAGACTCTCTTCCCAGAATCCCTATAGCCCCACTTCAGATACTGGAAGGCTGCTATGAGGTCTCCACGCAGCTTTCTCTTCTCCAGGCTGAACAGCCCCAACTTTCTCATCCTATCTTCATACGGGAGGTGCTCCAGGCCCCTGATCATTCTCGTGGCCCTCCTCTGCACTTGTTCCAACAGTTCCATGTCCTTTTTATGTTGAGGACACCAGAACTGCACACAATACTCCAAGCGAGATCTCACAAGAGCAGAGTAGAGGGGCAGGATCACCTCCCTCGACCTCGACATCAAAAGGTCATGCTCCTTTTGATGCAGCCCAGGATGCGGTTGGCTTTCTGGGCTGTGAGTGCACACTGACGGCTCATGTTCATTTTCTCATTGACCAACACCCCCAACTCCTTCTCCTCAGGGCTGCTCTGAATCTCTTCCCTGCCCAACCTGTAGCTGTGCCTGAGATTGCTCTGACCCAAGTGTAGGACCTTGCACTTGGTATGATTAAACTTCATCAGGTTGGCATCAGCCCACCTCACAAGTGTGTCAAGGTCCCTCTGGAAGGTATTCCTTCCCTCCAGCTTATCAACCGAATATTCTTACTGGTTATTACCACTCAAGGTATTCAGTAGGTTTGTTTTCTCTAGCTTCAGTTAGATGAAGTCTTCCCCCTGCCTTCTCTGTCAACCCAGAAAAAGATTTCTTGAAGTGTTATTTTTAATGAGGATAATTTTGAGCTGTCCCTTGGAATCATCTAATGATGTGATTCTTCTCTGTTGTCGGTTTCTTTGTTGCAAGACAAATATATGTACTGTCAGTTTATGTTAATGTGTCTATTTTGTGCTTTTCAGTTTTATTCAAATATGTTGTATATTGGAGACAATAAAAGCCAATAAATAAAGTGAGATAGACATTTCTTGTTGATTGACAGATGTAGTCTTTTCTGCTTCTCGAAACATTTTCAGGTCTTCTTATTGTCTAAGCACTGGTGCTTTGTGTGTTAGTAATGACTAGAGAAGCACAGAGTCTTAGAATCAGGCCGTGCTTTGAAGAAGGAATGTATATTATGTAAGATTTCATCCACTATTCTAAAGTTATGTGTGAGGTCTGTTGTGGTGTTGGGTCAAATGAAAGCCTTTTAATAGAAAATTAAAAGTTTACTGAGCTAGTTAGCGGAGATCATTCTGTCTACAAGTAGACTGTGGTTTGTAGCTTCATGATGGTGGTGGTGGCAGCGATGGCTTCTGTAGCATATAGCGCATGGTTATATAGATTAATGGTTAATCCACCCTTGTGGGGAAAAAAATGCTAAACTTAGCTGCCAAATGGATGTTTTTATCATATGAGCTGCAATGACTACTTGGAGGAACCCCTACAGGTCTGAAAACAATCATCAAAATTGTATTTCCTAGCCTTGGATCCTAAAGTATCTTTTTCACATAATGGAATCAAATGAACCAAATCTAAAATATGCTTTGTTCATATGCCATATGGTCATCATCTTGCCAGGCACTCTTCTTGCCTTCCAAAGCAGACTCCTGTCTTTTCCTTTCCTCAAATCCTGCCTTTCACACTAACCAAAACAGATTGCTGTTTGACCCCCACAGTCATATGCCTACCGTTCCTTCTTTCCCTTTGTCCCTATATGCTTTTCCAGAAAACACTAAAAAAGAGGTAAAACTAACTAAAAACCTTCATGTGCTGCTGCATTAAAGGAGTGTTTTGAATTTAACCCCATCTGTATTTAGCTTAATTCAGCATTTCAGTCCCTTCCTACCAGCCACCCAGAAGCATACTTACTCCTTCGAGAGATTTGAAATCCAAAGATGGGCAGATTTTAATATGGGGCAGAGGTAGGGAAGTATCTGGGTCACTGATGGCTTTCAGTTCATGTCCTGTGTGCTGTATTGGTATCCCAGTTGCAGAGCTCTGGAGAGGTCCCTGTTGATAGGTGTATTTTTAGTAGGGAGCTGTTTCCTGCCCTTGTACCCAGAGCATCTGTGTGGTGTCAGGTCACCTATCCCAAGGTGTTAAGTAACCCATGTGCATTTTGAAATAGCTAATGATAATACGATTTCTCTCATGATAGTGTTTGGGCTTTTTCATTCTCATGGTTGTTATGAAATCTGTAGGCTGATAATTTTAATGGGAGTTACAAAGAGGAGAGGAAAAAGTCCCAGCCAGCTCTGGAAATGCACAGGAACATGGTAGAGCTGAGTAAATGCTCCCTATTGCAGTCTGTTTTAACAAGGACTTCCAAAAAGCCTGTCATTTCAGTAAGTTCAGCTTTTATCCTTTCTTTGAGCTGTCCTCCCTCTTGGCAGTCTCTGTCCCTCTGGTGGGGTTTCAGGTAGATTATTATTTTTTACAGATAGGGTTGTTGTTTTCCTAAGTTCAGCTTTGGAGACCTGCTGGGAGGGGAGGTGAATGGGAGAGAGGAGAACTCAGCAATGATGCAGGGCTCCTAAAAGTCCACTGTTTCTGCCCATTCTGTCAATACTGGAGCGAGGAATGTATGATTTAAGATTACAATTTCACACCGTATTTCCAATTCTCTTCCAGACTGAACTGTAACTGTCAAAATTGCAGTTCTGTTTATGTCTTCATTATAAATTAGATCATTACAAATGTATGGCTTTAAAGCCCTTTTGTGCCTTTCTTATGCAGCTAGGTTTATAGATGAAGCTGTCTATCTGTTTTATTGTCTAGCCGCATAATTACTAAGTGGACACAATGTCTTCAAAATTACTGTTCCATCTGAGGATATTTTATTATTGGTTGCTGCAAGAAACATCTGGAGAGTGCTTAGAGCTCTTGTGTGTTACAGCATTTCAAATACATGGTTTTATTAGATCCTTGTAATTTGTCTCTTCCCTTTTTCTTCTTCACATGGTAGCAAGAGCTAATAGAGGCTTTCTTGTGTTTTTCTTAAGCCTCGTAAAGTGATTTCAGATATGAAATTCTTTTGGTAGTCTGAAGGTATGTATTTTGTTGTTTGCATGTTCAATCTGAAGTAGGTAATGTTCTGTTGATGTGTCCAAAACCACATCTTCCCTAGATGGGTCAGTATTATCTCTTTCTGCTCCTAGGCAAATTAATAAACCAAATTTTAAAAGTGCAAAGAAAAGCAGGCGGCTGGCTGATTCAAAGGGAGAGGCTATGTTTTTCATCACCACCCTTTCAAAGCCTCTCTGAATCAAAAGAACCATTGGATTGCGAAGGCAAGACCTATGCCACACCAGAAGCTCCCAGTTCAGCAATTTTCCCAGGGTAAAATTATAACTCATGTTTCCTCAGCACAGGCTGTAACTGGCAGCGTTCCTTCTACTTCTAAGGGTGAAATTGCTGCGGGGGGAAACAGGCATCTAATGTGCCTCTGGAAGTTTTACAATGGGTGTTAGCCTCCTTTTTGTGGAAAGGTAGACGTTCTTCTGGAACATACCCAAGGGCAGGTGCTATTCAAACTGGAGTGTAAATTAACTTCAAATAATGTAGTAAGGTCTTATTTTTGTTCAGTTTGGGAGTCAAAGCTAAAGAAGAAAACCCCATTTCTCAAATTCTGACAGTTCAGGACAGTCTTCCAGTTACCCCACTGAAGTTTGCATTTTTATAGGTCTTTAAAATCTTCAGATATGACTGCAATTCAAGATGTTAATCTTTATTCATGTACTACTGATAGGATCTTAACTCACAAACAAAACAGACAGATTTTAGCAATGCTTGTTTTTTTGGTGTTGCTTCTCACCAGAAGATTATCGGACAAATTGCAAACTCAGTCCGAGAAGAATTTAACCTGTTGGTTTCTTTCTCACTCCAATTTTGACACCATCTTTAAGGGTTTGTTTAACTGCATTCAAATGTGCCAGCATAGTTCTGGCAAACAGAAGCCCTTTCCTTGTAAACCCAGGGGGGGGTGTTTTCTTTTTCTTGTCCTTTTCTTATGTAAAAACTCTTACAAAATATGCATGGAGTGCCTGCTAGAAGTGGATAAAAGGCAACAACACTTGAGTAAGAAGTCTGACTAAAAATTACATTATTAATAATCTCCACCTATGGAGGCATCCACCTGGGAACAGCTGGAAGATGGATTCCAGTGTTCAGAGCTGCCCTATCTCTTCCTGTGTCCATTCCTGGTCTGAATCCCACGTACATGAGTGAGGAAGAGGTGGCTGTTGGACACCTATCTTCACTGGTGCAGGAGATAAGGTGGAAGATCCCCTATCCCTCCCTTTGGCTACTCTGTGGTAGGCTATTCCCAGGGACTGGGGATTGCTGCTTGAGTTGCTGCCCCTTTCATGGAGGAGGTAGAGACTCTGGATGGACCCCCAGAGTATGTAGGTATGTCATCTTTAAAGTTGCTTCAGGTCACACATCATGCAACAGGGATGAAGTGGTCCAAGGTATTTGGATCGATGCTGCTTGTTGGAATAAATGAAGCTTTGAATGGAGGAGAACTGGTCTGTCATCTTTGTCCTTTGCCAAAAGGTGAAACTCCCTTTGCGTGCTTGCTTTCCTGTGAAGTACAGGTAAATTCACATTGTCTCTGCTACCAGAGGTTTGATAGAGGTAGGAGAAGAAAAGCGACCTATTTTCCAGGTTTTAAGGAAAGTAAATGAAACTGTCCTCAGGGCAGAAGAAACAAAGACTTGTATCAGCTGTACTGTTGTGGGCAGGGCTGCCAGGCTGCTAAAGGCTCTTCAGAGCTGGCAGCCTCTTTCCCAGGGACTATTCATCTCTTTAATAGTGTTTCCTTTTTGTTTTTTTTTCAAGTGTCCATAATGACTGCAGCCTTTCTCCACTGAGACTGATAATAGTTTGTGCAATATCTGGCAGGACCCCCCTTTTGCCTGTGAGAATAAAGAAGGCTGAGTGAAGGTCATGGAGGTGCTTTGCCATATACTTTGTGTAATATTTTGAGCTGGATATGTCCAGTTAGAGAAAGCTCAGGCTGGGGTGTTATGATTCCTTTTTGTCCCTCCTAAATCAGTTTTATTGCTAGCTTGAGCAGAAGCCAGTGCAGGACAGACAAGCTCTTGGTGGAGCAAGTGGCTTGAAATGCCAGGTATTCGGTCCACTCCTATCATAGGAGCAGCACAGCAGGTCTGTTGACCTTTGATCCAATGTTCTCCTATGTCTAAATGTTGCATCCTCCAGCATGGTTAGGGGATGTTTGTGCCTGCTGCACCCTGGGGTAACTACCCTGTGATTATATGGTGTTAGGTGGGCAGTGGTGTGCTGTGCAGTAGTTGAGAGCAGCTTTCAATCCAGTTTTGCTTGTAAATTAAATGGCCACTTTTACTGAGTGAGAATCGAATCAGCACATCCGAAGTCTGTGGAAGTCATCTATTTCCATTATGAAAGCCAATGTGGCTAGTGGAAGACGGCGTGTTTGGGGGTAATGAATCTGGGCTGGATCCCCAAGTTACATGTGGATTTTTTAATAGAGCAATGGGTTGGATATGTGCCAGAGATCCTACTTGCATGGCTTTACACCAAGTCCTGTGTCAGCCACATTTACCATTTGCTTGACCAAAGCATAGAGGGTGTGCACAGCAAAGAATGGGTAGGCAGTGCAGAAGAACAGAGCAGGGCCTGAATGTAATAAATGAAAACATTTGGGCTGGCCTCAGCAGTGCTTACCCAAACAAGCAAAGGGCTGAGTTAATCTTCCGTAACAGTATAAACATATAGAATATCTTGAGGGAGGTATTAAACTTTTGTCTGCAGTTTCAAGGCTTAGGGGAGTTTTCTAAGAAGTTTACAAGCACTTGAGAAGATACGTCCTGCCTCTATAGACTTTACCTTTTTCCAGGTTTTGCACCCACCTTTACTGCTGTACTGGTATAAGCGTAGGACCTCATTTGACTCCTGCCTTATCCCTAAGTCTTTTTTCTCCAGTTAATTGAGAGGGTTTTTTTTTTCTTAAGGTCTCAGTGACCAGTTTCTGGTGAAGGTGTGGTTAGTTAGAGCTGTTTTGCTAAAGTTAGCTGTGTGCTGCAGACTCGGCTGCTGGGCGCTGGGATTCTCAAAGTGTCTTCAAGCTCTTATCCAAGGGCAGTTTTAACTGTCCTGCATCTCCAGGTAGGCAGGTCTCTCCATCCATCACAAATACTTTACTTCCTTCAGCCCCTTTTCTTGCGTTTGTTTCTCTGCACCTGTGGCATTTGTTCTAGGTCCTGATCAGCTCCGATGAAATCCCAGCAAGGTTCATTTTAGCAAGGAATTGCAACCACAACCTCTCCAGCACTTGTAGCACTGAGTGGATCTATGTGCTCAGCAGCACCAGCATCTTGAGGAAGAGGAGGCTGTGAACAGCCAGCATGCGGGATGAGAACAACCCCCAGCTTAAGGGGCCAGATCAGCACGTCCCCCCAGGGCCAGTGCCTCTGGGACAGGAGGATGTAGCATCTAAAACTGTCCCATCAGGTAAGTGCTCCGGTCATCACTGCTATAGCTGCTCTGGTGTGACAGAGGTCCATTATCACCTTTGTAGGCTTCATCTGTATATGGGCTATTGCAGGATGCAGAAGACAGCCCAGCGTGGTTCCTGGCACCTGTAGGAAAGGGTGTCAGCCAAGATTTTGTTTCCTGATGGCCTATACCTGATACCTTGGCTATGGTGGAACTCTGTGGGTATTCCTGTCCCCTCTGTCAGGCAGCCTTGTGGCATCCACCTTTCTAAAATGGGTTGCTGTATGTTTTTCTGCAAATAATACTAAGTGCTGCAAGCACTGCACTTGTGAGAGGAGGAGGAGGAAGCAGCTGCTTGGTAGTAGCAGGTCTGCCTCAGCATCTCAAGAAAACATTCCGCTTCTCAAGCTCTCCCCTGCATTTTACTGTCTTGCATGGGATAATTTGACCTTCTGCCACATGTTGACAGACATTCAGCATTTAAAATGAGGCTTCTCCTCCAGAGGTTTAGAACAGTAATTCTAGTACTACCACTGAGTCTCGGGGGACCTGATATTTTGTCTTACTGTGGTACCAAATTGCAGCTGATAGTGTTTTTCATGTGGCACTCAAACACTTGTTTTGGAGTTTTGCTTTATAGACTTAATTTGTAATGTTCAGAGTCAGCTAGACTGAAGCTCGCAGCTGTGAGGGAAAGAGCAGTTGGATTATATTGATGAAAGGCAAAACATGAAAGTTCTGTCAGCATATTTTCACTGGGGGGAAAAAATATGCTATTCCTTTGTTTTGCAGACGCAGTGGCATCAGTGCAGCCCAACCATGGCCTCAGAGAGTATTGACCATCGGTGTAAGGGTGAAGAAGCAGAAATGGTATGGATGTGCTCATGTATGAACTTTTGCCAAAGGTCTAGGCAACTTCTTCGTGCTTCTTGAGTCTTCAGAGCAAAGGTGAAGAGAAGGCATCGTGGTGGCAAGCGCACCTTAAGAGAATAAAATGCAACTTGCGCAGTCCGTCTTGTGCACATAGTCGGCTTTGATCACCTTGCAGGGCTCCTCTGTCTGAGAAGCCAGCACAAGGTGGTGTCATCTGTGGTTTCAGTGTACCATGGCCACAGCCAGAGAATTTGGTGTGAGAACATGGCCAGCCCATAGAGGTGCCCAGGATGGGATTTTCCCCTTTTGAGCAGGACAAGCACCTGGACTTCCTAGACACATACCATTGTATCTTTGCCTGCTTGCTACACCTTCCAGAAGTGCTGTTTGTACTGTGTTGATATTGTTTATGTTGAATAAATACTTTCTCCAGCCTCTTTGTTGTGGTGACTGTTTTTGCTGAATCGAAATAGAAAAAGTGGGGGTGCTTGTTTAAGCATTGTGGCAAGACTTGATCAGGATTATTTTTTTAATCTTTAATGAAATGTTTGTTTTGAAAAAGTGCATCCTAAAACTGGGGACACTTGTACGGGAGCTGAATCTGAGAGTAGTCCTAATGTTCTTGGTTTGGATGAAGGACATGAACAGGACTTTCCCACATCCCACAAGCACACATAAGCATCAGACTGCTGTTTATTTCTGAGTCAGGTGCATGGCTGACCCTGAATGACGCTTGAGTGATTTCTGCTTTGTACTGGAGAAAAAGTGATTTGTCTCTGACTTCTGAAGTTTGTTCACTGTTTGGATTCATTCCCCATGCAGTGGGATGTATGAGGAGGAGACATTTCTGCTGGAGATGGCTGATGTGGGTGTGCTAACTGCTGTTGCCAGCTCTTCCTGGGCATCACCAGGCTTTTGTGAGGAGAAGCGTCTCTCTCATGGCTTTCTGTTGTGAAACAAAGATAATGAATACAGACAGATTTGATGCTTTAGAATAAACTACTGTATGATTATAGTGTCTAATGTCTAGACTAGATAAGACAAGCTTGTCCTCACCTCCCCCAAAAATCCAAGAGAGTTTGAAATCTGTAACTGAGTTTCTCAGCAGTAATAATTGCTTGGGCTGTGACAAGGAGTGTGTAATAGTTTTAGAATTTAATACAAATGTTATAGGTACAATACATTGAGTAGCATATATATGCACTTTTGCTTGAGCTGAACTGGCTCACAGGGAAGATGCTGGCTATAATAACCCTAGCTAGCAGTGTCATGGCCTGCAACCTAAAATGACCCCCGCAGTCCAGTGAGTCAAGTAGGTGTTTGTACTTGAATGTCGGTCCTTCTGTGAGTGAGCTTGGGTTGTCTTGTAATGGCATGGGTTTTGTCAAGGTTTCTGGCTTAAGAAGGGAACTGGAATTACTTTACTCAAGACCACAGAGTGTAAATAACACTCTGCTAATCATAGAGTGTATAAGTGAATATATTGAGGAGAGGAGGAAATCTCCTGTCTCTTTAGTTTTTTTTTGATACACTTAGCAGCACATTGTAATAACTCACATTCTTCAGATATCTCTTCTTTCTTCCACTTGCTACCAGAAGATTGGCATGGTTCCAATGTTGTTGTTCTTTGGTAGACCAGTTGCATGGGTGTGTGTCTCAGCCCTACAGCTACTGTGTTTTTTTTCAAAGGCTTATTCTTTAACAATATTCTTGAATGGATTTAGGAAGAAGGTGGTTTAGAAGAAAAAGGCAAGGAAGAGATCTGAAAGCTCTCCTCCATAATCCCCTTTGGTAGAAGAAATCCTAAATCATAAGGATTTTTGTAAATCCCAGGGAGGAGGAGTTCAGGCAGGGCTGCTTTTGCTTTTTTTGTTGAGCCTTGCCCTAGGAGGGCTTGCCTAGAGCAGAAAATGAGAAGCAGGTTTAGATATACTCAACAGACCTGGACCTACAAACTGCTTCTTGTTGAAAGACTCCTTCAAATATCAGCAGGAAAATGGAGGAGCCCCAAACTGCTCTAAGAGAGCAGTAGTTTGTGAGCCAAAACTAAAAAGTTTTATGTGACCTAAATGCATTTAACCTGAGGGCTTTTAGCACTTTTGAGTGTGTAGTTTCAGTAATAAATTCATTCTGATTGGAAATCGGAACTCATTTTCTCAAGAAGTTGTTAGAAAAGTAAAATTTTTGAGTGCTAATAATGATAAATGTTTTACAGGGTATTTAAAGTATTTTAGCCTATAGGAACTATTGTAAAACTTAGGATTTCCTGTTCGTATTTTCTTTTGGTTTTGTTTTGTAAGGTAAATGTTGCAGTGTTTGAGAAGTAAAGGTACCAAGTGAAAAAGAGACTGTTAGAGGTCAGGAAGGTCACTGCCCGTCCAGCCTGTGCTGGCACTAGCTGTGCTTTGTGTCCCGCTCATGAATAAAGTTATTGCAGTTCCCGAGGCAGATGCCAGCCTCTGTGATCTCCCACGTGGGAACAGCCATGGCTGAGCTAGAAACCCTTCCTGGGTGCAAGTCTCACCTGCCTGACACCAAGCACACCACGAAAGGCTTCTGAAGAGCTTTTTGATCCTTTTCATCAGCTGTTCTTGATAGCTTGCTGGATCCTGTTAGGTTTAGTTTCTATGATTCCCTTCTCTTCTCCTCTAGTTGTTTCTAAGGAATTATATTTGTAATCGCTTTAGGTAGTAGAAGCTTAATTTACCAGCAGGACCTTGTTCTAACCACTTTTTACCCAGTTTTGGTCACTTCATGTTTGCAATAATCCAACATAAGCTATGTATTTCTTCAGAGAGGCTATTTGTCCCTGCATTATCTTTTCCATAGCTGAAACAATACAGTGATTTTACTTAATGCAGTGGCTTAATTCTGTCCTGTTAAATGTCAATGGTCTTAATGCTATACATGTTGGATGGTGATCTGTGCTGTTTGTTGTTGGATGTTTTTTAAGCACCTGGTTCTCTAAATCCCATTTCTGCTTCAATTTCTCTAAGGCAACTGCAGTAGAAATACAACTGCCTGATTTCAAAGTGGTCTCCAAAACAGTAGTGAACTGGTTTTATCCAGAGAAATGTGCTTTGTGAGCTAAGGCTGGAGCAAGGTTGGCATTATTGTATTTAATAACCTAAACACTGAGCAGATGGGTGTTGTTTCTTGAGGTGCAATAGGTGCAGGTAACTAAAAGGGGAGAATGTTGGAAAGAAGGAGGGTGAAATAAAATAGCAAAAGGTTTTATTATAAAGCACTTTTATTTCTCGAGAGTTTTAGTAGGTAAACTCTGTAAAATGGCAGCTTGGTTACATCTTGGTTTTGGAAACTGGTTCCCTTTTTTTTACAGTTTTGGGTTTTTTTTTTTTTTTTTTTTTTTTTTTTGCCTTTTTAAATGCCCACAGTCCTTTGACCTATCTCCCATTCTGGCAGTGATGTTTATACTACACATTCTTCTACCTTTTCATGCAGTCGGCGCTATCACAGCTATGCTGAATGAGGTCCCAGCCTAACTACAATATTAACCCTGCAAATCTGTTCATTTTCTCCCCAGCAGCCCCAGGCAGGGTATACAGGAGAATGTGTCCAATTGAAAAACTATTACAGACTCGGTGGTGCTGCAGTGTGCTGAATTGCAACAGGGCTGTGTTTTTCTGCCAGAGAGAATCCTGCTAAGGGAGGTGGTGGTGTCTGTCTTGTACAAGTTACAGAATTTGGCTTTTTTATTTTAAGTCTCAGCCTTTGTTGATGATTTAAAATAAAATCAGATTGTTAAATCTGCTTTTAAGCACTGAAATGTGTTCCATGACTCACACTTGCTGCTTTCTTCTTGCTAATCATCCAATGCATGCTCTTTTTTTTACACACCCCTTCACACAAACACACACCCAGCCCCCCCCCCCCCCCCCCCCGTTTGGATCACTCCTTTCCTTGTTACTTTCACCTTTCCAGTTGTTTTTGATTTTTTCTTCATTATTTTACTAAATATCGTACTGCAGATCAGTAGCATCTTGGGTGGTGGTTGTACCACATAGCATTTATAGCAGACATTAGTTTTGCATAGCGTGTGTACCTTATTTTGTCTGGACTTGTCTTCATTGCGCTGCAGGCACCTCCTCAAGCAATTGCAGTGATTAAGTGTGGTATTTCTGCAGATTTATATTAACTTCTGCTTATAAAGAAACAGCAGAAACACAGCCCACCCCACCCCCGACATCTAAACTAGATGTTTTTCCTCATCCTCTTCATTTTTTATCAGTATTTGACCTAAGCTTGCTTTTGTGTATGAAAGAAAATTAGTTAAGTACCTTGTGGTTTATAGGTGCCTTTTGTTACATATTACTTGGATTTATTGTGCAACATTGGCCTGTAAATCATTTCAGTTAGACATTTACCTGGCTTGCATTGCCCTTACGGTTTGAGCCTCTTAACAGCCATGAAAAATGGGGAAATTCTGTTTTCAGTGGCGGCAGGCTTTGCTAGTCTGAATACCCCGTAACTCTCTCTCACGGCCATGCTCCGCTTCTGCAAGGCTTGCTGCCCAGCGCTGCAGAGATGTTTACAAGGAATCCATTACATTTTGCAGCTGAAAGACGTGTCGAAAGAACAAAGAGAGTTTTGTGATGAAGTGTATCTGGCTTCTTGCTGCTTTGCTTACCTTTTAAATGTAAAACTTAGTAATTTGCAAGGGCTTTTAGTTCTCAGGGCATCTCTATAAGATTCCACCCCATACGGAGCTTTCCTTCAGTCGAAAGTGGGGTTGTCTCAAAACCGCTCTCGAATGCATTTCTATTTTAATCCCCAACTTTGAATGCAGCCTGCCTTACTGGCTCCGGCAAATCGCCCTGCCCTGCCCCACCCGCCGCGCGCAGGCTGTGTCTGCTCTTTGCTGGCATTACATCTCTTCCTTTGTGACTAAAAGTTGGTTTCATCAGCAAAGCATTGGCTCCTGCTCCTCTCCTGGAGCTCGCCTACCTCGGGAAGTCGCTCCGACCTGCAGCCTATGTGGGCACGTGGGGGCATCTGTCGCCATACGTATAACTTTTAAATGGAAAATGTCTTTCTCAAAGGCTGCCGATGTCCAGTGGTCTGCAGTCCATGAGCAGTTGACTAGTCCAGGTGTTTCTGCTTCTGTTTCCGTGCTATGTGAATTGGGAGTTCGAGAGAAGAGTGTGCAGGATGGAGGAGTTGAGGGTTTGTATTTATGTTCTGACTGTACGGCAGTGATGGAGGGCTTGGGAAGGAACAGAAAGTCTACTTGGGGTCGTGTTAATGAAAGAAAATAGTAATTTTCGTGGTCTTTCTTCTGCAGCTCTTTCTGTCAGAGCCTTTATCAGCTCTTAAGTACAAAAATGACCTTTCTTCTTTTGGTATGGATTGTCTGTCATGAGCAGTATTCAGGAAGAACTTGTTTTATTGAGCATGATTTCTTCTCTGTGGGTTTTATTGCTGCATTTTGCCCCACTTATTTAAAATGTAGCCAGTAAGAGCTGGATTGATTTTTTTAAAAACTGCCAAATATTTGTCTGTGCTTTAATAAGATGAAAGTCATGAGCAGCTGAGACTATGAGGCAGTGCTATTGACTCGAGACTGTGGATTTCTGTGAGGTTTTTAAGGAGATAATTAACCCAAGTCTATCTCTTCACAGGACAGTCGGCCCAATATGTCAAGACCTCTGATCACTAGATCCCCTGCATCTCCATTGAACAATCAAGGCATCCCTACTCCAGCACAGCTCACAAAATCCAACGCACCAGTTCACATTGATGTGGGTGGGCACATGTATACCAGCAGCTTGGCCACGCTTACAAAATATCCCGATTCCAGGTAACTTTAAAAACCTTGTTGTGCATGTCTTTGGCAACTCCTTTTCTTCCATGTCACGCTTAGATGTCCTGGGGCTGTCTCAGAATGATAAGTTTAGTTTCTTTTGTTTCAAAATTAAATTAAGTTTCTTTGTTCGTAAGATGTTAGAGACTGACTTTTCTCTCTCTTTTCCACTGTGTTTCAGACAAATGGCACTTCTGCAAATCCCTGTGTGTGTACGCTAAAATGAAGTTGATAGTAAAGAGCGCTTGTGTTTTACCACCTAGAATTCTGGTTTTGTGCCAAGGCACCCGTTCTGCGGTTTATTACATTCAAAACCTGTAGCGATACTGCATTTAAGTCCAAAGGTGGGGGTGTTGGGGTATTTATTTTGTTTCTTTTGGAACCGTAACCACTCTCCTGCATGTGTAATTCAGATGTGCCACTTGAGGTAAAGGCAAGGTTGAATGTAACAGCATTAACTGAATACTTTTTATGGAATCTTAGGACTTTTCAAATAATTAGACTCTTAACTCTCACCCACCTCCTGAATGAAACTTTTGTGACTCTGGTAGCTTACTGGCATTTAGCAGTTAGAAAACTTCTGCATGCATGAACAAACAGTGTATGTAGAATAAATGAAATGCGAGTGCAGCCTAAAGAAAACAACAGCGCATTGAACACAGGGTATGTGGATGTTACATTGTGGTGATGGCAGACAAACGCTATTAGTGATACTGTAATTCTGAGAGTTGGTTATTGGTCAGCATGTTGTTTGCGTCGCCAGTACTAGTCTATACCATTCCTGCAATGGAGGGAAAGCAGTGTTATCTTCCTGTTCTTTCTAGCATTTTTCTTGATCCAGCAACTCTTGACTTGCTTTTTCAAAGTGTATAAGGCGTGCTTCACAGGATTTCATTCTAAGTATGGATTTCACTGGTACTACTGCCTCTGAAGCATTGCCTGTATAGTTTTAGGTGGGACTGGAGCAGTGTTTCTGACACTGGGAGTTGACAGGGCAAGAGGAAGAGAACAGTAAATAAAGAGAAACAGCTGGACACATGGCCTTTCTTAAGACAAGCTCCTTAAAGAAGACAGAAGGAAGTAATAGAAGCCACACCAAAGCATAGGCCCATGGGGATAGATTGAAACAATGTCTGGAAAAACTTGAACTGTTCTTCGAAAACCATATCTATCATTTTGGGAAACTTTTTTTTAGGAGCTGCTTGTGTTCAGCTGCTAGGAGTTGTGATTATTCAGCTTTTTTTTTAGTAATTGGAGCAGAGATGGTGTCTGAAACTGTTGCATGTGCAGTATGAGAGGCTGTGTCTATTAATACATGCAACTTCTGTTTCCAGCTCAAATTCACAAGACTGCATGTTACTTTAAGTGGAGAAACACTAAAATGTCTTTCATAACTGGGTATGGTGGCAGTGGAATTTAGGCTTAATGTATTCTGTATTCAATTCAGCCATTGTAGCACTTGAAAGTGGAAGGTATGCCTGTAGTATCAAAGCTGGTTTAATAAATTAAGCATTTTAAAACTCTTCAAACCTAATTTGAAGAAAACCCAAGCTCTGAATTATAGTCATTTTGTTTCAAGTCATTCTGACATGCGTTTGTGTTTCAGTTCTGACAGTAAGTGTCTTTTGAACCCCTTGATGAGTAAATATTTCCAGCATAGCTGTTAGAACCTGGAATTCCCAGCCACTTCCAGAACTTGATTTTTTTTTTTTTTTTTTTAAACATTAGCAGCTTCAAAAGAGCAGCTGTTAAACTCATTTGGATGTCAAGATGATGGCATGACGTAATAAGGTGGCAATCACGATACAGTCATTTGGGCTTTGTCTGTGAGATTTTACCTGAACATGTTTTTTTTGAATGGTTGTGTGTGTGTACATGCACATATATCTACAGTGACTGCTGGGTAGAAATTATCCAATAATATTTAGACTTCAATACAGATTGTTTCTTGGAGTCTGACCCAGTCAGCCTATGTCTACAGTCTGATTTTGTTAGTTAATCAAGGATTTGATCAACATTGCTTGTATGTTTTCCTTTTCTGCCAATATTGTGCGTGTGTGAATGAGATGAAAACTAAGGCAGGGTCTCATCTATATCTTTGGCCAGTTGAAGCCTCCTGAGAATTACTGTCACATGAAGTATTGTCTATGAAAAATAAGGTCTTCATTATCTTGCCTGAAAGAGCACTGCTCCAGGGATGAGTCAAGGCATAGGTTGCAGGCTCCAGCATCTAACAGGTTGAGACATGAAAGTCATTAGGCTTCTGACTCGTATTACATGTAGTCTAAGGGCCAAAAGCCTAAAATGAACCTTTCATCCTTGGGCCAGGTACCAGAGTCATCTTTCTTTGCAAGATTGAAAGGGTGATATCCAAACCAGCAGCTTTGGAGTCACTGTGACTTGCTGGTGTAAAGGAGACCTGTCCCAATAGAGCAGTTTCTTTGTAGGATCAAGTGTACTCTTTCTGCTCCTTTTGGGTTCAACAGCATCTCATCTTGTGCCTCTTTATTTTCTCCTTCCTGGACAGCAGAGTAGGAACTGAAAAGAATACTTTAAAAACAGGCTTTCTTAAATGATATCAGGTAAAGACTTGTAGCTCACAGGGCTCATTTTCCGTAATTCTTCTGTTAGATCCCCCAACCTGTTTTGTTCCTTGATAAGTAAAATGCCTACTGAGAGTAGGTATCCATTCCTTCCTCCAATGAAACCCAGGTGTTGCCATAAAAGTGTCTTACTACTGATGCTGGGTCCCTGCTCTTTGCTATGAAGATACCCTTGAGGGCTTCTCTCCAATGCTGTTGTGATTGAAGAACCCGAGGAATCAGCCTATCTGTGTTTTGGCCAAAGACTGGTACAGTGAAGCAATCCAAAGGCAAGCAGCTTATCCAATAGATGGTTTGAATCGAGTAATCCTAGAATTTTGAATTCTGAAGCTGAAATCGTGCTAAAAAAAAAAAATTCCTTTAAAAATCCAGTAGCATAGAATTCAAAGGAGCCCAGTTATCTTCCAGTCCAAGGAGAACCTACTGTTTCCACCAGAAGATCCCATATCATTATTT
The DNA here is from genome assembly GCA_017639245.1 of Myiopsitta monachus. Classification (NCBI taxonomy): domain Eukaryota; kingdom Metazoa; phylum Chordata; class Aves; order Psittaciformes; family Psittacidae; genus Myiopsitta; species Myiopsitta monachus. The sequence goes on along the minus strand of CM029918.1, from coordinate 58,014,285 downwards.
ATCTCATCAATAGGCTTCAGGTATTCCTGAGACACCAGTGAGACCATGCTTCAGATATGATCTCATGCAGCTGAATAATACAATTTGCCAGATTTAGGCTTCAAGAAGAGAGACTTTGAGTCAGTATATCTACCAAGAAGACCTAATGTAAGGTCAGTCTGCTAAAAGAAATAGTAATTTCCATTAAATGCCTGAGGAGGGGGCAGGTGTCCTTTTGTGCAGCGCTTTCCACCAAGACTGTAGACCTCCATGCATTCACCCCTGTACAGATTGTTCCTCCTGTTTTTGAGCTGTTGACTGACAGTTATTCATATGTCCATGTGAACGGACCACATGAATTATTTCTATTCTGTGCGGAGTCTTATGGTTTTGGAAATTGTTCTGTTTTGAACAGATCGTTCCTTCCTCAACAACCTTTGGTTTACTTTAAGTTGCCAGGATGATACTTGGCAACATAAAGTTATTAAGATCTGGGTTCACTATTTTCTTTATTATTTTGGGGTGGGTGGGGGGTGTGTGCAAGTGAAGATTTTAAAAAAATAGGCCTGCTTTTTACTGCCCAGGAAAAAAAAGCATCAATTTTTTTATTCCAGCGAAGATGGATGTGGGCCTACTAAAGGAGCCTTTCTCCTCTGAGAGCTGAGGCACATATATGCTGTCCCATTGTTCCCTAGAGTTTGAGGAAAATGGGTTGAAGGTTTAGGATTTATGACTCTGAGTAGAGGAAACACAGGCCTCTTAGTTCTGATATTTGAACCTGAGCAGCCTACTGTCCTTCTTTATGTGCATTATCATTTTGCAATAGCATTGAACCCTTTGCTTGGAGTTTGCATTCCTACATCTCTCAGCCTTAATGCTGTCTGTGTGGTATCTACCAAAAGTTATTGTGCACCAGGCTAAAACGTTCTCAACTGACTCTCAGAACTAAATGGGAAGACATTTAACTTTGATCATATGAGCATCAGCTGTCTGCTATCTCTGATATCAGCAATATCAGCAGTGTTGTCTGTCTATCTGTCTCGTATGTTCAATGCATCTGGACTTTAATTAGTTCTGTCCAAGTCATCTGGTACAGATGTTTGCGTAACACCATGGAATTGGATTACTGCATCTTGTATTCCCATCACAGAATGGGAAAATTTAATTTAAACCCTTCTATATATTTATTTGTAGAACCTTTTGAGATATCTGTTTGCATTGCTACATCTCCCATCTGGAGTTACTCCCTGCATATGAAGATGGGTTCTTCTTATATGGTATTTCACAATACTTCCAAATTTCTGCCCAAGGCTGTTTCGAGTTTTCATATGAACCAATCCATTCATGTCCCAGTTTTCTTACCTAATCTTCACTCTCAGCCCTCAGGGAAATTAAATTTCACATACTTGAAATTAGGACACTGGCATTTTTGGGGAGTTGGTAAGGGTTGGTTTGGGGGATTGTTTTTGCATCAGGAGCACAGAATTACATAGGAGAATTCCCAGACTGTCCTCACCCCTTTTTGACAGTTTGCAAGTGAGACTTTTCCTGCATAGTTTACATAGGTAGACCTCCAGGGACTTGCTAAGAATTAGGCAGGTTAGCACTGTTTACCTGCTCCAGAGCTTTGGCAGATTCTGTTGTCTATCCTCAGTTCCAAAATAAGACACTGACATGGCCCTTAGTTAACTTCTGCAGGTTGCAACACCATGCTGGAGACTTCTGGTTTGTAGGAGATCTGTTGCGGTGAGGGCATTCTGCACTTCACGTAGATCTCCCTCTGGAACACCTCCACAAGAGCAACCCCGTCGCAAGTTTCCTACTCACCTTAGATAGTGCCTCTCAAACTGCTCATCTAGTTACTCACCTTTTATATTTCATCACTCAATTGCTGCATGGTCTTGTGGCAAGGGAAAAGGAGGGCTTGGGATAGGGAAATACATTGACTCTCTCACTGACCCGTTCTGTGACCCAAGGTAGTTGATTTGACTTTGAACTTGGATTGCTTCCTACTGAGGTTAACGAAAAAGCAATTTGTAAAATGCTTTGGGATGTTGATTGAAAGTGTAAAAGATTACTATCTCTAAGCATAAATATTTATAGATGCCAGTAACTGAGATATACCAACATCATCAGCTCTTTCTCATCACTAACATGTATTAGTAAAACCTTAAAAGTCAATTCATGAGGACCAGACTCAATACAGTTAGGCAGTATAGTTGTTTTTTTTGGGGGAGGCAAAATAAAACAGAGCTGTCAGTGATGGTATAAATTATGCTTATTTCAAGAAATTCAGAGGATTTAGACAACTGATACTGTAAAGAGAAATCTCCTGTAAAACACATATAAATGAAGAGCTCAGAGGGGTGTTTTCTGGTCTTGGCTGACCAAGATTAATTGTATCTCTAGGTGTGTATATTGAACTTGGGGTATATGTTGACCTCATTTTGCCTCAATTAATAATCATCACAGGTCAGTAATCACTGTTGCCTCAGTAGAAGTGAATATTTTCCAAATGTTAGTCCTGTAATATGCCTAACTTGCAAGGTCAGCAAGTTGTTGCTGTTGTTTGTGGCTGGTGACTAGGTAGAGGGTATAGCACGATCAGATTAGCAGGTTCTCACATCATGAGGTCAGTAACTGGTGGTGAGTCTACTGAAAGGGGCCATGGAGCTGTTGCTTTCCTGTTCTGAGTGTCAGTAAAAGTGGTTTTGTGTGTTATTTATTTGGAGGATAAAAAGCGGTGTTATGTATTTGTCCAATGCTTATGCACTCAAATGTGTAAAATGACAGCAAAATCAAGAGAGAGGATTGCTAGAGTACTCTTTACATATATGCAGACCCAGAGAAAGTAGATATGCAGACTCAATATTGCAGGGGTTCATGCTATGCTTAACTATGGCTGTGTGGCTGTGATTGTGGACGGAAATATCCAGGGGGATAAATGGCCACATTCAGGAGTGTTACAGAGCTAAGAGCTTCAGCTCCTTGTTTATGAGGCTAGTAGTCTTCTGAAGTAACAAACATATTTCTTTAGGGGAAAGAAGAAAATCCATATCCATATTGTCAGTATGGCTCATAGATGCCTTTCCCACTAGGCTCATGTGAGGTTGTATGACTTGGATCAACCCGTAAGTCAGAGGGGAGGTTGTCAATAACTATGTGAAAGGTTTGTGCTCTGAGAAATCTTTTCATTGCAAAGGGGGCTTGATATAAGCATTGTGGATGGAAATTCGTCAATGAGAAACAGTTTATTGTTGTTGTGTATGTACTCTTTTTCTACCCAGTAGCTGAAGGCACCCAAGCAGTATTTCTCATTCTGCCCAAGAAAATATGTGGGAAGTTAAAAAGAAGTGTTGAGTCTATGTGTCTTGCTGGTCTGATAAGGAAAAGCCCATTAAAAACTGAGGTGTCACTGAAGTATTCTGCTTATCAGTCATTTCTGATAGGGTCTAGGTTTCAGCCGTAGTTTTGAGGTTCAGTGGTTTGCTTTGCCTTTTGCTTTACTCAGTCCTTGAACTCGGAAACCTCTATATATTCTGTATGTTAGCACTAGGTTCTTATCCTGCTCCCACATAAACTGCTTATAATGTAGTTGCTAAGCAAATTGGCATCTCGTAAGTACGTAATTGCAGAAGTAAACATTTGGCTTCCAGTTTTACTGTCAACACCCGTCCACCTTTTGGGTGTGTTTGGAGCTTTAGGATATAGATTCCAATTTCTGGCTTACTTCTTTCTGGTAATGATCAACCTGCTGGCCGTGTTTCATATATACAAGTCTGCTTAGCATTTGGGGATGTATTTGCAAACATCGCGTAGGAAATGTTTAAAACTGCTTAGGACAAATGCTTATCTGCATTTGTTTTAATGCAAATATAACATAAATACTGTGTTGGCCAGGGGAATGTCACCATTTGTTACATGGATATTTCCTCTAACTAACTGGTCTGCAGTTTATTCAAATGTTATAACCAGACAACCGTAATCTGGCAAGCTTTTGTGTTTTGTTGTCAGTCTTTCTTTCCACCTTAGTCTGCAACTCTCAGGATGTTGCTGTCTCTTTGATCCCTGCCCTTCAGTATCTTGCTTCTGTTCCCATTTTGCTTTGAGCATTGACCTTACTTTTATCATCTGAATTCCCTCATTGCTTTGTCTTTTCTTTTTCAGCTACACTTTTCTATCTCTGATGGAATGAATCGGAGCTCATAAAGGTCACAAGTGATCTTTACCTGACCAGATCAAAGCAGATTTCCTCCTTGATTGTCCCTTTCTCCCCAGACATCCTTGGTTTTCTGGCTTATAATGGGGGGCTTTTTTTGAGTTGTTAAGCAGCAAGCATATTTTATAGATATCTCAGATGATGCTTTCACTCTTAGTGGCATCAGTTGAAATAATGCTCTGAGACTGATTGATACAGATCTCTTTCACTGAGTCTTTGAATCAGTAATCAAACTGTTTGCAGCTGCAATGTGTACATTAGCTTGGATCTTTAAGACTCTTCCAGCACAGTTGTCTCTACACTTCATTTGAATGATTTTCTAGGCACTTTCTGCCTGTTTCAGAGAACTGAGGGGCTCCTGCCACAGTTTAAAAGCACGTAAGCTGAGTTTGTAGCTGCTTCTTGTGGCATGATTTGTAGGGGCACCCCTCTAGGAAAGCAGTGGGCTCACAGTCACCTTCCCACCCAGTCCTTCCACTGCGCAGCGTGGTGTGTGTAGACGCTTGGACTAACTCTGGTGCTCAAAGCAATATAGCGCAGCGCTCCACCTGGACTCGTTTATCCTGCTTCCAGCTAAGTCAGCTGTGCTGCGTCTGGTACCCAAGCTAATTAGTGAAGACCTATCTTTTACATTTCTACACACTGGTGCATCTTGCAGAACTGGCACTCAGTAAAGGAGAGCAGCATTGGCAGCTCAGCTGCTGTGAATCAAAAACTTTCTGTTTTAGAAGGATTAAAAAAGGTGAAAGGGAAGAGTAATAGAAAGAGGCAGAGGTTTTGTTCGTAAGATGAGACGGTTGAGTGTAGCAATATCAAATGTAATGGGGTATACTTCAGTAGTTCATCAATTTATAAAGATTAATTCTACCTCCTGTACCCCAGTGGGGTTTTCATAGTAAAATGTGACATGCCTGTCAGTCAAATGGTAGACGTAATTGTTCTTTAAGTGACCTATTAAAATCCCATTCCTTTTAATTAAAAATCATATTTGTGTTCTCACACAGGCTGTATTTGAATGGTGAAACCTCTTTTTATATGAATAGAGAGCTGTCACAAGCTCTGTGACATGCGTAAAATGGGAGGAGTGACTGAAGTCCCAGTGCAGCAACATGTGGCTTGCCTTTGGCTCCCGCTGACACGGAGGGAGATGGAGGGATAAGCAGCATCTCCCAGGACCACACCCAAACCCTTTGCATTCCTTGCCTAAGAAATTGCTTGTAGTTGCTTACTGTGGCATAGAAAGTTATAATGCGCAGCACTTGCCATAAGTGTGTCACTTCAGAGCAAATGATGGATTACGTACTTCCACACCCCAAAAGTCGTCTTTGTGCTGTAATTAAAAAATAAATGTTGCAATGTTGAATTGGAAATATTTTGTACCATACAATGAATTTGTTTTGTTAGGTTGCCTGGATGTAATTGCAACAATGTCAGTGTATTAAACCTTTGTCACAGGGTAATGGTTTCTTGCCACTACGCCAGTGCCAAGCACTTCTTTGCTCAGTAGCTCTATTACTGTTTATCTCCATCAGCAGTACTGATTATTTTGCTTCTGCAAAACTCGTGTTTTCTTATTTTGTTCCCTGAATGCATACTATAAATTACAGTTCTGTGTGAATGCTAACCACAAATCCTAAACAGTGGGAAGTGCTGCCATGCCAAAGAGCGGCTCCGCTGGGAGCTGGTGTTCGGTTTGCCCAAACTTGTTGGGGATCCGCAGGGAAGAAGGTATTCCAAACTGTGAAGGTCTGCTGGGCCCCTTCTACCCGTCTGAAAATTGATCCCTCTTGAACAGTTTAAAGGGCCCTCAGGGTCTTACAGCTTACATAAAAAATGAAAGCCCTTCCTGTCTTAGAGCAGCGCAAGTAGTCAATACAAAGGAGAAAAATGATCTTTTAAGTGTATGCCATTGAATCCATTATCTTGAGGGCCTGTGGATGATCCTTCATCAAAACATCATCTTGGTGCTACATGGGGGAAAGGGAGAGGTGACATTTGGGGGATTTTAGTGAAGATGCTGCAGTACTTTCAGCACCACAGGACAGGCTAAATATGATAAAAGGCAGAAAATGCGAGCTGCAGAAAAACTGGTATGTTCCTCTTTGTAACAAATTGAATTCATATTTTGTGGTTTTGAAACAGGTAAATTATTCAGGTAAAGTTTTGAATGTTTCATTTGTAGATATGGAAGTCCTGTTAGGCATCTCATATGAGAATTGCTTTGTTTTCAATCAGAATGCAAACTTTCACAAAAGAAAGGAGGAAAGGAAAAACAGTGTTTGTACCATCAATGCATTTTAACCTTGTGCTGGGAGGTAGTGAAAGGGTTGGACTGATCTCGCATGAGCTGCATTGGTGTTGAATTTCTGATTCTGTGAGCAAGTGTCAGAACTGTTAGTTTTTAAATCTTTTGCATGTCTGTGCTAATGATTCACATGTTTTTCTTAGACTAGCATGTTGTTCCGAGTTTACAGTATTTACTTAATGTCATAGTGGTGCGTTTTACTAGATTATGTGGTTAGGAGCTTGTCATGGGTTAAGCCCAGCTCACACAGTTCACTCACTCACTTGCCCCTCTTTCTTCCCCCCAGCTCCTGGGGGGATGGGAAGGAGAATCGAAAGAATTCAATTCCCACAGGTTGAGATAAGAACAGTCCAGTAACTAAGGTATAACACAAATCACTACTGCTACCACCAATAATAATAATGACAAGGGAAATACAAGGGAAGAGAATACAACTGCTCACCACCCGATACCAAGCCCAACCCAGCAGTGCACCTCACTCTTCTGGGTCTCTGCCTTCCATTTCTTCATCCTGGGCATGACGTGCTGTGATATGGAATACCTCTTTGGTCAGTTTGGGTCACGTATCCTGTTTCTGCTCCCTCCCAGCTTCCCCTCCTCCCTGGCAGAGCATGAGACTCAGAAAGTCCTTGATCAGACCAAACATTCTAAGCAGTAACTGAAAACATTGGTGTTATCGATGTTGTTCCCAGGCCGAAAGTGAAAAACACAGTGCTGCACCAGCTACCAAGAAGGAGAAAAATGACTGCTACTGCTGAACCCATGACAGGGCTGATCTTTTGCTGTTGGTGTTTCCTTGTTACAAATAAGAATGACGTTGCTCTTTGGTAGATTATATGCAATAAAAGAGAGAAGAGATCAGATTTGTTTCCAATAGCCAGTAGTATAAAAAATTCAGAAGTGCTGTTAAAAAAAAAACAATATTTTTGGAGGGCAAAGGGGAGAATGAAGAAGCAGTATTTTGTAATGCATGGAGTTGTCAAATGCACATCCTTTGGGGTGTCCTCCATTTCCTTTGGTAAAGGGTTTGCTTAAATAAACTGAGCAGTAGGCAGTGGGTGTGTGCCTTTGCACAACAACATACACCCAGGTGCTTTGTTGGCCAGGATGATCCTAAAGGCAGAGTGCTGTCAACATTCCTAATTGGTTATTACCCAATAACACACACCCTCCAGTGTCTTGGGACTACAAAACAGTTTTTACCTAGCCTTCCTACATGAATAATGAAGCACTTCAAATGTTCATCCAATTATAGTCAGCCTCTCTCTTGACTAAGGGTTGCCAAATGCAATTGGACATACTTCTGACATAGAATTTCAGGCTATATCTGTGTTGGAGGGGTTTAGTCATAATTCTTGACTTCTGGGGAGAGATTAGATAACACCATGATGGTAATTTCTCCAGCCTCAACAGCTATTGCTATTAAACTCTAGTTTACTAGCAGTATAATTTCAGAGTTTTAGAAAAATGTAGGGTTATTTTTAATTTTATACTTGGAGCTTGTCTCATGAAACAGCTTATGTTCTGTTTTGAGCAATAAGATGATTTTGCTTGTTCTCCAAATGTTGTGGATACAACTGCATATGACTGAACCATCAAGCATATGAAAAGCATGCAAAGTTTGCATGTTTACTTTCCAAATGTGTAGATTGTATTTATTTTCTGTCTATTTTTTCCAAACATTTTGCTGTCCATCATGATTGGCTCCTGATACGCCCATGTCTGACTTTTAAATAGGTTTTTCTCATGTCTTGCTAATATTCTCAAAAGCAATGTCCTCATCCTTTGCAGAGTATTAGGGTGAAATTTCACTTTCCTAGCTTCTCCCTGAATGTTAATCTTCCCTCTGGCCTTCCAAAACCTCATGAAGTTGTGGTGCTGTACCCACCCCCCCACCCCAGCAGTTTCTAGCCCCAGTGCAGTGACACTACAGGGATTCACACTGGCTTCCGCATGCTGCTGCAGGGGAAAGCCCTGGGACAGTGTCTGTCTTTTTGATGCAAAGGAGACACACGAGAAAGGAAATGGTGGTAAATGTTATTCTAGGAAGATGTAAGCTGTGGAAATAGTGGCAGGAAAGATGCCTCGCTGCTGCTTTTCTGTAGCTAAAGCGTATTTGGAGGCTCCACTTTTTTATCAGGCATTCTTATTTTCCCAGTTTCTAATACTGCTGTCGCATAAAGCTGGGCCTTAGGCCGTGCCTTTTATACCAGCCTTTTCTTGCTTAGTAGTTAACCCTGATAAACTCATCAGCAGAACTACAATTGGTGCTTTCTCGTGTCCGCTTTGGATTAATGGTGTAGCCTTCTGAAACTGAATGGATGCTGCTCTTTGGACTGCGGAGGTCTTGTTCAAGGTTGAGCGTTTAATTCCCTTCTTGGGAAGTAGAAATAAAAGCACTGATCAGGTATGTTTTGTGCTTCTCTCTTTGGTAGGCTTAACAAAAGGAAGGGTGAGAAGGATGCTATTGGAAATCGCTGCTTCCAGAATCTGATATCATTACAAGGCATAAAACATTAGTTTGAAAATAGAAACAGCTGATATGGCTGTGACTTTCAATTGCGTTTAGCTTCCACGTGGATCACTTTATTTCCTATTAAAATGCTGAGTAGCAAAATCAGAGGTGTGAGTCCTTCTTCCTTTTCTTCATTAATGAAGTCCTGGAAACATGACAAACCTGAAGGGCCCTGGAGTGATAAAGAACATACAACAGATTTCTGTACCATGCAAAAAGCATGAAGCTGGTAGCTCAGTTCTCATTCTCTAGGAATGGCTCTTCTGAGGGCCCTTCCTATTGCTGTGAAGGACTTCAGGAAGGACTCTATCCTTTAGCCTTGCATAGTTGAATATTTCTTTTTGCAGTCTGCTTCCGCTGGAAAGGTGAGTTGTGCTGAAAGCTTTATCTGCTGAAAACTGCAGAGACTGCAAACAGAACAAAATAAATGGGGTGAGGTCTCCAAAAAAAAAGAGTCACTGAAATTAGTCCTGCTAAAGGTCAATTTTGTTGTAGCACATTGCTGACTAAATGTATGTCTGAAATGAAAGCACATCCATCATACTGGAGAGAGTTTATTTTCCTCATCACTGTCTTAATATTATTCTGCTGTAGTAACAAAACACTTGTAGCAGTGAGGGAGAAGAGCGGAGTGTGGGTAGTACAGGGGAGAGCTTTCCCTGCTTCAGAGGTTAAGGTGAAACCCATTCTTCAACTTGTCTAAATAATAAGCAAGTGATGTGCTCCCAAAATTAGACATGGAGGAGTTTAATTTTGCCCACGTTTGCAGACTCTAAGGAGCAAATATGTCTTGTCTGACTTTGATCCTGCAAAGAAGCTGCTGTCCACAGTCATATACTGGCAATTTCTGTATTCCTCAGTATTGTTTAGCAGATTTTCCATGAAGAGCAACCAGCCATTGAAGCACAGTGGAGAAATATTTATTCCTTTCAGTCTGTTGTGAGATTCAAGTCCTAGTCAACAGTTCTCACCAATCCCAGTTAGCAAAGCCCTCACTAGCTGCCTTTGCACTACCTGTGTAGGTGTGACAGACTCTTTCCTTCCTTACAGCAGTGTAAATCCCTGGGACATATCACTGCCAGAGGTCTTTCAACATCAAAGTAGGTAGGTAGAGTCTGGTGGCAATTAGGGGCAGCAAAGATCACTTGTGTGATTGTGCTGCTGCTGCCCACTGCTGCTGGAGCTCTGGGTGGGCTGCTGGATGCAGGGATGGAGTGTGGGGCTTGTTGTTATGGGCACAGCTGATGAGCAGTAAGACTTGGGGCAGGCATCTGACAGGGGCTGCTGCAAGCAACTATCAGTGTCTTGCTGCTTTTCTATGGACTTTATTGCTGCAATATGAGTAGTAATATCACAGAGCCTGATTTGGCTTCAGGTGCCTTCTCCCTCCTGTTAAAAACCATCACGAAGTAGCTCATTCTGCCTTCTGCTTCACAACTGGACACCCAGGTCGTTTCACCTCCTGTGCTTTTTTGTTAGGCATCTTGTGGTGTACACTGGGGGAAGAAAAGCTGTGCAGAAGTGAGTGGCCAAGGACTGCACTGTAGGTTTCCATCAAGGGATTGCTTGGTTAATGCAAATAAATGCAACTTTTATGCATGTGGTGCTTAGCAAGAACATATAGTTTGGTGGTCTGGCTTCATAGTCAGAGTTGGTTGTTCTCAGATATTGTGTTTTTCCAGACTCCTTTCTTTCATTCTGCTAATTGGCTTCTGCCTGCCTCTAAACAGTGAAAAAGTAGATTTTTAGGAAAGTGATGGAGAATTATCAGAATCATCCTATAGCCCCAAACTGTTTGTTGTATCACCGGCGGCTTCTGGAGAGGTGGTGTTCTGATGAAACAGTGCAGCTCTTCATTACCCCAAATTATTTTCAGGCTTCTGCACCTTTCAATAACGTGGTTTTGTAGATCTCCTGTAAAGGTAATAGAAAACAATTACATCTATGCCTTGTGGTGATGCATTGGAAAAAAAAATTATCAGAAATCTACCAAAACATCTGGATTTCTGCTAAATTAAAATTTTATTACAGTCAGATACAGAGCAAAAAGTACTGGTATCAAGTAGCTACACAAGTGGGGGACTTAATGCAAGATTGTTGTAACATGCTTTATTTTCAGCAATCAGAGAGGTGGAAGAACTTCTTGGAACAGTTTTATATTGGAAAGTACCTGTATTGGAACTTGCATTATTCTAAAAGAATTCTAAAATTCTAGATTGATATTTAGGATTTTTCTCACTAAAGTTTTAGCTTTTTTCTTCTTGTTGGTAAAGGAGTCATAACTCTTGACTCTTCATTAGGGACTGTAGTGGTAGGACAAGGGGTAACGGGTTCAAACATAAAAAAGGAAAGTTCAGGTTAGATGTAAGGAAGAAATTCTTTACTGTGACGGTGGTGAGGCACTGGAATGGGTTGCCCAGGGAAGTTGTGAATGCTCCATCACTGGCGGTGTTCAAGGCCAAGGTTGGACAGAGCTTTGGGTGACATGGTCTTGTGTGAGGTGTCCCTGCCCATGGCAGGGGGTTGGAATTTGATGATGTTAAGGCCCTTTCCAACCCTAACTGTACTATGATTGTATGATAGCTTTTTGGCGTGCATGCCTGTGTTGGTGGTTGATGAGGATTTTTTCCCAGTATTAGCGCTAGCTGCAATTTAAGCTATTGATGCTATAGTAGTGTGGTGGCACCAGTGTCTGGGGACAAGGCAAATGCAGTATGGAAAAACTCAGGCAATGTTGGGGTTTTCTTTCCTTTTTTTTAATCCAAGTCTACTTAAGTTTAGTTCTGTCATTTTAGAGAAAGGCTTCAAATTTAAGTGAACAAAATAATGAAAGCATCCAAACTCAAGCAGTAGGCTGCTTCATGATCAAGATCTTTCTGCCAGTTTAAAAGCACTGCACAGTTTGGTAGGCAACGTCTTGTTTATTAGCAGCCTGGAATTGCCACAGGGAAATTTTGACTCTTGGGTTGTGCTAGTTTCTACCAGGAAGATCACAGCAGATGTAAGATAGATATCCTCACTATTATAAGTCCTCCAGAGTGAAGGAGGACAAATATGCTTATTTGACTGTTTCTCCGCAGATTGTTTCCCTCGTTTGCTTACATCCAGAATTTATTAGTTGCTACATGACAGAGTTGTCATAATTTTTCAGGTGCATGATCACCAGCGTAGTGGTGCATGAGGCATACATGGAATGAGATCCAGTCCCACATAGGTGGGGTGGGCTGCCCTCCATAGGTGTGTGTGTCTGTCCACTGGGTAAGGGCTCAATTCTAGAGTCAGGTCGCTTCAACACCCTGCTGAAATACTTGATGCTGCCTTCCTGCATTTAGGAAATGGGGGTCCTAAACACACTTGCAGTATAATGTGATTTTGGATGGCAATCTTCTGTATTTCCTCTGGTAAAGCTGCATCTCAGGAAGAAGCTACGAACAGTCAGCTCTTCTGTGTGAGGGTAACCTGAACATTAATTTTTTACCTGTGAGGGTAAAATAGTGCTCAAATTAAAAACACCACAAATTTCTACATGTTTTAGGAGCACTGCAAACTATTGTTCACAATTTTATGTCATATAAATTTACTATTTTTTTATTTAATAAAGCCCAATTTTGTATTGAAATTAGTATCTAGGAAGAATAGTGTTAAGACTTTGATATACAGATTTCAGTACTGTTAGTTTCTGGTCGTTTTTTTGAGTGGAATACGCTTGTCTTAGCACAGGCAGCTAGTGCACAGTTCCTTTCTGGACTCTTGTTGCTGCTCCAGGAGAGCAAAAGTCTGCAGTAGTGTTCTGTGCCATCCCCCAGCCCTTCAGGGGGGTCCCGGAGGTGCCCTAGAGCATCTTGAGTGGCATCGGACACCCATATTTAGGCAACTGAATGACATCCTGGCTGTTGTGTGTTCAAGGCACAAGGATGTAACATAGTTCTGTCATGGTATTTTTGAGGATTTCATTGGCTGCAGTTATAGTGTCTGTTTTCACATACGTGGATTATTTCTCACACCACTATTTACAGGGCTGTGTTGCTTCTCTGCTGAATCTCAGTTCTCTTCCTTTATTCTCTGCCTCCTCCACAGAAATACATCTGGCGTACCGTTGGCTTTGGTATGGCTGCAGGGGTGATTACACCATGACAGCATCTAATTTAATAAACAATAAAGCCACTATTTTGTATATGTGAAGTTTGTCAATGGAAATAATGTTATCTATGTTTTTTTTTATCACCCTACCACCAGCAGAATGTGTAGGTGTGGCTTTGGCATTTCTAACCTATACATTAAACATTATTTATTGCTCAGAGCCACTGCCTAAGCTGTTTTAGGTGGACTTTCCTGTCTTCTTAACTGATTTTGTATGAACTGATTTGGTTAATAGTGTGATTTTCCTAGTTACTGAAGCACTCGAATTACTTCAACCTCTAGCATGGAAGTGATTAAACATGTAAATTTATGGGAATAAGTTCTACGGGTATAAACACGTCTCTGTAGGCACATGTGTGTGTCCACACTAGGAATCATAGCAACGTAATTGTAATGTATATATGTTAATCAAAACGAGCAGTGTACAGTCCTGTGTTTCTCATATTTAATTCTGTGATCATGTCTTTGTTGCCTCTGTTATGTATGCTGTCACACTATCTGGATTGCCTTTCTCAAAGACATTATAATGGGGGATGTTAGCCTGAAAGTACCATTTTTGGTCTAGGTGGAGGAATCTCTGAGCAGGTGAGCTAAGTAGTAAAGCAAAACACAAATATTTAAGAAGTGTAGTAAGTGTGTTATTGTGTAGCTGGCCTTGCAGCTTGTCTCATTGCAATTAGTCAGTTTTGTAGGAAAAAAAATGTTATTAGAGAAGCCAGGCGACCTTAGTTTGTTGTCTTCACGCTGTATGTATAGTAGTACCATCTCCAATGCATGATTGCCTGCTGCTGTGCACAGAGAAATGTGGTGCTTAATTACTAAACAGGTCATCAGCATCTCCTGTTCCTCCTCAGTGCAGCATATGTCCTTGGGTTATATTTTCTGTGTATCAAATGTCCTGAAGAGTCGTTCTTGTATGCTTTCTTTGCAGCATTCCTTAATCTAGTACCTTCTTACTTCACTCAAAGGAACTCAAAAAGCCAAATGTGGCTACCATGCTTAGTGGTAGCATTGTGCAGGAAATCTGGCGCATACTTGGGCAGAGTTCATTTATCCAGGGCAGCCCCCATCTGCCTTACCTGTGCTCCCTTCCTGCGACCCCTTCCTCATCCATCAGGCTTTCTCCTGCTCCTCCAACAGATAAAGCAGAGGTCTCATGGGCAAGTCTGCTATGCTGTACAACCCTGGCTTATCCCCAGCTTGCATGCTGAATTGAGGGTGCTGTGGGAAAGCAGTAGGTCATTAAAGATGAAGTCTGAAGTGTTTCATGCAGAGAGAGGTTTGTAAATTAAATTTTCAGGACCATCTTTAATACCTGACGTCGCTTCTGCAGCCTGTTTTGACTGCTTTAGTAATGTTCTTTATATGTATATTTTTCCCTTTGTCTGTTCTTGTATGGCTTTAAAAAAGCAGGCTGAACATGCTTTCCACCTTCCTTGGCAAATTTGTCTTGTGACAGTCAGAGCCCAAGTTCAGCAGCAGGGTTGAAACCTGTTAATCGGTTTTACAGGCTTCTGCTGCATGAGCTAGCAGCAGCACATTGTTGTCCTCTGCATGAACTGCACTTGAGAAGGATGTTAGGAACTTTGCAAGTGACTTCCATTGGTATTTATTGAGAGCAGAAGAGCGAGGATGTTTAGGAATACTTTATTCCATTCTGGGCTCTGGAGGATGGTGTTTTCTGGGGATATAGGCTCACCATAGTTAAGAGGTAAAGGTGTTAGAAGTGCTTTCTCTCTCTGAATTTTGTTAATTAATGAGAAGCTTTTACTTAGGCTTTAATGTAGAAGTGACCTCTTTCTCTCTTGAGAAGCAGTCCCCACAGGATTCCACATACAGTGTGCAGAGGCTAGTTGTACAATCTCTTGTCTTTATGGGCTGCAACGGAGGAGTTTGTGTAACTCTTGCAAAGGGAAGGGCAAGTGCATTCTTGTCCTGTCTATGGAAACACGCTGTCCTTTCTCTTAGAGGAGGCAGCAGTTAACAAAACAACATAGACTGGATTTCTGGCTAGGTACTCAGGGTTGTGAAGATGTTGGGAAGCTTGATTCGTTATGGTTTCACTGCAGTGATTGTTGTTTACAGGGCACAGGCTCCAGGCATGTGAAATGTGATGCCTGATTCCCAAGGTAGCATACTGGAAAGGGGCAGTTTGCAATACCATAGCACTTCTTATATACATGCTTAACTGGGGTATCTGTTGGGTTTGGATCCAGAATTCACTTTGCTGCTATTTTTTTCTAAGGGATTTCATGGAGAATCTCAGGATGTTTCCAAATTTCCAGTGATTTGTTTGTGGAATTTTGATACTGAGTCTTCTTGGGGGAATACTGAGAGCTGATAATGTTTGAATGAAATTCATGAAAGCTGAGGGGCAGACTCAGTGTACGAAGGAATACATCAAAGAATTTCTTCTATTCTGATGGACTTTTTTGTTGGTTGGTTGGGGTTTTCTTCAACATTCGGAGTTTTGAAAGGGAAGTGGCTCTGGTAGCTGTTTCTGAGTTGCTTTAGCTGTGTTTGCAGATTTATTGATAGGGATTTAAAAATGGATATTGCTAGCACGTCTCTTTGGAGAAAAATTGACTGGCTTAAAGGAGAATGGGTTGGAGCTGTTGTATTTTCGCTTAAACATGATCCTGAGATGCAAGTTCTTCTTTTTAACATTGCTGCCTGTGAAGGCATTCAGTGTTCTGAATATATATTTTATCGTGGCCTTTGGGTTGTTGTGCATTCATCAGTTTAGCCTTTGGTACTGAATGATAAATACTCCAGTTCTGCTCCTATCCTGCATTATCTGTACTCACAGCAAACCTGACCATCTTAAACATGATTAAAATATAATTCAAAAGTTATTAGCTAATTATGACGCAAAGTACTTAATTTGCCATTGCACCCTAATGACTTAAAGGTACTCCTGATAACTTGGTAATAACCGTATCATAAGCAAAAAGACACGGTTGCTGCTAACTTAATAGGCAGCTTCCCTCAAGATAAAACAAATAACATACCTCAGTGAAATCGGATTCAAGCTTAGTAAAATTATCTTGGCAAGCAAAGAGAATATTTGTTATTTTTTCTGTGAAATGTTATCATTGCCAAGAAAACTTGGTTACCAAAAACAGAGATGGAAGAAAGTATTTGCATGGATAATTGATTTAACATTTCATTGGTTTAAATGATTTTAGGAAAAGTGGTTTTGATATGCTCTGGAAAACTAAAAAGTTTTTAAGGAATTCTTTGCAAGGTACACCAAACACTGTAGGAGACATGGTGCTTAAAGGCTTGCAGTCTGCTCTTCGGTATATCCTGTGTATGAGTGAGCCTGAAAAAAAGAGAGCAAGGAGAGATGGTGTTGTAAAGCATAAAATGTTGTGGCGATGAAGCAGTGGGCATGCAGGTGAGCTGTTGTGTGTAGCTACTCATTGCCTGATGTCCTCACAAATGGCTGAAGCAAAATGCCACTTGTGATGAAAGGGATGGCATCAGGTATCTGCAGCCTCCTCCCCTGCTCCGAGACTCCTTGATTTGGCATGTGGTGTGGGTTGATAAAGAGCCAAATGGTCAGAGAGGTATCTTAAGGTCTGAGAGGAAGAGAGGAGCTGTGGTCCTGCTCTGTGGATAGTGGTTTGGCTGAAAGAACAGCCTGTTTTGGGATTGCAAGAATGCATCTTTTCTGGAGATGGGTCTGTGTGGTAGCAAAAGGGCTTAAGGGAGTGCTTGGTATCTGCAGAGAAGCAAAATTGTGAAAGTCGGGGATAGATGCAGTGTCTTGGAAAGTGTCAGCACCTTCAGTGTCTGTCATGGAGGAACCTCACTTTGTTAAAAGTGGTGGATTTTGTGGGCATGAGGATTGTGGTTTGGGGGGAGAAGATGAAGAGCAGAGGACAGACCCCTCTCACCCATATTTGAAGCCTGTAATGCAACCTAGAGGTTCAGGAGGTTTGGCTGCCATGGTATTGAAATTGCTTTTAGAACACCTACCCAGCCTTGTGTGAAAAGATGCAGATTTGGGTTGCAGCCTGTTCTCTTATCTGTCTGTATCTCTCTGGTATACTGGAGCAGAGGGAGAAGGCGTATGGTAAACAGAAACTCTCTGACCTATCATCCGCAGTCCAGGGATAGCGCTCTTCTGGCCTCCCCATTGCTTCTGTCATGCAATCTGGGAGCTGGTTTCCATCTGCCCACATGTGTAGCTTTCTCTGCATGAGTCACCAGCTGTTCACATCCCATCCCAAGTATTTATTTCTTTCTTTTCTAAAATGTCAGTGTTTCTCCAAGTGCCATTTGGCTCTGGGTGGATGATGGTCCTGAATTTCAGACTGAGGGTTTGAACATCCTGGGAAAACTTCTGTTGGACATTTGGGCACCCTGCAAAGGCTGGCAAGGAGTATGTTAGGTACCTGTATTAGCTGTATTTTGTAGTGTAATTATTACTTCTGGTGTGAATCTCCTAGATACCTAGATCACATGTTTAGCATGGAAAATACAGGTTTTATTTTTCTTGGAAAACTTCCTTTTCAGGCAGAGATTAGGGTGTTGCTACTGACTTCTGGAGCCTTAGCCATCCATTTTTTGTGTTCATCCCAATGTTTCCTGTGACCCATATATCCTCTTTTGTTCAGCTGTCATTTAGTTGCGCATCTCCACGCTCATCTGCAGTGTACAAAGCAGTAGTTCATTCTCGTGTAAGTAGCATTCCTGCAACATGACTACACGGTGTTGTGCAACTTATTCTTTTCCAGTTAATGTGTCAGTTTGTCCATGTGGGTTAGATCCAATGACTGTTGGTTCATTTTATAATATGTCTGATTTGCTTTCATCTCTGCTGCTAGTACTGCCTCTGATCAGGCAGGTTATAGCAAATCCCGTGCTTTGGGGTTTTTTTTTCCCTCGGATGCATTCCCTGATGATACCACCTCACTCATCATTTCAGATCCTTCCCATCTGCTCTTCACATGCTTTGCTCTGCCTTAGAAACTATTCACCACTTCTTGTCTATCTCAATTTCTTGTAAATGTTTTATTAGCCCTCTGAGCCTGCCTTTACCTTCTCTTTTGCTTCCATGTTCAAATAACTATCTTGAGATGTTTGAAATGATCTCCATGTAAAT
Organism: Myiopsitta monachus; assembly: GCA_017639245.1. Taxonomy (NCBI): domain Eukaryota; kingdom Metazoa; phylum Chordata; class Aves; order Psittaciformes; family Psittacidae; genus Myiopsitta; species Myiopsitta monachus. The sequence goes on along the minus strand of CM029918.1, from coordinate 57,996,014 downwards.
GATTCAGTTCTTTAATCTGTAGCAAATATTTCCACAAAGGTTTGACATCCTTCTACTCAGTATCTGGGATTTATCTGTTCTTTAAAATGGAATGTAACATTTTCTTTTAAATCTCATGGGAACTGGTATTTTAATGCCTCCTCCCATACATCCTTCTTGCGCTGTCACTTTGGCTCCTATATAAATACCTTTTCTATAGAAGGTTTAATGAGAATTTAGGTTTTAATACATTTTTCTCCTGTTACCTTTGCTGTATAAGCATTGTATTCATGCCTGTTCTGATAATATAAGAACTGCCTGTGCCAAGGAATTCCTGAGACTCATGGACATGAAACCTTAAATTAAATGTAAGGAAGAAGAGATAAGAACAAATTACAGTAGCACTGAGAGCAAGAGATTACGACAGGGTGTTTGGTTAAAATGTGGTTTTCATAATGTATGTTCCTGAAAATTGCAAATGTATTCTGTTAGATCGTGTTTATGAGCCAACCTTTGTTATGCAGAGTTATAAAGGTAGCTACGTATTTAGTCACTGTATATCCAAATGATGTGAGATATTCAAAAAAGAGCAGGTTGTCACTGTCAAAGTGGTCCTCTGAAAAAAGAATAGAAACCTCCACTTGGGTAGCATTCCATTTCTTCCTGGTTGAAGAGGTGGATGCATCTTCAAATGTACTAGCTTTTAGGGGGCAGTGCAAAATGATATGATTTAGGCATGCTAGGAAGTAAAATTAAATAGCTATGAGATGAGCATAGCATTAAGCAGATCTAATTTATAATGGGCTCTTATGCAAATTGCCTTTGAGCACTCAGTAAAAGAAAATGAAAAGAAATTAATAAGGACAATGTAGACTAAAAAGTTGCAGAGAAAAAAAGAAGTAAAAAGCCTATTCCAGCTCACTCTCCGCACCCCCCAGAGTGTTAAATAAGCATTTCCATTAGTCACAAAGATATAATGATGTGACAATAAAACTTGCATGCGCTTATCCCCATAAAGGCCAAAACCCTACTCAGTCTCCTATAGTGGTTCCAATCAGATGAGTAAGATTTCAACTAACAAGCTTTTTCTTTGCCATGTGATCCATTATTAGGGTGAGAAAGATGTGTTTTCATGAGTAGTTTGCCCCTTGCCTGAATATTTGGACCTTGGTGGAGTCCCAAGCCTCACCATGGGATTGTAGGTGGTAGGACATTGCTGAGGGTTCTTCTGCTGCTCAGTTCATTCTGCTGGGCTATTAAAAGGGCTTCACACCAGGAGTTTTCCTCCCTTTTTGTAGTTCTGCAAAAGATACAGAGAACAGGGGAAGCTGACAGCTTAGAGCTGTTGAAAGTAGTATATTGCAAAAGTTTTTCAGTTAGTTTGAGTTCAAAGTGTCCTCTAATAAAGATGATAGTATGAGAAATAATATACTGATTATATTCAATAGTGAGGAATCTATATTTTCTCAGGGAAGGTTTATTGAAAGTAATGCATGCTTGCAAGCATCTAGGCTTGCATCTTTTCCATGTTCCTTGTATCCCTTTGATTACAAAAAGAAAGAATTTTAGCTCCATACACAGAAACCCTAAAATAATCTGCAGAACTCTGTCCTATTTCTTAGTTTTAAGTTGTGCAATAGTTGACTTGTTTAATTAATACTGGCTGTCTCGGTCCTAATTATTGCTGCTTTCCCAAATCCTTAACTGAGGCAGAATATACTAAAGGGAAGTCTTTTTCCTTATGTGTATAATAATATATATGTAAATATTTCTACACTGAGACAGCAAGATTATAACCACTTATAGTACGTATACAGCTTTGCTGCGGACTCAGTATATTTTATGTGTTTTTATGCTTGACAAATAGAACTTGTTTCTGAAGAATGTGAGAAATCCTGTCGTCTTCCCGTGCTAGCTTTTTGTTCTAGAAATGCTGCTATGGGAGTGCTGGTCTGTGGGGAGAAGGATCCATTTTATTACATGAAGTACTGTCCTCTTGTTTACTCCCCACTAAAATCAGGCTTGTGGCTGTAGCTGTTCTGTATCCTTACAGTAAAATCAAGTTCTCTGATGGAAGCAGAGTTTTCCACTGGTTAGATTTTCTGCCTTTGAAGGATTTGATTTCTGGCAGGGGAATGTGATACTTAAAGCCACAGACATTAATTATTACCCGTTGGAGGTCGCACTTTCAACCCATGGGACATTAATTTTCCTGATATACAGAAAATTCCAGCCTGATAGTTTTAATTAAATATCTCAGAAGTACATTTTCTTGTGAATGGACTACAGTCTGTTATCCTTTCCCCTTGATATTTGGCTAATTCTGCATATAATTATCAGCCTATTTTGCAAGCCTCCTTCAAAGCAGTTTCATGTTTGGAAATCCATTCAATATTTTGCAAATGTCATCAAGAAGGAAATGGGGAAAAAGCATCTTTCAGGTTTTCCTGAGACGTGAAATTATAATAAACATGAGTTAACAGTCCTTTCTCATGCCAGCAGACTGATGTCTCGTAAGCGTTTATAATGGCAGTGTGAGACCAAGCAGGAGTAACAGTGGAGCTGTGAGTCTCAGGGAGGATGGTTGCTCAAGTCATATTGTATAGATAAATTGCCAAGCAAGGCACATCAGAGTGCTTGCCGCTGTGCTTCCAGGAACCCCAGAGCTCAGGGTGAGGCTGGAGGGTGAAGGCATTGGTCCTCGCCCAGATCTTGGCACAGCCAGGTATTCTCTCCTGACTAGTGTAACAAATGCAACTGAGAAGGACTATGACACAGGCTTGGGTCCCATATTATCGCAAATCTTCCCCTGGAGGCTATGTGAAGGAAGCTGGAATCTACGTTTTTCCATCTGAAAATGAAAAAGACTTTAATTTTGCATACAGTAGTCTCTCTGCTGGGGATCTACCCTTCCAAAGCTGTTTTAACATGGGAAAGTGCAGTTGTGTGTTGAAAAGTGATCCTGGAGGGGAGCTGGAAGGGAATTGGGGCTTTGCAGTTCCTTGGGTTTTTCTGCTGCTGCGAAGCAGTAGTGCACTAAGGCAGCACTTCGTTAACTCTTCCAGCCCGGACCCAAAGCCTTTCAGTTCCCAGGTAGCACCCTTAATGGCAGTGCACTCTCATCAACATTATGGTTTTGTCAGAAGGCTCCATCCTCTGATACTATCTTGTTTTTCTCCTAAACAATTAATAAAATGAAGACCAAAAAGCCTAGAGGTTTAAAATATGTAATTATAGTAGTAATTTAGAACTAGGAAAATGCTGCAGAAACCAATTACAATTATATATTTCAGTAATGACTGACTTGGCCAAATATATATGTTTTGTGTGTGAATTCCACAATGGATTCCAAGATGACATGCTTTGAGTACAGGGGAAAATTAATTCCAAATGCTGAGTGCATCCATATTAGACTTAAATGTTGTTCATCCACTTAGTGAACAGGAGCCTGTATTATGTGGGCTTTCACAGCTTAAATTTTGAGCAGCAGGGCAGGCAGTAACAAGAATCAGAGGAAGAAAGCTGGACTAGTTCTAAGGGGAAGCTTTGGAAAAGAAATATTTTGTACTTGATAAGTCTGTGAAAATATATTTGAATTTCAAATATCTTTGTATTTATTTCCTTATATGTTATAAATATCATGCAAATGGAATTGATTTGGACCTTGTTTTTGTATTTGTTACATACTAGTAAATGGTCAGCTGAGGTTTATGGGGTTTTATTTCTTTCTTGGTCTTCATCTCTCCCAGCTGGTGAGGAAAAATAAATAGATGAGTCTTGTATTCTGTTCACAACTTATTACTGGGTGTAGTGCTAGAGGTCCCTGCTGTGGGCACAGGCATCCCTCCAAACTCCATTTGGGTTGCCTGTGCTGTTTTCAAAGGGAGGGTGTATGGCTGCAGGTGCGACATGGCATCTAGTCACCTGGAGCCCCAAGACCCAGCAGCAAGCCCTGCCATCTCCTTCTCTCTGGGAATCACTTCTGCTTTTTGACTCTTGAGCCTTTCTTTGCAGATCCCTTTCTGCTAGCTAATGGATGGGGCATCTCTCAGCCTGGGATGCTTTGTGCAGCCAAGGAGGGCTGGTCACCTCTGAGTTTCTGGTGGTTGTATGTGATTTGTTTTTTTCTGGTGGTGGTAGGGAATGGTTGTTTCTTCACTTCTTTCAAAACAAAAATAGTGTGCCGTGACTGTTTGTTGTGCTCACTCTATCCTTTTTATGGGAAGACAGATTTGTACCTTACTCCCACCACAAACTGAGTGTGATCAGGGAATAAGAGTACCTATTGCTCCCCTAGCTCCATGCTGATGTCTGGTGATACTATTGTATGCTCTTTAATAACCCGCAGATGTTTTACTGTGCTGGTTCCCAGAACAGATTGGCTATACCGGGACAAAAACTACATGCAAATGAGTCTTTTCATTAGAATAATGAAAACACAGTATCTTCAGAATGTAGCAGGTTGTGACAAGGCTCTAAAATCACACCCCAAATCATCAGTGGTATTTCATGTAGGGTGTCTGTGTGATGTATCACAAGTGAGCTATTTTGAGACCATTTTGTTTACAGTTCTACTGTTGGAAAGAATCACAAAGTACTTCCACATTCCACATACAGACGTATGAACAGGCACACAAAATCAAACCTACCAGTCACTCCTGCTGATTTCATTAGGAAACCACCAGTGACTCAGGAGCGTTTTGCAAACACCATGGTGCAGAAATGTATATTTCATGTTATTCTGGCAAGGGTTTTGTTAGGAGTTTTCACCCCTTCCTGATGCTCTAACCAGAGCTTTGTTTTTGAGGCACATGTCCAGAAAACACGTGTGTACCCAGCAGCTGATGTTGTAAGTTCTTTTGGCAAGCAGAAGCTATCTGGCTGGGTGGTTCTGGTGTTCAGTATCTAAACACTGATGCATTTTTCCTGATTATTTTAGAGTGCTAATCGATACCTGCCACAAACAGTTATTTTTTACTGTAAAATAGTTATCTCACATTGAAATGTTATAACCTTCGTATCCCCAGCTTCTTATTCCCACAATGCCCGCCCAGCTGTTAGTTGCAGTAAATCACTGAGTGGTTTGAGTTGAAAGGGACCTTGAAGACCATCTAGTTCCACCCACCCACCATGGACAGGGGCACTTTCCACTAGACCAGGTTGCTCAAAGCCCCATCCAACATGTCCTCCATGGCATCCTCCTAAACAGCATCCAAAAAAATGAACTGGATTTAAACCCAAGCAAAACCCAAGGAAACAAACAAAAAACCCACCCCTATTTCCCAAGTACAATTTCCAAACTAAATCAGGTTCACTGTGCAGTCTCCTGGAAAGAAGAATGGAGTCAGTCAAGGGGTTGGTGCATCTGGAGAATAGGGTCTGCTGATCTGGGTTTGAAGAGAGGTACCAAAATCATCAAGGGGGTGTCATCTCACAGTATGTTTATTTGGGTGTGAGAGGGGCTCCTGTTCTGGCTGCTTCTGCTCCACCTCCCCAGCTGTGCTACTTAGAATCATAGAATCATTGAATAGTTGGGGTTGGAAAGGACCTTAAGATCATCAAGTTCCATCCCCCTGCCATGGGCAGGGACACCTCATTCTAAACCGTGTCACCCAAGGCTCTGTCCAGCCCTGCCTTGAACACCATTGGGGATAGAGCATTTAGCACTTCTTTGGGCAACCCATTCCAGCGCCTCACCACCCTCACAGTAAAGAACTTCTTCCTGATATCTAATCTAAACTTACCCTGTTCAAGTTTGAATCCGTTACCCCTTGTTCTACCACTACAGTCCATAGTGAAGTTTAAGGCCACACTAGAAACCATGCATCTTAAACTGTGATTTGAAACCATCGCTTTTCTTACTAATCAGTTGGTGTGAGGGGGTTTTGCAGCATCAGGCCATTTGAATGGCTGCTGAGCAAGGCTTGGCCTGACCCTGCTGCTCTCCTCTTGTTTTCTCTCCAGAATCGGCCGGCTTTTCGATGGCACAGAGCCCATTGTCCTCGACAGTCTCAAGCAGCATTATTTCATCGACAGAGATGGACAGATGTTCAGATATATCTTGAATTTTTTAAGGACATCCAAACTCCTCATTCCGGATGATTTCAAGGTAAGATTTCAAGGCACTTGGGTGTTTTGCATGTACCTTGATAAAGCAAGTATCTAGTGTGCAGTCAAAACAGAGCCCTAGACCTGGGGAACTTGCCAGGCATGGTGTTTAATTTCAGGTATGTGGCGAAAGTAACTGTGGGGTTCCTAAAGTGGCATCAATAGTAAATTTCCCCCTCCTGGCTTTAGTGTAATGGAGCAACCTTGCCATGTTTGACCTGGGGAAGCTAAATATTGTAGGATGCTGATGAAGACAGAAAGGATGTTACAATCTGCAACTGACTGCTCGTGAGCTTTGCTGATTACTTGTCCTCTCATCCACTTATATGCTTCCCCTCTGATTGCAGCAGCTCCAGCTTCCACTCCCATGCTGAAATTCAGAGAATCACAGTATTGACAAAATAAACTGCACACATGGTAATATTTGAACATTAAATCATAAAATGTTTTCTCCCTCAGACTCTTGAACTCATACTGCAAGTTTAATTTTGGAGTTTTAGAGAAGTCAGGGATATATAGTTCCGCATTTATTAAAGCTTTATTAGAGAGCCTGCTTTTTTTCTTTTAATAATAAATTAAATATGTGGCATTCACCACGTTAGACATTAGAGGTAGAGCTTCAGACTCTGTGATGTTCCGTGTTTATCCGCTTGTAGGTATGTGGGTGTATATGTGGTGTCAGCGCTGGAGACTTCAGTTGCAATCAGAACAGATCTTTATCGTTACTTAATGAGTGCTTATCAGTGTAGCTGTCTGTGCTATTAGTTCACTGCAGGAAATAAAGCAACTCAGATTGAACAGGAGAGGTGATGGGGAAGAGTTAGAGCAGTTCACACTGGTGTGAAGTCTTTTATCCCTTGTATTTGAGACAGATTTTCAGCGTTTGGGCATAATAGGTGCGAGGTTGTGTTCAAGGCCCATATCGCAGGAACCTTTGAATCCTCTACTATAGATGCATGCTTACCTCTCCCATGCGTGACAAGGGTAGATCTATCTGAGTAATGTGGGAGTTTGGAACTAGCTGATAAGCATCATATCCCTCTTTTGAAGCCTTAGCATGGTTTTGTGCTGCTCTCAGCATTTGTCCCGAACGAAATCAGAAATAAAGGAAAAGCCACCTTCCATGCAATATTAAGAAATATATAAAGAGCCTTTTAAACACATAAAAATACACTGTAGCTGGACTGAAATTAAACATGTAACTCCTGGCAAGTTCACCCAACCAACATGATGTTCAAAGAGATATCCTTCCCTTATGCTTTAAGGTGTCCAGAAAATCAGTGCTTAAAATGAACAGCAGACCTTGTTTCTTAGAAATACACAGATCAGGTGGCTTTTTTGTTGCACATTAAATATGCACAGTATTTTGAGCATGATTTAGGTGTCCCATTTTTTGTCAAGTGTTTGGTTTCTAGCTCAAATTCAGGGCCGCATTGACTGTTAGCAGTAGTCTTGTGTTGTCATTCTGTTTCTCTGTCTCCTCTAATTCTCGTGTATTGCTTTTCTCTGTAGAAATATTTTTCAAATGGGCTCGTCCTCTCAAGCCTAAAAAAGCAAGATTATTATTTATTTATTTAATTTCAAAAGTGGCAGTAGACAGATTCCACATCATCACTTCTAAATTACTTCTGTACTGGCTATGCTTAGAAATGTGTTCTCTCTGCTCTGGCATTTGAGTCAATGTAGTAAACAATACTGTTGGCAAAATGGAGAGGTATTAAAGAATGCTTAATTTTTAAAATGCAGTAATATGTGCAATCCATTATGCAAATATCTGCATCATTTTACACTAAGAACCATTGCAGGCTCCCTCATTTACATTCTTATACCTGTTACAATGCCTGCTAGTATTGCTGTAAGACATGACGGATCCTACTGATGAATTTGCTGAATCCTGATTGAATTCTCTTCCATCTGTTCAATGAGGTCATTATTCTATGACATCACTGTGGGGATAAAATATGGGGAAAAGTGGGATTTTTGCCTGGATTATTCCATAGCAAGAAGGAGTTGAGCAAACACAGCCTCCCTCTCTCCTCGTGAGTGCTGCTATACCCAGTCTGCTACAAGTGGCTGATGGTTACTTTTTGCTTGCACTGTTATTTTATTTTTTATTTTATTTATTATTGCCTTCCTGCCCAGTAATTATGAACTATGTTTGAAGGGTTCCAGATCTAGAGTGGTGTTAGCCTGGATAACAATATGCAGTAGGGGGTGCGTTAGCAATGCCTTTCTTAACTGTGCACAGTAATATATGTGTCTTTCAGGACTACAGTTTGTTATATGAAGAAGCAAAGTATTTCCAGCTTCAACCCATGCTAGGAGAGATGGAAAGGTGGAAACAGGACCGGGAGAGTGGCCGCTTCTCAAAGTCTTGTGAGTGCCTGGTGGTGCGAGTTGCCCCAGATCTTGGAGAGAGGATTACACTGAGTGGCGATAAGTCATTGATAGAAGAAGTGTTTCCAGAAATCGGTGATGTGATGTGTAATTCTGTCAATGCCGGCTGGAATCACGACTCAACGCACGTCATCCGATTTCCACTGAACGGATACTGTCACCTCAACTCAGTTCAGGTAGGAAATCTGTTTGTCAGTGGCTTGTGCTGAGACATTTAGGAGGAGGCTTTTGGCTTATGTTGTTAAAAGGGTAAACAAAAATTGCACAGAAGTTTTGATGGTTGCTTCTGAGTCTCTTTTCCCACCCTCTCCTTTCTGAGATTTGTCTGCTGTATGATTAGCCATGCTCAGGTATTTTGGAAAGACATTTGCTGACCTGAAGAATGCATGTAAAGATGTGGCATATCTTGTTTCAAGCATTTTTAACCTACAGCTTTCTTCTCCTCCCACCCTAATCCTGTACAGCCTTCTGACACTCTGCTTGCCCTTGCTGTCCCAGCACACATGCAAGCCAATTCATTAATGGGTAAAATAGCTGGGAAAGACTTGGCAGGCATCCACTCCAAGCACAACCCCAGTGAAGTCCAGACATGCTGGACAGAGGGTCCCATGTCTTGTGGGATGTGGGATCATCAGCCTCTCTTACCTTGGGTCTGGTGGCCATCACAGCTGACCCTGAAGGGCTTTACCACAGGTAAAGATGAGGCAAAGGAAACCCAGGCAGCGCAACAAATGAGGGTGGTGAGGCACTGGAAAAGGTTCCCAGAGAATCTGTGGCTGGCCGCATTCCTGGCAGTGTTCAAGGCCAGGTTGGACAGGGCTTTGAGCAACCTGGTCTAGTGAAAGGTGTCCCTGCCCATGGCAGGAGGGTTGGAACGAAGTGATCTTTAAGGTCCCTTCCAACCCAAACCATTCTATAATTCTATGATTATAAAAGTAGCAAAGAGTATAAACAAGCGAAAGAATACCTCCACCCTGCACTTACAGTAAACCAGCATGAACATGGGCGATTCAAATAATAATAATAGTGGTCTGGAAGGAGACCATGTTCTTAGCATCCTGGAGCTGGTGCTGGGAGCTGAGGTCTTTGCACCATTCATTGGGTGAGCTGTGTTGGGTACATCCCCCTGCTGCCCCAAGAGCAGGGGGATGTACCCAACATCCCCCTCACTCTACTTTCCTTGTGCATTTTATTTTTTCCCCTTTCTTGCTTTTGCCATTGTATTTCCCACTGGAAGCAGCACTCAGGTTGTGAAAAGAGAGGAAAGAAGGTGAATAGGCAGAACTTGTTAGTCCTGTAGTTAAAGTTAAAAGGTCCCAAGTTTTACTACAGGTAACTGTAGCCACAAACGTTCGTAGTTGTGGTTGGGTTTTTAAGTCTCTAGAAAATGCTATGGTAACCTTTCTGAAATTATGACCAATTATTATCTGCATTGTCACCATTTAGTTGAGGTGTTTGCTCAGCATCCTCCAGTATCTGTTGTGCAATCCTGAATTTGCCCTTTGGTATTGTAAATTTTGTGAAGCAGGGAATGTGTTTTTCCAGGGGTGTTTCTGTGGCCAGAAGAATACTGGATTCATTGGCTGTAGTAAAAGCATAAGGTAGATTTTTCTTCGTTTTCTCTCCTATTGCTGAGTGGCCAAAGTGAGCAGAAACCAGTGCAATACAAAGAAGCTGAGGGAACCAGTTGGCAGATCTGTGTAACCTCTTTTGTTTCCTAGCTGAATCCATTTGAAAACAGTAGTTGTTGTCCTAGCACAGCAAACAGTCTGTTTATTTACTTATACCTCAGTGTTTGTTTCCCTTTCTTTGCAGGTCCTTGAGAGGTTACAGCAAAGAGGGTTTGAGATTGTTGGCTCGTGTGGAGGTGGGGTGGACTCTTCCCAATTCAGTGAATACGTACTGAGACGAGAACTCAGAAGGACATCTCGTGCACCCTCCGTCATTCGAATAAAGCAAGAGCCTCTGGACTAAAACGGACATGTTTCTTTATGAAAAAAAAAAAAAAAGGAAAAAAAAAAAGAGCGAAAGGATAAAAAAAAAAGGGGACGTTTCATGTGCAGTTTGGATTCCAAACAAGTCCTGGAACAAAAATTGAATAAAAGACACATTTATATCAAATATAGAGACCACACCTGAATTCATATGGGAACATTTGGAATAGTGGTAGTAATAATAACCTCAAGGTATAAAAGAAAACACACACATATATATATATAAAATATGTATGTATATATATGTATGTACATATATATATGTATGTATATGTCAAAGGGTAGGAAATGCAACAACTAAAAAGTGGTGGGTGAGGCTGGTGCTGTGATGGCCATTAAGTGTCCTAGGCCTTACTCAGGCCCACTTAACGGTGTACAAGCCATTAACATTGGAAGATGCATAGACTACTCTTCACCCATTTTCCATTGCCAAACAGCCATCCACTTTTTAATGTGTACACACCTTGACTCGACTTTATTTGCATATGGAGGTTTATGTCTGTCTTTTTTAGAGGTGGATGGGCAGGTGTTCAGGAGATGACCATCCATTGCAGTGGAAAGCTAGTCGACTGAAATTTTAAATGTAGTTTGTACAGAAGTCGCACACTTTTTGTCTGCCCTCACAGATGTGAAAGGTTAACTTTTTCTTTTGAATGAGTTTTTTTTGTTGTCTTTTTGTTTTGTTTTGTGTTTTTTTTTTCAAAGGGGGCCAGAATAACTAATATTTGGTAGAGATGCTCTGGTTTGAATCTGCTGCTTTCCTACAATTTTTTCAAATTTTATAATGTATTAAATACAATAAACTCTGTTTAAAATAACAAGGGTCTGGTTTAAGCCAACAGAAGCAGAGAAGTGGGATTTAGCTCACTGTGCTCCAGCACATGGAGTGGTGGCCACTCTGGCAGGCAGCGGGCAGGCAGTGCTGTCTGCGCATGGTGGAGTTATTTAAAGGCAGCAGATGCTATTGTGGGATCTGTCTGGTGTGCCGCATGTTCCTCTTTACTATAAAGGTGGTGAGGCACTGGCACAGGTTGCCCATAGGAGTTGCAGATTCCCCATCCCTGGCAGTGTTCAAGGCCAGATTGGACAGGGCTGTAACCAACCTGGTCTAGGGGAAGGTGTCCCTGCCTATGGCAAGGGAGTTGGTTCTAGATGATCTTTAAGGATCCTTCCAATCCAAACCATTCTATGATTCTGTGTTGCTGATCTTCCTTCAGCACTGCCCTGTCTAAGCTTTGTCCCATTTTGAAAACAGGCTGTTGATCAGACTTAAAAACAACACCAGCTCAGCCCAGGGCAACCCGTCAAGAGAAGACGCCTTGTTCCGTAACCTTCAATGGAGCAGTGAATAGTTGCATCCTTCCCTCTGGACTAAGCAGTTGTCAGCTTCAACTCTCCAAGCCCTTGCCCTGCTGAGTGTTAGCCTGTTTTAATGTTATTCATTTCCCTTGTTTAAAGCTAATGTTCTTCTGCCTAGAGAGTGAGATGGTCAGCCCCTTGCATTACACCATCAGCTGCATTGCTCTTGGTAGCAGGTGGTAAGTCAATGTCCTGCGAGCTATTCTCTTGCAGAGTCTCACCGAGGCCACCGCTGCATCTGCCTCGTTCAGGATGGCGAGATTTTGCAAAGGATCCACACCACGATATTGCTGCATGGACTATTCACGGGTTGATGCTTTCACCACCTAAGATGCGCCAGCAACCACTACTTTTCCTCCAAAGCAGCTTTTTATGCAAGATTCCAGAATATGACTGTGTATTCATCCTAGTATGGAAGTTTCTACTGATGCAATGGTGCCGGCATTCCATTCATTTTGGTGACACTTTGCTATTTATTTAAGAAAAGGAAAAAAAAAAAAAAAAAGAAACTGTTAAATACATGTAACAAGGTTTTTAATATAGTCTGATAACTCAAAAAAAATTACCATTTTTCTGGTTTTTATTAGATATGTCAGATGGCACACTTGAATAACTGTCTGGCAGCACATAGCAATGGCTTTGAAATTACTGAGATGTGGAAATGGGTGAGGGAGGGGGCTCCAAAAATTAAGGTTCATTAGTGGGTTATTAGATCTTCAATGTGATGCTGATCTGTCTATTCACAGTACTGAAACAGCTGCCTCATTGAGAATGCTTGTTTTCAATTAGCAGCGAGTAGTCCTCTTACAAAATAAACAAATGCTTGCTCTTACTGCCCACAATTTGGTTGTTAGTTTGCATAGAAGTTGGAAAGCTAAAACCGTGGGGAATAAGTATTTTTAACAGCTCTTCAAACCCTTGGAAGTGGTATGAAATTTGCTATGTTGAAAAAGATGCCAGTGCTCATGGGTTGAGAGTACGTGGGTACCAGTGCACGGCAACGTGATGCTTCAGAGACTGTTAGCTGCAGAAACCTCCCCTGTGCTTACAGGTGCAGCCCTGCTTTCCAGGGTCTCCACAGACTACCCGGGATATGTTTATACTGTCAAACCCAAAGGTGCTCTTGCGCCCAGACTTGCCATGCTGGCTGCCATGTGTGTGTATGGACATATGTTTTGATGTAGGCTGGAGCCAAGGGGCTTCAGTTCCTTTCCCTGCTGCTCGGAGAGCAGGTACCCTTTGCCTGCCTGTCCATGAGCTTCAATGAAATCTGAAATTGCCTCCCCAGTACTGGCAGCACCTGCAGCCTTTGCACAGGCTGGGTGTGGAGGGAGAGGAGCTTTGCCGCTAATGCTTTTTGTTTTGTTGCTTCCAAAGCTGGCAGGTTGTGCTCAGCTAGTGGTTTTGCTTGGTCAGCACATACCTGTCCAACTCAATGACACTGAGGATACCTTTGTGCTCCTCCCAAATCCCTGATTGGTCGCCCTCCCACCGAGCCTGAATTCGTTGTTGACGGGGTCAAAAAACACTCTGAGGCCCTGAATGTGAATGTCTCTGCACTTACAACGTGGTCATGGAGCAAGAGGTCATGAATAAATAAAGTGATGGCTGATGAAAAATGTATGCAGGAATAAACTAGATGTAGATTTTTCGAAAGCAGAAGAGATTAGTCCTGTTTGCGAGTGAGGCTTGTAACCATGTGTTTTTAAAATGGCCTTTAGAAAATATGATCAACACACAAATGAGCAATATATCTAGGAAGGGGGAAAATGGGGGAACCAAGAAGGACCGGTCAGCTCATTTCTGGAGGTTAGGAATTTTGACATGTACAATAGTTTGAAATGATCTAGTTTTCTATTAAACAGTACGACTCTGATTTATGCTATCGGTGCTGTATTTAATAACACGAAGAAAAGCTGCAGAACAGTAGCTGCCAGTATTGTACTTCAGCAACTTGGTTGAGCAGCTGCCAGGAGAACTGCTGTGAACACGCAGAGATTGCAGATGCTACCCAACGCCCATTCCCACAGTGAGGCACAGGCAGAGGAACTGGGTCTTCACCTGTATTTTGGTAATGTGAATGCTGGATTTCTGCAGGGTTTAGTTCTCCTATTGACTCTAATGCACCAAACAGCTATGCAATGCAAGCGTGGATACTGGCATGCTTGGATGAACCTTTAAACTGTGAGTGTCCCATTGTTGTTTACCCTGTACCAGAGAAAGTGAAGTCCCGCTTAGTCACTAGGTTAATATCTCTTTACAGAAGCACTACTTGCAAAAGAGTTCTGCTAATTTATTCTGTCTCCAGGTACTTATTGGCCAGATAGTCTGGCCTGACAAAGGTTTTTCCTTGTCATTGCCACATGTCTAAAAGGAAGCTGATCGTATATTTCAGTGCGCAGCTGGCAGAAGCAGGTGTAGTCGAAACATTGTTTTTTGATGCTTGATAGAATCCAGTGAGGGCAACCTACTACCCTCTGAAAACATCAAAGCTGAGCCACCCATTCAATTATTTTTCTGTATGCTGAACAGGCACCAATTTCAATGTGAAGAGACACATTTTGTTCATGAGCATAATTTTTTGCAGCAACCTTTACAAACTGATTGCCGTACTAATTACAGGGTTCTTGCTTTCACCCAAATGACTGTCAAGTGCATTTTTCTTTAATGTTCGTGGTTTTGGAGACTTTGGGGAGGAAGGGTTTGGGTTTTTGAGGGTGAGAAAAAAAAATTTACTGACCAATGGACAGTCTTACAGAGAAATAAAAACATGTATTTCTATCTGTCATTTCTTGACTGCGGAATTCTATATTATGAATTATTTCTATGGACAACTGATATTTGTGTGTCGGCCTTCATGCTGCCTGAGGTTTATTTACAGTGGAAATGAAACCAAGACATCCTTAGGGCCTGTGGACCAGTTGCTTTTTTTCAGACCTCTGTTTGAGTGGTTTATTATTTCTTGAGGGTCTGGAGGGATCACAGCCACCAAAACTCAATATGTTGCATCAGGTCCCTGTGTTGGCTTTGGCTGCTACCTCATTAATCTGGTCATTGAAAACCCCAAAGCCGACTTAGCATTTGGGATCCTCTATTTGAGATTAAAACTGCTAAAATCATATCCCCACTCTGCTTAAAAAAAAATACAAGATGCAGGCACATAGTACAGAAGTTCATCCTTTTGTAAGAAGGGCTTGAGCACCTCTCCTATGAGGAAAGGCCTAAAGAGTTGAGGTTGTTCAGCCTGGAGAAGAGAAGGCTCTGGGGAGACCTTATTGCAGCCTTTCAGTTTCAGCCTTTCATTTTCAGGCCCTACAGGGGCCTGTAAGAAAGATGAGGAGTGACTTTTTAGCAGGGCATATTACAATAGGACAAGGGATAATGGTTTTAAACTAAAAGAGGGAGATTCAGGCTGGATGTGAGGAAAAAAATTCTTTACAATGAGGGTGGTGAAATACTGGCGCAGGTTGCTCATAGAGGTGTTGGGTGCACCAGCCCTTAAGACATTCAAAACCAGGCTAGATGTGGGTCTGGGCAACCTGACCTAGTTGAAGATGTCTCTGCTCATTGCAGGGGGGTTGGACTAGATGACCTCTGAAGGTCCCTTCCAGCCTAAACTATCCTATGATTCGATGAACTAGCTCTGCTAGCTGGTAACCATGACGCTAATAGTGATGCTGAGGGTGAAACCTTATTGCCAACCTGCTGAAGCATTTTCTGTTTGTGCTAGGATAAGCTCAGGTGCCCTCTGATAAATAGGGAAAACTCCACTTTTCCTTGAGTCTGTGATTTTTCTATTTTTCTGTTGTTTTCACATTTGTTGACTAGGGATTTAGTATGTTATCAAGTCCTTTGCCCCAAAAATAGTGTAGAGTGTTTTATTTTTCAACTGCTGTCAGATATTATGGGCCAGATCCTATATTCTGCTCTCCATATTCATGGTGAACTTGCCCCAAACTGAAGTTATGTAATTCAGATCATAGTGTAGATCAGATTAGTGTGATTTAGGGATTATGAGAAGTGGCGTGGTGTGGTGATCAGCTGTCAATATCATTGCATTGAGATCCATAGTATGTTATCTCTGTTGCATATTGCTTCTAAAAAAGAAAAAAAAAAGCTATTATTTTCCACATCAGGTCAGAGGAAGTGTGGTTTGATCAGTCCTATCCCTCAGCCCCATCCCTCAGCCTCACTGAAACTGTATGTACATGAACTCCTCCCCCCAGAGAGGCTGTCTCTAGTGTGGACAGGCTGGGTTTGTGCCCCTCAGGGACCATGGAGTGACGGTAACCTTGCCCAGCCCATGAGACCCATCTCCTGGTCCTGAGAGCACAGCTCTGGCTTGCTAGGAAAAGATAGAGGGAGGGAGATTTGTCTCTGTACTCTGGAATTTGGGCTGACAAATGATCTAATCTACAATCCAAAATGGTCTTCTAGCTTCTGTTCTATTATGTAGTTTGTCAGTGTTGTGATTAATTGTCCTGAGGAACGCGTGTAGCATGGGATGGCTGGACTTGTTTGCTTTTGGGATTCTGTGTAAGGGGCAGGACAACAGCCTGCCAAGTGGGCATGAATTTAAAACAAAACCTGCATGTGCTGAAATCCCCTAAGCTCATGTACTGCACTCATTCTGGCTTCAGTTCAAAGCAGAGGGCTCAGCAAGGATCACCAGTGGATGTTTGATACTTCATTTGGTTAACCTCTAAGAAAGTGCGAAAACAAAAGACGAAACAAGCAGAGCATGGGCACTAGTTCTGAAGATCTGAAGCTGTGATTTCCCTAATCCCTGCCACTTCTGAATAAATACTTCTGCTTCAGTTGGCTCACCTTAAATATACTTACTACCAGAAAACAACAAAAGTAGCTGCACATTTTCCGTCCACTTTCTCCCATTCAGGAGCTTTGTTTTAATTCTGCTTAGGTCTGTGCTCAGGCAGCTCAAGAATAATAATTTTGGCCCTAATGCCATGCTTGGTCTCTTCAAAGCATTGTACAAGCCTTCAATTAAGCACCTCTCTACCTGTAAGGGAAGAGGGTAGCAAGAAGCAGATCTTGCAGCTGGGGAGGCAGAAAAGGCTTGATTTCTACCCACCCAGGTGGCAAGCTATGCTTCAAGAGTCGCACTCAGCTGCCATCCTCTTTCACAAGCCCTCTTGCAGTATAGAAAGATGTTGGAATCGGTGAGGTGCTATGACACGTGTTTTTCAAAGCTGAGAGTTGAAAGCTATTCAAGCAAACACAAGGCATCCCTAAGATGTCTGAATAAGCTCAAAAGTAACACCGCATGATGCAGCTTGATGTGCCTTTGGGAATTTTTTTGCCTAATTCCTTCCCAGTTGAGAGAAAAGCAAATGAAATAAAATTCCCTTCACCTTTCATGTTTTAAGTAGGGTCTACTGATGTCTTCATCCCCTTCTTATGGCTCAGCTCTTCTAATGACTATAATTTTCTGTTTATGATGTTTTGGTTCCTCGACACAGAACTCAGGTGTTATGGCAGGGAAGGGAGAGGGGAATAACAATGAAAAACACCATTGCGATTTGTGGAAGAGCTTTGGTCATTCGTATAGTGGTCGCAACATAATCCTGATGCATGCCAGGATGGTTGATGGCAGGAACATGTTTCAGGTGTGGCTGCTGAGATAGGGCAAGGCACAGCTGGCTCATGGCTTCAAACACTCCAAAATAAAAATGACAACAGTGGGAAATGAGGGCTCAAACCCTCATGGATTATTTTCCTCCTTAAGCATCTGCTCCTCTTTCTCACAGTGGTAGCCTTTAGATGAGTAGTTTAAAAGCTGTACTATCGTCTCCACTGTAACCAGTGCAGCTATTCCAGGAGAGAGCTGCTTGGCTCAGAGACAGCTGTTCTGCAGAAAAATTCTCTTCTGATGCATTATTGATAGATGTAAGTTAAAGCCATAAAGCTCGCAGCTTTATCGGGCAATATCTTCTAAATCCTGGAAGCATGTAAGATAACCTAAATGTAATCTACTGCATACCAGCTCCTTCAGTGATGGATAGTGCAACAAAAGCAGGACTAATGAAAAATTAATGAAAACAGTTACTTCCATAAGAAAAATGATCTGTTTTCTCCCACCTTTGTATTGATTTTAACTGGCCCTGTAATTGGAAGTGTATAATTTTTTCCTAAGGTAAAGAGGATTGAGGGCAAGGGAGAGCAAGCGTATAATTCTATTCATGTTTGTGACATACTTTCAGGCTACAAAAACAAAGCATTTTCCTTAGGATGTTGAAGCTGTCTGTGAATGCAGACTTCAAGCATATTTTCTCAGCTCAGGCAAATTGTTTTTCAGGCTGGTTTGCCTGAAACCAGATACTGCATGAGCAGAGTACTTTGAGTACTTTGAAGGCTAGCAAGGAAGTACAAAGGAGCAATGTTTAAGAAAAATCAAATACAGTGCATGTAACTTGGTGGCTTTTGCATGTTTCAAGCATTCCAGTTCATTCCTGGTTGATCTGCCACTTTCTGAAAGGGAAGAATCCTCCAGTTGCTCTGTGGAGAGTAATGGATGTCAGGCTCAGAGGAAGGACCTTCTCTGTGACACCAGTTGCACCATGTTGCTCGTACACAGGCTTGACTGTGAATTCACTGCCATATGTAGTCTCACCACCTTCTCATCAACACATTCAAACACAACTGTCTTTGTCTCTATATTTAGTAGAACATTTCTTTCTTTTTCACCACACAACAGCAGAAATCAGCCTGTGATTGCTGTATGCTATTTTAAAGTATTCTTAAGTCTTTACCTGCTAAATGTTAATATATCAACTAAGCCCAAAGGGCACTGCTGAGATAATAAATCAATCAGAGCAGCATATAGTTTGTTTTGGTAGGGGGAAAAAGTACATTTCTCAAAGTGTTTAGGAAATGTTTCTTTTCTGTTCTCTGTTGGTCTTTTTCTAATTTCTTCCAATAAAGGCATTATACGGGGCTATGTTGTGATGAGGAACTGAGCAGCAATATGTTTCTGCGTATATTTGTAATAAATGTTATTCTTTTTCTAGCATCTTTTAGGCATTATGCATTCATTTAAAATACACAACTATTTTTTAACTTGATTTAGCCACATCCTTGGTTGGTGGGGTTTTTTTGTTGTGTTTCTCATTGGCCTTTGAACAGCTGCAATCAAGATGAACCACCTCTTCCAAAGCATATAATTACAAATTAGGGCATTTTCTTGTCCTCAGTGTTTGCCTTGGCTTTATTTTCATGGCAGCAGTCTCAGAGGGTCCAGACTCAGCTAGCGCTCTGCACAGCAGATGTGGTGACCAATTAGCATGGGTAATCAAGGGCCCCATTGTAATGGTCACCTCCACAGCTGGCTGCATAAGCCAGTGCTGCAAGAGCAACACCAGTGAGGTGAAACCACCTGGAAGTCACTGTGGCTGTGCTGCTGGCAGTGAGGTGCCCTGGGACCTCCAGGCAAGTCGTCCAGGTCTCCTGGAGATACTCAGAAGCCCTTTGGCCACAGTCCTGGACAACCAGCTCAAGGAGGCCCCACTTGAGCAGAGGACATGGACAAGATGATCTCCAGAGGTCCCTTCCAACTTCAACCATTCTTTGTTTGTCTTTTCCAAGAAGATTGGGCTGACTCAGGTGTGAAAGGTTTGCCAGGGAGAGTGAAACATGGCCCTACCTGCCTGCTTGGTGCCATCAAGGTCCTCTTCTTTTTGCAGAGCAATGCACCAGTAATGCAAAAAATTCCAGAGGGGTGACAGTGCTGGCTACAGAAGTGTGCATGAAACAGCATTACTGTAAACCTGGTGCTCACAGCACCTTGAATAAACCAGCAATGCTTGCTTAAAACAATTACAGCAGGTAAAGCAGGCTGGAAAAGGGCATCAAAGCCATCATCGTGGAAAGCTGCTGTGTCCTCCCTGGGGACCTCGTGTGCTGACAAAGCACTTTGGGGTGTGAGCAAGGCATTACTGGGATGGGCCAGCTGTGTCCCCTGCTGACAATTAGTGCGTGCTTGAGTGGTTAGTTGGATGGAAGTCTCAGCACCCTCGATCCCAGTCCTGCTGCTCTTGTAGTGCAAACTCAGCTCTGCAAGGGTGGAAGTAGTGTACGGATGGAAGAACACTGTGTAAACAAGAAAGGATCTTACTGTGGGAAAACGAAGCTATAAGTCATCAAAAATGGTTAACGGCAATGTCACAGGTGAAGCATTCAGGGTCACTGGCAACTCTAGTTTAGGTCTATGTTTTGTGTGACGCTTGTTAATTCAGGTTAGCGATAGCAAAATGTGGGAATGATAAACAATAAGGGCAAGTAAAACATGCATACAAGGAAGCGATTAGCGCATACTCTTCCCTTAGCATGCCAGAGTGAGAGACAGTAATCTGATTGAAATGTGTGGAGGAGAAAATTATCTTGATTGCTTTCATTCTTTAAAGAAGCAAAACTTAACTGTTACACCCGTTAGCGCAACAAAAAATTCAGGCCAGCCGCTTCATGCTGGGCAAAAAAAGAAGATACATCCTTTTGTCTGCAGATTTTGTTACAGATGATGTTCTCACTGCTTTCTCCTACTGCCATCTGTACATTAATTACAAAGTCTGCGTGGCCATCACTTCATTCCATCTTGCTCAAAATGTGCTATGAACTGTAAGAAAGTTCATCAAAAGAAATAGAAACTATATAGGGAATTTTTTTTTCAGAAACAATCATTATTCACACTAACACATGACTGCTTTTCTTAAAAGTGTCTGTCTGTTCCTTCACATTGGTGTTTAATTGTGTTTTGAAGGGACCTGGGCAGGGCAGACCCTAAGTAAAGGTTTGCTTTGGGAAGTGCAGGAAGAACTTCTCCACGCACTGGGATAAAGTTGATACTCGCTTGCAGGAACAGCTCTTCTCCCAGGCAACAACTAGGAACTCATAAATGAAACAAGCATAAATAAAACCAGAGTCTTGCAAGCAGTGTCGGAAAGAGAATAGTCTGTGTGTGCTGCCTCAAAAATAAAAAACAGCAGGGAAAGGGCCTTCATGCTTCCTTGCACTTCGCAGCTATCCAAAGAGACCACAAATGCATTTCTTCCTTCAAGTGTCACTGTTATGTTACACTGTTTATTCCTGGAGCACCAAAATTGTCTTCCATCTTCCTAAAACTAAGACATCACTTCTTTCTGCTTTCTTCCCCTTGTCATATTATCTGATGGTTTAATGCTCTCCTCTCTTTTTTCTTCCAATCCAGAGAGATCTTTTACAACATTTTCTTCAGTAAGGAAGGGGATGGGGATTCCATCCTAATGGGCGTCAAAAGCCATCGGGTGCCAGTGCCAAGCTTGGTGTAATAAACTATATTTGAAGTGTTCCTCATAGAAATGCTACGGATAGCAAAGCTGCAGATGATAATTGCAAGACTTTGTTGATGAAGAACGAGCACACGAAGAGCAGAGATTCAAGAAAAGTAGAAAGATAGACCCAGCGCTCCTCACAGCTGCTTTGTGGGGCCCCAGTTTGGGAAAGCATTTCAGGGTGTCCTGAGCTGTTGGTACAGTAGAATTTTAGTCTTCATTTCAATGAGATACTCATAGTACTGAAATGTGTATCTATTTTCATACCTCGCAAAGCTAAGACACAGATGCCTAAAGGAAAGAGGGTCGAAAAGACGCCAGAGAATGTTCCCCAAAGTACATTCTTTCTGCCTTTATGTTTGTTTTAGTGATTGTAGGGCTAACTATTGACTTTTTCAGCTCTGATAAACTAAAGAGAGCATCATCCTCTGCCATGTTCTCAATATGCTTAAAAAGAAAAATCATCTCATGACCACATTTTTCCCCTATAAAAATGTGAGCAATTGACACAGCAGGTTCTCAGTTCAATATGTATAATTTATTGTAAAATGTATATAATCAGTTTGGCAGACAGCAAATGCACCAACACAAGCAGAAACCTTTTTATGCATCCATATGTAATACTGGATGTTAACGGATCATCACTACAGCAAGATGTCATGTTAAGTAACTGATGTACAGTGGCAAATTCCTGGGTTTGCCATTTTCATTAAAAAAGAAAGCAAACAAACAAGACCCCCCCTCTTCTCATCTCAATTATTTATTGAAGATTTTTTTTAATACACTCACTGCTGGAGCATCTGGGTATATTAAACAGCTGAATTCTGTATCGCATTAAGCTAAATTGCCCACCATGGGCATCTGCCTCTTTTCACTGTTCTTAAAAGTCCAGAATGTGTTTTCTGAACATGAAGCATTTGTCTCCTTGCCGAACTGGTATGCTGGGGAGTATTTCACCAATGGGAGGGGGGAACAGGAGGGAAGTATGTGCGTCTGCTCCTGAGACCCTGGCCAAACTGTGGCCAAAACTTTCCAAGTGCAGAGGAGAGGACAGAAGCAGGAGGAGAGGTCAAAATATTGCTCCAAGCTTCATATGCATAGACCTGGTTTAAAACCTGGTGGCCAAGGAGCATCGCGTGCTGTCACTGAGCTGCCCAGAAGTTACAGGGCTGGGTCTGTGGGGAGAGCTGCCCTCTGGGGTTAGCTCAGCAACCTCTGAAGACCCCTGACTCCCAGATAACTATAACCACCTGGTTCAGCCCTGCTCACTGTGCTGCACACCCCTACCCTCTGCCACTCACTCCTGCAGGAAGAGCTAAAAATCCCTCAGGATAGAGCTGGGGCTCCTGCAGCACCTGCCTGGTCTTGGTCTTTGGGGCATGTCCAGCAAGGTGGGCAAGACAAGGGGACATGCCCCTTGCTGCTTCCCTGCCCCATTACCCCTATGTCCTTTACTATCCAGATCACACAGAGCTTAGACATTTTCCGGCCTCTCTGGATGTGTAAATACTCCTCAGGGGAATCTTCTCCTGTCATAGTTGGGGCTCAGACCCTGTATCAAAGCCTCTGTGTCCATTCTTACACCCAGAACCTCCTGTGTTTCACACCAGTGTTCCTCCACTTATGTCCTCCTTTCACATCTTCTTTGTTCTCTCCCTCATCCTGGAGTGGATTTTCCCATCTTTTATATCTTCCTCCTCCCTTAGCCCATATTTTCATCATCTCTTTCCAGTTGTCTGTTTTCTTTCTTCTCTTATAACCCTCTGCATTTGGATAATTTTCATTTGGACTGTTTAACATAACCACTAGATTTGTGTTTTAGCCTTGTTTGGCAGGTTAAGGGCTCTCTTTTCTATATTATGTTCTGCATTTTCTTTTCCCTCTTAGTATGTCAGGGTTTACAGACTTCGAATCCAGCTTGACTTCAGTGGGAAGCTTCTCCAGTGATTTCCATAGGAGCAGGGGAAAACACTCAAAATGTTCCAATGTGAGAGGCTAAAACTAAGCGTCTGGGTTTGTCTGTGGCCAGATTTCCCAAGTTACTCCATGCTCCCAGCACCTCCCAGATCAGAAGGGACCAGTAAATAGAAAGAATAATGTTTCTGCAAGGCCCGCCATGTTTCCCTAGGTTACAGATGACAGAGACAGCATCCTACCTTCTTTGATCCAACATGTCAGAGCAGGGACCTTATCTCCAGTGAGTCTCTGCTAGGCATCATGCCCAGTCCTCCTGCTACATTTATATTTATCACTAGTACCTTAGGAATGAAGGATAAAATCTTTTTTGCCTTCCAACCTCTCTGTGAGCAGCTCATAGAGGTTCATGTGTTTCAGGAAAGACAGAAATGTCTGTCCCATCACTCAGCTTGCACACTCACATGTTACCAGACTGTGGTGCTGCCCTACGGTATTTTTCCGAGCATGTGTGTCCTGTAGACATGCTGTGGCCATTCCAAGCTATGGTGGGCGAAGACACTCATCCACATAGCTAATCTAACAAAAAAACCCTGTAATGTAAGCTCAATGATATGACAGAAAATGTGCTGGCAGGATTTATTCTGTGGTCCTGCTCTCCTCAGACAGCAAAGCAGCGACTGATGTGAGGGATGCCCACAGGAAGCTCGCTCAGCCTCTGCATAACCTGGGTTGGCTGTGCTGGCAAAACAGCCCTGGAAATAGGCAACCCCGGTTGTTTCCAGCCTTGGCATGTGAAAGGAAAGACATCCACATTAAGCTCCCATTACATTCAGATGTTTTTTATTCTTCAATTGCAAAACACCACAGAAATACAATCCAAACCAATCTCAGGAGTGAAAGAAAAATGGAGCAGCAGCTGGTTTTGAGCAAGACTCCTTTATCAAAGGAGATCTGCACAAACACCTTCTGTTTAGCAGGAAACATCCCACTAGAAAAGGTCCCCATTTCCAGCTTATCTTTTCTGCAGCTGTCATTGCATTGCTCATTTGTGAAGTTACCGGCACCTGTGTCTCCCCAGCAATGATGTGATCTAGAGGCTCCCACTGTTTATTTCAATGTAAATATTTTTTTTGTTGAGAAACAAAAGGGCTGGAAAATGGGAGGTTATGGGAATATTCAGGATGAGATAAGGAATCTCAGGCAGAAAAGAACACACCAATTACCTCAGCTCACACGCTCATCTGCCAGATGAAACCAGTTTTACCGGCTGTTGCCCAAAGGCAAAACACCACAGGGCTTCTGATGTCATGTTGGCCTTCGGTTATGAGCCCGGGTAAATGGGTACCTGGCAGAGAGAGAAAAAGGGCTGTGCTGCTTAATGCCAGTTTCATCTATTTATGTTCGTCTAGCATCAATTAAAAATATCTCTGTCTCATTCTGCCTGCCTTCCTGCCTGCCTGCTAGTGTGGTATTCATTTTCTTTCCATAACACTGTAAATTGCCTTGCCTTACAGTTTACAACAGCGAGAGCTGGCATTTGCCTTTGGCAGGGCAGAGGATGAGAAACCATTTTACTTTCATACTACTTTTTCTCCGCTCTGCTCTGTCTCCGTGCAGAGCAGCGAAGGTGTTTGATGTGCCGGTTGTCGTGGAAGGGTGATGTACAAGGCCAGGGCTGCTATTAATTTGCAGTGCTTCAGTAACATTAACTTCTACTTTAGGATTTAAACTGAACTGGTGGCATTGCTGGGGCAATATAGTGCTGTATATCTGAACTGTGTTTCATGTACACATCTGTCTTTTTTCCTTTATTATATTAACCTCCCTTTTTTTCCTTTTTGTTTTCTTTTTTTCCTTTTTATATCAGCAAGACCAGTGAAGCAGTCTTTATGTTGCAATAATTCTGCATGTTTTGGTTATAAATATCCCTAAGCAAAGTGAAGGTTTTTTTCATATAACTATCAAAGCAAGTGTCTGCTTCAGCACAGAGTGAAAGGGACGTTTTACACATAAAAGCTCATCAGTGGGTGGTAAACAGCTTTTGTCCTAATGCATATTGCAAATACTCTGCTGCGGCACAGACTGATGGCTTTGGTGAAATTGGTAACATCTGACTGAGACGCAACAGTTCCCTATGCGAGCTGAGCTGCTATCGTGGGAGCCTAACCAGGGTCTGAGCACTCAGGAAGTCTCAGGAAAATCAAGTCGTTCACCTGTTGCACTACAAAGGGCATCTTCTCGTGTTTTAAATTTCCAGTTGTCTCCTTGAGAGCAAATAACACCGCAAAGTAATTTAAAACCAGAGAAGGTAAAAATCAGTAACTTCAGCAGTAGCACTGTAGACAGTTTCCTCCATCACAATCTCCCATCTAGATTTTCCAAGCAGACCTGTGATTTCAGCAGCTGCCTTGGCAGATGCCCAGAGAGATGCACCTCAAAGCAGCCAGGCTGTCTGAGAGCAGATGTGCAGTGGTTTTGGAAAACCAGAGTTCTTCAAGAGTTCTCAAGTCGATCATTGAAAATGACTAAATTTTTAACATTTTTCTTCCTGCACACCCTCAGAATGTCAAAATCTGAAGTCAACACAACAGCACTGTTGCATCACTGGCTTGCAGTAGCATCTCTGTGAAAGGATGTCTTAAAGCAGTCTGCAGTGCTGGAAGGCGGCTTTTTCTGTGCTGCTTCTAGCAAGGATGTGCTGATCTGAGCACTCGGTAGCATGATTTATTTATTAGAACTTCATACCATTTTTTTACTTCCCATTGACACAGGATTAAAATTAAACATCCTCAACTGCACAAGATGAAAGTATAGCTCAGTTCAGTCAGGTATGTCTGTATTAGACCCATATGGAAGTGGTTGCTCTCCACTAGCTTGATCTTGCATTCCTGTACAGGCAGAACTCCCATGAGATGGCTCTCCCTAGTTGGATGTTCAGATGAACCATGACTGGACCAGGCCAGGACAAAGCTCTGTAGCCTTTGATTCTCCAAAGACCCCATCAATAGCTGTCATAATACTAAGGGGGTTTTGTCATTAAGGCTGAGCTCCTTGGAGCTCAATAGTTAAACAATCATCCAACAATCATTAAAGCTCAGTAACTCACTTCTTCACCTCTTCATTTCATGACCCAAGATGAGTTCTTGGGTCATGCACCTGCCTGGCAACTGCTCTCCAGGGGTTCTGAGAGGCCATGGGGACACCCATGCTAGAGGAATCTGGTGAAGGCAAGAGGTGCCTCCATGAGTAACAGCCTCGTGGTGGGGTTTTGACAGTGTAGGAGCACTGGAGCAGAAATCAATGCATTGGCAGCAAGTGGGTTTGCATTCAAAGGCCCGTTAGAGGTGTGCTAAGCTGAGGATGATGCTTTAGCACGTGCAGATTTTGCAGGTGAGAGGAGAGGGGTGGGAAGTGGTCATCTATTCTGGCTGCAGGAAAGGGAGCTGTTAGTCTTCTGATGGTGGACATGGTGTATGGAGAAGTCAGAGTCAGACAAGATGGGTGGTGTTTTTTGGCATGTTAGAAGCATGCATGGTGAGGACTTGTTTGGACTGAGTAGAGTCTGAAAGAGCCTTGCTGAGGATAGAGAGGGTTTTTTGGAAGAGTGCTGCCCACAATGGCCCTTCAGCTTTGCAAAGCACAGAAGCGAGCCCAGTTCCTTCTAAAAGGAGCAGGAAGGACTGTGGTGGGCAGTGGGCTCTGTTCAATCTGCCAGGGGGTCTGCACAGCATCCAGCAGACCAGGGTGGATGTGGGCTTCAGAGGAAAGCAACCCCTGGAAGTAGTGTTACCTGGAAGATGAATGCTTTCCCTGCAAGGATCACAAAGGACAGACGAAATACACTTCCTGTTGGAAATATCATCGAATGCACAACTTGTTGTCTTTTACACAAACTGTTTTGGAACACAGCCTCACCCTCCATGCAACCAGCTATGAAAGCAAGGTCTACTTTATCCAGTTTCTGCCCAGTTTCCCTCTTTTTGTGATAACTAACAAGTCTATTGCTTTATCCCTTGCTCTCTGTGTATACATTATGTGGTGGCTGCAAACAGCTGCCCTGTGCTTGAGATTGCCCAAGGTTTGGAAAGATGGGCTGGAATGAAAGCCACCATCACAAAGACCTTCACACATGTGTTGGTTGGTCGGTGATTATAGGGTATGAAAGGATGCACTAGTAATGCTTGGGCAGTTTGATTGCAAACACTGTGGTGAAGGTTATGCCGTAAATGTTGTGGTGTCCTCATTCATGAAGCTTAAATCACACGATAGGAGAAACAGCCATGTTACCAATGTTTGAAGAAATGTAATGTATATGAAAGTACTTCCAATGCTTCCATCTCCCCAGAAGTAAACAGAAATTAAAATGTGCTCTAAGTTTGCACACACAGGATCATTAACTCTGTATAGTCAGGGACTAGAGGGAGGGAGGGAAGGGGGATTTTTTGGTAGGGTTTTTTCCTTTTTTTTTTTTGTTTCATGTTTGCCCTGGGCAAAATTTTCAGCATTAACTAATTAATGTTTATAAAGCACTTTGCATATATAGTGCCTTTCATCAGGGGATCTCCGAGTATTAGATTATATTATCTTGAAGGCCCCAGGCCTGTGCATACTAGCCCTATAAAGTATTAGCCTTATAAACTTCAGTAATGCGTTTTGGTTTTTTTCTTTGCTGGGCCTTTTTTGGTTGGGTTTTTAATCTTGCCTCTTCTGAAAATGTGCCGAGCAGTTTGGCTCTGTATGTAAAAAGGCGGTAAAAAGGGTGTTGTCAGCCAGAATGACCATATGAAAAATCAGGGCCCCACAATGCATTTCTCAAATCCTCTAATTGCTGGAGTTGGGGAGTAGCAAATGTGCCAGGCTTAAATTGAACTCTAAATCCCACACGTCAAGTAGGGATCAGGAGGAGGCATAATCACAGGTGGGGAAGGAGCCCTGATATTTGCTCTGCATTACATGCTAATGACAACGGGGATAGGGAAAGAAAAGGAGACCTCTGATCTCCAACAGCGTCACAAAGCAAACGCAAGTTCCAGCATGGGGCAAGCTGGTGGCTCTTCTGTGTCACATCAAGTTTCTGTTACTGGCGGCTGGGAGCTGGGAACCCAAGGATGGTCATGCAAATGGCCACATTTAGCCCATCTGGTGCCTCCCTTGCTGTCACCATGTTGGGGGGAGGCAGGAAGCAGAGTACCCCAAGCCACGCCAACTGTAGTGAATCTCCCATGTGTTAAATCTGAGAAGCCTGCTTGGGCGTGGGCTCAGTGGATGACTCAAACAATTACTTAACAATAGCTGGTTGCATGAGCTGGCAGGGATGTAGCCAGGTTCACAATGGAAAAAATGTGTGGGCATCTCGGCTTTGCAAAACACATGGGGAGCAGACTTGCTGCTGCATGCAGGAACTACCAACAGAGAAAGCAAGGCCTTGGGGAGCAGAAACTTGACAGGGACAAGGCAGAGGATGTCTTTGCCCTTACTTGCACATCTTACAGGTGGAATTCCCCCAGCCGAATTTAGCTGGGTAAGGGCTGCTGCTCCAAGGGCAAAAACTGAGCAGCAAATCCAGTCTTTCTAAGAGTCAGCGGTATTTAGAAGAACAGAACCATCTCCTCTGAAGCCATCTTGCTCTGACCAAAGCACCCTTGCAAGCAGTGAAAGCCCACAGCGAAGGGTGGGAAATCATAGAACAGTTTGGGTTGGGAGGGACCTTAAGATGATCAAGTTCCAACCCCCTGCCATGGGCAGGGACGCCTTCCACTAGACCAGGTTGCTCCAAGGCCCATCCAACCTGGACTTGAACACTGCCAGGGATGGGGCAGCCACAACTTCCCTCCCCTTCAAAGGAGAAGGAGAGTTCAGAAGGCTCATAGCACATGTAGATAAAATCAGACAGGTCATAAGACCTTCATAAGAGCTCTTCCAGAGCTTGCACACATTGAAGAACATGATGGGGACCTTAGAATGAATAAAACCACTCACTTGCCACTCATGGGCTGATGTTCTGAGTCCCAAAATAACCCCTGTGTGGAATTTCCCAGGGAGAGGCAGTTGGGAGAAGTGTGCCAGGGGTCTGCAGGGAATGTCTCTCCAGCCTGGGTGCACGCAGCATCTGGACACGGAGAGTCGTGTTGGGAAAATGAGCAAGCACAATACACTCACCAGTCCTGCAATGTGAACAAGAGGCTTGGGAGGATAAGTCTTGCATCCTGCGCTATGTCCTGAGGAAGAGTGAGAATCCCATATAGGTCTGGAGGGTGCTCACTGTGTTGACCTAG
This sequence comes from Myiopsitta monachus, assembly GCA_017639245.1. Lineage (NCBI taxonomy): Eukaryota > Metazoa > Chordata > Aves > Psittaciformes > Psittacidae > Myiopsitta > Myiopsitta monachus. The sequence continues at coordinate 57,966,662 of CM029918.1, read as the reverse complement.
AGCAGCATTCAGTTGGAGGCATAGGCGTTGGAGCGCAGCAGGTCACAGCCAGAGATGGCTCTTCTGTGGAGCTCCACATCCTCTGTCTTTGGAGCCAACACTGTGAGAGACCAGGAGGCCCATGTGTTGCGTTGGCAGATCTCCTAGGAAGCATGGCCCACATGGGCTGCTTTGTTGCTGTAAGAAAGAGAAGGCTGTGAGGGCCAGCTGTGGACTGAGAATGAAGAGAGAGCTAACTTTCCCCCTCCTTTCCTTCTTTCCTTTAGAACTCAGAGAGTCAGCCTGGGAGCAAGCAAAGTTCTTGTCACCTTGCTCCAGCCAACAGTGTAGGCTGATGTACCATATGTGACCCCGGGGAGCATTGAGAAGAAGGAACCAGAGCAAGAGGTATGCTGGGGTATGGCTGCGTCTGTCCTGTTTGGCTCTGATGGTGCTCTTTTCCTGGGATCTCCACATGTGCTGGGCTCGTTTTGCTCTTACATCTTCTCCTGTGCTACACACACAGTGTTTGTCTCCAACTAGCAAGTGTGTATTTATGCTGGCAAATGAGACCATGTAGCAGATAAAGGGCATCTGATGAGGCAAGCAGGAACATTTACAAAGTGCCACTGCTCCTGGCTGTGTGTGCATGCATTATTCTCACCTCTTCTTTGATATAGATGCTTTTCTTTCAGGTCAGGCTAATATGCCTGGTCCTTCAGGCCAGAGTACTTCCACACTTGGTTGTTGTGCAGCAGAAGGGAGCACTTGGTCCTATTGGTATTACCTCCAACCTAGGGCAAGAGTGGATTAATTCATGCTCATCAATAAAGAGCGAGGCAGCTTTTCCCTTTCACTGAACTCAGGAAGCAGACGTTGCTGCACCAGGCCCCGGGGAGCCTGGAGCTGGGCATGACAGCTCACAGGTAACCATAAACTGGCTGTGAGTCACTCCTGCGCTGGAAGCCAACCAGCTCCTTCTCATAAGCTACCATTGCAAGAGCTACTGCTCCAGTTAGGCATGAGTGGTTTCCCTGCCCGCTGGTTGCTGTCCCTGCCTAGTGGGTTGGAAGTCACCTGCATTCCTCTGCCATGGGTAGGTGGTACAAGTGTTTTGGAGCTAAATATGATGCTCAACTTGAAAGGCTGTGAGGTTTTACCCATTGCCCGGCTGCAGCTCCACCCTTCACCGAGGCAGGTGCACTGCCAACTGCAGACTTCAGCCTCAGCAGGTCTGGGAGAACTGAAGCTCTTTGGTTGCTCTTCCCATTTGCATGCAATTCCCTCTACCTCCCGAATCCTCTCCCTGTGACAGGTAATTTGCCTGCCTGACAGGAGCTTGGGAAGAGCCATGCAACCTGGGATTTCCCCACGCTTCACACCATTGAGTCCTGGCTGGTATGTTCCTGTAACTGTGAGCTGGGGTGTAGAAGCAACAAGGGAGCAACACACAAGGATGACAGTGGCTTCTGCTGAAGCAGAAGAGATGTTGGTCCAGTGCGGGGAGGCAATGCTAACACGTGCGGGCTTGGGAAGACTATCCCATGCTGCTGCGCAGGTGCTCATCCATGGGAGTCCCCACCCACAGAAGACACCTTGCTGCTCCTCTGATGTGTGCAGCTGTAGCACAACTGAAGGGCATGCAAGGACCAACATTGCAGCACTGGCAGTGGCTGAGGGACTCCAGAGCAATAGGCAAGAAAGGACTTGCAGCAAAGCTGACTCTGCAAGGCTGAGTTGGGCAACAGCATTTTAGATCAGCTATAGATCTAGAGGCCCTCAAGTGAGGCAGGAGACAGAGGCAGCTTCCCTCTCCTGCTAGCACATCCCTATTTGGAGGTGTGGGTGATGGCTGCTCACTGCCTAGAGACTCAGGGGCCAGCAAATTGGGCAAGGTAGTCTAGCACCAAGGAAGTTCTCCACAGCGCTCTCCTCATGTTTTGGGGCTTTGGGGTGACTTTGGAGGAAGAGGCATTCATTTTTACCCCCCAGATAAAATAGCTTCAGCTCTGTCTTATAGTGAGCTCTTGCGTAGTGTGGAAAGCAGCTCATGTCCCTCCAAAATGGTTATCGTGGGCAGCTCTCCCTACCTTGGGCAGTGCTGCTTTGGCTTAAGGCCCAAGCTAGGTATATCTTTGAACTATTCAAAGCAGTGGCTCTCTTTTACTAAGGTCTATGGTACAAAACAGAGATGCCGCTTCCTCACCACCTATCCATGCAACTGAATAAGTGCAAGTGGCTGGTTTTCCCCACCGTGTCAAGATGCGCACTGGCGCTCTACCACCCTTCCAGACAGCTCAGCAGGGATTTGAGGGAGCAGCAGTGATACCCCACAGGGGGGGTGAGCACTGCGGTGGTACAGGCTTAGGAGTTTGGGAGGGTGGGATGACTGTCTCAGACTCCAGTAGAGGGAGGTTGGGCTCCCATAAGCGTGTATAAGCCTCAACTGCAGCCCATCGGAGCATTCTCTCCCCAACAGAGAGCATGCAGATTCCCCTAGAGCACTGAAAACATGAGGGAAATACCCTTCAGAAACTGCCCAGATATCATATTTGAAATTCAGACCACCAATCTTGTGATTCCTGGAGATCTGATTCATGCTTTTTGAACGTGTGGGTTTGGCAATCCTGCGCTTGCACTTACAGCCATTTCCCAACCCCTTATTTTCCCCAGAGGTGTTCTTACTTTTCCCTTTTTTCACTCTTGTATACATGAAATAAACTGCTCGGGAGCTGGGAGAGTTGTTACCGATAGCAAAACTTGTCTATTAAGTTCACAGTGAGCTGCTCAGTGAACAGCAACAACAAAAAAATTCCCCCCAACTTTACAGTCTAAAATAACCACAGAGAGTTGGAGCGACTCCTCCCTGCTCCTGCTTTGCCTTGGGGCAGAATGGACTGGGCAAGGGCTCTTTTCCCCCAGGAGCAGCAGGAAAAGGCTGTCGCTCACCGCAGCCATGCTGGCGGTGGTAGACAAACCCTGGACCATCGTGGTGGACGTGACCTGTCTGTCCCCATGTGTTCCTGTGGGGAAGCTGAGCTCCTGCCCCATCCGCTGCTCTGGGAAGGGAGGTCTGGGATGCACACAGGCATGTACACCCCTGGTAGAGCATCTAAGGGCCTTTCCTGGGGTCACAAGAAGAGGATGGTTTTGTTTTGGGAGATTAAGTGTGGGAGTTTTGGACCTCTATTTGGTCAAGTAGTAAAAACCCCTATTTTTTCCTGTCAAATGAGTTTTTTCGTCCAGTCATGGCAGGGACTGTATTTTTATCACCATAGATATCAATCGGGGAATAAATGCTACCTTAGCTCAAAGAAACAGTATTAATTATCCAAAGCGTGTGCTGAGCACTGTTTGTATTCCCATAGACAGCCTGCTGCTGGCACGATGGAAGGCAAAACCCCACACCCATGGGAGTGGAGACTGTTTTCCATTCCCTGTGAGGGATCCCTGCCCGTTTAGTAGGGAAAGCAGCAGTCAGTGAGCAAAAAGGAGCCCCACTGCGAGGGAGAAGGGTTGTAGGGTGCCAACCATGAGCTGGGCAGCAGCATCCATGGGAGGTGCTGTGAGTGTAGCTTTGTTGGGGGGTTTGGGGCTCACAGCTAATTTCAGCAAAGGGCTTTGTTGTGGTACATGTCAGGGAGGTATAAATAGCCCCTGCTGCCCTTAGCTCCACGGCCTCAAGTGACATGCCAAAGAGATCTCCAGAGGGTGGCACATTGGGAAGGGGAACTGCCAAAACTAGATGGAGGGAAATTCCCAACACAGGGCTTTAGCTGTTGAGAAGCAAGTGCTTCCTTCCAGTGGCTTTCACTGTGATGCAGCAGAACCCTGACAACAGCAAGTTTTTATTGGCATTGTAGCAAAGCCCAGCTTGAAGGAGACAACCAAAAGCTGCCTCCTTGCTGCAGCAGGCATGCACAGGAGTTTGGGAAAGGGAAACTGCTCCACCCCAGCTGTCCTACCATGGGGAAAAGGAAACCCGCATCTCTGACACCTTAGGAAGACAGAGATGATGGCAGAGACCTTTGCAGCCGGCACTCCTCAAGGCCCTCCAGAAATCATGTCTCAGATTTGGAAGCTCTGGAGAGGGCAAATATAACAGGAGCAACATCACCTAATCATTAACAAAGATCATAGGAAGAGAAAGTAGCTGAGCCCTATATTTGCCCCATTGAATTTGATCTAATGTCTCAGCATGCCCAGAGGATCTCCAGGTGATCACAGTTTCTGCATATGTAGAGAACAACAGGTTTGTGATCAAGATTTGTGAACCATTAGCCCAGACAACTGGCAGCTGAGGAGCTGTTTGTGCAGGAGGTGTCTTCTATGGAAGGCAGTCAAAGCAGTGAGCCTGGGGAAACCTGGGAAGGGATGGTAATCATCCAAGGGCAGCAGGTTATTTGAGGGGTGGGGATAAGAACCAGAGGAATCATGGAAGTTGAAGAGCAAGGTAAGATTTTTGGGAAGGGAAGTGTCCAACAGGCAAGACAAAGGAGGGAGCACCTGGTCTGGATATTTCTTGGACATGAGAATTGCACTTTGGTTTCACCTGAGCAGAGAAGGTAAAGACCGGCTAGAGGGTGCCTGGATAAAGTAGACAGTTTGTGTTTACAAGTCATTCCAGGTCTTAAAACACTGAGAAAGGGTAGTGGATAGGGTGACCAGAAAGGGAAGGCAAGCAGTGTTACAGAGTACATGAGCATGGGGGCAAAATACACCAGCTTTCCAGTACCTAAAGGGGGCATGCAAAAAATCTGGAGAGGTGCTTTTTACAAGGGCAGGTAGTGACAGAACAAGGAGGAATAGGGTTAAACGGACAGAGGGAGATTTCCATTAGGTATTAGGAAGAAATGTTTCCCTGTGAGGGTGCTGAGGTTCTGGCATAGGTTGCCCAGGGAAGCTGTGGCTGCCCCATCCCTGGCAGTGTTCAAGGCCAGGTTGGATGGGGCTTGGAGCAACTTCATCCAGTGGAAGGTGTCCCTACCCACGGGAGAGGGTTGGAACCGGATGATCTTTAAGGTCCCTTCCAACACAAAGCATTCTATGAATATGCAAAACTAAGGCAGCTGAGGGTGAGGAGGGAAGGGGAGGTGGGAAGGAGATCCAACACCACGGAAAGCAGGTGTATGGAATGACAGATAAGAGTGGAAAAGATGAGTGGGGCCACCCTGCATCTCAGCCAGAGGCATCTGGGGACTGTCACTCAAAGAGCTGGGGAGCATTTGTGCCGCTTCCTCATGCAGGAGCTCGAGCCCCTGGCATTTGGATTTGCTGTCCATGACAGAGGCTGTCTTGTCAAGGAGACCTCAGTGCGGGGTGTGCCTGAGCACAGAGCGCTGTGACGGATCACGAAGGAGCACCCATGCGGACCCGCCGGGCCGAGGCTCATCCCCCCATCCAGGGGGAGGCCGCCGTCCCCATGCCGGCGCAGCCGAAGGGCAGGGCAGTCCCGCAGCAGCCCGCTGGCAGGCTGGGCCGGGCCGGGCATGCCGGCGGCCCGAGGCGGTGCTGGCTCCTCCGGGCCCTCCGCCAAGCAGGCGGCTTTCTCAAGGGCGCCTCCCCCAGCGCAGCCCCACCGCACTACCCGGGACAGGGACCCCATGCTGGAGACAAGGGAGAGCCGCCGCCAGCTCCCGCCTCCCGTTGTCCCCATGTCCCCTGCGCTGCCTCGATCTGCATGTGCCGTAGCGCCTCCCAGGGCAGGTGACAGCCACACAGGGTTTAAACATCCCTTCTCGAGTAGAAACCTGTGCTGCTGGAGGAAAAGATCACTCCAAGAAGCAGCGCTCTGCTGCTATCTCCCTTGATAGATTCTCCCCATTTATCTCTCTTGAGGGATACTGCCCCTGAGGTCAGCTCGGCTTCCCATTTCCCAGGCATCCTCAGAATGCAGCTCAGGACTGCAAAACGTTTAGTCTCATGGAGAAAGAGCCTGAAAAGGCAGCCATCCACCTCAGGAGGTGGAGAAGCCTCACCCCGGTATAGGGAGGTCTGAAAGAGTTGGGTCTCTGCAAAGTTTTCTAACATTTTGATCAAGATTACAAAGAAAAAGAAAAGAAATAAAACCAAGCCTCCTGACTCACCTTCTTCCCAAGACTGCCCCAGCCCAGGGCATTTGCTCTGCCTTGGGAAGTGTTGCAAAATTTGAGCTTGCCCCGGAGGTATCTCTCACTAATTACTGGATATCCTGGTTTTGTGTAAGGACATAGGCAGAACCTTCCCACAGCTTCTTCTCTATGGCATGGGAAAAAAACCTTGAAACACTGATTTCTGTTTCAGCATCCCCAGCAGACTGCTGTGAAGGGCTGATTGCACACTCGAGGGGATGGATCTCTTTCTGCGGCTATCCTCCCCAGCTCTGGGGCATCACTCCCTAGCAGTCTCTAAGCAGAGAGGAATTTCAAAGGCAAAACCAGCCTCACTTTTAATATTTGCCCTCTGTACCTGAAGTTTGGGTCACTTTCAGTTTTTTCCCCCTGTAATAAGGAAGGCTAAAGCTTTCAAATTAGAAGCAAAGACTGAGAGCTGCATGAAATGAGGCCTGTTTCAGTTTGTACTGCTGCCAGCTGTGCTGCAAAGGGCTAATGAATTGGCTGGTGAAAGGCAGGGTACAGAAAATTACAGCCCTGGCCTTGACAAAAGGTAGCACAACCCTAATTACCATGTCAGCTTGAAGCAAGGCAGATGCTGACATGGGCTGCAAGCCTCCATCCATGGTTTATTCACATCAGGACAGGCAAAACCACTTCAGCTCTGAGATGTTGAATAGCCCATGCTGCATATCTATACATCCTCCAGTATCTACGTTGTTCAACATCTTTGTCAGTGACATGGACAGTGGGATTGAGTGCGCCCTCAGCAAGTTTGCCGATGATGCCAAGCTGCGTGGTTCAGTTGATACACTGGAGGGAAGGAATGGCATCCAGAGGGACCTTGACATGCTTGTGAGGTGGGCTGATGCCAACCTGATGAAGTTTAACCATGAGAAGTGCAAGGTCCTACACCTGGGTCGGAGCATCCCAGGCACAGCTACAGGTTGGGCAGAGAAGAGATTCAGAGCAGCCCTGAGGAGAAGGACTTGGGGGTGTTGGTCAATGAGAAAATGAACATGAGCCGGCTTCAGTGTGTGCTTGCAGCCCAGAAAGCCAACCATATCCTGGGCTGCATCAAAAGGAGCGTGACCAGGTCGAGGGAGGTGATCCTGCACCTCTACTCTGCTCTCCTGAGACCTCACTTGGAGTATTGTGTGCAGTTCTGGTGTCCTCAACATAAAAAGGACATGGAACTGTTGGAACAAGTCCAGGGGAGGGCCACGAGGATGATCAGGGGACTGGAGCACCTCCCATATGAAGATAGGCTGAGAAAGTTGGGGCTGTTCAGGCTGGAGAAGAGAAGGCTGCTTGGAGACCTCATAGCAGCCTTCCAGTATCTGAAGGGGGGCCTATAGGGATGCTGGGGATGAACTCTTCATTAGGGACTGTAGTGATAGGACAAGGGTAGTGGGTTCAAACTTAAACAGGGGAAGTTTAGATTGGATATGAGGAAGAAATTCTTTACTGTGAGGGTGGTGAGGCACTGGACTGGGTTGCCCAGGGAAGTTGTGAATGCTCCATCCTTGTCAGTGTTCAAGGCCAGGTTGGACAGAGCCTTGTGTGACATGGTTTAGTGGGATATGCCCCTGCCCATGGCAGGGTGGTTGGAACTAATTGATCTTAAGGTCCTTTCCAACTCTAACTATTCTATGATTCTGTGATCTACTGTACCTACACATCTACATTCAAGGCCAGGCTGGATGTGGTTCTGGGAAGCCTGATCTAGTTGAAGATGTCCCAGCTCATTGCAGGGGGGTTGGACTAGGTGACCTTTGAAGGTCACTTTCAACCCAAACTATTCTATGACTATATGATTCTATGAACTTCCACTCATTCCAACCTCTTCTTTTGGTATCAGTCAGGCCGCAGGCTCTCTTGAAGAGCATATGCTCTCCCGTCCTGCATCCAGCTCTGAGTGGTCCACAGCTGGCCATTGCCCTTCTTGCCACTCCTTCAAAGACATACGAGATAATAAGTGAGTGCTTCTCTAAATTGTAACAGACATTAAGACAAGAATGAAGACTGCGTTGAACAAGAAGCAATGATTTCAGGATTTTTTCCCCAATAATTCATTACATACACAGCCTGCATTCAAATACCCACCTACTTTGATAGACTTTTTCATAGATAGGCCCTTTTCTGTCATTTCTGTAAATGAAAGCCTCTGCCAGAACATACGTAACAGTATCACCAAAGCTCCTGGAGAGAGGAGCGAGCTCTGTTTTCGACCCTCTGAGTGCCTTTTCCTTTCCCTACCCTCCCTCCTTGAGAAGCCATGCTGATCAGCTCTTTAAGAGACTCTTTATTCTCTGCCCAATTTTGCACAAAGATATCAAAGGGTTTTAACATACTAAAACTTGCAACCACACCAAGAATTTGTCCCCTTTCTCCCTCTCTCTGTGTTGCTGCAGTTTCACACCTGGGAGCTGCTGTAACTCAGTCTTTGCAAGAAGTAGGGTATTTCTTTTTAGAAGTTACTCAGCCATCCTTAGACACACACAGTACATGTATATTCACGCATAATTCCTTGGGAAAAAAAATACTTCCCCTCATCCCTTCCAGCTTCTCAGGACAAAAATAAGAAACACCTTCAAATAACTGTAAATAATAAACCCTGTCACACTAAACACTTCAAAATGGAAGTGCAAATATCTCATTAAGCTTGGGGAACTACACATAATTATGAATTAGCTCTCAAAACCAGATACAGATGATCTGTCAGATAATAATTCATTTCAAATAGATTTAAAAATGATATTCCCTGTGATCTGGTAGAGAGAGTAACTGCTCACCGCTAACTGCAGTTCTCCAAGTACAGTCTGCAGAGTGGGAGTGTGTGTGCCAAGCTGCTGCCATGAGGATGACTTTTCTGCCTTAGCAGTACCCATGCAATAAGACCCCCACCTTTGCTCCCTCCCACCATGGCACAGCCCCAGGGGAGGCAGTGAGAATACTGACGGGCAGAACTCTGGAAAAACACGTACTGGTCTGAGACAAGGGGGGCACAAAATCACAAAATGAAATATATAAACCTTTAGAATCAATTTAAAGTAATGTTAAGTTCGATGGCTTTGTAACAGTAGCAATGGAAAATTACTGAGGTGCACGATTCACAGAAAAAAAAATAGAGTATAGCTAGAGAACACACTGAGAATTCTTGTATAAGATAAACCCTTGCAGTTTTAGGCCTTTATGACCTTAGTACAAAATGAGTGTAAGAAAAACAGGCTAGAAGAAGAGGATGTAAGGATAAGGATTATCTGGAATGGCAGGGGTCCAGGATGGGCTGCAGTTAAACTAACTGACAAGTAGAAGGACAGGATGATTGTTACATCTATGGTGTTAACGAACCAATTAAGCTGGTATAAGCATCTACTGGGCATGCTTCAAAGACTGAAGTGATGAAGATTGATGGAAGAAGTAAACGACCCTCAGAGATCACCACCACATTTTTGTATGCACGCTGGGAACTTTCTGGAAAATGATGTAATCCATACGTAGCCTCATGAATATGCATGCATGCCCGGCAGCTATATAAGGATGGCTTGTGTAACAGTACGGGGACACATGTTAGGATGAGCTACTCCCCCATGTCTCCCGGTGCCGCAATAAGTACCTGCTTGTCAACTTAAAACTTCGTTGGCAAGTTTGTCCCTGGAGTTTCCTCCAAATCAGGTCACCCCCTGGGTCCTCAGGACAGGTCTAGATACCACTCAGCATCCTCCTGAAACATGCAAGACAGCTCTATACCCTTCCCTACTTGTGAGAGAAACAGACTGAAGAGGAGATACCTGGAAGAGATGTAGGACTGTGAGACTGGGGCTGGGGAAAAGAACGATGACCAGCTCTGATGGGGTCTCCAGCAGGAATTTTTGGTGGCTCTGCCAGGGAAGCATCTCTTGGAAGGCGGAAGCACCTACAGTGGCAAGGACATCGTAGAAAGCCCAGCTGAAGTAGTACTAACCGTTTGAAGTCTTGGCTAGCATGAAAAACAAGCTTTCTGCGGGGACCTGCTCCCTGCACAGAAAGGAGCAGCCTCAGGGCTGATGTGAGCTGACCTGCACCACACCTCCTTCCACCCCACAATAGCCTTTCAAGTCCAGAATGGAGATCCTCCTTTTCCTCCCTCCTTCACAGCAAAAACCTTTTCAAAAGCAGGCTGCCAGGCTGCCTGGAGACAATTTGGGATTTGTGAAGCAAGGGATCCTGAGGAGAGACTGGGTAGCAAGGTTAGAAGCTAACATACTAGAATAGCTACAGAGAGCAGGCAACAAGTGACCGGCTCTTGCCTATAGTAGAAGAGGAAAGAAGAGCTGGTATTCAGAAGGAAAAGACAGTGTTTCTTGCTCATTCCCTCAGTGTTACAAAGCCATCAGAGGTGGTCATCTAGCTTACGAAAGGCCTGCACTAAAAGTGAAATGCTAGCATTGTGACCTGCATACAGGCAGCCTTTCTATCAGATGAGGGTGGGACAAGCCACTGACACATGGTAATGACCCCAGTCCTGAAAGCTGCAAAACAGAGAGGTCTGGTATGCTACGTTCTTCAGCCTTGGTACTCAGTTTTGCACCCATCAAAGGTGTAAAGCCTTCGTTGCAGACTGTAGTTATCTCCACAGCTGCAGGCTCCAGCCATGAGACCTTGCATAACAATGGCTGGATGCAGCTCTCAGAGTATTTGTAGACATCACATATGTGCTATGTGTGGAGGGAAGCGTGTGCAGCACTTGGCCTCAGAAACACAGCAGCCCTCATTTGAGAAGTTGCTGCGAGCAAGCCCATTTTGCCAAGTCCAATCACTTTGACTGTCTGCCCCTTCAGGACATCCTCGTTTGCTTTAGTCTTTCCTTCTTTACCCCAGAGATTACAAACGAAGAGGAAAGCAAAAAACAGAGCAAAGAGATGAACCTGGAGAACAGCTGACAGCATTTTTGCAGAGCACAGTGCACTCACATGGCAGGACACAGGTGCCTACAAGAGAGTGGGCTTAGAACAACTTGATGCAAACAGTAGCCTTAAGCTACTCGTGTCAAAGTGTCCAAGAGAGTGCAATGGCTTTGAGGAATCATCTAGCAATGTCTCACAGTCCCCCGCTACCTTCCTCATTAAACCTCGAACAAAGCTGCGGGGTGCGTTAGTGCACTCCAAGCTAGTCTTTCCCAGGGGAAGAAGGGAAAAGCTGGAGTCAAAGACAGTGCAAAGGGCTGGATTCAGTGGTAAGACTTGAAAATGCCAATAAAGGGAAAAAGCAGCAGCTGGAGGAGGAAGAGTACAAAGCCCCTTTTGTTACCACGTAACATACAAAACTTGGCATACTACACTGCTAAGATAGTAATAGTCAAGAGCCAGTGACAACAGCTTTCCCACCCCACAACTGCATACAGTGTTTTCCCTAAAGGCTGAATATTTGAATGCCAGGGATAGCTGCCCAGATAGCTAGGTGCCACTAGGCTAGCAGACCATCTGGACAGCAAGAAGCGCCTGGAGCAAGCTGGAGAACCCTCACAGCATCAGTGGCATAGACAGCTCTGCTGCTAGGCTCCCAGGTTTGAATACGAGCATGCCAAGAACCAAGAGGCAAGGCACCATGATGGCAGGGTTTGTCCTCATCACCTTGTGACTGGAATTTTAGTATTTCCATAAAGCCCAGTAAGATTGCTGAAAGTGGGAGAAGTGAACTACTGGTTAACTCTCCTTCTACTCCTACTGTGTGTGAGTAAAGCCCAAGTGTCTCCTAAGCAACACTCTAGAGGACACTTCTTATTCTCAAAAGCCAAGTTGCGCTTGAATAAGAGGCAGGCTGAACCCTTGGGAGGGAGACAAGTACTTTTAGCATTTGCACCAAGGCCTTCTCTGTCCTGTCTGAAATTAGGCCTAAGGACCCGCTGAGAAACCTTTCTGAAAACACCTGCTACTCAGACTATTTATGCTACTACAGCATAAATATTTTGGGTTGGGGTAGAGAGAGGCAGTGGACTACTGGTGAAAGAGCAGGGCAACAATGAAAGCATGCAATCTGCACTGCACTTGAACCATCTATCATACTTTTCATGTACCTAGTTATTAATCATTTTCTCCAACGTCTTTCATTTCAGTATCGCACTGGTTTAAAGATGATGAAGAGGCGGGCCAATGTGCAGATGCTCATCTTTGTTCTCCAAACTGCACTTAATTAATTGTGAGTTGCTTTAAAAATAACTCGGGACAATCCTTCCACTGCACATTGCTGAAGTCTATGTTGTTACTGCCCAGAACATGTGCAAAGCGCTCGCCTCTGCCCGGCTGTTAAAAAAGCCCCAACCAACAACAAAACCCAGCCTCTGCGCTGACTGACTGTGGGAAATCAGACAAATGAGAGGTTGCTTTTTCTCCCTGCCCACTCTCCCTTCAAGTAATCCTCTGCTCTGTCACCTCGTTCTGTTTAAAAACCTTAAAATATAGATGTTTATCATTAATATGTCACGTGAGGCAACCGTGCCAAGCACTGTGATGGGCAGATAGACGGGGCTCTCTCAGAGCCACACCATTAGTCATGGTGATGACTGCTTCAGATGCTGAATTTCTCATGTTAGGAAACAAAGATACTGATTTATTATTTTTAATAAAATAATTGCTTTGATGCAGTATTTAAAATAATTTTAAACATCTGCTCAATAAGATACAGTACACAAATATGGAAAATGCTGCACTTTACATAAAAAGTAAAGCTAAGCATTTAATTATACAAAACAATTTTGCCTGATGCCATCAATATCTTGCAAACTAACTCAAAGTACTGCTCTTCTTTTATATATATATATGCTATATACACATATATAAATAATTTACAGCATTCATTTACTAGATTTGTTTACTACTGTTCCAACAAAAAAACCCCATAACAGATTCAAAACTTAATGAATTTGGTAACTATCTGCAGTGGTTCTGAAAGTGGAAGGTGTTTGAATCAGCGCTTCAAGTTTTGAAGTAGCATGCCAAGTAACCATAGGAAGCTCATTTCTTGAAAGAAAAAAGTTTCAGCAGGAAGCCATTCAATACAGTCAGTGCCTTTCCCACCGATCCTGGGAAACAGCCATGCTATATACAGCACTGTGTCATGGGAGGCAAAAAGTTTGGAGATTGGGGAGAAGGGTGACCCTGAGGGTATTCCTTTCACCACAAGCCAAGCAAATACAAAATCTCTGTATCTATCCTAGCAGTCTTAATAATTCGGAGTCCTCCTCCTTCTTACTGAATGGAAACCAGGCAACTGCCTAAATACTTTCTATTTGGTAATTTTCCCTGTTACAGCACATTAAGGTATGAAATCAGTATTCTCAACAAAGCAGTGAATTTGGTGCTTTGTAAACACTGCTTTTCTCCTTAAGAGAGTCTCTAGCTGCAAAGTTTCAATGCATCTCAAGCTTTCCCCTTTTTGTAGTCAGTAAAGATTGCTTTTGTTAATTTCTTTCTACATCTATGCTCAAGTTGGATGCTACAGAAAGATAAACTGTTTCTTCTGTTTACTCTTCCTTTTTAGGGTCTTTCACTCCTTGTATTCCAGTTTATTAACTCCAGATTTTCCCCAAAGTATGTTCTAACTACACTGCCTAATGTACATTCATCACAAGAACCACCAATGTGTTCACCTTCCCAAGTCACTTTCTCAGAGGAAAGGGGAAGGGCAGTTGAGGCAAGGTGAGGGGGAGAACCCCCCCCCCCATTCCTTTTGCTTGTTACTTTGCTCTCCACAAATGATCATCCAGTAGTAATTATAAACCCAGAAAATATAAGAAGATGCTGAGCCTGATAGGCAATACATTAGCATACTGACTGACTCCTGGTTCATGATTACAGTTGTCATGCTGTGCAGTGCATTTAAAGTGTTACTTTTTTCCCTAAATAAAGTTGGATTCAACGAAGGCACTACATGTAGAACAGATGTGTCAGACTCTGGAGTACTGAAGAAAGCATCATACATGAACTAGGGACACGTGTCAAGCCCTCAGACCCTGCATGACAGTTAAATGCAAGCAGGTAGTAGTCAAGTGCTTGTATGTGCAGCTCAGTGTTTTCACTGGTTTAGAGACTGGTTTAAGCCAAGTATTATTAAAACCCCTACAGGTGCTAGGTTAGGCATTTAATAAAAATGTTTATCTGTAAACAAGAGTTATCCTTACAACGGATCATTTTCCAGAAATTGGAATTTCAAGACAGTGCAACAATGCTTCAGTGTTTTCTTTGGCAGTAGACAGCAAGGTGAAATGTAAAATTCAAATCACTTCAGAAGAGCGTGGTACAAGGTTAGAGAATGCTTCATCTCCCTCTCTTGTTCCATGCAGAATATCAAGTCCCTGAGACAGACACGGGTTATTCTTGGACAGAGCAGCTGTTTCGTAAGGCTAAAACCTGATGATCCAGGAGCAACTCCATTGCCATTCAAACCCTAATGAGGGAGAGACAGAGAAAAAATTATTAGAATTCCATGTAAATACATGTTTTTAACTGAACTTGTTGGATTATACTGCCTGCTTGCATAAACCTAGCCTGATGATGGTCAGCTTTACATGTTGAAACCCGGCCCTTGCACATTAGATAGCTTAAAAGACAGAACAAGCACTTGCCAGTTGCTGCTTTATTTCAGCCAAAGTAGCTGGAAAAAAAAAAAAAATCTTTCTTTAGACAAATCTTTCTTTAAAACTATATTGTTATGGCAAGGTGAATAACTGCAGTTTCACTGAAGTCATATAACACAGATGCTTGTACTGAGAAAGAACAAGCTAACCATGAAGAAGGTACTACCACAGTTCCTATGCACAGCTGTTACTCCCACTTGCAGACCCCTAAGCCAGATGTTTGTATCTCTTCTTGAAGAAGACCATCACTGCGAGTGGGCTCTAGCCTTGGAACACAGGCAGAAGAAACTCTTACCCTTGCCATTACCTGTGAATTGTCCTTTAAGGGAGCAACAAATACATACAGTCAAAGCATCTGCATGTTTGGAACACTGTACCTGAGTCTATCCATCTCAGTTGGCTGCCTCACTTGGTTATGAAAGCACAATTGGTAGGAGATGATGATGTTGAGTAGTTATACATTCAGGCTACTGGAATGAGCAACCCCCACGCATTCCAAAATGCCCCAAGATTTATTATTAGGGGCAGGGAGGAGGAAGATTACCATGAGCTGCACAATAGACTGGCTACTTATCTTGGAGCCAATCTATGCTACACAGCCAGTCTCTTATCACTACTGGAGGGTTCCGGGTAATGAATGCAATTTGTACAAATACGAGTGCTCAGTCTCTGTAACTTCAGGAAGGCAATGCCTGCCAGCATCAACACCACTCGGAGATGGTGTTGCTTGGATGCCATGTTAACTATATCAATTCTTACCCTAACACTCTCTGCAAGACTTCTGCAAAATGACTTTGCCCACTTTGCTTAGAGAAATCTGGTTAAAACCCCCATATATTACAAACAAATACCAGCGCTGGACTATCTATAGCAGTGAATGCCACTGTTGTTTGGGGGGAAGCATTGAAATTTATTTAAAAAATAAAAGAGATTTACCAGGGAGCACACACTAACCACAGAAAACCCAGGGCATATTGCAGAAATGGAAGCTGTATTTCTTACTAGCACCATGCAGGGTATTCAGCACCATTTCATTTGCTTTACAGTCGATACTATTAAACACTACGAAATGCCATCATTTGAAACTTTCAGTTTGTTAAATGGCTTGGAACAAATGTGTGCATGGGGAAGAAAGCTGGCCACATTTCACAGAGAGGGCACTGCTGGCCTGGTAAGACACAAAAGGGTCACAGTTCAAGTTTGTCATATGACAACCCTGAAGGATCCAGGGAAAAGATAACTCTGCAATGCAGCTGCAAGCATGGGTTGAAAAGGAGGTCAATCCAACAGGATGCAGCAGAATGCCTGAGGCAATGTTATAAATGAAACAAACCCCAAGGGTTTTCAGTAACCCAACAGCAATGTCCTTTATAATTCAAAGAACTTTATTGAGGTGAAAGTATTTTCTCTCTAAACAGTTATTAGACTAGAAGTCTTACCTTTAAAGAGACACCAAACAAAGCCACCTCAATCCTGTTCACTCCTTTACAAAAAGGAGACAGGCAGCACGAATCCCCCAGCCTGCTTTGGATGCTACTGGGAGCTGCGAGATGCTACAATAGGGCAGAATTGCCAAGCTGCCTGCGTTTGAGACAGTTATGGATTTGTTTATTCTTAAATTATTACCCATCATGCCCAGTGCAGAGATGTAAAGTGATGTTACGCTGCAATAACACATCCAAAGCTTGTCCTAGAATTGTGTTTGCTAAATCAGACAGTTCATACTTCTAAGTTCCATGTAGCATCACACTGGTTTATCAGAGATACCAAGTAGAGCATTACAGAGGCCAGGTGCTCTTTGAATAGTTATTGAATACATTTAAAGCAACCAACAGCTGCTACCACATCTGAGTTAAAAGAAAAGGTCCTTCTCTCAAAGGCTCAAAAGGTTTAAAATTAAAGAAGCCAACAGACAGCCTAGGTCATTCCAGACCTGACTGGGATTGTGCTGGGGGACTCACTCTAAGTTTACAGGGAGATGAGCGCTAACTCCCTTTAGCTACCATCCTCCACAGCTGCATCAGAACACTGGTCTTTTATGATCTGATTTTGGACCAAGCAGTGGAGGGCAATGTACTGCCTAGATTTTTGTAATAAAACATTTAGAGAACCGAAAGTTCCTGTTGGGCAGAAGGTTGATCTTGTTTGGCCCTAGGCAACAGCCAGAAGTCCTCTCCTTTACATCTCATATACCCCTTCCTGCACAGAAGCTCCCTCACACTGCTTCTGAGACCTTAACTACTCTGTTTAGAAAACCAGCCCGCTCTCTGCTCCCAGACACCTCTGTTATGTTCCTTCCAGTTGGGCAGCAACTGCTTGCATCTTGCTGTTTTGGGGGATTCTTCACTGCAAACGTCTTCAGCCTACCCCAAGACAGCCTCTTCTGAAGGGAAGTGAAAAGCACTATTTTTCAACCAGGCTACAGACAAGTACAAAGATAAGTGAATATAAAGTGTATCCCTGTAGATCCAATGTTAGCAAAGGGTGCTGCCACGAGCCTGCACTCCCCCCTTCTGCAACATCTAATTATTAGTGCCTTAACTAGCAACTGATGTCAGCCATACCCTGAAGTTCCTGACTTCCACTGAATCCCCAGCACCCCGCTTTCCTTCTGAAAGGGAAATGACGAAGACATGCAGCCCAGGAATGGCAACTACCAGCACAGATACGACCAGTCAACCTGGGTACCAACAGCTGATAGACCCTGTTCATATGCCAGGTAAGGTGCTGTGGCAACAGCACTGGAAACTACCCTTCATAGCAACAAGAACACCAGCTGGCTTAAAAACAGCCCCAGGAGGCCACAATGGTAGAAGTCCTGCTTTTGGCCTACCCTCAGAGTCAAGCCAAATCAGCAACTTTGCCAAAGCAATGTGCTGTCGCCCTTTCTTCATCCTTAGAGCCTTTTAGACACAGCTGACAGAGATCAGTTGCTCTCACTGGTCTGGGCAGCAGAATACACTGCAGGAGCTCTTGCGGCAGCTCCACGCCTGCTGGGCAGCTAGTTTTGTTGGCAGGCTGCTCTAGAAACCTGTTTTAAGCTCTCCAGAGCTCCCTCCAGTGGCTGGACTGAGAATTAAATACCAACTCTGAAAAGGCAAGAGCGAAGCTGATGGAGAGCTACAGCTCGCACCAAGGCTCTTAATTTACCTGAGCTACCATCACCACCTTATTCCTAGTCTTTGAGGTACCTGGAGTATGTGACCTACAAGTCTGCATCACAAATATTGACCTGGATATCAAAGTTGCACAGAACTCTTCTATACGCCCTGAAACAAAGTTCAGTGAGGTCAGCAGAAAACTTCCTTCCCACCAAGTTTGGCTGAGGCTCAGTGAGCGGTTGTTCCTGGCTCCCTTCTCAAATTCAGTGGCTTCACACCAATCAATCGCAAAACTTTAAACTCTTGAGAGGGAGACACTTTAAGGGAGCAAAGTGTTCAGTCAAAAGTCAAGCCAAGAGTTCTCATTTCAGCTTTTGGTGTGGCACAAACATATCCCAGTCCCAGAGCTAAGATCCTAAGAGAGTGAACTGTCATCGCAGCTCTGCTGCACGTTGCAAAGAACACCACCAGCAGAAGGAAGCAAAGTCACTAGAGTTTTCTATGACATCTCCAAACACTGAAATATTACAGCTGTGTGCAGCAGAGACATTGTCAGAAGGTGGTAAGAGCATCTAGTGAGTCAGAGGCAAAAGCATCCAGGCTCAACCCCCAGCTCTGTCACCTGCAGTCACACTGAGGTTGGTAGTATCTAGTGTACCCTGTATGGCAGTTTCTCAGCTGTAAAACACAGGACACATTCCTGTCTCACAAGAAGCAAAAAGGTTAAAAAGCCATTAACACATTGTGGAGCACAAAACCACTTTCCTGGGTCTCCCTCAGCAGCAAGGGGGAACAAAGAGACCCTGTCAGAATTGTGACAGTTTTGCTTGTACAAATAAGTGCCTAATTTAAGCCTGAGAAAACACAGTGAAAGAAGTTGATAATACCTGGGTTACAAGCCAGCCTACTGATGCTCCCTTTTCTAACAAACCTTCGCCTAATAGAAACACTCCCACATTCACAATACTAAAGACCACATTACTCAATATCTACCTGATTCTTCTTTAAAAATAAAGTTGGTTGTGTTAAGTGGTTGGGATTTGGGAAAGCTGGTTTTTTTTTTAACCTTATAGACCATTAGGGTAGATCAATCCAATGACTGAAAGGCTTTAGATCTTTTTTCAGGCTGCTTCTCATGCAGCTGAAAACAAACATGTATATTTATGATGTTATCTGCAGCACGAAGCTGTCAGATCTATAAAACAGAGAACTCTATTCAACTACACATTTTTCCTCAGATTTCATTGCAACATTCCTACAAGTCCTTTCAAAAGTAGGCAACAACATGTTTTACATATTGAAACAAATTACTGCGAATGTAATGTCAGTTTATTCACTATTATGCCCAAGATTCATGTACGCATGTCACTTCATATGGGCACATCAGATGCTTAATCTGTACCTGGAGGAAATGAATACTATACAAATATGTCATGTTAGTTAATAGACAATTATTAAGCTGAAATTTTCTGGCTTTTTGCCACTTCATTTTAAGCAATGTATTGTCAACTAAATTATAAATCTCTTGACCCTTCACATGTCATCAACATTTGCACATTACCAATATCTTCAGCCTAAAGCTACAATGCAATTAGTCATTTAAATTGCAGATATCTTTCACACATAAGAAGAATTAAGTTCATCCCTAGCACACAGAAGGCACAATACAGGCCAATGAACTCTATTTCTGAAGTGTGTGAATGGCAGACGAGAATATTTTTGCCTATTTACATGGGGAAAAATTCACATCAGTTGTATGGTCTAGACTGACAGCAGCCAGAAGAATCAGCACTGAAATTGAAACTCTCTAGCTGACAGGGTTGTATTTAGATAAGCACATATCTATGTGCTTAATCTTGCAGCAGATTTTAAGATGCTGAAGCCGTATTTTATAATTGCAGTAACACTTTCAGCTCCCCTCTTTCCCCAAGGTATGATCCCACCGTAGACTCTTCCATTGTCCGATAGCTTGAATAATAACCAGAAACTGAAATCAAGAGTCTGTATACGTTAAGCATAAGCAAAGAACCTTCCTCCTGCCCCTAACCCCTTCCCCACACCAACACCGCCCTCCTGTCTCACTTTAGACCTATAGGCTGGGCCAAGGGGTGGTAGAGACACAAACTGAGAGAAATCCCTCAAGTATAGAAACAGATTTTGTAACCTGGCTGTGAACACCTACTTACATGCAAGTAAGTCTAGGTCCAATTTAAAGTGATTGCTTTTAAGTTCATTTTCTGGAGCTTTTAAGAAATTATTTTAGCAGACTATCACATACTACTGCCAAGCACCAGCCAGCAGCATCTCTGCACCCTCTGGATATACAGGGAACAGCAAACCTATCATCATTCGCTACAGAGCCAACTTCTGCATTTAACTCACATTTAGACACAATCACATCCTTAACAATTCTTGTTGATGAATTGTGCTAGTGCGTCCTCTCATCAGAACAGCTTATGGACAAAAAGGTGGCAGTAACTTCTATAGCTACTGCTTTTAAGAGTGTAAAGCCACATAACCCTTAACTATCACACATCCCTCCTGCAAATGCCAAAAAACCAAAAGCGATTTGATTGTCACGCAGTGGAAAAAAAAAATACCCAAAACAATCGCTCTTCTCCAAGCATTAAGAAGAGTTGAGGTTTTCTTTCATTCTGCAGAAAAAGGCTTGCTGCTCAGAGGTTTAATTCTTCCTAGGTCAGCCTAAAGAGCATTTCTAAAGCTTAAACAAGCACCGCATACAGAATACATTTAATCAGCATGCATTCCAACATCCTAAACTGTAAAGCAAGGCGGTTAAGTTTAAGTTCTGCTAATAATGAAGAGATTTAGAGATTTATTTTCTCCACTCACAATCAATATTTAAAATGCAACAATAACCAGTGTGGTAAACAAGACATTTCTCACATTTTTTGCCAAACTTCTTCCCAGTAGAATACAAGCTTATTTGTGAACTGCTGTTAGATCAACCTGGAAGTATCACGTTATTTTAAGTATATCGACCAGAGCTAGCAGTTTGACAGAAAAACTGTACTTGAATGGCTCTGCACTGACCTGAGGATGTCAGCTGCACCATTTCCTTCTGTAGCAGCTACTTGCAGTAGCTTAAGTTTCTACAGCAGAGCTAGACTACAGGTGGCAAGGCAAGACCCACACTTTGTAACAGTAGCCAGCCTTGGCAGTGGACAGAACAGCCACAAACAGTATCCAGGAAGAAGAAATTTCCTTTGAAACTGGATCAGGCAAAAGAAAGAAGATTTAACCCAAGATTTACCCCTGAATCAGTCGATGTGACCAACCTGGAAGAAGGTGAGTGAATGGGACACCAACAGCAGCACTTCAGTGCAAGACGGACTGCACCACTTCCAAGTACTTAGCGTAAAAATTACACTGACGTGCAGGCACCCAACAGAGTTTTTCTGTGTGAAGCAGAACGATGGTCCAACCACAGTCTTCAGAAGCTGACCATAAGAGCAACAGCCAAGTCTCCTAGCGATATATAGGCTTCTTCCCCTCCCTGCTGCATGTTATCATATAAATACACAGCTCTCAGTTCAAGGTCAAAGACTACCTTGGACCCAGAACACCTTTGGATAAAAGCAAAGAAAGTTTAAGGGCTCAGAACTGCAGCCTGTTTCTCACAGAAATAAGCTTTAAATATCTGCAAGGGTTTTCAAACTTCTAAGACTCCACAGTTACAGTGAAAATGAGACAAAGCTGTTTCCAAAATAGCTTTGTCATCAGAAAAGCAATAAAACTTAATCCAAAAAATATCTTTGGCTATTTGTCAGCATTGGAAACATTATGGGGTGTGTTACCAACCAATAAAGACGATGAGACAGAACACAGAATTGGGAAAATGAGTCTGTGGCTTCAAGTTTACTTTTTTCTGATCTGTTTTATAGAAGTGTTCTCCCTTCTCAAGATGAGTTATTTTTCAGTTTTTCCCACCCTTTAATTTATTACTGTGCACCACATGCCTCCAAACTGGGGGAGGGAGGGAGAAGAGGTGGGTAACAAATACACAAACCCGAAAACGAACATGAATCAAATCCAAAGGCCTCTCCCCCTCACTGTATCTGAAAGTGTCCAGAGGGACCACAATGAGAGAGATGAAGATATCACCACCTCTGGAATACAAGTAGCAGCAATTAACACATTTTCACAATACAGAGATTTTCTTACCAGGGCTTTCTCAAATTGCTCTTTCTGAACAATACCATTCAAATGTTAAGTTGCAGTGAAAAGAACAAGCAGAACTACCCAAATGAGTGTTTCCAACAAGAAGGAGAAAAGAGCTCCCACTATACTGGTGCCTTTTTCTTTTTTAATTAGGCCTAGAGCATTAGCCTTACTTTTCCATTCCATGAACATCATGGATTTGTCCCTACTGCTACTTCAAGTTTAGGGATACATAAGCAATAATCAAGGCAAGATAGAGAGCACCCTTTTTATATTGCTTTTAGGTCCAAATTAGTTGACAGACTCCTTGGGGCAAGAACCTGTTTATTTGTTACCTGCCACACTATGAAGTGATGTGGCTGCTGGTAAGCAGGCTTCTAGCTGCAAAGCAAATGCTTGTGTCACCACATGTGCTAGTTCCCAGATTAAAATAATCCATAACAGGTTTCCCTAAAAGACCAAGTACAGAAAGCAGAATTTCAAATAACAAGATAAAATGAACATGCAGGAATCAGGCATTCAACTACCACAGAAAAAAGACTTCCCAGACAAGATGCAAAGTCAGGTGGCACAGTGCAGAGAAACAGATACCTAGGGCTGAAAAACCATCCCAATTAAACACAGATACTTGTCTGTGGAGAAAGGAAACATGGTATGCTAACAAAATGCCCCTCACACTGAAACAGAAGGCAGCAGACCCATACCAACACAGTCTGCTAAACTGCCCTTTTCCAGTACCCACTAAATTTTGGTACTGAATAATGAAAGGCAAATAAGTAACAAATTTGCTTACAGAGTTTCACTTTTTTTAATACATACTACAACTGATTATTTCTTCCCTGTCTCCCGAAATACCTTAAGGCTTCTTTTTACATCAATAATGGCTTGAAACAATTCCTTTCCTTTAATTACTGCAGTAGGCAACAATAAGAAGCAGCTGAACAGAGGCAACTTTGCTCTGACACGGATGTACGAAATACAGACATTGTACAAAGAACATTATCCAAGGAAAGCTGAAGTCTTGAGTTGAAAAACTTAACGTGGTTAGCACCAGTGATTTCATTCAATAGTGCCAGAAGATCACTCATATCCAGGAATAACTTCTTCCATCACTCCTGTCTACCAAGATATCAGGCTTAAAAAAAAAGGTCACAGAAGTATTATGCAGAGATTTACTCCTTGCCATTGCAGTCAGAAAGTTCTGACATTTAAGATTACTTGAGAGTAAAGCTGTCTCTATTTACAATTTGAAATGAGAAAGTACATCCTGCCTGTTTAAATTATTCTCAGACAGGTTGCCCAAAAAGATGATTTTAAAGATGCCCAAATGTGTATCAGCCTAAGGCCATATTGTACTTGCTTTCAGCTTCAAAGACCTCCTTTCATCTTTGAAGAATGGAATGTTGTTTACTGCTTAGGATGTTTTGCCATGTTATCATGAATGTATTACAAATGTTCTGCTTCTTGAATTAGAGTGTTTGTCAAAACCATTCTTTATTCTACATGAGAAGTCTTAAGCCCTTTATAAATCCTTCTCAGATATATTTGGACACTTAAACATCTAAATCTAAACATCCCTCACAAGTTTGCTACCCTGCATAATTTCACAAAAAAATAAAAGAAGGTCTGCAGAGAATTGCTTTCTGGTAGCATGAAGCCTAAGTATTAGGTACTGGAAGAATGCAAGGTTGCATGTGAGAAAAGTAGTTTCAGTGGCAGAGTTGTTTCCACCTACTGCCCTTACAACTCAGTCTAGTAAAGCAACCTATATGAGAAGTATCTTAAAATACAGCAGGTAAATTTGTGCCAATGAAATACTGCCAAGGCTTATGGTCAGTTTGAGGCACGTTATGTCCATGTTCTTTTAAACTGGCTACGTAAATAATGGATCACCACCTTTTAATAGCAACACTGTTATCTGTCTCATTCTGGCACAATCTCATGAAGCTTTTAATAAAGCAGACACACCGCAGACGATGAGAAATAACTGAGAAGTACCTAACAGGCAGACTTGTTAAATATTCAGAAACAAATCCGCCAATAATTATAGAAAACCACTACGAAGAACAGGAATAGTTACTCGATAGAAGCTTGGGGGAAGAGGAGAAAAGGATGGGGAAAGTCATTCTTGTGCTAGACTCATTTTTTCAAGTTTTTCCAGTGGTATTATAAAAAAAGTAACTATACATTCAGCTTGATGTGAAAGTACATTAAAAAACTTCAAAGAAATGAAGAATAGCTGCTCAAAAGCTGGGAACGCTGCTTTCTGCAGCTTGTTAGGTGCAGATTCCTTCACTTGCAGTAAATGAAGCATTCAAGGCGCTTAATTGTGTCTGCACGTTGGGAAAAAAATAAAAATCAGAAAAACAAGTCTACCTCAGCTCCTTAGACAGGTCTCTTGTCACAGTCCAGGCTGAGGGAAAACCTACAGGACAGATGCCACCGTTGTCTCAGTTACACTGCAAATAACTGAGCTTTATACAAGGTCCTTCCAGACTACAATATGCAAAAACACTGGAGTGTTTTCAATCCTAGCATCTATTTTAGCTTCCTAAGCCACAACAATGAACAAGATGTAAGGTTTATCAGAAAGGACAACTTTATAACCACTTCCTCCACATAAGAGTTACTTTCCAGGCTTCTGCTCACTTGACCAGGCTTCTGGTCAGCCGCCAACCAGCCATCCACTTGAGCAATATCAAGGCTTTACGAGAAAAAAGGCCAAAAATGGCAAGACACTTGAATGGCAGCCTGCAATACACTTCTCCTGTCTCCAGCCAAGATTATGGCCTCTAACAGTAGTAGGCTGTCAGTCTCCCTCGAAAGAACTTCTACAGTCCCACAAGTTTCCCAGGTCCCAGAAACTCAATCTCCAACACAACACTGAGAGATTTGCTCAGACAAAGATTTGTTAAAAGCACTTTCAAGGCAATTTTAAAATGCAGCATGAGCCAGAAAAGATAATCTGTCTTACTGCAGGAACTGAATGGCCTAGCTTTATTTATTTATTGGTTGGTGGGGGGATCTAGCCAAGGTGAACTCACAGCTCACTTGAAAAGAATGCCTATGCACTATGCATGGAAAAAAGTGCACAGCCAAATGTGAAAGCGAGAGCCATTTCAAAAGCCATCCAAAACAGCCATCATGAGCAAAACCAAGGGGCCATGGCAACTAGCTGCGGTGAAAGATCACCACAGTTTTGTTACCCTCCAGTGCAGATGGAAGTTTCTCTGAGCCATCATTTCATTCAGTCCTTTACACAGTGGTCTTATCCACAGTTCTTCCTATACACACAAGTAAACATCGCCATCAAATTTACCAGAAACAACCCTTTCAAGTATCTAACACACAGACTAGTTTTCTTATAGTATGTAACCAGCCATTTTGTGTAAGAGGATACTCACTTCTTCCGACAAGGAAAGATAAAAATAATTCAGTATGAAGATTCAACACCATGCAAGTAATTGTAAGCCATCTACATACCTCTAGCCCAGATCCAACGTTTGCTGAATCCAGTGGTCTTTTCTTCCTTGATCCAATGGCTGCCAAAGCTGTGAGGTTGGCTTCTCTTTGTTGCATTTGTGCTAACTCCAACTGTTGCATCTAATTTAAAAAGAAAACACCTACATTAATTATGACACACAGTATTGTAAAGGTCTTGTTCTCTTTATGGCAACTTCAGACAGCTCGGAAGCCCCTACTGAAAGAATGTATTTCACAGGATCTTCTCCTGTCTTTCCAGACACTTTTGACAAATTCCAGTACCCAGTCATGCTCAGAGCCTTGAAATTCTAACAACCCTATAGGTAGCACTGGGTAAGTAACTCTTTTCATGGAATCTGCATTGCGGTATCAACGTGGCCTTAACAGGAGCCTTGCTGCTGGTTCCTCAGCTCATAAGCTTTGCCATTTCTGATTAACAGGAAACATTGATCAGAACTGGTTTGCGGTCAGATCGGTATTAAAATTTGAAGTTACCAAGTTCTTTGAACTGGGCATATTCTTAATTCAAAATCTTAATTCATGACTGCACAAGCAAGATACTCAGCTTCTTCATGCTGTATTTACCTGAACCCAGTGCCCAATGTTGCTATTTTGAAGCATCTTATAATGCAAGTGAACAGGATGCTGTCAGTTCACTTTTTTTTCTTTTCTCAGAACACATTTGAACGTTCAGGCATACCTGAAGCAAGCTAGAGATACACTGCATGCATCTATTTTCACTCACCTCCAAAAGCTGTTCAACACTCAAAAATCCTTAGAAACAACCCCTCAGGTAAATTTGGGATGGGAGAAAACCCCATAGTCAAGAAGATTAAGGAAAAAAAAAAAGTTTTATGTCTGAAATCCAGGTACATATTCCTTCATTCTATTTGATAGCTATAGATACCAGCTGCCTTAGAGCTCAAACTAGTTAAGTCTGTTAACAGATTTAGTAGCTTGGATTGGCCACCTTAATAATGCAACCACACTGCTTTCAGATCTGCTAGCTGTCCCACTTGGCGCATGGGCGGAAGGCAATGCTCTCTTCTCTGTAGAGAAGGAAGCTTTTCCGTTTACTCTGGTTGAGGTTGTCCTTAAACATAAACTTCTGGGTTTGATGCTAACCCTTAGGTGATCTGACATACAACTAGAGCAGCTCCCTAGCCCATGCTCATGTTTCAGTTATGAAAACAACACTGTTTGCAAGTCAGCTTTGATCACACTACGTAGGCTTTTACTTACAGAAATGCAGTAGCACTTTTTCAGTGCTAGATCCCATCATTCACTTACCAGACAACCTATTCTTACTTTCGTGTGCAGTGAAATCACTTATAACCTTATTTACCAGAATTAATTCCATTCTGAGTGGGGGTTTGTTAGGCTTTGTTTCAAAGCATACAGAATTGCTTTCAATAATATTTTAGACACTCTAAGGTTTTATGTCCGTTAAACTTGAAAACTTCCAACGTTCTGTAATTGTCTGAGGCTACCTCCAGCCACCCTACTTGCATAAAACGCAAGTCAGGAAGACACTGCAAACAATCAGGGATGGGGGAAAATAAGATTACATCCAACGTAGTAACCCAAAACTTCACAAACTGCGTGAAACACTGAGGCATAGGACCTATTTTTATGTGACATCTTCATCATTCCCTGGGTTGATTTGGAACAATAAACCACCAAGATTCTTTAACAGAGCCATGTGCTGACTTCCAGCCCCGGCTTCCCAGGCCTCTAACACCTGCAGCCACCCTGGCTTACAGGCAACTACAGAGCATCCCTGCAGAAGTACACCTTCCTACTGCCAATGTATTTCAGTCGTCACAGTAGCTGCATGTACACCACAGTCTCCTTGCCAAGAGAAGAGGCGCTACAACATGCCATGCACATGGCATTCCTCTGGGGCAAATTTCCAAAAGGCTACAGTGGCAAACAAAGCCAGAAGGGGTAAGATTATTTGCTTTACTTTTTAAGAATCATTACACTTAAATTGAAATGGACTTTTAAAACCTTTAAACTTAAAACAAGGAAACAAAACAGAAATCTTTATTAGCCTAACCTTATGCTTCCATCCCTAGGAGTCATTAGAAAACATATCCCCCGTCTCCATCAACCCTACAAAACACATAAAACCAGCTCAGTGCAGTTAAATATGTCAAAAAGGGGTGGCTGCTGAACATTTTGTCACTGGCTTGAAGAGTATTGAAAGAAGACGCCATCACCTTTTTAAAGCTGATGTTCATGGGCAGCCATGGTAAAGACTACGGACAAGGGACTTTTTACAAGGACAGGTTGTGACAGAACAAGGGGAAATGGCTTTAAACTGAAAGATGGGAGGTTTACATTAGGCATTAGGAAGAAATTCTTCACTAGGAGGGTGGTGATGCACTGGCACAGGTTGCCCAGAGAAGCTACGGCTGGCAGTGTTCAAGGCCAGGCCGGACAGGGCTTTGAGCAACGTGGTCTAGTGGAAGATGTCCTGAAACTGGATGATCTTTAAGTTCCCTTCCAACCCAAACCATTTTGATTTCATGATAATACGAAGGGACTTCGGGTTGGGAATCGGGCACAAGGTACAGGGGACTGAGTGGGTTGAATGCCTCCTGGCAGAGTGTCAGAATGCCGCTCTGGCTGAGAACTGGGTAGTGCCTAGGCACTATACCCATTTACCCCACACAATTCAAGCTGACAAAGCATGCTGTTGCCACAGACACCCTGCAAGCAGGCACGGCTACTGGAGGGCAGTGCTGGCAGATAACCAGACGGGATGACACTTGGTGCACAGTAAGGGAAAGACGAGCTTTCCAGAAACAGAACTGGTGCACCTTTCACAATGCAGTTCCCAAGACAATGCTGGAAATGCATGTCATCATCTACTCCCCTCAGTACATTTTCAACCTTGCAAACAGTCAGAGAATTTTTCAAATCAGGCAGAATCTCACCATGGTTTTGGAGCAAAAGGAAAAAAGAAATCAGTCTTGTTGCATTCTAGGCATCTCGGGGATTTTTCTGAGAACCTAATTAAGACAAATGAATTTAAACACTCAATCTCCATAATGGATTCAACAGATCCCCATTAAGCAATATGGGCAGACATCCAAATTACCCTGCTGAAGCCAGCAAAAATCATTTTTTCCTCAAGTTTTGTTCCATTAAATAGTGTGAGATTAAGTGTCCAAACATTGCGTGAGCAGTTAAAAGCACAGGATCAGGAGAAGACAAGCAGATAACATCAAGGGATACCTGAGGATACTGGCTGGCTAAATACTGCCAGAATTTCCTAAACGAGTTTAGGAAAGAGCAAGAGGCAACTATGTAGAGTCAAATCTGTCTTTAACAGTTTTGTAGCACACACGTTATGGCAGAAAGAGCACTGCAGCAAGTGAAAGACAGTAAAAGTAGTATATATACTTTATTAAAATATAACACAGAGAAGCTGCATCTAGTATTGTTTCCCTTCCAGGGGCCAGTTTTATTAATATTGGTGTCTCTGACTAAAATAGAATATAAATAGAAACTGTCATACCCAGGTTTGTATCTTGAAACTAGACAATTTTTTTTCCTTGAAGATAGAAGTGTGCAATGCCAACTCAGGAGGAGCAAGGGGAACTTACACCATACATTAGACCTACAAACTACCAGGTTTCCCCTCAATACAACCTACTGGGATCTGCTGAAAGATGCTGCTATTTCACCACAACACAGGAGTCCAACACGCGTTCTGTTCAAAATTCATTCCTCAAGATAGGCATTGAGAGGGGACAGTCTCCAAGCAAGAAGCAAATGAATGTTCATGCTCCTTCTCCCCCCTTTCCTATTTTTACATATGCTAAGAATTGCAGTACAAAGAGTTTCAAAAACTTGTGTATAAAGATCAAATTGCTATGAAAACGTCTCAGAACTTGTAAAATAGTCTTTGTTGCTGCTGGCCTTTTTAATAATAAAAATAGGGTTTAAAGTCTGGTCTTGCAGCAAGCAGGAATCTCTAGGGTGACACAATAACCATTTTAGTTAATCTGACCTGCAGCACAAATCAAGAAATAAGGTATGATTTAAAGTCCTCCCTTATAGTGAAATGGCATTTGCAGCATGGCTGTAATCACACAAAATGAAAGGTTTTAAAATTGACCTCTCTGTTCTGTACTCAATCCTCTACTGAGAAAAACATTTCTTTTCCTGCTCACGGAAATTCTATCTCACTTATGTCTCATACTCCACATTTCAGAAAATGGGCAAAATCTATTTTTACTGCTACACCAGTGACATTTTTGTTGCATTTTAATATTAAAAACTAAATTTCAAGTTGCATGAGAAGACAAGAAGTACTTCAGCTATGAGATGCTGAGACTTTTTTCTTTAAAGCAATACTGCAAGTTAGTTTTAAACTCTACCTGTTACAAAGTGCATGGTATGTGATTTTTCACATTATCAGAGCTCCAATAATTCAAGTCATGGAAATTTTGCAAGATTTTCCCTAAGCACTGTTTCCCTAACAGGAAGAATAACTTCAACACAACTGAAGTATTTGATATAAGCTTTCACATAAGACAAAGCACATGAAACCTTTGCTCTCTAGATCCTCGAAAACAGTTTTATTGGGGAAGGTTTACCTTTAGAAAAAGATAGAGGTAAGAAATTAAGCATCTGTCATAGCCAGGGCTCACAGAGCAGTAATAGGACTGGGGTTACAGAAAAACCAAACCAGAAGGCACTTGTCCAGCACAATGCTGGCAGACAACATACATCTGAAGAAATTCATACCATTGTCCACTTATACAGCAGCTTCAATACACAAAGTGCTAGGAAATAAATGAAGAGATTTCTAATCTCTACTTAAAATGCTAGGAATTTATACTTAGGAAAAAAATAGTCTTGGCAATGCAATAACAAATAAATACAGCAATATGGATGTAAATGAGCTCAGAAGAAATGCTGGCAAGACAGATGGGGAACCTACACACCACAGTTCTTGACTTGGTTATAATTAATGCGAAGGAAAGACTAGAAAGTATATGTATAGGACACTGGGTTTAATATGAAGCAAAAGTGGGGATGGCTCCACATATGACATTGTAGGCTAAGAGAATGGGACAGATTAAATAAATATTTAAAGTAACAGAAGAACTGGCAGGAAAGGGAACCAGGGAAGGCTGAAGACAAGTTAATGTATGCCTAAGGGTTATGTGTGCTATCCAGCAATAAGTACATCAGGAGTAATAAAAGCACTAAAGCAGATGAACAAGAATTTGTATAAGACTTCCGGGGGGGGGGGGGGGGGGGGGGAGGGAAGCAAGGAATATAGGCATACAAAAGAGGCAGAAGCTTTCTGCTTCCTTGTTTCTGCTTCCACAATAAAAACCCAACCAATAAATTAATGAACATTAAAATTCAAAGTAAGCCAAAGCAACTGTGACCAACCATCAACATGTATTTTTAATAGACTGCACCAGTGAAAAAGGAACTTGAACACCTATATGGGTCTTTACTATCACCCTTTACTGTAAATTTTAAAGAGCTAAATACTGAGGTGCCCTTTAAGTGGGGCCACTTATCCCATTGAAATGACTTCTCTCTCTTCCCTGCATTATTTTTTCTGACTAGCTTTTCCAAAATTTCACTGGGTTTCATTGTGTCCTCCATTAAGCGCTTTGAAAGTTTTCTACTCTTCTCAGTTGCTTCTGCCTTCATTGTCTTTGGAAGAAAGCACTCTATTTTTTTTCAAATTCCCTTTAAGCATTTTATGGAACTTGTGACGAAAATGAAAAATAAACCTTAAAAATCTGTTTTCAATCCCAAGGCTCTCACACTGGTTGTCACTGCCTCCAGCCTCTACCTTTCCTGTACAAAACTTTCTGCCCTACAGGTTGAATCCAGCTCAATAGCAGACTTCTCATATGGGGGGCATTCTCTGAGGAAAAATGACATTTGAAAGCTGCATATTTAAACATTTACCATCCTCTCTTCTTGCCTATAACGCAGTTTCTCTTCTTGCAATTGCTTCCTTTCAAACTGTTTTAATTAGCCATACAATTAGTTTCCACTGACTTTTCCCTCCGTTGTAATTTAGATTTAATGGCAGAAAGGCAGAATAGCATGCACTGGTTTATTATGAGGTCTTAACTTATAATAGGGCTGTATGTAATTCTATGAATTTCTTTCAGGTTAATATTCCACATATATGCTTCAGTCGCAGAACAGGCACTACCATGGCTGCATTCCCCCAAGTTCAGATGCCTTGCGTGTCTAGGAACTATAGGGTGCAACAGGATGCTTTGGATAACAACAGTAAATTTTTCAACGATAGCCATGAAGCAACCTACCCATAGGGTCGGGGGGAAAAATCCTTCAGTTGATATCTGATATGCCCTAACACATAAATAATTAACTCCCCATACAAATTCAGGGGAAAAAAATCCAGGGTGCAGTTACTTCCTGACTCCTTGCTCTTCTCCATTCTTGAATTTTCCAGGTGTGGAATGTGTGTTGCCTTTTACCAGTGTTTTGGTTTAACAATTACTGATGCATTTCTGAGTATTCTAGACCACCTGGAGCATACCATGTGCAATCCCATCAGCTTGCCTTGCTTGGAGGCCCAGGGAACTTCCAGGATATCTAGCATCCAGCAATGAGCTCTCTACAGTGTGTTTTCAGACACTGCCTAGGATACTTTTGTTGCAAGACCAAGAAGGCGGCTGCAGCACACCATGCCAAAGCAATATATTCTGCAGTTTTTCTTTCAGATGCTATCACTTGTGAGATGGCTGCTCAGAGACTGTCAGCAGACCTGCATTATCACAATGGGACAGTGTCCAACCCTTGCAAGACATCACTTTAAAACCAATCACAGTTCTCCCACATACATGGCATTTTGAATGATTTTTATCTTCCATAACACTGCGTATTCTTTCATTCATGCTTGAGGTCTCGAAGCAAGAGAATGTTTAAGACTCATCTTCCACCCGCAGGTTTCTCCATCTCATCATGCAGTCCACCCAACACTTGTTCTTGGCACAGAACTCTCTGGCTCTCCATTTTCATCATTTTGTCATACTTTTAGTCCTAAAATTTCCTCTATTAGCAAGCTTCTAATCCAAGGCCATCCTTTCAGCTCATTACATGTCCATTATGGTCTCTCAGTGAAACTGAGAAAAGACAATCATTTGACAATCCAAGAACAGGCTTAATGGAGTTCTGAGGGAGCTTTTGGTTTTCATTAGACGAAAGACAGTTGCTACCGTCTTCCAGACGGTTTTGGAGTATCTGATGCAGTATCTCAGCTGCTGTTTTCTTACAGTCCTTCCAAACACCTATATGAATGCCACATAAACAGGGATTTGGCTCACTTTTTTGCTTGCTCGATAATCTAACACTATACAGGATTTCCATCCCCGACCTTCTGCAAGATTCAACAAAAATCTTTGATGAGAGCCCTTTGTGATTTGTAGGGCTACACTGCAGGTAAAAAAAAAAAAAGTATGTTTGTTCAATAACCATGCCTGGCTTTTTAGTTTTCTTTTTTTCCCCAAAACATGCAGAAGCAGGTAATAAACACTAACAGAACAATAAAGATAATACAAAGCAGATAATTAAGCAGAAACTCTCAGGATGTCACTAAAGGCTCATAAAAAGCCAGCCAATCACAGTGAGATGTTATTTTGCTCACAGCATCTTCTTTGCTTTTTTGAGAGGCTGTGGTTAACTAGGGGGCTTCCTTTTCCCCTGCCACAGGAGTGGGCTTAAAGAATTTGAACTATTAGGGTCAGAAGACTAAATATAGAAGCAGCACAAGAGGTGTGGGGGAAAAAGGAAACAATCAGCTTGAAAACGTGGGTTGGACACAGTAGCGAGAATAGCAAAGAATCAGGTTACTTGTTATCTATAGGTACATTATTGTTACTTCTTATTCTATAGGTACATTGCAAATAAAAGACAGGCTAGGGACAACGTGGGCCCTCTCCAGAAGCTCTCAGGAGAACTGGCTACCCTGGATTTGGAGAAGGCTGAGGTTCTTAATGACTTCTTTGCCTCGGTCTTCACAACACCACCCAAGTCTTGGAAGGCAGATGCAGGGACTGTGAGAATGAAGACCCTGGGCCCACTGTAGCAGAGGATCTGGTTTGAGACCATCTTAGGAACCTGAACATATACAAGTCCATGGGACCTGATGAAATCCATCTGCGGGTCCTGAAGGAGCTGGCAAATGAAGTTGCTAAGCCACTGTCCATCATATTTGAAAAATCATGGCAGTCAGGTGAAGTTCCCGATGACTGGAAAAAGGGAAATATAACCTCCATTTTCAAGAAGGGGAAAATGGATGAGCAAGGAACTACAGAGCAGTCAGTCTCACCTCTGTGCCTGGCAAAATCTTGGAGCGGATTCTCCCGGAAGGCATGCTGAGGCACATGAAAAACAACAAGGTGGTTGGTGACAGCCAGCATGGCTTCACTAAGAGGAAATCCTGCCTGACCAATCTGGTAGCTTTCTATGATGGGGCTACGAAACTGACAGACAGGGGTAGAGTAGTTGATGTCATCTACCTGGACTTGTGCAAAGTGTTTGACACTGCCTCACATGACATCCTCGTCTCTAAGTTGGAGAGACATCAATTTGATAGGTGGACCACCTGGTGGATAAAGAATTGGCTGGATGGCTGCACACAAAGTGTTGCCGTCAATGGCTCAATGTCCAGCTGGAGACCAGTAACGAGTGGTGTCCCTCAGAGATCAGTGTTGGGACTGGTCTCGTTCAACATCTTTGTCGGTGACGTAGACAGTGGGATTGAGTGTGCCCTCAGCAAGTTTGCCAATGACACCAAGCTGTGTGGTTTGGTTGATACGTTGGAGGGAAGGAATGGCATCCAGAGGGACCTTGACACACTTGTGAGGTGGACTGATGCCAACCTGATGAAGTCTAACAATTCCAAGTGCAAGGTCCTACACCTGGGTCGGAGCAATTCCAGGCACAGCTACAGGTTGGGTAGAGATTCAGAGCAGCCCTGAGGAGAAGGACTTGGGGGTGTTGCTCAATGAGAAAAGGAGCATGAGCCGGCTTCAGCGTGCGCTGGCAGCCTAAAAAGCCAACCGTATCCTTGGCTGCATCAAAAGGAGCGTGACCAGCAGGTCGAGGGAGGCGATCGTGCCCCTCTACTCTGCTCTTGTCAGACCTCACTTGGAGTATTGTGTGCAGTTCTGGTGTCCTCAACATAAAAAGGACATGGAACTGTTGGAACGAGTGCAGAGGAGGGCCACGAGGATGATCAGGGGACTGGAGCACCTCCCATATGAAGATAGGCTGAGAAAGTTGGGGCTGTTCAGGCTGGAGAAGAGAAGGCTGTATGGAGACCTCCTAGCAGCCTCCCAGTATCTGAAGGGAGGCTTATAAGGATGCTGGGGAGGGACTCTTCATGAGGGGCTGTAGTGAGAGAACAAGGGGTAATGGGTTCAAACTTCAACAGAGGAAGTTTAGATTGGATATGAGGAAGAAATTCTTTACTGTAAGGGTGGTGAGGCACTGGAATGTGCTGCCCAGGGAAGTTGTGAATGCTTCATCCCTGGTGGGGTTCAAGGCCAGGTTGGACAGAGCCTTGTGTGACATGGTTTAGTGGGAGGTGTCCCTGCCCATGGCAGGGAGGTCGGAACTAGATGATCTTAAAGTCCTTCCTAATCCTAAGTATTCTATGATTCCGTCTGAGAATGAGAGAGAAAATAAGGGAAAGATTTAAGACGGGGAGATGAAATAGGCAAAAAGCCCAGACCATTTTTGAAAAAGATACTACAGACAACTAAATTTCAGTCACTACTATATAGCAACCAGGAACTCACTGGAATCATGCAGGCTTTTTGTTTTATGTTTTTGATAGGGTTTGTTTGGCCGCTGCAAAGAAACCCCTCAGGTCTGCTATTTTCCTCCCAGCCAGTTGATACTACAGGTATTGAATTTTCTCAGCACCTCATCTACTGCCGTCTTGTGACATCTGTGTCAAAACCGTAACAGGGAAATGCACAAGTGCATCAAGCAGGCAGGAGCAAGGGAGCATCTGTGCAGTCATAAGTGAGCAGAGCTGCTTGAAGAGCAAGGAACGGGGCAGGCAAGTCTTCTGTCCATCAGGTGCTTGCTCCACATGCTCTCTCCCCAATTCCAGGATGTGGCTGCTCACCTCTGTCCAACGATAGATGCTGCAAGGTGCCATAAGGTAAGAGCAGAGATGAAGGTAGGTACTACAGAATAAGCAAAGATGCTATCAGCATGATGCCTGCTCAACCCCAAGCAGCAATCTTTCACACATACAATCTGAAAGACTTGTCTAGGTTCAGCCTTAAGCTTCCTGAAGCCGTATTACAAGCACACTCACTTTTGAAGACAGAAGTACAAAAGATTAGGGTTTATATTCAAATTTTCAGTACACATTGTTTAATACTGACATTTTCACAGGTCTTCTGGGATGCACTGTTCATATGGCATACTTGCGCGTTTGACAGTATCCT
The DNA here is from genome assembly GCA_017639245.1 of Myiopsitta monachus. NCBI lineage: Eukaryota > Metazoa > Chordata > Aves > Psittaciformes > Psittacidae > Myiopsitta > Myiopsitta monachus. The sequence continues at coordinate 57,930,724 of CM029918.1, read as the reverse complement.
ATACCTAGTCAATTTAAGTAAGCTCATTTCAGAAAAGTCATGAAGCCAGAGAAAGTATAAATGCAGCTACAAAAATTGCATCAAGTGAACATGTTCTTTGTAGCTGGAAGTAGAGTTGAAAGTAGAAGAGGAAATAACAGGAGGTACCTAACACCAGTTACAGTTTAAAAGTACAAGCATCAGGGACAATGTGAGGGCTGTATTCTCTCAGCTTGAAGTGACAGATAATGCTGAATGAAAAGCAGGGGTCATTTACCCAGACTTCAGGAATGGTATTGCACGAAGAGCAGGCCCATGAGGTGAGAAAGGACAAAATTCTTGAGTGCATAAAGGAGCAGCTTGGGGCAAGCCTTGCAGCTGCCTCAGAAGGAATGCGGAGTTTCCATAGGTATTAAAATCTGCTGAAACAGGTGAAAGGGGAAAGTAAATAAAGACTTAATTCATAGCAAGCTACATAGACTAAGAATATAGGAAAGTAAATTACTTGGCATAGGGGAAGCTCGAGGCAATAGGTCATGCAAAAAGGAATGAAAAGGTCACAGCAATTATGTATAGTCTTTTGGAAAAAAGAATCCACTGCAGAGTCTGTGGATGTACTTCCAGCAATGTTAAGATGTTGCCTCCAGCTGCTGGATGACAGCACATCCTGGATTTGTAAGTATTCATTGTTAGGATGTACAGCCTGCATTTTGGGAAACTTCACTTTAGAACATGCTCCAGTGCCATTACCCCACACCCTCTCCCTTCCCCTGAGGCATCACCAACAGATAAAAGACAGCTTTAAGGAAGGAAGGCCCATTTTCATTCATAAAGAACTATAAGCAGACAGTCAGATCAGGCTTTCCAATGGATACTCAACCAGAGTGGCCTGGAAAGGATCTGATTCCAGCTGACAGAGGTATCTAAGATCCCAAGTTTGGTTTCTTAGGAGCAGACTATAATCGTAACGTGATAAGACAGACAGACAATGGTGAGCCATTTCAGGCTTTCATCCCAGTATACTTTACTTCTGTATTACCAGTTTCACCCTTGGGATATTTGTTGATTCTTATTTTGCTCTTATTCCAGCTCTACTTACATTTTTTAATGCAAATGTGTGTTGACCATTTATATCCAAACTGTCATGAAGTGCCCAAACTAACTAGCTACATTTGGGCTCACTTCCACTCAAGGTTGGGATGGTCTCACAGATAAGAAAACACCCCTGGGCCCAGAAGGTGGGCTTCCCATGTGGCATGTGAAGCCTGCAGAAGTTCTGCTGCCTCATTCCCAGAGAACAAAGCAGCAGGACAGAGGGCAATGCAATACTGACAAAAAGATCTTTGTTGCCCAAGAGGAACATCTGCTGCTGCTTCTTTTGGTAAAGCAGTTGAAGACCATCACTCCGGGAGCAGCACGGCATGAACAAATATGCAGTACAAGTGCAATGAAGGCTGTGCTAGTCTGGCACAAAATAAGATGCACTGAAGGAGGTCAACTCAAGCACTTAGTAGAACACCAAGCGTTAAATACCTTCTCCACTCCATTAGCTCCTTTTCTGTACAGCTGTATACCACTTGTTAAAGGAGATCCCAAAAAAAGACCCAGATCACATACCTAACTTCTGTCTGTCCTAAATATCCAAATCACTGAGTATTTTTCAAGATGACAGAATCATAGAATGGTTAGGGTTGGAAAGGACCTTAAGATCATCTAGTTCCACCCCCCCCACACCTACACATTAGAGGAAAAGAGAAATGAAGCTGCATAAATTAATTGCTTTGCAGTGTTGTATTGAAAGAAAGAATCTCTAGAAATGATGAAATGATACAGAGGTAAAGCCACCTACAAAACAGATTAGCATCACCAATTGAGTGTTGATACTGGTGGCACTAGAAGCAAAGTGGGAAGGGCTTTAGGGCAACTTTGCACTCACAGATTGGAAGCATGAAGAAAGAGTTATAAGCAGAAAGAAAGAATTAAAAGACAGATAATAAAGCTAGTTCTTTCTCTCTCCTCTTAGTTTACAAATTTCTTTTACTATGGTGCAAATCCAGAGCATTGATTCTAATACTATTTTACTGGATTTCCATTTGTTTTGCCTGGGCTCCCACATTAATCCAAACAATAAGGGCCTTTAAAGCATTCATAAATAACCTGCTGCTGCTGCTGGCACCTAGAAGCCAAGTGCAGCAATGTTAAGCAACAACAAATTTCATAGTTCAAGAGGCACAGTTAAGGAAAAAGGTTGCTCAGAAAATCACTCTCATTTAGCACAAAGATCCTTAAAAATTGCATGAAATCAGTCAAGTAACTATAGAAACCAATTTCTTCAGCTCTGTATCACACGTCTCACACCTCAATTGTCTTTATTATCGTCTGCTGTCAGATCCTTAATCAGAAATGTGAACAGGCTTGATGATTTATTCAGCAGGGGAAAGAATCTGTAGGTCAAGTGAAAAATTTCACACACACATACACATGCACACACATCTTCAACCTTAGGTACTTTCATTTCATTCTGTTCCCAGTAGCTCTGGGGGCAACTCCAGTGAGATCCAATATTAAGGCTCAATTAAAATAAGCTCCAATTAGTGGAGCTTTTTTCTCCCAGGCTAGAAAAGTCAGGAAATGGATATTGGGAAATGTAAAAAGTCAGCTACTGAGAGGAGGCTGCAGACATAAATGAACTTATTTGTTGATTTCTACAGTTGCTATGCAGAGGCCTCTGGGAGTAAAAGCTTAACCAGTCTAAGCTATAAACTAAAACCCCTGCAGCTAAACATGAACTGTGTGAAACAAGGGCTCCATTCCAGAACAGAAAACTGCTGGGCCCAGAAAATTAAAAGCCAGAGGCATTTTCCATTTAAAACTAAATCCCAGTACCGCCTCCCAGCCAAAGAATTATAAGCAGTATCAGATTTACAAAACGAACAATTACCCTGGAAAAACGTAGCCTATTGTACAGTCCCAGATGCTAAATCTCAAAGTTTCTTTCTTTTTCTTTTTTTTTTCTCTCTAATCCCACATTATATTCCTACCAAGTGAACTGCTGCAGTTTACAAAGGACCATTTCTAGACAAGACTGAAACTACAAAAATAAAATGTTGAGAAAGAGAGCTCATAATTCATTGACCTCATTTGAAGCACTGCCCTTGCCTGTGGCAGTTCCTGTCCTTCCCCAAGGCCTCTGCAAATGGTATGCAGCAGCAAAATAAACCCTGACCTAATTGCCAGGACAGGGCTGCCAACCTTCTCTCAACACACAAAGGCAAGCGTGGTAACTGGAAAGTCCTACCTCTTTTGCTTTCTGCTTTAACCTCAGTTGCTCTGGATCTTCTTTATTAGAACGGCTCTACCAAAGGAAGAGGGAAAAAAATTGAACAGAAATTACTGGCATCCAAACACCATCATATCCGTTAAATATTTAATAAATGACAATTTTCTCTGGTGATTGAAAGATTTAGCTTCAGGGGTGAATGCCTCAATCCAGACTGGCTTCCCTCCCCCTTCACACACATACATGCACCCCTCTCCTCATCTGGGCCAGCTGCCTCTGCTCTAGCCTGAAGCAAGATTAAGCTGAAAATGATGCTAACACTGTCAGTCAGGTCCAGTCTAGGCATGATGTTGTTCATGTCAGCAGCAGACACTTAAAAAGGACAGGAAGTATAGGAAAGAAAGGGAGTCATACTCATGCAAGTATAACATGATTCTTTCAACTCAAGATTAGGCTTCCACCCAAGGGGCTTTAGAATTCAGCTTGAAACAAAACAGAAACAAAAAGAAAGGATCAAGTCACACCTGATGGAGCAACATCTATGGATTTTTTTTTTCCTCCTGTTCTTGAGAGGAGGGAAGGGGGAAGAAGGGTAGTTTTGCTGTACTAGAAGTGGCTCCATCAGGGTTCACAGATGCCAGGGTACCAGCTCCAAGGCTAGCCTTCTGACCTTGACTACAGCAAATAAATACCCCTGGCAGGATGGTGGATCTCACCAGGCTGCAGCTTGGTGAGATAGAGAACCCACATTTTCAGTGCTCAGTATGTCATGGAGAATGACATACTGAGCCAGAAACAGAGACAGGAAGAATGTTTATGGCTATGTGAATACTGCTTTTATTTCCTTTTGACCAGCAGGAGTAATCTCAAGAGTTCGTACCACCACACATGTGAAAGAACTGCTTTTACTTTTTTTCTTTTTAGGAATGTAAAAAGCTAAAATCCTTTTATTGTATAGCCTAAGCTCTCCTAAATATTACAGATTTCCTGTTACAGGGTTAATGGCTACTGTGTTTAAAGCAGAAATAGGAGAAACCTGAAGTTGCTCGCCATCCAAAGAACAACACTATTTCCTTGGAAAGTAAGAAATAATGTTCTTACCTTGGCTGCTCGAAGCAACATTTCACGTTCCTCTTCATCCCTTCTCCGTTTTTCTAGACGATCAAGCTCTTCAAGAAATCTCAGCTGCGCTCTGGTGTCACTAGATACGATGTAGCTATCACTCCCCTGGAAAGAGAAGTTACAGACAACCAGGCTTTCATATACACCACTAGGGCTAATAAACCCAATGGGAACAATCTGACAAGAACAACACTATTTTTCAAAGCCAGCAAGTGTAGGATGTTTCAGAAAGACTTCAGCTGGTAGGCAGTCATTTACAAATCTCTTCACTAGAGTATGTTTCTTGGCATCTGTGACGACTAAGAGGTTACTGAACAAGTCCATACTGACTATAACAAGAAAAAAGACTTTTAGATTTAAAGGCTAAAATTTTGCTTAAAACAGCAGCTTCATACCCAGTAGACATACGTACAAGACTGCCTTTTGGATAGGTTAAGAGGGGAAAAGAACCCCAGCTGTGAAGCAACAGAATACCATATCCTTTCCCTTTAAAAAGAGAAAAAGTGAAATTTGTCATTTGAGTGTTTGGCGTTATAGTTAGAGCCTACAATCCAGAGTGTTAAATAAGCATCACCTAGTATTTCCAGAAGGAGGTTTTATGGTTTAGAACTCGTTATAATGAATCTTGTGGGTGTAGAAAGTGAGGTAAATTATATTGGGTTTATTACAGCTTTAGGAATACGTATTTTTGCCTCAGTGGATGTTCTCAAGCCACAGAATAGTTTATGTTGAAAGGTGACCTGTGGAAGTCATCTGGTCCATCTCCTGTACAAAGCTGGGCTAGTGAATAACAATGACTAGTTCCAACAGTAACTGGACATACATGCATCAAAACACAACTAAGGCCCTTTTGGTCTAACACCCAGCAATTAGTAGTTTGTTTTTCACACTATTTTTACCCTCACTGGAAAGCTTGAGTTTAGTTTTACTTTAGCTAGGAAAGATGACAAAGAAAGGAAAGATCTAAAATACGGTCAACTGGAGATGAAAAGCTTGTTTTTACTATTCAGCCTGTCTCTGGAAGAGCAATTTAAGCCATGTGTTGGCCAGAGTGCATTAGGCATAACAAGGGACATAGCCCATTCTAGATGAGGCATGTCTGTGCCACCTGTTTGTACTGCTCTTTAATGCATCTCTTAGAGTCATCTTCTTTCCCTGTTACTTTGTGAACTTGTCTGTTCCTGAGAAATTCATCCTTGAGCTTTTATCAGTCAAACACACTATGTACTTTCAGCAACTCTTCTTTCCACCCTACCCCAATTTCACATTCGTAATGAAGCAACCTTGACACACAACTATTCTGGAGTAAGCATATGATGTTTTACAGCTATATTTCAGGCAAGGGTATACTTTAAGCTTACGGACTCTCAGTGACTTCAGTTGCTAAATTTTTAGTTTTCAAACACACTATACTCAGGCTTTTCTTCCCACAGTCTTATACTTTTAAAAGCTGTAAGGAAAGTAAAAGTCTTCTTGTGGGGCACCATTGTCTCCCGATCTAAATTCTCACAACCCAGCCAAAGAATGAAATCAATCCTTCCTCTGGTATTAAGTTTGGTCCTTTTCAGTGAGCCGCCACATTGTCACGTATCACCAATTGTGGCTCAGACCACACTATGTGTTGCAACCAAGGAGGCTTTCCAAAGAAGAGTCTGTGGCTCTGCAAAAAGTCCAAACAACATTTCCCCCCTCTTCTGTTCCTACTCAAGATTTTTTTTCCCCACTGCTCCCCACAAAACATACACTACTTCGAGTCAGTCTCAGTACATTAGTACAATTTGTTTTGAAACAGCAGTTTACAATAATCCACCACCATGCCACAATCCTTTTAAAGGGACAAAGAAGAAAGCCGTATTACCAGAAGATTACTTTTTCCAAAGTTTAGAAGCATTTTGCTTTGGAATGCTCAAAGTCAGAGTCAGATTACATTTGTAAAGCCAAATCCAAGACCTCATGCCAATTAGAAATGCAAGCCTCTCAACCAGAAGCACGCTACCATGTTCTTATATGGGACAAGAAACGGGCACATCCGTAATAGTATTTCAGCTCATGAACAACTGGTTTAAGATACTTTATTTCAGGAATTTTTGGAAGAGGAACACCTATAGTTCTATTTCGTCCAAAATAAACTTATTCTTTATAATCATTTAGCACTGAATTGCTTAGACAGAAAACACTATATTATATGCCTGTTCATCAATTGTAGCCATTACTGTCATGATGGAGCAAACTGGATTCAGTTGTTCATGCAACAGTTTAACTTCCTTACATAAGGCTAAACTGTCCCCAGCAACAACAGCACAATCCCAACCAAACTAAAGTTAAAATTGATCACAGACAGAATTTAAGCTACTGATAAAGCACATAACCACAATAGAGAGCATGGTTAGAGATTTGTACATGTGAAAGCTGACCTTGTATATCTGACAGTTAAAAAGTTGGTTTTACTTTATCTGAGCTACCTGTAATCTGGAGTTCACTAAAACTGAAAGGAAGTTTTTCTGCTATCCTAAAATAAATGATTGCTTTCAAACAACAATAGCACATCTATATCATCTTGTTAAAAAATTAATTTTCCACACCTTTTTTTTTCCATCAAAAGGAATAAAGAAATGCATACAGTCAAGACTCCTCCACAGATGTGCTCTAAAGCGCAGCCAATTCCTACCAAACTTTTTATGTTAGGTATACACATATTTGAGATGCGTAGCTTTGAAGAAAAGCATTGCCACGTACATCTTTAGCAAGAAGAGAACTGGCAACAAATTCAAGAACAGCTATATGCCTTGTCTGTGATTTGCAACTTCCTTCTTAGATTGTCACATACCTGTAAAGAATCTGAAACATGACTAAGGTACTTGCATTTTAGCACCAGGAATGTATTGTATGTCCAGGGGCAGAAAGGAAAAACCATACACAGCGAAGCTGTGCTCTACTTCAGTCCACCAGGAAAGAAGTTGGAAGAATCCCACAAAGACCAGCGCTCCCACAAAATCCCAAAAGTTTAAGTCACATTGAACAGCCTTGCTGAGGACAGAGCAGGGACAAGCAGTTGCAGAGGTTCAGCTACTATGTGGGAACTTACTAAGCTCTGTGTTTTACATAGCCAACTCCTAAACCAAGTTAATAACAAAAGCTTCTGGTAAGTTATTTCTGCACTCTGCAGTTTACTGGCGGCATGGGGTAGGTAGAAGAAGGCTGGCTGCTACCACATCTAGGAGTGCTCACTCTTTGCTATGTTTAAAGCTTACTCGGAAAACCAGTTCAGTGCCACACCACATCGCCCTACAGATAGTGCAGTTTAGGGCTGCAGTATTTTACTGCTGCTGCAAATGGGGAAAATGTTTGCATGAAGCAATGTTTATAGCACAGCATGGTACCATGCCTCTCATGTGCTCAGGGGCTCCAAACACAGGAACACAGCAGTCATGCTGTGCTGAACCCATCCATATAAAAACCATTTTTTTAATTACTGTACTCTTTAGTTGTCATTATTAATTCTGGTCTTGGGTATTGTATTATGTCACATACATACTCTTATACATCAGCAGTTCTCCAGGCTGTGGGAGGGAAGCAGACAAGGAATCAAACCAGCAAGTTAACTACCTTTGTGGTCTTAGCAAGGCTCTATAAAGGCACTGCAAAAAGAATCGCAACAGAGAGCAGTTTACAACAATCTGACAGACTATTCCTACTTCGGATAAAGAGATCACCATGACAGTTTTATCCCAATTAAGTTAATGGCTCCCAAAGACAGACTCCTCTATCTTCCTGCTCCGAAATTTAGTGAAAAAGGGCAAAAGTTGGCAAGTACGGCTGCATTATCTCAAGGGGGCCTATAGGGATGCTGGGGAGGGACCCTTCATTAGGGACTGTAGTGATAGGACAAGGGGTAACAGGTTCAAACTTAAACAGGGGAAGTTCAGATTGGATATGAGGATGAAATCCTTTACTGTAAGGGTGGTGAGGCACTGGACTGGGTTGCCCAGGGAAGTTGTGAATGCTCCCTTGCTGGCAGTGTTCAAGGTCAGGGTGGACAGAGCCTTGGGTGGCATGGTTTAGTGTGAGGTGTCCCTGCCCATGGCAGGGGGGTTGGAACTAGATGATCTTCAGGTCCTTTCCAATCCTAACTGTTCTATGATTCTATGATATGAAGCTTTTACTCTGCCAACTCACTCTCCCTGCAGGGGTACCAATCAGACGCAAGCTGCCAGGCATGAGCTGAGCAAACTGGGAAGAAGAGTTTCCCAAGTATGATCCCATGAATTACTGGCTTTTTACACCAACTTCTACCCTAACAATACTTACCCTAGTTTCACCCCACCTATCCCCATTACTGTACATCTTTTTGTCATGGACATAAGCAAATACAAAGCCTTATAGGGCAACATGAAAAGGCTCTGGAAAATTCTCTGAAAAACACGATGCCACATTGCACACTGATACCCATCAACAGCCTAGAGGGAAAAGAGGATGGGGCAAGCACTGCGGGAAGTGGAATACAGGGCTGTGTAAATACATAAATAAACATGTAACAGGGCTCCAAAACCCTGTAGCATTCTGTTCTTGCACATTTAAAAGCCTGTCAGCATCTTTCATAATATTATTACTCACAAACATAATCCTAAGGACACTCCTATAGTGTAATACCATCTTCCTGACAGAAGAGAGTCCCTGTGCCTCTAGGATTATTATGCCCATTACTTGTTTATTTTGTTTATGAGAAAAAAAAAAAGACAAGAAAGCAAGCTTATTTTAAGACTGCAATCTTACCATTGCTCCTGGCAATTCAATCAGACAAAAACCTATCAGTTTTCGTACTGCTTTAGTTCAATGAGAAAGAAATCAGCTCTATCAAGCCCACTGTCCAAGAGCATTCCCTTATGTCCTTGGTGTCTCCAGGACACGAAGTCCTACTGGTTACCCAGGACTTCAACTTCCACCTCACTTTTGCTCAGGATCATTACCGGATCTCCCACTTCAGAGAGGCAACATAGAACATGTACAGATTTCTAAAGACTTCTCATTAAAAACTCTATTCTTTTTCTGCATTGATTTTTTTTTTTCTACCATGTCTTCTTCTGACAAGGAACAGCATACTCCAACTGCTCCAGACATCACTATAAATACTTGGAAGTTTCCAAATAGTTTCTGCTCTTTACTATTGCTTCTCAGTGCTTAAAAGCCTATAAAAAGTGTTCAGTACAAAAATAACTCCTATCCCACCAGTTCGTAGCTCTTGTTAAATTTCATTAAGTATAAGTTCCTGTAAAAAAAAACCCCAATAAACAAAACCTGCTTGATATTGAAAATGCGTGGACTAATATCTTATTATCGAATGGCAAAAAAAAAAGACGAGCTATTTTGGCCAATAAGTTATTGCTTCCCATTTGTACCATACAAGCACCTTCAGGGATACTGGCTCTCTGGAACCTAATTTACTTCATACTGAATGGAGCTAATACAAGAAGGAGGGGAGGGAATTTTAAGTAGCACTGGCAGAATAAGAGTTCTGGAAACTTTAAGATCAAAGGGTCTCTGCCTTCACATGGAGCACATTCTAAAAATAAAATACTCAATTCAGTTTCCCAAGGCTTTTTTACTGAGCCAATACTGCAGTTTCATCAACAGTAAATGCATAAAGCAAACACAAACCCCTAAATCAACCCGACCACCAAGAGCATTCAAAAATAGCTTTACATTTAACCATGCAAGACAGATTTTTGTATAACAGCCACTGCTTTTGTGGAAGAGGAGAAACACATGCATTTACTCTTGCGCTGGGTTTTAAAAGCATCTATCCAACAAGCTGGATGGAAAACCTAAGGACTAGTTAGAGGCTAAAAACAGTTAAAACCAGCCTTTGGTAGATACTGAAAACACACATATTGCATACGATGTGGCTATACTTGGAAGAGGTTTACCTTCGAGGCTGCAAAGCAGGAAAACTTTGGTGCAAAACTTGCTTAATGATTTCCTTTACCTTGTGGGTTGACATTCTGTGCTGAGCAATTACAGTTAGCTTTTCTAGGAGCCCTCGTAATCTCTCCTGTGTAGCACGGGAGATCAAGTTCACAGCATCAGAGTTAAGTTCCATAATGTCATGCCTTTTACCTGTGGAAGCAGAGAAAATCCATTACATGTTTTAGTAGTAGCTGATAATTGAAATAATTAGCACAGCAGGTATTCTGTTCCCCCTGGAAGTCATACCCATTATGAATAAAGGTTTGGAGATTATGATTTTCCTGGTAAAGTCACAACTTCAAAGATCTTAGACATTACATTAATAAAACTTAGCCTGGAGCATCAGAAAATATAGACATTGTTTCACTTAGCCTCCAGAACCACTCTCCTTGCAAGGTCATTTATAGGACAAAGTTAATAAGAACACAAATCAAGCTTCATGTTTGGGGAGGGGGAGAAGTGGTAGCTGTAGAAATTAGTGCCATATTCTGTTAATTCCAGTAATTAAAAAAAATAGAGAATTACATTGTGCCCTGCTTGACACTGTGCTTGTTAACAACTCATGACATTTATTCAATGAGTAGAGACGATTTTTGCAGCGCACTCCAGGCACACAGGACCCTCTCACCTGCCTCAGCCAACCAGCACAGGGCAGGCAGCCCCAACCATCCCATGGCAGCGTCTCAGATAATACAGATCAAGTCCAGCCAGGGTCATCATGCCATCACCTTCAACCTTTTCTCTCAGGCTGCTGCTGCCTCTCTGCATTTCAGCAGCTGCGACTGAGGCTGGTGACAGCTCCGGGCAAAGCTGTGCCAGCCCCACACCCAGAGCTGGGCATCACCTCCGCAACCTTCCCGCGGCAGCAGGCTGCCGACAGAGAAGCCTGCCCATGGTTGACACCATCGATCACTCAGCGCGACTCTGTCGAGACACCTGAATGGCAATGATTTTTCCCTGGTAGGCACAGCAGGCAGCAGTTTCACATGCCTCATATGCTGTACCTGTCAGAAGCACTTTCCCTTGCCCCTCGCTGCATTTACAGCAGCTGTAATATTTTATGATGCAATATACAGCACGCCTTCAAAACCCATTTCAGTATTTATTGCCAAGTAGAGTGTTAAGAATGGATAAACACTATGCAGTAAAAAAAACCTAATCACCTATTTCATTTGCCTTTGCTACTCTAACTGAAAATGAAAAACAGTCTCGCGAGACAGGGAGAATCTACAATGCTTTCCCAGATATAATCTAAGTGCTCCCACTACTTGATCTTGGCCAGCAAGCACTGGCCTGTACCCTAGCTGAGTGCAAAGCTCATTTTGTTCAAGCACCTTTCAACATTTCCGCAGCAATTTCTTGCTTGACTATCAGAATACAATTTAGTATGCCAACTTGAAGACAAAATAAAATGTCCCAAATCTCAAGACCTCTCTTCACATACACACGATTCCTAAACCAAAAAGGGCTTGGCTCAAAAGCAGAAGTGTTCATTTTCTGAATTGCTGTACTCTCTGACTGTAATATTTTCCCTGCAATCAAAATGCTCTTCATTTACAACATGAATTATTATCAGTAGTAATGTGAAGCGTTTACCACACCAGCCATGAAACAGGCAGGCTTGTATTCATCCATCTTTCAATGAATTGTCTTCACACCCCAAACAAGAAAATTATTCTAGAAGTACTTTAAGTTTTTGTACAGCTCTTCATTTTTCCTTATACCCACTTCCCATGAATGACTGGTTAATGCTCTACCGAATTTTGGGAAAGTCTTCTAGGCACCAGTTTTGATGTGTATTTTCTCTTTTCCGCTACTAACACAGCACTTACTTCCCCCAACTATGCTGTATACAGTTCAGATGGCACATCTGCACCAGTGCAGGATGTATTGAGGTAGCAGGTAGCATTTGCATGCTCATCACATGCTAGCTGCTCAGTTTGGACTAAGAACCAGTTGCATGTAGAAACAGAAAGATTTTATGATCATGTAGTTAAACCACTGTGACAGAATTACGACTGCATGCACAAACAACAGGCTTTCTTGAATGCTCAGCTCTAAAACTCACTGTTCCAGTATGGCAAGCTACCAGGCAGAGAGCATGAGCATGGAGTTAAGCCATATTCATCCAGTTTGCTGTAGACGGCAGTGGTACCAATCAGTGTGGTGCCATACAAATACATGCACCCTGCTCTGACATAATACAACATTGCTAAGCAACAGTTGTTATTTTGCACAGAAACTAACAGCTGAAATAATATATACACTAAAAGCTTCCTATAAGAGTTTAGTCACAGGCATTTAACATACATTCCAGTATTATTCAGTGATACAAACAGCTTTAATGTCTTTTTCACATAAAATTAAAGTTTTTTCCATAGAAGGAGTTATAAACTAAGGCCTGCCCTGTGTGTATTGGCAGTTTGAAACTTCTAATATTGGTCAATAGAATACATATACCTGAGTGGGCTGAGGAATGCAAAAACTGTTAGGAAAGTCAGTGTAATGCATCAAGTTGGGAGCTGCAGCAATAGAAAAGCACACTTAAGTGTTTTGACACCAGCATCTATACAGTTATTAAGTGTTCCATTAAGTTTAAGACTCATAAAGTTGCTCACTTCTCACATGTTAAAGTGGCACCAGTTTGTTTCTTCTGGTTGTGCTTCAGACTACTTAAATGTAAAAGAAAACCTTATAGAAGAGCTGCTCCCTAGAAGCAGAAGTAAAAACTCAGTATATTTTGGTAGAAACATATGAATTGAGATGATAGATCAAAGTAGTTCCAGCTCCTCCTTCAAAGATTGGAGGCTAGATAATGAAGCAGGCAAGGAAATACTACATCCATACATATCTGTTGCACACACTTTGTTCTCACCTATGTTCAACATCTTCTTCTGAAGTGCTTCTGAGGAGAGAAAAGGTTCATCTGCACAAGAGCGGATCACAGGACCAATGAGCTCAGAGTTTGTTGCCAAAATGCATGCATTCTCCTCATTAAGATTGACCCCAGCCATAGAAGTCACATCATTTATGTCATCTTCAACTCTACTAAAGAGAAAAACAACACTTAATGCTTTGCTCAGGATAGATAGAAAGAAAAAGCCTCTTGACTATCAACAGCCACACTGCATATTTTGGAGGCTACCCCTATGCAGTAGATGTTTAGTGTGGGTGTGGACAGGGACAGGTGGATGTTAACAGCTTTCACACTTTAGTGAAGTGCCTCTCAAACATTAGATTGACTAATGCCTCAGTTGCTAGGCATGCAAATCCTTCACATGAAACTGAAATTCTGAGCTAGCTCAAAAGCCAGGGACTGAGGTAAACCTGGATTAAAAGTTCCCAAAAAAACCCTGCCTGCACTACCACTCTTACAGCCTGTTTTAGAACTCCAATTCATCAGGTAGAACTAAGCGCTGAAGGAAACTGGATACTGATTCATAAAGAAGCCCACTTTCTGACTGAGATGTCTGCCCTATGAACTGAAGCTTACAGCACAGGCATGTTAGCACAGACCTGATCTTTGCTTTTCTTTTACTGAGTTTTCTTAGAAAATAAGATACAAAACCTCCTTTGTCTATAAACTAGAACCAACCCAGACCTTGCCCTTTGAATCAGTCCTATCATACAGTACTTATATACATAGCAAGGGGGATGTCAAGCTCTTGAAGAACAGCAGCAGAGCTCTAGTTCCAGCTCAATTTGCTGGATTCTGCTGTAGCAGCTTTGGACTATGTGTTTAAAATAAAACCTCAAATCCGGCACACTGAGCACTAATACATACTCATAGCAAAGCTCATGTTAAGTAAATAGCCTGTGTGCCTCATCTTTTTTTTTCTTAAGAAAAAGATAATTTAAGTTAAAATACTGAATGAATCTTATATGGAAAAGATTTGTCAGGACTTTCATGGTGAAACAATCTAAGTTATTTTCAAGTAAGTTCAGATCATCAAGAGAGAGACTTTTTGCTTCAGAAAGTGACAAAGGCCCTGACAGTGGCTTCAAGAACCAATCCAGAACAGATATCTGCAATACTAATAAAGACAAGCGACAGCACTCAATCTGAAGGTCTTTTGATTTGGAAAACAAAGAAAACGAAACTAAAACACATACCCTTCCTCTTAAAGAGTATTCTCTGGCAAGGTTTGATAAAGTTCACCTTTGGAAAATACTGTGTGGCCTACCTCAGTCTTGAACAAGGGGTTAGCCAGACACGAGCATTTCTAGAGTGAAATGGGATCTCTTAGGGCTGGCAATGGGTAGAAGCTGATGTTATTAAAATGTAGCTTGGGTTTGAGCCATACTCAAAACATAAAAGAAAGTGTTGGGATTTTTTCCCTTTGCGATCTTCTCCTTTGGGCTTCAGTAAGTTTCTATGGTGCAAGTTGTCTACCACAGATTTCTGGAGATAAGCCTGCCTAGGAAAGGAGTCCAGCCTTTCCCTACTTCTCCTCCTATTTATTTGTGTGCCCTCATGGCTAGGAGTTATACAAAAGTGATTCATTCAGGAATAGAGACCCAAAGGATTCTCAAACCAGCTTCATTCATTAAGTCTAACTAGACACGATAGCTTCCTGACTAGGCTTGTGCCCCAAATCCATCGTGCCAGAAGCGTTAAACCCCAGGACTATCAGAGCAGGTAGATGACCATGATCAGGATTCAAAGCTGAAGTTACCACTGCCAGAACTGCTTCTCTTCCCCTACCCTTTCACACCCAGCAACTGAGCATATAGTCATGCCCTATCAGCCTAACAGAGACCCTGATCTTTCAACAAGTGTGTAAATGAAACTTCACTGCATGATAATTGAGTGCTAACTGATCTTCACAAGTACACTCCTGTTTCCTCTTAATGACCACTGCTTTGCTGATGGCAGAGACAAGAATCCCACTGAAGTGGAGACTGCCACCAATCTGCTGATAAAGGGGATTACAAAAATCAGCACAACTAGCACCAAGAACACACATCAGAAGACATCAGAGCTAGATGCTGGAACCTGACATTACCCCAGTGGAGCTGTGTACAAAATCCAGGTACAGATGCTCGCACCTCAGGTACAACTGTATAGTACACAGTTTCAGGAAATCATTTTAGCTTTCAGTCTGGTCACATACTCCAAATACTCAACATGAAGGAGGTAAATTTCTACACTACATATCTATCCACCTTTCTACATACCTGAGTTTCCCCTTATCAGTTTACCCTTTTCTTTAATACTTCCATGCATATTTCCATTTCTCACTGTCTCTCTTGCGAGTACACACGTACAAGAGCTTATATGCAAGCAGACTTCTTTTCCTGTACTGTTTTTAAGAATCAATTCTAATTTCTTCGTAACTTTGCATTCAATCACCAAGTCACTAGCCTTGATGGAAGATTAATTTTCACTTATGAAAACACTGCTGCACCTATTTTACCTAACCCAAGGAAACTATAATTACATTTCCTCAGAAGTAGCACTCACTAAAGAAAATGTAAGTTTCAGAAGCCATGCTAAGTTCGTACTTTTTACATTCTTTTTTCCTTGGCTGTTCCAACAAACCTCACTCATTTTAGGTAAGGTATCATGTACTTTGAGTAAGCAATAGAAATCATCTACGAATTTGTCACTACTAAAGCGACAAATTGAAAACACTCCAGAGCATACACACACACATTCCTGTTGGACACTGACTTGCTTTCATTTTCAGCAATCCCTTCGTAAAGCCCCTCTTCCACACCGCTTTAACGCTTTTTATATTTCACATATCACACCCAGAAATCAACAAGAAAAAACTCCCCCAGCTGTTTTAAGTCTCCAGTTATTTAAGCTTATTAAGACAATGGGGAAACAGAACAGAGAGCGCTACCCTGCACGAAGTCAGTTTTGACACTTATGCTGAACGTTCTCTTGGAAAAGGAACACAAGCAACGCAGATGCACCACACATCTACAGATGTGCCTGTACTGACTTGAAAAGTGAGTCTATGGCACCCTCTGGTGTTCGACCAACGCACGTGTCGTCTTCTGAATCCATCTTTACTCCATTTCATGCAACAGCCAAAAGTAAAAACGAGAAGGCCATGGGTAACCCAAACCTCTCTGCACCATCAGACAGCTCCAGTGGGACAAGAACCACCAGCGCGAGGCCGGAGGAGCAGCTGCCCGGACATTCTCCACTCTGCTGCCTCCCTCCTTTTTTGTTTGTCATCAGATTGATGTTTTGTCAAAGTTTTTGTCAAAATTTTGTCAGTTTGTCATCTGATTGAGATTGCTAGTCCCTTCTGGACAAAATGCACAGAAGTCAGAGTTGTATGTGCTTTGGAGAACAACTCTATTAGACAGAACAGACGCACAAAAATGCAAACACGTGTCTCATTTCTTCCCAGGGTGCTCTAGCATATACTTTACAGAAGTATATAAAGCAGTTTATAAAACCTTGATGCTTTTAAAACAGACTGCCCTTGACAATACATACCATGGGGCAATCAAGTGACAGTGATGCCCATGTTTAGCTGAAATAATTTCTAGAAGCTTTTTTCTTTCTTTTTTTTTTTTAATTGGGAGATAAGGAATCACCATATTTATTACTGCTCATCTCAAGCAACCTAAACTAGCCCACAAAGGAGCAGACATGGTCAAATTGCAGCCGATTAAGTAAGTACAGCTTAGTGAGTACAATCAAGCTCGAATCCTAACCTAATCAAGTCACACAGTAGCAGAGGGAGCGAGGCTCAGTGACATACTGCAATGAGAGTACACAGTTTGAAGTGTCACATGTACAATCACATCAATTACAAGACACGCTCTCTGCCCATAATGAATCTCATCACAAAACCTGAAAGGGGGCCATGGTGCTTCTCTCTGCCTCACACATGATCAGTAGGTCGTGCATGATGGACCACAGGTCACAAAGAATAGCTGTGCTGGGAATACTGAAAGTCAAGACAGAAGAGAACAACCCACTTCACAGCTTACTGGGGAACATCTATTGCCCAGGCCAGATTAACCCTATGTGGTGTTAGGCCTGCTAACACCATACTTGCTAACACATACATACTTGGTGGAGGGAAGCCGAAAGCTCAGCTACACTCTGCCCAGGTTCAGATGTAAGAGGATGCTCACATGTAGGCTTTGAAGTCTGAAATTTTGGTTATAGCAGTGAATAGAAGCAGCACCAGGGATATAAGAATGCTCATCAGAAAAATTTTAGGCGAGTTAGAGATTTTAAATATGAATTCTTATGGAATTAAGTTACTTTGAAAATCACAATCCAAAAGCAAGAACAGAAATCCATCTTGAATCACACTGTAAAAGCAGAGTTTTTCCTATGCTAAGAATTCAACAATTTGGAGAAGGAACTTCAAGAATTCAAACATTTTAATGTAAGACAGTTAATATATTTCAATTGGAGAGAAAAAAAGTTCCTTTGTTTATTGTTTTGGCTATTTTCTATTAATTATATTTATGAAGTGATTTTCTTTTTCACAAACATCACTACCCAAAATTAAATCCCTAATTATATGCCGAAGTGTATTTCATAAGAGCTTGAGGCAGCTGAACAGAGCTATTGCTTTAACATCAGCTTTTCATTTCAACTTCTGGCTACCTGTGTTCTGGTGTTTACTATATACTGTATCCTACTATAAACAATAACAGCTCTCTATCTATATCAGTGCACACAAAACTGTACATAGCTTTCAAGAGATGAGAAGTCAACAGGTCAACAGGACAAAGGCGTCATGTCTGCTTTTATCCCCAGAAGAGCAACTTCATGCTTGCCTTAAAGTCTCATAAGACCAGTAATGCTTACAGCAGTCTGTACCTCTGTTCCAACATGACATTTCAGAGCTACAAAAATAATTTCTGCTTTTGAAAAGCTAATCAGTTACCAGAACTAAAAGCTTAAAGCACTCTTGTAATCTAAATGCCTAGGAGAATGTGCCAGAAGTCATAATTAGTGGTGTAGTCAAAGACTTTCACCTCTACATACAGGAACAAGCTTGTAAGAGGAACTAATAAAAGACTTTGAAATACAGCACAGAGCTTTAGACATGTTACCAACCAGTCCAAATAACAGTTCAATGCTATCTTTCCATCTGTAAAAAACAGGTTGGATGTGCTTTAATTCTACAGAAAGCTTTTAATGCAAGGTAACTGCTTTAGATTATTTAATAGTACTCATAGAATGGAGATCAAATATGCTTCCTCTACAAGTGAAAAACTGGTACATAGTGATGCACAGTTTATATAATTACACTCTAGTGACAGCATGATAAAAATCCAACCTCATCAGGATAGCTTTCTTATATTAAAAATAGTTAACATCTGATAGGAAGTAAAAAGGTTCAGGTTTCCCCTTGCCAACTGGTATTATGAATTGAAAAACACCTATCATAAACAAGTTTTCTTTAGAAAGTTGCTTTGATTTGGGTTCTGTTCACACTTCTATACTGCCTGTTTCTTTTGTTCCTTCCTATAGTAAACTTCTGGTATTGTTTATTTTTACCTGAAGGATGTTGCTCCATTTGCTTTTATTTCAGCTTTCTGAGCAGGAGATGCTTGAAGCGACAGAATTTTATTTCCTGGTAAGGTAATTTGTTTCAGAATGGAACCTAAAACAAAACAAAGAACATGCCATAATAGAAAGCTAAATGCTAAAACAACTGTTTAATCAGTTCATGCTTCTAGCAAAGGCTACTACAGTCTCAATAACTACTCAGGTCCATGGAAAACTAGACACTCTAGAATCTTACATTCTACATGATCTGTATGGCCCAAACCACTACCCAATGTCAGCAAACACCCTCCTCTCTGCTGACCAGTGAAAGGTTTTAGTAAAAACTGGCTGTCTGAGACAAACTCACATTATGCATCAACCTGGACCTGTTGAAGGAAAACAATTCTCAAAAGCATCACGGTTTAAAGGAAGTTCACTGCAAGGAGATTACCCACAGTATTTCTAACAAGTACATATGTTTGACTGACATGCTTGTAACAGGTGCCAGAAGTTGACATGGCACTCTCATCAGAGCTCCAAGCAAAGATGTTCAACTTACCACACGGAGCTGGCTGCTCCCGACAGACAACCACCTTCTTATATTCCTACAGTCCACCAACAGCCTGCACTTATTTCTATACTTCAGCAGTCTTCTCCCTTCTCCATTAAAAAGGTTTCACTTTACCTGCAGGAAACTGGCTAGTTTGAACAAGTGTATTCAGCAGGCGTCCTTTTCTGAGATGCCTGTAGGGTCAGTGTTGAGGGTTGCGGGAGTGAAGATACTTGCTTTACAATGGTCCCTGATGGTTGTTGGACTACCTGGAAGTGCAATATACAATATCACAGAGTGAGAAGAGCTAAACATACATAGAAGTAAACAGGTTGAGCAGGGAAGAGATTCAGAGCAGCCCTGCAGAGAAGGGCTTGAGGGTGTTGTCGATGCAAAAATGAACATGAGCCAGCAGCGTGCGCTTGCAGACCAGAAAGCCAACCATATCCTGGGCTGCATCAAAAGGAGCACGACCAGCAGGTCAAAGGAGGCGATCCTGCCCATCTACTCTGCTCTTGTGAGACCTCAGGGATGATCAGGGGACTGGAGCACCTCCCGTATGAAGACAGGATGAGAAAGTTGGGGCTGTTCAGCCTGGAGAAGAGAAGGCTGCGTGGAGACCTCATAGCAGCCTTCCAGTATCTGAAGGGGGCCTATAGGGATGCTGGGGAGGGACTCTTCATTAGGGACTGTAGTGAGAGAACAAGGGGTAACGGGTTCAAACTTAAGCGGGGGAAGTTTAGATTGGATGTAAGGAAGAAACACTGGACTGGGTTGCCCAGGGAAGTTGTGAATGCTCCATCGCTGGCGGTGTTCAAGGCTGGGTTGGACAGAGCCTTGGGTAGCATGGTTTAGTGGAAGGTGTCCCTGCCCATGGCAGCAGGGTTGGAACTAGATGATCTTCAGGTCCTTTCCAACCCTAACTATTCTATGATTCTATGATCAACATGTTCATTTAGCTTTAAGCTCCAGCTCAGTGAGTTCTAACAGATACTTCACCTTTACTCTCTACTGAAAAACGTATTAGACAAGTTTCACTGAGTATTACACAATCCATTACACTAAGAAGCTTTTCTCTATGTAAGTCCTGCTTAACAAAACAGTTGAATATTGAGTCTGTGCGCCAAGAAGTCCAAAAGGGTAGGTATCACATACACCTAGTTAAAAAGAGAGAACACCAAAACAGTTAGAAGTCAAACATGAAATCCTTTTCCTGGCAGGAATTAAAGAGTATACAATGTGAAGTTACTAAGGCATTTTTAGAGCTGCAACATCAATTGTAAATTGAGATGCTGCATTTCAAAGTGTTAAGCAAAAGTAAACAACACATCAGTTAGCTGGAACATGAAGTACTAACCAGCAACACCTATAGTGAGTACAGCCTCTACACAAAAACATCAGTACGCTGCTGAAGGGTAAAAAGGAAAGGGGATGATAGTTTTGTTTTGTTTAAATTGGCTCTTGAAAGAAACAAAACCAGACAGCAGGATGTTGTCACACAGGCATACAGGCACAGCCCATAAATACTAATTCTTCCTCTTCAGGGGCACATATTAAAATGCAAGAAAGTAACAAAATTCCCCTACCCCTAAAAGGCCATTTCTAAGCCTCCTAGCTAGCAGAATGTGGGCTGTAGCTTTTGTTACATCCTTTGGAAAAGTTCCTGATTACAAGTAATAGAAAGATGTGCTTTTAGTAAAACACAAAATTATCAATATCTCCAGATTGAATCCTATTTTTTGTCAGCAAAAGCTAATATAAGGGAAGTTCTGGAATCATGAAGCCACATTTTCTCCTCTACATCTTTTTTTCTGACTTCAGAAAGTCTAAAGAGTACTTGTACAGCAACACTGCACAAGTTTGATTACAAAAATAATTTATTGTACTTCAGAAATTAGTCTGTCTCCTTCTGCCATCTAACTTCATATTTGTCAGTAAACATCATCATGATAAGCATCACTCATTCACAAAAAGAGGCATTTTGTGTATCAAATACTCAAGATACACCCCACCCGTGCCCATATTAATAGCATCAGGGTTTGGCATAGCAACAGAAAAGTAGAATGACTGAACTGAAGGTGGTGTCTGACAACCAGACAACAAACAGACAGCTCTTGAGAGGAAGCCTAAGTTCCAGAAAAAGAAAGACCCATAGGAGTACATACATGGCCAGACCGTGGACAGAGTCAAGGTTCACACACACAGCACTTGCTCACGAAGTAACACAGTCATGAACATTAGCTGCCATGTGTTTTACCGAAGTGCAGTTAGATCCTTCTGAGAGACGCAGCTTCCATGTGCTGGAAGTTGTAAATAATGTTAACAGCATCATTTAGGTGTTCAGGTAATTACTGAGCCACCGACCAAACAGCTTGGACAAACTACTTGCAAGGCTCTGCCAGCACCCACGCTGACATGCACCAAGAGATCCTCCCTACCACCAGTGAGAATGATGCTTCATCTTCAGCATCGAAACACTGAAACAGTACAGGAGGAAACAGCAGCATTCAAGATTAAGGTACAGCAGACAAAAGAACAGTGACTGGCAATGTTAAATCAACAGTCTAGGAGGAGGTTGGGAAATAAGCCAAGTAACCGAGGAGACCAGATCAACAAGACACAGAAAGGATGTAGTGGCAGTAAAGCTAATTTTCCGTTCGCCATTCTAGCTGCTAGACTAACAGAAGCTGGAAGTCCTTGGGAGTTGTTACAGGGAGGGCAGCAATGCTAGAAATTTCAACAAGGATCTAAAGTCAGCAAGAAGTATTACAAAAGTAGGTAATACTTGTGAGAAAGACTTATTGTCTCTTTTCTTCAGGTTAGCAGCAAGAAGTAATAAAGGAAAAGGACTGTTCTTTTCTGCCCCATTAAGGAGGTTGACAGAGCCATCAGAATAAAAAGCACCAACACTCTTAAGTAAAACAAAATTACAATGCAACATCCATGCAACAACAAAAAGTCAGCTGCCTGAGAGAGACTTTGATTAGCCTTACTTGCATCTGTTCTACATTCATAAAGCAAAATTCAGAGAGCAGCAGAGGAATGTTGAGGCATCATCACACACCTCAAGAAGGACTGCTTCAGGAAGGAAGCCTCACCAGCTGAATGCAAAACCATACATCCAGGACAAAAACCTCTTGAAAAATAACAGAGACACTCTATTCAAGAGAGCTCAGCTCTGAAGGGACTCAACTAACAACTCACTAAGAACAAGTAGCTGGAACAGCACAAGCACTTCACTTCTTGCTTTAACTGTTAGCAATGTCCAGGGAGTGCGTCTCACTAGTAATTGTGGGGACTACACCGTAAAACTCTTGTTCTTTAAGCTTATCAGGAAGTTGTAGCCTCATAGCAACTTTCCTGCCATTGGAGGCCAGCAGCTGGTAATGTAGATTTTAATTCATTGTCCTTTAACAAGAGACACAGAAATACGGCAGCAAGACAAGCTTTACTTCCAAGATGAAACTTCTTTGTAAGCCAATGCCCTTAAATGAGGCTGTATAAAAAAAGCCATCAGGAGGGAACCCTTCCAAGAGTGCAACTCTCACAGCACAAGCGTGCAATCAATCCCAACAGCATTCCCACAGAACAGGTCCCTCTGTATCTGCCCTACAAACCTAGAGTTTTGATAATCACACTACAGAAATGAAAGTTACATGGTGCATCACTCTGGTCACAATTTTGATATTAAAATACTGCAGTACTGCATTCGTAAGCACCACCAACATTACAACAGAGCTGGCACATGAAAGTTCATTTCACATTCATTAAGCACAAGAGTCCTAAATTAGAAATGGGCATGTAGAGGGAGTGAGTGCATGGCAGCAGACAACCCTGTGGGCTGGAAAGGGAAAGAAATTGCTGGCAGCATTATATGGACAGATTTGCACAGCTGGCATGTGTTTCCTTTCAGCTGCCAGCAGGACCCTTCTGTTAGGGAGGGGAGGTCCAGATTTGTTTTCTTGTGGGAGGAAACAGATCCTCTGTCCTTTCAAGGAAAGGCATCAGGGAAGCCCAAGAAGATGCAGCCATTTCTAACTTGCTCTTTGTGCTACCATGTTGTCTGAACAAACACTAAACTCCTGATAAGACTAAGCTGCAAAGTGGTCAACTCAGCCTTTCTACAGCAAGTATTTTAATCACTGTGCCTGCGATCTGCCCAAATGAGGATAAAACCATGTTTTATATGCAAGTCAATGTTTGCAAGGCACAGTGAAGAAAAAGAATTGCAACAGGCTGCCACAATGCAGCAGCGGAGGAAGCAGAAGTAATTTATTGAGTTCATCAATATCATACTCAAGAAGTGTTTTGACTCCCCAGTGTAGAGTTAAGCTTCCTCATCTATTTGTACAGATGGCCAACCTTTCCCCTGGATTACATGGCTTGCTGTGTAGCCAACAAACTGCTCTCCAGCCTTTGTACAACCTAAGAAGCCCCCATTTTCTTCTGGCTAGAATTTCAAATTGAATCCTCAAAGACAGTAAGGGTATCAACTCCTTTTCCAATTTGGCTTTATCTATTACTATTGAAGACTATCAGTGCATATGCTTATAACTGGTTTTGGTGGGTTTTATTTGTCTGCTTTTAAAACAAACACACTCATAAAAATGACCCCTCATCTCCTCCAAGATATGCTGCTCCTTTTAAGCAAGTCTGGAAAGGTGAAAAGCTGGTAGCATAAGCTCTTTATTTAGAATCCAGGATTCTTGCATTACATCCACTGCCATAACTATATCCCAGCTGAAACCAGGACACTTATGTACTTTGAAAAGAAGAAAACTAAGAAAGCAAAATCTTTTAGGGGTCTGCATACTGTTAAATCAAGCATACACAATGAATTACATAGGAAATTTACACACTAAATGTCCTACTATACCTGTGAAAACTAAATCTGGCTTCACAGCAAGTCTAATGTTTTCCCCTCCTTTTAAGAAAGAAATCTTTACAAGGAAGTCCTATTCAAGAACGGGAATTCTTTAACTGCCAAAGGGAGACTGTTGTCTCAAAACACTTGGGAACATTACTTACAGGTAAGCCAGTTAAACGGCATACTACTTGGTATCTGAAACACCCATAAACCAAACCTCATGTATTTCACAAAGTTGGTCTTTTGGGTATACCTGCAATCCACAGTTTGCTGGTACTTAATATTAACAGTAGCAAAAGGTTAACCTGTGCCAAGACGAAAAAGTTAACACATTCCTTTTGAGGGTATTGGTTTAATAAGACATTTATTTCTCCTCAAATCTGTTAGTTAATGAGGCCTAATAGAAAAAAAAAAAACTCACTTTTGGATGACTTCATAATTAACACGTCTTAGTAAATGTGGAGGTAAGAACTCAGCTCTGAAAAGCTCATTTAGCTAGTTTGTACATTTCAGTTAACAAATAACTAAACATCATCAAGTCACCTGTGGCTGCAAAGTATCCACAGCAGGAACTGGTAGAGAGAGTGGAATCCCTGGCGGCTAGCCGAGGCAGAACCCTAACAGGGCATCTAATAGTAATTAACACAAGCATTCCATGAGCAGTTTCTGTTTCTGACACTAGCACTTCATGCCTTTTCTTTCAGATGCCATCTTATCCTGGCTGCACACACAGCAGGGGTCAGAACTCATATTCCCTCATGTCTCCAGCTCTATGTTTGGCCTGGCGGAATGGTGGTCAGCATGTCTTGCAAGAGACCAAGCTTACAGTTTGGCTTTCACCTTTTCAGCAAGGGCTCAGTATCCCTAAACTATGACATTCATAACTGATTAACTTATGACAGACTAGCTTCTGGTTAGCTCATGGTAGACTGATTTCATAAGATAAGAAAGAAAGCCAGCTAAGATCCAAACTGGTATCCTCTTTACAAAATGGTAGAAGTAAAGAAGCCTGGTTAAAGAGACACATAAACTCATCTTACCAACTGTTTCACTTTAACCACTTGCTGAGCACCCACTGACTGCACAGCGACGGAGTTCGGCTGTGAGATTTTAATAGTGATAGGGGTTCCAGTGACTGATTTCAGATGCTGGAGAGGGGATGTTGCTGAAGATGCCACTGTAGAGACCAGCACTGGCTTTGGAGACTGGAGAGTGGATGTTGGTACCACAGAGGTGAAGACTGGCTTGACAGTTTGGATAGCAGTCAACCCTGATGTTGCTGTTGTGGTGTTGAGGACTGAAGCTGCAGGCCGAAGAGATGCTGTCACCACTGCAGAGGAAGGAACAGACTTCACGGTCTGCAGAGGTGCCGTTGCTGATGCACTGACAAGGACTGGTTTTATAACTGGAGAGGCTGTGACTGTTACAGGGGCAGGTACTGGTTTTATAACTGGAAGAGAAGTTGTTGCTACAGCTGAGGTTACCACCCCTCCCGAAGCAGCTGGTGCTGCAGAGACACAAGTCAAAACAGCTTCTGGGATTGGAGCTGGATGCTGCATACACTGCTGGATAAAGCTCTGAGCATTGGGCATTAGCTGCCGTAAAGCAAACATGCTTTTCTAGAAGAAAAAAACAAAAAAACACTGGATGTAACATCAGCAGAATCTTCCACAGTACTGATACATTAGCAACTAAATCCTCATATTCTAATTTAATTTTTCATGAGACATTGAATTGCTAAAGTTTTGCTAGAATTCAGGGACCCTCAACTTGATGATGCTACTGCTCAGTGAAGACCACAAGAATCACCAATGCAGGCTGAACAAAGGTCAACAGTCACAATGGCTTCACTGTACATAGCAAACTCCATCTAAAGGATACTCACCCATAGCATGGCTTTCTTATTTAGATTTTTATGTTTCATAGGAAGGTCATTCTAACTGCTTTCCTAACTCAAAAAAAAATTGTTTTGCCAAAAAAACCTGCTATATTGTAACAGCTGTGTTTATTCCACCAAGCCCGTCTGACAAAGAACTACAAACTAACCACCAAAGTCAGAAACAACCTCTGAAGACAGGAGCACTTCTATACCAATACAGCTGTATCTACACTAGGGGGGGATACCACTTTAATAATGTCTGTACGCTGCAGCAGCAGCACAACTTAAGCCAGATAGTTCTTTGCAGCAGGAGAACATCAGTAAAGGTATACAACAACTTTTCATTTTTACTACGGCTGTGTTTGAGGAGGTTAATGGACAGAATAATCTTCAAGCCCTCTAAAGATTCTTCTCGACTATGTACAATCTGTTATGGTTCAGTTCTGCAACAACCTGTATAGTGTCACAACCCCCTTTTTTTTTATATCCTTGTCAGTTTTGAAGTTTGTAAGAGTCTGCAGCGTAGTGCTGTTGCTCTGGGCTTCATACAAAAGGAATGTGTCTCACATGCTAATATACAAGTGAACAAATTGTTTGCACACGTGCACCTTCTGCAGCGTGCCTACATTTAACATTCACTTCTTTTTCTTTTAAAAGGCTGCTTGGCATTCTGCATGCTCCTGATGCAATTTGTTTACCAAAAAGCATCCATCAGAGATTTGGAAAATCAAGCAGGCTTTACAGCCAAAGTCACTGTACTTTCCCACCTATTGGAACAGACAAAATAAAATGTGCACCAATTTCATCAAAAACCTGCAGCTCAAAGATAAGACAACTCTAGAGAGCCCTCCCTAGAATTCCACTTCACTAGCTAAGAGTAAATTGGCAACAAGCCGTACCACATTTCTTTCCAGACTCAAGCTGCGTTTCCCCCACAACAAGGCCAGCACAGATCCTTGTAGCACTTTAGAGAAGTGCTCCTGAAGTCGGCTTCCATTTGGCACTCAGTCCTGTCATAGCTCCTCAGAGTTACAGGGCAGACCCAACTCGTGTGCATTAACCTTAAGGTATTTCACATAAAACAATCAGAGTGCAAAATGTTTTAAAGGATGGGTAACACTACATAGTCAGCTAACATTGACCACGATGTTTAAATGTATCTGAAATCCCAGTCTTTCTTTGTTAACGTAAGTGTACAACAGGGAGAGAGCATCTTGTCAAGGATTATGGGGTACAGATACTGCCCAAAAAAAAGAAAAGCCTGGGTGATGCCAGTACTTGGCAGCATGCCACAAAGGCTCTACTGTAATGGGTCAGGGTCTGATCCATGCTGATAAACCCAACTTAACTCCTGCGGAACTGCTTAGAGGTCTGCGCCCCGAGTGTAGCAGCTCTCCACATTGTGGGATGGCTTATTAGCTCAGGCTGAGCAATTCTGTAAGTGCATGAGGACAATGCTGTGCCTGAGCTAAAAAAACCCTGGGGGACCCCAAGGAAGCATTCGCAAGTGCAGTGCAGCCACCCCTCCACTCCTCTACAGGGCTCACCAACCCTAGACAAGGTCTAGCTGTGCCAGATTCAAGCTGGGTCAGCGCAGAGCTTCTAAGGTTCAACTGCACTGTTTTGGGAACACAGCAACACCTAAGCTGGCCCCATGCAAGTGATATAAGGAAAGCAAGTGCCTGGAAAACATAGGGTTAAAATGCTTTTAACTTAGGTCTAAGATAGAGAATAAGGTTGGTGTCGTAAGTCTGTGGTGTGATAACAGAATTTAGTAGTCTTACTAACGAGAGTGAATTTCGATCCTTCTAATGAGTGAATTCTTTCTTACTATCCTTCTAATTTATCAGTTAGTTTGGACACAGTGACTCCCGAACATCTGCTAGCTTGGGATACTCCTTGTCTCCCCATCCTGCCCTGCTTGCAATAAATTTTGTACGAAGGTCACACTGCTCTAAATCTTTGCCAGTTATCAGAAACTTGCAGGTATGGCTGGTTTCAGCTAATTGCGATTACTGGGGCATCCAACTGTGCCAAAGGTGAAAAGTGCACCCTGAGGAAGACTGCTTACTTCATCTTGAAGACCCCTGCCCACGACCATCGACCATCAGAGAGCAGTGCACAAGTGCCAAAAGGGAGGAGACGTATGATAATGAGTACTTAAACTAATTGCGATACCCCCTCCACTGTCTCAGGAACCTAATGAATATGCATGTTGGTGTGTAATAAATATCTGCTTGCTTAACCCCTACGTGTGCAAGTTAGGAGGAATGATCCCCCTTGCACCCAGCGCCATAATAAACATACCTGCTTTATAACTCTCCTTGAGTTGTAGAGTCTGATTGTGTGCTTCACAAGCACAGTCAGCCTATGTTCAGTGGCTGTCATCAGCCAGGGCCCCTGCAGGAAGCAGCTATGCTATTTCTAAAGCCAAACTTGCCTGGTAGTCAGCAAGGCTCTGCTAAGACTCCACACAGCTCATAGGAAACTACT
The DNA here is from genome assembly GCA_017639245.1 of Myiopsitta monachus. Lineage (NCBI taxonomy): Eukaryota > Metazoa > Chordata > Aves > Psittaciformes > Psittacidae > Myiopsitta > Myiopsitta monachus. The sequence continues at coordinate 57,902,111 of CM029918.1, read as the reverse complement.
GCCAGTCACACCGACCTTGCACTCACAGCCTGGTCCGTCTGCAGCCAGACATACACCGGGTGCGGGAAAGCCCATACTCTAAGCTGTTTCTTCTTCCAGATTTTGCATGGGCATTTAAGAGGCCTCCAGGAAATTAAACAGAGAATAAGTTAAGTGACCAAAATTTTCCATCAGGCCTCGCAGAAATTACTGTAGTCTTCAAGACTCATGGCAAACTGGCTAGCAAAGCATTTCAAGATTGACACTAACAAAAATACTCATTCCATACTTGAACAGATGAACACCAGCCATTTAAAGTAATATCAATAATAACACATGCATTGCTACATGTGCTGTCAAATACTAAAGAAGAGGACAAGGTCCAGAAAAACCTTTATCTCAGCTTCACCACTTAACTATGCTTCCCCAATTCTCCATCATGCTTATAAGGAATGCCAAGGAAAAGTATGTATGCATCAAGCCTAAGAATACTGCATATGTTGTAATTAAATAAGTGCAACCAAATTTTACATGTTTCCACTGGGATTTAATGCTTCCTGTGCAACAAACATGTTAACTTTTATTTTATTACTACCACTCTACCATATGGTTAGAAGTGTTAAGACAGAATTTTTAATTTACATGATTATTTGCTTGAATGGAAGTAAGAGTTGTCCTGGGTTACTTTTCCTAAGCTGCAGTAGCCCTGTCAAACTCTTTCGAGAGAAATGGGTGGCGTTTTCTTCTGTCTCCAGTTAAACACAAACCAGCAGGCATATGAATAGCTTTGTGTAGATACTCTGAGATTAAATACTGCATAAACTGTAGACTGCCACTGTTGTCAGTCTTGTGTATTAGAACTCAGAACAGCTAGTTTTGATGAGAAAGTAAGAGGTCATCTTGGTATAGTTGCTCTACTGGAGATGCACCAGTTTAAAAACATTAGTCTCTGATAATGACTTAGAGGGTAATTATTCTTCAATTTAAGAACACAGCATAAATCAGTTCTCTGAAATCCCCCATCCCCCCAAAAATTGTCTTTCCAAGAGCAGTAGTCACACAGGGCCAGGTTAATTACCATTTCCTCAAGTAACCTGAGTAAACACCTATTTGAATGCTCTCTCTTGATTTTCTTTTCTTGTCCTCCTCCCTCCCCTCAATAAATATTATATCCACAGACACTTACCTTGAGAAAAGGAACCAAATATGGTTGTGGTGATGACTTGAGCTCTATGTATAGCTTTTTTGTAAATTCTTCTGGTTCAATTTTTGCTTCCTAAGAGGAAAGTATAATTACAATGGTAAGTTACAACTATGAAGCTACCATATTTTTCCCCAGATGTATCAAAAATTCATGAAAATTTAAATGATCATTAAATTGTTCAATTTCAGTACTCAATTGCTTTTCTCCTCCTGTATTTTTAAACAAAACGTTTTAGGATAGAATGATGTTGCAATTTAAATATACGATTATCAAATTAAATTACTTTCTTCAACCATAAACAGTTAACACAGTGAACAGACAGAAACAAGTTTGTAAGTAGTACTGATCCATTTGAGTACCTTTTTGTTATGCAGAGATATTTAAAATCTACTTTGAGTACTTTTTTCTTTAAAGGTAGTTTATCTGCACAAAGATCAATTTAAAGAAACCAGGGTCAAAAGACAACTCAGTAGATTTTGTAAGACAATTCTAGTCTAATGGATACCTAGCATAATAAAGCAGAACACTTAACACTGTTTTTCAAAAGCATGAGAAACTGAACATTAGAACATCACTCCTGCATACCACTATAGTAAGAGTCTTCTGTCCTGTAGAGTCTCCTTACTTAATGCTTTCCACTCTTCCCCCAGCACAAACACCTGACTCAAGGGCTCAGGAGTGTTAGGAAGCTGCAGCAGACTTCTGAGGCCCTCAGCTTACTACTTCAGTGCCACTATGATAGGGCTAAGGTGACAAGTAACCCCAGACACTGCTGCCCTTTCTCACCCTCCCATGTCAGACCCTGCCACAGAGTCACCAAGAACATTAAGTCCTCCAAGAAGGTACAGACATACAAGGAAGAGAAACCAGCGCCAATCTGTCCCTACAGAGAAATTATTCCTTTCAGCCATATCCTTATTCAGAACAACCATCCCAAGGAGCTACATGACCAGAGTAGGAGTTTTAAGGACTGTATATTCACCTTACCTAGTCATTTGATCTGCTGCCTGTTATGTCTCACTGAGCTGTGGATGCAGATCACCAAGGTTGCACTGATACAGATGCAATGATTTGGTACACTGCATCTCAGTGCATACAAGGCTCTTGACACCTACTTCACAAGATGCTGCCTCAACGACCATTTTACTTCACAGCTACTATTTCCCTCATACATACAAAACATTAATTCATTTCACATTCAAATCATATACCATACTGAATGGCAGAAGAATAGCATTTTTTAAAGTACTACAAAATGCAAACAAGTGCACAGTTAATGATGTGTTAATGTCTGGTAACACTTGTGCTTAAAAATAAAGTACTGTAAGCACAATAAGAAACAATTGTATTATTTTCCTACAAAAGAAGGAGTCCAGCAGGGAAACAAAGGCAAAGGCCTTAAAATTTTGCAAGGCTGCATCTTCAAACAATCTGCTGTCTGAAATTATACTTCTTGTCTACACCATACTTTTCTAGTCTGAAAATCCCTTTGGTACCACTAGCAAAGCCATCCCCCTTCACCAGCCCACAGCCTTCTGCTACGGTAGAACAACAGAACAGCAGCAGCGGTCAAATGCCAAGACAAGAAATGGCAAGAGAAATAGTTACCAAGTAAACCCAGCTGTGCTGGGGTGCAGCGCAAAGCAGCATAAGGAAGGCACGTGCAAGAGAGAGACAGGTTGGCAGCCACCACATTATTTTCTCCATCTCACTGTCTAAAGACATAGGTAATGTCATGCTTGTTCCACAGGAACTTCACTATCAACATGCAAGTCAGTTCTGTCTTGGAATAAAGTAGTATGTAAATAAGTAATAATAATAAAATAAGCAGTATGGACTCAGCACTGCACTGCAACTTCCACAGTAGTACTTTTGCCATTGAGGACTCAATGGCATACTAACATGATAAAATAAAAAAAGCAGCTTAGATCCAGAAGCTGTGTTAACATTATCAACTGTTTCGGCTGGCAGTTACCTGCATGCATAAAATGAAACAGGAAGGGGTGGGCAATACAACATGTATTTAAACAGTTAAATTAAGAGTTATACTGTAAGGGTTAAAGGGTCAGAAGTACTCAGCTGCAAGTCGAACTCTTCAGCCGTTCACAAAAAACTAAAAGGAAAATAAAAAAGACAAGGAACGAACCTATGATGAAGTCAATGTCAAAACAGTAACACAAATGATGCAGACTTTCAGACTTTGTTAAAAACAAAAAATAGATAAATAAATAGTCTCACCAGTAGATTTTGAACCAGATTCTTCACATTCTGCCCTGTCTCAGGGGCTTGAGGTCCACTAGATGCCAGTTTTATTAATGTAGCAAGAAAATTCTTGCATTTCTTCACATTCTCTAGCATCTCCTAGTGTGGAAATAAAGAGAAGACTGTTAGATGTTGCACTGGCTCTCCAACCTCTGATGAATATAGAGAATGTTAATTAAAAACTTCTTTTTTCCCTTACTGCAGAAGCGCTGGTCTGTGCTACTGTTGTGCCCTCTGCTTTCACAGAGACTGCCTTTTGGGAGATAGCTTGTGCAGGTGGTCCTGTAACTGGAAGTTTTACAGGTGTTCCAGTACTCGAAGGCTTTACAGCAGTAGCTGTAGTAGCACTTGCTGTTGCAGCTGTTGTCTGGAAAGAAAAATTAACACTTTTCAACCAAAGACTAACGTGACGAACATACTGTATTCAGCTAGTGTACAAGGTAGCACTCTCCCTCCACACTACTATTTCAAACATAAATAAACAACATTTATCTTTGGTTTTAAAGCTTTATGTGCTTTGAGAGGCTCTATTTAACACAGGAAGTGACTGAACCTCCACAGCCATAATTTTGTTTTAAATCAAGAGCAGGGGGGAAAAATGGCAAAGGCTTCCCCAGACTGAAGCATCGCCTGTAACTTCAAGCAAAGCTAGAAAAATGAAGTTGTACTGAAGAAACCAATGTATTAACTTTGCCAGCCTCCTGCATTCTAAGACTAATGAATTTTGGACAATGCTAAGCCAGGCGATTCTACTCTGAAGAAAAATATGATCTTTAGTGATTACATTCCTCCGCAGCTTCTCTCCTAATTGCAATATCCCTCACTCTTCCTACCACATGCACAGAAGGCAAAAGACATCATGTCCACTTTGGAAGGATGCATGTTCCAGCAAAAGCAGCCAGGTGAGCAAATGCACCTAAACCAGCTCTTCCTGCTTTTCCTTCCAGCCAGCAATTTGGATCAGATTCTCTCCTCTGCCTAGACACAAACCCTCACAACATTCAGTTATGTTGAGACCTCTTTTTAAAATCTCATTAGAATTTACCAACAGATTCAGAAGCTCCAGCAATAGGAGTAATGAAGGTTTAGGAAAAAATAAGAACAAAATTGCCTCTCTCCTCTGCAAATCAGGCTAAATAGCAGTTTTCACAGGAAAATCTACTAAACCGCAGTATTTCTACATCAGATTTTAAAGAAAAAGAAAAAAATCACACCAACCCACACCCCAAAACCCCAATACAGTTCTTCTGATACAACAGAATACAATGAGTAAAAGATTTTGCCTCTACAAGACCCACTACTTTTGATTTCTCAACTTGAACAGTAAAAAGCCAGACTGAACCTGCAAGTCACAGAAAAGCTTGAGTTACAGGTTAGCATTTGAAACCTCAAGTTGGGCGCTGTTTCCCCTCCAGTCTTCTCAAGAAAAAGGGAAAGTCTGGTTTTGTAGGTGAAATTCTAGGTTGAGATCTGTACAACACAATTGCTTTCACTGACTCTTAACACATTTAAATGTCCCAGTTTAGTGCAACAGCCACAAATTATTACTTGCTAATTGCACTAATGATAAGACAGTAACACAAGCGCCTAGCACCCTACCATGGATAAAACAAAAAGCAATCAGAGCATGACAGACATCATGTAGAATATCAAAAGGCATTTAAGCCTTTCAGGATAGGGAAAATTAATGAATAAACACATAAAGTTAAAGCAAAACACTGTCACTTTATTCACTTATTTATAAATGATATTTTTCCTGGGTGGGTGTTCCCCCTCCCCAGGCTGCTGCCAGCTTGACGTGAAAGAAGCAGGCAGCTACCGGAAAGCTTTCCAGCTTAGGCTCCCACTGTTGGTAACACTTTAATAGCTCTCTGCAGGATCTTTGCCACCACTGCCTCTTCCAAGGATGAGGCTCAACAGCTCTAAGACCATAGGGAGGCAAACTGGGCATGAGAATCCCACAAACAGATGGACGGGAGGAAGACGGAAGGGGACAGAGCACAGATCTGCCAAGCTGCAATGCCCTGGGCATTTAAAAGTTGAAAACATGAGGTTTGCAGGAGCTGAGCTCTTGCAAATTCCAGCATGTTTACACATCAAGACCAGAACGACATTTTATCAACTGAGGGAGGGAACAACAGGAAGTCTGCTGAATCTTTTTCCCGGGAAGATGAGTATATGGGAATTAACTTCTGTCATCTGCCCTCAGCCTTTTTCACTACTGACAATTCTCATTCTCACTTTGAGCAACAGAGAAATAGTCGCCACAAAAAAATGGCATTAATCCTGCATATTTTGAAGTAATTTCAAGAGAAGAAATGCTCTGCATCTAAATAAAAGTGCCCCAGCATGATACTAATTAGATACTTTGCAGCTTCGTTACCCCATCTGGGAAGAAGGTAAAAAATAAAAATGTGCAGGTATTTTGTCTAACCTCAGAGCTTAAACACTGAGGAATGTCAAAAAACGGAAATGTTTCTGTAGATGAGGAGAATAATCCTGTAGTCAGCACCTAGACAAGAGTTTTGCAGATGGTAGTGCTCCAATTAGTACTTCACACAGGATAGGAGATACACAACCAAGCCAAGGATAATTTCCTCTCCAGTGTCTCCCACCTTCTGTGATGACATTGTGCTTCCACACCAACACTCCTCTCCTGTGACCTCAAAAAATCTGTCACGATTAACATCAGCAAGTTCTTTTTGGACTGATAAATGGACCACTGCAAAGGAAACTAGACCCATGGGCTTTTCCTTCACTCCCCTTCCCTAGACTAAGGTTCCTGCAACCTTATGCACAGATTCCCTTGACAGCACTCTTCTCTTGTCCATCCCAGGGAGAGGAGTGAAGAAGTGGCCCTGTAATGGCAGGATGTATCCATACTGCATCTATTTACTCTTTATTGTGCAAGGGAGTTCCACAGAGGGCTTTACAATCCTCTACAAAACAGAGCGGCTCCAAGGAAGCCTCTCCAAACAAAACAGTGCTATTCATTTTTCCTACAGTCATCATTCCTGCTATTTAAAACCAGCCCCATGGCTCATTAGAAGTCTTTCAGTTTCTACAACAGAAAAAGATATTGCTTATTCTACTTACTCCATGTTGACCTCTTTAAATATCTCAGAAGAACACAACTAAAATTGATTACATTAAAACTGAACTAAGAAAGAACAGAAGAACCAAGTCAAAAGCAGATCTAAGTTAAAAATGAAAAAGTTAATAGCATGATGAATCTCAATGTTTATCCACACAAGAGTGTGAAGATGCAGGCAGATTCATCCATCAGATGATGGATGACCTTCGCCTCTTCTCCCCAGTGCAAGGGTAGTATAGTTAATGACTCGCTTTTATATCCTGAAGATCTCTATACATAGATCACAAGCACATGGTTTGCAAGCTAGTATTCCAAAATAAAACTGGGTAAGGGTTATCCATTACTGTTCTTAGACACAAAGCATATGCTGTTTCCATTCTAAGCAAAATAGAAAATGTATTAAGAGACATCTGGGTTTTCCCCTCTAGATCCAGCATTATCCACCTGTAGTGAGAAGGAAAAGAAAAAAACATCAGAGCTGTGAGTAACTTTCAGTTGTTGATAAGAAGAACAACAGGCCGATGAATTTTTAAGTCAGACTGTTAGTTACCACTGTCAGAAAACAATTCCCCCAATAATTCAAACACCTTAAGGTTGAGAGTATACATCCAGCAAGGTTTTTTTTTGAATGACTGACCCTGCTCATTTACTGAGTGCTTGCTCAACTGCTACAGCCCTGTCTTCTTCAAGCTCGTTCACAAAAGATATGTACAAGCCAGACTTCTTCCCAATTTCTCCTCCAGATTATGTTAAGAGAAAACTTCAGCTGCAGAAAGAAATAGTTTTCTTTTCACCACACATATTCATCCAGAACTCTGGTCCTCAAGAACAGAGGATGAACTGTGTCTGAAATTCTCATACTCTTCAGGTAGCAAAAGCTTCTTCAGAAGAGTCCTACAACATTTTTCTCTGGAAAAACAGAAAAAAGACCTAGGAAATGAGACTGTCTATTCACAGTCATATTTGTGGAATCTGTCTACCAAACTCAATCGGAGAACAGAGGTCTTCAGTTATGACCTTCCTTCAGAATTTAATAAGGGGGAAAAAAAAACCCTACACATGAAAAACAGCATGACTGGTGCAGACAGCTCATTTTCCACTCAACATCATCTTAGGTATACTTTTTTTCCCCTAAGGAATCAGGAAATCCCAACAGAGAGCATTAGGAATTCTCCCTTTCCCAGAAAGGCTTCAGCCTGAAGGAGCTCTGTCACAGGGTACAAAAGCACTGGAAATGGCTCTCTGAACTATTTATTTTATCCATTGTTCATGTGTTTTCTACTGTAGTGAGATGAGATGATCTGACATACACTGGCAGAAGCAAAATTAAACTATGCATTTAAAAAAGACATTCAGGATATAATTTATTGTGAGGACAGAAGTTATCAAGATTACTGAAAAACTGATTAGAGTAAGAAATAACAAGAATGCATCTCTATCTTCTTCAGCTCTCTCTTTCACTTATTCTTATTCCACCACATTATAAAGCTTGCCACCTACCTGTATTACAGCAAGTGACTGAACAGTAGAAGCCACAGCATTTGTTGTTTGAGATAATGTCTTCACAGAAGTAGCTCCTACTTTCTTTAGTAACTGGGTAGCAGAGTTCTTAAAAATAATGAAGAAAAAAATAATTATACATGTGAAGAGAACAGCTGTCAGATTAATCAGTGACAAAACAGACATTGAAGTAAATACCGGCTCTTGTCTGACATAAACCAAGACACCCACTCCTACAGTAACCATAGGCATCACTAACATAGTCCATAGTTTAATCGCTTTAAACAAAGCTATCTGTCTACCAGTTTAATACTCAAGAACTGATGCAGAGGCATTTAGACACAACGCCTAATCAGAATAAAACAGTTAAAGGATGAGCATGTTGGCAAGAAATATGCAGATAGTCACATTTTTGTACCCACTCTTATGTGCTGACCACATTAGAAGAGGTGAAAGCAAACAGCCGTCAGAGCTCAGGGAAGGAGGAACATCCTAAGGACATGGAAAAGGTCCTCAGCTCCACTCAGCCTTACAGAAGTATCCAACCACAGGACTACGAGGCTGCAGTTGTTAACAGTAACGATTCATGAAGGTTTTTTTTCATTTGGGTCTGTGTGGGGTTTATTTTTGTTGCAGTGGTTTGGGGTTTTTTTGGGGGGACAGGAGGGGAGGAAGTGGTGGCTTTTTTTCTTAAAACCCTTTACATCGTCATCATCATCAGTGAGGAACTCCTTAATTTGAACTATACCATATGCAATGGCCAGCAGGATTTTTTTAAAACTGAGAAAGCAAAGTACATGGCGATGCTTATATGCAAAACCAACCGCCACCATGCTGCTCAGAAAGTGTTCAAATGCTTATTCAGCCCTCCCTAACTTCTTTGCAAACCCTGTTGTAACTACATAACATATAGCTGCATCAAATTAAAGCTATAAGAGGGGTTACCTGTACAGCACATATTCTGATTGCAGGTGTGGTGGTCGGTACAGGCGGCCTCACACTTGCGTTACTCTGTGGCTGATTCTGTGCTTGTGCTATTGCTTGTTGAGATACTAGCACTAGCTGACCACTACTGCTTCTGATAAGAACTGTTCCTGTTGGAGAAAAACATCCAGACTGTTAAAAATTAAGCAGCATTATGGCTTTCATATGCTCCTGTGGAAGAAATAACTAGACCACACTGATAAGGTAATGTAATATTTAGTTTCTTACTCCAAGGAACAGCTGCCAAGAAATGTAAGAGCGAAGCACAGATCAGATTTACTCTGCATTTTATGACAGAAAACAATTCTTAAAGTCAAGAGAAAAACTTAACTAGACAGCCACATCAAAACACTATATGCATACAAGACGCAAAGTGCATCATTTGAGTCAAAAAGATGTTTTGGACATTAAAAAGGCAGACACGCCCCCCACACTCGGCAATTGCTTTAACAGTAACTCCTTTAAGCTGTTCTTCAACCTGCAAAATTCATCACCACTAACATACTTGGCTGCCCCTACACACTTTTACTTTCTGAACATCTAGGCACATACTTGGTGAAGATGAGGTTTAGAGAAAACCTGCAATGGGAACTGAAGCCTGATTAATACCAGTTCACCTGCCTATATCAAGACAATCCCCATCAGTCAGAGGGCAGCATTATCCAGTTAAAGCCACATTTGAAGCTGTCCCTCTGCCAAGGGTCTGTTCAGAAGCATTAAAATGTATGTTTTTAATCAAAACAGCTTACAACCAAATAGGGAGATTCCAATGAGAAAGAGAAAAAAAAAGGGTAGGGGAGAGGGGCAAGAGACTCTTCAGCCTTGTTCCCTTCCTTATGTTTTCCTTTCAAACCTATGGCAATGTCAGCCCATCATGATTCAACTCTTACCACCTTTCCCATACCCCATCAGCTATAATGATAAACAATTAAACAGTTAAACAATGAACATTTCTACTAAAGCTTTCAAGGAAAATCAATCAGATTTCCTTAAGGAAAATCAATCAGATGCCACAACACAGTCCCTAGTTCCCTGAATTTGGAAACCATTCAGCTACCCGAGCCGCCGCCGCCTCCTCCTCCTCCTCCTCCTCCTCCCCTAAGGGCTTGTGGAAAATCCAGAGCTTCATCAGGATCACAAACACAAAATGCCAGCTGGATCCCCGGTCTGAACGGCTTCAGATCTTTCAAGGGAGCAGCTACATAGCATCCCACCTTTGCTGATGCCTCAGATCTCCTTTACCTTCAACAGCAACCACTGCAGAGTCCACCACTAAAACCACCATCCTCTAACACCTCACTTAGAGGCTTTATTAAACTTTCTTACGCGTTATTCAGTATCTGAAAAATAAAAACTAAAACAGATCTTCTATGCACACTCATGATCTTGCCTAGTGTAAAACAAGGCTGCATCAATGAAAGTCTTTTTACCATGTGGTTAGTCTGGGAAGCTGTCAAAACATTCTGTACAATACAGACTATAACACTGCTTCTGTCTAAGTTTAAATGAATGCAACAGGAAAAGCCACAAGCTCTGCAAGTTGAGTTCGGTTTAAAAAGAAAAAAGATCAAGCTATAACCACATGCTTAGAAACAGCTTTTCATCCTCCACATCTAAAAACATAAGAGGATATTGCAAGACAACACAAAATATGATATAAACCTCTAACATCAACATATTGCCATTTACATAGCACACACAAACTGAGACTGCAAGAGTAGCATCGAGACATTCCCTCTTTTCGCAAGCAGCCTTTACTAGATGGGGCAGATGCACAAGACAGTTGCATAAGCAGAAAAATCCTGTTACTCCATCTGACAACTCAGCTTTCTCTTCCTCCACTGAAGTCTTGACTATAACTATACACAGGTACAGATGGATCTTTTAATTTAATAAATGAATAGTTGTAATCACAGAAAACAGATCAGATTTCTAATTCTCTTTTCATGATATCTTATTCAGACAGTGATTCGTGGCATAAAACTCATCATCAGTCAGAAAAAGGGCTGTTTTTTCCTGTTCACATCACACGCTCATGCAGATTCTAAGAGAAGACAGCTGATGTTACTACACATTTTGATAGCAATAGCTTTTCTCTGTAGGTCTACATTCAGGATGGCAGAATGTTGCTGCTGGAGGTTTAAGGCTTTTCTTTCCTAAGCTTGCTTAGAAGTGTCCTTGCTAGCTCTACTCTTTGAGAGGGCACATATAAATTTATCATTTAATTCCCTTAGAGATTTGGAATGCATTAAGTGGTTTGCTTTCATGTATCTGGCTATTTGGTCACTACTCATTAAACTAGTTTTTTTAAGCCAAGCTGTCAAAAGCACAGCTGCACAATTTCTACTTCTCTGAATCATACTGCATACCAGAAACAGCATCATTGCCAGTCAACTCAGTTATAAGGGTTGGAGCTTTTTACCAGCTCTTGGTTGAAACTCTTCTGAAGTTTCAGGTAACATTTGCCAGAGATGAAGACTCTGCCTGAAGAGTATCCCATTCTCCAGTCACTTGAATGGGAGGAGAGTTTCCCTGACAAAATTGACTCAAGAGCAATAAAGCTAGCAAACTTATACAAATACAATACATTTCATATGCAAATTCATGAACACCTCAAAACCAAAAATAAACTAGAACAACCACTAAAATATAAACAAGTCCCAGCAGTCCCCTTACATTTGACCATCACCAACAGCACTATATCCTGAAATATAAATCAACTTTCCTCCCAGTAACAGGATTTGTCAATGTAAGGACATCCATACTTCATAAGAGCACTGTAAAATAACATTAGGTTTATTCTTGGTGCAAGCATCCACAGAAGTTACCTAAGATCACTCCAGTGGTTATAGCCCTGATTGGTACATATGACTGAGATGACACCTGTCTACTTCCATGTAAGTTACGGTAAGAACCTGTTCCACTTGGAACAAACATTAATTTTCCCATATCGGTTCCATTTGGCAGTGTCCTGGGTTCAGCTTAAACCATCACAGGCAGAATTTTTAATACGGTGGTAGCCTTTTCATGTCAGTATCTCTTCTGACAGGTAGCAAAATTAGAACTCCCCAAATCAACAAACCCAGTATCACAGTAATCTACTAACTGGCTTTTGTAGGCTTAATACTGTAAATTCCTGATGCTAGCATGAATAAAGCTGAAAACAAATTTGAAATGGCTGTCATAGCTACAGATTTGTACAGTGAAGAGCCACAAGACATCACTGTGAGCATGAAACATGATTCTGGACAGTTACAACCCAATGTCATGAAGCAACAGTAAACTGACACATGGATTGCCTGAAACAGTTTGAAAGCTGTTGAGAATGGCATTTATTTTTTTACTTCTGGTTGCCATAATTTATGTATACTTTCATGACTTAAAAATACCTCCCAATCTTTTGATATGCCCTTTCTGCCTTGAAACAAAAGCAACAACCTGATGCTGAAGTCAGTAGTGCAGACTCCCAGAGGAGACATGGGAGGCGTCTTCTGCAAGAAGAAAAGGATCCATGGTATTCAAACTCAATGTCTGAAGTCTTATACACCATACACATCTGCACAACTTTGAAAAAGGGAACAGCAGGTGATGGTAACCTTGAGGTTATCAATAAAGAGGTCACATAAGCAGACTCATGCAGCTACCAGGACAGACTACTGTCAGAAGTGAAGATAAGTGCAAGAATCCACATTCTTCACTTAGAGGGGAGGAAGGAAAAGATAGTATTTCTTATCAAGAGCTGTTACATTCACTAGAAAGCAATTTTTGACAAACTAAAAGTGAAAACAGATCAGGTCTTGCAGTCACTAAAACTCCACAGCAAAATGGGGGTTGGGACTGACTTCTGAACAGCTGAAACAATGAAGTTTTAGGTAACACCACTCAGCACAGCATTTAAAACCAGAAAAAGTATCTGCAATCTCTGATCAAAATATCAGCACTAACTGCAGTTACTGAACAGCAATAAGGCATCTTCAAAACACCAAAGGTGCCCTCTTTTAAGCAACACTTCCAAGAAAGATGGTTTTCCTGAAGTTGTTTCAGAGAACACAAAAGGCTTTCTGACCAATTATGCACTTTGACAGTGAGAGTAAGGCTACAAGGCTGTTCCCATTGTCCGATCACAAACAGAAAACCTAAAGTGACCAGCTACCAGCAGGGATGAGTTCTTGCATGTTTTGCTGGAGGACTCTGGTGTCTCGCAGATTAACAAACAGCCCTTTTTAAAATGAATTGAGGCTTCTGCCTCTGGGTATATTCTGCCTATCCTGCAAAGAAAAAACCCTTTGGAAAGTTATTTCTTTCTCCTGACTGCCAGACAGGACAGTAAAACTAAAATCAGCTATTTCAGCCCTTTGTTCCCTCCACACCTTCCTTCAGCAAGTCTGAAGGGGAAGGAACTTACAACCAAACCCCAGCTCAGCTTCCTCCAAAGCTACTCAAGAGCAGCCACGCTATACCTTCTCACCTTAAAGAGGTCTCATTGAGACCTACGCCCTCTCTCCCCAGTGACCTAACTCCCTGGAACAGGGGCTCCAGGAACCATGCCTTCAGAAAGAGTGCCCAGCCTCACTCCTGCAAAGCTCAGGCAGCCACAACCTGCAATAGGCTCTTCCTAGGCATGCCAATAGTGTGTGCCAAGGAAAACCAGAGGCCTTCTATTAAAATTCCATTTGCTGTTCAAACCTGAGATACCTCCACTATGAATTTTTGCTGTCCCATTACCACCAAAAAGGAAATCCAGCTTTTTCAGAACTTTGTTAGAATACACTTCCAATTTTCTAAGCTGTAGCTGTGTTTAGCATTCAACCTGGAATCAAGAAACAGAGGTTAGAAGGAGGAGCAGCTTCCAGATACCACTTCATCGTAACTACAGACAGAGAACCAAAAATTAATCAGAGGCATGAACAAGATGCTGTGGGATCATGGCAGAGATCTGTTTATGCCACTGAACATAAGGCCACCTACACGGGCTTCACTGCAGTTCAGGGAATGGTGTCAAGGAAACCACACTATTGTTAATGTAAGCTGTGCTGCCAACCAAAGATCAGCACTGAACACCAATGCATGCTGAAAGTATCCCACATAAGGACAACTTTCACCACGTAAGACAAGCCTGAGGCTGTTTCTGAAGGGGAACATCCAGAAGGAATCTCCTGAGATGAGCGAGCCAGCATGTGTGCTCCAGTGGAGATACACCACATGCTGTTACTCATGAAGCTGATGTTGTCGAGTTAAGCCACGACTTCCGATTACATGGTTTCCAACAAAACTGCTCAACACAACAGCTCTTTGGAACTGCCGGCTGGGGAGCAACACGAGGAAACAAAAACAAGCCTCTTGCTCCTAAATAAAGTACAAACAAGAACTAACTGCATTAGATACAACCCATTTAAGAGAACACAAGTTACAACAGCTGCTTTCAAAGAAGGATAAAATCTAGCTTATTTCAACACAAGGGGTGCCTGCATCAGGTATGTAGCCAACATCAGTAACATTCACTTTAACACCAATTACAAATACAGGGCTAAATGAGACTCTCAGGTCCCAAAACGGTGAGTGAACAGCGAAAATGATTTACAACAGCAATGTTTCAGTGCTTTCTGTTCCTAAACAAATCCCATCCTTTCAAAAAACTACTGAAAATAAAGGGATAGCTTTTAAGGCAGTTACAAAGTAAGACCAAGCTTTAAAGGGGATGTTTTAGCAGGAAACTAAATGGCAAATAGAAAGGAAAATCAGTTTTAAGTTTCTTAGCCCAACTAAAGGCATTCTTAAAAAAAAAAAAAAAAGTAAAAAAAAAAAAATAAATGCATTTTTCCTTCTTCAATCCTATATATTGAGCCCCACAGAACACATCACTTAAAGTTACAAAAACACATTACAGGACTGAATAAGACAGACCAAGACTGGACACTATTAGAGACCCGGACCGTTTAGGCAGTGATTGTATCAGGGTGGTGTTTTACTGTAGACTGACTGCTAAGGAGGCAGAAAGTGTTTAATGAAATACTGTGAAAGACACAATAGGCAAGTCTGAAGTGACTTAACTTTTACATTACTTGCATAACCCCTCTAACATGTTGGGGCTGTATGTTTTCAGACGAAGTATGGGCATATCTCAGAAATCACCCTCCGTGCTCTTTTCCTTTGTTCCTGTATTTCTGGAGTTTCTGTATTAACAGGTCTTTGACTATCTAGTGTGTAGACATCGTAGTCTCACAAATGAGATGCCCAATTCTGAGTTACCAGTGAAAGACACCCTGTTTTCCCCGAGATACGTAGTTCACTAATTTCCAGGTCAGGAGAAAAGTTCAAAAGCCATAATCCCAGTATGTTCTCATGCCACAACAGAACACAGACACCCTAAGTAAAATGCAATACAATGTTATACCCACAAGTTCATTAAAGTTGAACGCATCTTTCCCAACTGCATAAATACCACATTGCAGATTCTTGTAGACTCTGACTGAAACTTTAAAGGTTGCACCAGCCACAGACTAGCCCTAACCACAGGCATCACTGTCCAGTTGATAGCACTGTTTCACTAGCATTAATGTCTCCCAGATTGCCTGGGTTGCTGTGAGCAGCTATTCAAACCACCACCATGCCTCCACGACTCTGTCACACTAAGATCTAGAGCGGCACACAGCCCCAGGGAAGTCTCCAGGAACTCCAGTCTTTCTCTAGCAAGGTTCTGGGCACCAGCTCCTGAGACACCCAGTACAGACACAGCCTTGTTAAATACAGGAAGCCAGGAAAGGGATGATGTTATCTCTTCTAGTCAGGATGGAGCAGAGTCTGACAACCTATTGTTTCACATAGTCTGGAATAAAGGACATCACGCATCTTTCTGAGGAGCATAAACAACGTCCCCTCTCCCTCCCTTCCTCCAGGAACTAGACACTGAGTGCTAAAAATGAAGTTTCACGCTGCTTCATCACTAAGCCTTATCCAAGCTGTTGGAGGCTAGCTGCTCACCAATGCATTTTGGTGCCCAGATGAGTATCTCTATTTAACAGACTAGCAATTGGGCCCCATAGTGCTGATGCCGTTCCACAGAATACAGGCCCACGCTTGAGCTCTCCTTGACTGCAAGCACAGTTGAGCTTCATTACTTGAGGATATATTTATATCTATGCAATTTAACAGTTATAGTAGGGCTCTTGTGCAAAAATATAACTGTCCCAGTTGCAAGGTAGTATACCTTTTATTTACAGCAAACAACAGATGTCCAAACAAACCGTCCTAAAGAATATCTGGACATTGCATTGATTCTTGAAGGGGCCGTAAGTAACTGACAGGTCATAGATGTCTTCTAGGCATAGTTCCAAGATGGCACTACCGTTTCTATTCAGACTCAAAGTATATTTATTACACTCGAATCCCAAGAGGTTTTGGTTTTATTGTGTGTGGGCACATGGGATTCCTGGCCAAATAATGCAGTTCCACAAAGCAGAGTCTCACTTGATACTTTGAAAACATCTAGCTCTTGTCCTCGGGCCATGTCTTTCAGCAACTGGGATCATTTCCCATCAGCGTTTTCCCACCTCATCTTTGTGGTTTGCAACTTTGCTACTTGAGGCTTGGTTGCTTTCCTACCCAGTAATCAGACAATTCCAGGATTGTCTACAGATAAGATGATCTGACTTAAAAGTTCCCTGGGACCAAGTTACCTCATGAAGGATCTTCAAATATTTGCAGAGCTGATGGAAGTAAAACAGTCCCTCAAAGGAGTCAAAGTGACACTTCCTTACTTTCAAGACAATTCTTACTGCGCTGGAAAAGGCACTAAATCTATACACCACAACCTCTTCTAGTTTGCTGTGTACTCCTAGTATTCTCTGGAGTCAAATTCTTTAAACAGCAAGTTAGATGCTTGGCATATTGCAGCCATATATGTACAGTGCACAGCTCCATAAGGACCAGAAGGTATGCTAACACCCTGCACTTACCACTTCTAGAAAACTGTGAGCTATTGAGCTGCTACAGAGAAAACTGAAATTTACAGTGTGGTAGCATAAAACTTGATTTGAAACCAACAGATGCGAAAAACGTAACAGCTGCCTTGTAAGAGTTCTAATAAAGTAGCACATCAGTCCGTCCCCTTTAAATCTCTGTCTCCTTTAAATAAGAAGAGAATCAACTCAATAGAGATTACTTTTGCAATGGAACACTTGTTTCCTTGGTGTTCACATGAGGACTAGCAGAAGGTTGAATTTCACTTAATTTCCTCTAGAAATACATACTCACCTCACTGTTGGATGGATTTTCACTTATTCCGGAGAGGCCAAACAAGGGTTTAACACTGACTACCACCCAGCTCTAAGTGGGATGGAGCAAACAAAGATCCTTACAGGAGACAGCAAAACCTTCACAGAAGCATTAGCTTCTACCTACACGGATACTGTGGAAACTATCATCAAAATAATGTGATATTTATCAAGTGGCTAGTATGCAAGCCACATCTATGAAGGTGGTCTGAACAGACTTACCCCCTCCAGCACACACCATCAGCTGCCCCAAGCAGACTGCCAAGTAAGACACCATCAAGCAGTCAGGTGGACGTGGCACAAGGGACTTTGATTTCCCAGGCAACTCCTAGGAGCAGCCAGTACTAACAAAGCAATCTCCTCTGCCTCCACCAAACTGGAAGCATGCACTAGAAGAGGTCTGCAAGCACAAGCTATGAAAAACAAGTGCCATCATTACATCTGACTGTTCTTAGTTCACCAAATCACCCCAGTAAGATGACTGAGATTCATGTGTTCTCCAGCCTTAACAGACACTAGATTTTCTCATCAGCATCAAGGATATCACATCAGCTGCCATTTTTACCTTGCTTCAGTTGTGATCAGAGACTATCAAGACACTGGTAGAAAAGATCACGTGTGGACTTTGTCCAAAAGGTGACCCAGGTGGCAGAACATGCCTTAATCCTGACAATTTGAATAGCAAACCACATAGAAACATCTACTGTGATCTCTTCCACTTTGCTATTACACACATTTTTCTTCTGAAGTCATCACAGTTTTCAGAGAAGTTACCATTCGTCCAAATGTTTCAGGCAGTACTAATTACTCATATTTGATAGTCATCAGAAGCTTTGCAACTTTCAGCAACACTCACATACACAACTGTAACATCCAGTCCTACCCACTAAGCATAGCACAGATTTCTACCACACAGCGTGACAAATACTTGGTTCTCTAAGACAACTTAAATAAGTACCTGGCACTGCAAACTACTCAACGTGACAACTCATGAGCTTACCTACTTTATCAGCATCTCTGGGAAAAGAATGCTGAAACACAGTTAGTACTTCTTCCAGCTGTCACTTTTATGTAGATGATGCCATTTTTACTTCTACAAGCTGAGGGGTCCTTTCAAATATTGCAAAAGCCACACAAGTCAGGCTCATATTCTCTCCCTTCTAAGGATTAAAAAAGTTTAGTATTCATCAATCTGTAGCTGTAATTTTTTGCAATACACTCCAATTGATTGTAAAATCTGAACAGGATTTAACATTAATTTTGCTAAGCATCATACTTCAGCGCTTCCCTATTCAGAATGCATCTGGGTTTTGTGAAAATTGTAAATCTAGAAGCTAGCTTTATACCTTCTGCCAAGATTCAAATCTTAATTCCCACAGGGCTGTGCATTTAATGATATGAAGGCATTGTTTTGCTAGACACATTCAGTCCTGAAAGCAAAATCAAGTCCTACAGGGCAGGAGAAATTTCTGCTTTCTTACAGCGGAAGACATTTATTCACTATTTTTTAAGTTTGACTTAGTTCCTGAAGCCTAACAAAGCTTTGCTGACCCCTCCTCAGGAAAAAGTAAATAAAGTTGACTGGTGTTGCCTAATGTGAAAAGTTTGCAAAGAATCTATCTGTATAAACCTGCTAAACAGAGGATGCTATTGGGATACAAAAGGTTGCAACCATGTATTATTTAGCTCCTACTGGGCATCCTACAGAACAAGTATTATGTTCAGATTTCATGATGTTACCAGCATCCAGAAACTGCAGACTTTGAAGGATTTTCTAGGGTTTTTTTTTGTCATGTTGTAACAAGAAATCTTTAGATAGCCTCCTCCTACTTACTCAAACATAATGCAAATTAAGCAGTATTTTAAAATCAGCACTTCCTCCTATTCCAAAGTTGGAATATGAAAATAACGAATTCCTCATGTGGTTCTACAACCAAGACATAACTACAACACAAAGAGGAGGATGAGGAGTACGGTACTTGAGAGGTACTAGGCCAATT
Organism: Myiopsitta monachus; assembly: GCA_017639245.1. Classification (NCBI taxonomy): domain Eukaryota; kingdom Metazoa; phylum Chordata; class Aves; order Psittaciformes; family Psittacidae; genus Myiopsitta; species Myiopsitta monachus. Next base: position 57,882,815 of record CM029918.1, on the reverse strand, counting down.
TCAAGAGCAGAAGGCAGCAGCATCCAGATGCTCACCAACCTTTCTATATCCAATTAAGAGAAACCTGATGAGAACAGGCTCTGTACCCCCTCATAGCAGCTTTGGGATACCCACATCAGCCCTCTCCCTCCCACCTGCAGGTGTCCACATGCCAACTGCCTGCCCCCTGCCATGCAGCCCTGGCCTCCCGCCATGAGCAGCGGTTCTGCCTCCTGAGCAGTTACCCACTATCAGCCTTGATAAGCTGTAGGCAGTGGAAAACCTGCCAGGGACAAGGCAAAACATCAAAAAACAACCAAGCTGCGCACAGAAACCAAGGACCTGTACCTGCTGACATCCCCCTCCAAGTCAGGTGCAAGGGAAACTATACAGCAGCCAGCTTACCAGTGCAAATGAAGGCAGAGGCAGGGTAACTTCTTTGTTGACCTCACACCTGCTCAGGCCCATTGCTGCTAGCAATAAACAGAAAGCATAAAACAGAAATACACACACCAGAGGCAGCTGATGCTACAGTGAAGAATGCTGGCAGCTGCTGTCATAGTCCTGACAACAGCAGCAGTGGGATCAGGTATGCTTTTTGGAGAGCTTCCTGCTGTAAGCAGATCCTAAGGTAAACAATGGTAGATCCCTAGCATCCAGTGAGTCCTTTGTTGCTTTATCCCTCCACAAGAGAAGCAGATAGATCTGCTAACTGTCCTCTGAATGTCTGCCTGGACATTCCAGGGCCAGGGGCAGAATGAAAGCTACAAGAACAGAGACAGAAGCGACAAAAAAACTAAGTCAAGAAAAGTAAAGAAGAAATCAAGGAACAACATTCTCCATGTTATTTTTATGCTCTTGCTCTATCTTCCATGTCTCCAAAGTGGTGCAGGGCCCAAAGACACCAAGGTGAGATAAAGACATTTGTCATGGCCCATGGAAAAGTTGTCACTCCTTCCCAAGTCTTAAACTATTTCTTCCTGTTTACAGCACAGCCAAACCATTTTTGCTCCCAACATTAAGCTCAAGTTAACCAAGGACCCAGTTTGTTAAGCAGATGGTCCATGACACAAGACATTTTCAGTTTTGCAAGCATCAGCACAGACCACACAAACAGCAGAACTCAGGACTGAGGCAGTACCGCACTCGCCATGCCACTCTGCTCACTGCCAGCGCCACATACTGCTATAAGCCCTCTGAAATGCTGCTGTTGTGCTCTGGTCAACAAAAAGGGCAAGCGAGAAAGGGTTCCTTCAGTAGATCACACAAATTCCCTCCATTTAGGAAGATACAGCCCAACCATTCAGTCTATGAGCTGACAGCATGCCAGGTGAAAATACCACAACCAAACCTTCAAAGCACAATTTGTCCCTGTATATAAGGATATGGTCCCCTGCTGGAGTTCTGCTGAGTGCTAAAACCCCTGGCGGTGGCCAGACATGAGCCGGGGCTGGACTTAACACTTCCTGACTGCTGGTACAGGAGATACCCTCAGCGTGAAGGAGGATGTGCTGGTCTAAGCATTTGGCTACTCAGCTGAAAACTGGCACTTTGTACAGGAAAACATTGGAAGGTGATGGGCTTGATGTTCAAAGGCAGCGTCTCCTCTACATAGCACTGCACCAGCTACTAGGGAGGAGAAAAAAATAACTTAAAGCTGAACCCAGGACAGTGACAAAACCCCGTTGTTACTCATAAGCAAGCCTGGGTCCTGCGAGATGTGCAGAACTTGCAAAGCTCAATGATCTTTCCTGCATAACTGGGTAAAGAGCCACTGGGCAGAGGGACAATCTGTGCTCAGAGAAGTAAAAAGTCATACCCGGTCATCTGTCCTTCTCACCCTTCCCTCCTAGCTTTATTTTGGACAAAAGGGAGGGGGAGGTAGAGGTGGAAGAGAAAGAACAGTCTAAATCCATGACACGCTGCCCCCCAAGCCAGGGTGACAAACACAGTTCCCTTGATGCCCTTCCCTTCCCTTCCCAGACTGCAGCCCTGTAGAAGCACAGGAGCAATGTAGGCTCCAGGCCACAAACCCTTCATGAGTACTTCAAGACGACCAGTAAGGGCAGTGGTGTCCAGCCTTCCTTCAAACAAGCTAGTTCAAGTACCTCCCTTTGAAACTCAGGGGGAGGATGCTTTCCATATGCATTTTTCCTAGCAGGTGCCCCAGGTTCCATGCCATGATTTTAAAGCCAAGTGCATTCCCCCTTTTCTATTTTATGCTGCTTGGCTAGAGATTTTGCAGTTTATTTGAAACAAAAACTTTCCAAGCCTAAAAGTCTGTTGCTTTATTCGGCTTCCTTTTTTAAGGAGACTAACACTTGTAGATTTAATGCTATTCATCTTGCATTTAAATTTCTGAATGATTTGATTATTCATTACATATTGTATCCACATAGAAGACAGAGTTGGAATCCTGATGCTTGGTCTATCCAGAATGCACTTTAACATTGTCCTTAGGACGATTATTTAGACAGGTTTCCCTGAAACACTGATCCATTTGAGATCTGACAACTTCTGTGCTCCTTCTGGAGCAGCAAACTCCGTACAGCTACACTGACAATGCTGCACAGTACCAGCACCTCTGAACTTCCAATACAAAGTCTGCTTACTTTGTTTCTTGTCCCAGGAGAAAAGAAAATAAGCTGATGCAACTAAAGGGTAACACTACTTTAGTTACACCTGCCTACCGCCACGATACAAGTCAGATGACAGTCAGCAGCACTCCTTGATGCAATCAGCCCCAAGCTACTAGAGAAAGCAAAAGTTTTGCTAATTTGTAGTTCCCAAACTACAAGCAACTTGCATTAGCATTCACCCTCATGGAATGATGTTTAACTGAATGCCGATACATGCCAGAAAATGAAGTATTAGATAGAAACTACGAACATCGGGGAGACCTACTACAAAAGAATTAATATATTTCCATCACGATTCATTTCAGAGGAAAGTTGGCAAGGATTTAGCCTCATCCTTGACTGCTGACTACTCAGACATTATAGCATCATCATGTGAGTGCTGGGAAATCTACCGTGAAACTTACTGATTAAAACATTTATTTTTCTAATTACATTAGCATTATATATTTCCTTGAGAGCTGCAGGTCTTTGATAAAGATGGGGAGGAAAGGGGGAGAACAGAAAGAATGAAAGAAAAAAAGAAAACAAAAATGCAAATACGCACCAGCAGCACAGGAATGAAATGTAAAACCAGTCATCCTTTCAGGCAACATCCTACCTGAAAGTAATTGCTAAAAAGCAACAGATTGCTCCAACAAAGGAACCATCCTGGCAAGAAATAATTATAGCAACAAACGGCAATCAAGTGAATACACTACATCTTGGGTCTCAATATAGTGAAAACAAGACCAGTGGAATCAAATTCACCAGGGAAGTTTAGAATGGACAGTACCTTCTTCCTCTTGTGAGATAGTGCAGGTAGGAGCCCTGGCTAGCCCTCTCCTGCTATCCCAAGTATCAAGCCATCTTTATCAGCACTACACAACTCCTACATTAGTATTTTCTTTGCTGCTGCTCCAGTAACACTTCACATCGGCCCGGCTGTAACAGTGAGAACGATTCTAACAGGACAGCTTGCTTAGAGGGGGACTAAGAGCCGTGTGACTCACAGTGGGAGCAGGAGTTACTTTGCAGTCAGTCCCTTAACACACGCTCCCACCTCTCCGCGTTACTCGTTCACCCGAGTTCCACGAAAGCCTCGATTTAGTCTTTCCCAAGTCACATATTAAGGCAACTTGGGCACTGTTTTTTTTGCTTAGTCCTCCTGCTCCTTGTGCTATACAGCAAAGGAAAAAGGTTGCTTAATCCAGAGACTTCCAGGTCCATCCCTCCACATACGCTAGAAGCATCCCCAGCGCTTCACCACCCATTCCCGCCTCCTGTGCCCTGAAGGCCAGGCGAACACACCAATTCCCACAAGTTCGGTGCAGAACGGCAACTCGCCCCAAACTTTCGGCACAGCACCGGAAAACCCCCTCCCGCCGCGGGGACTGCCTCGTCTGCCCGCCCGTCCGTCTTTCGCTACGGCTCGTCCCTAGCACCGAGGGCAGGGAGTGCTCCATCCATCCTCCCGAGCCGCTCCCAAGCAGCGACATGCCCGCTCAGTCGCGACACGGGCTCACTCACCTGGGGACAGCTGGAAGTTGGCCGGTAACTGGAGAGTTGCCGCGGGCGGACCCTTGGGTGCCACCGGCCGCGGGCCCCCAGTGGCGACCACCCGCACCGCCGGGGCGCCGCCGGTGTCAGCCGCCAGGCGCGGAGGCTGCGGGGCGGCGGAGGGCGCCGGGTCCACGGGTAGCTTGGCAGCGAGGCTGTCGGCGGCAGGGGTGCCGGAGAGCGCGGCGGGCGGCGCGGCGGCGGCCGCCTGCTCCGGGTGCCCACCGGGCATCACCCTGACCGGGGCCGCCGCCGAGGTGCTCATGGAGGAGGAGGAGGCGAGGGGACGGGGGGCGGCCGCGTCGCGTAGCCCCGCAGCATCGCGGGCAGGGGACGCTCAGGCGCTGCCCCGGCCGCCGGCTCGCTCGGGGAAACACATGGTGGCCGCGCTCTGCCGGCTCCGGGTGCCGCGCACGTGGGCCCGGCCGGCCCGGCCTCCCCTGCCGGCGGCGGGAGGGAGAGCGGGAGAGGGCGGTGGGAGGACGGGCGAAGGGCGGGCCCACGCCGCCGAGCGCGACCTACTGCGGCGGCGCTCTGCCCGGCCCCGCCGCTCCTCGGAGCCCGCGCGGCCGCGGTGTTTACCGAGCCACGCGGTGCCGCGGCCCGGCTCCCCCGCCCCGGCTGAGGGCAATGTGGCGGCACCACGGGAGTCCCGGCGGCGGCCTCCGGGACGGGGAGGGTCTCGTCACGGGGAGGGTCTCGTCACGGGGAGCCGGGACGGCGCAGCCGCTCTCCCCCCCCCCCCCCGCTGCGGGACCCGGCTGCCGTCCCCGCCTGCGCCCGCGGCGTAGGTTTTAGTGGTTCGGGCAGGTAAAGCCGGGCGCTGTGCTTGCAGCCGGCCGCCTCCCTGCGGCAGACCGGGGCCGCAGGTGTTCTGCGCTGCCTCTGGTAACGGGAGCGCCAGCGAGGGTAAGGATCCCGTGTCGCGTTACGCTCAGGAGCGCGGCTGAACTTGCCGACAGGCCGAAAAGGCGAAAGCGGCGCGTAGCTGTGAGGAGGAAGGGGACTGGGATGTCCCGTTCGACCTTCAGGCCCAGGGCTCCATGTGGAGGAGGGCCGAGGAGAGGACGTGCCACCTGCCTCCCCTGTAAAGCAAGTGTGGTGGTTAACAGGACATACATAACACAGCCTTTGAAGTCAGTAGAGTATAGCTGAAAGTCTTTGCTCCTTTGACTAGGATGTTAGCGTGATCTTCAGTAATACAGCAGTATACCATAGCCAAGTTCAGGCTAAATTCCAGTAGGTTTTGAAGGATGCTTATGCACTTGTTTCTCTTCACCCGCAAAACGTAGGGGCCGTTGCCCATATGCCCAAGTTGAGCACAACACTAAAATGAATATAAAAGCCAAGGCCTGATGTACAGTTCCTTATAGAGGTGTGAAAAGCAGAGTCCGACAGAATGTTAGGAGAGAAAAAATGAATTTCCTTTTGATTACCCTTAGAAACTACATTTTCCAGATAGAAATTAAACACCATAGACAATAAATTCTAATACTTGATGGTACGCTGAAAATGACATAAAATGTTAACAGAATGCAAGAACATGCAGAAGTTTTTTTTTCCGTGCCCTGATAGGTGAACCGTGCCCAAATAGGTGCAGTTCCATGCTCTGCTGCTTTGCGAAATTGAGGGAGCAAAGGAAACACTCCTCTCTTTGACCATACCCTGTCACAGCCTTGCTTGACTTCATAGTGTCACTGCTTTAAAATGCAGTCAGCATTCTAACTGATACAGTTACAGATGAGAACTGAAAGCATATGGCCACATTGATTTCCAATGCAGTCACAACACAGTACCGTTACAACTGTACCTTCCCAGACTCCACCAGTACTGGTAACAACAGCTGTGAAGATAAGCCACATGGACCAGCAGGCTAAGTTCCTTAGTCTTCTACATGCATGTCAAGTTTGTCCTGCTGTGCTTTCACTATTGCTACACTGGTAGCTTTGGCAGATTGCAGAAAGTGCAGCTATCACACCTGCATTCATAACATACGAGGTAAAAAACACTGTCATTCAAGCCTATATGCGTTAACACAAAACCCCAGCCCTTTTTAGGATCCAGACAGTGTTTTCTCTCTCACATGGCATCCCTTCTCCCTCATTGCTGCAGCTCTTTGCCTTGCCTCAGCTCTCACTGTGCCTTTCATTCCAGAACAAACTCATCCCAAAATCCCAAAGAGGTGACAGCAGCAGCAATGGTTACAATTCCTGAGAATGAGAGCAGGCAAGATGATAACACAGGAGGGAGGCAGTCTCTGTTCTTAGAGCTCTGCCAAGTCTGAGCAAGTTACATCACTTCTTAACACAGGAAGCTGCATTACACGCACAGTGTAACGACCAGGGTACAGTGAGTTGCCTCCCACCTGCCAAAGGATGCTCAGAGAGCAGGAGACATGGAAGCTGTAGTTCCAGTAAAGACCAACAGCGACCAATAGCAGGATGACGCAGGGGAAAGCACACTGCCCACTCTTCATGGACTTCAGAAGAACAACTGGATTATTACTTAAGGCCAAGTTTTTCCTCTTGTTAGGGCCATTCAGCTTCTGAAGGAATCTCTGAGATCCCCATGCACATGCTCAGAAGTGAAAGCGTATCTGGAAGAGACAAAAAGAAACAGCTGAAGGAGACAGAAGGTATGCACTTAAGCTGCGAGGCACAGCAGAATGTGGAAAGAGGAAGCTGAAAATACAGCATAGTGAGAGAAAAACATAAGGAGGCTGCAAAAGAGGCAAAGGAAGTTATATGAAAGACAACACAGGAAAAGGTATTATAGCACAATGACAATAAAGAGAAAAGAAAAACTAACCAGTGCACAAAGCCCAGAAGGTTTAGAAATATGCATGTCTTAAAAAAATACTGGGCTAACAAAGTGCCATAACTGTCCTCTCCAAATGAAGCAGATGCACCCGTCATTCTACAAAACTGCACAGGAAATAAAAGGAAGAGTATTTTTTCCACATTGGAAAACTGTGTTACAATAAGGACTGAACATACTAGTATTCAGTCTTCATTACCCAAGTTAAGAGAAATGCAAAACGTCAGAATAGCAAGGAATATGTAATTTGGAACTTTCAAAGCATTTTCATAATTGAACGAGTTACAGCACATGAAGGAAAGTTGCTTTTGCTGCTACCTGGAGCTTGTTGGTTTTATTTTTAAATGATCTTATTTTCTTGGGTGGCTGCTACGACCAAAGGAAACCCATGCACTGAAAAACTCTGAATAAAGTTATCATCTTGTCTGCAGCTTTCCCTCCCTGCCATGACCTTGTCCAGGAGATACTGATGAACATGGTAACTGCTTTTCAAAGTCAGACGAAGATACATCAAGTGTGTTCATTCCATGGATGCCCAGCCTTGGCAAATTGATTTGCTTTGCTACTTTAGATAACCAATGAATGGATTAATCTGACTTTCACGTAGAAGTATCTTCTTTCCCGTCTGGGCATAGGAAAGCATTACTGCAGACAACAGTTCAGATTTCTTCCCCTAGAGTCATTAGGTTATATACAGCCTGGAGTTTGGTCTGTGTAACATGTTTTCAACAGCCAAGACCTATACAGCACAGGCTTAATTGATCTCTGCTGTTCTCAGCTTTCTTGAGGCTTTCAAATAGCGTATTTGACACCAAACATCCACCCTCCAAAATTGCTGTCCAGACAGCAGGTCTTAACTCTTCCAAAGATGGACCCTTATAAAGTCCTTAAGATTTTACGTCAGTTTCACATCCAGCGCTTTGGTTTTAGTTTCCTACAATGCTAATAAACCCATCTAATGTGCTTTAGAGTTTTTAATCTGTCAGTGATCCAATTTGCAAAAGTTTTATTTCCCCGATTGATAAATCATCAATTAAATACTACCAGTAAATTAGCTGGAATGAGAAACTTGTAATATTTGCCTTAAGTTTTTCTTAAATGACAGAGACTTGGCAGCACTATGGAATCAACTTAAGCATGTAACAGCAACATAAAGGGAAGAAAAAGGAGTGAAGATTTACCCTCATTGGTTAAAATAGTTAATGGGAAAAAATAAAAGCTTACCATGAAACAAGTTTAATAGTGACAAAGAGCACTTGCTCTTCAGGAGAAGATACTGAAATAAATGAGACACTGTAGTTAAGAGCAGTAAAATTCACAGAATAGAAATTTTAATTAAAAAAATAAATAAACAAATGAGAATAGGTTAACTGGAGGTGCCAGCATGGAAGATATTGCTAAAAAGATTAAGTCACGGGAACCCAGTTGCAAATGTGAATTTATTTATTAATTAAAACAACAAAGTGAAATCATAGCTGGGTATTTAATATCCTCAGTAATCCCACCCCTACATCAAGTTTGCAATTTGAGTAGGTTTTTTTTCTTACTTTACAGTCACTGTTACAGTCTGCTCTGTTTTTTCTGTCTCAGCTGATGATCTTTTGTGGAGATGTCCAACTTCTTCTGGACATTCAGGTCACAAATGCCAATCAAGCGTCACATTTATGTAAGTCAAACTCTTTGTTCCATGAGGTACAATACACTGTGGCTTTTAAAACCTTATACATCATTTAAAACTACATCAGGGAGGTACAACAAAAGAATTAGGCATATACTTTTACATTATTCTAAGCCATAAAGTTTGGGTGACGATAGAGACCTACTCATAACAAGAGAGGTAACTGAACAGGGAGCTTAGCTATACAGTGGGACACGTTAAGTCCCAGCAGAGAAAATGTTACTTGGCTGCTTGTTTGCGAAACCCAAAGCTACATCATGAAGCCACAGAGTGATCTAGTGAGGTTTGGAGAGTCAGAGAAGCACACATACCTCACAGGCTTTAAGTGACAGAGAAAGAACGAAGGAATGGGTACATGCAATAGAAATGGGTGGCTTAAAATAGACAGTAACAGGGAATAGGTAGAATTAAAATCATAGATCACAGAATAATTTGGGTTGGAAGGGACCTTAAAGGTCACCTAGTTCCAACCCCTCTGCCATGGGAAGAGACAACTTTCCCTAGACCAGGTTGCTCAAAGCCTTGTCCAGCCTGTCCTTGAATACTTCCAGGGAAAGGCTTAGCCATTGGACACAAATTAATTCGTAGTGGAACAGAAAGAGTAATAAATAAATAAGCTAAGATTTAAGATTTTAATGTTTTAAGACTTACATAACTGTATTAATAAGTTGTACTTGCTGTCCATTATAATTCACTAAAAGCAAGCAGGTTTATCACTGCAGCTGCAGTGGCCTGTAATAATACAGCATTATGTAAAGTGATAGTGCTAATCTATTTGTCATGGGTTATGTGGCCTTTTCTTCTATTTGTCATTGTACAAGGTTACTACACTTAGTAAATGAAACAGAACATAAAATCAGAACTTCACTGGACCTGTAATACCGCTGAGCACTAATTATCCCATTTGCAAAAAGTTACAGAATCATAGAATGTATTAAGTTGGAAGGGACCCATAAGGATCACTGAGTCAAATACCCTACTCCTCACAGGATGGCCTAAAACTAAACCATATGACAAAGAATGTTGTCCAGATGCTCCTTGCACTGTGACAGGCTTGGTGCTATGACCACTTCCTTGGGGAGCCTGTTGCAGAGACCAGCCATCTTCTCAGTGAAGTTACAGTAGGAAAGGGGAAAAAATGTTGGGGTTCTGTTGACGGATTTTACATATCCTGTAACAGCACCAACTGAGGGCAGTCATCAGCTTCTGGAAAACACGTTAGTAACTTTCTGTGGCAAATACATGTGCAAGAAAAGGAAAAAGGAGTATGTGAATATATGCACCTTTGCACAGTGCAAGCATATTGAGTTTAGCACAACTGTAGCTCCATCAAGTTTCAGGAAACATACAGAACTCAGCTTAAGAAGAAACAAGTTAATTCAGCAACTCTGTGCACTGCAGACAACTACTGCCTCTTAGAACTTCATAGACGTAACAGCCATTATCATTGTTCTGTGACTTGGGTATTCTTTTTTTCTTCTCAGCTTTTTCCCTTCCCTGTTTCTGCAACTTGCATTTCAGTATCTTTTACACTAGAAAGCTGAGTAAGACAAAATGATTAATACCACTGATTACCACTTGCGATGCTCTAATCTATTTAGTTACATCTTATTTAGTTAATCTATTTAGCAGCAAAAACGGTGCTGCTAAATATTTGTACAGCATTTCAAAGCGATGCAGTCAGAAACACATGAATCAGATGCTGGTGAATTAAAAGACCAACAACAACCAGTGGTGGAGTTGCCAGAGGGGCTAAACGGGGCTGCATCCCCTTCCCGCTGCTTAACACCAGCCACGGTAAGGCTGAGCAAAAGCTGTAACACAAACTGCACCAGTAAAAACTGAAACGCAACTGCAGACAAATTAAAACTGGTGTTAGTCTTCACTTACCTCCTTACACAGAAACTGGAATTCTGTGTCGCATATAGGATGTCTTCCTGTTCTTTCATGCTGTGTACTAGTATTAAACAAGCCCAGATATCAGTAGGAAATACACTCCACTAGGTACTTTCCCAAATTTAAATATATGTAATATATTTAATTGTGTTCCTCAGCTTTTTGTAAACACATGGGTAGTTATGCCAGCTATTAGAAATTTTTATTTCTAAAAGAAAATACTCAAGGATTAACACTCTGGTAGTATTCCAACTTTTTTGGGAAAACAAGCCTACAGCACTATTTGTTGTTTTCTTTTTTCTCAGAAAAGAAATCAAAACCAAACCAAAACCAAAAAATCCTACTTCTGACTGGAAAAAGGACATAGCAAGTCAGCTTAATCAGGGCAAATCATGAATTCTCCTTCAAACGACAAGGTTGTGTCCTTGTTTTTCTTTATCCTCATAGGTATCACATTGTAGGAAACTATTGCTGGAGTCGTGCACTTAATTTCCACCTCCCTGTGTTTGTATATTATCTTGGATTAAGCAGGTGCATGTTTTTTAGCTGAACTGCTGGCCTTCCCCTGGGAATTCATAATTTGATTCACCCTTAACACACACAAAGCCTTAAAGCATGGAAATACATGATTTTTGAACCTGGAACTGCAGTCTTGCTTCCTTCTAGTAGTCCTGTGGATGTTTCAAATGAGCTGGTTTGCTTGATCAAAAATAAGAACTGTCTGCAAAGAATACCTGGGTTTATCTTTTTACTGCTTTTGGTGAATAATAATAAGATTTACATTCCTACCTCCCCCCTTTTTGAAGGGGTGGAGGGGTATTTTAGACTCTGAGCACAGAAAAAACAAAACAAAACAACCCCAAACCAAACCAAAACTGTATTTCCTGATGTTTAGAGAAAACCTCCAGTTGTTTCAGACCACTATCTCAGGTCCTGCTGCTGGGCACCAAAAACAAAAGCCTGGCTCCATCCTCTTCATACCTACCCTTCAGATATTTATAGACATTGACTGGGTTCCCTGGTGCCTTCTCTTCTCCAGGCTAAGTAGTCCCAGTTCTCTCAGCCTTTCCTCATAGGAGAGATGCTTCAAGCCCTTCATCATCTTCAGAGACCTTCGCTGGACCCTGTTCAGTTTGTCCATGTCTGCCTTGTACTGCAGGGCCTGGAACTGCACCCATCACTCCAGCTGCAGCCTCACCAGTGCTGAGCAGAGAGGATGACCTCTATCAATCTGCTGGCAATACTTTGTAGTATGTAGTAAGTATTAAAGTAACTAATAAAAAAAATTAAACTCATGTATTCTGATAATCTTTTTAATGTAAACTTTTGTATATTCTCTAAAGCCTGTGTTTTCCATTTGTGATAGAAACAGACTCTATTAAGCTATGAAGAGACCACAGCATGTCAGAAATACGGTGATAAGAATCACTACAGGATAAAACACTGCTATCATTTTCATCATTTTCAAAGACAGTAATAACATCTAATAGAACCCACACAAGTAGCATGTTACCATACACCTTCCTACACTGCTTCCTGCATGAAATGTTCCCAACAGTGTCTTACACTATTAAAAATTAGCTGCAATCACTATAGCTCCCAGCACTATCAATCTACAGAGACACTACAAAAGTCACCTAACATTGTACCACCAGATGTTAGGGGAGATTTCATACATCAAGTTGAATGCACAGGTGTCACCTGGAATAATTTCTGTGAGAAGATATTGTGTACAGTTATATCACTGTTTCTTATGAAGTCATTAACACATACCTGTCTTGGCTGGTTTCTTCTTATAATAGCAAGTTCAATGTTTTTCCACCAAATTTCTCACCACAGCATACAATGAAATCATTAAACTAAGTATATTTACCAAATATTTCACAATTTCATGAAGGAAAGAAGCTCAGGTTATTTTTTCAAGCATTTATTGTGTGCTTTGTACTGGATTTCTTCTTTGAAAAGCTAATTGCTAATGCAATGGTGTTCTTTTGAGCTCCTGTAGCTTCCCCTGGGTAGTTCTTTTCCAAAAACTCTTCCCCAGTTTTAGCATTGCCACCAATTGTGTTGGCCTGTGGAGGACAGAAAGGAAGTTATAAATCTCACCACCACATACATTAACTTACCTGCTGTAATCAATCAGTTCTGAACAATTCATACTGGGATTCCCTCACTACCACTATGCAATATACAGTGCACAACTTGCTTGTCTGCAAGGTCAATGATTTCCCCTTGCAGCTTCTACTTGGACTTTGCTAATGTTTCAGTGCTTGATCTTAGGGTATCTGGGAACATAAATGTGTGTTCTCAACTTTTAATGCCAGTCATGTTTATGTAAACTGTTCTAGCAACTCTGCGTTTGCCAAAACCTCTTTTGATGTAGAAGTAAGGGAAGGACAGAAATTTCAAAACCATAAAAAGCCATGCACAGGGTTTCTCTCAAATAGAGTTCAAAACCTTTTCCAGTTTCATTGGCGTCTAAATTGCTGTCAGAGCTTCCTGGTGAATTGAAGTGTGCACATGTGTCGTGAGCAAGACTGGCTTCTAGTGCTGCAGCTGTTGTCTTTTCTTCCAGTAACTCATGAATAAATGTTTATAGTGATTCAAAGATTATCTTTCCCTTTCTGACAGTTAATAATAATAAAGTTATTCTAATGTACTACCTATAAAAAAAATCACTAACATTTGTTCATGCAAAAGGGAAGTGTAAGGTGGGCAGAAGTTTCATCTGGGTTTACTGAGAAGTGGATTATGACCATCTCCATCCATGCCATGGCTTTGTCAACTCACCATATCCCTGATGGCTCTACTGCTAACATCGATCCTGCAGACATGGTTCCATCAGCATTTTCTCATATTAAAATGAGAATGTCAAGAACAGTGTGTTGCACTGTTTACAGTGAAAAAAAGTACATTCAGAAAGTTGTGTTTCTTTTCATGTTTACAATACTGTCATTAATAAACCAGTTGTCAGATTCTGTGAATCCTCAGCATTTCATGGGCTCATTGCTTGATCTATCCAATATCTACCTGCATGCTCCACTCTTTCTCAGCTAGCTCAAAACCACCTTTGCAGTATTATGATAGCTCATGAGCACAGCGGCCTGTGTTTTGGTCTGAATTCATTAGAGATTAAAGAAGTCCACAGGATGGGAGAAAAGCAGATGGTGGCTAGGACTTCTCTGCTTTCTGGCTCTTGGGAATCAAGCAGAAAACATGAACCGTAATCCAATTAACTGCACCCTTGAGGCAAAAACTAGGGAATAAGAAGCAACTACAGGCAGGGACAGGGAATCAAGAAAACGTGATGGGCACATCGCAGTATAGAACAATAGGAGACTGCAAAGCAAAACCACTTCCACTTGCATCAGTAAGTAATTCTGCTACTCTACACTCATCTTGGGAAAAATAAAAACAAACTAACAAACATGCAATAATTAGGAAAGGAGGAATTAGGACTTCTTGTTACCTTCTGTCCATAAGCTTTGAGTTAAGAATCCAAATCTCAGAGCAAAAGGGGAATCAGGAGAGAGATAATGTTAACAGCAAGAATAGCTATTATCCTACATATTAAATTATCTAAAAGGCAACTTTCCCCACAAAGTTCCTCAACTAGAAACAATGCAAAGTGTTTACTTGCCAGTTCTAGCAGCTATGTTAAAGCCATCAACCACATTAAAAGGTGTCAGAAAAATGGCAAAAAATATCAGATTGATAAAACTAGCATTTACAGTATCAACACAGTAATGAGGAACACTTATATGAGAAAACTCCACTTGGAAACAAAGATAGGTCAATACAGAAGTGATATTCACTATCCTTGTCTCTAAGTTGGAGAGACATCAATTTGATGGGTGGACCACTCAGTGGATAAAGAACTGGCTGGATGGCTGCACACAAAGAGTAGTGCTCAATGGCTCAATGTCCAGCTGGAGACCAGTAACAAGTGGTGTCCCTCAGGGATCAGTGTTGGGACCGGTCTTGTTCAACATCTTTCTCGGTGACATGGACAGTGGGATTGAGTGCGCCCTCAGCAAGTTTGCTGATGACACCAAGATGTGTGGTTTGGTTGATACACTGGAGGGAAGGAATGCCATCCAGAGGGACCTTGACACGCTTGTGAGGTGGGCTGATACCAACCTGGTGAAGTTTAACCATGCCAAGTGCAAGGTCCTACACCTGGGTGGGAGCAATCCCAGGCACAGCTACAGGTTGGGCAGAGAAGAGATTCAAAGCAGCTCTGTGGAGAAGGGCTTGGGGGTGTTGGTCAATGAAAAAATGAACATGAGCTGACTTCAGTGTGCACTTGCAGCCCAGAAAGCCAACTGTATCATGAGCTGCATCAGAAGGAGCGTGACCAGCAGAGTGAAGAAGGTGATCCTGCCCCTCTACTCTGCTCTCCTGAAACCTCACTTGGAGTATTGTGTGCAGTTCTGGTGTCCTCAACATAAAAAGGACATGGAACTGTTGGAACAAGTGCAGAGGAGGGCCACGAGGATGATCAGGGCACTGGAGCACCTCCCGTATGAAGACAGGATGAGAAAGTTGGGGCTGTTCAGGCTGGAGAAGAGAAGGCTGTATGGAGACCTCCTAGCAGCCTTCCAGTGTCTGAAGGGGGCCTATAGGGATGCTAGGGAGGGACTCTTCATGAGGGACTGTAGTGAAAGGACAAGGGGTAATGGGTTCAAACTTAAACAGGGGAAGTTTAGATTGGATATAAGAAAGAAACACTGGACTGGGTTGCCCAGGGAAGTTGTGAATGCTCCATCACTGGCGGTGTTCAAGGCCAGGTTGGACATAGCTGTGGGTGACATGGTTTAGTGTGAGGTGTCCCTGCCCATGGCAGGGGGGTTGGAACTACATGATCTTAAGGTCCTTTCCAACCCTAAGTATGCTATGATTCTATGATTCTATTTTGCTTTCTCTTTGGATTTTTTATTTTATTTGTGGACAGAGAGAAATGAATAAAATATGCAACAAAACATAAAACTAGTGCAAGATGTTAAAGGCTTCTTATGCCCTTCAGTCTTCCGCCTCACAGCAAATGTGATCTTTGATTTTGCCTTCACCAAGGCACATACACTTGTAAGTCTGGGGGAGTTTTAGTCTGTTCTTCAGAAAAATTGCTCCCATTTATACGTAACCAAAGTGTGGAAACTATTATGACATACTGGCATACTATCTCCCTCCATCCTTTTCTCCTACCACGTTTGGTAGCTACTTACCAAAGAGAATTAATCCAAAGCCTTCTGAGCAGTGAAGGTACGCATCACTCCTGTTGGTATAGAGCAACCCACCACAGCAGCTTTCAGCTGCCTTAGCTATACCTATGCCAGAATTTGAAAGTCATCAGTGCATGGGTACAGAGCCTGATTATTACTATTGCTACAATGGCCTCTGGCACACATGGGGAGCCATGATACAGCTGGTCCATTTTGGAGGTAAGGAGAGTCTGGTACAAATGTGGTCTTAAAGCACAAAAAGTGGGCTTTGGCAATTTTGCTTGCTATTGAGGAGTACCCTGTGAGCTCACACACTGTAAGAGCTTTAGCAACCATTAGGCACAAACTCAGCAGTGACATTACTCCAGTAAACTGAGGTGGTAAATATGTGATTGACTGTGTGCAAAGTATGGATGACACCACCTGCAGTCAGGTGTGACCGTTCCTTTAGCCGGAGGACTTCCTCAACCCTGCCTCTACCTGTCTGCATTTAATAATATTAATTCTACTCTTGGTCATTGCCTCCGTGACCAAAGAACATATTCAGCAGTCTCCCAGCAATTGGAATGGAAGCCTGAATATAATCATCCAGGTTGCTCTCTTGCTACTGCTTCCTGCAGCACAGTTGCAACACCGACAGGGAGAGCTTCCAATGTGAACAGGCCATACACCATGGTTGTTCCAGTCCTGCTACAGTCAATTGCAAAAACCTGTGATCAAGAGCAAGGTATGACTCAAAATTCTCTGGTACAAAACTCCACTAATGGCCTAGCTGCAATTTGTGTTCTTTCAAATTCAGCAGATATGTGAGTTTTAAGTATCTATCCAGAAAAGTGTCTATAAAAAGTGACAAGTGAGCAAAAGAATCACAAAGAAAGACAAAACACATATCGGATGGACATTATTTTCCTGCATGAACAGGCTACCATTTCTTGCAGCAAGCATTAAGCCTTTGTAAAGCTTTTACATCTCTTGATGTATTTTGGCTAGAGATCATTATAACTTTGTTTCCAAAGCCAAGCATGCTTCAGTGACTTGGCTTGAACCTTCCTTCTCTTGCAGTTTGGTTCAGAATTCAACATCCAATGTGAGAGACATGCACTGACTGTGCAAAAACTTCTAATACATAAAACTGATTCTTTGTGCAGTCCATATATGCAGTATTTACATATATAAGTACTTAGATACTTACAGACTGTTTATAATACACATAAAGTTGACACTTATCTTCCAAGACTGGTAGGTACCAGATGCATCTGTCTGGTGTAGGTCAAGACTCCCACTGCTATCAAAGCCCACAGTCAAGGCAGGCAATACCAAGAAGTCTACATCCATTGCTTTGTGTGTTGCACCCTAGGAAAGCTGAACAGTTTTGGCATCCCAGAAAATTAAGAAATTTACTGTCCGAATACACCAGGAAAGCACAAGATTGACAAGGCTAGATGCAGGTGTTCAACATAAATATTTTGATTTCCAGTCCATCAACAGCTTATTTCTGATCTTCAGACATCGGTTTGTGGTCAGTGTTCTGGTTGTGCAACTCTGTTCAAATGACACCTAAGTAACTGAGGCAAAACAGGCTTCACTGTAAAACAGCTACTCCCAGTTAAAACCACACAGACTATAGGAATTAAGGCTTACTCAGGTTATCCTTTAACATGATCTCACGCACAGCTGTGAAGAGATTTGAAGGAACATCTCAGATGGTTGCAATCAATTAGCCTGCTCACAGGTGTTCTGCTAGTCTTAAAGTATTTGAAAATAAGAATCCGTATCTGTGAGGTTTACATTCAATTTGACCTTTCACATTTTCAGTTTGACCTTTCAACTGCTCTCTGGTTTTCTTTTTAAGTTTATATTTTTATCTCAACTCTTTATACAGTAAAATTTTTGGTCACTGTGTTATTATTTCCAAATTATACAGTATTCACAGATCTATACATACAAGGAACAGTTGTTTGCTGCTTACCTGCTAAAGTTTCAAAGCAGTGTGTAGTATATTCTGTGACTGGACCCTCAAGACTCAGTTTATGGTGCTGTTAATCACTATTCTGGCACCAGTAGCTAGGTCTGCATAATCATAATGGTAAAGTCATCACACAGCCTCTTTAATTAGTTAGCAACAAATTATTATTATTCAAAAAAGGAGCAAACCATTGCACCTTTTTTCTTTTTTTTCTTTTTTTTTTTTTTTTAGTAAAAAACTGCTGAAAAACAATGCAGATGAAGACAGGAATAAATTCAGAACAGCACACAGAGGTAGCCATATGCAAACTGAGAAACAGCAATTTTAAGTAACATTCAGGCCATAGCAGCTTTAAGTTTACAGAAAATTAACTTACATAATTAAACATATATTTAGCACCTCCAAAACCACATGTAAGAAATTCCCTGCTCCCTACCATACCACATTACATGGTTTTGGTATTGTACCACCCCTTCTATGCCACACTACCAGGAAACAGGGGTTACAGCACCATAATAGTGTGAATAAGAGAGAGTTGCTGAGGTACCTCCTTATTCTTCTTCATTACATGCTACTGTAGAAAATCCAAGGCACAGTTTCATATTTTAACTTTCCCGACAATAAAGCCAGTTGAGTAGATCCCCGATTTCCCAAATTCCTAGTCAATTATTCCCTCACTGGCATAGTTGCTCATTCTCCCATTCTCCCACAATTGCACCTGCTTGTGAGACCAGTGAAAACACTCAGCTTCAGAAAGTAAAAGATAAATATTTAAATTTGGCTGTATTTTTTTTTAAGTTGGATCATTTTGGTGAGCTATTTACTACAAAAAGCTGAAAATTTCTTCTACCACTTGGAATCCCTATCTTGGGAAGCAGCTCCATGTTCAACATCAGCTGAGCTATGAGCACACTGCTATCAAGAGAGATTTCCCCCATCTCCTGTCCCTCACTGCATCTTCTTATTCACTCCCTCCGTTAGGACAAGCTGTTCTGGAGTTGTTAAGTCAGAGCAGTGTTCACACAACTCAAAACTAAATTTCTTTTGACAAGCTGAGTTTGTTTTCACCCCATCTGAAAGCATGCAAAGAGGATGGTTTCACATCCTGGTAGCATGAGCTAAACGGAGATTGACACAAAAAAAGCAGCAGTTCTGTTCTTCCCAGCCACTTCCATGCAGACATTCTTGAAGCTTTCTCTGAAGTGTATTTAACAATACAGTTATTTGGGGAAATTCACCAAAAAAAAATTCACTTTGTATCAGATCAGTGAATTTAGGACTATTTGCTTCAGTAGCAGCTTGCATGCACAGTTGGTTAGGTGTAACATTAAATTGCACCCTTGGTGGGTGGTAATGATGGCCTGATCACCAAAAAAAAGACAGTTCCATTTCCTCTCCCAGCTTCTCCTTCACTCCCCCTTTCCCTCTTAGTGTTATGGGATTCATACAGTTGCACACTAAATCAATTCAAAAAGCAAATGAAGTGGTTTTTATTGTGAGGTTAGTGAGTTAACTCAAAAGGGGTCAAAGAAGCATCAGCAAGGACACCAAGGATGATGACAGTGCCTAGCGTAAAGCAGAAAGAGGAGGAAGAAGTACCACCACCCAGGAGCACACACTCATATAGGAGTGTTTTCAAGGGAGGAGCTATAAGCCTGGGTCTTCCCTTGTCTTAAAATGAAAGCAAAAAGGGATGCATGTTAGAAATAGGTAAACTGCCTTTGGACTACCTTAAAAAGAGGAATTTACTGTAATTGTCTCTAACCAACATAGTAGAACAGAAAGAAACTAGTAACTGTGTTGACTTGTAGTATTCATTTTTTCAACATTACGCCTGCCTGGATCAGTTATACACCTGCTTTCCTCAGTGGCATAACAGGGAAAGAGCAGCACCTCAGCAGCTATCATCCCTGCAGGCCAGACTTCTCCCCATCGATGCAGCCTCCTGTTCTCTTCCTTTTTGCTCCTGCTTGAAAAGAAACACACATGCATAGGTGCAAGGAGGCCTGCATGCATGAACACAAGCGAGGAGGCCTGCAGGGATAAACAAGCAGCTCCTGACAAAAACCCAAACATAAAAAGGGCGCACACGAGAGGTGGAAGTAGGGACTGGTGATTTTAAGGAATACAGAGACACTGTCTGAGCATGCAGGAAAGGGAGAGCAGTGGATTATGTTTTTATTCCAATCTTTGTAAGTCTTTAGTATGTCCCATAACCTTCTCATAGGCAAACTGATGAAGTTACAGACTAAGTAAGTGTACAGTGGCTGAACTGCCAGGCTCATAGGGTTGTGGTCAGTACTATGGAGTCCAGCTGGGGGGCCAGTCAGCAGTGATACATCTTAGGGGTCAATACTGGGGCCAGTATGGTTTAACATCTTCATTTATGATGTGGATGATGGCAGAGAGTGGACCCTCAGCAACTTTGCAGATGTTACAAGGCTGGGAGGAATGGCTGATACACCAAGTGGTTCTGCTGCTATTCAAAGGACTTCAACTGATTGAAGAAATAGGCAGATGTGGACTTCATAAAGTTCCACAAAGGGAAGTGCAAAGTCCTGCACCTGGGAAGGAACAACAACATGCACCAGTACATACTGGGAGATGACTGTTGGAGAGCAGCTTTACAGAAAAGACCCATAAGTCCTGATGAAAAAGATGAATGTGAGCCACCAATGTGCCCTTGCAGCAAAGGGCAACAGCATTTTGGGCAGTACTAGAAAGAGAACTGCCAGCAGGAGAAAGGTCTTCTTGGGATCAAACTGTTTGAAAGAAAATTGCACTTTACATAATTTGCACTTTCTATATTTCCTTAGCAAGTTGTTGTCGTGGTTTAAGCCGTGAATTTCACTTCTCCCTCCTTTCCCCCCCCCCCCCACTCCGATGGGGGGGAAATGGGGAGAAGAACCAAAGAAAATGTAACTCCCACGGGTTGAGATAAGAACAGTCCAGTAACTGAGATACAGTACAAATCACTACTGCCACCACCAATAACAATAATAATGACAAAGTAAATACAGAGGGAGAGGATACAACCGTTTCGCCGCCCAACCGAGCCGAGAGACCGCGCGCCGAGAGCCAGCGAGAGCCCGCCCCTGAATCCTACCTCCTGGGCATGACGTGCTGTGGTATGGAATAACCTCATTGATCAGCCCGGGTCAGGCGCCCTGTCTCCCCTCCCCCAGCTTTTCTCTCTTTCCCCGCGTAACATGAGACTCTGCGGGGGGGGGCGGGGGGGAAGCTGAACCCATAACAATCCACCCCTTATTCCATACCATTCACATCATGCTCAGATCCCACATTTTCAAAATATCATCCCATATATATATATATATATATATATATATATACATACACACACACACACACAGATGGAGAGATATAATCCCTTAGTGCCTGGACCAATTCCTATAAAGCTGCTGAGTCGGTCCAGTCCATGATGTCAGGCTCCACCTTTTGTAACAGTCTTTCAGAGCAGGGGAGGCTGTGTGCAGTGTTGGATCATTGCCTGTTGATGCTGATTGTTCCTTTACTGCAGAACTCGTCTGGTTTCATCAAAGTTCGTTCTTTGTTGGGATGATGGTCTGAGGGTCAGTCGCGGATGACTTGAAGACATCTAGTTGATGGGCTATAAAAAACCAAATTACATAGCAGGCAACAGCATGCAATTGAGTTCATTGGCTGTTTTCTCCTAAAATCAAATCTCCTTGAGGTACACATCGGACTTCCCCATCTTCCCGCATTACCCACCAAGTATACCCGGGTCCCTGAGCAAAAGCAATCCCACGAGTGGGTTTGCCTTTACCTGAAGCAGGAATAACCCAGACTGTTTTCCCCAGCAAATTCTTTATGTGCATCACAGGAACGTTGTCCCCCTCTACAGTATGTAGAAGTTCTGACTGGGCTGGACCAGCCCTGTTGGCAGATCCTCTGATGTTGACCAACCAGGTGGCCTTTAATAAATGTGTATCCCAATGTTTGAAAGTCCCACCACCCGTTGCTCTCAGTGTAGTTTTTAATAGCCCATTGTACCATTGGATTTTCCCAGAGGCTGGTGCATGGTAGGGGATGTGATATACCCATTCAATGCCATGCTCTTTGGCCCAAGTATCTATCTGGCTGTTCCGGAAATGAGTCCCATTGTCTGACTCAATTCTCTCTGGTGTGCCGTGTCACCACAAAATCTGTTTCTCAAGGCCCAGGATAGTGTTTTGGGCAGTGGCGTGGGGCACAGTGTATGTTTCCAACCATCCGGTGGTTGCTTCCACCATGGTAAGCGCATGACACTTGCCTTGGCGGGTTGGTGGGAGTGTGATATAATCAATCTGCCAAGCCTCCCCATATTTGTACTTCAGCCATCGTCCTCCGTACCAGAGGCTTTAACTGTTTAGCCTGCTTAATTGCAGCACATGTTTCACAATCATGAATAACCTGGGCAATAGTATCCATTGTTAAGTCCATCCCTCGATCACGAGCCCATCTGTATGTTGCATCTCTGCCCTGATGGCCTGAAGTGTCGTGGGCCCACGGGGCCAAAAATAATTCACCCTTATGTTGCCAATCTAAGTCCATCTGAGCCACTTCAATTTTAGCAGCTTGATCCACTTGTTGGTTGTTCTGGTGTTCCTCAGTAGCCCGACTCTTGAGTACATGAGCATCTATGTGGTGTACCTTGACCACCAGGTTTTGCACTCAGGCAGCGATGTTTTGCCACAGTGCAGCAGCCCAGATGGGTTTACCTCTGCGCTGCCAGTTGCTCTCCTTCCATTGCTGCAACCACCCCCACAGGGCATTCGCCACCATCCAGGAGTCAGTATAGAGATAAAGTACTGGCTACTTTTCTCGTTCAGCAATGTCCAAGGCCAGCTGGATGGCTTTCACCTCTGCAAACTGACTCGATTCACCCCCCCCTTCAGCAGTTTCTGCAGCTTGTCATCGAGGACTCCATACTGCTGCCTTCCATCTACGGTGCTTTCCCACAATGCGACAAAACCCATCAGTAAATAAGGCATATTGCTTTTCACTTTCTGACAGTTCATTATAGGGTGGGGCCTCTTCAGCACGCATCACTCCTTCCTCCTCTGGTGACCTTCCAGAATCTTTGCCCTCTGGCCAGTCCATGATGACTTCTAGAATTCCCGGATGACTGGGATTTCCTATTCGAGCTCGTTGTGTAATTAATGCGGCCCACTTACTCCATGTAGCATCAGTTGCATGATGTGTAGAGGAGACCCTGCCTTTGAACATCCAGCCCAGCATGGGGAACCGGGGTGCCAGGAGGAGCTGTGCTTCAGTGCCAATCACTTCTGAAGCAGCTCGAACCCCTTCAGAGGCTGCCAATATCTCTTTTTCAGTTGGGTATAGCTGGCCTCAGATCCTCTGTATCCCCGACTCCAAAAGCCAAGGGGTCGACCTCGAGTTTCCCCTGGAGCTTTCTGCCAGAGGCTCCAGGTAGGACCGTTCTCCCCAGCTGCGGTGTACAGTACATTTTTAACATCTGGCCCAGTCCGGACTGCTCCGAGGGCTACTGCATGAACTATCTCACGTTTAATTTGCTCAAAGGCTTGTTGTTGCTCAGGGCCCCATTTAAAATCATTCTTCTTCCGGGTCACATAATAGAGAGGGCTTACAATCAAACTGTAATTCGGGATGTGCATCCTACAGAACCCCACAGCACCCAAGAAAGCTTGTGTTTCTTTCTGATTAGTTGGTGGCGACATTGCTGTTATCTTGTTGATCACATCTGTGGGGATCTGGCGGCGTCCATCTTGCCATTTTATTCCCAAAAATTGAATCTCGTGTGCAGGTCCCTTGACCTTACTCCGTTTTATGGCAAAGCCGTCTGTCAGCAGGATTTGGATTATTTTCCTCCCTTTCTCGAAGACTTCTTCTGCTGTATCGCCCCACACAATGATGTCATCAATGTATTGCAGGTGTTCTGGAGCTTGCCCCTGTTCCAGTGCAGTCTGGATCAGTCCATGGGAGATGACAGGGCTGTGTTTTCACCCCTGGGGCAGTCAGTTCCAAGTGTACTGGATGCCCCTCCAAGTAAAAGCAAACTGTGGCCTGCACTCTGCTGCCAGATGAATTGAGAAAAAAGCATTGGCAATGTCAATTGTGGCATACCACCTGGGTGCCTTTGACTCCAGTTCATACTGAAGCTCTAGCATGTCTGGTACGGCAGCACTCAAGGATGAGGTAACTTCGTTCAGGCCACAATAGTCTACTGTTAGTCTCCACTCTCCATTAGACTTTCGCACTGGCCATATGGGGCTATTAAAGGGTGAGTGGGTCCTACTGATCACTCCTTGACTCTCCAATCTACAGATCAACTTATGGATGGGTATCAGGGAGTCTCGGTTGGTGCGATATTGCCACCGGTGCGCTGTTGCGCTCGCGACTGGCACTTGTTCTTTGACCTTCAGCAACCCCACAGCAGAAGGATCCTCTGAGAGACCAGGCAAGGTGGACAGCTGCTCCACTTCCTCTATCTCCAAAGCAGCAATACTGAAAGCCCATCGGTACTCTTTTGGGTCTTTGAAGTACCCTCTCCTGAGGTAATCTATGCCAAGGATACATGGAGCCTCTGGATCAGTCACAATGGGGTGTTTTTGCCATTCCCTCCCAGTCAGGCTGATTTCAGCCTCCAGTACAGTCAACTCTTGGGATCCTCCTGTCACTCCAGAAATAGAAATAGGTTCCACCCCTTGACAGCTTGATGGCATCAGAGTACACTGTGCACCGGTATCTACTAGAGCCTTATACTTCTGTGGGACTGATGTGCCAGGCCATCTGATCCATACAGTCCAGTAAGTTCGATTGTCCCCTACCTCCACCTGGCTGGAGGCGGGGCCCCTCTAGTAGTCATCACATTGGTCACTCACATCTTGTAGAGATGGATTATTCTTCTTTATTTCAGGAGCTGAGGTAAAATCTGCTCTTCCACTCCATCTGGGAACCTGCTCACCAGAGACTGAAGCCACAGCCTTCATGGGGTGATCAGACTTGACCTTTGCTCTCCTTTTCAGTTCTCGCACCTGCTCCTCCAAAACTGAAGTAGGCTCTCCATCCCACTCCATCATATCTTCTCCATGATCCTGCAGGTAAAACCATAGGGTGGCCCATGGTGTATAACTTCTATATCTTCTCTCTCAAACAGTGAGACGCCTTCTGTTAATAGCTGAGATGTGTGTTGGTACACGTGAGGAGCTGGATAGATCGTCTCTCAATTGTTGGAGGTTCTGGGACAGTTTTTCCACAGCTGAGATGATGGAAGGGGTGATATTATCTTCAAACTCTCGGAGTTTATAAATCATTTCATCCACTGTTGGTGGTCTTATGTCACTCCAGGTTATTGTTGCCAATGAATGGGCATATGATTGGGGTGCATTCTGTGTAAATTTCCGCCACATGGGTCGTGTACATTCGACTTCATCTGGGTCTATGGGTGTATCCCCAACATTCGGCTTGGTAATATAGATCATCTCTACAATGGCTGATTCTCTCAGAGACTGGATGCCTTTCTCTAGAGTAGTCCACTTGGCCGAACGACTCATAACATCCTCCTTATATGGAAACCTATCTTTCACAGCTGCCAAGAGCCGCTTCCAAAGGCTGAGGGACTTTTTCTCTCTTGCAATTGCTTTGTCAATTCCCCCTTCCCTGGCAAGTGATCCCAGTTGTTTGGCTTCACTACCTTCTAGTTCATGACCGTTGGCCCATTGTCCCAGCATTGGAGCAGCCAGGTGATGATGTGCTCCCCTGGCTGATGGGTAAAGTCTTTTCAAATATTCCGTAGCTCAGTTGAGGTCCGAGATCGAGAAGTCATCTCTTCCTTTTCTTCTTCTTCTTCATCATGTGGTAATAACTCCTGGTCAGATGCTGTCCCAGGTGGTGACGTTTCTTCGTCTTATTTCATCTTTCCCGCCTCTTCTTTGTTTTTCCTCTTGCGTACAGGGGCAACCGATATTGGTATGAGTTGGTCCTCCGGTTTAGCTGCAGTGATTATTACTGTGGTTTGGGTAGCTGCCGTACTTGTCACTGGGGTTTGAGTCGTGGCTGTACCTGTCGCTGGTGCTGATGTAGCTGCTGTACTTGGGAGCTGGATTAACTGCGCTGTCCATTACTCCGCCCTCAGATCCAGAGACCTTTTTTTTCCTTTTGAAGATGCTGGACAGTGTTAAACAAGGCTCTGTAAGCATAAGCCAAGCCCCAGCACGTTGCCATGATTTGTCCATCTCTGGTGTGACCAGAATGATCACACACCTCCTTTAAATGTTTTACTAATTTTTCTCGGTTTTGCATTTGTTCATTGGTGAAGTTCCAAAGCACTGGAGGGGCCCACTGGCCTAGATACTTGCCCATACTATCCCACACACCCTGCCACTCATGACTGTCCAGCCTTGGGGAAAATCTCTCGGCCATCCTGGATCGTGGTCTAACCCCAGACATGGCCCACACCCCACTCTGCTTAACTCTCTGGACCAGACTAAATGGTTGTGAGTACAACATATTCAGTATGTGTGCCAACATGATAATTCCCGTCACCACCAGCAGGCAGATCTCAAAGGTATCTAAAGGCCATTCAAAACCTTCAAAATTCTCAAATGGTGCTGTAAACGGTCTGGTGGGGGCACTGGGAGCACAAAAGAATGTCTCCTTCACAGGCTGACCACCCGAGAAGGTGAAAAAAGATGTGTAATTGCTAAGAACTTCCATTATATACCTCCCTAAGTATAGAGTTGGTGGCCACACTGGAAACACAAACCGGGTCAGTTTCATGATCACTGAGTCTATTGTATTAAAAATCAATGCAATAGAGTACAATGCAACAAGAACCTTAACCCAAAGCCCAGATCTGAAAAACATCAAGATAAGAAACACCGGCTGTAAGTAAAGCACCACACGCTGAACCTGTGAGAACCAGAGCAACAACTTTGAGAGCCAATAAATCAGCATTGTGACGAGTGACTATTAATCCTTGCCATTTATCTCAGCCCTTCGTGCCCCACGTTGGGCGCCAAAGAACTGTCGTGTTTTAAGCTGTAAATGTCACCTCTCCCTCCCTTCCCCCCCCCCCCACTCCGATGGGGGGGAAATGGGGAGAATAACCGAAAGAATGTAACTCCCACGGGTTGAGATAAGAACAGTCCAGTAACTAAGGTATAATACAAATCACTACTGCTACTACCAATAATAATAATAATGACAAGGCAAATACAAGGGAAAAGGATACAATCGCTGGGAAAAGGATACAAACCGCTCACCCCCCGACCAAGCTGAGAGAGCGCGAGAGCGCGAGATCCCAGCCCACTTCTGGGTTCCCGTTCCCAGTATTTTACATCCTGGGCATGACATGCTGTGGCATGGAATAGCTCTTTGGTCAGCTTGGGTCAGGCGCCCTGTCTCCGCCTCCTCCCAGTTCCCCCTCCTCCCCGGCATAGCATGAGACTCGGAAAAGCCGAACCCATGACAACAAGTTATTGTGTTTTAAACAGAATCATAGAGTAGCTGGTGTTGGAAAGGACCTTAAGATCATCCAGTTCCAGTCCCTCTGCCATGGGCAGGAATGCCTCACCCTAGACCATGTCGCACAAGGCCCTATCTAACCTGGCCCTGAACACTGCCAGGGATGGAACAGTCACCCCTTCTTTTGGCAACCTGTTCTATAAACTATTTTCAAAACTATTTTCAACACAAGCATTTACGTAGGTAGACCTTCAAGAGCAAGCTCCATTTTGCAACAAGGTGAATCAACACAGAGACTAGGCACACAAAAAATGCCACTAAGGTTACGAAGTCACACCAAGATCAGCTGATGAAGAAATACTATACCAAAAATAGCATTTCTTCCCTTTGCTGTCTTCCTTTTTCATCTACCGACAGACACTCCTTCCTTGGGACTTGCTCTGTTACCTGATTGCATTGCTGATGTTACAAAACACATGTGTGCGCAAACACCCTTTGGGTTTTTTTAGTTAAAAGATGAAAAAGTAGTCTACCCTGAAAAAGAGGCTCAAATTCACCCTCTCAGCCTGTTAGCAGGCATGGTCCTGAGCTGACATACTTATTAAAGAAAGTGGGGTTATTTTTGTCAACTTGAAGTGAATGCACAAAATGACGTGCTGTCACCAACACATTAAAGGCTTTGCCTGAGAAATGTCTAACTCTCAAGAATCAATCTCAACTTTCATGAGGAGACCTTTAGTCGAGCAGGTTTAAGCAGATAGTGCTACCATAAAATTATCTGCTGTCCTCTTTGCTGTGTATATAACTTTGTAAATGCTAAGTTTGAATTTTTCATTTTACATGTAAATTTGAAAATGTTGATGAATCAGCATTCTGTGTTTTCCCACTTATGGATGGGAAAGTCTGTGGGTTCCTTCTCTTACTTCTCTCTCCTATTCCAGAGAATTTATGGAAACTCAGATAATAAAAATAGCAAAAAATACAGAAACAGAAGATCACTTATGATTTTTTTTCTCAGAATTGTTGGAAGACTGGATTGCTGCAAATATTATATGTTTCTCCAAAACTAAATGAATTTATCTGCAATGAGAAATTCTGACACAATCCTGAGAGGAATAAAATTATTCTGCTGTTAGCATTTCATTTCAAACAAATAGTTTTCTCTAGGAACTAAATGTTAATGCTTTCCAGACCCTAGACTCAGGAACTGTATCTCTACCTACTTCTTGTTACTGGGAAATATGAGTTGGAAACATGGAGAAAACATCTTGGAAAAGGATGCATCCTCCTCTGTCTACACACTTCTCCCCCAAAAATATGACATACTCAAATGCACATCAACAAAAAAAGACACTACACTGACAAAAGTTGGAACAGAGGTGGAAGAAAGATCCGACTGAAACATATTTGCATTTGAAACTCTTGATGATGGTCTAGATTTATGCATCTAAATTACAATTAAATAATGTTAAGGTTGTGAGTAACTCACAAGAGCAAAGAAATGTGCAATTAAAGAGAAAATATACCATATGTCCTTTGATATCTAGGCATATTGCAATGCATTAAGAAAGTCATAAAAGAGACACCCTGTTGTGGTTATGTGTTCTGAGACATGTGGCCCATTTCCATTGCAGCTATCTATTTCCCTGCTTGTATGCATCTGTGCCATCATTTAAATGTTGATTCTGAGTGTGAAATTCCCTTTGCATGGTAAAATAAAATGGAGCTACAGACTCTTTTTTCAACATTTCTTTAGATCTGTTGCTATTTATGTGTGTGGAATTAAAAAATGTGAAACGCATGAATGAAAAATCATCACAGAGGGAAATTAATTTAATCGTCAGACAAAATTAGGCAAGGAGGTGGTTTTAGTTACAAATTTATTTGTAATTTAGACTACAAATGAATGATTGTATATCTTCCTCTAAAAATTGATACAGCTGAATCCCAAACACTGTTCTTCTGTATTTTGCATGGAAATAGGCATGTGCTAAAAAGTTTCACATATTTAATTTGTATCATTTTAGGAAATACAATAAGAAATTACTCCTTTAATTTTAAGGTTCATCACCTCTGGCATGCTGCAAGCCTATTTTTTTTTCCTCTATGCAAAACCAACCTGAAAATCTGGGAGAATATGATGGAACATTCAGATTAATAGGATAAGGGGGAATGGCTTTAAGCTGAAGGAGGGTAGATTTAGATTAGACATTGCGAAGAATTTCTTTACTGTGAGGGTGGTGATGCACTGGCATAGGTTGCCCAGAGAAGCTGTGGCTGCCCCATTCCTGGCAGTGTTCAAGGCCAGGTTGGATGGGGCTTTGAGCTATCTCATCTAGTGGAAGGTATCCCTGCTTACAGCAGGGGGTTGGAACTGGATGATCTTTAAGGTCCCTTCCAACCCCAACCATTCTACTGTCCTATGATCTTAAAATCAGTATGTATGTGCCTGTCATCAAACCCACATTGTGTCAAACGCTGTGATCACCAAGAAACCCCAATGGGAAGTATCTTATAAATAGTGGCTGGGTAATCGGGCTATGAGAGGAAGACGTTAGACTTATGGGAAAAGGAAAACATTTTGGGGAATTCCCAGTGTTCCAAGTATTTCATGAGAACATGCTTGCCCTCCAGTTGCTGAAGATGCCTGCAGCCTTAAGGCACTTTCGGACATGTCACCAATTCTCCAGAGCCAAGTATACATTTCTGCTGAAGAAACAAATCCTCCTAATTGTATTTGCAACTGGCTAGGAGATAGTACCTTCTGCTTACATGCCTATTGGGCCACGGCTGTCTTGCATTTTTCATTCCTATGATTCTTTGTTGTTGTTTGTAGTGACTAGAACTAGTATCAGTTCGAGCACAGAACTATTAGGACAGTTATGAGTTCACTCCAAGATCCTACAATAATGACCATGAATCACCAGGAAGCATGTCAACCTTAGAAAAAACAGGTTTCTTCAACCCTTTCTTTCATTTTTTTTTTGCTTTTGGTTT
Source organism: Myiopsitta monachus (assembly GCA_017639245.1). NCBI lineage: Eukaryota > Metazoa > Chordata > Aves > Psittaciformes > Psittacidae > Myiopsitta > Myiopsitta monachus. The sequence continues at coordinate 57,852,617 of CM029918.1, read as the reverse complement.
CCTACAAGTGGTATCGTGATGATGATGATAAAGTGTGTATGGGAGACAGAAAAAAATCCCAACAACCAAACAACCTACTAGTCCAAAAAATGGTCCCAGATACCATGGTGATGAGTGAAATGGTTAGAAACACAGTCTAATGGGTATGCTGGCATCACGCCTCCTCCTCAGCATGACGTACAGTGCAAGGACTGGGCCAGAGACCTTTTCTGGAGAGGAGAGCAAGCCAAACTAGTATCACATCAAGTCAGGGTCCTGTATAATCTGAAGAGACAGGGCAGACACAGTGCCATTTTGGTAACAGAGAGCATCAGGCCCAGGTGGTACGCCTTTGGAGAAAGGGATGCTGTAGAAATGCAGGAACAGCTTGGAACCAGCAGCCTGGGAACGGGCTGTCAAAGAAAAAAAGCAGTGGGCGATGGGCGGTCGCAGTAAATCCTATAGCAGCAGAGCTAGGAACAGTGATCTTCATGGGGCTGGGGAAAGGAGCCAGCCTAGGAACAGTCTGAGGGGAGAGCATGCCAGTTGGGAAGCAGCTGTACAGCCACAGGGTGGCTGTGGATGCCACTGACAAATGTGTGCTGTAACCAAAAGGTAAGGGCTTGAGGGAACAGCCAGGGACTTCAGCCAGCAATAGCTGAGAAAGAGAGTAAGCAATGCATGGAGTAAGGAACAAGATTCACTATTTATGGTGTCATGTCATGTTACCGAGTAGTGTCCCACCAGCAACAGCAGCACATGCGTCTGTGAACTGCAAGAGCAGAAGGCAGTTTACAGAAGGCTACAGCTTGGAAAGGAGACAATCCTCAGAGCTTGTATTGAGGCACTTGAAAAATAGACAGACTGAGAGCAGAGGATGTGCCCAGGAACAAGTAGGTCAAAGATGCTTCAGTTGAGGATTTTCAGCTTTACCATGAGACCCCACCTGCAGTGCTGTGTTCAGCTCTGGGGCCCCTAACACAAGAGGGACGTGGAGCTGTTGGAGTGAGTTCAGTGGAGGCCATGAAGATGATTAGGGAGCTGGAGCATCTCTCCTGTGAAGACAAGGCTGAGAGAGCTGGGTTTGTTCAGCTTGGAGAAGAGAAGGCTGCAGGGAAACCTTAGAGCAGCTTCCAGTGCCTAAAGGGGGGCTACAGAAAATCTGGAGATGGACTTTCTACAAGGCAATTGGGCAAAGGGGAATGGCTTTAAGCTGAAGGAGGGTAGACTTAGAATAGGCATTATTAAGTTCTTTACTGTCAGGGTGGTGATGGCACAGGTTGTCCAGAGAAGCTGTGGCTGCCCCATTCCTAGCAGTGTTCAAGGCCAGGTTGGATGGGGCTTTCAGCAGCCTGGTCTAGAGGAATGTGTCCCTGCCTATGGCAGGGGGGTTGGAACTGGATGGTGTTTAAGATCCCTTCCAACCCAAACCATTCTATGATTCTATGGCTCTATGATGATGCTTTGAAACTCTCATCCTTGTACAGAATAGTCTGATTTTGCAAACCAAGATTCCCTCCAGAGGTATCATGGTTTAAGCCAAGCCAACAATCCAGAACCACACAGCCACTAGATCACATCCCCACCCCTCCCCACCTTCCTCCCCCCTGCTCCCAGAGGGATGGGGAGGAGAATCGAAAGAATGTAACTCCCACAGGTTCAGATAAGAACAGTCCAGTAACTAAGGTATAACACAAACCACTGCTGCTACCATCAATAATAATAATGATAAAGGAAATAACAAGGGAAGAGAATACAGCCACTTACCACCCTCCGACCGATACCCAGCCCGACTGAGCAGTGACCTAACCCTTCTGGGTAACTGCTCCCAGTTTATATACTGGGCATGGCATGCTGTGGTATGGAGTACCTCTTTGGCTAGTTTGGGTCAGGTGTCCTGTCTCTGCTTCCTCCCAGCTTCCCCTCCTCCCTGGCGGAACATGAGACTCAGAAAGTCCTTGGTCAGACTAAACATTACTGAGCAGCAACTGAAAACATCGGTGTTATCAGCACTGTTCCCAGGCTGAAAGTCGAAAACACAGCACCGCACCAGCTACTTACAAGGAGAAAAATGACTGCTACTGCTGAACCCAGGACAAGAGGCCACACTGAAAAAAAATCAAGTCTGGTTTTTAGCACTTTCAGCGTCTATAATTTATTTAAAGTTGCAGCAGTAACAGCTTTTCCTTACACCATCTCGTTCGCATGGCAGGGAAGCTGCGGCCGCCGGGCCGGTAGGGAAAGCCGCCGCACACCAACGAACGCAGCTGCTCCCCTTCAACTTTCCCTTCGCAGCTCGTTTCCCTCTACCAGTCAGCGCTGCTAGCACAGGCGCCGCTGAAGGAGCGGCACCGCCAACGGCAGAAGCGCCGGGGGCTGCAGCAGCACCTCCCACAGCGGTTAGCACCAGGCCCGCGGCTCCAAGGGGCGTGCCGGGCGGTGCCTCACCGAAGCCGCGCCCGCCCCCCCCGCCCGGCTCCTCCCTGAGGTGCGTCCCTCAGCCCCGCCCCGCGCGGCCGCCAGAGCGCGCTGCCTGGGCGCAACCAACTGCCGCGGCGGGTAGAGGGGGGAGGAGAGCGCGTCGCTCGGCACAGCCGGAGCGCGCCCCCTGTAACGCGCGCACCGCAGCGCTCCCATCCCCCCGCCGCCCGTACCATTTCGCTGCCTGTCCGGCTCCGAGGCGCGCGGGGCAGGAACGTACCAACGCTGACAGAAGGAGAGGGGTGGCCAAGAAAGGCGCGTGACAACTGGAGGTCACATCTAAACGGGGCAGCTCCAACTCGCGGTCCCGTTGTTTTAGCCGAGCTGTGCAAGGCGGCCAAGGTCTCATTGGGCTCCCTTTTCTCAGCAGGAAAGTGGAAGAAGCAGCCGGTCCTCCTTAACCCTTCCCCGGCGGGACGGGGATGGGCCGTTCAGCTGGGCCCCCGCCCCCCCCTCCCCCTCAAGCCGCGTTCTTCCCGGATCGGTGCTGCCTCTCGCCGCTGCTGGGTGCGCGGGGCGCGTGAGCGGGCGGCGGGGGCGGATCCTCCTGGTAGCGGCCAGACATGTCGGTGGCGTTCGCGACCCCGAGGCAGCGGGGCAAGGGCGAGATCACGCCGGCCGCCATACAGAAGGTGAGGGCCAGAGGAGGAGAGTGGGCCGGGCCCGGCCCCGGGGGTTGCAGCTGCTTCCTGCCGCCGGCCCGCGCGGGGAACGGGGTGGCGGCTGCGCTCCGAAACGCCAAGGCCCCGGCGCGGAGAAGCGGGGGGCCGCCGGGTCGCTCTGCACTGTGATCGGGGCAGGGGACGGCCCAGCCCGGCGGCGGTGGTGGTTGGCAAAGCGCTGCTTCTCTGCACTTTCGCACTTGTTCGGCGGCCCCAGGCCAGGGGACGCGTGGAGGCCTTGGAGGGGCCGGTGTTTCTTCACTGACCCGAGCGCTCCCGGGGCCGCGGGCGTGAGTTAACCCGTGGGGTTAACACCGTGGGGAACTGGGGGAGTGAAGTAACTCTTTCCTTTGAGGGGTGCCTAAAAACCGGACTTCAGCCGGGGTGTTCCTAAACCCTGCTTGACTTGGGGTTCAGCCTCTGCTGAGCGCTCCTAAACTTGGTTGGCCTAGTAGCAAGGCTCTTCCAATGACAGCGGCTCCAGGCAACTCCATTTAAGCTGTTGCGGGTGGTTGCACGTTAACTCGCTGAAGTATTTAAGAAAAGCATGTATAGGATTTGTAATAGTCCATGTATCCATGTTACTTTGTATTGGTGGAGGTGAAGGAGCATGTTCAAGTTCACTGGTAACTTGGTGGTATTTGGAAATTTAGCTCAAGGCTTGCACTGTTACCAGTGTAAATAGCCATGAATCAAACAGATGTCAGGTTATTGCAAGCTCCTGCATGTAAGATCCTTGTGGGTATATGTAGCTAACTTCTTATCTAGCAAAGAATGAGTCTACAAGGTGGGTGTTGAAGGGATTCGGATCTTAAAGAAGACCCCAGAGTTACAAGGGACCTGCAAGGTACAGTAGCAGAAGTTAGTGCTTGAGAAGTGTATATGAAAAATACATAGCCACTGGGTATAAGGCTGCCTGAGGGTAGTTGGTAGAGACTTCTGGTCACTGGGGTGCATATGGAGAATGCAGACAATTTTCTTGTGCTTTAGTCAAACCATTAATTTGATGGTGGTGTGCTGGCAAAACCCTAGGATAGTTAAAGCTGAAGAATCTTTGTGATGTACGTAAGCTGTCATAAGCCCTGGAGGTGTCTTCATCCAGCTGAAAACTGAATTTTCTTTTGGTGGTAGGTGTTTCTGACACTTTGAAAGAACTATTTCAGTTTTCTATAGAAGCTGCTCAATCAAACTTGTATAAAATAGTGCCTGCAGCTGTGTCTAGAATATAGTTGTATTCCTTCTTGTTTGTTTTCCTCTTGGCCCCAGCATTCCTTTCCTTTTTCCCTTCCCCCAAGAGGTCTCACATAGCTGCAGTAAAGAATGCAACCAGTTTAACTGGCCTTCTCCAGGTCTACCTGTCTGCTAAGCCTTAAGTATCTGCTGCCTTCCTCTGGAAGGTGGGAGACATTCTGAGGAGAGCCTTGATTCAAGGCTTCCATTGTAAGTGCTGTGCTAGACTTTAGTATCAGAGGTTTTAGCCCCTTTTTCCTTATTTTTTAGGGTGAAAGTGGCCATTGTGTTTCATGTAAAACTTGGTGAATGTGAAATGTCTGTGTAGCAGTGTGGTTTTGATCCTCTTCAGAGTATGCAATTCCTGCCTAGTTTCTGACGCTCAGACAGCAACTCAAAATACTGCAGTTCTTTCTGTATTTAGTGCTTAATGACAGTGTTTCCAGATCCGGTAGTTTTGGGCAAAATAATTGCTCAGGGATTGTTCTAGTCAGTTCTGGTGAATTACTGGTTTGACTTTAGGAAGTCTTGGCTGATTAGCTCATTCTCACATGGACAGAAATCATGAGCAGACTGACTGTGTAAGGTTTCCAACTCCATACCCTTTTCATAGTAGAGATTGATTAGTCAGAAGAAGAAGAAAAACTTAAAGCGCTTCATTTTTTTTTTTTTATTTATTTTTTTTTTCCCTGTATAGAATTTGTTTAGGTTGGATTCTTGGGGAAAAAAAAGGTGATGTAATGACGCTATTTGTGCTTTTCTTATAGAAGCATGAGCATTTTGGCAAGTCTAAACTGTGTGGGGAAGAGTTTTGGAAGTGGTTCCTGCTAGTTTTGTGAAATTCAGCAGCTGAGTAGGGTAGCTTTCCCCTGGGAGGCAGAAGAGGGATAAATCAATGCAAACTTTTTCCATTTTAGAATCATTGAGTAGTTTGGGTTGGAAGGAGTTGGGGCAATTCCAGGCACAGCTGCAGGTTGGGTGGAGAAGTGATTCAGAGCACCCCTGAGGAGAAGGACTTGGGGTTTTGGTGAATGAGAAACTTAACATGACCTGGCTTCCATGTGTGCTCGCAGCCCAGAAAGCCGACCATATCCTGGGCTGCATCAAAAGGAGTGTGACCAGCAGGCCAAAGGAGATGATCCTGCGCCTCTGCTCTTGTGAGACTTCACTTGGAGTATTGTGTATGGTTCTTGTGTCCTCAACATAAAAAGGACATGGAACTGTTGGAACAAGTGCAGAGGAGAGCCACGAGAATGATCATGGGACTGGAGCACCTCCCGTATGAAGATAGGCTGAGAAAGTTGGTATTGTTCAGGCTGGAGAAGAGAAGGCTGCGTGGAGACCTCATAGCCTTCCAGTATCTGAAGGGTGCCTACAAGGGTGCTGGAGTGGGGCTCTTCATTAGGGACTATAGAGGTAGGACAGGGGGTAACGGGTTCAAACTTAAACAAGGAAAGTTCAGGTTAGATATAAGGAGAAAGTTCTGTACTGTGAGGGTGATGAGGCACTGGAACAGGTTGCCCAATGAAGTGGTGACTGCTCCATCCTTGTCAGTGTTCAAGGCCGGGATGGATGGAGCCTTGGTTGACATGGTTTAGCATGAAGTGTCCCAGCCCATGGCAGAGGGGTTGGAACTAGATGATCTTAAGGTCCTTTCAATCCTTAACTATTCTATGATCATCTAGTTCCAACTCCCCTGACATGGGCAGGGATGCCTTGCCCTTTTAGTTTATCTGACTTGGATAACTTGGCTGGTAGCTCAGATTAGCCGTGGTTCTGCTGCTTCTTGTCTGATCAGAATGCAGAAGAATGGTTAGAAAGACATGACTATGGGGATGTGCAGCCATAGTAAACCAAACACTATTTTTTTTTCTTTTTTATGGGGCTTGAAGCACCTTGAAATCATGAACTTTTTGTAGAAAGGCATGAGATCTGCAACTTCCTATGATTTTAGAACAACTTTTTTCTTTTGTCAGGAAATTAATTCATATATGTTAATATTCCTGGACAGTTCTGAAGTTTAATAGATCTGTTGTGCCCATTATTAAGCTGCATTTTATAAATAGTCTGTATTAGAGTTTCTTAATGTAAATATGGCCTAGCTTTCCAGTGTGCTTCCTGGAAACAAACCTGCCTGGTAAGCTCAGTTTCTGTCAATGACAATTTCAGTGTTTTTTCATATTAAGAACTTCTGCAGGCTTTAGAAGAAAAAGGGAAATTTGGGGAATAAATTTTTAAGTAAACTCTTTGTTGAGATCAAACATATGCAAAACTTGGAAAACTTCCTAAGGACTTGCTGCAGAACAAGCATTGGTATTCAGAGGGGAAGCTTCACAAATGTAGCTCTAATAGTGATAAGAAACCCTTAAAGTGAAATCTGTAAAACTAATTGGAGGGGAGAAATGGGAACAAAAGAGTGTTCTATATGTAATTGGTTAAGTAGAACTCTTTTGGAATACTCAATTTCGGTTATTTATAAAAATTCTGAGAAGAGGAGCAAGATTTAAGCTTATTTTCAGTTCCTTTCCGCAAAGAGCATGAAACTTACACCAAGCTTCTTTATCGTTTCAGATGTTGGATGAAAATAACCATCTTATTCAGTGTATAATGGACTATCAGAACAAAGGAAAGACGTCTGAATGCTCTCAGTAAGACATTAATCCAAATCTTCTGTGGTCTGGGTGAATTTCCATCTAGATCACCATTCTTGATTTGTTTAGTTCACCTTGTAGGGGAACTGTACTGTGAAAAGCAGGAAAGTATTGCTACGGATATTACACTTAAAATTTAGGGGTATTTTCATTTGCTGTATGACTCTCACTCCTGTCACTTTTCAGTGTTGCAGCTTGCCTACTTCAGGTTTGTTACATGATGCTCATAAAAATGGGGACTGTATGCCCAAGATCTTTTTCAAATAATTATGCTTTGGAAGAGTTTTCTTTTCAAACATTGCGAAATCATGTAGGAATGGATCTTCTTTGTGACAGCATGTTTGAAAACCACCTACTTATCACTTGCCCAAGAACAAGCCAGCTTGTCTTAGACTTTGGCCTGCCAGAATATCTCATGTAGTCTTGCTGTCTAGTGTGGTCTCTAGAGAGTGATCCGAGAGAACTGTGGAAGGAGTGAATTACTAAGGAATATTATTTTCCAATTTTTTTCTGGCATGGAATGATCATGTAATTTGACAAATGCAAAATCACAAATGTGACAGAGCATCAGTGTTGCTTGAGTCCCTTACTAAGAGAACTGGTAATTTGGGAGTAGGAGGGGGTCATAAATAGTAGGTATTTTTGCTTTAAGTAGGTGCTTTTATTGTAGCACCATTACTATGTTATGGCGTTTGCAAGCCTGTAGTGATGTATTCGTAGTCTGTTCCTGCTTTCAGGGTTATTTTTGTGACTGTGGACTGGATGTGGATACTCCAGAATGTGGTTCTGAAGAAGAAAAAAATCATTGGTTCCTTATCAAACTTCCAAATATCAGGGTCCTCCTGATGAAATATTTGTCCTGTTCTTGCTCACAGTTCACATAGATCCAGATACCGTGTATCTGGAGGCATAATAGTTGTCTTTCCCAAGTGTTTGTGATGACAGTGACACCATACAGCCGCAGACACACTCTATGTCTCTTGGTGGCTTATTTTGGGGCAGGAAGTGGAATAGGTAATAACAGTGCCACCCAGCTTTAGATTTGTCATAAGAAAACAGAAGTTGTAGAAAAGATAAAAGTACAGATTTGGTGGAGACATTGGGGAAAGACTGGGTAATAGGTAAATGTGAGGGGAAAGGCTTTTGATTCCTAATAATGGTACCCTTACAAGTCTCATGAATCTTGTTTTATGTAGGTAACTTTATTTACATGTATAGAATTAAAGTAAATTCTGATGTTGCTGTGTTTATGACTTAAGATCTATTTTGCTGTTGTTTATTTTGATAGATATCAGCAGATGCTACATACAAACTTGGTTTACCTAGCTACTATAGCTGACTCCAACCAGAACATGCAGTCTCTACTACCAGCAGTAAGTACAAAATAGTGCAAAAGTAGGGCATAGATTTCATTTGGGTGTCTGGAGGGGAAAACAGCCTAAACCAAACAGAAGTGTTTGAGATAATGACCAAATATTTGGCCTCTGATTTACTGTAGAGTGAATACATGATGCAGTGCCTCCTCATGCTGTATTTGGAGTAATCTCACTCTTTAGGTCTTGCTCAAAATCTGACTTGACATAAGACTGTTACTGTGAGTTAAATGTGCAGTGCATGTTTAATCTGGCCTGCCTCATAGGTAATGTAGTGGTGTGGCTTTTAGCTCTTGCAGCAGTACTCGCCCTTTACACTAGGGAAAGGTGTTTTTGTGTGGAATTTCTTACTTTTTTTTTTTTTTTTTCCTCCCCCCTCTGGAATATCACCTATTCTTTTGCCTCAGTGGAATGAGGTTGGGTGCATCTTTGTCTGCTTTTCTGTACCCTAGGTGAGTTTCATTCTTTGCCTCTCTCCTCAAACAGAAAGCAATACTTTCTAAGGTGGATAATGGTAATATGCAAGATACAAGGTTCTACAGGCTTAGCCTGAAACACTGCATCACTTTACAAATGAAGCATTTCTTGGATATTACTTTGTCTTTTTTTTAATCTGGAGTTCCCAAACTCTTTATAAGATACCTTATTTTTTTCCTCCTTTCCGTTGCTTATGGAGCAGTAAGGAAAAATACAGCAAACATTAAAATAGCTTGCTACCTGTTTTCTTTTTGTGTTAATCAGAAAGCTTGGGGAGTTAATTGTGAGTAACACAAGGAAGTTGTTTGGTTTTTAGTAATAAGACTTTTCTTGAATTAATATAGTCTTGATTCATTTCTGTAATATGAAGCTAAAAAGAATGTCTATAAAACAGCCATTCCTAGATACTAGTTTTCACCAGCTGAAATTGAATTACTTTTTCTTTGGTCTCTGGAGAAGTGTTCTCCAATCATTGCTACTAGCAAAGCATCCTTTCAAGTTGGTACCTAGAGGACTACAGAAACAGTGCTTCATTATATCCAACCTGTTGTGTCTGTGGAGGCTTCTCTTTTTATAAATCCATGTTTGTAGTGGGGGAAAAGGGAGAGGGGAAGAGAAACCTTTAAGAGGGCTGTGTGTATTACTCAACTGATATGTTTTTGGAGGCTTAATTCATACCCTGGTTCTGATGACAACTGGAAATGAATTTGACCTTATCCTAGTCTCTGGTGAACAGCCCAGTTCTTAAGGTTGAATGTGATGACATTCTCTTCTGAAGAAAATGAAGATAGGGCCAGGGAACGCTTTTGCAGATCAGGGCTGAAGTGCATTTCTGATCTTGAATGTAAGGAATATTCCACAGTAGTGAGAAAATAGTGTAGTGCGGCTTTGTGTGTGGGAGGTGGAGAGTCCCCTTTGGAGAACTGAGGGGGGAATAAAAGGTAGCTTCACGGTTTTCCTTTGAAACTTAAATATGAAGTTAATTCAGATAGATTTTTTTTTTTTTTTAGGTGCTCTGACATACCAAGTCAAATCTTTGAAGGTTTACCTGAAATGTGGTAACATAATAATTTTTTTTTTTATGTTTTTAAAACTTTTCCCAACATATTTTAGTCAAAAGGATTTGGGAACATGTGAGCGACTGTGCTACTGCCTTTTTCAGTGCAAGATAAACTGCTTCAGACCCTTTTCCTTTGTTGGATTTCCGTTTAAGAACTGAGGAAGCTCAAGTTGACTTGGAAATATTATGTTTCTGTTCACCATGCTTCTGTGTCAGCTGTTGAACAGTCTTAGTGAATTCAAGGGTTGTGGGTGGCAACAATTAAATATGGAGCAAGATACTGTGTGCGTAAACATCTACTGTTTTTATAGTAAAATACATGAACTTCATGTACTACCATTGCAGTAGTTCCCTACTTAACATAGAAGAACTTGAGTCTGGATAGCTTCTGAAGTTGGATTCTGTCTGATCTATACATATCTGAAAGGTTGTTCCCCTAGAAAACTGTGTTTTCTCTTTTGTCTAAATTTTCTTGTTTTAATTAGGTAAATATACACTCTCAAGAAATTTTGTAACTTAACTATTCCTTCTTATAAAATGTTCTGTGTTAAAATGAGGTTGAAAAGAGAATGCTGCTGTTAAGATAGCATTCACACTAAGCATGAGAGCTAAATGATCAGGGTCACTGAATTTTTTAATACAAGCTAAAATGGCTTGAACCTGATGGTAACTTTGTTGTATCCTCTCACAATACTGCTCAGGCTTAATGCTACATATTGTTGGGGAAGAATGCTCGTAGTCAGCTTCTGTGCCTCTCTCCACATCTTTTAGAATGTGCTATTCTAAAGAAGTGACTGTACATCCTTTCTGAAACTGGTATTGCCTGGAGAAAACAAGGTAAATCTTATGCTTTATGAAAGTATAGCGAAACAACTGTTACGCAGAGAAATGCTTCTACAAAGGGGGCCTGCAACTGAGGAAGAGGTGAAACAGGTGAAGCAAGCATTGCAGGATGTGGGTGCTAGAAAAACTTTGAAACTCCAGTGTCATAACGAAGCTTCTGTTGTCTTTGTATCCATCATAAATTTAGAGTATTAAATTATGACTTCAGAGGTAAGAGTCCTTCCTTCTCATCAGAAGAGGTTTGAGGTTAATCTCCATGAATCAACCAGTCTTCCCTCACCCATGTAAACAGCAGCGTTATTGAGGGCAGGGCTGTTTTGGGGTGTCATTCCAGCTGGGTGAGAGTGGTGGCTAAGTCCATGTGTGGAATTGGTGAAGCTTTGTGCTGCTGCTTTCTGAGTTACAGCAGGTAGTCTCTTTCTTGGGCAACAATTAAAAGTCTGTTTACCACCCCCATGCGGGGTAAGCTGTCTTCCCCAAAAGTGCTAGTATGGTGAGAATGCAACACTTGCATTCTTTTGTTTTTCATTGGTGTTACTTTTAAGGGAGTCTTTGAACTGTAGAGACCAAAAATGCAATGTAAATTTTTCATTAGGACTTCCAAGAAAACCTCCAAAAAAATAGTAGTGGAGTATTGTGTGCGTGTGTTTCTGAGCACACTAAATCTCAAACTGCAGAATCGGTATCTCATCCTCCTGGACTTCCGTTTATTACCCAAACAGCAAACTTTTTCATTTGGACATTTTCCCTCCCCCATGCATCTTCATTTTGCTAAATAAGAAAACAACTATGACCATCAGTTTATGGGAAAAGTAGAAGAGGTACTTTTGTCCTGCCTTTTCTTTTTGGCATTAGTTTTATAATAGGCAAATGTTGAGGTCTGCAGGAATGATTTAATTAGGAACATTTGTCTTGGTTTCTTTATACACATGGAAAAAGTGTTTTTTCTTTTCCCAGACCTTTTCTTGCATAATGCAGCTTCCCTTCTGTCAGCATGCAGATCACTTGCTTTCAGTATGTATTTCAAGAAGGTGATAAAAATAAACACTTGTCATTATTGCTCACTTCTTATACCAGTTTCCCTTTGCATTGAAAGTGCCAGTTTCTTCCAGTGGCAAGCTAAACTTTACATGGAGTCACTTCCAAGGTAACTGATTGTGTCGGAGTTGTAGAAACATGTGTACATCACATCTAGAAAAGAAAAATATAGCTTATCTTTAATAGCTTAAAATAAAATCTGCAAATAAAACTAATTGCTGAAGATGAGAGGGATACTAAATTAATAAAGTTCTTGTCCAGTTATGTACAAAATGCCTGAGAAAGTCTGGTATCTGTGGCAGTGTCATGGTTTAACCCCAGCCAGCAGTTAAGTACAATGTAGCTGCTCGTTTACATCCCCCACCTTCCAGTGGGATGGGGAGGAGAACTAAGGGGGTAAAGCTAAAATCTGTTGGTTAAGAACAGTTTTGTAATGGAAATAAAATATATTAATAATTGTAGTGAAAAGGGAAATGACAAAAAGAGAAATAGAACTTGAGAAGTGATGTCCAATATCAGTGCTAGCCCCCTGCCGACTGGTGACCAGTATGTCCCTGAGCAGCGATGGAGTGGCTCCCAGCCAATTTCCCTCTGTTTGTATGCTGAGCATGACATTCTGTGGTGCATAATATCCCTTTGACTAGTTCAGGTCAGCTGTCCTTGCTCTGTTCCCTCCTCCCTGGCAGAGCATGAGAGACTGAAAAGTCTTTGATCAGGGTAAGCACTACTTAGCAGCAACTAAAACATCGGTGTGTTATCAGCATTATTCTCAAACTCAAACCAAAACACAACACTGCACCAGCTACTAGGAAGAAAATTAACTCTATCTGAGCTGAAACAGAATAATTTAGCAGGAAGTCTATTTGTGGTATCTGCTTTCCTGCTGATCACAGCTGGCATTGGTCTTTAAACCTCTGGTTCAATTTTGCATGTATTGAATATTACTGTGTTGATTAAATTCGTTTTGAAGTAGATACACAAAGCAGTATGGCGTATTAGCCTGCATTAGTCTTTCCGAGCAGAAGTCCATGCCAAATTCAAGTTCAACTACTTGTAAATTGAATTAATAGAGAGCAGAGCAAAAGAAAGGTTGAATATTTCCTGTCAAAAGTCAAGTGAGCTATTAGTCAGAAGTGGTGCTTTGATTTTGAAGAATAATTGCTCTGATTAAATGTTTGTTAAACAGTTTTCAAAAATCACAATAATTTCTAAAGGCTTTTAAAAAGAGAAACATTAGGTAGCGGACTTTTTGAGAAAGGGAGGAAAGATGCTGCATTTGCATATACCGTAGTATGTGAGTGTACTCCAAGGAACTTTCCTGCTGCTCTTTAAATGTAGAGTCTACTGGCAAGTAGAGCCACTGTGGTGGGGATGGGTGGAAGAATTAAGCTTCACATTCCTGTACTGTTATTAGGAACTATCAAGCCAGAGCAAATCCATAAATGATAGAAGCTAATCTATTTGTGCTTGCGTCCTCCCTGTAGTACGTAATTTCTTAAATTATTCCGTTCTCCAGCTCTTTATACTCTGTGTTTTTATTTGCTATATTGATTTTTCATCAGGAAAAAAAAAGTCCTGTGTTTTGTGAGCAAGAAACACGTGGGAAAAACCTCATCTGGTAATAGTCTCCAGCCCCCAGTTAGTTTGGCTTTGTCACAAAAAAATGGGAAATGTGGGACATTTAGGTTCATGTTGTAGTGCCACTTTAAGAATTTACCCTGACTGCTGTGTTAATAATCTCAGATACTTAGCACCTTGAGCAAAACGGTAAATAAGACTTTTCCTGAAATTGTACAGTACTAGTGGTCTGTCAAAGATGGAATTCAGTTCCTTATTGCGGTCAGTAACTTAGTTCTCTGGTATGACTGCAATAGCCAGTTATAGAAACAATGTGTTACGATCTACCTCTCAAGTCTAGTGTGTCCGTATCACTTGTCTTTGCTCCAAGGCTGGCATGTGATCATCTGTATCCATTTTCCCTCTTTGTATTTTTTTTAATGATATTTGACTTCTGAGCACTTAGTGAACACTCTGATGCATACATGTTCATTGTATGTGTGCTGCTTCCGGGGCTACCAGTGTCATCCGCCTTTAGCAAGAGAATTGGAAATGCTACATTTTTAAAAGAGTTTTCAGACTCTGAATCTTCAGTTTATCCATGTATGCTATGTTCTTGCAATAAAAGTGCTTTTTCAAGTTGTTCATTTTGCTCTAGAAAGGCTTTTAAATGTTGGAAAGAAGTTTGGCTGTTGTTGGACAAGATTTCCTTTTGATAGTAATGGTTACGCTGACATAACCAGAGCTATGCTCTCATCAGGTGTGGTTCTGCTGTGTGATATTTTAAAGTTGTGTTACAATCCGGAGAATCAGTCCAGATGAATTAGGTGTAAAGCAGGATATTTTCATTCTGGATTAGTTCAGATTAGCTGCAGAACTGTGTAAATGGTTTTGTTGGCGCAGCTGAAAGAGTGCTATTGGGAAATGGGGAGCACTGGAAGCTTCTTAAGCCAGCAATTCCATTAAAAAAACCCCGAACATCAGAATATGGGGCTTTAAGATGTTGGCATATTGGGAGTAAATTCATAGACCACTAGTGTACTCCACTTTAAGATCACTCTATTTCCTGTATGCTACTTTGCATGTGTTACTAGTCAGGTGTGTCCACACGGGGAGCTAGTGCACTGTACACAAAAAAATACTTCTATTGCCTACTAACTTCTGTGGCTGATTTGGAAATCGGTAATAGCAGCCAGTTTGATTTAGGAGTGTGCTCTGAAGAGCATTTCTTTCATACTTGGAGATGTGATTTGCCTGTCTGTAGTACCATACCTGCACAATAAATACCTATTTCAACCCTTGTCAGTTTTCTGAGAGCTGTACCGGTTAATCTGGTAACATAGATGCTGAGTCCTTTAGCCTGTATGGTTCTCCTGTTTTCCTGATTTAAATGCTCTGAGGGTTCTGAAGGATTCTTTCTGCTTTGAGTTTGTGTAAAGCCTTCTAGCTGGAATGGAGGTGGAATTTTTCTGTTTGATTACTGCATGCAGGCAAAACCTGTAAATACTGGACCAGATGTTAAACGACTTAAAAGTCAAAGAGGCAGGAGGTAAATAGCTGTGGAAGAGAAAGCGCCTGCTTTTGAGGACAGATAAGAATTGCATTTTATGGGGGGAATTACAGAGTATCTCTGAAGTAATCTAGTTTCTATAGGTTACTGTTCCCCAATTAATGTCCACAATTAACATATTTGTAGTCACTTAAAACCCATCTGAATTTGTACCAGATTATTTAACTTTTGATTTAAATGATTTCCAGGTATATCAAAAGTTAAGAATTTTCTGTGATTATTTTTTAAGTATCAGAAGAGCTAGTCCTGTGTGGACATTAAGTATTTCAGGGTTAGATTTTTCTGGCTGTTAAAATGATGCTAAAGAATATTTGTACGAAGAAATACTTTTATACAGTGATACATGCAATTTGAAACAACTAAAGGTTCCAGTTTCCTCTTTATATGAAGTGTTTAAGTATTGCATTTTTCACTATTTTAACATTTTGATCAAATACTAAGAGTTTCTCTGATTTTTGAAGGTACTGAGATTTAGAACCTGGTTGTCATTCTGAATTTAGAATTCTTTACTGCTGGTGTCACAACTAGTACTCAGCAGTGAAAGCTCAATTATATTTGTAATTAACATCACTATTTAGACATAATTATAAATGCATTTCACAGAAATCCTTCCTACCCCAAAATATTACACTTGTTGAGAGCTTATTCCTTTTTTTTTTTTTTTTTCTTCATTTAAGATATTCTCAGTGCTAGAATGCCCTGTGCCTTATAGGAGTTGTAGTCCAATTAAATAAATCTTGTTTCTTTCAAATATCAAAAATTTATTCCTTTATGATCTTATTTCCCAGTCTGACACCTCAGTAAGTACTCTGCAGGTGCCATCACCACCTATCTACAGTGTACTGTTCTCTGAGATTGGGACAGGTGCTGTGATATTAGCAATGTGATATTAGCAGGGCAGGGTACCTCCTGGGACAGGATATTTTGCTTCATAGAAAATGGGATTTGAGAATTGAAAACAAAGATGATTGATTAAATCGAGTTAGAGCTTCTCTCAGACAGATCAGAAGGCTCTTATGTTTGTGTTCCATGTAGCTTTTAATGATTATTTGCAGAGAATTTCAAGAAAATTGTATTTTCCATAGTGTACTTCAAATAGCTATTGCTATTTATATTGATTAGCAGTAGTGTGTACCTAACAGCATCTCCTGTCTTTCACATTTTATTGATGATTGAGTTGATATTCCACCTCAGTTTTTATAACAATAAACGTTCTATAACCAAATCTTTCAATCTGCTGTTGATGGTAACAAAAACCTAATAGGCAAGAGAAGAGATGATAGATGAAAGTTCCAGATGTACAATTCCACCATGGCAGCTTTTATTGTTTGCTGTCTTGCATTTGATCTGATTTATTATTTAAAAGAAAATCCTCTCACAAAAATACAGTTTGGTTATTGTATTAAATGTATGCTTTCAAATAACTTTTGGGTTTAGTAGGATTTTGTTTCCTGAAAGTTGTCAGGTAAAATCTAATGGGTTTTGTCTCTTTTTCCTATTTTCCTTTTTCTTGTCTTCTTTTTTGGTTACCACTTCATGTTAGTTTCAGTCTTTCTCAAGTTCAGATTTTCAAAGTTGGACAAAATAGGTTTTAATTTGTTTTGTGCTCAGATAAGTTTTAAATGCTCAGTGGCTGTAAATTGTTGTCCGTGTGTTTGGAGAAGTGAGCCAAAAATGAGTATTAAGCAAGTGAAGCTGTGTCTAACATCTTCTCATTCTTTAATTTACTCGTTAATTTTTTACTATCAATAAAAATTTCTACTTCCTAAACAGAATAAAATCAGCAATTATTTTAATTTCTTTCTGTCATGCATCCAGCAGAAGGAGAGGAGTAGCTTCTCCTTTGATTCTGTTGGCATCTAAATGTAGTTAGGTTATTTCACCATTTATATTTACACTCAATGTGTAGGGTTCCTGTTGGGTAACTTCCCTTTCACAAAGGGTGGAGACTTTCTTTTTTCTTTATTAAGTATTTGTCTTTCAAATGCTGTGTGTGAGGTATGCTAAATTTACAGTGATTTAAAAGTTTATCAGCTGTAAAAACTGTAATCAACTCTGATAGATACAGGGAAGTTGCTGTTTTAAAACAATTTTTTCTTGCTTTCTTCTGTCTGTGACCAGTAGAAAAAACATTTGGGAGAAATTTCACTGGGGAATAATTATATCTGCACATGACGTTTCTGTTTAATTACTATCAGGTAGTGATTGGTTTATGACCCTGACATGAAGGCTTGTAAGACACTTTTAAAATATACTGTATAAAATCCTATGTAACTGTTTCAATTGCATATATATAATTGTCTCTATATCTTAAACTTTGTTCTGGTGTCTTCTGTTGATGAATTCCTCAGTTTATGTGATTTATGTGGCCTCTTATATGTTTAATGTTTTTCCTTAATTTATAGGCTATTCTCCTGGGGTTTTTGTTGTTGTTAAAGCATAAATTGGATGATCTACTTTTTGTATGGATCATACATTAAATTGTATTTCTGTCATATCCTCTTAAGTTCATTTTTTTTTCGAGGTAGAAAAAAAATCTCCTTTTTTACTTGTTTCAGGTGATAGCATTCAAAGTCTTTAATCACTAGTTTCCTGTGTTTGCAGTCCTGCTTTCACAGTATCTTTGGGATTGCTTTCCTCAACTTGAACTGTCATGATCACGAATACCATGACTTTTTTTTTTCTTTGCATATTATACCTCGTTCTAGATATGTCAAGTACTGAAGATAATAAAAAAATTTTTATAGGTATTTTTTAATTATTTTTTTTCCACCAAACTGTTTGGGTAGTGGTTAATTTTTTATTTATTTTTTTTTATTTTCTGGATTAGTTGCAGTAGGAGTTCTCTTTCTGAAAAAAAGTGTGGTTCAAAATTCAGTGTACTTGCTGTATATTTATCCATGCTGAATCCTGGCACTATTCTACTTATTTTTTTTCTTCTACAATTTTCAGTAATTAATCTTGCAGCGTCTTCAGATGTTGGCATTTACTAACAAATATTTTCAGGGAGCCTCTATATGTTCCTTTGTTCTTTGAACTTTATGCAAGGTTATTTCTTATTTCTTCGCTTTCAGCCATTTCTGATCAGTGGAAATATACACCCCTAGACAACATATTTCTGCAAAGCCTTTGTCAAAAACTTGTGTTAAGAAATTTTTGTTAAGTATGCAGCTAAGTGGTTCAATTTATATTTTTTAGAATTTCTAATAGATCAGAAAGATTTGACTTCCCTATATTGATACTTTACTGACTCATCTTTATCATCCGTGGAGTTTCATAATACCCTAATTGTTTCATCATTTACTTGTAGCTTGGGGAACATGCATCACAGATTTATGATTCCCAGAATTTTACATTGTTGATTTACTTTCTGTTCATCTTATGGGGTAGTTTAATGAAAGATCGAATGTTTTTCTCGGCTTGGATCATTCTCTTGCCTTGTTTTCAAGAATCTGAAGTGGGTTCACGTAAGTCTTCAGGCTCTTTCCATATCCAGAAGCTCCTTTTGCTAAGTTATTTTCTGGTAGTGCTTTTTGGGGTGTGTTTAATCACCCCCTCAGTTCTCTCAATTCTCTGTAATTTATGAAGTTTCTTGTGGGTTTTTGAATCTAATGGGATTTAAAAAATGCTTGTACTTTTTTCCCTGTCCTTGGATGTCTACCATCTCAGTGCTGTTTGTCACTGTTTGTCTTAAGCAGTAGTTGTTTTGAAAACTGCCAGAATAAATTTCGGAGTTGGAATATGTAGTTTTGTCTTAAATGGAGTTTTTGTGTGTGTGTGTGTGTGTGTGTGTCCCATCTTTCCATGCAGAAGGGATGCCTATGCTGGTGCAGTTACAGGACAGCTGAAACCTGACTATGATCCAAATTTTTAGTACTTCATAGTAATTTTCATTATCAGCCTTTTTTGTGCACACTGGGTTTACTAATGATTTATACTTGGAATACAAGTAGTTCATTTTAATTCTGAAAATATTTCAACTTAGATGAGTTTTTGGCTTTGCTTTCTGCTGACATGTTAATGCTCTGAGCTCTAGCTGCTCATGTGGAGATGCCAACAGTGCTGGTTTTGCTGGTATTCCAAAACATGCTTTCTAAATAAAACTTAAAACCAGTCTGTTTTCTTTTTTGTATGTTTTCCTGTTTTACATAATTTGTTAGATACAAAAGCAGGATGAGAGCTCTTGAAGGTGAAGGGAAAAAAGACTTAACTGCAGCATTCTTACTTTGGCTGCTCACTAGTAGAGGAAGATGGAACAAAACTGAGCAGGATTTACTCACAGTGTTCAGAGAGTAGAGCTGCCCTTCACTATTACCTCTTCTACCTTCTGCCATTTCTGGTATAGGATGAGGAAGACTTGCTTATAAAAGGTCCTTGTGGAGGAAGAAAAAGAATTTAGTAAGAGAAGTCATCTACTTGCTTGCATTTTCCTTCATCCTTTTTCTTCTTCCTGCTGAAAAAAGCCTTCACTTATTTCTTGAGAAATTTCTAAAACTATTGCAGGGAAAAATAATACCTGCTTGAGATATTTGAGGAGATGTTGAGAAAGTAAATGAGTACCGTTCCTCTCCTCCATCTGTCAAGTGAGTATGTGTCTTCTACCCTAATGCTACTGTCCCCAGGGCCCAAGAGGGGTTCTGCCTCACATTCATTTGGAAAGCGTTACTGTTTTCTACTGTATTAGTAGTTGTCTTTACCAACCTCCTGATGAGTAGGTGTAGGTATAACGGGGGTTGGGTTAGACAGGAACTTGGGATTCAAGCCCTTGGACTCTTTCTACGAAGATAAATGGGAGAAAATACATCGTCTCACAGGAAGGGTTTTGCATGGGTAGTCACAGTCTTTTAAAGAGAGTCCTCAAAAGCGAAAGACCCAGGCTTTTGCTCTCACAGAGAGGGTTTTTATTACCTGTAAGCATTTGGCTAAGGTGTGTGAGGAGGCTTGTTTGGTCTCAGAGGTGTTTTTACTAGGAAAGTGAAGCTGGCTACCAGCAGTTTCTGTGTCTCCTTACATTGCTGAGAATAGAACCTACTGGTAAATTCCCCCTTGTATTTATTGTTTTTCTTGCTCTCC
The DNA here is from genome assembly GCA_017639245.1 of Myiopsitta monachus. Classification (NCBI taxonomy): domain Eukaryota; kingdom Metazoa; phylum Chordata; class Aves; order Psittaciformes; family Psittacidae; genus Myiopsitta; species Myiopsitta monachus. The sequence continues at coordinate 57,832,623 of CM029918.1, read as the reverse complement.
CTCTTTGAACTCTCAAGGTTATTCAGTTATTTCCCTCACAATTTCATTAGGAAATTTGCCAAAAACATCCTTTCTAGGCAGCTGTCTCTGGACCTTTGGAGGCCAGCACTAATGTGCTCTCAGTCTGTAGGGGGTGTTTGGCACAGAATTATGAACTAGGCCTTCAGCGATTCGGGGGAGAGATGGGAAGAGATCGCAAACACTTTACCACAACCAGGTGCAAATTTTCACTAGTCTATGAGCATTCAGAGGCTTTTTTTTCATGTTGTACCTGTTTTGTCCTGGTGCAAGTTCTGTTAACAGCAACAAATTGTTGGTGTGAGAGAATTACAATGAAGTGCTGTTTTTCTGCTCAACAAATGTTGCTTTGAAGGGAAAGCTTGTGTGTGTGTGTGGGAGGGAGCCACCCCAGCAATCTTAAATTGTTCAGATATAATTTTTTAATGGGCATTGATTTGTATTTTTTCTATTTGAAAGCAGTGCTCGAAGGTGCTGTGATGTTGCCTGCATGTAATATTTCATGTAAAATTGATTGGAATATTAAGCATGTTACCAAAATAAATGCTGGGAGGAATTAACCTTATTAGAGCAAGAAACACGTTTCAGTGCCTTCATACCCTGCTGAACAATATAGGCAACTGCTGTACCATATGTACATATAATATATTTGTCAGACTGACTGCTTCTCGTGTTTGACTAAACTGTCTCCTTTCAGCCACCCACACAGAATATGCCTATGGGTCCGGGAGGGATGAGTCAGAGTGGCCCACCCCCACCGCCGCGCTCGCACAACATGTCTTCAGATGGTATGGTAGGTGGGGGCCCTCCTGCACCACACATGCAGAACCAGATGAACGGCCAGATGCCTGGTAAGTTTTTCTCCTCTAAGACATTAACACCAGTGTTGCCTGGCAACTGAAACGACATGGGGGCTCAAGGGATACTAGATTGTTGATGACAAAACTGCTTTGAATGCCCCCGAGTACAAGCTCTCTTAGAGTTTGTTAGCTACAGAGCTACGTGACCTGTATTCAGTGTTTATCAGGCTGCCCTTGGGCTTTGATGTAGCTGACACACAGCATTCCTCTGATGAACAGAACTGGCTAAATTTAGTCTGTTTGAAACCGTGCAGTACAGCTGGCTTTAGAAGGCTTACTGAGGAAAGGTATTGGCCTGTGGCTGAGTGAACACAAATCCTTCCATGAAAAGATAATGTGAAATCATTGTAGCTAAGTAATTAGATAATAAAATAGATACACCTCAAAGAGGGCGTTTCTAATGTGGGTAAATGTAAAAAAAATAAGAGATTGCTTTTATACAGAAAGTCATCCAGCTTCCACTAATCCTGTGTATTCTTTATGACTGAAGATGTGTTGAAACGTAAGGGATTTATAAAGAAATGGCCTCCAGGTTATTGTTCTAGGTGTAAATTTTAAGTCAGTTTTTATGCCATCCTGTTTCATAATAAAAAGAAAAGTGCTTGGAAGTCAGAAACAAAGCAGTGAAACAAGATGATAAAATTCCACATTCTACCTACCAGTACTGGCTTTGGGGTAACTATTCCCTTTAGCAGTCAGATCAGAATGGAATAGGCCATGGAAAAGCTTGCTTCTTTATATAGCGGCTGTTTCCCAGAATTTCCACTCATAAAATCATACTGCCTATTTCATGTGAATTGGCTTTCATTTTAAAATTGCATTCCCAGGATTGCTTTTGTTCAGGACCCCTTCATTTTTTTTGTATGGAGGAAGTTTTCATACAAAAGCTCCTCAAGGTATTGATACTTCCAAGAAAGGAAACTGCTGTCAAACGATCTTTGAAAATTCATCTCTTGGTGGTCACAAGGAAAAGCTCCTTGACAGTAAACACAGTAAATAACTACGCAAAGCTTAATATGAATTAAAAAATAGAATGATTGCTGTGGTCTCTTAATTTCTGTGCAAATCTTGATAAAATGGACCTGATAGTGACAGATTTTCTGAGAAGAGCAGCTGAATAGCCTCCAGGGACTGTGTGAGAAGTGTAATAAAAGATCTAGAGAAGAAGTTACTTTCATCATACATGTTGGTCATAGTCTGCATTTGCAAGTGGAAAGAGCGATATATGCTGCTCCCTAAGTAGGTCAGAGATATTCTGGTTGTGAAGTCCTCTATCCATCTAAGATCCATCAGCTCCCATGGAGAATAGCATTGCCTCTCACAAATCAGTCTCTTTGACCCTCTAGTGTAATCATATTATTGTTATTATAGTGATCTTTTCCAAGGAGAAGGATTACTAAGTCACAATGTGAGCATAATGACTTCACTGCAGAGCCACAAGGGAGAAAAGTCACTGCTTAAGCATACATATTTTGTAATTAGATAGAATAAGAAAAGAGCTCTTATGAAAATCTGCAAAAGGTAAATAGGTTTGTTTTGGTATTCAGCTAGACAGATACTTAAATACAGTTTCCAACTAAGCTTTAATTTAGCCTTTTTTCCAACATATTCCCTTTTTTGAATATCTGTTTCTTCCATTTTCTGTTTAAGGTTGTCTCTGAGGATATGAAGATTAACAATTTAGGATGAGGGCATCTCTAATATCAGAAAGGCACACTAAAATGATTTCATAGTTCATAGTTGGAAAAGGGGAAACAGAATCATTTTGTTAAGTGGATTACTGAGTGTTCTGGGTTGGCTTTTTTTTGCTAGTTTGCCCGTGTCTGAGCATTTCTGTATTTCACAGACATGTATCTCATAATTTCTGCAGTGTATGCATTTGCTTTCTGTTTATGGGGCACTTACTCTAATATTATGTAGACACTTTGTAGTAGAAGCCAGATATAAACCCTCAAATATCTAAACAGATTATCTATCTGTCTGAAAGGAACAAAGTTATTAACACGCAAATGGAGAGAATCTAGGCTTGACAGCCACAAGTTCACTGGCCTGGAAGAAATAAAATCAAGGCTCTTAAAAATACCCATTGAAGATTTCTGGAAGGCTTAATCTGAGCATGGGCTTCCACCTGCCTGGGTGAAAGGGGTGATAGGAGGATCAAAAGAACTGCCTAGTGGTGGACAGAGCTTGTGTTATTTTCAAGTTCTGCATAGACCTGTTCCATTACCTAAAGGGCAAAGGATAATTTTTCTCATAGAATCATAGAATAGTCAGGGTTGGGAAGGACCTTAAGATCATCCAGTTCCAACCCCCCTGCCATGCGCGGGGACACCTCCCACTAAACCATGCCACCCAAGGCTCTGTACAGCCTGGCCTTGAACACCGCCAGAGATGGAAGCATTCACAACTTCCCTGGCCAGTCCATTCCAGTGCCTCACCACCCTCACAGTAAAGAATTTCTTCCTTATATCCAATCTAAACTTCCCCTGTTGAAGTTTGAACCCCTTACCCCTTGTCCTCTCGCTGCAGTCCCTGACGAACAGTCCCTCCCCAGCATCCTTATAAGCCCCCTTCAGATACTGGAAGGCTGCTATGAGGTCTCCATACAGCCTTCTCTTCTCCAGGCTGAACAGCCCCAACTTACTCAGCCCATCTTCATACAGGAGGTGCTCCAGTCTCCTCATCATCCTCATGGCCCTCCTCTGCACTTGTTCCAACAGTTCCATGTCCTTTTGATGTTGAGGACACTAGAACTGCACACAGTACTCCAAGTGAGCTCTCAGGAGAGCAGAGTAGAGATGCAGGATCGCCTCCTTTGACCTGCTGGTTGCACTCCTTTTGATGCAGTCCAGGATACGGTTGGCTTTCTGGGATGCGAGTGCACGCTGAAACCAGCTCATGTTCATTTTCTCATTGACCAACACCCCCAAGTCCTTCTCCGCAGGGCTGCTCTGAATGTCTTCTCTGCCCAACCTGTAGCTGTGCCTGGGATTGCTCCCACCCAGGTGTAGGACCTTGCACTTCTCATGGTTAAACTTCATCAGGTTGGCATCAGCCCACCTCACAAGCATGTCAAGGTCTCTCTGGATGGCATTCCTTCCCTCCAGTGTATCAACCGAACCACACAGCTTGGTGTCATTGGCAAACTTGCTGAGGGCGCACTCAATCCCACTGTCCATGTCACTGACAAAGATGTTGAACAAGACCGGTCCCAATACCAATCCCTGAGGGACACCACTCATTACTGGTCTCCAGCTGGACCTTTAGCTGTTTACCACAACTCTTTGTGTGCAGCCATCCAGCCAGTTCTTTATCCACTGAGTGGTCCACCTATCAAATTGATGCCTCTTCAATCTAGAGACAAGGATGTTGCGTGGCACAGTGTCAAACGCTTTGCACAAGCCTAGGTAGATGACATCAGCTGCTCTATCCCTGTCCACCAGTTCTGTAGCCCCATCATAGAAGGCCACCAGATTGGTCAGGCAGGATTTCCTCTTAGTGAAGCCATGCTGGCTGTCACCAAGCACCTTGTTGTTTTTCATGTGCCTTAACATGCCTTCTATACTTCTGTTCTACTTAATAAAGGACCTGGAGTGCTGCTGAAGCCCTTCATTACGTCCCCTGACAAATGAGTGTCTCTGTCCTTTTACCAGGAAATACATTCCTGGTTGTCATGGGTTCAGCAGTAGCAGTCATTTTTCTCCTTCGTAGTAGCTGGTGCAGCGCTGTGTTTTTGACTTTCGGCCTGGGAACAGCGCTGATAACACCGATGTTTATAGTTACGGCTTAGAATGTTTTGGTCTGAACAAGGACTTTCTGAGTCTTATGCTTTGCCAGGGAGGAGGGGAAGCCAGGAGGAAGCAGAGACAGGACACCTGTCCCAAACTGACCAAAGAGGTATTCCATGCCACAGCACATCATGCCCAGGATGTAAAAAACAGAGGGCAGAGACCTGGAAGGGTGGGGGTTGCACTGCTCGGTCGGGCTGGGTATATGTCATGAGCGGTTGTATTCTCTTTCTTTATATTTCCCTTGTCATTATTATTATTGGTGGTAGCAGCAGTGGTTTGTGTTATACCTTAGTTACTAAATGTTCTTATCTTAAGCTGTGGGGATTGCATTCTTTTGATTCTCCTTCCCATCCCTCCGGGAGCTGGGAGAAGAAAGAGGGGGGAGTGAGAGAGCGACTGCATGAGTTATAGAGGCTTAAACCACGACACTGATGAACCTTTTTCAGGCTGTAGTGGAGCCGAGTGTTACCTATACCTGTGACACATCATGGCTTTTACCTGAAAAAATTACTGTCTGAAGAGTTACACTGAGAACTTGTCTGATGCAAACTATGTTTGGATTTGGAAGGAGATTATGAATTGGGTTGTGCTGGTGGCAAGTTACCTTCCTGATTTCTTGAGCTTGTTTTATCACATGTAGAAAGCTGAAAAGTAAGACTAGCTTTCGGGTTTTTTGACCTTTGTCATGGCACTCTGGTAGGTGGCCTTCCTGAATAACAGGTGCTTGCATATTAACAGTAAGTTCTCTCCAAGTCATTTTTCCTTCCTGGAAATGTACTTTCAAATGCGCTTAGGCTAGCTTAAAGCTTCTCGAGCTAAGATATGGTTCGTAAGTGGTTAGGAGGAAAAAGGACTTCTGTTTATAGTCAAGATAGGTACTTATTCCACTAACTTTATTACAATACAGAATCTAATTAGTATTTCATTTGAAACAATTATTTTAATGGTAGATGCACACTTCATGTTTCATTCATATTCCATTCTTCCTATCTCATTTATTCATATTAAAAAAGAATTAGAAAATAACTGTTTTCTTTATGCGCAGGAGAACCCTGTGCAGTATTTTGGCAAGCTATTTAAAAAAAAAATCAATTTGTAAAGTATGTTCTTACTAATTTTTAATTTGCAAGGGTTTTTGTTGCTACAGACATAGCTTTTTCTCTGTCTTCTGGCTTCTCACTGACAAACTATCTGATTTTGACCCCAGAACATGACATATGCCTGTCATTTTTTATGCCAGCTTTTCCATATGAGTGACTTCTTCTATTTTGGTGCTACCTGAGACATGCAGTGTAAACCAATGTTTTAAGGAAGGTATTTTATTTTTTCATCTTCTTTTCTCTTGTGATGATTTTTGCCTTCCTCATTTTGCTTCTTACATTACTGGTCTTAACTTTTTCCACCATGTGTTTGGCTAGCTCTCTGAAGTCCATTATTGACAGTTTCTTCCTTTTAAGCAAAGAGGAACAAAACCACTCTCAGGCCCTGTCTTTCTGGCACTAACCCTGTGTATTCCTTTTCTTAGGAAAGATATTAAGAAGGTAATCTAGCAGTCCTGCAATAGTTGCTTGGCACTACAGTCTGAAGCTTTTCTTCACCTTAGCTTTATTTTAACACAGTGATGATTGATCTCATGGTTAGAGATTATCTCACTTTCTCAAAATTAAACTATCTTCATATTCTCACAGATTTAGGCAGTGTCGAATTGAAGAGAGGACAGCATAGGCACCTGTAGTTCTCTATCACGGTCATAATCCTGTGCAGTGAGTTACTTTTTCTGTATTTGTGCTGCATCCACCCTTGTACAGTTCAGGAATCTCTGCTCACCTTGTTTTGCAAGAACAGTGAACTGCATATATGATACCTTTATCAGCTTTTTCGCTCTCCTTGATAAAATAAGCTTATGTATTCTTTTCATTAAGGTGTCTTGAAAAGGGCAAAGGATACTCTTAAACTTCGTTTTTTATGTTGGCTTTTAGTACGTGTGTTCTTTCATCATTGTTATCTTTTTCTTCTACGTGTTTTTTGTTTGCAGGTCAGTTGGTGTTGCCTCTGTGACCTCGTGTACGCCTCTGTGACTTCCCTTTTGTGTTCATTCTGTCCTATATTAGTGGAGTTGTTTCTTTAGCCAAGACAGAACTTGGGAGCTTTTTACATCAGAAGGCAGATATGTGTTCTGGTGTTTGGTTTTTTTCTTTTGTTTGTTTTTGTTTTGTTTTTTCCTGAAGGGGAGATAGGTAACTAAATCACTATTTTCCTACAACTTTTCTGTCATAGCTACTTTTAGGTTCCTTTCCAAAGTTTTCTGTATTTCTTAGGTTTTTGTAGCTTAACAAAAAAATCTGTGGTATGTTTGACAACCATGGCATCTTCTTGATGAACTCTGTATTTATCAGCACTTGCCTTGTTTACAGTTGACTTACTCTGTCACATGGTCTCTGGTGGTACATATCTTTATAAACTCCTCATGGTGCTTGTCATATGCATAATCCTTGCATTTCATTTACTTGTCATATTTATATCCAGTCACACCTCTTACTAATTTTACTCCTATTAGCTTCTCACCCCAGCTAAAGTAATGAGTAAGCTGATAGGATAGTACTGTAATGTTTAGACTTTTAAAAATACCCATTGAGACTAGATTTAATTCAGAGAACAAGCTGATTTCAACCTGTGTTGTTAGGAAGAGGGGAGATAAAGGGTGGAGGGGTGTAGTTGGTACATAAGTACATAGAATCATAGAATAGTTTGGGTTGGAAGGGACCTTCAAAGGCCATCTAGTCCAATCCCCCTGCAGTGAGCAGGGACATCTTACGAACAAGTTGGTCTTCCTTTGCATCTTTGCAAGCATGAGATGTGAGCTGATAATTTGGTGACTGTCCTTCCAGACATCATCTCCTACCCTAGTAATCTGTAAATACAGTTACAGAATAGTGGCTATAGATTATAAGTTCAAATAATGTTAAATATGCCTTCAGGCATTTTTATTCTACATGTGTTTGTACCATGTCAGTGTTAGTAGTGTCTGACTTTTTTGGGGGGAGAGGGAGAGAGGATTAACCATTGCAGAAATGTGTCTAGTATGGTTTGTTAGAAAAAACAAGAAATGTAGCTATTGTGACAGTTATATAATTGTAGTAGAGCTACCGTGCTGATCTTAAACTGCTCTTGTGCAGTTCAGGTTGGAATTTGTGGTGTGTTGTGTGAAACTGAAAGACTGGGATTGCATAGGGTATGGATTTAAGATGAACTATGTGATAATTTAAACTTTTGCTGTACTAGCTTCAGTTCCTCAACAAAAGAAAATTGCATAGCAGAACTGAACTTCGACTGTTAACTATTTTTAAGTTTTGAAATGAGTGAACTGTTTTAGCTTTTTAAATGTAATTGTATTTAATGACTTTAATTTACTTTTGTGATTTGGTATGACTATCTTTGCTTGTTTTATGATACTTAATGTAGAACTGTTTTCCCTGTTCTTCTTCCTGAAGGACCTAATCATATGCCTATGCAAGGACCTGGACCTAACCAACTCAATATGACAAACAGTTCCATGAACATGCCTTCAAGTAGCCATGGGTCAATGGGTGGCTATAATCACTCAGTGCCATCCTCTCAGAGTATGCCAGTGCAGAACCAGATGACTATGAGCCAGGGACAGCCGATGGGCAACTACGGTCCCAGACCAAACATGAACATGCAACCAAACCAAGGTAAGTGTTAACTTCTGTAAAAAGGAAATATCTCAGGTACCGACATCTTTAAAGGTCTTTTCCTGTAGATTTCTAGCTCTAAATGCATTTATACTCATGTTTGGATGACTTTATTTATTTGCAGACATTGAACTGTTTTCAGGTATTGTGTGAGAATCTGGGATTGGATCTGCTTTCATCAGTTACAAATTTGAACTGCTGTTTATCTTTCTCAGACTTTACACTTCCATCTAAGTGTTATTATTGCTTGAGTTGATAAAATACATCTCTTTACTCTTCAATCTCTTGGGTAAATTGAAAATTTAAAGTCAGGTAGCCTTTAGATTTTTATACCTAAGTAATCCTTGTTCTCTGCTGCATGCTGTTTTAGTGTGGAATGTCTGTTAATCTTGAAGAGATAAAATCCAGTTCCAGGAACAAATCCACTACTCCCTAATGTTTTCAGTAGATGTCCTTGCGTAGGTAGTAAAATTCAAAACTAATTTTGTATCTGTAATATTTGCATAGCATAAACAGAGATGATGTATCCTGTTGAAGTGCAAGGACAGTGCAGAATTAAAATTCTGCATTAGGGTCACAACAGACCAAACTATTAACTATTAACAAACTATATACTGCATGTTCTTATAAATGTGCTTTACAAATCAACAAGCAGTATTGTCAACTTAAGTCTGTTACTACATTGGATCTGGACGTGCCACCTTCTAGAAGACAAGCTGCAGAAGTTTGGGACCATTTGTTCCTGAGGAGTACAGACAGATCAAGTGATACTGGTTGGTTTGTTTATTATATCACTCAAAAGGTTCAAAACAAACAAAAGACTAAGTTAATGAGAGGTCGCAAATAAGTGAAGGCAAGCGAGAAGTTTCTGCAGTTTTCTTATGGTGAAAGTGGCAAGTCTGAGTCCATCCTTGTCCACATTGTTAATGGCATTTTTCTTAAAATTTAATGGCAGGTGAAACAAAAGATAGCTTCCTCTGCTATATGACTATCACAAGGGGGAATATTTTTGACAGTGTCTCTGAATTGGGAAGTTCTCTGTGTATTCTGAGCAGTACACAATGGACTAATTCTGTGAATGTTGCAAGATGCTTTGGGAAAGTCTTGTTCATGCTCACTTTTAATTTCTCAGTTGCAGAGAGTTAGCAATAAATATGTAGCAGCATGTGTGAGGGAGCCATCCACTAAGTCAGTCTGCAGAAAACAACTTATTTTGTATGACTGGCTTACAATTTAGGACTAGTGATTATTCCGTCTCAAAGTAGAGTTCTTTACTCTTCTCTGTAATATTCCCCTGCTGTATTTTCACTACTCTGTCAAACTTGAAAATTGTTCAGTCAGAGTTAAGGCAGAAAGGTACTTAAAAGGTTTCTGTTCTGAACAAATAATAGTACTGGAGTGGCTTTGGGGAATAAAGAATAAAGCAGTATCTAACCAAATTACAGGTTCAAGAACAAGAGCAAATTCTCTAGTGAGAGCAAGAGCTGGTGCCATTGCCTGCCACTCAGGGCCACAGTAAGCTTTCAAAGGGGTAACTGTTTTTCCCAAATTTTGACCCTTTAGACTGACACTTTTTCTGTTCCAAGTGTCTGCTTGAAGGCTGGGGTTTTGGGGGTTGTTTTGTTTTGTTTGGTGTTTTTTTGTTTAGTGGTGTTTTTTGTTGTGGGTTGTTTGTTTCTGGTTTTTTTTATGCCTCTTGCTTTAGAGCAAGGCTCTGAAACTTTTCTGTTATGCCAGCAAGGTGCTACTTGCTGTATCAATGAAAATACTGTCCCAAATCAGTCAGACTTTAAACACTTCATACATTTCCTCCCATTTTCTGCTTTTAGCTGATATGCTTGTATTGAGATTTAGTAACAAATTAGAGGAAATATTTTTTCTATCTTTACTCTCTTGTGACTCCAAGACGGTGGGAGAGAATGGCATGGGAGTCTGTGAAACTCTGAGATGTGGATAGGTAGCCATGATCCAGTGTGGCTGGAGCAGAGGTCTCAGCAAAGCATGGATAGAGCAGGCTTCTCATCTAAGTAAAGAAACAAGAATGAGCCACTAGGAAATGTGTTAGGATGCAGTTTAATAAAAAGGGAACAGATTGCAAATTGAAGATTTCCAAACTGGTAATGTGTGCTGCTAGTCAGAAATAGAAATGAACCAAAATTTTTGAACAGCTCTGTTCTTGTCAGGAGACATTTGTGAACCCCTAAACACGCTTTGTTCCTTTTTCTTGTAAAAGGGCAATCCATATTGAGAATGAGAGATCCTACTGTATCTGTCAGTTAATAACAGCACTAGCTAAATATAATGCTAAATATTCTGCCAGATAAGGTCTCGGCATCTCAAGTTGGCTGTTAAAAATTAGTAGATGTTTTTGACCTTAATCTTTCCCTGCATGGATTCCTCATCTGTAGAGGAATTAATCTGATGGTAAGATTATACCATCTGATTTCACAGGAGTGTTGTGAAAGTATGTTCATTATGAAGATTTAGACATTTAGTTACAAATGCCATAAGAAAACCTGTGAGTAAATTAATAATTCTGTCTTCCTTCAGTGTTTGAGTAGGCATGGCATCTCACATGAACAATTAAGAGGAAGCAAAATATTAAAATAGCTTTTCGGTGAATAATATCTGTTGTGTACTGAATGAGGCAAGTGCTTTTGGAAAACAAGCATGCTGTCAGATAAAGACAGTGTAACACAGAAATATTTGATGTTAACTTTTGGGTGGTTTGACCATAATTTTTATGTGCATTTTCTAGCAAAGTGTCTTGCTGTATATACAGATATTGAGGCAGATGGTGTTAGTAAGAAAAAATGAAAAAGTGCTAATTAAGAAATAAAATGCATAGTAACAGAACCCATGATTGGATTTACTTTGTCTCTGCTTTGTATTTGTTATTGGTTTGCACTAGTTTATAAAATGCTAGCCAGAGGAATATCTTAAATGAGAAGCAAAATTAGATAGTATTGGGTTTTTTATGTAGTCAGTCCAGTTGAAAGAAGAGTTTTAGTTGTTTTGGATTTCAGTAGCATATTGTTTTAAGTGGGAGATCCTGTAGATGACTCTTGATTAAAAAGCTACTGTAGCAACCTGGGTCATCCATGAGGAGTATTGTCTACCTTTTCTGAAAAGATAGGAAGCAGCACAGCTGAGAGAATGTGGAAGAAACTCTGTTCTTATGGGTACATTTCTTTTTTTGCATGGGAAGCTACCTCTGTTCAATGAAATATTTCAAGTCTTGCCAATTTTTGACTTTTCAGATGGAAGGTGCAATCTCAGTTTTTCTGGAACCTGAAATTTATGTGGAAATTCCTCTAACTTCTGTTGAACTGATCTTTCACAGCCAGGGACTCATAATAAACAGCAGAATTCAAATACTTTAAAAATAAGGAACAAGAACTTTAGCTTGGCCATCTCAGAAACTTTTTTTTTTTTCTCAAATCCTTTTGCTAAGCTTGGCCATCTCAGAGACTGTGTTTCTCAGATCCTTCTGCTAGGATTCCATTGTGTTGCCTGGAGCATTTGAAGCAAAGTTGCCAAACTCCCCGGTTTGTATCTAAAGAGAATTATTGGTGCTTGGGGTGAGACAGGGGACTAGTTTACTTTTAATAGGTGAACTCTGCATGAGAGCATCCTGTTGACTCAATCATTTGCAGAAGATCAGTTGCTGAATTTGGTGCTGATACTTTTTTTTTTAATTACAATTTCATGTATATAAACTTAGAAAAAGTCCACTAAAGTTTTGGAACTCTTTCAATGACAAGCAAATACAGAGAGATCATGGTGTCAGCACAGATGAGGCAGGTCCAGACTTCCTATTCTTTTGTTGTCCACGTAAGAAAAGGAACATAAAGATAGGAACATCCAGTGTTATCTGAAGTAGAAGCCTATTTTAGTATGATAGAGCAGATTAAAATTATTTCTGAGGTTGAGAACCTTTCGTGAATGTCTTGCCATCTCTTCATTCCCATGTAAGCAGAGGCCATTACATTGCAATACCATAACTGCTTACAGTAGCTATGATGTTGCAAAGGACCTTAAGATCATCTTCTTCCAACCCCCCTGCCATGGGCAGCATTGTTGTTGGCATCCTTCACATACTGGAAGACCTGCTACGAGGTCTCCACGCAGCCTTTCACTCTCCAGGCTGAGCAGCCTCAACTTTCTCAGCCGGTCTTCATACAGGAGATGCTCCAACCCCTGATCATCCTTGTAGCAGTCTCGATTTTCTGGACATCAAGCCTATTAAAGAAAAATAAAATTATCTCTACGTTCTGAAATGCAGACATGCTGTAGCTGGATTTGTAGGGTGTCTAGACACAGAAGACGTCGCAATTCTCCTATCTTGAAGAAACAAAGATACAAGCAGGCGCCACAGTGCTCATTTTTTTTATCTGTTTTCTCTAGTGTAAAATGTGAAAGGTAATGTTACTAACTAAGGAATTTTCTGGTATTACTTCTTTTTATGTATTTTTTTTTTTTCATAAGTGACATCTGAAATCATGGTTCAGTTTGAGATGGAGAGCTGCTTCTTCAAAAGTTTCAACGATGTCAGCAGTTATTCTTGTCTTCTCACAGCATTTACCACCAGTATCTGAATTTCAGCAGAAGAGACAAAGCTAAGGAGACATTTTTAAACCATGATTTTTTTGTTGCAGCTCTTTCATCCTCAGTACACTTCTGGTCTTGATTTGGTGGTAGGTTTATTTGGGAACCACTTCTAGTTTGCATTTCTGTTCCTCAGTATTAAACTTTCATGTCTGAAGATTAGGTTGTCAGCTTCCTTGAGTCATTGTCAGGGTTTTCTATGTTAAATTTGTATCATAGTAAGTATTATATAATGAATAAATCAGCTTTATATGCTTCATTTAAAAAAAAAAAAAGCCACCACATTTGAACTTCCTCACCCCTCAAAACTTCCCCATAAAATGGCTCTGTTGTGTGAGATGATAGAGAACATGTTTCTTCTTTTAGGTATCTTCTTAATAAGAGAGAGAGATGTGAACCAAACTGGAAGAGAGCCAGGCACTCTGTTATTAACACACAACACAGTTTGATACAGGGTAGTGAATTCTCATTGTGGCTCTACAAAGCGTTAATGAAGTTCTAATTTAAAAAGCAAACAGAAAACCTCTACATTGCACCATGGGGACCCAACACATTTTATCACATTGTATTGTGACTAATATTAATATTGTTAATTAACAAGCTTTCTTGAGATCTAGGAATATTATGGCAACAAGTTTCGTTTTTTTTTTGTTTTTTTTGTCAAGGCTGCCTAATGTTTCTCAGTACTTCCAAACAGAGGAGCAGTGAAATGGAATAATCTAAATTACCTACTTGTTTAGAAGATCAAAGCATTAAATAGCTTTTTGCTAAGTGAAAACCTCTTACAGTATCCTATTGAAACCATTCTTTTACTTGAAAACCGGGCACAGAAATTGCCATGCTGAAGGATAGAAGTATAACTGGATCATTTTAAAAGTGGCCAATATTTATCTTCAGAGGAAAATGAAGCTTAACAGAACTAAGGCCACTTCTCACCGAGAGATTTCACACAGGAGTTTAATGGGATTTAACTAGCACACTTTGAATTCATACCATTAATTAATTTGGCTTAACTTTCTCTTGTAACCCCACATAGACAGGATCTAAGCGACTATATATTCCTTTCCTTATATAAATCCATTATCAGTACTGACTTTATCTAGGTAGATTTTCAGTAAAGTGGTTTCATGTAGGACTTTCTGCTTGTGCTGCAGCACCTACTTACTTAAAAATATTAAATTCAATGGCAAAATCTAGCACACAGAAAACCAGATGATGGCTTTTTCTCTGGGATGGAGCTAAGGAGTGGCTGTGCTAGTCAGATGGTTTGATTTGTTTTGTTTTTTAGTTAGTCTTGTTTAGTTTATTAGTCTGTAGTTTATAAAACATTAAGGGGGGGGAGGGCAAAAGAAGTTTAGGATTTCACCATTATAACACCAGTATGTGTTAAGTGGCTTGAATTAGTGCGCTATAAAAATAGGTTGTTTAAGAAGTCTAGCTCCTTTCACAGTTCTTTTGGCAAATTTTTAATACTGGAACCACTCTTTTCTGAAGTGGTACGAGAGAGGAAGTGGAGATGTTCTTTGTTAAAAGTCATATCAACCTAACCTGTAATCTCATATAATGAAATGGCCTAATCATCCTTTTAATTGCTGTATGATGTCAGCAGGGTTTTCTTTACTGTCTGTTTTCGTTACTGAAGTTTGCATTTCTTCAGTTCAACCTTAATCACATTTTCTCAGCTGGTAAAACATGCACAATACTTTTTATATCCTGGTCTTTTCCTGTGGTTCATAGAAACTTGGTGCAACTTTGTATGACAGAAGATTTTTGTTACAGACTGCTTGGGACTGTTCAGTGATGGGCAGAGCGTGGATTCCTGTGGGCTTTTCAGCATACTGCTTGTTGTGTGCTTGCCTGACTCAGTGATACATGTGGTTTGTCTTTACAGGCTAAATACAATTCTTTATTTTGTAGTAACAGCCAAGTGGCTTGTTAATGGGCTGTAACAACATGTATGTTAAAACTATTTCCTGAGGAGCTGGCAATGTTAAATAATTTTTGTGACTTATCAAGTTTTCCCCGTTTTCATCTACACTTTCTTTGCAGATGCTTTTTAAAATAATCAAACAAAAAATTGTGAAAGTGTTTCAGTTACCTTTCTGCATGAGTAAACTTATGTCTATATAGTTGTCCTGGGCTCAGCTGCCACAGTTATTTTTCTCCTTCTTGGTAGCTGGTACAGTGCTGTGTTTTGTCTTTAGTCTGAGAACAATGCTGATAACACACTGGTGTTTTAGTTGTTGCTAATTAATGCTTAGCCCGATCAAGGACTTTTTGGTTTCACATGCTCTGCCAGTGAGGAGGTGCACAAGAAGCTGGGAGGGAGCAGAGACAGGACACCTGACCCAAACTAACCAAAGGGGTATTCCATCCCACAGCACGTCATGCCCAGTATATAAACTGGGGCGAGTCACCTGGGAGGCCCAGATCACTGCTTGGATCGGGCCTGGGTATCAGTTGGCAGGTGGTGAGCAATTGTACCGTGCATCATATGTGTTTGTTGTTCTTTTTCTCTTCCCTTTTTAGTTTTATATTCTCTCCCCTTGTTATTTCCCTTATTATTGGTGGTAGCAGTAGTGGTTTTGTGTTATACCTTAGTTACTGGACTGTTCTTGTCTGAACCTGTGGGAGTTACATTCTTTCAATTCTCTTCTCTATGCCGCCCTGAGTGGGGGGGGGAAGGAAGGGGGAAGAGTAAGATAATGGCTGTGTGGTTCTGAGTTACCAGCTGGGCTTCAATCATGACAGTAGTTTGAAGAAAAATCTTCCAGAAAGCAGCTTCATGGAGGCAGAGTTCTGTCTTATAATGTGGTTCCTGAACTGATCACCTGCGTTTGCATAGGTCTAGAAACAGCAAATCCTCATATGAGCGCTGGAAATAAGAGTCTTTTTTTGGTCTGTTTTTAAAAGGTTGGGTTTTCCGTGTTCTGTTTGAAGGGCTTAATCACAAGTTATGTGTTACAAAGGACATGTTTGCTACTTTTCCTTCTACAGGTCCAATGATGCACCAGCAGCCTCCCTCCCAGCAATACAACATGCCACAAGCTGGTGGCCAGCATTACCAGGGGCAGCAGCCACCTATGGGAATGATGGGCCAAGTTAACCAAGGAAATCACATGATGGGTCAGAGGCAGATTCCTCCGTACAGGCCACCACAGCAAGGTAGGACTTCACTTCAGTGTTTTTACATTGGATTTAAATAACCATCTCTAAAACTATTTTAAATCACTTTTCTTGCTTACAATTTCGATCAAATTATTGGGTGTCACAGACTGCTTGCGAGCTCTTTTTGTTACCCTTTTAAGGGTGGTTCTTGCAGCAACAGATTACTGGGATCACCATGAAGCGTGAAGACAAGTATTTCTTTTGTTTTGAGTTCTTTTTGACAAAAAGTATGTAAAAACACCCAGCATCTCAGATATGTTGATGCAGAATTCTGTTTCAGTATTTAAATGATAGGTACAGTAAAGGAACAGAGTGCCTGCTTGGTTCTGAATTCGCTCAATTACAAAAAAAGGAACAATGTTCCACAGTCTTGCTTCTCTTTTTTCTTTTTCCTTTTTTTTTTTTTCCTTGCCAGTCCTTTTCGAAAAGGAATAACTTTATTTTTAGCACCTTAGTCTGTTATGCACATGTTGCTATAATGAGCTCAAAACTGAAGTTTTTTATGTATGTGCTCAGTCTAGTGCAGCCAAACAACTGTGTGTCTGTGTATATATAGATAGATAAAGTTTTGTTTTCATATTTTTTTTTTAAGTAAACCAGATTACATATGTTGTCTGAAATGCAACAGTATGGGTGGGGAGTACATTTGAGAAAAATTTCTCATACTAAAATCAGAAATTAGCAGGCTTTATAACAGAGAAAACAAGTTATTTACGTATTGACTGGTTGTGGTTTTTCAGGCCCACCACAGCAGTACTCAGGCCAGGAAGACTATTATGGGGACCAATACAGTCATGGTGGACAAGGTCCTCCAGAAGGCATGAACCAGCAATATTACCCTGATGGTAATCTCTCATAAATGTTAACTTTCCCATTTTCTATACCTGCCCAATACTAATGTAGTCATATGCCCAAAATTAGGGAATAAGGCAAGCGTAGTAATTGGATGTCATACCTCACATTTACAAAACCTTCCAAATTCAGAATTGTTACTACAGTTTAAGATACTATGACAAGTTAATTTTACAATTTACTGAAAGCATGTAATTTGTAATACTCCCACTTGAAACTTTAGCAACAGTTTTAGTATTTCAAAATGAAGTGCTGTAATTGGTTTATCTAAAAATGTAGAGGGTTCCTTAGCATATCTAGTGTAATTCAGTTGAATTAAAACAGTTGTAATTTTGTTGTAGTTGAGAGGGGGCAAATATCCTTTTATTAAAGAATTTATTGAAGTTGAAAATCTTGGTAAATAGATGTGGTTTTTCTGTAAATATTCTGTTTTTTAACTTAGTGTTTAGTTTTCATGTAAGTTGCACCAACGTGTTATTGCTGCTATTTTATGGGCCTTCAGCGTAATTTTTACGAAGGAATGAAATGGTCCCAGCCCTGAGGAGGTCGTAATTGTGAATCCTCTCTAGAAGTGCCCCCAGTCCTTTCAAGGCAAGACTGGAACTCTGAATTTCATAAGTCTGTACTCCTACTTCTTGGAATTTAGAGTGCTGAAGGCTATTAGATCGTGTTATGAGTTAGAAAAGTTGCAATTATTGTGGTTTTGGGCTGAGCAGAGGCTGGGAGAGCAAAGATGCTGACTCATGACTGCTCTGATAACCGCGTGCGCAACATAATGGTATCTTATAAAGTTCAAGGAATGTGGTACATGTTAATGTTTTAAGAATGTATACAGAGCAAAGTGGAGTAATTGCCAACACAGCTACTCATTGAAAAGAAACAGATACAAGTTGGTTGTTTGAATTTTAATTTCTATTAAATTGATTTAAGATACATCAACCCACATCTGTATAAACTTACATGTGTTATTTGTGCAGTTATCTTACAAGTTGCATTAACTGATAAATAAGCTTTCATTTTGGAACTTTTATGTTATACTCATGAACTTTAAAGGGTTACAGGCAATTTACTGTAGTAAGGGCAATTCAATGTTACTGTCAACTGCTCTGTGGCAACACAGATTACTTCTCTAAGACCTGTTTGTTCTATAGAGTCAATCTTTATCATTACCTCCTTATTACTCATATAGCACCTAAAGAGAATTTATTGTAGTACTTGTTTTAATGAGTATGTATCTATATTAGTCAGTCAATGATGTATGATAAAATAGCAGAACTAAGTATGAAGACCTCTTAGTTTTAGAATTTTCTCATTTTCTTTTAATTTCAAAATTTTATTCTAAACTTGTATAATCTATGTAACTTTAATTTCAAATTTAAACATAATTTTGGCTTGTTTTCTTGAAGCTAGCGGTAAGATATATGTTGGTCATCTGTAAGATGAAATGTGTGCTATAAAAAGCAGCAATAGATAGGGTGCTTACTGCATATATTGGTTTCTTAATCAGATGTGCCAGAAAAGGAAGGTTTGTTTGCAATGATCCTACTCAGGACTGAAATGTAAGAGGAAATGATTTCTTAAGACTTGTAGGAATTCTGTTTGTATGAAAACTTTTGAGAATGTTGTTTTTCTGTGGCTTAAAAGCAAAATTTAATGTAGACCGTGGTTCATAACTTCATTGAGCTTTTTTTTGTTATATTTCACACTGCTTTTAGCATATGCTTTTGAATTGGAGGTCAGTGGAACAGGTGTTAGACAAAGTATGATAATTGCTTTCTTTGTTCATTCTAATTTAATTCAGGTTATTTACATGTGAAAGGCCTAAATGCTTTCATTATTATTTTTTTTTTTGAGTGAAAGATAAAGTACTCCCCTCCTCCCCTCCAACAAGGATTATCAGTAGGTTAAGACCATCCCTTGCTGTGATGTTGCTAAAACTACTGCGTTAAGCCTTTTTTTTTTTTTCCTGTCACATGTTAATTCAATATGAAAGGAAATCATATGATTAAGTCTTTGGCTAATACATTTGAAAATTCTTTTTCATGTATATCCAGTTGAAATTTTTTTCATTTTTCTGAGAAATGAAATATTTTGAGGGTTTTCACTCAGAGGCCATTAACGTTTCTTCCTGTCTCTTGTCGAATTGATGTAGGTCATAATGATTACGGTTATCAGCAACCGTCGTATCCTGAACAAGGCTACGATAGGCCTTATGAGGATTCCTCACAACATTACTACGAAGGAGGTATCTATATACCTTCACACACATACGCACATACATTCCCTTTCCTCCCTCACCCGCAACGGGAACAAAAATTCCTGCACAACACGACTTGTACCCATGCAAAGCTCTTGTAGAATAGTAGTTGCTGGCTGTCTTGAAAATTGCAGGGAACTTGAAGTGTTCAGAATAATTTCTTGCAAACACCTAAAATATATAACCACAATTTGCCATTTCTAACAACAGTAAAATGACTAAAACACTCTAGAGACTTATTTTTTTTTACCTCAATGGAAATTTTTATTTAAACATAAGTTTGTTGGTTCAGTTGTATATCTTTTTGTGTGTGTATATATATTTTGTATAATTGTAGTGCCGTTAGGAAACAGCTTGCTGATCTTGTGTAGCTAGTCTGTGCTCTTGTAGCTGTCCTTAATTTTGTCTTTTTTTGGGTTTTCTTTTTTTTTTTTCTTTTTTCATTTTATTTAGCATAGTCATGGTCTTATGACTGTGATGTTCCAGTAAATGTAATGCTCGTTTGGCAGAGATGCTGAAAATGCTGCAGTTCAACTTTGCAATAGTGGCTTTAACTGCAGTTTGTTTGGCCGAATTCCTTCTCTTTGGTTCAAGTTTTCTTTGTTTTGTTCAGTTTTTGAAATCAATATTGCATTTTCATTTTGTTCTTGTGTTGTTGGCTGTGCATCTTAGAGGGGAAAAACCAATTAATAAAGTAGGTATCTTTATAAGCTTTTGCTTTCTTGCAATCATTTTACAGGAAACTCACAGTATGGTCAGCAGCAAGATGCATATCAAGGACCGCCCCAGCAGCAGGGTTATCCACCACAACAGCAGCAATATCCAGGCCAGCAAGGCTATCCAGGACAACAGCAGGGTTATGGTAAGAACCTGAAGACACAGACAGCAATCACAGAAAAGACTTAAGAGACATCCTCATATGTTATTCGATCCATATTTTACTTGGTTGAAAGGCCAAGCTTGTGTAGAAAAGCTGCCCACAGTTTCACTGGGCCAAACCAAGAAAGCATAGAAGACAGCATGTTTTGGAAGGTAGATTGTGTTGTCAGTCTGGGACAGTGTGGTGGCACAGAAAAACAAAGGTGTCTGTAATTTAGAAAGACCCAGAAAGACTCTTGTGTCCTCTGTAGGTGAGCACTGTCAGGAGGGCACGAAAACGGCAGAGCCATTTATACTCTGTCATGCTTGGATTTGCCATATGGAACAAAATATTTTCAAAACTAGTTTAAAATTTCATCCAGCATACATTAATCATTCTTTTTAAATTCTTTTACTGATCAGTAAGGAAATGAATAAGCATTAGCAGTGCAGTTTTCAAGAGAGCTTGCCTATAAATTTGTACTACTCGTGCAAACCTTCTGATGTGGCAGTGGATTTCTGATTCCTGTCATACAAGTGAGATAATAAAGTCCTTAAATTCAAGGAAAACCTCCCGAACAGGAAACTTAAAGTATTAGTGTGTAGATACCATGCATTGCATCTGAAAATCTGAGTTCAGAAGAGCATACTGAAAATACTGCTTTCAGGTTTTACTTGATTGTGTATTGTAAAGCTCTACATACTTGTTTCAGAACAAGGAACCTCTGAAATATAATTTCATATATTTAACTTTTAGCTTTGTTGCAGATTTAGGTGCTAAAACTTTTTCAGCATTGTGTGTATGCGAGAAATGCATGAATGACTTGTTTGCCATGTAGATAAATGCCAGATACACATTAAATCCAGTTATGTTGAGACAGAGTTAAATTTTAAGAGGATTGACTGAGATTTAGCAAGTTTTTGCCTTTTGCAGGTTATGAATGAATTGATAGTCTTAAAATAATGCGGGATTGAGTGTGCCCTCAGCAAGTTTGCTGATGACGCCAAGCTGTGTGGTTCGGTTGATACACTGGAGGGAAGGAATGCCATCCAGAGGGACCTTGACAGACTTGTGGGGTGGGCTGATGCCAACCTGATGAAGTTTAAGCATGCCAAGTGCAAGGTCCTACACCTGGGTGGGAGCAATCCCAGGCACAGCTACAGGTTGGGCAGAGAAGAGATTCAGAGCAGCCCTGCGGAGAAGGACTTGGGGGTGTTGGTCAATGAAAAAATGAGCATTAGCTGGCAGTGTGCGCTTGCAGCCCAGAAAGCCTACTGTATCCTCAGCTGCATCAAAAGGAGCAAGATCAGTAGGTCGAGGGAGGTGATCCTGCCCTCTACTGTGCTCTCCTGAGACCTCACTTGGAGTGTTGTGTGCAGTTCTGGTGTTCTCAACATAAAAAGGACATGAAACTGTTGGAACAAGTCCAGGGGAGGGCCACGAGGATGATCAGGGCACTGGAGCACCTCCCGTATGAAGATAGGCTGAGAAAGTTGGGGCTGTTCAGGCTGGAGAAGAGAAGGCTGCGTGGAGACCTCATAGCAGCCTTCCAGTATCTGAAGGGGGCCTATAGGGATGCTGGGGAGGGACTCTTCATTAGGGACTGCAGTGAGAGGACAAGGGGTGACGGGTTCAAATGTAAACAGGGGAAGTTTAGATTGGATATGAGGAAGAAATTCTTTACTGTGAGGGTGGTGAGGCACTGGACTGGGTTGCCCAGGGAAGTTGTGAATGCTCCATCTCTGGAGGTGTTCAAGGCCAGGTTGGACAGAGCCTTGGGTGGCATGGTTTAGTGTGAGGTGTCCCTGCCCATGGCAGGGGGGTTGGAACTAGATGATCTTAAGGTTCTTTCCAGCCCTAACTATTCTATGATTCTATGTACTTATATTCTGCTAAATGGAACACAGGAACAGAATGAAGATCAGAGTGAAGGTCCATCAAGGTCACTGTTCTAAGTTTTGTAAATAAAGAAATCTGACTTATTCTAAAACCTTAGGTTAACAAATAATGAAAGGAATGAAGCAGTCTGTTGGAGTGAACTCACCCACCGTAATTTGTGTATACCCAAATAGCGTGCTTCTCAATTTTCATTGTTTAGCAGGAATAGATACTGATGTTTCATTTTTATTTTATAAAATTTGTCACTGAATATTTAGAATTCAGCTATGAAGAATGACCATGAATAAAGAAAACCAAGTTTCATTTGTCAGCACTTTTTAGGATTGTAGTATCTTTGCTTGATTTAATATTAATTGCTTTCTAATTTGCAAAAATAAGTCATCATCCCAGATTTTGTTATCAACCTTTAAGGTTTCATTACATGTAGAAAGCTGAAACTGCATAGTTGAAGGGGATTTGAAGCCTGTGGAGGATGTTAATAGCCTATGGAACTTTTCTTTTCCAGGTCATCTTTTTGACTGTCATATAGATCCAGAATTGCTTAAAGATTTACCAGCTGATGTCATCTTGATGTCCAGTGCCTATAGCTAAAGCTAATCCTCCCTACGACTGGATCACATTACTGCTAAAACACATCAGTTTCTTCTGAGGGAGCAAAAAAAAAAGTGTTGTTTCGTTTAAAAGACAGCACTTCTGAGGAGTTGCAGATCTCCTTGACTCTGTCCATTTTTAATGGGTGGTGGTGAAAAGCTAAATTAGATTCACCTGAAAAAGTCCATATGAAGTGTTACTGAAGTAGACAGTAGGCCATCTTTCCCAAAGTGGGAGGGAATGAAGTTAGTTTTATTTGGAACGTGGCTGCATTAGCTTCCAGTGGTAGGCAAACTGAGTCCCTGTGAATAGTAATAGAGTTTTTATTGACAAAAAACTGCTTTATTTTATAGCCAAAAAAGGCTGGAGCCAAGTGGTGTGTTTTCCATCTTTTTCTGGAAAGTTAGGATGACCAGCAGAGTATGGAATTAGGGAGAGTATGGACTTAGGGAGTGCTTTTTTCCATCCCAATTTACTTGTTGTCACATCTCACGTTTTGTGAATGTAACTCGCTTGCCTGATACCCCATTTATGATTGCCTGCTGTGATATGGGAACTGACTTCTGGCAGTGCAGCCCTGCTAGGCTCTTCAGAGGGTCCAGATGCTAAAACAGTGCTGATCATCTGGCTGCTCCTGGCATTAGGAAGTTCTAGGACTGGAGCAGCATTACAACAGGAGGAGAGCCTGTCTCCTTAAACCCTGGACAGTGCTCATGTTTAGGATTTGTCATTTCTTGCCTTGTTCTTCTCTGTCCTATGATCTAGTGTGTGGAACTACATGCATTCATAATAAAAAATGAATATATAAATAAAGGTAAATACTTCTGTGGTTGGACCACAGGCCTTGTCAGCCAGGGTGCTTTCCAGGGTAAGAGGAGGACTACTGATCCGTGATATGTTTTTAGGTAGGAAGAGAACTAATTGCACAGTAGTGATACTTCTTAGCCCTGCTCAGTTGTGAAATTCAAAGCTTTTACTGTTCTATTCTTACTAGCACCTTAAGCAGTCTATTTTCTTTCCTTTTTTTTTGTTTGGTTGGTTGGCTTTTGGTTTTTTTGTTTCATTTTAATACTTTCCAGGCCCCTCCCAGAGTGGTCCAGGACCTCAGTATCCCAGTTATCCACAAGGACAAGGCCAGCAGTATGGGGGATACAGGCCCACTCAGCCTGGGCCACCACAGCCACCACAGCAGAGGCCTTATGGATACGACCAGGTATTCTTTCATTTGATGAGAAAGTTGTGATTCTTACACACTTATTCGATAATCTTAGTTTCTTGTGGACATTATAAACTAATGAATTAGAGAACATGGTCTCTGGTGTGTATGTACAGTTCTCCTGGATTTTATTTCCTGGTGAGTTACCCAGAATCATTTATCTGGAGGTGTGATTAGTCATTCTCTTGCAAAGTGTTAATGCAATTTGGCAAGGTGAGGCACTCCAGGCAGTATTTTTGGACCTTAAAGATTAAGGTGATCTGTTTCATAAGCCTCATGGTGTATGACTAATACAAAAGATGAGGTTCTTAAATCTCATGGTGGATCATTCTTCATTACTGCTTTATAATAAAAATGGTTGAAGTTATTTTCCACAAACACAATCCACTAATCCTCCTCTCCAGCTGCAGAAGCACCTCAGGTGTGCAGCTGATGGTCTTATACTGTAAAGCGGCGTGGGCAGACATGAATCCTGTTTTTACACAGATTTTTCTCTGAGCAGTATAAAGAACACTGAACAAGGGAAACAAGTGACCTGAAAATCAATTGTTTCCATTGCTGCTAAGATAAGTAGTGCTTAAAACTCTGGGATGGAGTTGTAGTGCAGTACTTCTGTAAAAAAGCCTGTCTTGTAATTAAAGGATGAAGTGGAGAGTTTATTCCTGTAGAAGGCACTAAACTATAAAAGTGCAATTTTGCAATATGAGTTGTTCAGAAGTGTCATTAAAATGTACACTATTGCTTTCCTTGTAAATAAAATGGAGATTAACTAAATGTACATTATGGTCAAGTTGAGGTCCTAGTGTTTTAGGTATCCTGATATGTCAGCAGAAGATCAGTTGAACTTTCAATAAGAATTTTCCTGTGGAAGTGAGAATAGCCACAATTGTCCATATATTTAAAGGAGAACAGTTGGCTTCCTTTCTACAGAAATTAGCAAAGACAAGGAAGAAGGAACAGTCTCTTTCAGTGTGGTAGTTTAGACATACAATTACTTCTTATTTAACAGATTAAGAAAATGCTTATGCACTAAACAATAACTTCCTCCTGCAAATAATAAGCTATGGAAAAATGTTTTGCGTGTGGTAAATGTAGGGTCGAGGGACCTTAATCTCAGTTTGCTGAGTTTCTTCCAGCTTTCTTTGCAGTAGAATTGGATAACCCTCTCTGTTAGATGTGCTCTACTCTTCCAGTTTGTGCAGTCTTGAGTTCTACTGGGAAACACAATTATAGAAGGCCTTTGTTTCAAACTAGCCATTCCCATAGGAATTACACTGCTTAAATTCTCATCTGGCAGTTAGTTCTTACTGTCATATAGAGAGAAACTGACATTGCAACATAAAATGTATATCTAAAATGGTACTTAACATGGAATGGTGCCGGGACAGTAGCTTGGAGAATGTTTACTTTTTACCACACTGCCAATTTCTGCAAGCCTTGAAGCCTGTGGTGAAGGATCATGGTAAGCATGTTGCATTGATGCGTTCACCTCTGCCCTCCTCTGCAGTACATGACATTCTGTCAAAAGAAATAGAGAATATCAATAAGGGTAATAATTCTGTGTATCAGACACCTGGAATAATTGGTTCCCATAGGATATGTTGACTAGTTGTGCTCACTGTGATGTGCCTTGGGTTTTGAGATACATGTATCAGTCCATTCTGTGATGCTTGATGTATGAGTATTTTTAGGTACTTCTAGAAGCAGGTTAGTTTCCTAAATTATTTTGAATTTGGGTGACCTGGTCTTTTTGAAGTAATTTTCAAAGTTCAGGTGGGAAGTAACTCCTGTGTTTTATTTTTGGTGGTGGTCTGCAAATTTCACAGCAGTCTGTCAAATTTAAAGGTTCACTCTTTCGATCAAATTAGCATCCTGGCTTTCAGTCTGCATCATCAGTCTTCCTTGTAAAGCATAAAAGATTTTTAGTGAGATGAAACTGTACCACTTACATCAGCTTATCATCTGTTGTTACTTGTTATATCTTCCAACATCACGGTTTATTTGGATGGTTTTCTGGTTTCAGCTTTTAATACAGGAAAAAATATGCCTTGTGATCTAATTATGTATTTTGAATTTTTTTTTTTTTTAGGGTCAGTATGGAAATTACCAACAGTGAAAAAGTACTCACATTCCAGTAGGCAATATCTTTTAGCAGCCATATTGTCTCCTCAGCACTGTGGACATCTTCCTGAGATGAGAACCTCCCATTCCATCTAGCTTTTGGAAAAATCTTGTGGCTGTTTTATGGTATACAGTCTTTATGGGTTAATTGTTAAAGACTGTAGATTCTCAGCAACTGGTTTCACATCTCTACTCTAGATGGCAATATTGGACAGAAAATACATGACATAATTTGCAGTGAGTTGACTGTATGTCAAATAGACTGTTACAGACTGAAAGGTGCGAACAGCTTTGTATGTTTATGAAGGTTATGGGAATTTAATATTTTTTCCACAGATTTTTTTTGTAGGGGGAAAGGGGAAATGCACACTTTTTACAGCAGCAATATTTTGTATATTATGTTTTTCATGAGGTGAATATGCAAGACAGTACACTGCTCGCTGGGCAGGATAAGAAATCTACTGTTAAAAATAGGGGCATGATAAGTGCTTGATTGTATAAATCTCGAAATGGTGTACAATAAAGATAACAGTGAAAAACGATGGAGAACATCATACATCACTGGTAGGTTCATGTACAAAGAGAATGAGAATCCCAGTTATCTAAATGGGAACATAATTAAGGACAGTATAATATAGTCTTGTGCAAAGATTAATTTTTTAAGCTTTCCAATTTTTCTGAGTGAAGCAGTTTTGTAAAAATTATTTCTAACATAATTTGACAGTTTTCTGCAACATTTTTTGGGTAACAAGGTAAATGTTTGGGTTTTATTTCTCAAGTGTTTTGTCACAGCTTTGCATATGCAAGCTGTAATCCCTCTTAATAATTGCAATAACAAAATGACAAGTGTTAATTTTACTTGGCTTGAATATGCAAAGAACTTAAAAAAGAATATGGAGGACAGGACTGTATTGTATAAGTGTATTTTAATCTTTAGTTGAATAATTTGTATGTATCAAAATAGCCTAGAAGACTTTGTAAAACCTATCTAAACTTTCCTAACTGGGAGATAATATCTTTAGAAAGGGGGCATTTTCTGTGTGTGTCCATTTTTCTTATCGGTTAACATGAGACCAAGGGATGTTTTATAACAACAAATATAAAACCTGTTGGTGAGATAAATGCCAAATTTTGGTTTGAACTGCATTATGGCTTATAGTGTTGCATGTGAGATAGAGGCAGCACCTTGATCCGATAGCATAGTACACACAAAAAATTGGTTTTGAGACTGTCCTGCAACTGTATATCAGATAAATAAATGGATATTCTGTTGTGCAGGAATATATGCATTCAGGAATTCCTGGCAACTTTTATAAAGGACAGAACTTAAAATTAGCCCAGGGGTAAAAAAGTATTTCGGTTTTAGTTGGTCACATTTGGGAATTAAAACCAGAAAAACAGCTGGTATTCATAATACGTACGACATTACATATGGAAGACAAGATTTGAAATTTGTTCATTATTTTTAAAGGGAAATCAGTTTTCTTAAAGTTGATAGAAAATACACATCAAGGTTTGAACAGATATGGCTTGGAGAAACATTATGAATGAAATGCTTGTAGGTTCTGTGCCAATTTTCCACCACTGTGTACTTCATCGCTATTTAAAACTGTACTCCATCAATTCTAACGGAAGAATAAATTATTTGTGATTTTAATTTTCTCATTTGTTTCTTTAAATTAGATCCCGATCGCTCTGATGTCTCATCTGGAGACTCTGCTGTGGGTTTTTATTTTATAGAAGTTTGGCTAGAATAACCAAACTGTATTTGCGTTCTAGGACTTTATCAAAATTCTCTCGCCATAGCCAAGTTAATTAGAATTAACTGTTCAGTAATCAGCATGTTGTGTAGGTTGTTTGTTACAAAATTCTTCCTCTGAAAATGAAGGTCCATGAGGCTATAATCAAGATGACTGAATTAGATAAATGAGTTGAGGAGGCAAAAATGTGTTGAACCCAGCCTGGTGTAGATATGTTATCTCATTTGAAATAAGCTCAACTGACATTAAGAAATAATTTGTCTTGCCAGCCCATCTTCTGTTGTCTTATTCTCCTTTTTAATGGAAACTAAAATTGCAGTTTTAATAAGCAGAATTTCCTCCAGGGTTTCCCTCCTAGAGACTACTGCATTTGCAAGGTTTAATTGTTTTATAACGGTCCTGTTTCGTAAAACTTTTTAATTGGTGGTGACAAAAATTACCTAATTCCTCTGATACTATGCCAGAAGAACAACTTGAGAGGAGATGGCTCCACATGAAAATATTCCTGCTAAAATTATATATTAAAAAAGAACCAGTTTTCCCTAAACAAAACAGAAGCAGGAATGCACGACAGGACCAGGATAAGATAGCAGGGTACTGCGTTCATTTTAGTAAGTACTCTTTATTAAATAAAAGCCAAACAACAGGAAACCAGTAAGAAAGGTGTTACATTTGGCATTTTACATGTAGAATGTAGAAAGTAGGACCTAAGGAGACTGACACAGCAGATCATATATGTGAACAGATATTATCCAGATGTTCGAAGTAAAAAGGAGTTAATGAATTCAGTGACAGTTATCATAGTGCTGTGATTTTGCTATCATACTTTGCTCTTCCTTCTCAGTTTTATTTCCTTTTCTACTCTGTGAATGACTCACAGAAGGGAGAAGCTGGCTCACTGTTTCAAATGAAATTGTGTTCAAAATGTTGTAACATAAGTACGCAAACATGCCACTTTCTAGAGCAGGATATACGTATGGTTTTGGAAGTAGTCCCACTTTCATATCTAAAATTACTTTTAAAATTAAAAGTAGTTAATATTTTTGAGAAAATGCTCCTGACTGAAGGGGAGCAAGGACTTAATGCAAAAATACCATTGTACTTCTACAGTTCTCACCACAGAGGATGCTGAAACACTTCAATATGATTAAGAAAAACTAAAAAATCAGATTTTACATTAAAAAAAAAAAGAATACTTGAATTTACAAAACAAAGAGAAATTGCTACATCAGTAAGGCCAGGTGGAGTTCAGCTGGAAGGCTCTTCCTCAGTGACATGGTTTAGTGGCCTCGGCAGCGCTGGGGTAAAGGCTGGGCTTGATCTCAAAGGCCTATTCCAGCCTAGTTGATTCTATGATAAGACCCTCAATCCACTAGAATTACTGTAAAAAAATCATAATACAATCTGATAGAATTGGTCTGTCTTTGTATGTTCACAAATCCTCAAGTGCTCCAAGAAGCTGCTACCACGAAAAGCTACAGTAAGGTGGACTGTGAAGCACTGAAAATGAGGCAAGCTGGGGGCAGAGTAGGAATAAATGCTAAATATACAGAATTATGGAGATTGATAGTAAGTTGTGCCAGAACTCTCCTGGGAGCACTGATGAACACCAAATAAATTGGAGAAAAGAATACATGTTCTGGTAGCAAAATGAGTGGTGCTGCTTAGATTATGCAGGACTTAAAACTTTTTGAAAACGCAGTGGGCTGTAGCGGAATGTAAGAAATGGGTGGCGTTTGCAAATAACAACAAAGTAGGTCCTGGATGGGTTAATACCAATTTAGTCATGTGCAGTTAATCAAATGTCAGGTGAAATTATGTCGCTAGAGCAGTAAAACTTCCATTTAGCAGGCACTGGAAGTCACAGTGCCACCAAAATAAATGTTCCAAAAGCAGTGGTATGGAGCACTTGGCAAAGTCCCTTAACGCTGATCAGAGTTTTATCAACCCACTGAATTGCTGTGTTCATCCTTATCTCTCCCATAGCAAAAAAAAAAAAAAAGATTGCTCCGGTAGAAGATGAGTGGTCAAGAACAAATTAAGTATGTTTGTTTGGGATTCTGTATGTCAGAAGCCAGTATGGTATAAACCAGTGGTACAGAACAGTGCAAATCTTGCAAGGGTGCAGACAACATGATGAAAATTAGAGGCAATGCTTTTAAAATTGATAACAGGAAATGCTTTTTATGACTAGCACAACTGCAGACTCAATCCTGGAGATATTACTGAAGCCAGGGGCTTAGTAAGATTTAAAAAATGGAATTGGAGATACATATATATGAGAATGTGCACTGTTAAATTCAATCAGATGAAACAGTTTATTCTGAAACAATATAAAACCTTGTGCTTCACATCTTTATACAACAAGCAGCATGTTAGAGTTTAGAAAGTATTTCTGTTGGTGCCTTGGCAGTAAGTATTGGGAGTTCATTTAGGTTTCTTTTTATCAGAACTTTAAGAGCCTCACTCTGCAAAACCTGGAAGCAGGCATTGTTAGCAGCAGTCTGTTGGTTTAGGTTGCAGAATTAAACAGATTTAAATCTGAACCGGGGTGGCAATATTCTGTTCAGAAAACTACTTTTTTGCACTATTGTGAAATGTATCACCAAAATAACAGGAATACTGAAATATTTATGTTTCAAGCTTGCAAGACGCTGGATGCTTTCACTCAATCCTCATAAGCTTCCCGTGGCACAGTTTTTCAGGAAAACTTTTCGACTAATCCGTGTCTGATTTCCCCTGCCTAGATCTGATGATTTTACAAGAGGAGGTATTTTCAGTGTTCTAGAGATAATGTTTTCTAATTTACCCTTACTGTTTTTCACTTGGTCTTATGAAATGAAGGTAGTAAAAGTATGTCAGTGGCTTCACAGATGCACAACTTGGGTTTCTGGTGGGGAAGAGCTGTGGGGCTGGAAAGAAAGCTGCCGGAATAGCCAGAGCTAATAGCCTGTGAACTCTTCAGAGCACTGTGTTACATTCATTTGCCTTGACACTTTTTAAATAAGTGGTGTAGGTGAATTTCCATATAAATGCTTTTGCATTTTGGTTCATAATTTTCATTTAATCTAAAAGTTAATTTTACACAGCATAAATTCTAATCACCTACTGCAGTTGGTGTTGCCAGAAGTGTGCTGGCATCTTGACACAGGGCCATTACAGATACTTCTGCAGAAAAATGCCATTTGCTAGGGCAGGCTTGGTAGAAATGCACATTTTGTTTTTATGAAATTAAGTTCCATCAGTTGTACCTCCTGTCTGGTTTTTAGCAAACTTCAAATCAAGTGGAGAGTTTTTAGTCTTCAGTATTCAGTGCTGACTTTACTGTTTCCATCCTTGTCTTTTCTCAGTCCAGAGTCTTTATGCTTCCTTTCTATGGGGCTGCAGTATAAACAAGTGCCTCAATTCTTAGTTTCTATCTAAATACCGATTATGGCTTTACTTGGATAGTTTCCTGCCAAATTGATACAGTGTCAGTCTCAAAGGTTCATGATGAGTATATGTTTGTTTGTTTGTTTGTTTGTCCCCAGCAACAAAAGGGATCATTTTAGGTCTACCTCTTCTCCTTTGAGCATCTAAATAATTGCATCTATCTATTTGATCCTGCCCATGTTTCCAGCTTGGATAAAATGTTTGCCTTCTGTAATGAAATCTGTTATTTAGAAACTCACTGTTGGGGTAAAATGGTTCTGCCTATAAACACCAGAAGTTTTCATTTCTTAAGCCCAGAGGGCCAGCACATATGTATGACAAGGTATTTGCTAGCTTGACACTGGTTTCCTATTTATCACCTGCTTCAGTACCCATGTGGGCTCAGGAAAGGTAAGAACACAGCAAAACTGAGGCAGGCGTGAAGGTTTCTGTTGTATCCCCTGAAGTTTTTGGTTGACGGCAAGTGGCTGATTTTAGGACCGTAAATAGACGCTTGGTGGGTACTAGGATATCTGCAACTGCTACAAGTACCTTGTGTGCATGCTAGCATGTCTAATGGAGCCTGGTGTTCACTGGTGCTTGTTAAGACTGTTGCTGTGCTCTTGCTATAAAGAGCAGCATTGATACTTTATTTCCTCAGAAGCTTAGTTCTATATGGCCTGTATTATCGCCCTTCAGTTTCACATTGCTTCATGTTTTCCTGCTCTCTGACAGCAAACAAGGAAGGCAGACAACCAGGAGTCTTATGTGAGACCCACTCTACTGATGAAGAAGCAAAGAGCATGGAGATAAATGAATTTGCTTCAGTAGTTCTTTTGGCTGTTTGGAAATTTGGAGTTTTAAATGTAGTGGACTTGAAGTCTGTGGGCCGAGCACAGTAGAGGTGACCTGCTGACTAAGTTTTCTTGATACTCTGCCCTATAGCCATTACTGAAGTGACTACTGACAGCTGGTCGCTATCTGAATGAACAATTGGCAGTATGTTGGCATGGCCAGTTCGAATCAGTGTTTTGAAGTGAGCTGGGAAGTGAGCTAGTGGGCCAAAGCACCTTCTGTTGAGCTGTTGATGTTTCCACTGTGTTGTTGCAGGAGAATGCTGCAGGGTGTCACGCTGGCTGGTGTGCATTTGTGTCTTTGCAAAGCATTGGTCCAATGACTCAGTAGCTCGTGGGCTACCCTACGTTATGCCATCAGTCATGCAGACAGTTTGTATATTTAGATGAATATTGAGAAACTCTCTCCTTTGCTACTGTTTCTCTCATCCTGGCACCATTTTAATCATCTCTTCTGTTTTTATAAGCCATGACAGCTTACCTTTTGACCATGCCCATCTTCGAGAAGGGTAGCAAGCAAGACTCATCTTGAAGCCTTTCGAAGATGCAAAGGTAGAATTGCTGCTGGACATACTGGAAGATATCTGTGACAAAGAACAGATAGCAATTATTCATGGAGCTGGCCATGTCGATGCTAAGATCATCTATAGTTCCTCTTATGTGTTTGAGACCACCTTCTCCATTGCTATGAGGAGGCTCTGAGTTCAAGAGACAGCTATGAATTAGTGGATTTAAATCATACTTATCATTTGGAGGCAGGGCTTTTGGGTGAGCATTTATATAGAGGACTACTCCCTGAGTGTCTAAAAGAGCACAACAACTTCCAGGCACCAATGCTTGTGAGGAAGAGGGTGCCTATGAGACTTGCTTATGTTTCTTAGTGGCTGATGACTTTGGAGTGTCTACTTCAAGGAAGATGGACAACAAAGTCCACCTGCTCCTGGCAGAATACGTAAGGTCATGTGCAGCCTCACCGAGCACAGAGTTCACAATTTCAGAACTGTGGTCACCTGTGACTACATCAGCGAGATGTAGCTACTCCTTTTATATGGGCCTTTTACATGGGCCTTCATGGCTGGCATCGCTGGTCCATGCTGGGACACCCCTCTCCAGCACCATCTTCTGCACATGTAGATCTTGGAGCCAGCATTTTCACTAATGCAGGAGTTGATGATGGTGGGAAATGGGAGCTCTGCAAACGTGTCTTGGGAAGGGGATGCAGTAGAATACAGGTGGCTCCCTGAGAGAATTTTGATGCAGAAAGCATGGGGAATGCAGCCAAATGGAAGAGGTCTTCTGTGGTCTCATTCTCACCAGTGAAGAGGAGCCACCTCTCAAATCAGGGCTTAAAGACAGCTTGAGTAGGAGATCATGAGGAGGTAGAAGTTTACTCTTGGAAAAGGAAGGAAGGAGAGGAGCAAACAATGTTTTCAACAGCAGAACCAGCGCTGCCCATCTTTGCATTGTAGTATCAAGCATAACTGTATGGTTAGATTCTCTGACGCTTAATGAGTTGAGCTCTAAAAACAGCCTTTGCTGAACTGAAGTATTAACTCTCTCTTCTTTCCTAGCTGGGTTGTTTAGTGACCCCTGTGGCAATGTAATGTCTTGAAACACCTCTCTGAGAGTTGCGTGCAATTTGTCAGTTGAAATTTGTCAGAGTTCACTTTTCCTCGGGAACCGTAACAAACAGCAAACTTCCACAAAGAAGATGTCTGTAATCTCGGAGAATAAAGAGGAAATGTCTTTGGGGGAAAAAAAAAAGTCTAAAATGGAGCTCAGGAGAGCTGGCAAGTCCTTAAAGAAATTGTATTATGGGTAGACATACAAATTATCTCAATGTGGAGGATCAAAAGCTCATCAGTGCCTTCAAACAAAAGAAGTGCACAGAAAGCTCTCATTGTTAGGATTAAGCTTATAAGAATAGTAGAACATACTGAAATAAAATCAAGGCAAGCCACAGAATGAACTATAACTATTCAGAGATACTGGTAGAAAAGGAGGTGGTCTATTACTACACAGAGAAGAAAATATGCAGACAGTGTTGCTGAAGAGTATTTGAGCTTAGGACATTACTTGTAGACCTAGGTAGGAATAATCAGTTATGCAACTACCTTATGAGGAACAATTCATTAGGTACATATAACTTTACTATGGTTATAGCAAACGATGAGATTGCAACCCCTATTTTAGTATCAAAGAACTAGTAAAGTAACAGCGATAATAACAATAGAGTTTAGATTTGTTATCTTAGTGCCCATATCAGACCGATTTATGGCAGGAGAAAAGACAGTGGGCACATTAGAGGTAGGATCTTGGTGGGGATAATTATCCCCAGATGACTACTGGCAAGAGATGAGTATGGAAAGATGATGGTGGGTGGATTTCAGAGGGGAATAACATGTATTGATCATATTTATCAAACACAGTGAGCTGACCACAAGATCCATAATACTATATTGTCTCATTATAGTACAAAACATATATTAGGTCAAACATAGATTACACCTTTACTTTTAATCCCCACCACCACTGAGGGAGCCATGAACTTCCAGCAAAGGATATAATGGCGAGGGAGTAAATAAATGGTCTTGCAGAGAACCTGCCAGCTGCCTCATCCCATGGAAATGGATGCTGGGAAACCAGTAGGTAAAACTCTCATTTCGAGCATCAGTTCTTGCTGCTATTCATTTGCACTGTTCCTCCTTTTTTATTTCAGAAAACATCTGTTAATTTTAACTTTGCCTACACAAATTTATGATGTTAGGATTGAGTGGGTCCCATACTCCTGTGTGGTTTTCAACCTTATTAAGCATCAGTGCAAATTTCCCAATTGGTGCTGAGAAACTGGCTTCTGGGGAGATGAGAATCCAAGTTCTCTACTAAATAGTCCATTCTTAAGCACCAATGTCTTCTGCAGTTTGTTTCTTTTTAATACCAAGCACCTAAGGATGCTCAGGATATTCTCCCACTGTCATCTTCAGCTGAGCTGGAGATGTGCCATCTGGGGCTGCAGACAGTGCTTGCGCCATGGAAGAGGACTGTATCACCACCACAAAAGGAGTTCCCATTCTCTAGACACCCTTGCTTGAGCCAGGAAGGGCGGAACTGCACTTGCTAGGGTGGGCAGCACTGAGCAAGACATGGATCTCAGCAAAAACTGTTCTTCAGAGGTATTTAACTGACACACACACCTGCTGCGTTAGACCGTGCTACTGGTGTGTACACAAAAGCAGGTACTTCTGAGTAGTGCTGAAAAGGTATTTTCACACCATCTGTGGATATTTCCTAGCGAGTAAGCACATCCTAGCGAGTAAGCACAGGGACCTGGGAGCGATGGAGGGGGGATATACTGTGGGATGACAACCATATTATCCATATTTTGACACTTCCTGTAACATCTGAGACCATGGGAGCAAACCAAACATTTTTGTGTTATCTCCAATCCCCTCACATTTTGAAGGAAAACCCTTCAGACTCCCCTTAAAGGTTTATGAACAGAATCCTAAAGACTACAGCTCTCCTCAGCAGCCGTAGCTCT
Source organism: Myiopsitta monachus (assembly GCA_017639245.1). Lineage (NCBI taxonomy): Eukaryota > Metazoa > Chordata > Aves > Psittaciformes > Psittacidae > Myiopsitta > Myiopsitta monachus. The sequence continues at coordinate 57,797,104 of CM029918.1, read as the reverse complement.
GCTAACCCATCAAGACCCGGTGCTTTAATTTCAACATCCCACTCTCTAGCAAGTTGTTGAAGCTCCGTAGTGAAGTTGAGTACTTCAAATCCTGCCAGCTAGAGCTTAGTCCTCATTCCCACATAAACACAACCATTTTGCAAACATGATCTGATATTAATTACCCCCCTGGTACCCAAAGTCAGGATTTCCTGATGCAGCCCGCTAATGTAAAATGCATTAGTGAAAATGCTGGCTCCGAGGGGTTAGGTTCTCTAAATAAACACAGCAAAGTTGTTTTTTATTCACAACTCCCAGGCTGTTCTGAAAGACCGATTTCTCCAACAAGAACAAAAAAAGACAGACTAAAATCATCCTTGGGTTTTTAATAGGTTATAAATGCCTTTTTTTCTATTCAGTTGCAGGAACTGAATGTCAAGTTGTAGATCGATGAAATCTGACTCTTTCTTGCCTTAGAATGAAGTTTGTCCAAGCTCCTTTCTGCAGCGGTGTACTTTGTGTTGTGTCTCTAGTGGCACATGGATCACAGGACAGGATTGCACTTCTGACTTTTGGGCTAAGGTGGCAACACTAGACTTCAGGGTTAAAAAAGAAAAGTTTGTAAGAGCTAAGGGAGATTATTATATATGTGTGCATAAATATTAATTTCTAAAGCTCTGCCTTAGAATTATTTTTCTTCCACTAAAAATGGAAAGAGGACTCAAACAAAGCCAGCTTGCAATGAATGAGAAACACTCAGCTCTGTTAACAAAATGTGGCTGTGAGGCCAGTGATTTCCATCTGAGAAATTGCCCATGTCCTCATTGGCAATACTAGCTTAGGGCATTGCCACCTTCTGCCAGTACCACCGTGCATTGCCTTCACGTTTGTGCCAAGACTTGGACACGATCTGGAATTTGATCTGGCTTGAGCAGAAAAATAAGGAAATTAAAAAAACCCAACCAAACTAAACCAAGCTAAATCTCCCAAGCCATTCCCAGCGTTGTTATCCTGGGATATCTGGCAGGCACAGTGAATGGTAAGAACGAGGCATCAGCAGCAGGAGCTAACCCAGATGTGGTTGCCCAAAGCTACTTCTTACTGAGCTGCTGCTGCAGCCCTAGTGCCAGCAGCTAACAGCTGGGGCTGTAACCTTGTGGTTTGAGGGTGGGAGCATCCTGCCCTGCCTGTGTGGGGCCTGGCACACTGGGGATGCCTGGAGAAGATCCCAGTGTGGGGCAGGACTGGAGAGCACCAGAGGGAGGTGAGCTCTGCTTTCAGATGCTTTTCTGTCTCTTGCTGGCCGCATCACTGGGTTCATGAGCTCCTCCAAAGCCCCATGGTATAAAATTTCCACACTGGCTAATAAAAGGGAGCCTTAAATGCCTGTGGGAGATGCCACAGAAGGCACAGACCAACAGGTCGTAAGCCAGCTTGGACTCCCCTGCCTCGCTGATGGCTTCCCATCCTGCTTGTGCCCGGGATTTTAGAAGAGTCTTTGGAAACGAGATCCTTGTTCTGCCTCTTCTATTGTTTGCATTTCCCTACCTTTTCTTCCTTAGGGGTCAGGGAAAGGGAGTGTTTTAAAGCCCTAGGTTAGCCTTTTTATATGGTATAATGAGGCTGAAGCGGTAGTAAGGATTTCAATCCACAAATGGCAACTATTGTACAACTAGGTTGTCGAAATAATGTGTCCTCAGTCCTCTTCCCATTTCAGAACAGCTAAAGATGTATGTATTGGTATGGTAAGGTCATGTACCAATGCAAGCATCTTTTCCACACCTGATTTGAAACCCAAATGCTTGTTTCTCCACTTGTATCTCCACTACAAATAAATAGATTTGTATCTGAAATGCTGTCCAACACATACAACAAAATCTATTCAGCTAGTGGTCCCGTCACATTTATAAGGAGGGCTGAAACCTGCAATGAGTTGAAAGACAATTCAGTCACAATTTCAACAGGATACTTGTCCAGATCAAATTTTGTTTGAATCATCTAATGAGGCACACTTAATTGCTAGAAAACTGCAGCATTTTTTAGAGCAGCTTTGAAATGTTAATTATGAGGGTAAATGCATCTTTTTGTTTCAACAGTTTATGTATGCCATGTTTGGTTACAAATTTAACTTTCTTGATTCCAGCTAAAATGAAAGCCTTTTCTGTCTTGGCATTCTAGCCTTGCATATTCCATTCTTTAGTCGAGTCACTTCCTTGGAACCTGTTTACTTTTGTCTTCCATGCTTGTGGAGGAGTGAGTGGAGTGGCGGCTGCAGTCTGCTCCAGAAATTTTCCTTAATCTGAAAAGAAGTTTGCTTTTGGTGCAAGTTTTCTACCAGGGTCAAGATCTAGGGGAGGGGGTTGAGGACTCTGAAATTCCAACACTAAATACCTCTTTCCTACCCAGAGTTCTCAGAATTCATTCTTTGTTGCATAGGTCGGAAAGGTTAAAAATAACTGCGCCTCCTGAGCCTTCTCCCTGGACTGGGCTCTTCCCTGGGACTCTGTGAGCTTTTCCCACCCAAACTGGGTCAGCCTCCGTGCCTAATTTTAAAATCTCTGGGATCCATCGCTTTATAAAAATCAATGAGAACTTTCCTATTATATAATCCCAGCAGTCACGTATGATATGCTCTGGCCCGATTCTGTAGAAGCTTGATTTTATATATTGAAATGGTGATTATTAGTTTTAAAGAGCTGTGAGCTCCTTATGGAAAATTATGGGGAAAATTCTTCATCTGTGGAGTCTTTTCTCTGCCTCTTTATGCAGACCCCTTCCTTTTCAGGCAGGAAAACTACAGTTAAAATGAGAACGCTTCCTGATTTAATTTAGGAAACTATGTTTCAAAGTGAAGGTTGAGAGAGTACATTTTCTTGCGTTGGCTCTGATTGTGTTTGTGATCTATTTTACTCCCTGAAAATGTAATTACAAGAAATGGTAATGAGATCACAAATATCTCTACAAATATTGTTTTTGTAGACATTTTGATAGCCGAGTTGTTCATGCAGCTGGCCTGTGAGGTCTGGGAAGAGCTCAAGCAAGACTGAATAATACAGGGGACCGTAACTATCAGATCAATGAATAAACCCAAATCATTTAGGTATTTATGTCAAATGTCTCATTGTTTTTCCAGTTTCTGCTTCGAGAGACTCTTCTTTGCTATGATGCTTGCATAGCATTTGGCAACTGACTCTTCGCATGCTAAACCAATGTCCATCATACTCACCTTTATCTGTGCTCTGGCTTTTCTGGTGATATCCAACCATTTCTAGACTTAGGCTGGGTATTGGAATAAGAAGTTCTTTGATCTGTGTTTATGCAGCACCTAGCACAGTGTCATCCTGATGCATGGCAAGGGCTAGAAGATGTCCCTGCCAAACAAATGAGCAGCGTCTTTGGGGTTTGGAAATGACATGAGGAATCATTCGAGATTCAGCTCCAGGAAGTAAATCGCTAAGTCAACCTGTTAACGTTAGCTGTGACGGCCCGCTTGGTAGCGATGCATGGTTTGGAATATTATTGTAAACAATTTGACAAATACTTCAGATAATGAACAAAGTAATAAAAAATCAATGTCTGTTCCCAGATAATTTGTGAAAAGGAAAAAGGAGTATATTTATCAAATATATTGTTTCTGCAAATAGTTCACCTCATGATTTCAGAGGGGAAATAGGTAGGAAGAGAAAATGAGCTCAACAAAACAAACATCGGTTTATATGTCAATATCCTTGTAAATGGCAATGACAGAAGGGAAATGCAGCTAATTCGATAGGGGAACAAAATAGTTTCTAAACTGAATATTTGGTTGTGACTCTCCCAAACCTCCCCCGCTCTGTAAAGATGACAAATCCAAGGGGTCACATGCTGCTGCCTCGTGCGCTCCTGCACTGGAGATGGAGCCACAGGAGAGTCCCGGGTGCGCTGCTCCAGGAGCGCTTCCCAGCTCTCCCACTCTTTCAGTCGCCATCCAGCACCATATATTTCCTTTTGCTCTCTGTTTGTCTGCGCCAAATGGCTGTTTGGGAAACAAACAGGCACGTTTCTGAATTCCAGGGGAACAGGAGCCTGGCTCACAGCAGATTTCCTTATGACTTTTTAAGGACAACATTAATATCATTTATAGTCATCTTAATCATTTCTGTTGACAGAAACAACCGCAGAAGAGGGAAGCTTCTTCCAAGAGTTTGACGCTGCCTTGCTTGTGGCTCCCCTTAATTAGGAAGCCAGAGATATATGTCTGAAACCTACCTCAGATGGAGCCGGGCAGGTTTAGAAGCCCCAGGACACCCGTCATGTCATGTACCCCGGGCCCTAGCCAAGGTGCAGATATGTCTGCATGACCTGCCGTCACATCCTGCCCTAAGTGGTATTGCATTTCATGCAGGTCCCCTCCCCACATCCCACAGTTTTCATTTCAGTCTGGTGAATCATGGTGCTGGTTTTGGCTGGGGTAGAGTTAATTTTCTTCACAGTAGCTGGCGTGGGGCTGTGTTTCGGATTTATGCTGGAAACAACATTGATTACAGAGGAATGTTTTGGTTACTGCTGAGCAGCGCTTACCCAGAGCCAAGGCCTTTTCTGCTTCTCACACCACCCCGCCAGTGAGCAGGCTGGGGGTACACAAGAAGCTGGGAGGGGACAGAAACCGACAGCTGATTGCAACTGAGCAAAGGGGTATTCCAGACCATATGGTGTCAGGCTCAGCATATTGACCTGGGGGGAGAAGAAGGAAAGGGGCACATTTGGAGTGGTGGTATTTGTCTTCCCAAGTAACACTTGCACGTGATGAAGCCCTGCTCTCCTGGTGTCATGGTTTAAGCCCAGCTGGTAACTCAGAACTACGCAGCTGCTTGCTCACTCACTCCCCCCTTTCTTCTCCTCCCCATCCCTCAGGGAGCAGGGAGCTGAACCCAGGACACCTGGAGATGGCTGAACACCATGGGAAGTGGTGAATTAATTCCTTGTTTTGCTTTACTTGCACACACAGCTACGTTTTACCTATTAAACTGCCCTTCTCTCAACCCGTGCATTTTCCCACTTTTACTCTTCCAGTTCTTTCCCCTGTTCCCACCAATGGCGAGTGGGCGAGCAGCAGTGGAGTGCTTAGTTGCAGACTTAGAAAAAATAACTGATTTTGTTTCTGCTTGGAGTCAGTGTGATTTTTATGGGTTATTTTTTAGTCTGATCAGATACAGGAGAGGAAAGTGGTAAGGCCATAGTTGAGATCGGGATGGAAAGGAAAAGCAGAGGAGTAGGGAAAATCTGCCTGCACCCAGACACCCGGTTACCTGCAAAACCACAGCCCGTGACCTGGGAAAGCAAAGCAGTCAAGTGTATGTGTGTGTGTATGCCTGTGGGTGGGTGGTGGGGTTCTGGCAGTGCCCATGTGCTTTCCCTTTGGAGCAGACGTTCCTCTTTGCTCCTGTGGGAAAAAGAACATAAAGTCAAGGTTTTCGCTTTCAGCTCCCTGCTACACAAAAAAGGCTGGGAAGAGTCCAGGGAAGGGCCACAAAGATGATCAAAAGACTGGGAAGCCCGGTGTATGGGGCAAGGCTGAGAACTGTGTTTGTTCAGCCTTGAGAAAACAAGTTTTGGGGGGACCTTATCGCCATGTTCCAGTATTTAAAGGGTGGCTACAAAGAAGATTGAGATTCCCTGTTTACAAGAAGAACACACGGAGTAATATTTCCCTAGTAAAGTTACTCCTAGGGATATTCTGGCTGGCATTGCTCTCATGATGATGATGGACAGTCAGTGGCAACATCACTTTGAGCGTGTAGAAATCCTGAAGAGCAAAGCTGAGCAGTGTGCTGCTGCTGCTGCTGGAATAATGCACAGAGAAGTGGAGCCCTCAAGCTGCCTGTGGGTCCTGGGACCTGGGAGGGTGAAAGACGGCCCTGGTCAGGGCTGTCAGTGGCTTGCTGTGCTGTCCTCAGGTCCTAGATGTTCAGCTGTGGGCTTCAGCACTGCTTGCCTCTCCCCAGAGGGGCTGAGGAGCAATCAGAGCTGGCTTCTTGAGGTCTACTGGCCACCCCTCTGACCTCTGTGTTGTATTCCCAAACCAGAACCTCATTAGACTCTAGTGGGGAGTCTCTGATAACACAAACATTTTCTCTGCCAAATACCAGGAGCCTAAGTAAGAATGAGACTGCAACTGGAGAATAGGCTATCTCAAACCCCTTAGGAGGTGTCTTCTTTCCCATTGAAGCTCTAAAACCAGGCGACATATATTTGGGAGTTTTATCTTCCTCCTTTCCACAGTATTATCTTCCATTAGTAGTAGTAGTAACCTTTTAAGGATGTATTTTCATTCTATGAGTATCCTGCTATGCAGAGAGACAGGTAAGCATGGTATCCACATAAAAGTCTGTTTGCTGTGATGGGGAAAATGACATCTGGAGAAGGTAGGTGCCACTGAGCTTTCCAGCCTCAGCAAATACTTTTTTCTTGGGATCTTCAGGGGGGAATGTGTGTTTGCATAGCTCAGCAATAAATGCCCACACTATTAAACTCATTTTGGGGTGTCAGATCTTCTTCTGCTATTAGGCACGTTGTGAAGTCGGGACACCCTACAGCAGGGAGTTGAGTAACAGCACTTGGCAGCAGACGGTAGGCACTGAAAGCTGCTATAATCAATGAAGGTTTATGCAATAAATGGCTTGTAGTAGTATTTAAATCTCAGATGTCTGTGGAAAACATCAACTTGAAGAACCTTCTGTCCTCATTACTTTAGAGTGTGTTATTCAAACTAAACACAGAGCATTGAGGACTCTAAAGTTCCTTTAAAGCCTATGCAAACTTACAGATTCAAATTTACATTTTAATCACCAAAGAAAAGGAAATCTGACTTCAAAAAATGACTGTAAATTCTAGTTTTAAAGGTAGTAATGGAATTCCCATGGAAGGGGACTGGGTATCATGTCCTCTTTTGTTGGTGTCAGACATAATCCTTGGCTTGGAGAAAAACAGAACCAAGGAGTTAGGAAAGCCATTACAGGAGGGATGGATTTCAGTTTGTTGAGGTTACACAAGTCTTGCCCTGACTGCTCTCGTTCTACAGGAGGCTAAATGGGTATCTATCTAAATGTGAGGGGACCTCTTCAGGTGCAGCAGCCAGGCGGGCAATAGAAAGAATCCAGTAAAACACAAACAAAACCCAAAGAAGACACAACCTGGTCTGCCCAGGAATAAGACTTTTCTTTTACCTACGTGACCTGACTTGTGGAAACAACACTTGCGGTACTAGCATTTTTCATTCATTCAGAGAATGAATTTCCTTCTACAGACTCTTGCTTGGCATCTGCAATTTGCTTTCCCTTGCATAGTCTGAGTTTACTTTTCCTGAGCATCAGTGAGCACAAAAACCAAATAGTGCAGTTCAGGGGCAATCTAGCAAGCCTCGTCCTCATAATGAGTGAAGTATTTCACCTCCCTGTACCTGACGGCAAACTCTATGTTTTGATAGATTTCAATGCTAAGTGCCAGTTCAAAAGGTGGCACAGAGGTTCAAGCATTGGAATCACCTATCGGGAAATAAGCGAGTGCTGAAGTCTCTTTGTAGATATGGTTAGGGTTGGAAAAGACCTTAAGATCATCCAGTTCCAACCCCCCTGCCATGGCCAGGGATACTTTCCACTAAACCAGATTGCTCAAAGCCCCATCCAACTAGCCTTGAACACTGACAGGGATGGGGCATCCACAGCTTCTCTGGGCAACCTGTGCCAGTGTCTCCCCACCCTCACAGTGAAGAACTTCCTCCTTATATCCAATCTAAACTTCCCCTGTTTAAGTTTGAACCCGTCACCCCTTATCCTATCACTACAGTCCCTCATGAAGAGTCCCTCCCCAGCATCCTTATAAGCCTCCTTCAGATACTGGAAGGCTGCTATGAGGTCTCCACGCAGCCTTCTCTTCTCCAGGCTGAACAGCCCCAACTTTCACATCCTATCTTCCTACAGGATATGCTCCTGTGCCCTGACCATCCTCGTGGCCCTCCCCTGGAATTGTTCCAACAGTTCCATGTCCTTTTTATGTTGAGGACACCAGAACTGCACACAGTACTCCAAGTAAGGTCTCAGGAGAGCTGAGTAGAGGGGCAGGATCGCCTCCCTCGACCTGCTGGTCGTGTTCCTCTTGATACAGCCCAGGATATGATTGGCTTCCTGGGCTGCAAAAATATGCTAAATCTCAGGCTCCCAGCCAGACAAGTCTGGCCTCTCCACACAATTTTATTGCTTGTAATTCTTTGGGCATTTTTAGGATTGTCTTTGAAGTGTTCATTTTGCCAGCAGCTGATGTGGAAGCCCAGCCTTAAGCTCTTTAAATCTGCAGCAGTTCTTCAGCTGAGCTACACAGCCTTCCAAAACATCCATAATGTCTGGAACTTGGCTGGTACAATGGTCTGACTAGAGTCCATCATGCAGTTTGGATGACTTTCCCCTCTGTGTCTGAGTGCCTGGACCACTCTTTGGGCTGATTCCCTGGGTGTGAGTGGCATACAACACCCATGCTTTGTGTACTCCCTGCAGCACATCCTGGCATCAGCTCCACAAAGGAATTTTGAGCTAAACTTGCTGTAGGTCCTTTGGGACTGCTGTTAACTCCCTGCAGCACGAGCTGGCCCATCCCAGAGCACCACCTCATCTGCATCCAGTGTTTCGGCTTTCCACTTTGCATATGCTGGGGTTTGAATGCACAGGTAAATTTGGCAAAAGGTCTAAACAATTCTTACAGTGGCAGGTACAGAGCACATGCAGAACCAAACAAAACTCACCTCTTTCAGGAAGACTTTTGCTATCTTGCTTGGACTTGCCATTAAATTGGATGCCCTCTTGCTAAAGGGTGCCTCCCTTCCCCTGGGGCTGTAAACCTCTGGTGATCAAAAATCACTGAGATAGGTTCTGCCAGGAGAATCAAAGTGAAAAGGCTGCAACCCAGTCATTAAGTTATATATATACACACACACACACATATATATATATAAATAGTGTTTTGTTTTTCTTTTTTATAAAATCTGTGCCTTTATTTTTACTTTAAAAAAATTCTTCTGTTCTTCCTTCACACTCTTTGTGCATCAATTTTATGTGAAAAGCCAATGTTTAACACATCCAGCAGTTAACAACTTGTTTTATCAGCTCAAGTAGGGCTTCTGTACGTGCTGAGGACAAGGGAAAATCCATGTCATGCAGCAGTTTCGATTTCCTTCTCTACTTTAGCCTCTTCTTTCCCCTATACTTGCTCATGTATAAGTGTTCTAAAATGAAGATGGAGGTATATTCTTTATGCACTCACTCGGAAATTGTTTTTCAGTACATATTTATGTGAACTGCAAACATCTTTAAATGTAAAGTTGTCATTACAGTGTCAACCATTTTGCTAACTGGAAAAGATTAGCAATTCCAGCATCTTTCTGGAAAACCCCTAACCTAAGCAGTGCTTTTTATAACTCAGCACATTAATTATATTTAGAATCCTTAATTATCTCTTTTCCATAGTCTATTCCAATAAATGCCAAACATTTAAAAATAATTTTAAATAATGTTGCTTTCTTTGCATATTTTCAATCAACTGCACAAATACCTAAATTAGCTGGTGATTACACATCATTTGGTTTACTTTTGAAACTGGTAATTAATTGACCAATGCAACCCTTCCTTTTTTAGCCTCCATTATCCCTCCCTATCAGTGCCCTGAGACCCACTCCTGGGTGCTGGGTTGGGGTCCCAGCCTTCCTTGGTCCCCCTCTCTCTACTCGGGCTGTCTGGGTATCCCTCGTCATCCCCAAGCCCACATGGAGGTCTCAACCCCAATTAATGTAGGAGGTGGCGGCCGCAGCTATGGGGACACCTCCTCCACCATCATTCTGGATGGCTTCACTAATTACAAAGCAAGTACTCAACATTTAAGACGCAATTACAATTGGTAGTAGCTGCAAGGTGCTTGGTAGCAGTAGTCTCTGGGTCTCAGTTTGTGCGTACTCCAACCAGGTGTCTTCTTGGGAACATTTGACTGTATCAAATCCTCACACACTTCAGGCAGCTGTAAATAGAAGAGGAACAGAACTAAGCTGTAATATAAATGGTGAGCAGCAATGTGATTAACACTCAGACATACACATATACTAACTCTTTCACTTATACACAATGTCACTGGTCATGCTAACTGACTAACTGACCAAAAGGATGTCTTTTTAATAAAGAGTTTTCATTACGTGTTTTTTAAATGCACAAACTTCTGCTGTAAAATTGCCTTTAACCAAATTTTAATTTATCATATTTTCTGTTTGGGAAGTAAATATGAAAAAGAAATATCTTTGTTTGTTTTTCTTTTTCCTTTTTTTTTTTTAAGATACACCACCCCCACACATATTTTAACTAAAAATAGGTTACCCCAACAGATCAATATATTTTTTATTAACAATTCTTGTTATGCTCAAAAATTTCCAATGAAATAAAATTCTACCCAGTAGAAAACTTTGGGGAAGAAGAATCACATCCCACTTACATTAAAAAATAAACAGTTTTATATGACTGACCTTTTTTAGTAGTCAATAATTTCATTTGGTTTTAAGCTGGTTTTTATTGTGGGTTTTCTTCTGGGAGGGAGACAGAGGATTGAGGGAAGCAGAGTGTGCAGGGAGACTTCTCAAAGAGAAGAGGAGAGAACATCAGAGAGAAATGGTAACACTCAATGTTTTCACTGGTAACTCCGCTTCTCCTTTTGTTTTGCTGGTGCACATAGACTCCCCATATGGAAAACGGGTGATGCCACTGAGCTGTCTTCAGGGAAACAGGATGATGCGTGAAGAGGGAAAAACCCAATATGGTATCTTTCTAAAAATCAGAATGAACATCTCATTCCTGACAGTTTCACATTAGAGAGAACTTCTCTTCCTGAAGAACCACTGCATTTTTTCTAGGGGACCTTCTGAAGTGATCTGCCCAGGGAGGGTTCACCTTCCTACCTATCCTATTTGGGCTTGCTTAATGTACAGGTTACATAGTGTTTCCTGGTGGGACAGAGATGAGGCACCACAAGCTGAGTGGGAGCTCTGCTACATCCTTTTGTGTGGCCTCAGGCTGGTCACTTGGCCTCACAGGGCAGGTGGGACCTTCATTGCCTGCTCACCTCTGCAAAGCACTTTGATCACGTTTGGTTGAAAAAGCAATGCTTTTATTTGGAGATTGCTCTATGTTGGCTCTGTGGTGAGCACGACATTGCTGATAATAAAACAGGGACTGAGCTTGCCCTTGGGCTAGTCAAAAAGAAGATGGATATTTGAAGATAGTTGAAGAAATATTTTCTAGCAGATCATCTCATGTGAAAGAAGGGAAGTGGAAGCAAAGGGGAAATTCGCCTAACAGGAGCATAAAAGAGATTTGTGTCTTGGGGTTCCTTTTTCTGTGCCAAGACTTCTGTGAAGCACATCTTCACCCTTCTTACCATCCTTAAATTGCTCCATACTGGGGACTTCCTGCTGTTATTGGAGTGAAGAGTCTCCCAAGGATATGTCTGAGCAAACTAGCTCAAAATCTGACAGGCCAGAGAGCCTCTATGGCTCCTGTGAGTAGTGAGCCTGGAGCAATGCTGAAGACAGTCAAGAGTTAGAGAATGAAGGAAATTGAGCCACACATGCAGGCAGATGAGGAGGAAACAAAGCTACTGAAATATTGCCCCGGTGTCTGTCTACTGTGGCATCAAAGAGTCAACAAACAGCTAGGAAAAAATCATGACTTGATGGAAAATTCAGGATAGAAGCTTCAATGGAAGAGGATTGGGAAAGCTGGAGATCAGAAAGAAAACACCGATCCTGACATCATGATAATGCCAAGTTATTGTTCTACTGAAAGAACTGAGAATAAAAGTCACGGACAAAGTACCTGCTCTAGAAATAAAAGTTGTTTCATCTCTGTCAGCAGAAAGGAAATGTACTCTGTGTTAAGAACTCCTTAGGCTTCTTCATTACTGTGAGAAAAGTAACAGCACCTTTTTACAGATGGGTAAACTAATGGCCAAAGGAGTCAAGTTTCCTGCTGTCATCACGCAATATAACTCACTCATAGCTGGGCATGGATCTCCTACAATTCCGGTCACTCGTATGTCAGTTGTGTATCAGTTATTAAGAAAATTTTGATTATAAAGAAGGACTATACAATTCACCTGCCAGAATATATTTGCCAGGCATCCATGCCATCCGTCCCTAGTCCATGGCACCATTAGTCTGTCACAAAAAGTTCCCAAAGGCTGGCGCACAAAATCTTCATTCACAGTCTGCAAAAGGGAATTTTTTGAACTCTGATTGTATCCCAGATTTCTCTCTTTATGTAGCTCCTTTTCTGACCAGAACTGTGGGTGCACACTTTGTTTTTACTTTTCCTATCATGTGGCCATTACTGTTTGCACAAAGTGGGTGATGGTGTGACTATTACCTTCTGGGTCTTTCTTGTTTTCTTTGTATTTTGAGCTCATTCAGCACTGTGTTAATAGCAAGATGCAAAGCAGCAGAGACTTAGACCAACTGATGACCTGTTCATGTAAGAGTATCTCTGCATGTTCTTTTTGCTGCCTCTGATTCCTTTAAAGTGCTTTTCCCTGTGGAATTATATTTTAAGTTATGTTATAAAGCTGATGCACATTTCCCCTATTCCAGGGTTATTTGTGCTGGATTGCAGCTACAGAGAAAACTCAAAGGATAGATGTGCAACTAAACAGCTCAGATGAGATACAGAAGGCTACGAAATACATTATTAAGTAAAATGACATTTGATTCGTACCTTTTGACATTCAAGGGAGCACAGCTATGGGCTGCCTTGAAAGCCTCCACACATCGATAGCTTTTCTGTTGCTAGGAGGAAGGGTTTTGAAGTGGGAGGAGAAGCAGAGACCCTCTAGTCAACAGAAGGATCCTCATGTAAGGGTCAAGAGGGAGCAGAACTCAGAGAGAAAAAAATTCAGCTGACCACACTGTGCTATTCTGTACTCGCTTTAATACCTACATTTAATGATACACTTTAAAGCTAAACCTCGGGAATGTCAGGAGTTTTTGTCTCGTGGTGACATCCCGTGCAGAAGGAATCTCCTGAGTTCTCCCTTTAAAACAGAAAGATGAAATAAAAAACTTGCCTTGGAGAAATTTCCTCTGGATTTGAGCTTGTTGGTGTGTTGTTTACTCAAATGATTTATGGACTGGAGATTAGTGAAGTCATAGCAACACAGAAATTGCCAAGTGAAAATAAAACCAGCCCTGCGTACTCTTACTGAACATAATCAAGGAAGCAGCTGACAAACAGGATTTTTTTTTCCCTGCTACACAGAGGCATTGTATGAGACAAAGCTGATTCTCGCCTTTCAGAACTCTTTGAGCAGTATCTGGCATTCCAATAACTGGTGTGATTAATCTGACTTCACCAAATAACGGGGTATTTTGTATCCTGCCATACCCTATCTATAACCCACAAAGACTTGTTTCCTTCTGGAGAACTGAACATGTTGTTATATCAGCGTAGCACATCAAAATGGCAGTGCCACTTCCCAGTGAGGGAAAACAGGGTAGAATAAACTTTACCTGGTTACTCTAAATGTTTGTGGGTTCAAACATCATATAAAACATCTTTTTTAGCCCCTGCAGAAGAGGACTCTCTTATTTTACTTTTTTTGCATTGCAGTGTACACAGTAGGATGATGTTTGTTCTGGCTGGAAGTTGCTGCTGCAATGCATTTAATAGCTGACTCCAGAAAGACCAGGCTTGAAATCTGAACTTGGGAGTGGTGTGGACCTTGATGGCTTCTTTTGGCACATTCATGAGTGGCCCTGCATGAGCGCAGCAAGGCTTTGGGATCACAGATTATGGTAGAATAATTTATTTGCTTGTACACAGAGAGCTTCCCTTTATTAAATCCTATTTGGTCAAGGTAGGTAAGTAGAGAGGAATCAAGAGTGCCCATGGGCCTGGAAACCAGAGGAAGCGCAGATAACTGCACTTATGAAAGCTGCCAAACTCTAGCCCAGTGAAAGATCAAGGCACACGTATGTCAAGACAAGTGAGGGGAGTGATTTGTTCAACTGGCAATTTAGAGGCAGAAAGATCAGTCCAAGAAGTAAATCGAAAATGTGCATCAGTATCTTGCTGGTCTTTCTATGTGCAGCTGAGTAAAAGCACATTATCTGAAAAGGGGAGAGGAAGGACAATACTTTTGACAAATTCAGGGTTTTTAAAGCCTTCTTGGAGTCAGGCAAATGCTGCGGCTTCTTTGGGGGACAGTCACAGCTTCAGGAACTAGTGGAGAAATTGACTGGAGGCTGTCAAAGCCAAAACAAGGGGATATCAGATTACCAAGAATGGTCATCCAGCAGAGACGCAGGTCTTCTGGCAGGAAGCAGGGGTGAGTGCCCAAACAGAGCTGTAGGAAGATGGGCCACCTTGCCTGTCTTTAAATTAACATTTAAGAAAGCAAACATGAAAACTTGCCTCTGCTTTGTAAATCTCCCTAAGAGCCAGCAGGTAGTCTGGTGTGAGGGTCTTGTGATCCAAGCTCTAATCCTTTGGAGTTGTCTAGGAGACAGTTGTCTCTTCCATTAGATACGAGACTCCTGACCTGCTGGGCTATTCGCCATGGAAGTCACTGTATGAGCAGCCACTGTATGCATCAGCGTCCCACTCAGGTTACTGGGATTTCATATCCTACTATGTAGCATTTCCTCATGGTTGTTTTAGTCTAACTGCCTCTCTGTAGATGGAGCTCTGCCAGGATGGCTGAGAGAAGTGACATTACCTTTACCCAGTTCTTACTGTAACAAGAAGGAATAACATCTTTTTTACTCAGCCCTGACACAGTGGAATACTGCCAAACCCCTGGAAAGCCTCCAAATCGGCACATTTCTCCTTCCCATTAAAAACTAATACAGTACTATCAAAACAAGAAGTATTGTTGACAAAAACATATTTTTCCCACGATTTAAGATCCCAATTTACATGCAAAATAAACATTGAATGCAGATTTAATTCACTTTTTACATCTTCTGATGGTGTATAATAGGAATAACACCTCTTTTAAAGTAAACTAGAAAAAAGCAGACTTTCCTGCACTGAATTAAGATCTCAGCTCACAGTTTTGGCTTCCTCGGCACACAGCGCTAGTTTAGTTCCTAATTTCCTCTCAAGTGACTTAATGGTACCGTATTGCTTAATTATAGCAGTTGCAAACTCCATCCTCTAAGAAATATCACTGGGACCCAAACATCTGCAAGATTTTGAAGAAGGAAGATACCACATAAAATACCCATTTTTGTATTATTTTGTATTTATTAGTTGGTCACAGGTAGCATAGCTACTAAGCGGATTTAATAAGGTTGCATTTAAGAAAGAACCAGTGACAGTGAAATATAAAATATTAAGCTACACAGACTCTCTTCTCTTCAAAGACTCAGGCTACAGCAGGGGTCAGTTGCACATGAGTTTTTATAAAGCAAAATATAGGTGGACCAGAGACCCTAAAGGTGGCATGTACTACCAGCTCATCCTAGCCCACCTCTTTCGTAGCTGGGGAGCATTGTTCCCAGCTGCTTATTTATTGCTATTTTGCCATGCCTTCTTTTAGGTGTCCCAAGCAGAATTCCCCTCAACACAAAACTGGTTTGGATTACAGCAGGGCAGAGATCACTATAAGGGAAATAGCATTTGCTTGTTCAGGGGCTCTGTGATATCTGAAACCTTAAAGCCTGACGAGTAGGAAGAAATTTCACAATGCTTTAGTGTAGTTGCTGTTGCTATAGAAACTATTTCCTGGGCATCTGTACACCCCATGCATTTGTCTCACTTGGTCTCTGGCTACCCAAAAGATGACCCAGGGGGCTGGGAATGGAGAAGGTGGGGGGATGTGTCAGAGGTACAGCGAGGCTGCATTGCTTCATATTGCCTCCTCTAGAAAAGGTGTTTAAAAACAGGCAATTGGGGAACGCTGATCTGGTACTAGCGGAAGAGAGGAAAAGAAGCATCAGGATCCAGAGAACTAAACTTATCCTGATGGAGATCCGGTGAACAGCAGGATTTGTCTTTTGCTACCTGCAGTGCTTGGTCCCTATGACTCACCTTCCCAGGCATTTCCTACAGGTATCTGATTTTTCAAACTTCATTATGAAAAATTGGAAGTACTGATCTTAAGAATTTCCTCTGTATTTTCTGAAAGTGATCAATGGGCAACAGCTGAGGGAGTCTCCTCTTTCCTTGGGTTTGATCTCATTTTTGGAATAGCAGGATGAGACATTCATGGAAGAGCAGCAGGAGTGATACTGGCAATGGAGAGAAAACTTAGGCCAAGGCAATTACAGAACTTGGTCTCTCCTCTCTGTGTGTTTTGTCGAGTTATTAAAATGTTAAAACCGAGCAGGTAGTGCTTCCCTTGCCCATCATCTTCCCCCAGTGCAGTGTTTAAGTGGGCCTATTTTGAAAGGTGGCTTTGTTTTTCTAAGCAGCGGGTATGCAATTGCAGCAAGGTCAATGAGAGGCCAGGCAATGCCAGTCAACTGGGAGGTCAGGCAATTTCTTTTCCCTTCCCTGGGAAGAAAATACTTACCTCTCAGCAATCGCATTTCTTGTGGGAAGGGAGCAGAATCGGAATGGTGAATGAGGGTAAGAATTTATGCATGCAGCTCCTATTAATTGTTAGCTTGGGTTTTGGGTATTAAAATTTGCCTAGATGTTTTAGAAGCACATCCTGAAGTCAACAGAGCGGCAGCGTAGTCCTCCCCATTCGAAATGCAAAAATGAAATAAACAAATACACAAATCCCTGTAAATAGCTGATGACATCTAACCCCAGTTGGTCTTCCGCTTTGCTGAAGCTGTCAGCTAGACATGAGGAGCCTGTTGCTGCTGGTACTGCTGCTCTTGGTCTTTTTGCCTCCACTCTTCTCTCCAAAGTCTTCCTCCGGAAGAGCAAACTGTTAGCATAGGACATATTGAACAACCGTCTTCTGAAAAAGAGTTACAATTCCCTTCCACTTCTTCATAAAACCCACTATGGTGAAGAACTTACATACTGCCCTTCGCATTTTTTAATGAAGGTACCTAAATGTCTCTGCATTCCTCAGAACTGTGCTCCTCCTGGAAGGAATTTGAGAGTAATCTGCTTCCACAAGAAAATGTACTTATACATCAATTATTAATGAACTCTTGAATAGAATCTCTCTGGCTCCCTGTTGCATGTCTCTTTTGGACATCTGGGCTGTTTTTCCTGGTTGCTTTGAAAAGACAAGGGGTAAAACTTTGTTTCATAGACTTCCAATTGAATATTGAGAATTGCAGAAGAGCTGAGGGAGATTTTTTTGGTTGAATTCACTTTATTCACTGCATAATGCCCTTTCCATTTGACCAAAGCTATTCCATTATGAAGCTGAGATTTAATGGATGAATTGAGCTGAACAAGACTGGAAGAAAAAAGACGAGTTTCACACAGGTGTTTCCAAAGGCTAGTGGACTGGCCTTTGTATCCCCTCTCCTCATCCAGGGAAGAAGAGCTAACGCTGTGGTTTCAGAAACTTTTATGAGCTGAACTGGGGAGAAAACATAGAGCTCCATGGGCAGTGTGGTGGGTGACGCCTGTTTTCCTACAGCTTTGCAGATATTTGTACTTGCTGCCCTGCACTGCTGCCCACCAGCCAGGAGGAAGACCAGGGGGGAGCCTGACCCCCACAGGCAGGGCTGAGGCTGGACCAAGGTGCCCAAGCCAGGGGCTGGGGACAGGCAGCAGAGCTAGCACAGGCAGTCTGCCTCTCTTCCCTCCTGCTGAGGCACTAACCAGGGTTTTTCTCCTCTATCCAGCTGTTCATTTTTATGAAACTTGTAGGAATCTTTGAGACCTCTATTGCTCTTTTCAAATTCGTCTGAAAGTCGCTAATGGGCTGGAGAATTACTGGGGAAAGACTGACTGACAGACAGCCTGATTGCGGAAACCTCACTTCCTCCTCAAACTGCGCTGAAAGCAAAGCGGTGAACTGGTGGGAAAGCTTGTGCCACCTTCTTTGACACAGGCTTTTTTTGTATGTCATTTGGATCCCTGCCCTATTTAATATACACCTTTTGAGCATGGACTTTTATTGCACAGCTAGATTAGCTGCACATAAATCTGCTGCCTATTGAGCCTGTCATTCAGCTTCTAGGAAAACATTATCACTGATAAAAAGTGCATTTTTAAAAGACCATAAGTCAAATTGCTGCCAACTTGCAGCAGACTTCTTTCAAGAATCCTTAAATTGAACATGGCATCCTCTGTTTTTTACAATGGGTGCTTCTGCTGCAGACTTCTTCCAAATGGTAAAAATAATACTTCTTTTCTATGAGCTATTATCATTAATAATACTACTAAAATGAGGTGAAGAGTGTGTTACTTGCCTTTATATGGGTTTGGTCTGACTAATTTTTACGTGCCCTCTTCTAAAAGTGCTGCAAGTTGCAGTCTAGAATGTGCCATGGAATATGTGAAAAAAAGGGGTTGCATAAAGTATAGGCATACTGAAATGCTAAATATGAACAGCTTTTCACACATTTCTTACATTCCACTTGATTCATAATGACAAGAATAAATATCTTCCTCATTTTTTGCCAGAGATCACCTTGGCTGACTGAAGGAGAACATTTCAGAACAATCAGATTTATTAGCCCTTAATTTAGATGCTGAACAACAGAGATCTTTTCTCCTAACCAACTTTGGGTACAGTAAAGTGATACTATGACAAAAATAACAAATAATTTTAAATCCTCTAACTAGAAGTACGTTACCCTAATTTTTTCAGGTTTGGCTTCTGTCATGCTTTTGCCAGTAGTACTCGCTCTGCTGTCAGCCTCAAATGCTCCTGAAAAGTCAGGACAGACATGGTTCAATCTTTAGAACAAAAGCAAGAACCTTTTGCCCAGACCACCTTAATAACAGCTTACAGGGATAACAGATTTTGCATCATAAAAAAAGACAAAGGTATAGATTAAAAACTCCATGCTGCTCTCTTCTGTTTTCAGGTCAAATTTTACTCTGCCTATTGCCTGCTACTATTACTAATACATAGTAAGTGCTCAGTATGCACAGTCAATACTTTTTCTCCTCTCCCAGTCAGTCTCTCACAGCTGACTTTGCTTGGCTTGCAGGTTGTATTACAGCTTTTGGCTTCATGGCTGTAAGGAGAAATCTCAGCACAGACGTTGAGCTTGGCAAGGGAGGGCTGCGAATAGAGTCAGCCAGAAAGACTGACAGTAAGTCAGAGGTGGGCAGCAAGGGATAGAAGCAGCAACAGACTACCAGTGAAGTCAAGGATTAAAAGCGTATTAGGAAAAACCCAGCAGAATATGAGATTCTCTGAAATGCTCTGACGTAGGATCAGAGCTCCAATAACAAATGAAAGAAAAAGTTCTGACTTGCTCTGTTTTACATAAAATTCCCTCTTTACCTTTCAGATGCAGATCAGGTACGGGGCTCTGTCTTTCTTTCCTTCTGCTATTTAAATGCCAAGTTAAATCTGTGGTTGCTTTATAGAGAAAATTGTAAGCTGGGCGGGTATAAAAAGATCTATAGAATGAAATGTTTAGTCTTTTGACAGGGAGCTAACAGGAGTGCTGCACAGACTCACTTATCACAGTCTCTCTCCTGCAATAGTTTTAACTGACCTCGGCTGCAACTTTATGCTCATTACTCAGGCAAACAGCTCACTGTTTTCACTGGCGGCTTTGCCTGAGTATGAAATACAAGAGGAAGCTTTGAAACTGCAAAGACATCATAGACATTTGTAATCATTGGATTGATTTAAAGTGAAAACAGGAGTAGTGATACTGCAAGGTGTCTGAAAGTCTGAGACAGCAAAGACTTCCACAGCCAGACACCCTCTTGCCTGGCCAAACATCCCAGGTCTGACCTGGATGTCCAGCCTAAAATTCTACGGCACGCCTGGGACATTGAGAGCTACATGTTAAATGAATGTGCAACATGAACACGGGCTCTGCACAGGTGAAGTCTGCAGTAAATGAGTGCCGTTGTGTTTTTGAATGCAAAACCACGCATTGGGGCATAAGTGATTTGCATCTGCAAAGATGTGGCTGGCATAGGAAATGACTGTAGTAAAGGATTGCTCAGTAGCTCCACTTGAGCTCAAGAGCCCATCAGAGAGGAGAAGGTGTGCACCAGGTGTGTAACCCCTGGGTGAGCAATCTTCTCTGGTTTTACCGATTTTGCAAGTTTCTAAGGAGCAGTTGCTAGCAGAGATGAGATGCATCTCACTTCCTTAGTGGACAGTCATGTCAATTCCTTTGAAGAAAAGCAAGGGAGCTGAATGGACAGAGCTGGAGCTGCAGAGAGGCCAAAAAGAGCCCACCAAGCATCCTTCAGATGGCACAGGCTATGGGGAAAGGGCCAAGTCAGGGGAAGAGCTCAATAGACGGTTGGGAAAGTGGGAGAAATTCTGCAGGACACTGAAGTAGGGAAGTGAAGCTGCCACAACAGAATAGGCACCATTTTAGGTTTATTTCTGGCTGAATCAAAAATTTCATCCCTGATCAGGCCTGTGCATGAAGCTGTAAAGCACATCCCTGCTGCCTGGTGGTACAGGGACCACCTTGGTGTAACCTCACACTGAACATGGAAACATGGGCATGGAAAGCACAGACAAGGCTGGCACAGGGGCACATGCTGGTCCTGTGGCACTGATAGGTTAATTCATGGGGTGGGACTCAGTGCCTAAAAGGCAGGAGCAGCAGGACCAGGACCAGGGCTGGAGCTTGTAGCCATACATCTTCTCCAGCAGCACCACAGCTGTGGCAGCAGGATCAGGTTCCTAAGCTTCTTCCCTTCTCTCCAGCAGCTTTCCATGCAATGTTGATAACAGCATCATGTTGCCCACAGATGTTGATTTAAGGAACTATATAATAAAGCCCTTTGGACAACAAACATCCTTTCCTCTGTGACACAGATGGCATGGTTCTGTGTGATTCATGCGTTCACCTGGAGTGTTGTGTGAGACCTGCTTTGGGTCCTTCTGTTATCCAGCACCACCTGACTTCTTCTGCATGTCCTTTGGGGCAATGCAGAAAAGGGTCTGAGTGGGCTAATGGGAGCTATCTCTGTGAGCTCTGCTGAGCCGGCTAACACTGATCAGCAAGGCAGGACTGGGAATGCAGCATGGGGCACTGCACCTCCTCCATAGGCTGAGCATGGGGAGTGACTGTTAACACTCACCTATGCAGAAGATAGCAGATGATACACAGATCCCAGCTGTACTCCACTTCTGCAGCTGGTGTGGATGCACCGTTTTTTTCATATTTTCAGTTGGTTTTAGAAAAAAACCCCAACAAACCAGATAGGAATATAAAAGAGGCCACAAATACTGTTTCCTGTATTGAGTGATGCATACTTGCTTTTGCTCCTTGCCCTGTTAGCTGAGCTTACCGTCAAGCCAACCAAGCCTCTAATAATACCAACTACCATAACAGTTTAAGTGATTTGGGGTATACCATGTCAAAACTGCTATCAGTTACCAGACCCCATTGCACTAAGTAGGACAGTGATTTCCTATTTCATCCTAGATCAATCGTTTTTCATTAGTAGGGGCTGCTGCTATTTGTTCCATGATAATCTTTTTATAAACTGCTGGAGAACTGAGAAGGATGTAGAAACCTGTAAAATATCTAAGTGCTTAAGATGGCCACCAAAACTCTCCTCTACAAAACTCCTTCTTAAAAGTTTGTGATGTTTGTTTGTTCTTTTTGTCCTTCCTAGACATCAATTTTCTCCCACAAGCTCTTGATTTTATTTTCTGTAAGCTTTGATGTACTTTTGCAAGCTCCTACCACTGCTTCTTAGACCTTAGCTTCTCAGCTAAAGCCATTTATTGATAGACTACGTCTCTCAGTGAAGTACCGTGTCGATAAATTAAAGATTAGTTCAGTGTGTCAGCTCTCCTAGAGCATTCTGGGAGATGTTTGCCACTTTGGATGACTGCGGAAGCCACGAAACGTCCCTATGCAGGAAAAATAATAACTCTTTCAGATTTAAGCTTTCCCTCCACAACATCTCCTCCTGCTAAGTATTTGTGAAAGTCACCTTTTAAACTGAGTCATGGATTTTGCTTACGACCAAACAGGTGGTGGTAAGTTTACATACAATGTAGACAGGTGAACAAACAAATTCTCAGCCTTCTCTTAATGCCTTTTGTTTTTCCTGCTCTCTGATCTGATTTTATGCAGGCTATCATAGTGATAAACAGCTTCATCCTGTGTTTAGATGCATCACGTTCCCTGCATGACTCAGGCTGTTATGGAGCTTGCGACAAATGTGACTGCAGACTTTCATGGCACCTAATGGTTTGCAATGCCAAGGACTGAAGAGGATGCCATCAGGCTTATCTTAACCATTCATGTGAGCTACTTAAATGTTCTTTACTGCTATTTTTTCACTGGCACTCCTGCATTCCTGGTGTTTAGTTCAGGATTTTATAATATTTGCTTTCTAGATTTTATGTCTTGACCTTGCAGTTGATTTCTAGGCTTTTACTTTGGACAAGACTTCAAACTGGGAGCCAAAATTTAGAGTTCAAAATCCAGTATCTGCATTCCTAAACACATACTTTATGTGCAAATATTCTGATAGCAGGGCAGATCGCATTAATGTGATTTCAGAGATGTAGTCTGTACTGGTACAGATTCAGTCTTCTATTTTGGTGCCCCACTGAAGCTTTTGCTTCAGTCCTTCCATTATGAAAATGACACCTCATTCTTCAACTACGCATCACTTCTTTGTGCATCCCTGGATGAAGGTTGACATAGCACGGCAAAGTAGAAGTATTTCAGAAACACAAAAAGCCCTGCTTAGAAGGAAAATGGTGCCAATCAGTTCCCTCCGGTATTTTGAATCAGTTGCTTGGGGACCATGGCTTCTTCTCTGTTTCCTGCTTGTTGGTGAGACAATCCAGATTTCTGCTGTGGTTGCACTAGGGTGGTATTTGGAAGCAACCATGAGGGACCAGGGCTTATGTGTGTTAGGTGTTATTATGAGAGTGTACTTTAGGTCTTCACAAGTTGTTTACTTCTACTATTTGTGGTGCTGAGCAAGCCAGTGGCCACTAAAGTGTCTTGACTGGGTAAAGGGAAACATTTAAAATGGAAGAATAATGAGTGATAAAAAGCAGATAGATAGACCTTGTAATTAATATTTTGTTGTGCACAGACATCCATGTTAACATATGACTGTGGCCATTTGTATGAAGAACAGTGTTCTCCAAACCTTCACAGGGAACAAAATCCTGCTTGCACAGAGTTTCGTGAATAATGAATATAAAGAGGGACATGAAGAGGGCACTGGGATATCATGATGATGGGTACAGGATAATGGTACATACATAGCCAGATGGCTTTACATAGCCAATTGGAATTGAAATGAATGAATGATTTTTGATAAACCCTTCCCAAGTGCTTTAACCCAGGCTATACAAGAGAGAACCTGTAAGGTCATCTTTAAAAAGAAACTGTAGCTATTAAATTTTTTGTGGCCAAATCCTTAGCAGAGATATATTGCTCCAGCTTGGAGCCTTTGGGAGATGTACATTCTGGTTAAAAATAACACTGTAACGGGTTATTGTTACCCTTGTTGACTCAAGAATGCAAGCTGGTTATGGCCAGAGTGCCTGGGAGGACAGATGCCTTACATGCCCAAACTGAATGAACACACAATTTTGGTTTGGATTCAGTCATGGAGCCTGAGGTTGCTGTAGAGAGCTGGAGTCTTGAGGAGCAGCAATGAAGAAGACATGATTGCATTAATTGCCTACCTGGCATTCCCCAATGGACAGGTTTCCTCCCATTTCTAAAGGACAAAATAGCAGAAAATTATTTAAAACCAGTGAGGTTCCTACAAATTTTGTTTCTGTCATCACTGCACACTGAAAAGAAATACCTGATGCCATCCTACCTGTTCCAGGAGATAGATAGAGTTATTTGTGCACTAAACTGAGGTGGAGGGACAAGGCAAATTCATCTCAGCTCCAGATGGGATCTTGCCTTATAAAATTACCTCCATCTGTAGATAATCTTCATCTGGTTGAAAAGTCTCTGAGCTAAATTTCTCAGCTAGAAATGAGATACATTGAGAGCGTACAAGGTATTTTGGGCTAAGTCTCTAGGGAAATGTTCTTGGTGTGCCCTGATTGTCATCCCAAGGAATGAGAGAAAACCCCTATATGTGACCCCAGCATAATGTGCTGTACATTCCCTGTGTAGGCAAGAAAGGTATCTGGGAACTGTTAATATCTGCCTCTCAGAGAATTACACACATTAGCCCTGGCATTCAACTCTGCAATGTTTCCCAAGAAATCCTACAAAGACAGTACTTTGACCTGTGCTTCAACGAAGCTGAGGTGCAGAACTGCATAGTAATAGTCACATGCAGTGCTGACTCCTCTGACACTGTACAAGTGTTTGCTGTAGACATTCGTGGATGTATGTATTCGCACCCCTAGTTACAGAATTAGGATGTAGGCAGCTATAAGTGAGGCTTTGGACATTTATTCAAATGGATACTTCTGCTATCTAATTAAATATGTAGTAGGTACCAGTTATTAGGAATCTTCCCATTCAAAAGCCATTGGTTAGCTTTTGTTAAAGCAAAGAGTAAAATGTAAAATGTCAAGCAACCATCTCTAACTGACACTTGGGAATCTGAGCTGCTGCTGCTTAGTATCCCATTTACAGTTAAAATCTCCTTTTCTAATTCTTGTTGATGTGCTGTTGGCCTGTGGACTCCTAGTAGAAAACCTGGATTTTTAAATAGGCCTTGCTTTGACTTCCAATTACTATACAATTAACGATTCTAAAAATGCTGCCTTTTAATTTCACTGCTTGCATTCATTTTTCTGTGCACTCTTAATTTGCTGTCCTGACATGTCTCTTGAAGGCTCTGGCTTAGTACATCAGACATCTGTATTTCTATTTAAGACACAGAAGTAGCTAGTTCATATATATGGTTTATATCCAAATTGGATCTATTCTTGCTTCTGAAGAAGGGAAAGCTCTACATAGCTCCACAAGCTATGCTTTCTCTTAATCTGCTGCACTTACTTAGAAATACCATGCTGCAATTTAATCCTGGTGGCTTTTGAGGCAGAAATCCCCATCTGTGGGAGTCTGTGCCAAAGAGCCCATGGTTCCCAGCTGGGCCACACATGCAGAGCTGTGCTGGCTGTATGAAACCACTCAGGTATTTCAGTAGTGGTGTGCAGCTCTTGACTGTCCCCTTCAGCATCTCTGGGAAGAAAAGGTTTAAAAATGTGCATAAACCCAGTTGCCTCTTCTTCCAAGAAGTGCAACAAGAAGGAATATGGTCCATTGCATTGGAAGCCAGGAAATTTTTCAGGACTTGCCTTATAAGATGCTGGCCCCTCATATTTGTTCCTTTTCTAATAACCACAAGGCTTTGAAAAGGGCTGAAGTCCCAGGAAGGATGTGGGGACACGGTGCTAAGTCAGAAGGAGTGGTACCTTGTGGGGAGCTGCGCTACTTCAGATGCCTGCCCAGCAGCACTCTGTCTCTGCAAGGGAGAGCCTCTGTTTAGGGCTTGTGTGAGGCAAAAAACAGGTTGATACTTTGGAGACAGATGTCTACTAGGAAAAAAAAAAGGGGGTAGAACCCTGGAAAGTTTTACTTCCTGATTTTAAGAAAAGAATCATGTAAAGTTGTTGCCTGTCATCACCCAGCTTTGTGCTAAATGATCCAAGGGGTCCTTTCAGCCCCTGTGCTTCCATGAGCTGCCGAAACAGTCAAAAACCACTGAGGAGACTGTTCCACATATCATCCATTTGGGTTTGTTTATTGCTATATTTTCCCAGGTTGATGCTATGCTACTTTTTCCCTAACACTGTTCTTGCTTCATACAAATGCTCACAGCTTTCAAGAAGAGAAGTATTACCTATTAGTGTGCTCAAGAAAGGTATTTAGTAATCCTAGGTGCTTAAACCGGTAATTTAACTGGTATTTAATGGGTAGATGCTTAGACTGGTAATGTTTGTTTATTTTACAAGACATCCCCAGTAAACCTATCCTTCTTGCTGCTGCTAATCCCTAGCAGAAGGGATATAGGAAGATTACAAAAGCTGCCAATAATTTTCAGGACCAAAATTCAGTCTCCTGGTACTTCCCTGATCTCTTCATTGCTTTGTTCCAGCAAAAGACCCTTGGTAGCCAGAAGGACATTGGTTCCTGAAAGGAATTTCAAAAAGTGCATAAAGTTGGTATCTGCTTAGAAGTAATACAAAACAGGAGCATCTGCCAGAGACAGGAGCATGTTGCTGGCTTAGTAAAACAGCAGGGGAACCTGCTGTTGACCAGATTTGTCCGTATCAGTGCAGGTGTCTCTGCAGTTAATAAGAATTACTATTTACACTTGTTTTCAGAGATTTGGAGGCATGGGGATAATATAGATAGCCCGTAAGTCATAAAGAGCAAGTAGATATGACACATGTTCCCATTAATGTATAGTGTTACTCCTTAGAGTTCATGATATTGAGACATTATGAAGTATGGCATGAAATACAGATGGCTGTGAATCTTTACTATATTGAGTTTAATTAAAGCAGAATATATTCTGAGTCAGATTTTTACCTGACAAGAAAAAGGATGAGTGAAATTAGATGTGAAATGAGTGTGTTCAGAAATACTGGGACATGGCAGGCAGGTGTAAGTGGGATTTGCTGTTTATCTTCAGAAAAAAACTCAAAGTGAATGTTTAAGCATAAGAAATCAATCATCTCCCTTTGGCAAAGTGTGCTCTGATCACTCAATAGGTGCATTATGGACATTTTTAGCCAGGGTAACTCTGTGTTTCTCCAATGCATGTCAGCACTATAGAGGCAGATCCAAGCGTTGATGACCTGCCTGTCTGGCTGTTCTGTTCATGACAGGAGAAATAAGAGTGAGGGCTTGGGATGGAGGAAGCAGAAACCCCTCAGCAGTGGAGCTTATCGGTCTTGCTTGGTCTTACTTGGAGCACAGAGAAGTCAGGCAGAGGGTCTAGGAGAGGCTATTTAGCCCCTTTTGACTTTTGCCTCTCAACAGCAGATATATTCACCCTGTATGTCCTCACCAACCTGGCTGGGCTGGCCTCTGGTGCAGGCAAAGCAGCCATTCAGCAAGGTGGCATCAGCTGTTTCAATGCCTCCAATGCTTCTTTTAGAGTCAAGGCTTGCTTCTAAGTCGATACCAAGAGTCAGTCCTGCAAAAAAGCCATGGCAGCTGAGCAAGAAGCAAAGACTGGCTGCATGGGTGGGACATTGCAAAGCAAAAGCATCTGAGCCATGTGACTGTTCAGAATGAATATGGAAGTAATTCTACTGTGCTGACTCTTGACCAAGTAACACAACAAGTCATAAAGGTCGAACGTGCCTTCTCCCTCACTCTGGACATGCGCTTCCTCATCCAGCTCTAACCCACACATTTTGAATCTGTCCTCCTAGTCTTTACAGCTGGGGTTAGTCCCTCCCAGGTTCAGTGAGGTGCTATAGTGTTTCCAAAAGATAACCTGTGAAAGTCTTACAGGTAAGAGGGGCCTTGAAGGGGGGAGAAAGAGGGACGTCATCTGCAGCCGGCTGATGCACTCAGGGGAACTGGCTCTCTTTCCATACAGTCATGGCCAGTCAGTGTAAAGGTAGAAATACCAGAGGATCTGCGCACATTTGCTTCCCATTGTGCAGGAAAAAACACAATATTATCAGATGTGGCCAGTTTCTGTGGAGAAATAAACCTCAGTGAGTATCTTCTTTTCAGCCCTACTCTTAAGCGTAAGATAGGATCACTTCCACTAAGTAACACCCTCTGTGGCAGGCTGACTATATTCCTTTTCTCCAGCATCAATTGTTATTTTTCTTTACAATATCAGGTGGGAGGAAAATAAAATCTTTCTTCTGGGGAGCTGTATAATCTGTGATTCTTCCACAGTTTCTTACTGTGTGGGTTAAATCCCATCCTACCAGCAAACACAGGCAGAGGAAAACTCCTATGCTGCTTGGCTGACTTTCACCCTTGAAGTACAGAGGCTATCCTAACACGTGTGGTGGAAGTGGAGAGAAACTGCCTTTGGTTCTGAGCTGTCACTGACTGGTCACCACAGGTTCTGTCACCTAATGGGAGACTTTGATCACCCAGTGTACCCCAAAAAAGGATGGTCCAGACTTAATGGTCTGTTCCTCAAGATCAGGGTGGCAAGAGGGAGGGAGGGGGAACAAGGAAAAGCAGTACCAGGAAAGGTGAGCCCTGCAAGGATGGACCAAACCAGAAACGTGTCTGGTTGGGATTATGAACTTGGGAACTTGGGAAATGGCTTTAAATAAATAAACATGCATAGCACGTGAGCGTGTGTCTTTATGGAGGAAGGGGAAGGGTCAAGAGAGAAGCATGAGGTACTTGGTTCCTTTTGGATATTTACTGCTTCAAAATGCTGGGAAAGGATGATATCTTTCATACTTGATTTTTACTGAAGTACAAAGCAAATCCTCTCTGCATTAAACAGTGAAGAGCATTCTTGAGAGTAAGGACCCTTAAAGACTCTTGTGTTTTGTTTTGGTTTTTTCCTTCTGGGCAATGAATGACTAGTCCCTTGACACCACTAACTGTTTATGTAGAAAAGCTAATTTCACTTCTGCCAATAAAGTTCTCTTGCCAGTCTGCGTTTCTCATTAAAATTAATATTCTTATTGTATGTCCCTGTCTTTTCCCTTGCTGAGAGAGGAGCTAATAATCTTTCATTCAGGGCCAAATTCCCACCTCTTCCCAATCCCAAAGCAGAGGAGGAGGGAGAAGGTAATTGCATATGGAAAGGCACATTGGCAGGAATACATTCCTTTGGAGATGTGCTTCATTTCATGGTAAGAAAAAGTATTTCAGTGGCTGTATCTTTCAGTTGGGCTGTAGGAGACCTTAGTTCACTTCTCTACTGTAAAAAGCTTCAAGCTTACATCTCATGGGGAAATACCATAACTAACAGGCCAGGCGCTGTGAGGGATTGCTCCCAGTTTCTCTCCAGTGAAGCAGCTTGATTTTGTAAGACAGAATTAAGTAGCCAGGGAGAGCAAGTACGGAGGGATAGCAGGGGGATTAGGGCACTCAGTTGGGATGTTGCAGTTCCTGCTCTACTTAATATGAAAACTTCCCAGAGCCATTAGATGAGAGGAGGAGTTATTTCCCCTGCTCACTTTGCCTGGTGTGACGCTAGAGCTGTTAAGGGAGTACCTACTGCAGCATTCATAGGAAGTGAGGAGAATAAGCTGTTTTGAGGAGCCTGTCAGCACTTGTTGTGAAATAGGTGAGACCATTTCAGCGTCCCAACAGTGTGATGCTCACCCTCACATGGGAGTATGTTGTGCAGAAAGGGGAAAGCTGGGAACCAGATGCTTTTGGGCTTAGTATGCCTGAAGGAGAAATTAGATGGGAAACTCTCCATGGCTTTAGCCAAGGAGGACTGTGTGGCCAAGCAACCATTCATACCTGAGGCTTAAGCAAGCTTATAGGTAATCCTGAAACCCTCCTCCAGCTATTGTGAGAGAGTGTTCTGCCCTCACACACCCAAATACCATCACCAACATGCTGAGGGGAAACTTCCTTTTCCTAAGCAGACTAGTTCACACTGGGATTTTATCTCTGCACTGGTTAAGCTAAAAGACCTGCTTAGAGACAACTGGATCAATGACAGCCTAACTTGAACAAATCATGGCATCATGTGGGACTATAATAAATGGAAGCTTCAGCACCCTTTCCTCTTTTACATCTTACCGCTGACTTTTGGGCTTGATTTTTGAGAAGGAGGGGAATGAAAGAGTGGACTAGTGGGTTTAGTGGGTATCTTGGATGTATGCCTGAAACTAAGACCGAGATTTTCAAACGAATGTCTGAGAAAGCAATTCCTGACAACACTGAGAACATAACTAATGCTAAATGTTCCTTTAATTCTGAGACAGTTGCCAATCTTGAAAACTAAAGATTTATTGCCTGAGAGTACTCAGATCACAACCTAACACAGGTTTAGCTGCTTTGTTCCGTCCTGTTTGGAGTCATTCCAGAGGCTAAGCCCCTGTATTAGAAACATCACCAGTGCAAAGATTGAATGATCGATCAAAGCAATGCAGATTATGAATTCTCCGATGCAATCTTCCATAAAGGAGATCTAGAGAAGCAGCTATTTTTTTTTTGTGCTTATTTTTGGCAGACAGCTTTATGTCAAAGAGTCTGTGAAACTGTTTTGTAGCAACCTGTGCTCTTTGTTTAAGGAAGCAAATTTTGCTAGAATAAATATTTTTCAAGTGAATAAGGAAATGGCATAACTGAGACAAGACACAGAAATGAAATGTTCTGCACAATTCATCAGGATAGATCAAAGATAGCACAGGGAAAAGGTATTTCTAACTTCAGAAACTCCAGAATAAATAGACTGTTACTGATGCAAATTCCCTCAAGAAAATAAATAGGATGCACTTTTGCTCTGTTTTGAAATTAATTCTAAGTCCAAGGAATGGAATACATAATGTGTGTAGTAATTTCAATGTGAATCCCAAGGATATTAAACATTAAGTCTGGGCTGAGATCTCGCATTATAAAAATTATTGAGAGCATGTCATTAACATACATCATTCAGCTACTTACTGTATTTGAAGAGGCCAGGTTTATCCAAATACATCAGAGTAATACTTTACATTCTAGGGCGTGACCAAATAATCAAATTACAAAGAATGAAGTGGTTAGGGCTTCAGATAGCATGGTAAACACTACAACTCAAAGGATCCTCTGTTGTGGATCAGATTTTGCTCTCTGTAGACTGCCTGCAAAATAAAGGATTAAATAGGTGTGGCATCAGGGATGTCTTTTCAGGCTCTGAAGATACCATCCAAAACTTTACCACAAAAAGCAAGCACAGCAGTACAACAGGAAAGAAAACAAGCCGTATTGGGTGCTGCTCCACTTCTTCAATGTGCCTCTCAGTCGCTCAGTCTGATGTGTGTCTGATTATTGATCATAATGTTTTCTTCATCACAAACCTCTCTTACCTTATCAGTAAAGAATATTCACCCAGTCTTCCTAGTTTCTGGGAGTTTTTCCCACTCTAGTTTATGTTGTTCTCTAGATACAGTAACCAGGAAGAAAAAGGGTGTTTAAATCTGGATTAATTAAGAACCAAACTCTCAATTGACTCAAGGAAGAAGTCTGTAAGAAACAGGACAGAAGATTCTCTTGAGCTTCTGTTTTGTGTTTCAGTTTTTTGCTAGAAGACATGGACCTGCTACCACTGACCCTTTTTACTATATTATCTCATCATGAAGGGCAGCAGATTTTTGACACCTTTTGATGTGAGCAGGTAGCCAAAATTCTATATTATTCCAGGTAGGAGGGGAAATTGGTGATAGTGTATTTGCTAGAATTCTGTTTATTTAAAGAAGTGTACCAAATCCTGTTTTCTTGATGTTAGAAGTATCCAGAGACAGGCAGTTTCCTTGCATGAACCTCCTTTGCAACTCCCTAGAACAAGAACCTGCTTTCTGCTGCTCTCAGATTTATTTGTGTTTTGTCTACTCTCTCTTACCCCTGCCCTCATGCTTTTCTTAAATATTAAGAAAAGACCTTCTTTTCTGCGTCACCTTTTCTCTGTTGCAGGTGAAAACACATGGCTATCATCTACCTCTTGCAGTTATCTTCAAGGCTGATAGCTATACATAGTGATTTGAAAGAAACAACCTGATGTACACCCTTCCCCTCAATTCAGTTCATTGAGATGGTGCCACTGTATTTCAGTCAAAGTCAAGATAAAATTTTCCCCCATTTCAACAAAACAAAATTAAAGAAAGCTTAAGCCTTCCCACAGTTACAAACTCTTTCTGTTAAGCTGATTTCATATCACCAGGCATTCCTAGTGTTTACCATAATACCCTGGTTTATTTTCTTCCAGCTGCCAAATGGAAGGTTATCTCTAATGAACCACTGAATTTCAGGTAAACCATATTTTCTCTGTCAGATCCCCTTTTCTGGGTCTGTACTGCTCTTCCAGATGAAGCCACTCTCACCTTTTTCCAGTATACACAAATTCCCAACACTGGTAGACTACAGAAGAAACAGTTGCTAGAACAGCATGGTCCTTTTTTCAGATGCTACAAAACATGAACCAACACCTTCCTGTGGTCACTATCTCCATCCAAGGAGATGGGGACCTTCTAGGGATGCCCTATAGGAGATAAGAACAGCTGGGACAAGGCAAAGTCCCAGTAGACGTTGACAGTGCCAATTTCAACAGTCTTCAATGGTTCAATTCTTGCCAGAGATGCAAGTGACTTTGCTGAGGTGACTATGCTTGACAAACCCTTGGCTTGAAAGCAACACCAGGGATGCTGAGAAGCAAGTATAGTTCAGGAACTGAAGAAATGGTCACCACAGTAGAGATATTTCTAAACCAGAAGGTATTAAGTGATTCTTCTGATGAAATGTATAGGCTCATCAAACATACAGAGTGCTTCTGGTGCTATTCACAAGCCCTCAACCGAATAAGACTTCTGCTTTTGGGACTATATGAGGTATAGGCCACTTCTACATGGTTTCAGTTTTCTTGTGGGCTAATTCAAATTTTGCAAGCAAACCTTCTTTTTCTTCACTTATTGATAGTATCTTCTGGTCAGCAGCAAATAACAGGGACTTGGTCCTAAAGCAGATCTGGAAGAACTTTGTTAGGTAAAGTTTCACCAAGATTTTTGGGTCACAAACCAGATTTCTGCTAGGTCCATCCTTCCTCTGCAGAAAAGATAGCAGAGTATGCTGTTATTGTAATGGTTTCTATGCCTGGAAAAAGGGCACATTATTTGCTGCAAACGAGTTAGAAAATCATGTTTCATTTGTTTCAGTTAGCCCACATCCTCAAAAGGAACTTCCAAAGATCATATTTGCAATATACCTTTCCTATTGTTACTAGGTATGGTAAGCTCAGTTGCTAGTTCATCTGTTACCTCAGTTACACAGACTTCTTGCTCAAATTACAGAGGTCCTGGTCTCAAAATCCATTTTTCCAGGTTTTGGATGCATTCACATCCCCCAGATGCTCTGTCCATTTGAAATCAATTATGAGGTTCCGTTTTGGATCTCCCAAATCCCTAGCCTTTTTGTCTTGTCTCATCTAATAAATGCAAGGTTTGAGACAATGTCTACAATTCCTTCACATTTCATTGATCCTATCACACATTCAATGGCCAAAATTGCCATTATTATTGCTAGCTGTCCAGTTCAAAATAAAAATGGCATGCTGGTCTTTCACACATCCCTGAGTTTTGCTTCTTCAGTTTGATGTCCTTCTATTCCCTGAGCTGAAAGAGAAGTTCTCTAGGAAGTAATGATGATCTGCCCAAAGCAGCCTAATGTTCCTATAGTCCTTCTTTTCACAGGGACAGTTTCAAATGAAGTTCACATTATCCTCAACATCATTTTACTGGGAGAAATTTTTCCTTTTTATTATTTTTCAAAAACATTGTGAGGCAGATTTGAAGCCCAAACTGCACTTAGACAATTTGTAGCGACTGTCTTTCACCCCTGTCACCAGAAACTGCTTCCTCTTCTGGTCCACAGCTGCAAGGGGAGAATCACCATTTCCATGGTAAATTCCAGAGACCCTTGGAGTGCCTTTAGCTGCCATTCACTGACCTTGGTGTGAAAGCCTAAGTCCAGTTGAGCACCTTTCAATTAATCCCTTGCCAGCTTACCCTGAAAGCCCTCACTGACATCTGCACATGACAGAAACGCGAGTTTCTGCAGTTTCTCTTGCAGTTCAGGTAGGGTTTTTCTTCCATCCTTTTCCTCCTTGTTCTGGCTTTTAGTTGTACCTGGATTGACTCAGATCTGTGGATGGGTTTGATCAAGAGACAAAGGTTTGGGTGAAGACTCTTTTTGGAAAATCAGAGCTGTGTTGTTCTCTGGGCATGTCTATTCAGGCTTGCTACTAGATCTCTTTCTTCTCCATCTTCACCAGCTTTCAGTCATCCCATGCTGTCATATTTAGCAAAGTAAAAAAGATCTGAAGCATTTGCATTATTTGCCTTATGGAAGTCCAGCATCTCCCATGGGGCTCTGTGACTTTGTCAACTAAGTAGACAAATGGCAGTAAATGTTTTTTCCTAAGCTCTTCAATTGGCCCAACTGAACATCCAGATGGCTGGCTACCATGACAGGTCTGCGACCAGACAGTTCTTCCTGGAGCTGAAATTAAGCCAGTGTGTCCTTGCTCCTCTTCATCCCTGCTATTTGGTTCCCAGCTGTCATTTCCCTGACTTGAAGCATCTATGGCAGTACTGCTGCCATTTACCTTTTTGGGCTTACCAATTCTGACTAGAAGTTTTGCAGCTGGCCTTCTCAGTCTGTTAGGACATTTTGTAGTCATTACTCCAACAGAAAGTTCACCTCTGCCTGCAAATCGTTTCAGCCATTTCTGGGAAAACTCCAGATACTGCTGTAATTCCTTTTGTAAAGTTTCCAACTCTTGTTTTAGTGCCTTCTGGTCTCGTTTTAATTCCTTTTGGCTAGTTTTGTTTTCTAGGAGCAGATTTGTTATTCGTTCAAGAAGAATAACAGCTTATAATTTCTTTATTTGAATGGGGTCCCAGTGTTGACACCAGGCTTTTATCTAGTGACCTGATCAGGTTATTCTAATTAGAAGGAGAAATTGATGGGGGAGATACTTCTGATGCAATTCTGTATGTAACTGTAATTTACAATGATGTATGAAGTTCCACTTTCTTAGGGGAAGTGTTAATCATGCACAGATTTCTTGCCCGCAGCTCTTTCTGTTAGGAACCTGTCCAAAAAATTCCCCTATGATCCTTCCCTTGGGGCCTTTGGGAAGGTCACAGATCTGCACACCAAAGGCAGAAACACCTTAAGGAGACACTTGCTCTAGTCACAGACAGATGCCAAGCCAAAGGGGTACAGGCAGGACAAGGGTGTAATGCTCTGAAACCAGCAGTCAACAGAAAAAGTTCTAAATAGTATAGATTGGGCAATTCTGTGACCAGTGTTAGAGGCAAAGTGCATTCTGCTTTTCATGACTGTTTTAAGACCTGCTCCAAATGTTTGCCTATTTTGGGCCCCTGCATACAATAGCAGCCACGGGAGAGGCTTTTTTCCTAGAACAGGGCCAATGCTGAGCGGACTATGCATCAGATCTGTTCAGACTGCTGCATCTTCTTTCTCTTTGTACTCTGTCTCTTCTGCATAGCTTTACCACAACAAATCCTCTTTGTCTACAGGGTTAACACTCCTAAGCCTTTTTATGTACTATATTTAGACGGATACATGCACTAACCTCTTCTTACAGATATCTTAACTGAAGGACAGCAGTGAAATTTAAGCTTAGTACTTCTCACCACATAGATAAACCATTTCAACAGCTAGCCAGTAAAATATCTGACAGCTATTGGAAGAATCAAGGAGTCAAGGTTTTTGACCAAAAGAGCTTGAGTTAACAGATCAAATCAAACTACAATCAGTGTTGAAAAGAAAGAGGGCTTGGGAACACAAGTGGTGAGATTAGGATAGCACTCCTATGGGTTTTAAGGCAAGACATGGAGGAAGGAGATGGGAAAATATAGGTCAAACAGCATGAAAGAAGACCAAGAGAAGAGTGGAAGAAGGGGTCACAGATAGCACCATGAGCAGCAGAGTTGGAGAAATATGGGATCAGTGAAGGAAACAGGATGAAAGGAGTGCAAAGATGAGACTGTGTGTGTTCCCCTAAAAAACAATTAAGAGAGCTGAAACGTATGCAATCTTCTGATTCCCAAATATAGATTGGTGCTTGTCCTGTATAAGGACAGCTACAGATGAAGAGCACTGCTAATTGTAAGTGTCGCTAAATTCCTCACCCTTGGGAGGGGAAAACCCAAAGGGCAGTACAGGTAGGGCATGTACAGGATTTTAGAGGACTGTGGTGTGAAGAAAATTCTCAGAACAGAAATTCAGTACAGGAGATGATAGCTGGCTCAACCACTGGCATAATTCCAGTCTGAATGCATATGCTGTCTTCAGTTATCATAGAATCATAGAATAGTTAGGGTTGGAAAGGACCTTAAGATCATCTAGTTCCAACCCCCCTGCCATGGGCAGGGACACCTCACACTAAACCATGTCATCCAAGGCTCTGTACAGCCCTGTCTTGAACACTGCTGGGGATGAAGCATTCACAACTTCCCTGGGCAACCCATTCCAGTGCCTCACCACCCTTACAGTAAAGAATTTCTTCCTTATATCCAATCTAAACTTCCCCTGTTGAAGTTTGAACCCTGTTACCCCTTGTTTTATCACCACAGTCCCTAACAAAGAGTCCCTCCCCACCACCCTTATAAGCCCCCTTCAGATACTGGAAGGCTGCTATGAGGTCTCCATGCAGCCTTCTCTTCTCCAGCCTGAACAGCCCCAACTTTCTCAGCCTATCTTCATACAGGAGGTGCTCCAGTCCCCTCATCATCCTCGTGGCCCTCCTCTGCACTTGTTCCAACAGTTCCATGTCCTTTTGATGTTGAGGACACCAGAACTGCACACAATACTCCAAGTGAGGTCTCACGAGAGCAGAGTAGAGGTGCAGGATCACCTCCCTCGACCTGCTGGTCGCGCTCCTTTTGATGCAGCCCGAGGATACGGTTGGCTTTCTGGGCTGCAAGCACACACTGCCAGCTCATGTTCATTTTTTCATTGACCAACACCCCCAAGTCCTTCTCCTCAGGGACTGCTCTGAATCTCTTCTCTGGCCAACCTGTAGCTGTGCCTGGGATTGCTCCCACCCAGGTGGAGGACCTTGCACATGGCATGCTTAAACTTCATCAGGTTGGCATCAGCCCACCTCACAAGCGTGTCAAGGATCCCTCTGGATGCATTCCTTCCCTCCAACATA
The DNA here is from genome assembly GCA_017639245.1 of Myiopsitta monachus. Taxonomy (NCBI): domain Eukaryota; kingdom Metazoa; phylum Chordata; class Aves; order Psittaciformes; family Psittacidae; genus Myiopsitta; species Myiopsitta monachus. Next base: position 57,760,205 of record CM029918.1, on the reverse strand, counting down.
TCAACCGAACCACACAGCTTGGTGTCATTGGCAAACTTGCTGAGGGCGCACTCAATCCCACTGTCCATGTCACCGACAAAGATGTTGAACAAGACCGGTCCCAATACCTATCCCTGAGGGACACCACTCATTACTGGTCTCCAGCTGGACATTGAGCCATTGACCGCAACTCTTTGTGTGCAGCCATCCAGCCAGTTCTTTATCCACTGGGTGGTCCACCTATCAAATTGATTTCTCTCCAATTTAGAGACAAGGATATCGTGTGAGACAGTGTCGAACGCTTTGCACAAGTCCAGGTAGATGACATCAACTGCTCTATCCCTGTCCATCAGTTCCGTAGCCCCATCATCGATTCCACCAGATTGGTCAGGCAGGATTTCCTCTTAGTGAAGCCATGCTGGCTGTCACCAAGCACCTTGTTGTTTTTCATGTGCCTCAGCATGCCTTCCAGGAGAATCTGCTCCAAGATTTTGCCAGGCACAGAGGTGAGACTGACTGCTCTGTAGTTTCTTGCTCATCCATTTTCCCCTTCTTGAAAATGGAGGTTATAGTTCCCTTTTTCCAGTCATCGGGAGCTTCACCTGTTTGCCGTGATTTTTCAAATATGATGGACAGTGGCTTAGCAACTTCATTTACCAGCTCCTTCAGGACCCACGGATGGATTTCATCAGGTCCCATGGACTTATATATGTTCAGGTTCCTAAGATGGTCTCGAACCAGATCCTGTCCTACAGTGGGCCCAAGGTCTTCATTCTCACAGTCCCTGCGTCTGCCCTCCAAGACTTGGGTGGTGTGGTCAGAGCGTTTGCCGGTGAAGACTGAAGCAAAGAAGTCATTCAGAACCTCAGCCTTCTCCAAATCCAGGATAGCCAGTTCTCCTGATAGCTTCTGGAGAGTGCCCACGTTGTCCCTAGCCTGTCTTTTATTTGCAATGTTCCTATAGAATTATGGAAGTTCACTACAAAGACAGGCAACACCTTAATTTAATGGATCCTGAAGTAGAGATTTCTTTGTTTTGATGAAAAAACATGTCTTGAGTTGCAACTAAGAAAAAGACTAAAAGACTGCGAAATGGTCCAGGGTAGACATCAGGTGGTTTATGTAATTAAATGCAAGTGAGAAAAAAGTGACATCTGGAGCATTGGATTTACTGCAAAAATAAGAAAAGAGAACAACACGAGAGGTCACTCGGATTACAAAATCCAAGGCCAGAAGAAAGAGTTGTAATCCTGTTTGGTAACCTCACTCTTGACCAAAGTCATAGGATTTCACAGAGTGATCCATGAACAGCACATTTCTGAGGCAGCTCCAAGTACCTGGAAAGTTGATTTTACCTCTTATCCTTCTGATGCCTTGCCTTAAATATTTATAACACCATCAGGAACACCAGCAGCCCTGATAGTCCCAGTGAGACATCAGGCATATGTGCTCTACACCCAACTTGAAATTTCTTCTAATGCCTCACTTCTTTTTCTGCCCCATGGTCTGCACTGTCCTGTTCACTTAGCACCAGTTTCAGAAACAGCTTTTACTCCTTGCCCTCATCATACTGTATTCCTTTATGAGGACCAGCATTTCCTTGCGATCTCTCACAAACCTCGCTTTTCCTTGCCTGTCCCAGTTTTCTAATCCCTCCGCAAGGGCAGAATTTGTAGTGCATGCACTGTGGCTCAGCCAGCAGTTCCAGTGCCTGCGACTTGTGTTTCTTCCAGATGTACCTGCTTCATTTGGAGTTGACTGTTGTCATGTCTTTTTTGATTCAGCAGGTCCAGACACTAGTTAGGCAGCTGGATATGATTCTAACCACGTCATGGAGTTCCTTGTACCATTATGAGATTAACATAGTCTTTTAGTTTTCTTTTGTCTGCTAAACCTGTTACAGTTTCAAGGGAGGTTGGCTTGCTGTTCAAGAGTCTGTAAAAGCCATCTTCCATTCCTGTTGAAGGGGCCTTATCACTCCCCACTGTGAATTACTTCACTAGCTTTCTGTCATCTTCCATAATCAATATAAAAGAAGGCACTGTCCATCCCTGAGAACACTGCAGTTTTGGTCAGACCAAAATACTGGCTGAAGGCTGATGCAGTTTGTTCTTGGGAGAGTGTCAGTAAAAGATGCAGGGGAAGACATGAGTGTAAGAAAAGATATAAATAAGGAGTAGGATGCAAAACAATTTTTTTGTGATAAAAGTTGATGGGGTAGAAATGGTACATATATGACCAAGAACAGAGAGACATATGGTATTGAAGAGAACAATGAGAAATATGATCTTTATATAGCATGAGAAAAGAAAGTAGATGAACAGTCTGAAAGGTTAAGTGATGTGAGTAGCAAAGTAGACTGGCTGCCTGTTTGGCAATAAATTAGCAGTAAGAAAAGAAAACAGAAGTGTGCCCCAGAACAGTGCATAAAAGGGTGGAATGGAAAAAAGGGAGAAATGAAAAAAGGGATTAAAAAAAAGAGCAATGTGTGTGTATGCAGAGGGCATTTAGCTTTTGTTGGAAAGTTTATTAGCAGTGTATCAGAAGCTTATACAGACATAAAAGTTACTTACACAAGAACATTTACAATACAATGCAATTTTCAGCTATGGGTTTCATTACCTAGTGGGTAACAGCTCAGTGAATGTAAGTTGGATTTTAATTCTGTCTAGCATGTGAAAGTAAAAGACAATTTGCAGCGTTTGGTCCAATGGAAAGTGTGCTGTTCAAATGCCTGTATAAATTTAAGTTTTATTGGGAGCCATAGCATAAACAAGGTGCTCTACCTGTTATCTCTTCATAGAGGATTCTTGTTGTGTTCAGCCTGAGTGTTGAAAAAAATATGAAGTCATTACTGCTTCTGGATATTTTTATCTACCTTGGGGTTTTCATCAAGATTCAGAACCATTTTCAGAGAGTGCATGGCCTAAGACCCTCTCTGTCACTTACAGAAAGCTGCAAATTGACTCTATCACTTTACCTGCTGCTGTAAATTGGCTCTGAGCACACATAATGTGTCAGGTTTGCCTACTCACTTTCAGTTTTCACCCACCTCTACTGGGCATATCTAGGAGTAATGGGATGAAATTGAGCAAAGGAAAATTTAGACTGAATATCAGGAAAATTTTCCTAACAGTGAGATCTATTAGAATGTGGACCAGTCCCCCAGGAAAAGTGATGGAAACCCCATTGCTAGAATCATTAAAAATAGACTGGAAAAAAAACCACAATAAAAATACAGTAGAAAATAATCTGCATTGTCAGGGGATGAACAAGATGATTCCCTAGGTTCTCCCAGGCTCTAATTTCTAGGAATTTAGGAGCTGAGCTCCATCAGTATTAAATTCCCTGAATGCCCAAGATCATCTAATTGAAACAATACAAAGTTTGCTCATAGGCATGCCAGGGAAAGTGTTCAGTAATGATCAGGATGCATTACTGCCGAGAGTGTATCACTTGATCTGCACTGTACAAAGAAACAAGGAAGGAGACAATTTTTGTCACAATTTACCCTTTGCTAAAGCTCTTCTTGTAAGTCAAATATGCTGGCTTGATCCAGCATTGCTGATGTTATAGAGAGAGATCTTTAAAGCAGGTAATAATGGAGTCTAGATCAGTTTGCAGTGGTGAAGTTTTGTATCAAAAGCTAACTGCACGTGTTCAGAATCAGAATTTCCTCCTGCAACACATGTTCTTTCTACCAGAACTCTGCGTTCCTTCCATACCAAACAGATGCTGTGCACAGCCATTTCATTTGTCTATTGAAGTTTTGCCTGTATATTGAGGGATGACAGATTACCTCCCCAGGGAAAAGACACCGATTCTGAGTTTTTCCTCTCTACATTGAGCTTGCTATTAAGATTTGCCCATTCTCACTGCTCCTAATATTTCACAATCAATGTCGAAATCTCAACAAATGAAAAAATTAAAAACAAACTGCCAAAGTAATTCTAGGTTATATTCTAGTAATATAGTAATTCTAGCCATACCTGAAGTCAGTGCCACCCTCTTACATTCAGCAGCATTAGTCACTTCCCTGCTTGCTGTGAGTAGGTCACCAGACGGCAAGGAGGGAGAAATGACTTGGCAAAGTAACCATGCAGGAGAATGGGCTATCCTACAGCTGGCTGAAGAATCCACAAATTCCTTTGTGGATTCCACAAAAACCTTTTGGTTTTGGTTATTTGGTTGTTTTTTTTTTTTTTCCCTCCTAGACTGCTACAATGATTTTCCTCTTACTTCTAACATGATGACATGCTTTGTTGGAGTGGGTGCTTTTCTGGGGCCAAACATGATGACCATGAAGACCACCCATGCTCCTTCCAGCACAGGATCCTTCTCCATCCTCATGCGTGTCCTGGAAAAGCCTGTTGGAAACACCCTCTGCCTGATCATATAACAGAGTCCCTGCTGGGAAGTTACAGTAATAGCCGAGATTTGTAACTCACTTCCCGGGTTGGCCAAGAGAAGCACATTGGGGAAACTGAAAATAATTAAAGCAACTGCTCTAGTTCATGGCAACTGATTCCCAGAGTTCTCCCCTCAGCCTTTAAAAGCAGAAGAACTTCATGGCTCAGACCTTCAATCCTGCTCTGGATGCTTTGTCTCTGCTAAGAAGGCTAGAGGGGAAAGGCCTGCAGCCACCTAAAGGGTCTTCAAGGGCTGTTTGTGGCCAGAAGACCTCTGCTTAGCTGCACCCCTTGGCTTGGCAGTACTCTCAAGGAGAGGTGCACTTGGGATGCTTTGGAGGAGAAGCCAGCTGGCTGTTGCCAGTCCAACGGCATGGCTGTGAGGTGGTGTGGACAGGGTTGCACAGCTCAGGCTTTCCTCAGCTCTGGCAGAACTCACCCAGCCATCCCCCTTCTCCTGAGCCAACTCCACTGTGTAAATTAAGTGATATTGCTCCATATCACCTTCCAAGTCTGCAGGTTATAGTCCTCAGCAGCAAAGCCCTAGGATCTTCTTCCTCCCCCTTCAGAGGCTGGTCTTCGCATGTGTGATGTGCATATGTATGCTCATCATGCAACATATGAACGTACCCACTCATTAAGTGGCAACAATATCCTCCTCATCTCATTTTGAGGACTGCAAGGGTCTGGTGAGAGCCTGAAGGTACCAGGAGGTAATAGGACTGCCTCGTAATTTCTGACCATCTATCCCTTGCTGATTCAGGTCATTAGAGTTATTTTGCAACATTCTTTTAATAACCTGCAGACACTCTCCTCTAACACTAAAATCATACACAAAAGGCCAAGGTTTAGGGAGATGAAGACAACACTGATAATGAGTCCCTGATTGATTAAATGCAAATACATTTTTATTCAGAGAAAAGGGCATTTGTTACCACAAACATTTCACCTTCAGCACAAATAGGAGTTGTGCTTACATTTACTAAGGGATTATAGCAGCACTACAACTAATTACTTCCCAGCAGCTATTGGCCTCAGGTTAGATGTAAGCTACTTCTGCCAATATGTGGTGTGGGTTCATGTAAAAGGGGGCCCGTATTTTCATTGTCTTGGTAGAAAACAGTGCAATGGTAAGATGTGAGTGAATATACTATGCATAATGCAATACAAAATAAGAGCTTATTACAAGGAGAAGGCTCAAGGAAATCAAAAAACATTAGCCTATCCCACCATTTTATGTTATGAAGATATTAATTATTCTGTTTGTATTTCTCAGATGACCTTGAGTTGTACAATTATCACATAAGAAGGTGCACATTACATGATGGAAACAGATTCTAGATTCAGACTCTTTGATTACCTTCAGTTGCATGAAATCAGCTCTATAGTCCTGATATGATCCATGCAAATTATAGTATGATTTTGTCCAGTAAAATATTATTTGCCCCTGAGTTATTTACCAGACCTTTGGTGTGAGATACTTATTTTTTATGGAATTCCAACCCAGTCACATCTTTGCTATTGTGTGATTCTCCGAACTCTCTACTCTTCCATCCTGTGAGATGTATAATTTTTGCTAGGCTTCCGGCAAGTGATGAGATTATTTTAAAATTCCTATTGGAATTCAAAGAAGGAGGTACTTCCAGGTCCAGGCAATGAAATTCCCTGAAATTATGGAGTTATTCATAACTTTGAGCAGTTACAAATTACTGCTATTAACTGAATCCTGTAATTACAGGAAGAAGCTAGGTCTTGCATAATTTCTGTTGTAGTTTTTAGTACATATCTTAGAGAGTAAAAACTAGGCATATGGAGAAATTGCCTCTGCAATACTGTAAAAATACATGGTTTCCTAAGCTGGATCTGCTCTAGATCATGATGGCATAAAACATTCACCTTAGATGAAGCACAAATCCTTGCTCTATTTAAGAAAGTGGATGAATGGTGTCTTCTAACCCAAGTGAATGGTCTCACTGGACAGACTATTTTCCACCATGTCATGAGGAATATCCTCCTTGAAGGTCTCTCACCAGAAAGTTTATTTTGACATTTGGCCTGTAACACCAAGGAATTTCTGACTGATGCTAGATAACCTCTTTGAGGTAAACCCTGGCATGAATGGCCTCAGGGACTGTATCACTGAGCAAGAAGAGACCTCAGAGCACCTCAGCGCAAGCACCCAATAGCCCTGTGTTGTCACCAAGCAGAAACGCATCACCATAGACTGGACATTTCTTTCACCTATGCAGCTAGTGCTGGCGCCACTGGGTCCCCTTTCATTACATGTTTTGACGTGTCTTGAGTAATAGAAAGCACTTAAGAAAAATAAGAGTACTTTAAGTGCAAAACCAAACAGAGTTTATTATTGTAATTCTTGGAGGTCAGCACATAAAGTATTGCAAAGTATCTTCTGGCTGGGCATAGCAGCTGGGCATGAATTTGGTGTTCCTTTTTGGCCTTCCTAGCTGCAGTAATGATGACTCCAGCCTCTGTTTGCTAGTAGCCACACGCCATCATTCACCACACCTCCAGAAGGAAGCCTTCTGGAAGGTATTGAAATCTGAAATATTCCTACACTTGTACTATTTTTCACACTGTCAGTGAGAGGCAAATAGCACAACATCCAGTTCAGGCAGAATGAAACAGTGATTTAGATTTCGTGTCATATATTTTTGACCTTTCTGCTGGAAGAATAACACTGAGCTTGTTTAGAGTAAAAGATTGATGTATGTCTTCTTCTGAAAGCAGTGTTATAAAAATGGTACCTTCTTACTCAGCAGATCTGTTCCTGTTGTGTATTGAGAATCCTTGCTTCCTGGATTCAAACCTAAAAAGTTTTATCGTTCTCAGCCTGCAAAACAAGCTCTCTTCAGGACGAGTGAGCTGGCTCCTCTCTACTGTATTATTAATAAAACTCTGAGCTCCTTATCAGGTAGCAGGCCAGTCAGTGCACTCACTGGTTGTTAACAAGTGTTCCTGGATCTCTTCCTTTTTCATCTTATTTGCTGGCATGAATGGAATTTGTCCTTGTGTGAAAAGCCAGTAATGTTTGCAGAGCAATAACTCTTGCATATCTTAGCTGACAGAGATTTCATGACTTGCGAGTGATGCATTGGAAGGGAAGAGTCCTGATTCAGAGCATGGCTGAGTTTGCAGTGGGGAAAAAAATGACAGGTAAATAGTGGAAATCTGTGAAAAACAAACTTCCACCAACGCAAATGGGAATTTAAATGGAAAAGTAGTAAGCAAAGTGCGTAGCACATGAAGTGTCTCTAAAACTTTACTGAATGGGCTATCAAAGACATTTCTTAGTAGAGGTCATCTTTTACAACAGGGCAAATATACAAGGCAAACTCTCAGCACTGAGTGTGTTTTTATCGTAAAACCAACTTGTTTGCTTACGTATGGATTAGCTTTCCAAAACAAGAAACCTAGGAAAATGTTAAACCACCATCTATTATTGCTGGAGCTAGTAGGCAGATTCAGACCTTCTCTCCTTTCTCCCTCACATCATTCCCCACAAAGGAATCCAAGCTTGTGAGCAAAGTGATGCAGAAACCAGGATCTTTCCCATACCAACCTGGAGAAGGTGCTCCTGTGAAAGTGGAGACAATAACAGTCCATGCCTATATACTAGTTTCTTGTTGAGGTCATCATATACAGAGGATTTTTTTACATGAAAACATAAAACTTCCATCTGTTTTCATTAAAAATATTATAACTTCTTTTATTATCTCTGTTACCCACAACTGTTCCAGCGCCACTAATCAATATGGTCCTTTTACTGCAATTTCCCACTAGGAGGTTTTTCAGCCTGTTGTCCGTGGTGATCAGTGTGAGCAAGGAAGCATTCCTCGGTGCATGACGGCTTGCTGCCTACTAGAGACAGCATTTCAAGTCCCAGTACAAGGCAGATGCTAAATTAAAAATGGTGTAAGATAGGGTTAATGCACTGGAGTTGCCAGGCTTTCTGGGTAACCTGTGTAAGTCCTTTGCAGACTCCTGAGTTTTGAAGAGAAAGATCAGAAACCTGCTGCTATTACAGGGGTTTGCCCAGCACTAGCAGTGTGAATCAAGGTTTCCTCAGTTGCCCAAGCTTGTGCAAAGACCTGTTAAAAAAGATAAAAATGTTTCCCCATTTTCTTGTCCCCCAAACTTACTTGCCTTGCAAACACTTCTGTCCAATATGGAGAGACAGACGTGAAATTTGGAGGAGTGAAGCTCTTAGATGGACTAACTGGCACCACTACGTGTTTACACTGCTTACAGGGCGAAATTCACTCGGGCACTGCCACCTCTCCAGATACACTTATCACAGTCTGAAGTGTGACTTAAGGAGCACACGGGCCTCTGTGGGACCCCCGCATGGCATGCCATGAAATTCATCAGGATGTGATCCCCACAGCTGCAAATCCACCTTCCATTTCCATTACACATTCTATTAGTCTAACATGCTTCCCCTTTACGCTTCCTTTTTAGCAAACATCAGTGCAGCTCTTTATTTTAGCATTATTAATTTTTGACATGAAGTCGCTCTAAACATGGTAAATACAGAAGGTAATTGGTATGTTAAACAGGGGAAGCATAATGAGTCTCATGTACAACCGCGACTTGCTCTGCTGCAGAGTCGGACTGAAACAGAATACACAATTGAGCTGCCAATTTCAGCAGAAACTTCTTTACCAAGTCCCCATGGTTCACAGGCAGTGCCTCGACCTCTCCTGTACTTATGATACATCCAGCTAGAGTTTAATGGCTGAAATGACTTTGAAGCTTTCCCAGTGGAACCAATTTTCACCCTCTGTGAATACAAGCTCCAGCCTTTCAGCAAAGAGTTTAGTTTGGTGATAAGTTAACATGTGAGGCCAGCCTGAGAATAAATTTTGACTGTTGCCCTGATAGTAGGACTTTCACATTGCAGCTCCTGGTGATGATGTAGGGCTTTTTGGGAAAGACACACTCTCCAGGCTAATACTGGCTGACAGGATACTTTGTCAGCTAGGAGAGATGTTCCTTGCAGCTGGCAATGCTGTTGCTGGCTTGTCAGCAATGATGGCAAATCTTTTCTGGGAGGAGCAGATAGGGAAGTCATAGCCCATCTCAGCCCAGGCTTGTGGTAATAATGGGCTGATTGTGAAACACAGAGCATGAGTTTTAAGGATACAGATGAGAAATTCTCCTCTAAATTTGGCTAGAAGTCAGTGGGAGAGGGAGATAAATTAGAAAGGGTGAGAGGACGAGTTAGAAAAAAAAATATACCAACCGACAACTTCTATATGAGCTTCAAATTGCTACCAACTGCAATTTGTCTCTTTCTCTTAATTTTAGCATTTTTATTTAAAGATTCAAGATTTCTAGTTTTTCCTTGGGAATAATACACACAAAATACAGTTATTCCAGCTCTTGTGTTATAGTTCCAAATCCAATCAATTTTGTCCAGAATCAAGACTGAAAGATTAGATCAACATTGCTGCATTATCCAGAATTAACAAAATGTATACACGTTTGAGATGCAATTTTCCTATCAACTCTATGCCTTTTTGTTTAGTGGTAATTCACAAATAAAAGACAAAAACACTCAGCAGCAGGATGGAACCATAATATTTGACCAAGAATGGAGCTGACATGCATCAGCAAAATGCCCACAGACAGCATAATCAGGAACCTGACCTGTCTGCTGCTTTACCAATGGTACTGCATAAATAATTAATCGTACCTGCCAATGTAACATGCAACACCAGGTAGTTCTTTGCTTTTTGTTTTCTACGACAAGCCTTGATCTTTTTCTGTGTTAGCTGTCATAGTAAAAAAAAACTGGAAGAAAGAGGGCAGACCCTTGTTACTTGTATAACAGCATACATGCTTTCTCAGGTTATTCTTGAAGAGGAACTGTTGACAGGATATAAAATATCTCAGCAGTGCCTGGTGGAAAAGAATCAGCAGAAAATAGCAGTTTCTGCTATATTAATCTGAGTTTGGTGCATGAAGCAGAAGAGCCCATAGATAAAATTTTTGCTTGGGACATTTAAAATCAGGCACTATATTGTCCTGTAAAATAGGTACTTGGAAGCAAGCAGGAGCTGATAGGAGGACAGATTTAATGACACAACAGTTTCTGTTTATTTAATTTTGTGATCTGGGTTTCAGAAGATCCCTGAAAACAGTCTGGAGACAATTTATGCCTTTTTAACACCTTTGTGATTTAATTTAAGAATGACATTTAATTCTGGACAAAAGGCCCATGATACAAGGCTGGCAGCTGAGACCTCACATGCACATTCTGCAATTCAGTATGTGCATAAATAAGAAGGACAAGTTAGCGCTATAATCTTCTCTGAGGAAACATCTGAGGTAAGTTTCAAATGCTGAAATGAAAGACTGAATTCAGCTGAGGTACCTACACACAGTTTCAGGTGAGCAGCCTGCAAATGTCTTCTTTGTTTCCCCTTCTAGGAGCTATAGTATTACTAGTTCAGTTTAACATATGTTTTCTGAAGGAGGATGGAAGCCTTGTCCCATGTAACTCACATAGCTCTGTTAGAAGCCGTAAAGCTCACAAAGCCCCATGAGTTAGAGAACCCAGCCCAGTTATTTCAAGAGTAACTCCCAGAACCTACATGAACAGCATGACTTAATGATGAAAAAACTGGGCAATAGCATATGATCTCATAAGGGATACAGTTTCAGGCTTGGCATGATAAACTCAAGTACATAAACTTACACCTGCATTTTCCAAGCTCAAACACCTGGCTTTGCTTTATAGAAAGAGTCAAAAGCCTGCATGTTCTCTTTTATCAGCCTTTTGTAAGTGTAAAGATTGGAATCTGTACCTGCAAATCACATTCCTGGACTACTCCTACTGACGCCCTTATAACTGCAGTCCTGGCTATGCCGTCTTCAGTACTTCACTAAATGTTAAGCGCATTCGCTTTAGAAAAATCACAGAGAAGTCGGCTTTGATCACAGGCAAATAAGGAATAAATCCTGAGTCTGAAACTCTGCTCCTAATAGATTTGTCACACCTTCTCCTCCCATCAAATGAAGTCTACATTTACATAGCAGATTACGGAGCACTAGTCACCTGACACTGCAGAAGCATCTTCCAAATCTTGTTCTCAAGCAGAAACCTTAATCTAGGGCCTGGTCTAGGCTCAGCCATCACGGCACATCTTGCACCCTTTCCTCATCTTGTCTGAATGTTGATAGCTGCCCAAATGTCCAAAATCTAAGGAGACAATTTGAACCCTTTATGAATTTTACAGTTAAATGGAGACATCAAAGGAAGAAGGGAAGTTTGGTTCATGGGTTTAGAAAGATAAAGAATCAAGAAGCTGAGGATTAGGGTTTGTGTTTATAATTTATAACGCATGACCAAAATGAACAGTGGTTCCAGCAATGGTGGTTCCCCTTCGTCACCTACAGCTACTTGGTCTGCAGGGGACGGGCAAAAGTATCAGCAGCAAATGTGCACAAACATGTCAGATGGAACCTCTGAACTTTTCTGAACTGGCATAGCTCCTTTTTAGATGCCATCAAAAGCAACTAAAACAAAGCTTTTGGAGCTGGCTGTGCAGTACCCTCTGTGAACAGCTTGAATCACCCGGCTCATGACAATGATCTGCCACAGGAGCTCCAATCTAGTGCATGTGTGCGCTTTCTTTTCACGCGATGACAGTTCCCAAGTGAAAGGACACTTCAGCTCTGATAAAACTTTTCTTCTATTGTCTGAGTGTTGTTTGCTTTCTGGCAAACCCCAGTGCTGCCTCTGCTTTCTGTGCAGGCATACATTTCCCATGCTTGTGCAGGGAGGCCAATCAAAGTCTTTGGAGGCTTCTCACTAGTATTGCCTGAAGCAAATACCAGAGCTCAATAGCAATTTAATATTGTAATCAGGAAGCAAACTGTGCAGTTTCGGCACATCATGATAATTATTAACTACTTGTATTAGTGTTGCGAATCTAGTAACTAATATTTACAAAAGTTTCCCTGTGTGGGGAAGACCTCACCTAGACATGAGCAGTTGAGCTGTTCTGAGTGATTGTCAGTGGGCGTTTAAGCCTGTTCTCATGTTCGCTGTTTAAAGATAAAACATCAATACTCAGAAATTGGACTTCAAAAGACCTATTTCATGAATAATAAATTCTCAGGGTGTAAAACCATACCAAGTGCTGGAATGTTTTGTGAATTTATGGGGAAGTTTTCCTGTGGAATAAAGACCTGGAAGATAGGATTAAAAAAGCACATCTAAAACTCCCTAACAGAATATAAAGGAGATTAGATTTAAACATTAAATTGTTCTTGCTCTTCAGATTTTTGTTTCATGCCATGATGTGTCTCTTTCTCCTGCTTTCCCATTACTATTAGAATTAATGACCTTATGAACACCAGGTTAGAACTCTCAGGCAAGGGCAGATATAATAAACAACAAGATGTTCTCTAAACACAAAAGCTGTAATTGTCAAACTAAATATCTCCATGCAGTTATTCATGTCTAGGCTGACTCAAGGTTGAAGCAGAGCTACATTTGCCTTTGTGTCTTACACAGCTCTTGTTGGTCGAATAGTCCTCCACTTCCAGTGTGGTGGTAATGAGTGAAGGTGGTTGGGTGAGCACACTGGCATCAAACACAGATGACCTACACAGTATGCTTGGCTAGTTTTGAACCTCGTAGCATTCCTATTCACGTACACAATCATATTTCTTTCAGTAATCAATTGGCTGCTTTTTCAAATAGGTGGGGACACAAATACATTCTTGACACGGGGTCTCTTCTAATCTGTGAGTTGTATCACTTCACTGAAATGCATATATGCATAAGAGAAAAAAAAAGGCTCCATTTATTTTCTAATAGCATCATAGTTGGGGAAAGATTTTCTCATTCAACTTAACCTTTGAGCAGTTTCTTCACTTCAAGCTCACCCATATTTCACACATTTTTTCTGGCAGTATTCAAAGTGCCTTTTAAATTATGTATGCTTTTGGCTAGTATGCCAGACTTGTAGCCTAAAAGACTAGACTTCCCTACAAAGAAGCCATGATTTGACACTATTTTGCTGTGTAATCATATTAGAAAAAGCAATGTCATAAAGATGACATGAAACAACTATATGTAAACAATACATTGCCATTCCTTTACCAACTGTTTAAACAAATCAAAAAGTAAAATACGCTTTTAGCTTCAGGTAGTTCCTATGTCACAGCAGTCAGACATTTCTTAGAATTCAGACAAGGATTCAGCGTTATATCAATGTGGAAGACAAAGATGGTTCTTTCCATGTATTTGCAATGTACTTACTAGTCAGGAGATGACTGATGGATGCTGGCAGGGAGTAAAAGTAACCAGTGAGGCAGTGTTGGATAACATGATCAATAGTGATCACAAAGAACTATGACATACTGAAAACAAACTGCAGACGCAGAAGGACAAGCAGAAAGGGACAGAGAAGCCAAAGGAAAATAAGAATTCAAGAAAAAGGTAGGGGAGTGATGTCTGAAGTTGTTCACAGGTTAACGGGGGCAGAGCTGGCTATGAAGAGGTCAATGAAGACTTCACCTGACTGCAAGGCATTGGAGACAGGTTGAAGGAAGTTTTCTGGGGAGGAGAGAAGGGAAAACACTGGAGAGTGGTGCATCCAATGTGTGTAGGGACAGGGCAGTAACTGTAGTGGCAACTGGGGTCAGGTATAGAAATTTATGAAGTACATAATATTAGTATTAAAGATTTTGACAATGTTTGCTATGTAAATTTTGTCCATATCAAAGGTCAATACAATCTAAAAAAATTTATCAAGAAGCAATAGAATGACATGCTTTATATTTGCTTTTATATTTCACAGAATATAAAAGCAAAGAAAAAATACATTTAATGATAATCAGCTAGTGTATGTCCTTTATATGATCAAGAAAAATCATCCAAGTCTAAGTTATAAAACACAATATCCATATGTATTGCTTTCTAATTTACAATTTTACCACTTTTATTCTAAGTGTATATTTTAAGATAAATAAATCTGCTATTGTAAATTCCATTATTGTCATGTTACTGGTAGGCCATGTAGGTGTAGCATTAGTTTTTAAGAATTCCTTTAATTAAAGTTATTATGTCAAAGATAAGATATGATAAATGTACTAATATTTTAGGTAAATATTTACGCCTGTTTTCAGAATTAGTATGAAGAGGAATTTGGCTACAGTTAGGGTTCTTCACTGGTTACAAGTGCTTTAATAAAGATGGAGAAAGGTAAGTGTATGCCTGTCTTTAAGTATGTGCTTAGCTTTTTCAACCTGCTGGGAAAGCAGTAAGTGAAGGGGACTAAGTACATACCTAAAGGTAAGCACGTGCTTGACTGCCTTGCTAATCTCAAGCTAGAGATAGCAGGATGATGAGGTTTCTGAAAAGACTGCTGGTACATTCATCACATCGGTTTGGGGATAACAAATAACTTTTTCACAAGCAACTTAACGACTGAAGGGACTAAGGATTCAGTTATGCAACAAATTGGCTTTGGCAGCAAAACCAGTTAAAACTCTTTTTTTCCCTTAAGCGGAGACTTAATTCTAGTGAACTGGTTCAATGCACGGCAGTGGTACCATCATGACTGTAAAGATGATGAATTCTGGCTTAAGAACAAATGCTCTCCAGAGTGCAAGTGATCAAACCAGGTTCATGGTCAAAGCCATGGAGATGTATGCTGCGTGCCTTTAAAATGTATTTTGGGGTTAGAGACACAAAAAAGCTCATGTACCTAACACTGGCCTGACTCTACCTGCAGGTGTCCAAGTCTGGACTTGTGATCCTAAAATTTCTGGATAATTCTGGGGGTGCTAAACATGTTGATATTAAAATGCACCTTCTGGTGGATTTCTAAAGTTCAGTTTCTCTGAATGACCAGAAACACCTTTATCATCCTTGGTAGTATCTGGCTTCTGTCTCAGTCTAATATCTATTGAGATCCATAAATAAGGAGCTTTCTCAGTCTCTAAATGGAATGCTGCTGTAGATGCCTGTGATGAAGATTATAGGGAAGGCAAGGAAAGGGGGAATTACCTTTACTGTTCTTTCTTTTAATAATTCAGTGATTAAAAATCTCATACAGTATACGTCAGAAATTGGGTAAAGCACTGAACAGCTAGCATAAGTTGTTGCCATTGCTTCCTTTGGTCATATTGTAGTTTGATACTCTATGGAACAAAGCAAATGGTTTAAATTCCACATTAAACCATACCAGGCGACATAATGAGGTAAAACCCAAATGAATAAACAACAAAAATTATAACTGAGGAACCTTCAGGAGATCATTAGAATATTGAAATGTGAGTTTCTTGAAATCTTGAATGTTTACCTCAGCAAGCCACAAAATCCCCCTGTTTTTCCATAAATGTTGAGAAAGAAAGTCTGAATTACTCCTGCCTCTCAACACAAATTACTCACCCCAGGCAAACAGATGACTAGGACTTTGCAAAGCTGGGATATGCTCTGTTGTTATGAAACTGTGTGTATACAAATGACAGTCTGCTTAGTAATATTTATAGATGAGGATAGTTAAGCAAACACTAAAGCTCCATAACTTTCTATGATGAAATATCAAGTTTGCTAAATATGTGTATACCTACATAAATAGATTGTATTCTTGGCTGGGGAGAAGGGTCAGAGGTGGTGTCTCTGAATAAACAGCTCTCAGACCAATTCTCTCCTATCTCTTCTACTGCTGCTGCCTCAGGCTCTGGGGTTTTTTGTCTGCTAAAGCCAGCTGCTTCCTCTCCAGTTAGATCCTCTGCCTCAGGGATGGCAAGGGACTACATCCACCGAGTCCAGCAGGGCTCTCCTGGCTGCATGCATGCATGAGATTTATTTGCCTAACAGGCCTGGGCAGCAAGGCAGAGTTGCTCTGCTCACTTTCTTATCATTTCCCTGGCTTCCCCAGCAATGGTGACCTGCATCACCTTGCCTGAGTGCATCAGCTTTGCTACCACCGGGACCTAGTGCAGGCAGTTGCAATCAGGTGTTCTGCCCAGCTCCTGATGTTTTTGAGTTTATCACTGCTTACCCTCCTGGTTGTTCTTGTGATTATCAATAGCACAACATCTGGAGGCAAGGTGCTGTGCCTCCTCATGTCTAGGCTTCATGGGGTTACGCCTGAACAACAGCTATGTCTAAATCTTCAGGAAGTATGAAAGTGAAAGGGGCATATACAGCACACAGAAGCCTTGAAATCATACAATCATAGAATCATTTAGGTTTGAAAAACTCTTTAAAATAGAGCTCAACCACTAACCTCACCAAGTCCACCACTTAACCATGTCCTCAAGTGCCGTATCTGCAAGTCTTTTAAATACCCCCAGGAATGGCAACTCCACCACTTTCCTGGACATCCTGTTCCAGTGCTTGACAACCCTTCTGGTGAAGAAATTTTTCCTAATAGCCAATCTAAGCCTCCCCTGGTGCAGCTTGATGCCATTTCCAGTTGTCCTATTGCTTATTACGTGGGAGACTGACACCCACCTCCCTACAACCTCCTTTCATGTAGCTGTAGAGAGCAATAAGGCCTCCCTTGAGCCTCCTTTTCTCCAGGCTTAGCAACCACAGTTCCCTCAGACACTCTTCATGTGACTTGGTTTGCCCACTAATACTCCAAACTCCCTTCGAGGGAGCTGCAGGTCTAAGTCAGTGACTTGTGTTTTCAGTGGGGCTGCCCTCTATCTAGTGGTCTGCAGAGTCCCTTTGGTACTTCCCTGTGAGCTCACCTCTCCCAGGGAACAGATTTTGCAGATGGTGTTGCTAATTGGGGACTTTTATTTGCATCTCCTCAGTAAGGGAGCAGGGGGTTTATTTATCATGTGAAACATTTCATGGGTCACAATGAATGCCTGAGACCACTGCTCAGTCATAGAAGGAGCACAGAAGGTGGTGGGAAACAGACAATTTGGGTAATTCTAGGAAATATCCTGGACTGGACTGGAAAGGACTTACTTGGGCTGACCCCAGGCCTCCTGCAATGTAAGTTATGGGAGTCCTTTCTGCCACATGTAACTTGGAACTCCATTTTGAACGTATGAAATTGGCACTCAAGAGAGATGTTAAACATTTCCTCCCTGCTCTGAAAAAGGCTAAATCAGGAACTGTTAAAATCAGGAGTGTTCACAAAGCAATAACTTTTGCATTATCATTATGAAAACTGGTTTTGAAAAGAAAGTGTCAGGAATGTCAAATCATTCTGCTTAATTGAATTGCCAGTTAATTAGGGCTATTGAAGTTTAATAAAAACTGGAGTCAAAATGAATTCATTACAAACACATCAGACTAAAATTTTCACCTTTATCCATATTGGGCTGTTCTTAGGTCAGGGGTTTGTGCAAAATTTTTGAGATTTGAGTAGAAGACAGGAAAATATCTCAAAATCTTCAAGCTTGACACAATAGAGACCCTGTTTCCTGACAAGTCCTATACGTGACACAACAACATTACAAGGCACCTTCCATCATTCTTTCACCAGTTTTAATGGTTTTTCTTTCAATATGTTGGTGCTAGAGGTTTTTCAAAGAAAATAGTGCCAGAATTAACATGATGAGAACTGCAGCATCCTTCCCAGCCTCTGAAAGCAACAACAACAAAATCATGTTGAAGAGGGGAGACTTTGAAATTGTACTTTGAACTTACAATAACTAAATTTCCTTACACAAAACTTCATGCAGTGGCTCCAGCGTAGTATAGATTGATGAAACACTCCTTGGCACAAGTAGAAATTCCCTTCAAACTAAGAAGCTGGGACTGGGGCCTCTGATGATCTCTGAGTCTGATGCAAGGCCAGATCTGGCAGGCAATATTTTGGCTGCCTCCCCACCTCTTCTGGTGGAAAGTTTCCCCTCTTTCAGCAGGTCAGAGAACCTGCAAGGCCACCTCACAACTCATGGGAGTACAGTGCATTTTTTCTCTTCAAGATGCAGTAGGTGACAGAGCTAGAAAGATTGCCTGACATCTCCCAGTATGACACCCTTTTTTAGTTGGCCAAAACTCAGGCAAACTTAAGTATTAAAGAAGAATACCTTTCTTTTTTCCCCTTATAGTAAGACAGAAATTCAAGATTTCTCACACTTTCATAAAACACAGACTGAGATAGCTCAGTCCATGAACGTGAGACATTTCACACCAATGCTCCAGACCTGTGTTAACAGATTCTGATATTAATTCAGGAAAGGCACTAGTTAATTTTGATTTCTCAGTGCTCTCTTCAGTTCTGTTGTCGTAATTAGTAAGTCAACATTTACCCACATCTACCATGAGACCTAGGAAAACTATTAGTTGCAAACAGCTGATTTGTTGAATTTAGCTCTTTCCTGATTGTGGTTGATCAACGATCACATTTTAATTTCTATTAATTTTAGTCACTGTATAAATTCTTCTGTGACTTATTCATGTGAATATATTTCAGCCTATGTATTGCTTACAGACTGCATAGTGTATCAGAGTTTTTGTGAGTTGTAATTCACTACTCAGTTTGTATGTGAAAGATCATTTGAGTCCCAGCCCATAGTTTCTGGTCTCTAGCTGAATAGTCTTCAAAAATAGAAAGTGACTTCTAGAAAAGTGAATAGAAGCATGACTTCTGCAGACAGTTTGGAAGCTTTTTGGAAACAAAATTCATAGGAGTATTTGTCTCACTGTCTTTTTTAATATAAATTAATATGAATAAACATTTCTCCTATTTTATGAATAAACATAAAATTTATTTTAGTTTATTTATTTATAAAATTTATTTTATGAATAAACATTTCTCCTATTTAGGTGCATGCAAAGACCCTGACAAACTCCTACTGAAAGCAACAGAAATATTCTGACTGAAATAATAAAAAAATCCTGTAGTGTTCACTGTCCATATAATGGGAGAAATTATTGTCCACTTAAATTGATGGACGGCTTTGGTTACTTTTTGTCTTCCTTGGATTCTTAAAACTGATCCCTAGAAAGATTGTCCTTCTTTCCTCTTATTTCCCCCACCCCATATTATTCACCGACCTGTAGGCATACCTTTGTTCTCGGAGACATTCAATAATGTGCTTATATTCTTCATAAATGACAGCACTGGGGAAGGCAATTTAAAAAAAACAAACCAACACAAACCAAACCACAATGTTGCAATGCCATTTGAGCAATGAAAAAAGAACACAAAAAGAAGCTGCGCACCTTTTCCTGAAGCATTCAAAAGTCTGTTGAACAGAGCAAACTGTAAAGCTAAGTATAGACCACCAGACACGCACCAGCACAAGAGGGTCTTGGACCTGTTGGAGTGAGTCCAGAGGAGGCCACGAAGATGATCGGGGGCTGGAGAATCTCTCCTGTGAAGACAAGGCTGAGAGAGCTGGGTTTGTTCAGCTTGGAGAAGAGAAGGCTGCAGGGAGACCTTAGAGCAGCTTCCAGGGCCTAAAGGGGGGCTGCAAGAAATCTGGAGATGGACTTTTTACAAGGGCCTGTAGTGACAGGAAAAGAGGGAATGGGGTTAAACTGAAAGAGGGTAGTTTTAGATTAGATAGCAGGAAGAAACTCTGCCCTGTGAGGGTGGTGAGGCACTGGCACAGGCTGTCCAGAGAAGCTGTGGCTGCCCCATCCCTGGCAGTGTTCAAAGACAGGTTGGATAGGGCTTGGAGCAACCTGGTCTAGTGGAAGGTGTGCCTATCTTTGGCAGGGGGGTTATCACGAGATGATCTTTAAGGTCCCTTCCAAACCAGACCATTCTGTGATGGTTCTGTGAAATTAAGTGCATTTCTTTTCGGCAGTGGCATGGGCCAGCTGTCAGTATTGAGTGTGCTAATCCTGAGCTGCCTTACGATTCTCTTGCTGACTGCCGAGGTCTGCAGGGAAAGACATCCTCTGCCTAAGGGGCCCCGATGGCATCCTGCCATTGCCATGCACCAGGAAGCTTGGAAACATTGCCAGAAATGTTACTTTGGAAACATGCTGTTTGTAAAAGCTTGCATAGGTGTATATACACAACTATAGGAGCCAGGGCTGGGCCTCAGTAACAGCAGCACCTGCTACTCCCGAGGGCCACAGGCATATTAACATACTCCCTGCAGTCGGTGCCGCCCACTGTGTCCACCATCTCGATGGGGGCCGGGGCCGGAGTGGATGGGACCGGGTCAGGGCCAGCTGGACCGAGCTGCGCCCAGCGGGACCGGGGCCGGCGGGGCGGCCTCACGCCGAGAGCCGGGAGCTGTTGCCATGGCGACACTGGCAGAGCCGAGCCGCGGTGCGGGAGCGCGGCCCTGCGAGCGATCCTATCGATTAAACGAGCTTTTTATACAATAATAGTAATAATAATTATTATTATTAATTTACATTTTAAGCATTGATTTATTTAGGGCACAAGGGCAGTGGGACAGGCAGCCACGCATGAGGAAAGCACGGGGAGCAGCTTGAATGGACGGTGGCCACCGGGGCCCTTCACTGCCCCTAGGGGTGGGCGACCTGGCTTGTGTGGCTGCTCTCCAGGGTGAAGTCTCCCTACACAGTAAATACGAGTGCTGAGCGCTCAAAGTTGAGTTGCTTTTGTGGTGCTTAGGGACAGTGCTCACCAGCAGGGCAATGCTCAAAGCCCTGCTTGCCAGGTCTCCTAAAGTCCCTGTAAGTCTGTGGACACCTAAGGTCTTCCCACATGGATTCCTTGGATGGTAGGTAAGGACCTTCCTGGAGGAGGAATGGTGCCTATAATATTCATTATCCTCAGCCTGACCTCAGCGTGAGTATGCATTGACCCCTCGTAATAAGCAGGACACCCCTCTCTCCCAAGCCTTACAACCTTACACGGTGTGTGTGTACTTGTGCTGTCCTCTTGCCTCTCCTGCCTCAGGAAAAAGGCACAATACAGTGCAGCAGTCTGCCGGTGGATTTGTTACTAAAGGAATTCATGCATCTTGCATCTTGAAGATGCATTATTAATGCCTGGACAAATCACATCAGGTGGAGCCCAGCAAGTCCCTGGCACTGCAAAAAGGAACAAAGGCTGGTTCTACAAGAGAGAGAGGGATGAGACAAATTATAACAGCTGGGAGTTTCTTGTCAGTAAGATGGCAAAAAAAAAACAGAAATGCTGAAATTGTTTGCACATAAGGCAAGCTTATATTTTTATTAGGAAGGAAATTACACATTGCACTGAGAAGAAGATACTTTATTTGTATCCTAATAAACATCACATTGTTGGGCATCTTTGAATTTCACAGCAAACTGCGCCAGCTTGCTGGCATTGAAATTACTTCCAAACACAGTTTTATTTAGTATCTGGAAAGGGCTATAAAGACCGGATTTGCTAGCAGAGGGTCTGCTTCTTCTCTCCTTGAAGTCAATGGCAAAACTCCCATTCACTTCAGCAGTAACAGGATCAGGCTAGAGTTTGTAGTAGTCTTCCAAAGCGAAGGAGGTGATGCTGCCTGCAACAGCATGTGGGAAGGCACAGACCCCAGCCTCCCAGGCAAAGAGCAATACTTCTTCATCTCTAAGTCCTGATAAGAAGATCTAATTTGTGCAGCACAGGCTTTGATGCCAGCTATTATTTTTGTCCCTGTGGTGTGAGTACTTAGCCCAAATCTGGGCCTTGCTGTCTTTGTTGCACTGAGAAGGGAAAAGGATGGTAGGAACCCAGGATTTCTTTTGGAACAGCCCTGTTTATTTACAGAGGATGCACACAAAGTGCTATTACAGAAAGGCAGGAGCAAGGAAGGTAGTTTCTTGTTTGGAAGTGTAAGTCTGTTTTTCAGTGAGTGCTCAGCCAGGAAACTATGCTTTGGTTTCACCCCATGAAAATGCACCATTGCACTCTAGCAGGTGGCTTTCCCAATGTCTTCTCTTTTCTCATTGTTTTGCACTCCCTCGCACATCCATATACAAGCATACAAACTTCCAGCTGTTTTACTCACAATCTTCACCCAGGAGAACTGCTGGGGCTGCTCTCTGCTCCTGCCTTTTCTGCTCTTCCCTTGTGAAGCTGAGCTATGCTCTGGGCAGTGGC
Source organism: Myiopsitta monachus (assembly GCA_017639245.1). Lineage (NCBI taxonomy): Eukaryota > Metazoa > Chordata > Aves > Psittaciformes > Psittacidae > Myiopsitta > Myiopsitta monachus. The sequence continues at coordinate 57,737,818 of CM029918.1, read as the reverse complement.
TTCAATTGTTTCTGCTGCCTCTAAATTAAAGGGACCTAACTGTTGTTCCATTTAGCCTTAAAGTCCATTTAAAAAATAATTCTGACTTTTACCCACCCTGTGTTTTGTGATTTCCATTTCAGCACTTCAGTGCATTATTTTTGTCTCCAGGCTGACCCACTGGAAGGCAGTATTTTCTTTCCTAAGAGCCTCTAAGGGCACGCTGGTAATTTGTGTTTAGCTGACAAAAAACCTGAAAATACTTCCAGACATCTTCTACCAACTCGTTATTTTTTTCTCCCCAATATATGACTCTTCAGGATTTCTATCAAACAATTTAAATGAAATATATATCAGAGTGCTTAAAAATAACCTGAAGTAATTATTTAATCACTAATATAGCATGAAATGTGTTTCCACTAGGTCACTGGAAACAGATCTAGCCTTTGATATGGAGACAGACGAGTATTTGTTAGGGTTCCATATGAGATCATAGGAGATGACTGAGGTATCTTTAGCCATCACTATAGTGATAATAACTCCCTCAGAGTAAGAGATAAAGCCCTCCAAGAAATAGGACCCAGTGAGGAGTGGGAAAAACAGAAAGGACAAACCCAGCAATTTTCACTATAGCAAAAAGTAAAAAAATGTGTCTCTCTAATTCTTTAATACATTGGCAATGTGACGTGTTTTGTCAGAACTGGATGGATGAGTGAAGACCATGTCAGAGGAGCACTGGTGTGATTATTATGTACAGGCAGGCATGCACTGAGGACACTGTGGGGTCATAGAGTACCTGCACCCAGCCAGGAGAGTGATCTATGGTTATGAGAACATCTGCTCAGGGCTCACAGACAACCAAAAAAGTAATGATGGTACATATGGAAGGAAAGGACTTGAATATAAACACTTCAAATATTTAAGATATGGCCATGAAGATGATCAGAGGGCTGGAGTACTCTCCTGTGGAGACAGGCTGAGAGAACAGGCTTGTTTAACCTGGAGAAGAGAAGGCTCGGGGGAGACCTTAGAGTAGCTTCCAATGCCTAAAGGGGTGCTACAAGAAATCTGGAGAGGGACTTTTTACAAGGGCAAGTAGTGATATGACAAGGGGGAATGAGGTTAAACTGAAAGAGGGGAGATTTTGATTAGATGTAGTGAAAAAATTCTTCACTATGAGGGTGGTGAGGCACTGGCACAGGTTGCCCAGAGAAGCTGTGGCTGCTCCATCCCTTACAGTGTTCAAGGCCAGGTGGGACAAGGCTTTGAGCAACCTGGTCTAGTGCAAGATGTCCCAGTCCATGGCAGAGAGTTGGAACTGGATGATGTTTAAGGTTCTTTCCAACCCAAACCATTCTATGATTCTATGATTATATAACTGTGATATAAGAGGGTGAAGCATCATGGCATACAGCACTGTGTTCAGGATTAATCAAGCACTATTGAGAAGGTTAGTTACTGGGGAGCAGAGATCATGATCAGCACATCAAGAAAGACTGAAAGCATGGGGAAGCTTCTTGAAAAGGGAACCTGCAAAGACGAGGCTGTTTAGATGTGGCAACTCTAGAGTAAGGAGTCTTTAGTCAGTCTTACTTGGGATTGGAGAATGGCAGGGAACTTAAGGCAGTTAGAGAAGCCTTCACATGAAAATCATGTACATAGGCATGTGGGATTTTCTCTGGTACTCGAGGCCCAGGCAGAATTAGAGCACTCTCACCAATACCTCTGTTTTCCTTCAGGAAAACTTTTGTTTGATTAGACCCAAAGTGCATCTTTTGCTGGTTGCCTAAATTCAGAAAAGAGGATTTTATTTTGTTAAATTGCAGACTAATGATTTCTAGCACATTAAAAAGGGGCATTTTTCCAAAGCTGCTTCTGTGTAATCTGTCTGTTAAATAAGAATCTTCCTGGCATCCTGCAGGAAATGACATTCTATTTAAACATGTTACCTGCTGATCTACTAGAGAAGCAGGCCAGCAGTTTTCTTGTTTGGTTTGTGTGTGTGGTTGTTTCGTAGCTCCTGGGTAATGTTACCCATATTTTTCTGTTTGGAGAATCACTTTTCCCTACGCACTCACCAACCAACATGAAACCACCTAATTATATTTTCATAATCATGATTAAAAACCATCTAAATTATCCTGCTTGATGTACTCAAAGAGTTTGCTGATTGCTTTTTGATGTGTATTAGAGCTTTTTGCAGAGCCACATCAAATGGTTTGCTCCACAATGAAATAAAAAAAAAATCTTGCAATATACATATGCACATCTTAAAAAAAAATGTATAATTTATAGTCTGCTAATTAAGCTACATCAAAACCAAGTCTATCACCATGAAATAATTGTGTAAAAGCTGCTCACCTATTACAAGAACATTAATTTCCACTTTACTTTTTTTTTTTTTCAAAATATTGATTTTATCTTATACAAGGCAATTCAGCATTTCAGAGACTCAGAGTCTCAGAGTGTTTTTCCACATTCATGGAGACCTTGAATCTTGAATACAAAATCAAGTTTTAGAATAGAAAACTCAAGTAAATTATATTTTCATCTGGAATATGCTCCTTCTGCATCACAAACGTTTTATTTTTTTCCTCTATGTTGTTTTCACATCTTATATATGCCACACCAGATCTTGACAAAAGTTCTGTCTGTTGCAGCAAAGGGAATATTAAGAGGAGGGGAGAAGGGAGTTTGCAGAATTTACTCTGATTGTGGGTTAGAGATTGATCCGTGTCTCATTTTACCAGGAGAATATCACGATGTGCAGATGTAGGTTTGGTGCTGGTCTGGTTGATCTTGGAGACTGTGTTAGGACAACATCATGCAGAATTTAGTGGAGTCTGGGATTCCTCAAAGCCATGAAAGACTTCATAAGGTCAGTCCATGAGTACACTGGAGTCAAGGTTTGCTTCACGGCTGTCCAGCACTGATCACAAAGTCAACAGTCATTAAATAATAAAAATAAAATACTTTAGGAAAACAATTAAATAATTCAAGGTCTGCCTACTTGATATTAAATTTGTTGTTATATCAAATATTCATGTGAAGTAAGTCTGTAGGTGTGTCTGTATGAACGGAGTGCAAGCGCAAACATTGATGCTTTGCTACAACTTCATGGCCAGCGCTCTAAGGCAGGAGCATGGGGATTGATCACACATGCAAAAGTGTCCTCCTCCACAGTATCATCTTCCTTAGCTCTGTGTGTGTGTATCTGTGTGTGTAGGCTGTCTCTCCTCTCTTGGAAACCTGTAACATGCTGACACTTATTCTGTGGGATCAGTGACAGCTATGGGGTATTCAAGTACAGCTCTGTTCATCCATGTGTTTCCAGTTTGACTTTCAGTAAATGTTTAATGATCCTTTTCAATTACTGGATCAAACAGTATTTGACAAGAATGAACCTTGTCTAATACTAGCACTTAGACAGGAGTGCATTTTTTAGATAGCACTTAGCATCCACAATGTTTTCATGATATTTGTGAATGTACTCTCAGGTTGATCTTAATGACCCCATTACAAAGGTCTTCTCATGCCTTGCTGTGTTATCATCTCTCTTTCCTTGACTTTACTGATAAAGAGCTGTCAGAGTTCACCTGGGAACACTCTGACTCAGTGTCCTGGGTTATGCCCTAAAAGGACATTGGATTTACTGGCATGGCTGTAGCTACCACTAGGTTTCCTGTATGAGACCATGTGAGACTGATCCTTTGGTTTCTTTGGCTGTGTCTGATCTCATCTGCAGCCCATGTGTATTGTGGACCCCTCTGCTGTGTGTCTTATGCGTCCCTCAGCCTCCCTCCATGCAGGGAAACAGCTTCAAGCGCAATGTGGTTTCACTCTGGCTGCTGCTCCTGGGTCTGATGTCCATGGGCATGCAGCAGGAGAGGCTGTATTCTACTGGGAATGCATGGGCCCAGGTGTCAGGACACAGCCCATACAAAAGACATACAGGCAGATGGAAGAATATTGACTGCTACTGCTGAACCCAGGACAGCTATCCAAATGACTTGGCTAGATACTTGTAAAAGAGGCAATTAAATAAGCTGTTGTGAGATTACAGAGCTATGATTACCCCTTTACCTGGTATCCAAAGGTACTTCCTATAGTTCTGAAGACAAACAAGGAATCCCCCTCTAATGTTATACTCACTTCCTCTCTCTCTTAGCTGCCATTCCTTCAGCCTATCAGGGTATGAAAACGTCATCTGCTCAACCCCTTCCTCTGCAGTAGGAGGGCAAACAACGGGGTATGGCAGACCCTTCATGGGCTCTGGAGATACTCTTGGAGCATGCTCGGTGTAGCCTGGCTAGACTAAGTTCCTTGTAAAACTTTCTGAAGGCTTCACTCTTTTAAAAAGACTTCTGGCAAAGCAATCACCACCATTTCTATCTTGCAGCAGCCTAGGGGTTAGGAAGTAGGAAACCCACATTCAGTTCCTATCCTTGCTGGAAAGAATTCAAACACACTTCTAGTCATTAGGCTATAGGTTTTTCTGGGAACGCTTTACCACTCCTCATGAAGCTGCACCACTGTGCAGAAAAATGGTTTGAATTCACTGAGAGAAGGAGAAAGGGTGAGTGAAAGCATGACTCCCCAGGCTAATGATTAGGCAGCTTTTTCAGAAGCAGGAGGAGGTAGGCTCCAGTCATTCCTCCTGTTTTGTGCTTTAGCTCATGCCTGTTTCATATCATGTCCTCATTCTTTCAGTTAAACTGGTGCATTTTGGTATTTTGAACAAGAAATTGTAGTCTGGTATCTACCTAACTGTGCATGCTCACAGTGTTCTGCCTATGCAGTGATTTTACTGTGTGTGTGTGTCAATGAAGGAAGCTGAGGTTTCTCATCTATTTCCATTTATAAGGGATGAGATCTACGAGGCTGATCCAGTTGCAGTGAAAATCCCTCTTTTTGTAAAGTTCCCCCTCCCCTACCCCCCCCCCAGCCCCCCCCCCCCCCGCCTTTTTCACGGTGTCATCTTTTATTAAGATCACATTAGCACTTCTGGAAGAGCCATATTTTATTGGGATCTCTCACAAGAGGATGAGTCAGACCATCTGATTTTATTCTGTTAAGTTCATTTTTGATTTGCTGAGTTTAGTTCAGATATGAACACATCTTGTCCTATTTATCTTTAATATAATACAGACGCTGGCACAGGCACTGATCCTGGATTACACTAGTGTAAATCTGGGGACATGCCAATGGAGCATTGCCAAGGCCATATTAAAATTTCACTTTCAGGATGGCTATTACTGCTAGCTTCTCAGGAAGCAGGCTTCTGTGGTGGGATGAACCAATGTACCACTTCTCAATAGCTCTACAATTCTCTCTTGGTTGGAGAATATCCCAGGTAACACAATACAACCAAAGTCAGACGTGGCCAAAAGACTGTTTTTACACAGCCTGAGGCTGACTGGATCGCTAGTTCACATAAGCCTTGACTGATGGGGATAAGCTGATGGGATTTAATCAGTAAAGAGGGAAAAATGAAATAAACTTTGTAGGGATGGCAAGAGTCATGATTAGTCGATGTATTTATCACCTGGCTATTTCCCAGATTCATGCAGTAAAACAAAAAAGAAATGAACAGCATCTAACCTGTCCAAACCTTATTTTACCTTTTATCGCTCAGAATAGCACATGCTGTAAGGTATCAAGAAAAGGCAACTGGATGCTGTCATGGCTTTTCCCAGAAAACAGGAGTTTTACGTAATTCCCCTCAGTTTATATGTGTGCCCCAACATTCTGAAGTAAATGCTAAAAATGTAAATGGCTTATTGATTTATTGAACCACCTAAATACTTTGATATGTCAGTATTACGATGGATTTTCAGATTTTGGCCTATGCAACGTAACTTCAGAAAACCCAGCTGACAGTAGCTTAGCTGTTCTTAAGACTCAGAATGGATAATTTGCATTCTACATCCAGTGAAAACCTCTATTCCTTTTTTGTACTTCAGGACTGAAGTCTGCTGGCATCTCTCACTTAACTGAAGCCAGAGAACATGATACAAATTTCTTGAAATATGTACTTCATGCTGAATCAGTGCTAAACACAGGATAAAATTGACCCCAGTTCTCTGGAATGAATCATGACAAGCCTGGGTTGGCAGGAATGGCAACCTGCTGTGAACACTGATACCTCTGTAATTATTGATTTATGGAACTCTCCTGTCTTTCACCAGTTATCTTTCTGCGCTTTGCACGTTTATTTGGTTGCTTAATATTGCCTGTGCTCTAACTTGTGAGCTCTGTGGGTTAGTGACTCACTTTGTATAATTTTGCTGTGGCATCTTTAACTCACTTAAGAGTCCTTAGAAACCTCGACACAGAAAAACACTGAGGTGTTGGTGTGCAGTCTTTGTGGAGCTAGAATGGCTTTCAACAACCATGCCATTGAATATACGCAGTGCTTTTTCCATCTTACCCTGATTGTTTGAATCAAGGTTTGCTTTTACATATATTTTACAAATGTTTAATCCTTTCAACAAATAAAACTCACTATTAAAATGCACTAAACACTTTACTGCCAAGAGTAACAGTCTAGGATAAAGCCAACACTATAGATGAATAGGGTCTGCCAGGCCTCCAGGTTCTATGTGGACCTTTGAGAGCTGCCTTCCTGAAAGCCCCAAGTATAACTTCTTTCAGGCTCCTTTCAAGGTAAGCCACATGCTCTGGAGTTTGGACACTGGACCTCTGGCTTCTGTCTCTTCCCAGATCAAAGACCCAAATTCTGTCCTATCTTTTTACCCCTGCCTTAGTAAAAACTGCAAGGTTTTGTGACAGCACAAGACAAAAGCTTTTTAGAAGACTGTAAAGCACCTTGAAAGCCCCTGCGTGGAAGAAGACGTCTGCCTGAAACTCTCAGTGGACTTTGGACTTTGAAGGGTGAGCATACATTTATGGGTGATGGGGAAGAGGCTGTGCCTTATTTTCGCGGTAGTGACCATGGTGGGTACGCAGAGCCCCTGGACTGTGACACTTCTGGGCTTGTCCTCATGCAGCAATGCAAAATTTAACCCAGGTATGCCACAGGGTAAGTTTGTCAGCAGAAGACTCTCTGCTGGCATGGCTTAACTGCTACCAGTATCTATCCTCATGGGTTTAAGTATCTTTTCACTGTCTATGCTTTAGGACTGCATTGTCCTTGGAGAAATCCTTTTTGCCTCCAGGGTTCTTGTCAGGTGAGGGTTATCAGGAGGTACACGGGAGCTTTTGTCCCCTTTCTCCTGCTTTGCGGCCTCTGCCTGGTGTGGTGCCTGGCCCTGTGCCACTTGGCTGAGAGACAGTGATTATTCCATTCATGTGATGTCTGCAGAGAGAGGAGGCCTGTGCCTGCCTTGTAGCTCCCCTCTGTCCTTAAGAGATCCTGTAAAAACTCTGCTTCTGTATCTCACCAAAGTTTCTTCAGCTGTTAGTGCTTGCAGGATACTGCAGGAGTCGGATGAGGTTTGGGGCTGGATGCCAAGGCCTGGGAGTTGCGATGGGTTTCCACTCACTGCCACTCAGTGACTTCATGCCGCTGTTGGGACCACCAAGCAGATTGAGAACCACAGGCAGAGCCCACAGATGGGTTCCCCAGATTTTACCATCACTCAGATATGTGCACTCTGGCAGCAAACTTCTTCCTCCAAGAATCGAAGAAATTTCAGCTTGTTTGCACAGAGGTGCTGTCTTTTGATGATGATGGAGCAGTGAGCTTGTGGCCAGGGGGTGGTGACCTTGTGGTGATACTGGATACTTGACTGTTCACCTCTGGTCCCTGCTGGTGAGGTGACAGGGTAGTTTTGACCCTGGAGAGGCCGTCCCTTGTATCTCCTAAGCCATTCTCACCGATTTGCATGACTGGAACACCATTTAAAAGTTGCTCATATGGGAACCTGGCTCTTACACCCAAACAGGTGCAGCGCAGCCTTTCCGATGAGGGCGTTTCCCACACAGATAGTCAAGAACATTTCTAAAGCTAGCTGATGGCTCTGAAATGGAAACAAGATAATATTTCTTTTCCCATCGTCAATGGTCTGTGGTGAGGGAATAGAGACAGCCGCCACTCATTTAGTAAGAGCAATTCAATTTTTAAGAAATGGGAAGAGACACTAAAAAGCACTCTTTGGCTTAGGGTCATTTAAGCAGATGGCACTGAAGCAAAACCTGTGATAAGGAGCAGCAATTATTTTTATATACATTATTACATATTATTCGAACTTATTGCAACTGGAAAATAATGCAACTATTTCATTCATTTTCTATTAATTTCCTTTTAAATAAGACTTCAAATGTTATAAAAAATTTGAAACATAATTGCTAACATGACTGCCCTATCTTCAGCCAAATAAGCATTTTTTTATTAGACCTCATTTTATAAATGGAATGTGGCTTGCAGGTTTGAGTTCAATCCTTCTCTCCTCAGCACTAAGCCATATATTGGAGAGGTAGAGCATTTAAATTTTGCCAAGATACCTTTGCAACCTGAAGGGCAAGAGAAAGTTCAGCTCAGTAAAGTGAAGACTTAGATTCTGGAGAGTTGACCCAAATCTATGCAGAAAATCCTAAAATTGCAAATACTGTGGATTTAGATTGATCCTAATAATGCATTTTATTATTTAGATGTAATAAAAATTCAAATGATGTGAAAAATAGTAAAACCTCTAGTTAGTGAGAGAGATTGAAGTGTTTTTAGGCTATGCTACATGAATTCCAATGTAGACAATAGAGTTTTGATAGCTATTCATCTAACATTTGCAGAAAGACATTAACAGTATATCATCCTTCGCTGCCAGCTGCAGTCACATAATATCAATTCACAAATTATGTATTTAGGTTTTGAGAACATGAGATGTTTTTTGCAATGCTAATACGAAAACCGTGCGTCCAGAGATACTGAGCAGAGAGTCTCTGGCCCAATCCTGATCTCTGATATTTCTGCTGACATCAAAAGTGAGAGCCATATGCAAAGGGTTTAACACTGCCACCTGCAGATTGCTGTCGAATTTGCCGGGTTTTCTCATTGTTCCCTGGCTATTCACTTTTTTTTCCACCATTTAAATTGTTGCCCTTTCCATTCACTACTGGTTGCTCTAAAGTCTGCTGGACATCGTCTGATGGAGCTTTTCTGGGAATTCTACTCCAGGCTTTAAACAATAAGTCAGTTTTGTCAAAACATCTTTTTTTTGTTATCATGCCTTGTTACTGACCTTCCCACCTGTGAAAGGACTCTGAGCAACCAATCAAATAAGCATGAGGCTATAGAAGACAGTGTGCAACATCCTGTGTTCTAGGACTACTTATGAGCACTGAAACTCAGAGCTGATATTTTCCTCTCACTTAATAAAATTGCCAGGAGGGAAATACCTTACTGTCAGAATGGCTATGTGAACAGATGAATTAGGATTAATAGAGTTTTTTAATGAGCTTTCTAAATTGGTTATAATAAAGAAGGTATTATAGCATGCTTGTGTCCCCACAATGCCACCCCAGCATGGGAAAGATAGAAAAGAGCAAGAGAAACAAGATACAAGAAAAGATACAAGAGAAGGAACAATCTAGAAGAATCATAGAATCACTGCATTGAAGAGCTAATCCCAAAAGTGACACCCATGGGACACTTTACTAAGGATGAGGTGTGCCTACACCAAAACCCAGAACCTACTGTAGAGATTTGTGAGCTATCAAAAACCTGGATAAACTAATCCATGGTTCACAGTGCAAAGCTCTGTGGAGTTACCAGCTAAGGCTGGTATATATATCCCAATCTGAGATATCCTGCACAACTCTAAGGCATATAACAATCTGCCTTGTACGCATCAGCTTTGGAGCCAGTATCCCTCCACCATACTTCCTGTAGGCAGTGTCTGCTGGAGAGGTACAGATCCAGGTAGATTTGATTCTATTGCAGACTCTGGTGGCTGTCTATGGTATGACATTTAATACAAAATTTGTTTTCGTATCTAAAATTAGGACAAAAAAAAAAATCATATCCCTTTGACAAATGTCTCTGACTTAAAAAAAGACCTATATGAACTGATACTTTAATCATTCTTTGATTATTATTTTATCCTTGATATAGATTTTGAGTAAGGATTTTAATAAAGAGATTGGGGGTGTTGGTTGACAAGAAAATGAACATGAACCCGCAGTGTGCGCTTGCAGCCCAGAAAGCCAACCGTATCCTGGGCTGCATCAAAAGGAGCGCGACCAGCAGGTCAAGGGAGGTGATCCTGGGCCTCTACTCTGCTCCCATGAGGCCTCACTTGGAGTATTGTGTGCAGTTCTGGTGTCCTCAACATAAAAAGGACATGGAACTGTTGGAACAAGTCCAGAGGAAGGCCACGATGATGATCAGGGCACTGGAGCACCTCCCATATGAAGATAAGCTGAGAAAGTTGGGACTGTTCAGCCTGGAGAAGAGAAGGCTGCGTGGAGACCTCAGAGCAGCCTTCCAGTACCTGAAGGGGGCCTATAGGGATGCTGGGGAGGGACTCTTCATGAGGGACTGTAGTGAGAGGACAAGGGGTAACGGGTTCAAACTTCAACAGGGGAAGTTTAGATTGGATATGAGGAAGAAATTCTTTACTGTAAGGATGGTGAGGCACTGGAATGGGTTGCCCAGGGAAGTTGTGAATGCTCCATCGCTGGCGGTGTTCAAGGCCGGGTTGGACAGAGCCTTGGGTGACATGGTTTAGTGTGAGGTGTCCCTGCCCATGGCAGGGGGGTTGGAACTAGGGGATCTTAAGGTAATTTCCAACCCTAACTATTCTATGATTCTATGATAGTATATAATCCGATTGTGAGGGTTGAAGTAGATCAGTTTTAGAAAGTTTCATAGGCCATAGATTCTTAGGGGCTGATATTAAACTCAGCACTTGCCTGCTTCAGAAAGAGTAGTATAACTTTATAGGAGAATTTATTTTTGAGAGGGAAGAACAGACCACATAAATGAGATATTAATATTTTTTCATTACAGCAAGGTCACATGCAGCTGCATTTTCAAAACCCAGGTGTTCTGCACTTCAGGAAGTAGGTGCTCAAACAGATCTCTACATGCTACTGTGGCTGGGAGTTTTCAACAGTTATCTTTAATGCTGATCTCTTCTAAAAATATGACCATATAATTACCTGCTCAGATACTAAGAATTGTGATGACGGTGACTGGAGGCATGTGTCCTGGTTCCCTGCTGGACACTTGGAAATGAGCAGTCCTTGCCTTTACTTCTCAACAGGATTGCTACAAACATTGGCCTGTCGTTACAGATGGCTTCCTTATTCTCTGCCCAGCAGCAACAGAAAAATGATGCACCCAATTACTAGTGTCACTTAAAAAAAAAAAGTGCACAGTTCATTAGTTTGAATGGGTGTGCAGTTCTGACCTAGTGTGTCATTCACATATTATAATGATCCATTAGCATATGCTAATTGCAAGCCTGAGCCTAGCCCTGGTACTTCTAAGAGATGCCGAATGATACTGTGTAGATGCTGGCTTGTATTGGCTGTGCACTGGATGCCGGCTCCTGCTTTAAGCAGCAGCCTGGCTGGTTGGCTCCAAACTTGGTACCAGAAGTCTGCAGTTCTCTCTGCAGGAAGGACTGCTGAATCAGCTTTGAATGCAAGCAGAGGCTTACTAAGTGAAAGCATTTTGCAGGAGGGCAAAGGCGATTTCTGGAGACCAGTCATAACTTGGCAACCTTCTGTGATCTGCAAGAGAAGCTGGTCAAAAATGGAGACCCACAGACCTTTTCTAAACATCACAGCAACATCTAGTTCATTCAGCAAGAAAATACTATCAGAGAAAAGGGAAAGTGCCAAACCCCTGGAATGGTAGCTGAAGAACTACATTGCAGACCTTGAAAGTGCCATGAGTAAGAACAAAATATATTGAAACTGAATTTCTTTCATGCTCCACATTTCTAAAAATATGTCTAACTCTGCTCACTTGCTCTGGGATCCAGTCACCAAAGTTTCATCTAGCAGGGGACCCTGTCTACCCCTCACTTCCTGAGGGAGGGCAGAGGAAGGATTAATTTGCCTCCAGCTGAGCCTGCTGGAGTGTCTTTTGGCTGTCTTCTTCTACAGTGGAATCACAGCTCCTTGATTTTCTTTTTTCCCTTGAGGTTTTAGACTTTCTGAATTGGTTCTTGTTAGTGGTGTTCTTGAGATAATTTACCTACTGGGCTTGGCCAGAGCCTCTCACCTTCCTTCCCTGGGGTAACTCCACCATACCTCTCTGGGCAACAGGTGTGGAGGGTGAAGTGTGGATGGTGGCTGATTGCATGCACAAATCCGGAGCGATCTTCACAATACGCATCCAGTCCTTTCAGCCATGTTTGCCTCTTCTCTATAATGGGTGGGGAATCAACTGGAAGTGGTGCTAACTATGTGCCCAGTGCAACAGATGCTGGACACTGGCACAGGCTGCCCAGGGAACACCCTGGCAGTGTTCAAGGCCAGGTTGGATGGGGCTTTGAGCAATCTGGTCTAGTGGAAGGTGTCCCTGCCCTTGGCAGGGGTTTGGAACTGGGTGATCTTTAAGGTCCCTTCCAACCCAAAACATTCTATGATTCTATGACATCATCTTAGATACTGGTACCCTTACCACTTTCCTTCTTACCTGGAGAGGGGAAGCTATACTCGGTACAGACAGCCCGCAATACCCAGAAATCTTGTGTGGGTGCTTATTAATTGTGGGATTGGCATTAATTTCACAGGACATTAACAGAGCATGTTCTTTGTGCCTCATGGTTCTGGAACCACCAGGGGTCAGGGGCTCTAGGGCTTTTCTGCAAGTATTAGACATTCCTGGGGAGAAGAAAAGCAGAGAGGAAGAGAATACTCTTATACAAGTCTTCTGACTTCAGGGGTTGGGGCTGCAAGAAAACAGCCAGCAAATGCTGTGGAATTAACTCTAAAATCTGGCAATGCTGCGCATGTTTTTTCTCCATGGGCAGAATAAAGCAGGCAAGTAAAGGCTGCACCTAACAGAAGCTTTCATTTTTTTTCTCTTGAATATGTTTTTTCTATTATCTCCTGATCTCGATCTCCATTCTGTTGCACACAGCCATCCAGCAAAATACCCTTCCTGTGTGTTTCCATCTTTAACTCCACGTTTGCTCGTCCTGAGATTTCACTGCCCGTTACCAGATATGATGGCTGTTATTACGTGACTTTTCATACAGGTTTCACTGCAGCCGAAGTATCCTGTTTTTCAAACTTCTGTGAAGTAGAAGTAATTAGCAAAATTAATGTGAAGTTAATGTCCCAAAGCAGCACAATTGTTCTCAGAACTTCACGCGACATTTAGCTAACAGCTTAAAAGAAAGGGTTCCATTTGATAAAGCAATCAGAAAGAGACACAGCAATGAGCTCGGATATGCAGGGCTTGGTATAGTTTTTTCGCTACCATAAATTAAAGAATAAGTATCAAATAATGTATTTAGGCAGGCAAGCATATGCAAAAAGAAAAAGAAAAAAAAAGAAAAAACAATTGGCAATTTGGGAAGTTTCTCACTGTTTCCGTGGTGCATCTTGGGAATGGTAGCTCTGAGGGCCACCAGCAGAGAACAGTGCTCGGGAAGGAGGGAGAGGTTAGGCTTAGGAATGCCAAAATGCCAGACTTGAGGTGGAGGTCCAGGTCCTTCAGCCCTTGATGTTTTAATGCCAATGAGCCTTTAATAAAATGGCTCACTGCTCATCCTTATGCAATAGCCTTTTGCTTATGGAAACCTATGTCCAGATCATGTTCAGGGCCTTAAAAGTGTGTTGTATGCCAGCTTTTTCTGAAGAGGCTCTCAGAAGAGCCTACGCTAGGGATGAACAACACTTCAGTGATCCTTCCCAGAGAATAAACCCTGAGACGGGTAAGTCTGGGATGGCAGTCCTTTTGCAGGTGCATTGCCTGAGCTGCCTGGGGAAGCACACACAACACCTGCTCATGCACTACCTGACTGGAGTTGAACCACTGCAATTAGTCCCTCATTTTAATGAGCACCAGGGTTAGTCACATCTTTTTTAAATTACCCCCTTTTGATTTTATCCTTTGAATGGCTCTTAATCCTCCACTACCAGCAAGATCAGTGAGGAAATGGCACACAGTACCACCCAGGTGCGCTGGGCGCCTCACAATATCAGGCCAGGTCTATATGGCTTCTTGTTTATAGTTTTCAGGGTCTACTTTGTCTGCAAATGGGACCTTCATGGTGGGATTATCTGCCAGTGGTATAGATTGCTCCTGTAACATGGCTAACTGACCATTTGACCTACGATGGCCCAAAATAATAGTGTGACCATTCTAGATGAATGGTTTTAGATTAATACATAGAAATCTCATCTCAATTTAAGCATGTGTCTCCTTCGCAAGAAGAACTCCATGTTCCTTAAAGCCAGGCTTCACATTTGTCCCACATTCCTAGGACTCATGACTGTGAATTGCTCTTCTCATTCACCTCAGCTGATGCAGATAATGTATAAAAAGGCTTTCAGTATAGAAAATGTGCAGTGGATGAATGTTTGTCTGTCGAGCAGAGCAATTCTACTTGCACTTCAGTATTAAAGAAATCCTGTGAATTAGCATTCCATCAGCTACAAATCCAGTAACTTTGTGGGAAGCTTTTAAGAACATATTCTGTGGTCAGATGATTGCATACTGGGCTAGAACCAGAAGTGATTAAATGTTGAAATTAGAAGCCTATGAAATAAGCTGGGATCCCTAGAAAACCAGTGCACAGCTTATTGTAAATTTGATTATGAATTTTTTAGGCACTAAGTAGACAAAATTACTGTTAATCACATGTAAATTGAGATACTGGAACTAATCCACTGAAATTAGTAGGATTTTTGCCATTGATTTCCACAAGAGCAGGATCTGGTCTTCTCTGAGCAAGGAAGGGGAGGTGGAAAATTAGTGTCTTGAAGAAGAAAGACTTAGGCCAGGTCTCACTATCAAAATGATGGATGGCTCAGTAAGTAACCAACTCTTGATTCTCTTTCTCTTCCCTAAAAAGACATCATTAGCTGAAAATCTGTGCCAATCTCAAGTACCACTTTTATTAAAAAAGCTAGATTTTGTTAGCATGATGTATTAATATTAAAGGTCACAACCAGAAACTTATTTACCAAATATGTGCTGATGAAATGTTTGGTTACTTGCACAACGAGTAGAAATCCAGTCTGTAATGGGGTGTCAGTAGAAGGGGTTTCATTTGCTGTTGTGGGGTGCTTGGGTCTTTTCTGCCTGCTGTGGTTGGATAACATTCGTAATCTGCAGAGGCATTGCAGCCTGAAGTCAAGTAAGTTCCTTATTGCAGATACAGGCTTCTTAAGAACAGCTAATGTTCAGGTTATATAGGGACAGAACCTTGCAATTAAAAGTAAAAATCAGCTGCATTTTAGAGTGAAACAACTGCAAGCTAAAGAAAGAATTTTTTACTACCCAGAGTTCAGCCTCAGTATGTATTTACCTACTGTAGCATTTGGGAATAAGTAGGCATAGTTTATGAATCAATTATTGATGATGCTGTAACCCCCTCCATTGTGGGCCAGAATGCACAAATGGCCTTTGCACTTTTAAGGTACAACCATGTAATATTGATCACTATTTCCTGTGCTTCTTAACCTCATGGACAAATCATTATCAGCTCACATTTATGAAGGGAGAGATTCCCTAATTCTCCTTTCCCCGTCTCCTGGACTCAGCGCAGCAACCAAGGGCAAAATGATGAGAGAAGTTAATAATCACTTTAAGCTGCCTCTGCACTATATTCTTAGGCTACTGAAGATCCTTGGCAAAAATTCATCTTATGGCTGGCTCTGCACTGCTCTAGCTGAGTCCTGATTCCTGAGGATTCATTTGAACAACATCAGCCATTGGCCATGGCTTACCAGCCATGCTGCTCCGTCTGTTTTCTCCTGTTGTGTATGCCAAAACCTGGTGCAAGTGTCTTACCCAGGCTGAGAAATCCCTTACATAAGGAGAATTCTCCAGAGGCCCCTTATGCATGATTTACAGCATCATTATGCTATCATGCAGCCATTAAACCCATAAAGTCCCAGGCACTGAAAGCAAGACTCACACAGGCTCACACTTTCCTCTAACTGCTGCTGTACCCCTAGAATATGCGCAGCACAAACCACCTCTCCCCACCTCCAGTACCCAGTGTGATGCCCTGGCAGGTCTCAGTGGGCTGCCAAGTGGTTGCACATGGTGCTTCTGAGGGAGGAGAGGTTTGCAGAGCCCCTGGCAGATGCAAGTGTACCTGCAGTGTGGATGGGTGACAGAGGTTGCATCCAAGCACTGGGGCTCTTCCCACATCTTGTGATGCTAGAACGTTTTCTCCTGTCAGCACATAAGTCACTACACCATCTCAGCTGTCAAAAAAGAAGAAGCCTGAGAGTCTAGGCAATGTGAATTAAACACGACTGCTAGGGTACTGTGTTATGACAATCGTATTTTCATCCATTATTTTCAGCTACCCAACAAGAAATCATTTCAGTATCACTGGCTAGCTCTATGTACTCACTCATTTGAATATAATGACTTTGATTTCATCTGAAGACTTAAAATTCCTCTGGGAAAATCGGATCTTTTTTTTTTTTTTCCAAATCTTTGCGAATTGAAAAATCCAGTAGCCATGGTTGATTTCCCATTTTGATGGGTACATTGCTCTCTTAGCTATCTCTGAGGCAGAGTATATCACCTGAAGTGTGAAGTTCTATAAGCACAAATTATGCCTGATAGTGGGATGCCTGCTTTTCCTCCCCTAATTAGTAAAGTTAATTTGATTTAAATGGCGGTTCTGCTGAGGTACTTCTATTTATTCCTCTTTGAATTCATGAACATTCTGAAAGTTTTCAAAATATTAAATGAAGCTATAATTTTCCTGTGGTCAAGCAAAAAATCCCACCCCAGAAATTATTGCTTGAGCATGCTATTCCCAAGCATTTTGAGAAGGCTTGATTTGCTTTATCCACAGTCTTTGATTCTTTAGGGCTGGTGACTTGTCTCATGTAGTAGAAAAATGCAAGTCTTAGCTACAAAGACTCAAGAAAAACGTGAGCCTTTTTATGAGAAGCATGTTATCCCAAGACAGTCTTTGTCAGCCTTTGCAGGCTCCTGTGGGTCCCAGGACTCCTGCTACGGGGACCACAAAAGGTAAGCAAAACCAGCATGCCCACCGCCAGCAGATTTTCATTTGCTGTGCAGAGATTCACATATCCAGTGACAAATCCTAAAAGGTCCACACACTGAGAAATGCTGAAAAACACTGCCCCAGGTTGAAAACCTCTGTGGTTGAAAACGACTGTGCTTGTTCCTTAGAGCTATTTTTTGCAAATTGGGCAGAGCTAACAAACAGGTCCAGTATGGTGAGAAGCGATCCCCAAATTATTAGCAACATGATGGCATCTGGAAGTTTTGTAGAGCAATATAGGCACAGCTCTAATCAAGGACTTACTCAGCGTCTTGTATGGCCCATCTGTTAAAGATTTAGCATATTATGTATAGCGCCCTCAGCAATTGACTTTGATATATGTTCAACTGTGAAGCATCTTTTCTAACTAACGTAAAGAAATTATTGTTTATTATCTGTTAGGTCCTTAGAATGGAATCTCTGCAAAAGTCACCAAAATGAATGTTCTTTGTTTTCAGTATCTGTGCAATATTGATATCAGATGGAATTACTCTGCTATCCAAAGTTCCCTAAGTCCTGGAGACTTTGCTGGATTTCACTAGGATTCTAATTATGGCCAAACTGCATAAGGAAAAGTGTTAAACTTAGAATACTCAGATTTTAGATGGAAAATAGAAAGCAGTGCAGTGCAAATATGACTACATTTCTACCTGATATGAAGTGGTTTATTATAAGTATTAGAACACAGTTTATTACCAAATATTGAATACAGTTTGGGTTTTTTTCCCCTTTGCTTGGTGCAGCACAAGCGAAAGGTAAGGGATTCATCCTGGCTGAATTCCAGTTTGGGAAATTACATTTTGCTTGACCCTAAATTCACCCTACAGTGCCAAAAAAGAAGAATTAAAAAAAAAAAAGCCTGGGCTCCTAAATAATTATTTGCTGCTGTAATTATTAATCAGCAGGTACATCTGATGGCTTCCTTTAGTTTTGGGAAAAGCAGTTTGTTGTTTGCATGGCTCCTTATTAAGTTATTATGTTTTCATTCTCTAGAATGAAAAACATACTACAGATATAAAATAACTGCTTTGGGAAGCCTTTATTTGATTCTAAGCTAGTCTGCACCTTCAGTAACTGATATTAAAGTAGTATAATCTCTTCAAATTTGTTTGCAGTGTTTGATTTAGCAGAGTCCCTTCCCCTCTTCTTCCTCCAAAAGAGCTTCCATTTTATTTGTGGAGGGCTTGTCTGGGTTAAGTGGACCTGTTGGAGCAGGTCCACAAAGACTATCAGATGGATGGAATACCTACTCTGCAAAGACAGGCTGAGTGAGTTGGGGTTGTTCAGCCTGGGATCAGGTGACAGGGTGTGAGGAATACATGCCACATGGCATCAAGTCCCCGTACATGCCACCAGACTGTGCACATGTGCTGTGAGGATGTGGTGGTGCTGAGGAGGAGCACAGGACCCCAGCACTGTACCAGGTGCTTGCTGGGTTGCATTCAGCAGTTCCCAGGGATTTTGTCTTCTTAACATCAATGGTCATCAGATGGAAACAATACTAAACCGTTTACATTCCTACAGAATCAGAGCTCTCAGGACTACAATGCCTTTCCAAAGCCTGCTTAAAATCCAGCTTTAATGATCCTGAAATTAAGTCAACAGAACTCCATGTTTCTTCCTTAGCTATGCAATCCAACAGCTTTCTTTAAATTGGTAAATAAGAATAAATGATGCAATCACTGATTAGTTTTTGTGTGTGTGATTTTACTGCTTGCAGTTAGAGCACAGGCAGCTCTGCACTGGAAGAAGTCACCAAGATTCTGTCATTTTTAAGGTGCACTGTGCTGAGTACTTACTTTCATTAAGAGATAATAGACTCTAAAATTGCTCAGTTTTGATTTACAGACATAAATTAGTAATAAAAGTCTCTAATGACTTTAAACATTTTGCTTTGATAATTAAATTGTAAGGGAGGCTATAAATGGATGTGTAGAAGGGAATAGGCTCCTGTTAATATTTATTATACACATTAAAGTCTTGACTTAAATATTTGAGGAAGAGTGGAGACCCTTTGCACTAGGCAAGAACAATGCCAAGCTGAGTGCAGACCCTGCCCTGAAGACTTGAGTTTTGAGAAAGAAATAAAGCTTGCAAACAGATAAAGCAATTTTCCTGGGATAACACTGTTAGTTCTCACCAAGGATGCTGCTTCCAGGTCCATGACCCTATTCACCTGCACAGCAGTTCCTGCATGGGAGATAAAGGACAGGAATTCTAAGCTGTCAAGCTCCCACAGTAAAACATATAGAAATATTTATACTTGTGTTCATAACAGATTCATTGTGCAAAAAGGAGTGTTTTTTCCTAGGCATCCACCTCAGTAATATGTGTGAGGTCACTTAGTCCTGCCAGCAGATGCTGTACTTTCCGGAAAATGCAAAGAAGAGATTGACAAATTTAGGAACTTTAAGAGGACTGTGTAGCTATGTTTTCAGTGGAAAGTGGCAGTTGTGTACCTGAGTGTTCAGAAACCATCAAAAAGACCTCTCCAGAGATATACAGTTGATCTTAAAATCATGAAATATGTAATACAATAATAATTGTGGAAAAGGTCTGGTCCTTGTGCATATTTAATATAAAACTTATAAAATGTGTGGTATGCACATTAAGGCTCCCTCTGTAATTGTAAGTTAAACTTTCTTTTTAATGAAAACCGAGAACTTACTGGAATCACTCAGCCCTGGCAAATGATTTTCTGGCTTTCAGAAAACAACAGAGATTGAAAGACTATGAAAAGCAATAGTTGAGATATGGTCGGTTAAAGAACATTTCAGCCTTTACTGGATATCCTCAATTCCTGTAATGAATGTTTGCTCACTTCAAACCCATCTTTTTTGTTATTCAATTACTTATAATTTAAAATGTACTTCTCATTTCTAGATTTTTTTTCTAATAGCATCACCCTCTAGTAGCAGAATCTTCTTGTACATTTTTCTGGCATTAGTTAAAGTTTCTGAAGACAGAACATGACTAAGATTTCATCTTCTGTGAAGAAACCCTGTGCATCTCACATGTACACAAGACCAACACTTAAAACATTTGAAAAGACATACTCAGGTTCTTCACAAATATTTTAGCTATTCATTCATAGATTTACAAAAAGAACTAATAAAAATGTATGTATAACTTGTCTGGCTTTTCCTGACCTTGAAAGTTCATAAATAAATGTTAACCTCAAAGTCCAAGAAAATTACAATAGAGATGTACTCAGATTGCTGACATTTTCTGAGAGAAACTTGCAAAGATCTGAATCACAGATCTTGAGAAAGTGATGAGTTTTGAAAAGAGATAGTATTGGCTTTTAAACATCATTCTCCATGAGCAAGAGCAAAACAAGAAGCATGCATGCCTTAAAGCTCAGTAAGTTTTTGAAGGTATATGTTCATGTATCTGCTCATCTGAAACAAAGCAAAAAAATCACTGTGTGATTGATTTTTACTGCAGCATAAAAAATCATGCGGTTTTGTTTTGCATTGCTCTAGATGCTACTCGTGGTTGAGTACTAAAAGAGAAGTTAAGTCATTCACTCTCAGAAACTTCAAAAGAGAAGCGATACAGTGACAACCAGCTAGTCTTACACAAAGCGCTTTTGCCAGCTTTCATGGGAAGATTACAAAAAGAAACAATCTTACCCAGTTCACTAATTAACGAGATGAGTGAGTGTACATTAATAATACATAATTCAGATACTTCCCACCTCCACCATGAGCAGGTTTTATGAGATTTGAAGTATTTATTATGGTGGAGTCTCAATATGACATATAACTCCTAGGACCCAATGTTAAATTTAGGGCTCTGATTTTCCACCCCGGTTTCTCTAGGTCTTCCTGATGTCAGTCCCTATTCCCATGGATGCTATTAGTTAATTAACATTCTGTATAACACCCCATAGTAAAGTTGTAGATGGCTAGAACTGCCTTCAATGTGTATCAATATTTGAGTCCTCTTTATGTTCTGGATATATCAGAATAATGCATAAGAACATTCTGACTGGTTTGGACTGAATGCCTGTCTAGTCCAGTAGCCTATGGTTGATAAAGCCAAATAGAAGATACTTAGGGAAACAGTATAAGAAAGAGAGAAAGAATCAAGTGATCTTCGCACTGAGACATACTCTTAAACTCTGGTGAGATAGTCTGGTATTCCTGGGTTGTTTGTCTTCCTGATGGCTTCTTTCAAAGTCAAATGAAAAAGTACCATGTGAGCTTGAGATTGCATCTACTCTAGTCGTTTAGGTTGCAAGCAGTAATCAAATTTTTACAGAATTTCCAGTTGTCTCCTTTACCATGTACTGGTTTGATTCACATTGTGGCTTTGTGCATGTGAGTAAGATTTCTTGGAGAGCAAGCTAAATAAGAACCTCTCCTCCTGGCTTGTATTAGATTCACTCAAAATCCAGCTGGAGTCATAAGGCTACAAATAACTGACTAGTGCTTTGAATGGCTTTGAAATACAGGCATGATAGGGAAGAGGACCAGGTTAATCTAACCTGAAATAAAATTCTGCAATTTTATGTAACGTAAATGCAGAGACATCAATACTGACGTGTCAGGCTATGTCTAGGAGGGCAAAACAGCAACTCTTTCTTGAACTACAGAGCTGCAAGCCAGTCTCTTTCCTCTATCTTTGTGGAAACAGACTTTGGTATAAGGAACTACATAAAAGCCATGACTCACAGGAATTCATGGACTTATGTAGCAGCAGCTAATATTAAGCACTGTTACCTACATATCCATCTCTCAGACATAACTTTCAAAGATGTCTTCTTGCTCACTGAAAACAAAATCTAGCTAAGAAGTCTAAAGCAACAAAATGCCAAGGAAGAAAGCTGTGGTTTTTATCTCAGTTGATCTACACAGTTTATCAGTTAGCTACTTTGACATTGAATTTATTTGAGCTCTAGATATTTGCAGTGCTATTAATGAGTTACCTGACAAAATTAGACAAAATAGTACTTAAACAGCCAGGCAGCAGGTTGCTGTTGCTGGCTAGTACCTAATAGTCTGCTTCAGAGAGCAGGGAAAAAAAAAAAACCCATCAAAATGGACTGCTTAGTTACAGCGGCTGCAGAGTCCCCCTTCCATGCTGTGTAGTCACATCCTGGACCTCCATATAAGAATTCCTCTGCATGGCATCTGGCATGTGTGGGAGGGTGCATGTATGGCCACACTGGCACATAACCATCTAGAAACTAGCTGTTAATGCAGGATGTATCGTAAGCTACTGCTGCTCTGAGCAGCAGTAACTAGCTGCCTGGCTTAGGGAATTGTAGGGCACCAATCACTGTAGAATCTAAGTGCCAATAATGCTTAACATTTATTTTACACTTTATAGAGTTAAAGTGCTGTAGGAACATTAGCTAATTAATTATTGCATCTCCCTTGTGAGATGGGTCGGTTGGTAAGTATTAGTCCCATGTTGCAGATAGGAAAACTGAGATGCGGTGTTTTCCCCTTTTATTTTTCTACTGCATTCTGTAAAGCTCCAGACACTTCAGGAGAGTTTGCTGCAAGTTACTTGCCAAAGCCACCACTGAAGTTGGGGGCCTAGGCAGTATTATCAAACTGGACTTCTGGTTCCCTGTCTCTTGCTCATTTCTTTGTGTACTGCACAGCCTGTTTCTGGATAGTAAAGAGACAGTTTTGTTGCAGCAGTCACAGGAAATAAGCAAACAAATCAGACCCAGAGCAACTAATCCAGTGCTCTGACAGATCTGCTCTGTCCAGAACTCCAAATAACTTATCTGGGTACTCTGCTCCCTCTCTACTAGGGTTCATATACAGCACCAGAAATAAGGTATATATATTTGATGGCTTTGAATAGACATCCAGAGGCACCTAGAGAACCTTGTAAGAAACAGGAGCCATGCCTCTCAATTAGCCTGCTGCTCAGCAAGTGGAGAGCTGTGATGGGACTGGGATGTCTGAAATCTCAATAGAATTTCTGAAAGCTTTCCACAGTGTCACACCACGCAGCATTCAGATCACTGGAAGTTGTCCGAAAGTCCAAATGCTGACTTTACTGCTCAAATTCAGGTTCTGGCAGAAATTGAATTTCTATTTGGCTTATGTTTTTAAGGGAACAATTCTCGGCATCCTTCTAGCACTTGGACGTGTGGCCCTTTGCTTCCTCTATGGATTGCATTAGTAAGCTAAGAACATTCATAAGTGTTTTAAACATGACGTTATTGCTGCATATAAAAAAGTTTTGGAGTTTACAAAACCAGCAGACTTCTTCAACAGCAAACTTCATGGTTTTCAGAAGCCACTGGCTTCTCCTTTCAGTCTGCTAGTGCATTCAATTTAATCCTTCTTTGAGTTCTGAACTTTGTTTATGATATAAAAGTCTTCAGTGTGAAACCTGCAAGAAAGACTGGGGTGTTTTCTACATGCTGTTGTAATTATAGCCCAGAACAAACAGGCAAGGCTGATACACTGAGCACCCACTAAATTACTGTATTTTCTGATAATGAAACGGTTCTGAAACGTGGGAGATATAAGGTGGCTACAGGTGAGGCACTCCCGACATTACTCTCTTTCAGATGAGAACATTGCAAATGTCAAGTGAGCATGATGGAGCATACGTTAGTATATTAGTGAAAATGGTCTAAAACATTGAGTGATGAAAGACATGATTAAGGAGTGAGTTATTTGGTACTACTTGAATCTACGAATCATACTTCCATGAATATTTTCTTTCTTGCAGGGCTCTGACCTTCTCTGTGTTCGGCATTGTTGACAAGACAGGACTGTGACCATACACAATAAATGGAGAATCCCTCTACTTTGACTTGTACAGGTTATGTTTGCAATTGAGAAATGGTCAGTCCTGAGAATTTAGTGATTAAAAGTCAGGCCCTCAAATCGTCTGATGAATACTGGGTTGTTATCTGCTAGTCACCATTTGGTAAGCCTAGATTGTATTTGCAGCCTGTCCTTTGCAGTTGTTTGCACTGAAAGCATAATTTATTATTTATTTCTTTTGTAGTCTTAGCTACGAATCTGATTTAATCACGTCTCTAACAGCTGATGTTTTAAGAAACCCCCAGAATTCACAAGGCCCGGCAATTTCAAAATGCAATCCATAAAGCTAATTGCAATTCTTCATGCAAGTAGAACTAATTGCGTGTATGTACTTGACCTTTAAACACCAGTTCTGTGTTCTGTCTGAGACTTTTATATTTTTAAATTCTTCACCTCTCTGTTTATTGTTCTTAATCAAGTTGTGCCCTCAAGTGATTAAAAACTCAGATTAAGGTTTCATACTTTCTTTCAGTATGTGATGGTGGGAAGAGGGTTAACACAAACAATTTCACAGCAGTATTTTAAGAAGTTAAACTACTGATTTAATTGATGTAAATATTTCTTCAAAGTGGTAACAATACAAATGTTGCTGTATTACGCTTCTAGATAAGATCCAATGATGAGAATTTTCCTATAAATTTATAGATAATGTAATAGCAGGGTGTCTTCTCATGTAAATCAGAAATACCTAATGAAGAGTACACTTGATTCGAAAATTCACTGTAAATAAGGTAATACCTAATCAGTAGCATCAGCAGGATTATAAAAAAAAATCATATTTAACTTTTTGTTCTGGCAGCAGCCTTTGAAAAACTGTTCTGATAGTCTTCCCTGGCATTCACCAAGCATTAGCAGACTTGGCAAACTGGTAGGAAAGAGGATGCAGGAATTATTTAATTCAGACATCTGAATCATTGCACACTGGCTCCGCCAATCTTTACATCCTACCCTCAGGTTCTCCTGCACTGTTCATCATTGCCGTGTTGGGGACTGGGCTCGTGCCTGCAGCTAATGAATACTGTATTTCCTCCTCTCATTTCATCTCACCTATCAAGATAGAAGTGTGAAATACTGTATGTTGAATCTCATCCTGCCTCTTACCATCAACATAACCATGAAGCAGTGTCAAAGAGGGGGATGGCTGGATGGATGGTTTTGGGCTGCTCTCCCTACTGACCTGGTTCTTCTACAGGAAAGCTGACACCACTTGCTGTGGGCAAGTTGTAATATGGTTTGTTTAATAGAGTAAATCATGCTTTTATCCCTGGAAATAAGATGTGGTGGAGACAGGTTGTCATGGTTACTTAGCCATTTCCCCTGAGTCACAACACCAGTGTCCCGGAGGGGACATAATTCTATTTTATGCATATGCATGAGGCTAGCAGGTGCTTTGGCACTTTAATTATATATTTTTTTTAATGGTTAACTGTAAAATTGTGACAGAAACACAGAGTAAAAAGGATAAGAAACGGACTTGGAAGGCAGGCAATAGGATTGTCAGGGAAACTAAAAAAATGACCAGGTTTATAAAGGCCTCTGCCAGAATTTAAAATAAATAAATGTGTTTCTTAATGATGTCAGAAAGCTAAGTTGATCCTGCAAATTACACCCTGCTGGCAGGGGGGTATGTGAAAGAAACTTCACAGAATTAAATTCTTATATGAAAATTTTCTACGGGAAAGTTAGTCAGCTAATGGCTGGGGCAAGAAGAGTAGGAGTGAGAGAAACAAGAAGGAATAAAAAATAACTCAAATATTTAAAAAAGCCCCCCAAAACAACAGTAAAATATGTAACTACAAAAACTGTTAGAAAATTATTGGTATCATCAGATGGCGACTTTCATGCCTGATCAAGATGTTTTGTAAGTTACTGCACTTCATTTAGTTTCTGTCTCCTCATGTCAGTCATGACCTATCAGCTTCTGCTGTCCCAGGTGTTAATTACTGTTCCTCAATTAAAAAGGACTACACACTTTTAGCCCAGTACAATAGAAAGTAAACCATCTTTAAGTCAAAATAAGTTATACGGATGAAGACTTCCCAAGTTATCTTCAGATATATCAGCTGCTGTGTAATTACTGGAAATTCAAATATTGTGCAAGGCTGTGCATGTTTTTACAAGTAACTGATATTTAGACATTGGTTAATGTGTCCAACAGCAAGATGAAATCACAAAATATGGAAAATCTCTGAATACTGATATCTTGCATACAAAGAAGGGTTCCATGCTAAAAGAACAAGCCTTTACAATTAGTTCGCTTTATGTGTGTCTCCTACTGCTGAAACACAAATTTCACTTTACTACTGCTGATCATGTTAGGGATGTTTTGGACTCAATTAAAGGTTTGTTGACAGGAATAAATTTATTCACAGACGGTGAATAAGCCATAAAGAATTTTTCTGAGTAATGTCCCAGATTTTTTCCCTGTACTTCTGAAGGGGGGGGTTGGGAAACCAGCATTTTATCAAAAATGTCAACATTTCAAATTTGTTTTTTTGTTTGGAGGGAATGAAAATGAGGCTGTTCGTTATTTTTGTTAGCCACTCCAAGTCGGATAAGACATTATTTTGCCTTGAGCACATTCACTTGGGTTTTGAGATGGTCTTATTCTGTTACATAGATATATAGACACACGTGCATCTCTCTCTTCCTCTCCGCTGCTCCCCCTTCCCACTTATTTTTTGCAAAATCTATATGTTTCCACAAGATTATTTCCGTTTTGACAGAAGAATGCATTCTGGTGAATATTTGGGTTTTTTTTCCCCCAAATCTTTTAAATTGCTCTGGCTTAACGTTCTCCAGCATCTTGCTTAAGAGTTCCATGTCAGGCAGTGCTTTCATGGGTGTTTGGCTCAGCCTCAATGCCCTTTTGTATTGTAAGGCTGTTTTTGACTCAGGTCTCCTCACACGACATGCAAACATATTCATGAAAGGTGGATGAAGTAGTAGGGTAGGAAGAAGCATGAATTGCTTATCAAACCAATTGTACCAAGAAAAACGTTTGTGTAACTGGAGGTTTTGATAAAGCAATGATAACATGGCCTCTGAAACACCTTATTTCTGAAGAGAAGTTGACTAAATCCAGGCCCCTCTTTCCCCAAAAACTGTTATTCTGGAGTGAGCTCAGGAGGCACAGGAGCCACATTTGTACACAAGGGGAGAAACATCCATAATCAGCTGAAGTGAGGTGTGAACTGAAAATGTTAAGAAACACTTTTTTCCCCTGTTGCAAGTCTGCCTAAATGTTTATGCTCTGCTGGAAATGTTTCATGACAACCAAAGCATGTTTGGCTCCTGCAGGTTCTGATAAAGGCTAAGGCTCGCTCTGTGTTCATTACCAGAGTTGTTCTCCAAAAAATTCTCTTATGCAATCAAGCAATATTCATTTTATGAGGGTTAGAAGCATTTTCCCCCTCCATTGTGAATTTAAAGCCTGAGAAGTATCTTGGCTGTGTTCTAGGAAATTCTAGCTAGCTAATGCTGTTACGAACACATACCATAAAATGTATGTGTTCAATACAGCCAGAAGACTAAGGAAGAACACTTTGAGATATATTGCACTGTTTTTCAGATGGAGCAGGAACTTCTTAAAAGGCTTCACTATGGAGCATACACATGTTCAGCCAGTACCTTTGGTGCGACGTGTATTAACAAGTCCCTCATGGCAGTGCCAAATGTTAAACAGAGTTGCATACTGCTCAGTTTTAGCAAAGACTTCTACAGAGAAATATTCCCAAAAAGAGTCAGTTTCAGTTGCTAAGATAGCAGTTCACCAAACGAGTTCAGGCAAATCAGAAGAATCATCCTGATTCAGTGGAGCACTAAAGCATGCATTTGCACATCCCTGAGATGAATGGGATGGAAGCTAGGGAGAAACCCCAGGCCCACTGGAGCCCAGGGTGAAACTTCTGTTGATTTCAACAGACAAAATTTCATCCCTTTGTGTGCAAGTACTTTGCTGAATGGGCCCTGGGACCTTCCAGATGCTCATTGCCAAGTACAAGAGTAAGCACTTTTGCCTAATCAAAGACTCTGTTCTTCTTACAAGAAATGTGGGCTTCTGTAGCACTACTGCATCCACTTTTACTCCTACATGGGCCAAGTGGTCAATGTGCCAAATACAAAATTTAAAAGGAATGGAAATCAAAGCTGTCCTCTTGCATCTGCACCAGCAAATCCACCTTAGGGGCTTATAACACCCCTGTTACTAGTGTATTTAGGCACTTCATGTATTTGTCCTCAGAAGTACTCCATGGGGTGAGGCAGTGCTGCTAATCCTGCAGTACTGGCAGCTCAGCAGGGACAAATGGCTGCACAGTGCCACACAAGTAATTCACTGTCAGGCCTCACTCTCCCACAGATCAGGCTAATGCTCCTAAGCTGAAGACTGTGTCCCTTCTCGCCATGTTTTACAAAAAGCCTATTGCCTTGTGTACATAGTAGTTACACTGCATGAGAAAAAATCTGGCTACCACATTAAAACCTGGCCTAGAAACCTCAAATCTTGCAAAAAAATCATGACGTGGAGCTTTTATGGAACTACGAGAGAGACAAATTAAATGGGTGTTGGAATTGTTTTCCATGATTTATTAAAAATGAAGATGTTGCTTTAGAAGCATTGTTGGAAGCCAAAACTTGACACTGATGAGGGACCAGGTTCTAGAAGGGACTGGGAGGGTTCATTCCTCCCATCTCCAGGCTCCTGGGCAAAAGCAAATGGTAGCTGTTGCATGCATTGCTGGAACAGGCTGTTACATTTGCTCAGCACCTAGTATCATCTGATGTGGGTTCATGCTCAAGCTGGTCAGGTGCTACCCATCCATAAATACAACTGTTCTTAACTTTAAATTCAACCCTGTAAAGTCTTTTAAAATCTGAGGTACAAGTGAAGAGTTTTGCAGGAGTTGAAGCTAATGGGAGCGCTTTGCTCTCCCATAGCTGAAAACTTGAAATAACATAAAAATCAGGAAAGTGTCAGAAAAAGATCTTAGGAAGCTGCTTATTTTACTCTCCTTCTTCTTTGTAAACCTATGGCCTCTTGCCCTCCTTATGCCTACTCTAACAAGGTCTCAAGGATCTCTACAGAAAGAAATTCTACCACCTCAACAGGCAACTTCTCCCATTTCATTACAGACCTGGTTGGAAGGGTTTCCTAAAGTCAAACCTGCTTCTGTTATTCAACTCCTTCACCATGGATGTGGCAGAGCATTCCTATACCCTTTAACAACTTTTCAGGTACCAGAGGACTGGTATTAAATCCAGCCTCAGCCTTTTCTTCTTTAGTTTAAACAAACATAGGTTTTAAGATCTTTCTTTCAAAGTCACCTTTTGCTCACCTCTTTCCTTCTCTGTGCTTTTTTTCCTAGAAGTTATCTCCCCTGTCCCTACCCAAGACTAGACACAGCATTTCAGCAGAGGCTTATCTTGTAGCTCTGAGATTGCTTAGAGCCCCAAGATTACTCCATAATGGAGAAACAGGATTTTGGTTAAAATTGCAATAAGGTCTTACTTGCAACTTGCTATGTCATCTGCAGCTGTGTAAGCTTTGCACTGTACTGAAACAGACCCTGAACAGACCTTTAGAGGGTTTAATGATAAATACTTTTGGTTGCTCATAAACCACAATCCAAAATATTCTGTATCTGCTCTATAATCTGTTATGACCATATGATATAGGATAGTGTCAAAACCTTACTGAAGTCAAGGTGCATGCTATCTAATTTCCATTACCGACAAGGCCCATTACACAGAAAAGAAAGTAAGGTTCATTTGACATAGTATGATATATAAATATTGATTTCCAGATGCCTTCTTACAGAATTTTTCTGAGTCTTGAAGTTAATTTGACTTCTTCAATAGCTCCTACTTTCCCCCTTTTGCTTAAGTAAAAGCAGAATATTGTGCTTTTCTATCTATCTAGTTATTTGTTCCCTCTTCACAAGTTCCCAGGAACAGTACCAATGAATCTGAGACAGCTTCAGCCAGTCCTTAAGTATCCCGTACAAAATTAATCAGATTCTGGGGTTCAAAACCAAATGAACCTAGATGAATACCCTTTACCTATCCTTTCCCTTTCTAGGAAAAGCTGTTTTTTGTTTCTGATTTTAATCACTGGCCATCACATGCTCAGAACTGACCTTTTAATAGGCGAGGATGTGGGACCCCCACTTCACACATCGGCTTTCTCTGCAACCTTTCTGAGGCTCTTCTGACTCATGATTATTCAATCAACACTGCTCTTGGCTTACCTCTTACTCCTAATGCACACGCAGAATGATTTTTTCTTACCCTTGGTGCCTCTGCCTAATGGTGTTCAGTCTGTGTTCCAGCTTCTCTTGTTCTGTCCTTACATGGTCCTGGTAAGCTTTCATACTTGGTCCATTACTATCTGAACACAGCTTCTTCCCCCTGTGCACTCCACAGCCACGCTGGTCAGCGTGTCTCCTACAGCAGGGACTTTCCATTCCCAACATTGTTAAAGGCCCCTTGCTACCACTGAAAGCTTCTCTTGCTTGATCAGTTTTGTGGCCAGTTGTGGTGTCCCTCCCACCATATAAGTACCTGACTTTTTTCCTCTATAATTATTACTTATAAAATCTTGAGGCTGTTTTAGCCTTCTCTACATGCCAGGCTTTCAGCAAGTAAAAGTATCCAGACTGAGGCAACACCTCTCCTGGTTTCCCCCTGCCTGTTCTTTCTTTCTTCTTGTTATTCCAGTCATGCCAATTATCCCACTAAGACCCTGTTACGCCAATTAAGTCATGATTTTGATCTCATAGTAAGACTTCCAGCTCCACCTGTTTATCCCAAATATTGCTTTCATACAGACATCTACAGTGTTCAGTGGATTGATTCACTACCCCCTGAGTCTCTCCTGTTACCCTATTTTGAATACCAAAACCTCCAAAATTTTAGGCACCTATGAGGCTGCTCTTGCTTATGATAACTTCTTTTTTTTTCCCTAGTCAACCCCTCCCTTGATCCTACTTTAAAGCCCTTCTAAGTAGGTTAGCAGTTTGTTGGATCAACAACATGGAGCCACTGCAGCAGAAAAATATGAACACGCTTCAGTAGCATCTCAGGCTATGGCAGGCACCACCCAACCGGCTTTCCCTGAATAGCAGGTCCAGCCAGCAACAAATCTGCTCTCTTCTCATCTGAAGAGGGTTGTCAACTTTCTTAGATATTCTTTTATTATGGGGGAGGGCTGGCTACAGATCTCTTAGCTAGAGTTGGGTGCGTGATTTTTTTCCTTAGCACTGGGTTTAAATATCACTTGGTCTTTGAATAACATACCTGCTCTTGATCTCCACAACTATCCTCTGCTTCAGGAGGGAGCCAGCTCCTGCATCCCTACCTGTGGAGAAGCTGTTTCCTTCTCCATTAATGCTCTGCCTAGACAGCCACTGTGCTTGAGGATGTCCTCACACACTGGGTCCTCAGGGCCTTCTGGCTTCCTTCCCTGCAGGTTGCCACCAAAGGCACCCAGAGGTATAGGCACCTCTGCTGCTGTTTGTCTTCCCCACTAGAAGGGAGAGAGAGGCCGCATTCCTTACAAATCCAACCTAAAAAAGGGGCTAACTTATCAGGATTCTCCACCTGAGATGAGCCTCTGTGGTGCAGACCAATGTCAAAGCTTGTCTTTGTGTACAGATGCAGCCAGACTGATCTCACTTGCCCCTTAAACTGAGAGGTAGGGAGCTGCTCTTCTCTGGGGATGAGATATATACTTCAGGGTGTATCTTCTGTTTATGGCCATCAGTACAGCAGCCTGGGCACAAACCCATGAGGCTTCAGCATCCTTTAAATATCCTATATGAAACTCATCATACACAGAGGAATTGAAAACACTGAAGAGGGGAGCCTTACAGCTTCCACATCACAGCTAGCTTGAGAGCCTGACCTGTCTGGAGTCCGGGCAGTACGAGTGCATGTCCCACTCCTTCTCTTCATGCAGGAATGATGTGAAAAATACACTTCAGCCCTATTGTTGTAAATGTACAAGATGACAATACCACCACTGCAGTCTTCTCATTTTCTATTCCTTCCAACTCTGTTCCAATGAAAGAACATTTTGTTTAGCTTGTGAAATGTAAATATCTCAAATCATAGGAAAACATACAATAGTTGCATTTTGTTATAAACAGTCAGTACCCACTAGGAAAATGCAAGAAGAATGAAACACTCTTCCTTTTCCCGTTGATTGTGTGTGCTATGCTTTCAGACAAAATGCCTTTTCCCTCCAAGACCTGATGCTCCATTCTTTCCCAGCATTTGCTATTGACATAATTTCCTAAGTTATTGTTATTCCTCTTATTGATTATTATTGCCAATACATGGAAGACTTATACCAACACCCAACTCCTTCAGAGGCAGAATGGATATCCTCACAAAAAAATCACAGAGGTAGAGGAAGCTGTGAAGGACCAACATTAATAAATGGGGTGCCACAGAACTATTGTAATCTATGCACCTGTTTGTCTGAATGTGTTATTCTATGCAGAATAAGGAGATTCTAACATTGAAGTTACTGCTGGAACTGAGTTGTGCAGATCAAAGTGGTAATTACTGTGTTCTAGAAATCCTTGGTTTTGATGATGAGGTTTTTTAAGCCTATAACAACACACAGCTCCAATTGTGAAAGCTTAAAATTGCCTCTTCAGTAGAAGCAGAGCTTTGATTTCATCTAATTTGACCCTTCCACCGCACTTGTAAGTGCACTCCAGCATGGCTAGAGATAAAAACTTTGAAATTTAAATGTGCAACTTGCAGCCAGGGTTGGATTTGCGAGCTAGGACACAGAGTACTTTTTGATGAGCAGCAGTTTTCATTACAGCTGTCAGAAAATACCTCCCCATTAGAAAGTGATGAGTACATTTAATTCAAGTCGAACCCTTCCAACACCATCACTTACACTCTTCTGCTCTGTGAGTGAGGTTCTAATAATACACTGAGCCATGTGGGACACACCAGGGTGATTAATGCTTGGATGTGAACATACACTGCACAGAGTATATATTTCCCCCTTAAATGAATATAGCTGGTTTTCATTGATATTGAGGTAGATTTGCTCTGTACTTGCTCACATGAGGAAGCCTACAACTGTGGGATGTATCATTCAGTAATAGCTCCTGATAACACTAACACTTGGAACACGACAAAGTAAAAAATGTGAATTCATATTCACTTTTAATAAACTGGGGTAATTAGCCAGTTGAAATGCAATAGAAAGTGACAGCCTGTGACACATAAAAGACTGCAGACTGACAAAGATAGAGCTATTCTTCATTGCGCTAACATCCGTTTCTTCATCAACATTGAATTTTTTCAGTCTCTTGGCATTTCAATTACATTATAAAATGAAGGGCTAAAATTCTGGCTCTGCATTTTTTCCTCTCCTCTGTGAGACTAAAGAAAAGAGATGAGAAAAACCATCTCTGTTGCTTCTATAGCCCCTGAAATGATGTAAGTGGGCCGTGGCATCCATAGTACCTGTGAGGGCTGCAGGAGAAGATTTTCAGCCTCGATGTCATCA
This sequence comes from Myiopsitta monachus, assembly GCA_017639245.1. Classification (NCBI taxonomy): domain Eukaryota; kingdom Metazoa; phylum Chordata; class Aves; order Psittaciformes; family Psittacidae; genus Myiopsitta; species Myiopsitta monachus. Next base: position 57,704,315 of record CM029918.1, on the reverse strand, counting down.
AGGTGATCCCAGGACTGTGAAATCTCACCAAAGGGAACTCCCAGGAAGACAACGAGAATGGGGCAAAATAGGTAGAAAAGCAGCAAAAGTATGTATGAGAAAAACAAATTTAACCATGAAACTTAAGGTGCCCCTAACACTCCTTTACTCTTTGTTGGCATCATAGGTATTTCCCTCTGCATCCCCAGTCCCCAGCTCCTAATGGGTGTCTGATGGGGTGGTCAGGTAGCTGATTTCTGACAGTGTCACATTTCCACCTCACCGGGTCTCACTTTCCCAATGCTCCAGTCCCTTGTTGGGCTGCACCGCAGGGTGCAGGGAGCCAGGAGTGAGGGGGGTAGCAGCATGGCTTGGCATGGCAGTGCCCTCACCCACATAGGATGCAGTCCCATGGTACTCCAAGAAGAGCAGGTCAGGTAATGGCACTGGTGTTACCAGAGTGTAAATACTGCTCCCATACCAACATGAGGGCCAGGCTTCTCCTCACTCATCTCTCATGATACACCCAGAGCCTGGACGCCCCTTATGCTGTGTTGGTGCTGGTGCATGCTGGACCCCTTGATGAGGTCATGTAACTTGCTGTGCCAGCATAAAACTAATTCCTCTCCCTAAAAAGGACAGCTTTCTGCTCAGTTAGCAAACTGAAACTAACCTCTGAGAGACCCGACCATTTCCAGAGCCAGCGGAAGCAGAAGAGAGCTGTGGCAATGGGAGCAAGAGAGGAAGGAGAAAGAGAGGAGGAGGAAGATAGAGCTGAGAGCTTGCATTTCCACTCTCTTATTGGGAGCAGCAGCAAGTCAGCTGGCTTTGCCTAAGAAATTCCTAATACCTAGTTTCCCTTTTTTCATGATGGGGTCCAAGTTTAAACCGGGGAATTTCAAGCTAGGTATAAGGAAGAAGCTCTTTACTATGAGGGTGGTGAGGCACTGGAACAGGTTGCCCAAAGAAGTGGTGAATGCTTCATCCCTGGCAGTGTTCAAGGGTGGGTTGCACAGGGCCTTGGGCCAACACGGTCTAGTGTGAGGCGTCCCTGCCCATGGCAGGGGGTTTGTGATCTGAAGGTCTTTTCCAATGCTAACTATTCTATGATTCTATGATGATTTTGTGTAAGGTCCTCATTTGAAGACATAAATGATATTACTGTCATTTCAGCATTTGCTGAGGTTAAACCTACATATAGCAAAGCAGCACCTTTTATTTAGATCATCTGAGACAACAGTAAAAGCCAGACCAGCATTTAGGCACATGAGTCCTTCCTCAGGACTGACGTAGCCTCACTCACTGCCTTGGAGCAGCCTGGTGACCAGAGCGCTGTTACTCTTCCCATCATTCAGGTCTTCTGAAAATCTTTCCATAAACCTCCAGCAGAGAAAAAGAAGTGAGAAGGAAGTATTTTTACATGATGGACAAATGACATTTAAATTCTTTCTTAAATGATATCAGGACGTTTTGTTGTGCAAAGCCTTAACTTGTTGACTTGTGAAATCAATGACTTATCTCCCAGGCATGCTATTTTGTTGATTTTTACATATGGTTTTGAGAGCCTCAGATGGAAGGCACCAAGGCTGAGCTGTACTATTTTCTCAGAAGTCTCATGGTCTTATTTGGATCATATATGTCAAAGCAGCTTTTACTTTCTCAGCTGTGGGACTCAAGTCTTAAAATGCACCAGCAGCCAGAAACTCTCCTTTAAGTACCTGAATGAAAGGGTCAGGTTTTCAACTGTTTCTAGTCTCCTGCAGTTCCTATTGTTTTAATAGAGATGTGCTGTTCAGGAAACCTAGCTCCCAGCTGTAGGCATGAACTTCTACTGTTGTGACCTAATGCTTCACAGTACAATCACTACTTCTATCACTTCAGCGAATAATGGATCTGGAGGGAACATGTAGTCTAACTAGTATGTACAGAAAAATGGTGATGACCTGAACTCCTACCTTTCACTGCCTACCTTTGAGCCTTATTTTTCAGTGAAAAAGAAATAATCTTTGCAGAAGTGAAATAAGCAACCATATATTTTGAATAGATCTTACAAATCTCAGAGAGAGGGTAAAAGGCAAAACTGTGTTAGCAGCACTGCTGGAATTACTGATTTGTGAGCCATTTTGTTGAAAAACAGAGCTCTGAGGTGTGCCTTTGAGTCCTGTCATCATTCTCTTAGGTGTTCTGCGGAAGGTGCAACCCAGGCACTGTGACAGGTTGCTGAAGGCACCTCTTTCCCATTCTCTAACTGGGCATCCTATGTCTGACTTCTCTTTTCTATCAACAGTAAAATGTCATTTTTGGTAGCTGGGTAAACCACAGTTCTGAATTTTAAGCAGCCAAGGATATGAACTTGAACCTGTGTTTACAAACTTGAAATTCGTTGCTTATAAATATTTGTTTGAGTAAAATTTAGGCTGTATGACTTAGTCTTCCAACAGACGCATGAACAGATCGCATCTGAAGCTCAGGCCAGTTCCTCGGGTGGCGTAAGTACTGCCTCGGGTGTTGACACTGGTGAAACAAAACCAGTTTGCACCAGCTGAGGGCTCTGTGTATGTTTTTTTAAATTCAGGGAACTTTTCACAGATAGAGTTTTATTCTCGCCCTGTTCAGCCAGCAATATTTGTGATCAGAAAGAGAGTGCTCCTCTGCCAGGTCACTGCAGAAGTGAGATAAATGTGCAGATGAGGAAGAAGTCTTAATCATAGTTTACTTTTAACCCTTAAATTTTGTTCGTTACCTCTCCAGTTACTCATTCTAGCAAATCACCTTGACTCTGGCAGAAAATGCAAGGGAAATAAACTGGAACCTGTTTTCACCTTAAGCAGCCAAGTGGTTAAAGGACTGGCATGTAAACAGCTCCACTACACCTATGCTGTATTATGAAGTCCAGCGGGATTCTGCTTTAATCTTGAGAGGGAGTGGAGGGGTTTGTTTTTCACAGGGGCTTTAGCCTACAGTTAAGTGCAAACACCTGCTGAAGTACTGGTAATTAGTAGGTAATTAGTAGCTAATGTTCTTAGAATTTAAAAAGAAAAGCTTACATAAGTAATTACTTACTATTTCTTATAATGTGCTGCTTTTCCTGAGATTTCATATCCCCAGAACATTTGCCAAGTTCCTAGGTTCCTCAACATACTAAATTGTTTATTAATTACACACGTACATTGCTTGTAGAAAAAAAAATAAAATGCATTAAAATGCTGGAAACAGGAGTGAGTTATCTTTTAAATTACAGCACAAGACTCACTGGAAATGGTGGAATTTGCAGAGGGTAACAGCTTTAGGAGGAGCATTAATTTGGGGCTGGGAGATGAGGATGGTGGTGGCTGGAGCAATGAAAGCAACAGCTGGGTAGCCCAGAATGCGTTCCTTTCTCTTGGATAGGGGACAGAGAGACTCAGAGTGAGAAGCAGGCTTTGTGGTGAGTGTTTTACTGAGTCCAGTAAATGTTTAGTACAGCTGTGGACCCCCAATTGGATTCATGCTTTCCCAGATCTATTCACACATTTCAGGTGTGTTAAGAGTTGGGGGCTGCTCTGGCTCTGCAGCAAAGCGGTTTGAGCGCTATTTCACCTCTTGCAGAAGGATCTTTTCTGGATCAATGGAAGAGCTAAAATATCTGCCTTGTCAAACTCTTTCTGTAGCCAGCACTCAGCATTTTCATATATGAGAAGTACTATGGCAAAGCCGTGCTTTTCTACATGCTTTAGACCAGAGCTAACAGATGATGCAGCTATCGAGGCTGTGATTGCACTTACCAGCTGCCAGCCTTGCTGTTGCAGTATGTGGGACATGCTTTACACAGAGGCAGAAAAGCAGAATGCCTGCTGAGGTCCATCCATAACTGGAGGCTGCTCACTATGTGTCCTCCTGCAGGATCCTGGCCACAGCTCAGCATGACTCTATTCCTACAGGGCAGTAGGGTACACACAGCCTGTTCTCTCATATGGTGACTCTCTTGTGAGGTACAGTGCATACAAAAGCATGTTTAATATCGGCAAGGACCATATAAAGGTGAATCATAGTTCTACAGAGTAGTCCTTGCAGAGAAGAGGTTAAATTTTACCCTCTGAGCTTCTGCATTGGAGGATGGAACAAAAAAGCCGTGGGAGATCTGCCATCTTCCCTGAACCCACGCAGTACAGCAGGGCCCTGGGGACAGCTGAGCTGTCTCAGGATCTTCTCATGTAGGACAAGGGCTTTTGGAACAGCTGAGATGGGAAAACTTCCCCACCTTTCAAGGAAGCTTACCAACTTGAAGGAGCAGCCTTCCAGACTTGGCCATGGCAACTGTGGGGAATGCCCCTGGAGGTCTCTCAGCCCCTAACTTCCTTTATCCTGTCTTACACCATTTAAATTAGGATTCTGTAAAGTAAAAACTCGTGGGGCAGCCTGGCCAGGGCTGTGATACTTTAACAGAAAGGTGATTCCCTTGAAGATGGAGCCACACTAAAGATAGAGAACCATGAAGCTGAAGTGCTTCTTTTATAGTTACTATTCAGAGTTAAGTTTTATTTTTAGCTTGGCACTGAATAAGAAAAAACAAACAAACATTCACAAATTGGACTAATTGAGATTAAAGCTGCTGGTAGGCACCAACTTAGCATACAGCTTGGGCTTCCTCAGGGTTTTAGGTCCTCTAGCATTCTTATTATTCCTTTCCAATCAATTAAGCTGAATGCAAATGGCAAAAACTAAAATTACGAAGAAAATAAAACAAAGGGAAAAATCACTTCCAGAAAAAAAAAATCAAAACACCCCAAGGGTGAGGGAGAGTTGGCTGTTTCAGCCATACATAGCTCTTGAGAAGAAACACCCACATTTTAATGCAGAGTTTTAACACAAGCTGATTAATCTCTTTGAGGTATACAAAGGCTCCAAACCCAGCTGTATCTTAATAGCAACTAATATCAACTGCTCTCACACAGACCTAGCAACTCTCTGAGGAGGTGCTTGAGTGCTGGGGCAGCATTTGTTTCCTGAGCTCTGGGTCTACTCTCTCCTGGTGAAGACAAACCAGGCACTCCTTTGTCATTCAACTTTGCTTTAGATTCATACAACATTTACCACGACTCAGGTTTTCCTGAACTGCAAACGGCATTGCCTGTCAGGACAAAGGAAAACTCAGAATGAAGGCACCCTAGGTGATGAAGAGATTTGTCCTTGCAAAGTCCTTATGAAAGAGTGGCTTTGTGTCTCTCACAGCATTTCTTTCAGTGAAAAAGTGCTAGCTTCATTTTTTAATTAAAAATAGTGCGTGCCTCATACTTACATGGTAATGATTTGTAAAAGTATTTATGTTTCCTAAATAAGCAGTAATTAAAAAAATTAAACAGCAAATCTGCAGCCCTTTAGGAGCTATTTCCTGCCACTGTGCTATGCACCAGGGATGTGTGAGGCTTCCTAATCATTGCTGGGGACCAAAAAGAAGATTATTTGTGCTTCAAAGGCATCAGTCTGTACATCCAAATTATAAAGTACCATCCCTATTAGTGGTGTAGGACTGAGAATGGAGTTGTTGTGATTCACTCTGAAAGGAAAAATGTATCTGTCAGCCTGTCATACTTTAATTCCTTATTCTTATAGCACGTTTTGCTCAGAAGGTGAAGCTATGTAACTCTGAAGGGAGGTATGGTAAGAATATTGATACAGGAAGATAGTTTCATATCCCTGGAGTTGCAACAGAAAACTGCTTGAAAGAGCGCAGAAATACCACCAAGCAGTTTAAGAAAGGAAGAATAATCAATTCAAATAATTTTGAACACAAATTGGCATTAAAGTGCAAATGCAATTTGGCCAAGACAACGGATGACTGTACCTTGCCAAAGGGTTTGACATTAAATTATCAAATCCAGTCATGCTTTCAGACCTCAACAAAAGACCCATTCTATAGCTTAGTCCCCTCTGCGGTCCCACTCCATGTCCCTGAGGTTCCTAATGCAGTGTTATTTAGCTTTTTCATAAAGACCAACCTTGAATAGACATGGTATTTTTGCTCTTTCTCCAGCATGCTACTTAAGATATGTCTCACCATAAGGATTCAATTCAGTTGCCTTATCAGAAAATACAAATGCTATTTAAGATGTTCAAGACATCCACCAAGGCTAACAGAGGTAACACATCATCAAGGAAAGGCTCGTGGCTTCCTGTACCAGGAACAACTTCTTGTCCCATATGTCTAATAGAAATACCAGATTGGTGGTGTAATGATACAAGCTGGTGTTGTGATATAGTGACAGCACATGTAAATTCCACTGTGGCAGCCAGTTTTGTTATTTTCAAGCGACATATTCTTACTACACTCAGAATATTGGTTGTTTTGATTCTCTATGAAAATTTAGAACCAGATGGAAAACAGTTTTTCAGAGACTACTATATCTTCCTGGAGAGTTACAAAAGAGATGAGCTGGATAATGATATTTTACAGTTTGATTCCTGAAAACTGCTTTGATTTCAGGTCAGTCATTTTACTTCTGATGTAAACTGATGGCAGATAACAGAGCAAAAATACACGTTCTTCTCTGAGTGTCAACTGATACATCATTTACCCAGCTGATGTATCAATTTGCACATGAAAAGCTGTGTGCAAATAACACAGGACAACATTTATGCATTGTAGGCTAATTTTGCTCTCAGTTATGTCCATTCCACTCCACTCCTTTCATTGGGGTTGACAGGTATAAATGAGAGCAGATGATTTTTTCTCTGTGACCTTATACAGAAATGAATGAGATCCTTCAGGACCTTGTTGCCTGTACTTTCATAACAATAGAGCAATCACAGTGATCATATAATGGCTTTTTTTTTCATTGCTTCTTTGGAGCACTAGCTCAGCTCATTTAATTGATTACTGGTTGATGATCCATCCTGGTCAGATGTGGCCTAGGTGGTGGGTAAAAGCTGCACGCATATGACAGGTCTTCATGTACCAGACATTGACATATGATGTTTGATATATGAGTGTTAAGTTCTTTGAGAACAGAGGTAGATCTTGGGCTTATGGCAAGCACGTGTCCGTATCTGAAATCACAAAAGATAAACACAGGTCATTAGAATTCCACACCAGTCTCAACAGCAAGTATCTGAACTGGAGTAGGCTGAATCTGTCATTTCCCCCATGTTCAGGCTGAAGAGAATGAGTGAATCCGCATGGAGGAAAGCAGCAGCCCCAGGCTGCACTTAGAAACCTTTCTCCAGGTTTTCTGAAGCTTGCAGTAAACCTACACAAAATCAAGTGGACAATATAAAGCTAAGAACAAGGCCAAAGAAGGGGCAAATGTTGTATGCATCTGAACAGTTAATTCTTGTCTAGTATTTAGTGGAGCTTTTTGCTTGGTTTGAACATGTTATTCAGAAGTCTTTATAAAGACTTCTTTTTATAAAAGCTTATGTCTGCAGGCATATATTCACCACTACCAGAAATTTTGACATGTTTACATAAATAAAAAAAGCTCGTGGCTTGTGGTCTTTCAAGAGCTGGATGAGATGAGAAAATTGATAGCACATTAAGGAAACCATGCTACCAAGTACTATGAACTCAGATCTTCTTTAGCTGAGCTTGTGATGTGCCTGTTGTTCTGGAGAACCACGGTTACTGGTTCTCTGTGGGTCATTTAACATAACATCTTTGGCTCTTTGCAGGGCATCTGTCATTATAAGAGGCTGAGAATGTCAGTGGATGCCCAATGACAACTATTGTGTGCAGCCAAGAAGGGAGAAAAAGTATTTCTATTGGTCGAGCAAATCAGTTGCTTATCATGAAGAGACATCTCTGGAGCAGGACCAATCACCTGACCAAATCTAGCAATCAGCTACTGCCTAGACAGGGTAAACCTCAGAGTGAGTCAGATAGCTGGAAGAAGAAGCAATGTTTTGTGTTCCAAAGTTCTGTGCTCCAAAAGTTATGAAGTTCATAGTTACTGAAATGATTCGCAGGTCTTCCTAATGATGAAAATCTGGATTTCTTGAGATCAAGGAGTTCTTCTCCTTCCAAAGTAGTGCCTTTGCGTCATCTTTATGCTTACATGCATGATTTTTGTACTTACTATGGTTTTATGTATGTATTTCAGGACAGCGAGTCAATGCCACTGAACAAGTGAGGGAGCAAAAGGAAAGGAAACACAAATTACTGTACCACTTGAGCAAGACTGTGTATCAAAAACTGGGTAAAATCCTTCAACTGTGGTCTTTGGCTTAAACTGTGCAGCATTCTACATCTGGAGGTCATACCCATATACAGGCCACGCTGATGTCGTGGTTGCAACATCTAAAAGCTCTGAATGCCACCAAAGATTTCCAACAGAAAATGCGTGAACCTGTCTCTCTATAGAGACAGCAGCAGCATGTTGTTTTGAGGTTTTTTATGTATCTCCTGTTAATTAAGGGCATGCCTTAAATCCAGGCTTAGTTTTATCACTTAGATAAGTGAAAAGCTGTAACAAGGATACGACCCTTGTTTGAAGCCAGCTCAGCAAGCCTTTCATGCTCAAAGAGCTAGTGTGATGAGAAAGGGAGGCATGAAGACCTGAAACAGTTTAATTGCAATCACAGAACAGATCAGTTCTGAACCCTTGTTTCTTAAACCCAAGACACGCTGCCTCACTGTCCTTCCCTATGACAGAAATAGTCCAGATGGAGAGTTTGACTTCAGCAATGATTGCCACAACATGGTCTGAATGTGATGTTAGTGCCCTACACACTAACTGTAAAATAACATGAATTCTAGCCTGCAGAGGCTGTTAGTACAGTATGCTGCTTTCTTTGGTGCCCATGAGATGCTTGTAAGTGCCTGTCAGAATTTATCTCCTGCTTTTATTTATTTATTTATTTATTTATTTATTTAATCTCACTTACTTTCACAGGTCTTGCCTTTTTAACCACATAATTTAATTATTAAACATGGAAATATTTCCCCCTTTATTCTGATTGTTCTGTGGCTGATGATGGTGAGATGCCATGATGGAGTGCACTCAAGGATCTCTTAGATGAGCCTATATATTTGCATTGCTAATTTCTTGCCTTGAGAGGGAAGGCAATGGTTGACTTTGTTCCTTGTTTGATTCATAGATCTGTCTTGTTTTATTGAGGATTGATTTGTGTGTAGGCAGGGAAGAGGGCTGGATATATGGTTTGAATTGCTAGCTCTTGCACACAAGTGAAGTACTGCTTGTTTGCAAGCAGATACTGAAAAACAGGAAAACAATTGTGTTACAAAAGAATTGTTAGGTGTCTGTGAGGAAGCTCTGTGTGTAAAGACCTGCACAAAGAGATGCTTTTTGTCTGTGTGGACCAGAAAAGGGAGATGATCCAAAGAGAACTTAGAATGGACAGTTTGAAGCAAATAGAAATCACTGATAACAGAAAAAGGAATACATTGTATGGGCTTAGTGTTAGCATCAGACTCTTACGATGCTGGTAAGATGGATAAAAGCCATGAATCAATGGAATGCTGAAAAGAATAATATTTCTTTAACAAGTAGTATAAGACTTGGAGGCTTAGCCCAGACCAAGTACAAAGGAGAAAGCTTCACAAAAAAATAATTGAGGTCCCTGCAAAATATTTCAATTTTTTATTGATTGAAGGCAATTATCCCTTAATTGCATATTTAAATGAGGTATTAGGAGGTTTAACTAAGCAATGCCTCTTAATTGCTGCTGCACACTAGGTGTCACAGATTGTGTTTATTTCATATGTTAATTAAAGAGAATGGGTATTTTATTTTATTGACTAGCAAGCTCTTCAGGCTGTACTGCTTAGGACCAAGGGTGTCTCAGGTGTCCACAGTACCGTGGGTATTAATGTAATCATTAGAAAGTTTCCAGCTTTAAATGAAGAGGTATATCTCAATTGTGTGGGTATTTTCAGCCACTTAGACCGTATATAAGTAGGGGGAGGGAGAACCTGAACCCAGGTAATGTTAACTTGAATGATACAGGAATTCTTGAGTGCAGGTACAACAACAGCAAAGATATGCATGTCAAGAGCACAGATCTTTTCTGTCAGTGCTGAACATACAGCTCTGAGACTGAGACAGGATCTGATGGGGTCTGATTTGAAGTACCAGGCATGATTTCCAGGCTATCGCATTATTTTCTAAGGATTTGTTGCACAGTCATGTGTGATTCATATCTTGGAGTTAGCAGCCCCACCACTGCGAGGTCAGGGGGAAGTGTCTGGATCCTACATGGTTGTTGTGAGCTGTTTTATTTGGGGATTGATTTACATAAACGATGGGGGTTTCTGTAAAAGACTTTCTTGTCTGACTAACTGTAGCTGCTGAAACAGTGATGTACAGGTAGAGCCAAATATTAAGGTGAGGTAGAGTTCTGTGCTGGTGTGTAGTACAGGTCTACACAGTATAGGGTCATACACTTAAGTCTCTGATAGTATCCAGTTTTCCTATAAGAAAATAATCAGTTGGAAAGCATTGAAAAAGCTAGAGACAAGGTATCCTGTCTAATCACTGGAGTGCTGTGCTGTATCTATATGGAGGGGCAGATGGATGGATACTGCAAACTGGTCAGATACAAACCTTCTCCGGGACAGAAACCATGTTAGTGATTTTTGTGCCTGAGCTAATAAGGCCCACTGGGAGGCAGAGTGTTTTAATTCAGGAGTAATATAAGACTCACGCCATCAAACAGCTTCTGGATCAGAGCAAGTGTAGCTCAGGGTATGGGCAAAAGGGACACATCTGCAGGCACCCAGTGCAGCTCACCAGCGTGGTGGGGCTGGTGAGAAACCGAAGGTGGTTTCAGGGTGTATCAGGCATGTCCCTGCCTAGGGCATGGAGAGGCTCTCAGAGATATGCATAAGGAAAAGCAATCTGGACTTGGAACCAGAGGAGAAAAGATCTGCCAGAATGACCAGGGGGGCAGCCTAATCCATTTGAGGAAACTCAGGAACACAGCATATTTTGTCTAGAGAAACAGAAGCAGATGGCAGAAGCCTGAGCAATCTTCGGGCATGTGCCTAGGGCGACTGGCTGCATCCTTGCTTGAGAAGGCAATAACTGACTTACAGCAGGAGCAATGGCCCCAGCCACACATCAGCTCTTGGGGCTGCTGTGAAGGCAGGGAACAAGCAGAAGGGGGAAGATAGAGGGGATGAAGAAGCAAGGTTCTCCAGCTGGCTTTGGGGGGAAGGGTCTTGAAGGAGAAAGAGAATTTCATCAGGGACTGTAGTGATAGGATAAGAGGTAATAGGTTCAAACTAAAACTGGGGAAGTTCAGGTTAGATATGAGGAAGAAGTTCTTTGCTGTGAGGGTGGTGAGGCACTGGAAGAGGTTGCCCAGGGAAGTGGTAAATGATCCATTCCTGGCAGTGTTCAAGCCTTGGATGACACCATCTAGGGTAGGGCATCCCTGCAGAAAGAGCAAAGTAGTGAGGTTCAGAAATGGCTTTCAAGTTAGGGCGGTGGAAGAAAAAAAGTGTTCTGAACATGGCACTGAACTGATTTATTTATCGAATCACCGGTTAGTGTTTGGAGCTGGTCTGTGGTGCCAGGGAATAGCTCTTCCAACTCTATGTTCAAATGTAATATTCCACAAATTGTGTTTTTGGTGTGTTTCTCTACCTGAACATATAAGGGATTTTCAAAGGAGCACCAAAATCCCATGACTGCTCTTTGAGCACAGGGCATCTGGCTTTCTTTTGTGTTTTGGAAAAACCAACTGGAGCCAGTAATGATGGGATGATCATGGACATCATTTCTGCCTTCTGTCAGAATATAAAAATGCAGTGCCAGAGTAAGACCCATCAGCTTGAAGTATTGACTGTACTGTTAGACTTAACAGTGAATTTGCTCTCTTTTAAATGTGTTAAATCTGACCATAGATTAAATTTAAACTACTTTGCTGCAGCATAAAGCACCAGGGACACCCTGACTTTCCGTTGACTTTAATGGAGCCTCTACTGAACAATTAGAGCAAAGCACAAAATATGCAGTGTGGCTGTAGAGACGAAGTGGTTAACATCCTTTTTTTTTTTTGTGGGAAATTTCCCCTTTTAGTTCTTACTGTGTCATTATAATTAGCAAAGCCCAAGGGTTCAAATCCAAGCTAACAAAGGGCAGCAGCATGATAGTTTGTGTGTTGTTACTGCTGCTTATTACATCTATCATTATCATCTCACCATGACCTTGGGCTTCCCCTGCTGGTTTATCATCTCTCCATCTCATGTCTGCTGTAAGCTCTCTAGGGCAGACCTGGTGGTTTGGCGGTCCAGACCTACAACAACAGGACTTCATTCTACATCAAGGCCTGTAGGAGCAGCAATACAACTTTTAGAAAGAGGGTTAGCAAGCGCATGGTTTAATGGCAGGTCCTTTGCAAAGGCAAATGCTGCTGTGTTGAGCATGTCCTCCTGGGGCCCAGTAGGTGGCTGTTGTAGGAACAAAAAAAGGCTGAGCTGTATATGACAGCATGTTAAAGGACTGGGCAGGGTACACCTCTGCTCTGCCACAAAATACAGGCTACTGTCCTGTGGGAGTAGTGACAGACCGGTTAGCTCGTGCAGGAACTCATAGGAAAAAGGTGGCTTGGATCTACCTCCAGTTCAGTTTTAAGAGAGCTCAACTATGGATTGATCAGACTCATCAACAAGACATTCCTCTACAGGACAAACTGGCAAGACTGCTGCAGCCAGTTTTGTCCTCTGCTGAAGTCCAGGCACAGCTGCCCCAGCATCTGCAGAGCCTCCTTGAGCTGGTGGTATGTTGATGTCTACTGTGCTTTGCTGGCATTGAGTCTTTGAAAAGCTGAGATATTTTTGTCTATCTAAGATCTTTGGGCTAATGCAGAGGTGTGAAGATGAAACATAGCAGCTTTTCAACCATTAAAGGGGAGATCAGGCTGGACAATTTATGGCTCTCTTTTGGCCAGAAATCTGTGGAACAATACGTTGTCTCTCACTGGGCAAAGACTTCTGAGAAGGCTATAATTTAGTCTGCAATGTATGAGAGGTTTAATATTACAACAGGCAGCACAATGGCTTGAAGAGAACCAGACGGGTCTTGACATCATTCTTCCCTTCAGTTCCTGAGAGCAGTTGCTATTGTTTGAGCTTCCTCAGTAATGGCATTGGAGAGGGATCCAGCATCGGCCAACCGGTAGGTCTCTTGCCACTGTATCATTATTTCTGCTCCTAGTAGATCTAGGCAGCACCATGATCAAAATATTGTGGGCTGCCAGCAAACTTCTGCTGCCACGAGAGGGGCCGAACTGCTGTTTGCAAGGGGAGGATGGAAATTTCAAAGTTAATGTGGTTCCCATCTCTGGAACTATTTAACTGCAGCGCACAAAGCGTTCGAGTACACAGGGAATTCAGTCGTTTTATGCAGGTCAGCCCTGCGATGAAAATTTTTATATCAAAATGTTTAGCTTCAAAAGGGGTTAGATTCAATTTCCTGGTGAAGGCTCGAGTCAGTTTTCATTTTAATCTCCCCTGCGTGCCTGCCCCTGGGTAAAATGTCATTGCATTGTCACGTTTGATTGTAATAATCGTAGTCATTTGGCCAGCAACAAAATCATAGGCCTGAACATTCCTGATGATTTAATCCAAATTCAGATCCAGATACATCACGTGTCCCATATTTTAAATGAGTGGAGCCATTTATTTGCACCTGGATCATCAAATTAGGATGCGGCTCTGTCCTCTGAGGTCCTTGCTTCTATCTTACCTTATCTTCTGCTCCCCAGACAACATTTTTCCTGTTTAGGGCAGCTGCTCCAATGACTGATTCTGAAGCTGCCGAAATAATGTAGACTCTTTCCCCATCCAGAGAAACCAGCAGTGCCACATTGTTTGTGTCTTTCTTTTCATAAGTAGTCCATGAATATGCTTCCTTAAGTCACTGAAGGAAAACACTTCCAAGAAAAAAAACTCCTGTCTTGTCTTTAAGAAAAATATTTGGACTGGTAAAATGCATTGTACTATGAAGGATAGTTCCAATTTACAGACTCATGAGCTTATGAGTGGAATAAGCTTCCATCCTTATCTTTATGTTACAGCAATGGCACCCACATACGATAAGTCTTCGCTGGCAGAATTTTGAAAAAGTAATTCCAATGCAGTGAATATAAAATAAATGCTATCAAGGAAAAATATTTTTTGCTCCCCTGGAATAGAAAACATTATTGAAACTGTTGGATGCCTCAGGAGTCTATTCATGCAAAATCTATTTCTGCAGTCAAAATATATTCTATTCTGCAGATATTTTTTCAATATGTGACTGAGACTTCAAGACAGAAAGAAATAGCCATTTTGGCCAGGAAAGAACTGGCATGTGGTCTGGCTTTAGGTGAGCATAGATTTTTGCATGAAAATTATAGTAATTATGGGTATTTGTAAACAGCAATTTTTTGCACTTTAACGGCCTAATCGCATGGTCAACAGCTGGAAGTTGCTCTATGCAGATTCTTACCTAACACATAATAAAAGTCACCCTTTGCTGCATTTCCACAAAGAAACAAATTATAGCACAAAAGAGACCTGCCAAATGCAATCTTTCATCCTCTTCTGCTTCTTAAAGAGGATGTTTGAATATTCTGATTTTAAAAAAGGGATAAAACAAAAGGAAAAGTAATTTATGTATATCTAAACCACGTGTTTAAAGAAAAAAAGAATGAAAAATGCTGATGTATATGTACAACTTAGCCATTCACTGTTAATATATGCATTTCCGTTGCATTTGAAAGGTCATATGTGATGCATGGTACACATCTGTTCTTTTCATTTTCGATTCTTTTTTAAATACATATTTTTAATTTCTCCCTATTGTTTTCTCAAATGGTTCCATTACAGCAATTTAAAAGCATATCCAACAAGCAAAACCGCCCAAAATGACTCTTGTCATATTGAAAATTTTTGCAACCTGATGAGAAATTTGCAATCTAACAGGAAACAAAACCAAAAAAAAACCCACCTAAACTGTCTTCCCCCTAAACTGCTGGGAAACACCTCAGTTTAGCATCCTGGTCCCAAGGTGTCCTAATCCAGGCATAGATAAATCAATTAGAAGTTGCACTAGCTGGTGCTGGTGTTTACCTTAATCTTTTCTTTGCATTTAGAAGTGCTTGGGAAATAAAAGGGCAGTTGCTGTAGCTCAGCTGAGAAATGGTAACTTCAAATCCTTAATTTTCTTGTGATGAACACCCTTTATCCTCAGGTTTTCTAATAACAAGCTGTCAATATGCATCACTTCTAATCTTCTACATCCTCACCCCTGTTTCTTTGCTGAACATCAGGTGGCTACTGTAGTCAGGATTTTCTATAGCCAGGTTTTAAAAAATGAGTGCATAATAACTCAAGATACACCCACAGCTTCACCAGGAGCTGGGCAGAAACACACAATCACAGCCCTCTTTCTTCCTTGCCTTCACAGTTACTTCCCTTCCATCAAGTGGTTATATAGATTGTGTTAATAAGCATCGACTTATATAAAGCTGCACACCCATGGCATAGTTTGTGTATGGAATCAGTGAGTTTGTATATGTAATGTATAATGTCAACACTAGCTACTGGAACTTGAATATAAATTTAGTCTAAAACATGTAGTGGAGGAGAAATGAATGCTAGGAAACTATGGACAAGTGATGACCATGAAGAACTCCAAAGCCCCCCTTCAGAAACTACCTTTTGAAGGATTATCTGCAGAAACCAAACTCACTTGGCCCTTGGATCCCTGTCCCTGGTGCATGCTGTTTTGCTGGGCTGAGGATGGGATCTCAGTTTTCTGGGGCTGCAACTGGGACCTGAGCATCCCCAGTAAGCCCCAACTGAGAGAGAGCCCAGAGGAATGCACTGTCAGTGCCCCAGCATAGGGCAGCTCCCATGTAGCTGATGCCTGCCTGCCATCTGGGGCTCACCTGCAGCTGATGGTAAAGACTGGGCTGAGAGTGAAGGCTGCTCTTTCTTTCTTTCCCATGCTGTGACAGGGACTTCCCAGCTGCTGAACAGGCTGGGAGACATGGCTCTCAGGCTGCACTTACAGTTCTTACTCTGAGGCTCATTCTTACCCCTTTCTTATCCCTTGAAGTCATTCTGCTTTCTGTCAGCAAGCACTTGGTGTATGTTTGGATTAATTTTTCTCTTTCTCCCTTTTTTGCCACTGTGTATGTTATTTTTTGTTAATTTAGGAATTACTGTGAAGCTTTGGCTTGACTCTTATTGAATATTGTGCATTTTAAAGGTGTTTAGTCCTTTCATTGCTAATATTAATCACTTCACTATCAATTCCTTATTCCCATCTGTTGTTTTGAAATAGCATTGTATATTATTATGCTTCTTCATTGCTTTGGCTCTCTGTCACAGCTGAATGCTTGTTTACCTCACCCTCTGAGGAGCTCCCAATATCTTTTTTCTCCCTTGTTCTCATGGCAATGCTCCAGTTCCATGAGTCCCGGTGCGTTCATCAGAGGTTCTCCTGTAAAAGCTTTAGAGCATCTTGCCCCTGAGTTTTAACATCTCTCTTGGTTTCTGTCCCTCTTCCTCTCCAGCTACCTGTCTTGTCCCTCCGCTAAAGGTAACTGCCCTGAAGTATGACCTGCAGAAGTAGATTCATGCCTACAATAGCCACCAACCTCACGTCTCAGCTGAAGTCACCAGTGGGGAGAAGAGGCAGAGTTACTGGGAAGCCTCCACTGACTGGTCTCCCTTCAGATTCCCCAAGAGCACCCATAGGATTTGATTAGGTATTTCCTGCCAGAATTACCTTGGATTTTTCTGCAGTATCCCATTTACTGCTTTTTTTTCCTGCTTGTCCTTTCCTCTTCCTATAGCATTTTTGTGCCCTTTTCCTGCCTAATTGGCTTCGCAATTTACCTTTTCTTTCCTCCCTCATAATAGCAGGCTTGTTTCCAAACTATTTTGTCACTTCTCTACTACACCTATTTTCTCCTTCAGCCACTTAACCAATCTATTTTATGGGTGCTTCCAATATTCATGACATCAAATGTCATTCCCACTTGTGTCCCAGGCTGTTTAATTTTAGCATCTGAAAAAAAAAAAAAGAAAATCATTTATGCTCTAAAAAGACAATAATGTAGTTAAAAGGGTGGGGTTCTTTTTCAATAGCTTTTCATAGGATCATCATAACTTGCATTTTACTCCTTTCAGTGCTAAGGGCTTGCGCTCAGAGATGATAATAATGGTAAACATCACTTCAGCCAATGTCCCCCAACACTTCCATCTCTGCAATCAGTTCTCTGCACTTCACAGTGACCTCGTCCTGCACTGCCAGAATGAACTCCTGCTGCTTGTTTCTCAATCACAAGGAAAATTTTCTTTATGTTATAGTTTACGTGACTGCGTAAATGCAGAACTGTAATTCTTTTCTGGAGGAGAGACAAACACTTCTGTTTCATTACATAGCTGGAAACAGGAGCATCATTCTGGTGGTGGGTTAGGAATCACTGTGCAGGTACCATGTCATTCGAATCCTGTCGCACAGAGACCAAGCTCTGTCGCTGAAAAGAACCATCAGGTAGATGAGTTGATGCTGTTAGTCCATTTGGAATAGCATTATTGGGTTACAAAACTTTTTTTGTTGTTGACGTTTTTTAATCTCTATATTTTCTACATTTTCTAAATTCATGAGAGGCCAGTTTCTATCCAGTTGTTCTTGCCCAGTGGATGCCTCAGGTAGACTTTTTCTCCTACAACAGGTATTTATGCACTGTGCATTCATAGAAGGCAGTTCTGGAGGCCTTCATACTTCATTTTGCTGGCTGAAAATGCCAAGCGCCAGCTTCTCTAGTAAGGTTAACTGCCTGTTTCCCAAGCATCTTAGTAGAGTTCTCTATATCAATTTCAGTTTGAACTTCTGGGGTTTGAATGTGGGTAGCCAGAGTGGTAGGCAGTAGTTCAGATCTTATCTCAGCTCTGCTTCATACAGTTATGTTAAGACTTTCCTTTTGCTATTGGGACTACCTTGCCTGCCATGGGCTGGATTTGGCTTTTCCAGAGGTGAGTACTATTGGTAGCTTAGAGTCATTCATGCTTTCATTAGCTGCTTTACCAACTTAACCACATCTCAGTCATTTTCAACTGATAAGAGCTCCTTTTACAGCAGCTATGGCATCAGTCCCTCAATATATGAGCTTCTGTTGCACATTACTGAATGACTTTTATTTTTTTCCTATTTCTCAAATGCATCTATTCTTCCTGTCTGTTCCCCTGATATTCTTCTGTATTAACACTTTCTTTTAGGTACAAACAATCATTAGTATCCTGCTCAGGATCCCAAAATTAAGAACTCTTCCCATTTATATCCAGGCCATCAGGAATCGGAGAAAGAAGGATTCCAAATCTGGTTCTGGAGAAACTTCATTCGTGTCTTTCCTTTAGCCCAAGAGTTCTCTTTTCAGTACTGCCAGGGGTCGCCTTCCTTTCAGCAGGCTCCCACTCAACAGTTCCTCTGTGCATTCCTATTTTCTCTAGTTTAAGAAATGATTTCCCATCTGGCGCCTTATTAAATGCTTTGCTGAAGCCCAGATAAATTATACCTACCATATTTCCTTTGTCTAGATAATCATTAATCTTTAAAATTCCTATCAAGTTAGTCTAAACCTACCATTAGCTAACCCAAACGCTTTGATTTTTTTTTTCTTTTTTGGTCCATTCACCATTTATTTCCATGACTTAAATAACTTCTTTCTTTCAAAATTTGTTCCAAAGTCTTCAGATGTTTGGCCACTGGCTTGTAATTGTCAGATCTTTTTTTTTTTTTTTATCCCTTTTAAAGATAGGAAATGCATTTGCTATTTTTGAATCCCTGGAGTTGATAGGCTTGTCGTGAATCCATGAACTGTTCCTGTAGTTTCATGTGCCAGTTCTATATAAATTTTGAATGAGATTATCCAGGTCCTCCCAACTAGAGACAATTAAGCTCTTAGGTTTTTTGCTGTTGTTTCCAGTGTAGAAAACCTCATTCTCATTATCTATCTTCCCTTTGCCCTTCTGGTCAATCTCATTACTCTTACTAAAGTTCAAGCTAAATGTTCTTTAAGTGGCTCTTCATCCAACAGGTCCATAGATCCTTATTTTTTCCCTCCTGCTAGGAATGCAACTTTGAGATCTTATTAGCACCACTGTTTTGATGAATCCTCTGGCCTCTTCCCCATCCAATGCCCGGAGACACCGAGTGTGTTGACTTCAGCAACTAGAGTGCTCAGAGCACTTAGTCCATCAGAGCTTGCCCTTTTGAAATGCAGAACATTAGCTCCAGTCTTTCTTTTGTTTATTCTTCCATTTGATGTAAACTAAATCAAGGCACAATCACTTGAGTCAATTCGGTTTCTAAGTTCAGGTCTACTAAAATTTCTTACCCAAACCAATGGAAAATTCCAGTCATTCTTTTGATATCTTTCTGTAATAAGCACAACTGCATGTATTATGTATAATTATCATCATTAGCTACTTAATTTCATTGATACCAGAATGGCCAGAAATCTTTTTAGGAAGCATTTTGTCTTAATTGTGCTTAGTAGAGAAGGATAAAGAGCCTGAGAGGCAAGACGAATCTTCAACATAAGTGGAGATGATTGAAATTTGACTGACAAATTCCAGCCTTTTTAGCCCAAAATTAGGGTGAAGCATAGAAGTATATATATATTGAAAAGGGACTATTTCCAGGTCCAATGAGTTGCTTGAAATGTTTCATTTTGTTTTAACTCCATTAGAACTGATTCAATGGCCTTTTTATTTGGTTTTCCCCTCCAGCATTTTGAAATCTGAAAAAAAAAAAAAAAGGAAGAGAAAATCTGACCTGTCAGAGATGAAAATTACTTTAATATTAAATGTTCATACTTTGATTCCTCCTAGAACGCGTGTTTTTAAAATGACTTCCTATGCTGTTTTATATCTGGCAGTGGATTAAAAATAGGCTCACCCTGTAACAGAAATTAAACAGGAACATGCAGTGCATGTGATCAATCACAGCTAAGCAAACTCTGCAAACTGTAGAAATGTTAGCTGAATTATTCTCATGGTGACCTGTGGTTCTGCTAGGTGTATTTCCACAGTGCATGCTTCTGCTTTGTAATCACTGCAAGTTTGGTTGCATGTTTCCTGAGAGGGAAGAAAGGTCCCTTGATGGAAATGTTACGCTGACTGTGGTAGATTTCGAGGGCTTGTTCTCTCTGCAGAGAGGACGGTCCTAATAAAGAGGCATCTGGGCCTTCTTGTCTCTTTTCATCTATTAAGATATGTCAGGCTAGGCTCTGGACAGCTGGATAGTGATATTTTTTTGCCCCTGGGGTGTTTTGGGGTAGCGCAGTAGGAGAGTGTTGCTATCTCCAGGAGCCAGTGAATCTGAGAATATGTCTCAAGGATGAAACCTGGAGAAGTGCAAAGAATGATTTCATCTTGATTAATTACATAGTATTGATCCTCTGTGGAAAGAGCAATTATCCCAGACACTCTGCTCACAGAAGTGAAAGCCACTGGGAAAGCCACTCTGATAAAGAGGATGAACGTTTTCCCTCCAGAGGGCTCAACTGGTTTTATCCTCAGGGCCTGCAGTTTTAAATTTAGACTCCAAGGGGAAAAAAAAAAATGAGCTTTAGTGTAGATGTGCCCAGCTTATATCAAGTGCAGCAGAAGTTGCACAGAGAAGTGGTAGGGTTAAAACTCGGTTCCAGTTGGTGAAGTGCGAAATCTGTCCTTGTGCACCATTTCATGAATGACTTTACCCAGAGTTTTCAAAATCTGCAGGTTGTACATTGAATGTTATCATAATGAAGATGTCATTCACCCCCAGTCATTGCCTTGCCAAGCTGTGGGTATCTTTATAGGCATTGATCAGAAGGATGCCAGATTCTACCCTATGCATCAAGGAAATAATGCTCCTTTACCAAGAACATGAATGTGTCAAGTGCAGGATCTCTCACAGAGATATGCTGACATTGTCTTCTCTTCTGATCTTGCAAGGAGTTGCGACTCTTGAGATTTATTATTTATTTTTTTTTAATTCAGTACTGTTAGTCTGTATTAACCTGCAAGAAGTGCACATCAGTAAAATTTGTAGTACTGGCCTGAACTTAAACTTATGCCCAAATTCAAGCCCATTCTTTTAGCTGAGATTTTCTCCATTGTTTTCACCAGACTGCATTTCCAGTCACCAACATAGAGACACCAGCGTCCATTTAAATCAGTGCTAATCCTTATGCCCTGCTCTTGCTCCCGTTGGTGCACCTGAAGTTTGATCCTCTACCACCCCCTTAGTCCAAGGCTGTTGTGACTCTGCAGCCCTCCATGATCTAAAGGCTTGAAGATTTCTCAGCATCTGGTCAATGCCATGGTCCTCTTTCTGCTCCATGGAGGCAGGCAAGGAATTTGACGTAGAACCTCCCCTTAGCTCTAGATGGCTTTCCCACCCTCCTTAGCTGTAGATGCCTTTCCCTTTTGAGCCTTGCTGGTCGCACAAAGTCTGTACAGAGCCCCTCAGGAATGTTGCCCTTGCGCTAGCTATCCCAGCACTCTCCTCTTTTCCGCTATTGAGCTCCTGTGCTAAGAATTACTCATGTTAACCAGTTGCATTAACAAATCCAGACAAACTGCTAGCTTTTGCCTGCTGCTTCCATAGCACGCTTAACCGCCGTTTCTCTTGCTGAACATATCTTGATCCCTTGTTTACTGAGATTTAGTCTTGATTCATAACCCTTCTTTTCCTCAGTTGTTGATCACTATGAGAAGCTTTATAGAAAAGTTCATATGCTTTGGGGAAACTTTCAGTTCCCTTTCAGTCAGTGCCACGACAAACTCATGAAATGCGCTTTTCTCCAAGAGCTGTCCCTACTTTTTGAGAAACAAACTGCTCTATTCTTCTGTTCAGATCCTGCAAACTACAATTCCCATAGTACCACTTAGTATCACAGCTTTGGTGATGTCAGTATCTTGTACTCAGCCACAGCTGGGATTTGGAAGAAAACAATTTTCTAGGTATGTATAGCATCTGTAGATGACTGGCTTTTGTAGCAGCATGCTGTATATCAAAATATTTTCCACTTTGGGGAAGTGGGTGAAATTGCCGATGTGATCGTAATGCAAGCTATAAAAAGATCAAAGTTGCAGTGCTCTGCAACAGCATCATCCATTGAAATGTAGCAGGAGATCGCTGGGAAAAAAATGTTCATGCAATATATAAGACATTAAAAATTCTGTTACATTACTCTTACCACAAAGATTGTAATGAAAATGGGAAATGGCACAAACGTAACCCATTCTCATTACAATCGTTAGATTGTAATCTTATGCTCTCCTTCTCAAGAGAATGCTAAATGAGATTTTAAAGTATGGAAAATAAAGGAGCAAATAGAAACTGGAAAGCAAAAGAGGTGAGGCATGATAGACTGTTCCTGCATTCTTATGTTCTTCATTTTTGCAGTAAAGTGGGAGAGAACTGTATGATTTCAAAGAAAGATATATGCACACATAGATATATTTCTTTTTTCTTTCTTTTTTCTTTTATTTTATTTTTCTTTTTCTTTAGAAGTTATATTCTTTCAATATTCTTATCTCCTTCATTCTCACTTGAAAAAAAACATCCCCCGAATTCTAAGAGGCAAAGTAACACCTCAGATATCTACATCAACAGATTTATTTTAACAGCGTAGAATTTGCCCCTATCCATCATAGTAAGAGCTGAAGGTAACACCTCCCAGTGAGAGAGAACTGTATGACTTAGGAGACTAGCAATTAAAAATCTGTCAGTCACAGCTTCAGATGGAGCGCCAATTAGAAAGTGACCAAAAGTTGTTAATATTACCTGATCACTACCAAAGGAAGAACCTGATCTCCTTCTACTCCCCATGTAAGTATTTAAATGACACTCTGTAACTGCCACTCCGTGGTGCCATTGGTGCTGCCAGCAGAAGACTAAACATTAAATGGCATAAGAACTGATCTAACCCCAACTCCTTCCCTGCGATGTCAGTTCATGCACAGGGTCTGGAGCAGGTGTAAGAGGTACCTTCCTTCTGGATTCTAGTGGGGAAGGAAAGAGAATGCTGGTTTCTCCTTGGGCTGTGCATCTGGGAGCTCGCGAAACCTCTTAAAATATTAATTAGGGGAAACAAATTCAATTGAAGATTCAGAGTTAGAGTCACAGCAAAGGCTTGAGACTCAGCATTTAATAGCTCTGTTTTGCTTGGAGAGTCAGTGGAGGTGGGTGATACACACAGGAGACAAAAGGGCTTCTTGGTCATTGAGGCTATGCCCCTACAGAGTCCACGTGGCATCCACTGCCCATCTCCCTGCTACAGTACATCCTCATGAACATCATAACACCTATATAGCAAAAGAAATGCCTTTCAGACGAAAGATTGAAAGCTACAAAATCTTTAGCTTAACCCAGGGAGAAGACAAAGAAGATCAAAGCCATCAAAAATAATGTAGGTCTTTGCAGTTGTGTTGGAGATGTGTTTTCTTGTCTGGCCCTGGATTTTATGTTCACCCATGTCTCTGTGCACTTTGATTGGTGTAGGTTTAGGATTTCTTTGTTTTCTTGCATTATTCATTCATTTTGGTTTTTGTTTTATCTTGAGTACCCTCCCTTCCCTCACTGATCTTCCCCCCAGAAGGTGACCATGGGCGGCTCTAAGTGGAAACAGAAGATGGAAATTGTCCCTATAGACAAATCATCTGTCATAGTTTGCTGTAACATTCCATCATGCTTTGCTTAATGGATATCCTAGGTAAACTTTTTAAAACCTGTCAAGAAAGTACGAAGAAAGAAATCTGATATTTTCACGGGTTTATACCAGAATAAGCCTTCTTGTCTTCGTTGTTTGCAAATGGTCTCCAAAGGTCAGATTTTTTCTTATCCACATACAGATGCTGGAGGTGACGTGTCAATGATTTGACTGACTTGAAAACCAAAGATAAAGAATGTATAAAAATCTTATCTGTAATTTCAGAATGACTTGCAAGTTTTTCCTGTAATCCTGGTTAAAAACGCTTACAGCTGAGAGGACTTCTTAGTTGTGAGGCTGCACTATCATGCAGATGTTTATAGCTGAACTAGTATTCCTGACTTCTCTCCTATGTGAGCTGAGAAAAACCTGCATTACAGCTGGCTCTATTGCATCTGGCCTATGACAAATAGAAGACTTTTAATTTCTCAAGTATCCAGTCCCTTCAGCTCCACAAGCTACAAAAATAAAAATGAAATTTTCATTCTGAAGCTTAAAATTAATTTAGTTTCAGTGGCAGTGCTGTAATAAGTAGATCTAATTTAACCAGTCAGCAGTTCCTGCCATTGGACATTAATTTTTTAAAGTCTGCAAGTTAATCAACCTGGTTTATGGTGAAATGTGTTTTTACACCAAAACGCCTCATTATTTCTTTTTTATTTTTCTGTTAAGTGTTGGGGCTAAGTGAAAATAGGTTCTGAATATAAAAGAATCAATTAATGTTTCAATATGGGGGCTGGGGAGAAATCATTCCCCAAATGGGTAACATTTGTTCAGTGCTGCAGACTGTTTCTTTGGAAGATGTCTTGAGAGCATGATCTGTCTGTGCCACCTGTTAACTAGACTGGTCTTTACAGGCATGATACATGGTGAGTAAATGAAGAAAAACCTGAATTCACTTTTTTTTTATTATAATAGTCCTCTGAAACATGAAAGTAATCTCAAGGATTTGGGAAGCCTCATCCTTAATCTATTCGAGAAGAATCAATCAGAGGACACAGATTTTAGATATTAGAGCATGCTATTTACAGGTAAAGATGAGGCTTTTTGCATGAGAGGCAATATGCAAAGCCAGGCCTTGATTGGACCAAGACTTTTTGGTATTACCCCGCAGCCAGATTTGACTGGGAGTGTGAGGATATTTGCGTCCTAGGTTCCTGCCTTCTGAGGGCAAACCTCCAGGAGCAGCTTTCCCACAGGAAGAGCAGGGGCAAATTTTTTGTTGTTTTAATTGGGAGCTTGGCAAATGCGCTTGAAGGCTGCATGAGGGTATTGCCCCTGACATTAGGGGACTATGCACGTGGCCCTTTTCTTAATGCCAAAGTGGAAGCTTCTAAAGGAAATAAAAGTGTAAGTGTATCCTTTTGGCTCTCTCCTTTGTTTTTGCTTATACATCAAATTTCAGCAAGTGCAGTACACTTGTTCCCTGGACCTTCAACCCATCATCTCTCCTTTCTGCAAATCAGTTGTACCTCAGTGTGTCTCAGCTGCTGCCATAGTTATAATTCCAATCATAGCCAGCCGCTTAAATGGGCTTCTTGTGTCCATCGGGAAGAGCTATCCCATATGCAATGTCAGCTCCCAACACCTAGAGAAAGCACAGTATCTCTGCCATGCTTTAAGGAGAGCTGCATTTCTGTGGTGACATTTGAGAGCTTTCATTATCTCAGTGCAAGAATCTCTGGGGCGCACTCTGGTCTCTTAACATGTCCTTGTTTAACGGCACTCCTTACCTTTGCTGCTTGTGTTCAGCTAGCCAAGTGGTGGCAGAGATGTGTATAGCCCCTCTTAAATCATTCTGATTTTCCCAAGTCCCTCTGCAGTTTTTTGATGGAACATATGGCAATGTTATGTCTATTTGAAAAAGCCTTTGCATCATATGTTTATACAACTGCTCACTATCCCAAGACAAAAATTCTTTCCTGTTATTGCCCATTTGCTGACTAAAGAAATTATCCTCTTTATGTATTCTGGTACTTTACCTTGATACCTTACATGTTTAATTATGTAGTCCGTGGTCCATAATCCATGTGATTCACTCACCATATAATACAACTCACATCAGTTTTATTTGTTTTAACCCTTGCCCTTTCTCTCTTGCTTTCATTTGTCGACCTTTGCTATCTATTTGAGTTTGGATAATCACCCTGACTCCCATGACACTTTTCCTCCTCAGTGGCAAAACAGTCATTGAGTCCAGTGGTACAGGACTTGACCCAGCTCCTGATGGTTACAGGCAAGATTAAAATAAGGAAAAAACAAACAAGCCCCAAAGGAAACTCCAGTTATGTACCACATAAAGGAATAGCACTAGAATGGAGAAAAAGGAATGGGGGTTGTGGCTACAAAAGCAAATGGAGAAGCAGCACTGTGTGTCTGGCTCTTTTTCTTTCTTCCTCTGTGCTGCTGGCCAGTGACTTCAGTCATTCATGGAAGTAGGGGAATTCCACCAGTTTCAGTGGGAAAGTACATTGCACACAGCATCTTTCCATTCTCCAATTTCCCAATCAGCAAAGCAGGAATAATGATTTTTCTCTTTCTTGGGTTAGAGGTGGGTGAGGCCAGAAAAACCTTGGAATCTTTTAAGAGTGAAAACAATTTTTCCCCCTGAGATCTGACTTGGAAAAAAAACCCAGCACCCTGAATATGAATCTGGATGTGGGCTTTTTTTTTCCCTCCGAAGGAGCAGTGAAATAGTTTTCAAAGTAATGCTTAAAATGGGCTTTTTACAATTGAACTTCTTTCCTTTGAAGTCCTTTGTATGACCACTGACTACTTCAGATGAAGTAACTTTATTTCAAAGCATGCAATATTAGGGAAATATATCTAATGTACTGTAGAGCTACAAGTAATGGGCTCATTTTCTTTTTGTCCTTTGTATCGTACTGTCTCCAGTACATCTTAATGGGTGTATCTAAGGACTCAACGCTCATTTTTTAGGCTTTCTTGAAATCTGGACTTCTTCTGTCTCTGCATTATTACGAAATGTATCTATTTACATGAGATTCCTGAGCACCACTGATATAACCATTCTTTTTATTTATAAGTCAATAACATTAAGAATATTTTTTTCAACTTTTTCTTTTCTTTGCTCTCTTATTTAAAAAAAATAAGTCAATAGGCAAAAATCAAACACAAGTATTTTCATTTGCTCATCTCTCCTACTAGGTGTATTTGCCACCACAAGTAAGAAATTTTTACTTGCTGCATGTACCCATTTTGTACATCTATCCAGCAGCACTTCCAATACATTTCTATTTTCTGATAAAAGTACTTTTCAGACTTTTTCCTTTATTTTGAACTTTTTTCAGAAATTATTTTTTTCATGTGGTAGGGAGAGCTGCAAAGTGAATCTATGAAGTTTAGTAAAATCATTCTAACACCCAGGAGCTAATTGTTGTAGTAGAATACTGTAGAAGAAAAGGAAACAACGAAGGTTTGTAAAATATATTTTTCATCCTCACAGGCGTCTTGCTTCTCTGAATCCAAGATGAACCAGTTACACTAGATCCACCTCCACCAGAGGAGGCTGGAAGGTGGCACCAGAGCGCATAAAAGCCTGGTTCATGGTGGCTCAGCTGACTGGAAGAACAAGCTTTGGGGTGAGACCCAGAGCAGTTGTTCTCTGGGGAAGCGAACAGAGTGCTTTTACATAAGGAGAACATAACCGTCTAGGCTGACATCTGGAAATAGCAGAAGGGTACTTGGGGAAAAAGAGGGACAAGGAATTTTAAATGATGATTTAAGACTCAGTCCTGGAAGCTACTCATTGTAGGTGGACTTCTGCACTTGTGCCCAACACAGTCACTGTTGGCCATGATAAAGGAATGGTGGAAAACTGGATGTACAAACACATGAAGTTGCCAGAAGGCTGATGGAATTACAATCCTGACTCGACATTTTAGTCTTTATTCTTGGGCTACAAGACTATTCTGCTTCTTCTAATTGGCTTGATGGTCTTTCTGGAGAAAAATGAGTTGCAACAGCTTTTTTCTTCTCCTGAATTATTTACAGGTGGAACATATCTGCCTTGCTGGATCTTACCCAAAAGGTACTAAAATGCTTTTTGCAGTCTGATACTATGCTTTTCCCCACTTTGCATTTGGCTAGCAAAATAATTTGGTTCAGTCAGTTCTGAATAACATTTTTTTAATTCCCATTTTTTTTTCCTTTTGGTTTAGGGAGTGAAACAGCTCTTTACACCGCCCTATTCCTGATAGCAAACATATGTCTGGACTGCACAGCAATGAGCCTTGCAGTCCTACTTCTGGCAACTGTCCCCTGGCCACAGTGGCATCCCTCAGCACTCCTAATGGCGGTAGGTGCTCTGGAGCCCTTTATATGTCATCAGCACTCCCCAAATTCAAACATGTTACCTCATTTGCCACCACTGTCTTGGCAGCTCTTGCAGCCAGGCATTTGGTAAGCTCTATGGCACAGCCGATGTTTGGAAGACCAAATCCCTTAAAAACTGTGATGCAGGGATGAGTCAGAGATGGGATGAGAAAAAAACAGCGTGATTAAGTGACTTTGGCTATCTGGATTAGCATCAGCTTGGAGCCTCTGCAGAGCTTGCTTGCATCCCCTAGAAAAAGATGTGAAACAGAGACTCACCCCACAGCAAAGAACTAAGAAACCCATCTGCTGGCGTGGCTGGAACTGCTCAAGGAGGATGGATACTACATAGGAAATTGAACTTGGGTGGAAACTGCCTTTTGTCATACGATGCAGTCTCTGTTCCATCTTCTTTATTTTCCTCCTTAGAAAAGCAGGGCTGTGCTTCACTAAATCCAGCTGATCTTCATTTATAAAGGGGCTGGAAGTAATCCCAGCTTTGCTGGGAAAGGCCAAGTGAACTGCGGTGGAAATGTACCCCCTGATTAGGTGGAAGAGATACATTGAGGTCCTAAGGGAAATGACAGTTTAGAAGACTGAAGTTTGGTGATACATTGCTGGTGAGAGCATGAGCGGGTTAAAAGCTGTTAACTCAGGATCTGAAGCCATTCTTCTGCTACTGGCTGCTCCTCCTGGGTCACAAGAGGTAGGAGAGAAGGACATGCAGCCTCCTCAGCCTCCATGACCAGCAGGAGACCCCATGAGCAGGTTACCAGCTCCAGCCCCTGCGCCCTTGCTGCTGCAGAGGCTGTAAGGACTTGTCTGTCGCTACTGAGCACGGGTATGTTTTCTTCCAGCTGGGCAGCATAAGTGGAGCAGGACTCAGCAGGAGGACTTCTGCCTTCTGCAAACATGCTGAACTCGGCCCAGTGTGAGCTCTGGCTGTGGAAAATGCAGTAGGAGGCTGAGCTGTTGAGCTTTAATCAGCGTGCAGATCAGAAGGGGAAATTTCTCTCTGTTTCCTCCCATTTCTAATGCAGCAATATTTCAGCATTGTGCTTCAATCCGTGGTTCACAGCTGAGTGGTAGTTTCATGATTTCAGGAGGCCTCAGACCACTGTGTATTTAAATGTTCTATAAAATATATGGGTTAATCACCTGATCCCTACAAACTTCTAGGAAGAACCTGTATTGCATCAGCTAATGCATTGCAATGTCCTGTTGGAGCTGCAGAAAAACACTGCACATTAAAAGCAAACCTGTCAAACTTGTAGCTTTGCTGGCTTCACACAAAGCGGGAAAAAATATAAGCCCTTTAACAGTGAAAAACAAGATAAAACCACAAACTTGACTGCCTTTTGTGCAACCTCAATTGGACATTGCAGCTCTATGCTGTAATCTCAGAACAGAACCCTTATCATCTTGGATGTACTAGCGTTGACCCATAACACAGAGTCTTAAATAAAAAGCAAACCATACTGTCAAAGCAAAAGTCAGCATCTCAGCAGGTCTGGCCTGAAGCGAGGAAGCATGCAGAGAGAAAACAAAAACTCAGAAGAAGGAGAAGGCTGGATGGCTTGGAAGGAGGAAAAAAATCAAACCTCTAGAAAAATAGCAGGGTGGAGCAGAAATAACAATACTTTGGACAAGTGAATCTCTACAGACTGTGAAGTGCAAGGATAAAAAGGCCTAATTCTTGCCTCGCCAGTGCCTGAGCTGTTGTGGGTCGGCTGTGGTGGTAGAAGGGCTCAAGAGCTCAGATTTTGAAACATCTGCACAGATGTGGTCCAGCAAGACCACCTTAGCAGAGATGGCATTGTGGAGGATTGGGGCCAGGCTGTAATTTATGGGCAGACTGCTCTGGGGCCACATAGGCAAGGGAGATGGCATCACACTCCCCTTGAAAAGAGTGACCAATGCTTCCCTTTCACTAATGTGGGGACATCGTTGTGTGGCAGTCAGCCCCAAGGAGAGCAGAGACATGGTCTGTGCTCCTTCCTGCCTTTTCTAGTAATTTGCATGTGTGGGTGAGTTAGCACTGAGTAGTTCCTGCTCTCCCTTGAATTGTGCTTATGCCCATTGTATGGTAAGCAGAGATGGATGCAGAGGCACGGCTGAAGTCATAGTCCTGTTCAGAGACTTCTCTTGATCCACAACCCTTCTAGACAGGATTGTTTCTGCTGCATGTCCTCTCCCTCTCTGCAATGAAGCCAAGTCCTCCACTGGAAGAGATTCTCCTTTCTATTGCTTTGTGCATCCCTGCAAAGGACAGAAGGGACTCAGCCTTCAGCAGATACTTATGAGAAAATGCTGGCTTCCCAAGTGTTCAGGAGCTGGGAAGCTGAAGGATTGCTGAAATGTAATCTGTGGAGAGTGAGGTTTGATTCCTACTGTGGAAAGCCCCTTGCCCAAGAAATATTTAACTGGCAAGGGCTCATGCAACTGAAATGCATTTTTACCTCATTCAAATTATTTCATTCATGGGTGTCTTGTTTCCTACTTCTATTCCTAGGCAGTTTTGTGTCATGAAACTCGCTTTAGAAGGGAGTAGGATGAGTTCTCCTGCACAAAAAAGAGGTGGCTGCATCTCTCGGTCAAAACAGTGGTCGTACTCAAATTATCCATCATTACCCTACATTGCCAGCCTCCCTATCCAACTGGTTAATTGACCTGTACATCCTTCTCCATGGTCAGTTAGGCCTACTCTCACCTCACTGCTGAGTATTGGTGCACAATCGGTTGCTACCTTTGTTTTTCTGGCTCCCAGGAATTATTTGTGTGTAGAGCTTATGGGGCTGTCTTGCCCTTTGCTTCAGTAAGGTCCTTTGCTCAGGACTGTTTTTCTCTAGGGAGAGCAATGTGTCTACAGGCTGTTGACCCACCTGAAATTCTATCTGCCAGTGGCTTGCCATCAGAGGGAAGCTGGAAAATGAGATAGAACTGGGACCCACGTCAGCACCAGGGGAACTGGCTGCATTGCAAAACCAATGATAGTAGGATTTCCAGTGAAGTTGGCAGTTTTTGTAGACAACATGGAGTTGATTATTTTTTTTATTAATTTATTTTTTAAATAAGGAAGTCACACACTGTCCTTTATAGATTCCCTGAAACACAAAATCTCCGCTGTTAGATGAGCCAGGTGTAGCTGAAAGTCCTGCATCAAACCCTATTTGGTGCGAGAGGCCACAGAGGGGATCGCACTAAGCGTTATATGGTGCATTACAATAGACCCATACAGGGGACTGAGCAGTAAGATTATATGGGTAGCACCGTAGGAATATTATATTTGTTAAACATCTTTTACCTATTGAGACCCTTGCTGATATGTTGATCAAAATGATATTCATCCTAAGGAGTTTCCAAATTTCTGTCCCCTGTTTTTCCTCTCTAAACAGCCCAGCATGCTGCTGTGTGGTATTGCATCCCACTCAGTACTCCTGTATTGTCCCTCCCGTACTGCTTACAGCTGCCTTTCCTGCCAGGTGGCCAAGGTACACCTCCACCCAAGACAGAAGTGCCAAATGGCTTAACGAGGAGATGGTTTCAAACTGGTGACACTTTTATTGGTGGGCCAGAAACAGAAAAGACCCTGGAATTGTGTATCTGACGTGTTGTGCCATTAACACTCCCCACTGGGAGCCAACCGAAAGGTAAATCATGTGGCTCACACTCCATAAGGACCTGGTTTAAAACCAAAAAATGATGTTAAAGCTTTCCCACCCTGCCCCAGGATCCCATTGCAGAGCTCTGCTTTGCAGATCATTGTACTGCAGAAGGGAGTTTCAGACAAAGATGGTGCTCTACTTTGGCCCAAAGATCCCCCCACGAGAGCAGCTTTGTGGGAATGGTTTCTACACTCCTACCAGGTCTCAGTGAGGCATGTTTTGGCAAGCAGCAGCAACCACAGTTCATAGACACTTATTCATCTTCTCAGTAGACTGCCCCAGCAATCCCTAACTGTGAGCTAGGTCCAGCCCCGCAAGCCTGGAGATCCCACATGAATAGGCTGTGGAAACATTTTATCTGCTCCTCATAGCATCAGAAATCTGTGACTGGGTTTCACCCAGATCCACAGGCTTCCTTCATGGATGCACCATGTGCCACCATGAGGACTGGTGCTGGCACAGGGAGAAAACAGTGGAAATATACTGCTGGGGAGGGTAGCATCATAGAAATCCAGAGCAGTTAAAGCTGCCCCAAGCTCATACAAGGGTGGTAGACCTGTGGGAATGAAACTCCAGAACAAGGATGAAAGCATCATCATGTTGCTTGGGGAAAATAATTTGAAAAATATTATCTTTTCTTATTCTATTCTTTCAGTATTTTTTTAGTATCCTTCAATTTCCCTCCCCCCATAACACCAACCTGATGAAAAGAGGCAACAAGCCTGAGAAAATTACCATAGTGTCAAACCTCTTGATGATGGACAGATAAACAGCCATACTGCAGCAGCACCTAAACCCTGGAAACAAAGATTGCTTGCACAAAACTGTCTAATTGCAGGGGGATTTAATAACTATTAATTTTGCAGGGTAGTATGTGCACTCACTCAGTGAAAGACAATGATTGCCTACAATGTTCAATTTAGTGTATTTATTGTTATTTATGAAAAAAATTATTGAGGCTGTCTTTACATTCATGGATCTGAGTCTTGCACAATTCATTGATATGCTTGGCATCACTGCCATAAAATACACACACTGAAGGTAATAAAATCCAGCTATGCAGTACAGTAAAAATCCCTCCAAAAATATAATAAAATGGACATACGAATCATGATAAAAAGCCGCACATTCACCCAAATTAGATATGTACAGTAACCATGGATCAAGACTTACGTAAAAGCACATGCTGTCTTCAGAAACAACATGGAATCACAGAATCAGCTAGGTTGGAAAAGACCTTTAAGATCATCAGGTCCAACCGTTAGCCTAGGACTGCAAAGACAACTGCTAAACCATGTCACTGAGGGCCTCATTTACACAGTTTGTTAACACTTTCAGGGATGGTAATTTCGCCACTGCCCTGGGCAGCCTGTTCCAATGCCTGAGCACCCTCTTGGTGAAGAAATTTTCCCTAATATCCAGTCTAAACCTCCCCTGGCACATCTTGAGGCTGTTTCTTTTTGTTCTATTGCTTGTTACTTGGGAGAAAAGACTTACCCCCACCTCGTTACAACCTCCTTTCAGGTAGTTGTAGAGAGCAATAGGGTCCCTTCACTGAGCCTTCTCTTCTCCATAGTAAACACCCCCACTTCCCTCAGATGTTCCTCATCAGTCTCTGAATCCGTTGCAGTCACTGAAACAAAACAGCCCAGAGCTCTTAGAGGTTCCAATATCGCCAGTCTTCCTATACCACTTATAAGACACCATACATGATGTATCCATGATGATCTATAAAGGCTTTGAAGCATCACAGCAAAACACTCACTGTGACATCGATTGTTCATGAATCACGACACAAGAGGGCAGAGAACAGACATATGGAGTCCTCAGTAGCTTCAGCACAGCCTGGGAACCCTGAGAACCTTTGCAGTGGCCAGCATCTTCTTGGTAGTAGCATGCAACTTCCTTACAATAACCACAGCATTTCATCCCACAGCTTGTTAGCTCAGACAGTGCTCTTGCAGGTAAGAGCTCCCTTGGCGAGTTTCAGTCACAAAGCTCTGAAGTGAGCTCTTCACAGCCTTGCAGAAAGTAATTTTTAGTATGCTGAAATCCGGCTTTTGCTTTTGCTCACTTTGGATGTGCAACATCTCCTTAACCACTACTCAATGCTGCATGGGCGAGCTGGACTACAACCACTTCCAGAAAAGACGTTGGAGAAGAATAGCACCACATGCCAGTCACTGTCTTACTACAGCAGCAGGAAAAACCCCACAACACTCAACACAGAGCGCCATGTCAGAGAATGGGATATGGATTGCTTTGAAGCCTCAGCCTGGTTCTCAGGCATCAAGGATTTGAGACAGGCATAGACTATTGCAGGATAGTGGTGTGGTTTCTTCGTTCCACTCATGCTTGTTTGCAGTGGGTTGTTTGGTGCAGATACATAAAACCTGTGCCAAGCATTCAGGCACAGATATGCTACAGATAGATGATGAAGAGGCAAGACCACATAACCACTTCTACAGCTATGTTACGTAAGATGAGGAAATGGTTTGTGGGTACCTATGTGCAGGGAGAGATATGGGTAAGAAGAATTAAAGCAGTGGAACAAAATTTGAAGAGTGCCTCCAGAAAATGGAAAAAAGCTGAGCACAGAAAACCTCCCACCAGGAAGATCCATGGGGATTTATGAACACTTGCCATGGTCTATGTAAGTGGCAATGGCTCGATCATTTAAACTTAACTGTGCTAAGCCCTAGCACCGTGCAGAGAACTGGATGGGGGTTGCGGTGAGTTTCTCTTTTGCCAGCTGAGGGTAAACAAGCTGATCAGTGAATATCTGAGCTTTGTTCCAGCTCAGCTGCAGGGCACATCTGCCCAGCAGCATGGAGCTGCAAGCACTGTGCTAGTGGGCAAGAAGAAACAGCGCCAATGGCCACAACCCAGGCAGCAAGGTCCTTTGCTAGCATTTGTGCCCTTGTAATATTCTTGTTGCTGCTACACAAGCCGTCCACAGGGACACTAAAATGTCCACGTCTGCTCCCACTATTGTCACACCTTCATTTGTGGCACTGGCTTGCTCACCCCCAGGGTTTTCACTCAGACATTGGCCAGGCTCTGGCTGGCTCCGTGCTCATGCCATCATTTCTTCAGACTGCTCAGGTACAGAGAGGAAACTTTATTTCTCTAACCACAGTGGTAGAGAAAATGAGGAGTGAGGGGAGATGCAGAGAAGCAATATAGATACACACGCATGCTCTGCTGAATCTGTCCACACCTGTGTATTTCTCTGGGAAAGGGCAATGCAGGCCTGTGCCATGGTTCTCTGTCTCACTTTCTCCTCTTGTAAAACAGGAATAATAATACTGACCTAGTTCACTAGGGAGCCTGGAAAGGCCAGTTAATGTTTCTAAGGGTCTTTGAAAATAAGGAGGCCTGTATCGGTCCTAGGTGTTATTATTCATGTATTGTAATTCTAACCTATAAGGGTCAGTAGATTCTTGGTTCCTCCAGCAGCTGAAAAAGGGGCTTCATATCATATTTCATCTTTAGCTATGCACAGATTAACAGCAGACACACAACTGCATTACAGGCATAAAGATAAAGGTGAAATCTACACCAATATTAGGCATTACAGGGCATTGCCTTGGTACAGAGGAACTCTGGTTACCAACATCTGTGAAAGTTTAGCTGAAGTGATGTATAAAGACTGCACCAGCTAACAAAATCCAGCATTTGTGAGCTTGATCCTGCAATCTGAAATTTTCCATAGACTTTAACATGAGCTGGAGTAATGCCCAAATCAGAAAGGTGAAGGGTAAGTAATTTACTGTGTAACACGCATTAAGCAAGGGAGTGTATAAATATATATAGAAGGTACAGAGTAGTTTCATGGAGGTCTTTTCACTTAGAGTTTACTCACCGCTCTCCAACAAGATCAGTGACACAGTGTAGCATGTGTAATTCTAAAAATCATAAAAACATCAAACAGGGCTTTTTATAACATATCATGCTTTCCTGACATATATTGCTGTTCTGGCAGTGACTTATATGCTACACATTTCCAAGATCCCTGCTTCCCCTGTTTGGATTATGCTGACCTCCCAGAGGAGGTGACTGCATATTGGAGCCTTGCACCAGGTAATGGAGAGAAAAAAAGACAGGACTCTCATGCAGGATACCACCTTCCCAGCAGATGCAGGTTTATTACTTCATTAAATCACATGGGAGAATTCCACCATGTGACAAATGAAGACAAACCAAATATTTTCGCATTATTTAGAAGTTACTTTGATGTGTTACACATAATGCCCTGGAAGATGGTGCCTATTTGCCCTAATTCTGTTACAAAGAGCATTCTCTTTCACTTTGCATTCTCAAATAATGGTTGGGAAACATGATGACATTGCTTGTACGTTCAAGGGAGAGGGTGTGTGATCAGTTATCCAGGACACAGGCAGAAATGTTCCCTTCCTCATGAAGATTTCGCACTCTCCCCCTCTCTCAATGTTTTGGGTAGGCACGCAGAGCCAACAGACGCCTTATGGAATCTGAACAAAGTAAGATGGAGTGATGGAAGAGGTTCTTTTGTTCTTATGTATTTCCATATATTACACTTAATATCATAACAGCAAGAAGAACAAAAAGCAGTGCAAATCTTGACTGTGGAGACCCGTATTTTCCCTGCTCCCTCCTGTTTCTGTAAGTAATAGAAAGTCAATGGGTTTTTACATATGAGGCACATCTGAAGCACTGAAGCTCTTCTCTTCTCTTCATATATGAATAAATGAATTTGTTTACTCTGCTGTCTGAATAAGTGTGCTTCAAAACAATGTCAGATTTCAGTGTATTAGCTCCAGCACTTCTTTGCAGCAGAGCCTTTCTGTCTTCCGCATTCCTGAGAGCAGCAGCTCGTAGCATTTCCTACACAAGCTCCTCACACACCACCTCGTGACTGCAGGGGGGACTGCAGCACGTGTAAGAACGTCGCCCACTACTACACCATTCAATTTCTGGTGGAGATGCTGGAATAACTTTCATCCCTTGTTATTTCCCTGAAAGCGGTTTTCTTTTTCCCAAATTTGCTACAACTGCTCTATCCATTTACCATTGCCCACCCGTGTGCTTTTTAATGGCTCTTGGCAGAGCCATCCATGTTCTAAGGTGACATTTCAGAGGTGCTGTGGCTTTTTTTTTTCACACAGAACTGGTACAAGGAATCGGTATTTTCTATTAAGCTTGGCTGCTAGATTTCTCTCTAGCTGTACTGTTTAAGAATTCAGTGCACTATTAACAAACACACTAACTCTTCACTGTAAATGATTATGCTCTGTATGGCTTTTTCCTATATCCTGGAACTATTTACATTGTGAGTCATTGATTATTTATGGAGATATTCATGGTGCTTTTCTTGGACATGCCATGTAAAAAAATCAGTAGGCTGGAGGGAAAGAACACCGGGGAGTTCTTGGGAGTGGACTTTTAGGTTTATTTTTACATTTTGAAAAAATCTTCAGCACCATCAAAAATCACAATTAACACTTGGCATTTTTCTATCGGCCTTTGTTGGAGAGTTTCAGATGGAGACAGGCTTCCTGGAAGCAAGTATAATGATAACACTACCTGCAGCGTTATGATCTCCATTGCACAGGCAAGCTGCATGAAGCCTGGGGAAATTATAGGCTCAACCCTAAAGCAAGTAGGAATTCTGACCCTGCTGCTGCCAGGCATAAGGTGACACGGTTGATGACTTTCCAAAATCATGGATGGAGTGTGTTTGTGAAGCAAGTTTCAGAACTGAAGTTTCCTTAATTTGACCCCATTTTAGGGTACTGACTGTCCCAAAAGGACCCTCTGTTCCTTCCTGCAGTGAGAATATAAGGTGTTTCCCGTGGGGCACCTGGACACAGCAAACACTGTGCATTCTGGACTAGGTCTTGGTTTCAACAGACAGGACCTTCAAATTGCTTTTCATTTTTTATTTGATTTATATTATGTTTCTAATGGGGTGGTTTGAAATGCTGTATGTGTGAGAGAGGGAGAGAGGGAATGGCGTGCTACCTAGGGACAGAGGAGTCCAACCTGCTTAAAAGGGAAATGGTGCTGAAGAAACACAAATTGGTGCAAGCCACATCATTAAGAGAAACTTGTCTATCATTAAGCTCTATGTAGTGCACCCTGTGAGCCTGAAATAAGTCTCCAGGGGATATACAATCATACTTGCCACATGAGTGGAAATGCTGGAAGATGAGCCACAGCACAGTCTGGGTGTCCACCTCCCACCTGTGTTAGCATCATTATATGCATGTTGGGCTGACTTAGCACGCTGAGGAGGAAGATGGCCATGCCATTCTCTTTTACCATCTGGGTAATTTACTCTGTGAGTTTCATAGAGAGGGAATTCATTAACAAAGATATGCTGGATGCAATTATTCAGATGATGCTGTGGGAGGAAGCTGTACAAAATTTGCAGAGTGAGTTCTGCTTGTACCCTGGGCAGTGCTTTTCTGGGTGGTCCTGTCTGAAAAAAATCACATGTAGGAATGCCTTGATGACTTCTCACTGGGTCCCAAATGGCAGCTCCTCCCAACCAGCATCAGTGGGAGATATTCTTCACTAGGCAAGGGCAATACTAGAAGACTCCCAGTTAGTATCCGTCACAACAGAGAGCGAATCTGTGGGAACTGCTGATCATTTATATCAAAATTAATGAGATTTTTCACCCTCTGAACGCGAGGGCTGAGTTGTAGTGCTGACTACGGGGGAAAAAAAATCCATCCATGGATATCTAGTTTGCCTTTTTTATTTATACTTTTTTTTTTTTTCCAGGGGTCTTGTATAATTGATGAGCCTGCCTATTTGGCGAAGGAATTTTCTAAGCACAAAATTTATTTTAATAGTTATTTTTGCCCATTAAACAAACTGTTGTGTTTTCCCTCCTACATCTGAAGCCAAAATCACAGGACCA
Organism: Myiopsitta monachus; assembly: GCA_017639245.1. Classification (NCBI taxonomy): domain Eukaryota; kingdom Metazoa; phylum Chordata; class Aves; order Psittaciformes; family Psittacidae; genus Myiopsitta; species Myiopsitta monachus. Next base: position 57,665,729 of record CM029918.1, on the reverse strand, counting down.
CAAAACAAATCAGCTTAATTTCACTGTGAACTTTTCTTTTGACATCCTTCTATTTTTCAAAGAGAATAAATGCGCTGTTACATGACTGCTCTTTTCCAGACAGAAGAGGCAGAGAGCTATTTTTGAAGCTCCTTAAATCAGAAGCTCTGGCTCTTTACAAAAGCATCCCCACAGGATATCAGGACTGTGTTTGGAAACATATGTGATAAAAAAAATCAAACCATAAAAATGAACTGGGATCACCTTGTAATTGGGCAGAGAAGACTTCCCGCTGCTGCCTGTATTTTTGTTAAAAGCCAGTGCTTCTGCATTTCTCACCTTTTGCTGTGAGAGCTTGTACACAAAATCCCTGATTGCCAAGCAAATCAAAGCCAAGAGGGAGACCCCCTGTTTGGAGGAGACCACCCCCCTCCTATATTCTCTTATACTGATATTATGTGGGGAAAATTAGATGTACAGAATGAATCAAAAGTTGTTGTAAAAAAATAAAATAAAAACACCACCACTGGAACAGAGCTATATGGGGGACCCGGAGGAGTTCTTAGAATGCACCAGTTTCCATATAGAGCGGCAAGCTAATAGGCAGTTCACTGAAGCTAAAGTATAACATAAACCATAAAATTACAGAGAAAATGGATGGAAATATAATAAAAAATAATTAAAAATCATGCAGGAAGGTGGCATATCAACATGTGATGTAAATACAGACATAGGAAGTGCAGTTCATCATTTGAATGGATAATAGAGTCGAAAATGGTAACAAAATTTGTAGGGTTTTAATCTTTTTTAAAGAAAAATTGAGAAAACCCCAATGGTTCGAGCAACAACTTCGCATTTTCTTCTGTTGGATGGTGATTTCTCTGTTTTACTCAGCTACACAATTCTTAAGAATAAAGCCCCAACAACCTACTCTAAAATCAAATTCAAAATAAAAAAATGAAGAAAATTCAGTCGTTTTCCTGGTCCTTAAGCATTAAACTTACTATGGAAAGACACCAGTCTCTCCACAAATTAAGCATCATATGAACCTTCTAATAGAAACCAGACTCCTATTTTCTCTTGTCCACTGCTTTCCACTCTTCAATGAAATGAAATTTCAACACTGTTGAAGTCTTATGGTAAAATGAATATTTTCATGTGGATGGAAGACAAAGCGTTGGGAGAATACAGAAGTTAAAAATAGGCAGCAGCACTCTCCCTTCCTTGGAAACTTTTCTCCTGTTATCTGCAGCCAGACATATTCAAAACCCAGCACTTCCCAGAAATTTGTGCATCACACTAATAATGTATTCTTTCTCTTTCATGGACAAGCACCTGGAATTAGATTATTGAAAGCACATTGGAACATTCAGGCTGCAAACATTTTGAGGATGGAGTGTCTTTCTGTTTTCTGGACCAGGTCCTGATTCCTAGACACAAGGTCAACACTAAAATTCGTCTTTTAGTATGAAAAGTGACCTTCATATATGAGAGTGCATCTGTACTTGCCTTTGAGTTCAAACAACAAATAAGAATGTATACATGCATGTGTGCACACATAGAATCATAGAATAGCTAGGGTTGGAAAGGACATTAAGATCATCTACTTCCAACCCCCCTGCCATGGTCAGGGACACCTCCCACTAAACCATGCCACCCAAGGCTCTGTCCAACCTGGCCTTGAACACTGCCAGCGATGGAGCATTCACAACTTCCCTGGGCAACCCATTCCAGTGCCTCACCACTCTTACAGTAAAGAATTTCTTCCTCATATCCAATCTAAACTTGCCCTGTTATAAGTTTGAACCCATTGCTCCTTGTCCTCTCATTACAGTCCCTCATGAAGAGTCCCTCCCCAGCATCCTTATAAGCCCCCTTCAGATATCGGAAGACTCCTATAAATGTACTTTGAGTTGATATTTATTCTAGAATCATAGAATACCATGTTGGAAGGGACCTCAAGGATCATCTGGTCCAATCTTTCCAGGCAAAGCATGACCTAGACAAGATGCCCCAGCACCCTGTCCAGCAGAGTCTTACAGGTGTCCAGCATTGGGGAATCACCACTTCCCTGGGGAGATTATTCCAACAGCTGACTGTTCTCATTGTGAAAAGATTTCCTCTTATGTCCAGTCAGAATAACCCTAGGAGTAACTTGCACCCATTACCCCTTGTCTTTTCCATGTGACTCCTCACAAAAAAGGAATCTCCATCTTCTTTGTAGCCACCCATTAAATACTGACATGGTGAAGCATTTTTATATTTTTACACCATTTTTTACGTGGTTACATATTTTTACCTGCTTAAATACATGCATATATATGTATGAACACACACACACACACACACACGTTGAGAAGAATGCATGCCGTGTTTGATGGACCACATGCAACAGTTGTATGTGGCAAAGCAAAGAGAGTAACAAGCCTTTTCCAGGCTCCTGCATCATTTTCCGCAGCAGACACAGGTAGAGTTCCCAGACCAGGAGGAAACATTCTTTGTAATGAAACTGGACTGCTTTTCCAAGACTTGGCAAGGATATTTTCCCTATTTTTTTTTCTTCTCATCATCCAGCAGCATGCTATGTACACAGCAAGCACAGCAGAGTCGTTGGCTCACTCCTTAGCATGGCTAGCATTTTTTGTATGTATGCTTAGATGCTTTTGCAAGTACAGAGTGTGTAGTACAGGTAAAGCTTCGAAAATATGGTCCTTCAAGTTAGAAAAAAAGTGTTGGTTTTATACACATAGATACATACAAACATTCATGTTCTAATAGTGTCTATACCCACAACAAGGAGAGGGAAGCTACAGTGCAAAATATGGTGCAGGCTTAGATATAAGCGATTTAGAGCTGAGTACAGTGGATGCCTACATTAAGAAAGGCTTGAAATCTGACAGAGCTACTTTATAATGCAATCCACATATTTTAAGGCTAGCTTATTCAATAGCTGAAAAAAACAGGGGTCAGCTTCCTCTGAGAAGAGGAGATGCACAGCTTTAAATACCTGCAGTTATTTTGAGAGCATGGGTGATTAAATTCTAGCAACTATGCAATTTCAAATGTAATTGGAAGTACAGGACAAAGAAAAAATATTACGTCACTTGCTCTGAAGTTATTTTGTGTCTTTTTCTTCTTTCTGTGCCTCTAATTTCATTTTCTGTCCTTTACTGTCTTGGCTCCAAGCTCTGTTCAAGTTTCCACTATCTAAAGTGAAAGATTTCATTAATATTTATCTGTCCACCTGTCTGCCTGCCTACCTAACCTCCTACCTACCTACCTACCTACCAAGGTATTGTGCCCATATGTCCACAATTCCACACAGGTACACAGAAAAATGGTTCTTTACAGGGTGCTGAAATACAGAGGTCCAGTCTTTTATCTCCCTGCTTTGATAACAATTTTCCCAGTAATATTTGGCAAAAGAGTATCCTCCTTAGAAAAAAAAAGAATGAAAGTGAGAAATACCAGGAAAACTTGAAATTAATGGCTTTAACTTCCCATCATTAAATGTTTGCATAATTTCAGTTCCTGTGAGTTCCTAAAAGGAAACCAAACCCACTGGCTAAAAAAGACAAGCAAAGAAACTGGAATCCACATAATCAGAAAACAATATGTAATTGGGAAGGAAAAAAGCTTCAGGTTTAATTGATAGCTATTAGGAAGTAATGACTTCCGTTTCTTCACTTTAAAAAAAGATTTTTAGAAATTCCGTCTAAATGGAATTTTCAGTCATTAACGGATGTTCTCAAAATCTCCAGTGAGGGATAGTGAATGGAGATGTTAAACACAAAAGCTTATCACAAGGACCCTAATTCTGGCTCAAGCCATTCACATTATGCATTATCCTGACCTATGAGCCTCACTAGCATTCCTTTTTGAGAAAGGGGCTAGAAACATGGAAGCATTTCTGTGTAGCAGTGGAAACCAAATGACATAAAACCCTGAGCAAATGTGTAGAACTGGACAAAACCCAGAAAGCTCCAGCTCATGTTCATGGACGCCTGTGGGTTTCTTGTATGGACATGTTGGAAGTATTACTGAAGACATTGGTAAATTCTAAGCTTACAAATGAAAAGCCAGTCTTCTCTCCCTTCCCCAGGTTTATGGCTAAACTCATAGCAAAGTTGCAGCATTTTGTCCATGTCACCATCTCAGGCAATGCCCAAGAGAGAGAGCAAGACACTACACTCTCAGGAGCGGGTAACAGCTCTCTCTTCATAGGACCACAAAACAGTTGCATATAATGAAGTAGAATAAACACTGAACATTTAATGAGGGCTGTCTGCTGCTTACATCTAAATGAGAATTCAAGCTACCATGTTGATTTACCTTACAGGTGGTGAATGGCTTATAGCAAAGGACAGGGGATTTTGTGTAATGCAAATAGTGTACAGTAGCAAAGGATGCTGGATGGATGCCTCTTTTTTACACCCTCCCCAAACAAAAATTCTCCAGCTCTGTGGTCTCAGTTGTCTTCAGTCTGGTTGAGGGTTTGGGAGAGAAGGGATAGGTGCTAGAAATGCAAGATGTTGGAAAAAAAATTAGCCTTTGGTACTTCAAGCAGAAGTCTTAGAGTCAGCGTGATTGGCTTTTTGGAAATGCTAGCTCAAAAGGTTTAACTGTGGCTAAAAAATAAAAAAAAAATTAAAAAAAAAAGAATTTTAGGCATTACTGGGAAATGGATAGAGAACAAACAATAAACATCATCATGTGAATGCAAATGCTCTTCTTCTCCAAATATATGTGGTCAAACCAACTAAACTTACAAAAAAGGGCAAAAAAGGTGATCAAGTCTGTGGTGCAGCTCCCAAATGTAAGAAAGGTTAAATAGAGCTGGACTTCTTAGCCTGAAAAGGAGGTGTTCAAGAAGGGATAAGGCAGCAGTCTATAAAAACACAGAGAAGGCAAATGGAAGAGAGGAGGTTCCTGTTTGTTACTTCTCAAAATGAAAGGAAAAGGGGCTGTCAAATGAAAACACTGGGCAGCAAGCATGAAATAAATGAAAGGAAGAAACTATGAGTCACAGGATCTTGAGGCCAAAAGCATATGGAGGTCCCAAATGCAATAGGATGAACTCACAGAAGAAATATCTCCGAGAGTCTATACAGCACAAAAAACACAGGTTCCAATCCTGGGGACTTTCTAAACCCGAGTTAGTACCTAAACCCCAATTTCGTCAGTGAAGCTAAAGCCTAAGGATGCTTCTGCCTAAAATTCATATGCTTTGTCTAGAGCCAAATATGTTCACTTGGAGAGTATTAGTTGCGTGGGGATTTAGCCAAGACACCTCAGTTAGCTCTTGCTGTGTGGGGGGCAGCTTTAGACTGGCAGATGGATGCTTAGTGCCACACACTTCAGTGTGAAAGAGCTAAATGACTGACATGAATGACTGACATGCCTAGAAGTCGTATCTAGAGGGCTAGCCTTCATTTGTATACACAACAGGCATATTTCCGTAAGACTGTGAAGAGCAATGGCATGTTAGTGGACAACTCTTTCCACAGAGGTATTTTATTTGTCCCCTGAACTCTGCTTTGGAGAGAAATTCCTGAACAAAGGTGAGCGATGCAAGACACTGTCTGCATCAGAGCGACACACTTCGTTTCTAATGGCACAGGTCAAGCTCAGGCACTAAATACTGGATCTGGATTTGCAGCAGAGAATGGGAACAAAGCAAATCTGAAATGTCGGTGTTGTTTACAGACCCTCCTCTGCTGCACAGAGTCACCTACCCTGGTCACAGCTCCTCTGAGCAAAGAACCTTTTCTATGGAGAAATCGCAGCGGCTTAGGGAAGGTGAGCAAGGATGCTGAGCGAGAGCAGGGAGCTGTAGCTTGTATTTTGGTGAACTTAATGACTAGTTTTTGAGGCAAAGACTTGAAGGCCAAAGTCTGACAGGCTGTCAGGCACTGATTGCCATTTTCATAAAGGGCGCTATGCAAGTGTAAGTGATTGATAGATTGATTGATTTATTTTGCTGAGCCTCCTTTGTGGTCTCCTGGGGGGATTTCTGGCCACACCTCTCAGCCTGAAAGCACTTGCTCTGCCTGCTGTTGCTTTTTTTTTATTTGCGGGTAATGAAAATTTGTTCTAAGCCTTCCCTTTCATCTGTACATGGCAGGCTGTCACGCAGAAACAAGCCATTCTGGAACCTTGCTTCCTTCCAAATTGCTAAATATTTTTCTTCAAATTGCTTCCCTAATGGGCTAGTATAATAGGAGCAGCATGCTCTCTGCCCACGCTGAAGATGCCAGAGCATTTGTCCAGTGCACATGTGTGTTGGGCGCAATAAACTCATTGCTTGGCCTGGAGACAGTGCAGCACTGCTGCTGATCTAATCTGTATCCCACATTCCTTGGGCGCAATCATGCACGCAGTGGATATAGGTGTGTATGCACACAGATATGTACTTTCGCCTCCCCTAGGAAAATGTACCTCTTCAGGGAGTCAACCAGCTCTATATTCTGCTTTTCTAGGCAAAGAGCAATGATTGTGTTTCATAAGGTGAGGCACAATGGCAGGAGGAGGAGGAGGAGGCTGCACAGCCATCGAATAAGCCATGTGAGCAGTGACAGAACTGGGCTCACTAATGGCCTGGCCTGGCCAGTTTTTTATTGACTCCAGTTGCTGCTTTTTGGAGGGGCAGGCACCAGTGGTCCCCAAGGTCAGCAGTTCCATGTGCTCTATGCTAAACTGTTGCTGACCCACTGCTTTATGAGCCTAAGTGCTTATCCAGGAACAGAAGTGAATAGGTTGTGTGTGATAAGAAAATAATTTGCCAAAACTGCAACAATAAAGAAGGCCTGATGGGATCTCTTACGGTATGAATAGCCTGGAGCAGCTGCAGATTTCTCTCTGCTTTCACAATTATTTTCATTTTTATAACAACTAAAAAGGGAGAATTGTCCACAGGCTCCTGCAGCCTGTATTTTCATATCCAAATCTAATATTTCCATATACATGTATGTACGTATTATGTATTGTGGATCTTTGTGAATACAAGACAGGAACAGAAAAAGAAAGAAAAAGGAAAAGCCTTCTCAGATAAGAGGCCTGTTGCACAGCAGCTTAACCTATTCCTCTGTTCTGTTTCTCTCACAACCTTCTTGCTGGATTTCTGTACGACCCCGGAGCAGCCAACCCAAGATATGTGGAGCTGTGTTTTCTGGGTGCTGTGCACCACGGCATAAATGCCCAGTACGGCTGCACACAGGGCAGCTCTCAGTGCTGTGATGAAGCTCTGTGTCCAGGTGTAGCCACCCTCTCCCATTGTCCACAGGGCTGGGAAGGTGATTCATATGCTCCTATTTCCCACCCCATGGCAGTGTCTGAGGAAAAAGCTGAGTATATTTTTGCATGCTTTCTATTTAGGTGTTACAGAGGGGCTTCAGTCTGACAGCTGACACTGTGCAGTCCTCCTGAGCAAACCCCTTTCCCACCTCCCATAGCAGTCTATGGTATTTCTATTGCTCTGGGAGCACAACCAGGTCTGACGCTCGCCCCATGCTCAGTTCCTCACCCTAAACAGCCCCAGTAGTTCAGGACATGGCGGCAAGCCTTGTGCTATGATCTTCTCACTTGCCCACCAGTCCCAAATTGAGACCCAAAGCCCTGGAAGACATGCTCAGGGCTTCTTGCAAAAGATACACAAGGGACAAGCTTCTTGCAGAGGTACCACACACAAGGAGCTCAGGTCTATGAAGCTCCCTTAGAACATTTAAAACCACCAGAGAAGGAGGGACTCCTAAAAATTAACTGTTCTTGCAGTTCATTTCTGCATAAGGAAAAGACCAGACTTCAGCCTTGGATGTCACCGTAGGGTCAGCTATGCAGGGTTCAGAAAACAGTTGTGTAAAGAAAGACACAAAGAAATGACTCGGATTGTAGCTGACTGCTTTTCTGATTTCTCAAGAGGTCTCCAGTGAATCAAGCTGAATGAGCTTTTTGTTGCCTTTACTGTTTACAGGAGTAGCTGAAGTCAGAGAGAGTTCTCCTGTCTTGCTGCTGACAGCTACAGTATGGCAGGGCTGTGGTGCCTTAGCATATAATGATCAATCTCATTTCAGTTCATTTTGCTAGAATTTAATTTTCGCATGGCCCAGTGTGACCACATCCCACTAATTTCCCACTTGGATATTTTCTTAAAGCAGAGAGACCAGTTGAAGATTCTGCAACTCCTGTTGGTGAAATAATATTAATAATTTACACTTATTAAGTGCTGTTCTTCCCAAAGGACTGCCCAAATGCTTTCCAAAATTTGTATATGCAGGAATCCCTTCACTAAGGAAAAAAGAAATGCAGCTGCTTCATTGGCACACAGCAGCACTAGCTCAACAGCTTAGGATAGGGAATGAATCAAAAGTTTAATGTTATTACATCTTTGTGGTTCTGTTACAGTAATGCCCAGAAGTCCCAAGAGGGACCAAGGCCCCTCTTGGGCTGGGTGAAATAAGTAGTGAGATTATTGAGAGAGAACCAGGGAACTGAAAAAGATAAAAAGCACACTAAAGGAAGAGTAGAAATAAAAAGAGAGATAAATGCCCACAACTGTATAGATTTGAAAGACGTGATAAAGTCATGGGATTGGACACAAAGGGACCTGTGATGTTACCCCATACAAGCTTCTGTCCTAAGGCAAGTTCATTTCTAACCATTTAATCACTAATAGACATTTCTATAACTTGTTCCTAATGATCTCCACTGATAGAGATTTTTCAGCTTTCTGAGGCAGTTTCTTCTTAGCCTGTACTTTAACATAAGCAGGAACCTCGGTGTTTCTTGCTATAACATGAACCTCCCACTTCTTGTCTCCTGCAGCAACAAAGCCTTTGCAGGCTGCCATCTCTCTGTCTTTGTTTTGGTTTTTGTTTTTTAAAAAAGACAAATCCATTGTCCAGTAGATTTCCTATAGAGGTGTTCAGGTGTTTAGCACTGGTGTTATAATGGACATGTGACACAAAGCCGGGTCTAGAGGAGGGCATGGAATCTGGCTATCTATCTCCATGGGGAGCTGTGTGGAAACAAAAAGGTAGGGGAACGGAGGCTGCCAGGTTAGGATTTGCAGCCCTGTGGGAAAAGTGAGAGGTGTGGAAGAGGTGATGGACCTTGTTGTTAAGACCGGGAATGTCCATTTCCACATTTGTAGATCATTGAGCAAATGCATTTTAATAGTCCATAATGAAACGAAAGCAGCAGATGAGGTGTCTGAAACATGGAGCTGGAGCAGACAGTTGTGGCAGCAGCACTGGGGAGGACTGACTGGAGAGTGGCTGCAGCAGTGAAGGACAGAGGAGGAGAGGTTATGATGGTCAACATAATGGGCTTAGCTAAGTGAGAAATGCCATGTAGGCACAGGCAACAGTTTCTCAAGGAGAAAATAAAAATGCCCACTGCAACATGGGTCTAAATGACTGAAAGGTTAACGACATTATGATCAGGCAGAGGAAGAAGCAGAGGGGTCTGGGAAAGGAAAATTAGTAGCTCTGAGCTAATGAAGTGCTGCCAGCAGGACCACTGTGAAGAGAGTTTGCTGATGCAGGTGGAGATACAGGACTGGAAGGAATAAAGGCATCCTGCAGATACCAATTTGTAAGCATTCAGAAAGAATATATGTATTGATTTGAAGCTCCAGTTCACAGATATAAATAAGTACAGAAATATAAAATTACTTTCTTCTCTCTTATATTCTCCTGCAAGAAAAGTAGTTATATGTGTTAATATCCTCTCCTGTACCTCCATCTACTTTGACCTGATCTGGAGTGGTGTTTGTTTGCCAGGCAGGAGGAGTCTTTCTAATTCTTCATCCACAAAATATACTAACCTAGATCCTGACAGTGTGCAACTAGTAGTAGTACAATAGAATGTGATCTTGGAGTATTTCTCCTGAAACGAGATTTGTTAGGACTAAGTAAATACCACTGGGAAATCTCACAAGTTTTTAAATTTCCCTTCTTGGGAATGGAGGACGCTTTGCATTTCACAAGCAGGGCTCAGGGGACCCCAGCTGAAGGGCAAAGTATGTCCCAACACCCAGACCTCCTCCTCTTCAGCGACTACCCAGGTACATATTAAAACTGAGATTTGAACTGAACTATGTCCCATCAATATCTTTTGTACTTCTTTAATGACAGAACTTAGCAAGGCAGATTTGAGCTTCACCTCTGCAGACCCAGATCCTCTTGTTTAAGTAGAATATTTTTTGTTTATGCTGCAGGCTAAACAACTAGGTTTACCTAGGGTCTCTTGTTAAAATGAGCCATCTGTGGCAGCTGTGGTAATTATACCCAGACTACTGTACCTTTCATGCAGAGCTCTTAGATTTGTGTTGAGACTTTGAAAACAAGAGGAACAATAGCACGAGGGAAAAGAAAATATCTCCTTAGAGTGAAAACTATCATGATGTCCCCCCTGTTTTCATTTTCAAGTCTTCCCTGAATTAACCGCAATACTCAAGTTGCTCAATGGCTGTTCCTTGAGACAAAGGACTGTAAAACTCTGAAGGGAAAAACCAGATGCCAGTCTGAGGCAGGTTTTGCATCTCCTCCTCCTCAGTAAATGCTTGCCCACAGTTTGCTTTGGTAAGCCAAGTAAATGCAGTATTTGCACTGCTCTGAAATCTGGGCTACGTAAGCGTCATGCCATAGGTACTACCACCACAGGAGTTAGTCTGTTGCCCAGTTTTGATTTCCTTCATCCGTTTTGAACTCTTCTTCACTAGCACAACTTCTGCAGTAGCTGCAGGGGGATTTGCTCCCCCTGTCCACAAAGCCGTTGGCGCTGCTGTGAATATGAAGCAGCAGGAATTACTCCAGAGCAATGCCAGGTATTTCCTCCTCTCCAGGGGGGGCTGAGCACACTGCCCTGGGGAGGGTCAGACCTTTGAAATCTGTTGACTTTTCAGCGCAGCCAGAGAGATGCTAAGGATTAGCAGCAGACAAGCTTCTGCATGGCATATGCTAATTCTCCATATTTTCCTCTCTTTAGAAGTTCTCCACGTTTTCTTTTTTTCATGCAATAGTTACTGAACAGTACCTGAAAACCCATGATACTGGATGATGCTTTGAAGAAAATACGGAGACCTTTAAACTTCCAAGTTGTTGTAAATGCTACCAAACATAATGATTTTTATCTTTAATCTTCTCCTTGCTAAAACATAAATTTGAACAGATGGAAATAAGAAACAAAAGATTGTGGGAATAAGCATTGATGTTATCAGCTGGAACTGAGAACAGCAAAAGCAGCCACTGGTTCTTTGAGCTTTCAGGTAGTATAGAATATTCTCACATACCATATTTCTCTTATTTGGTGGTTTTCACTGTGGGTTTTCATATGCTGTAGGACCAGTTCAGCCATAAGAGTAAGTCAAGTTAGTATGGCTAGGAAAGAACAGTAGGTTTTATTCACTTCTGCTGTCTGTGGCACTACTGTGGCAGAAAGTCTGCCTGAGTGGGGGGAGGGTCAGAGCAGTGCAAGGTTCACAGCCCTCGCTGACTCCCTAAATGAGTACAGCCGACCTGGAAAAATGCTGTCAGTGGAGCAGAGAAGGGTGTTTTCATTCTCCTTAGCCCCTCAGCAGTTTCCAAATCACTAACAAGGCCAAGGACATGATTTAAGGCTCCGGTCCACAGGGTCAATCATCTAATGAGCATCTGCCCATTTGGTTCAAGAGCAAATCAAGTCCATCACAACTGCTGTCTAAAAAGTCATGGATAAATAGTCCAATAACAAACAGTATGAAGTAATTTCCTGCACAAACTTACTGCACCCTGGTCTTTACCACAAGCTCAAATTTCTTGAGTGGGCTCAGATTTTAGCAAAGAATTACGGTATATTTCTTTCCATGAGAAGAATTTCCCACTTAACGGATCTCAGGACTCTATTAGACCCTTGGCTAATGGAAAACCATAAACCATCCCAGAGCTTTCTAGAACTCCATGGAGAGCTGAAAGTGCAGATATTTAGCCTCTTCAAGGGCTAGGGACTGACAGAGGACTCCTTAAAGGAATGCCAAGCTAATAGAAGTTCCAAACAATTTCTTTTCAAACAATTTCAAAAGGAAGAGATGATTGTATTAACAAGAATATGATTTAATGGCAGCATTAACTCTTCTTCAGGGGTGTTCTATTTGTCTGCTTGGTCATATCTGCCACCAAACTCAGTGTTGTATGCTGGTTTGGTTTTATTTTCTGGGCATGGGGTTTTTATGCTACCCCTACATAGGTAGATTGACCAGCACTCTTGGAATGCTGTGCTCTGTGTCACACATGATCCTCAAGGTGTGCAAAGCAGCTGGACCCAGATGTGCTCTGACCACCCCTGTTCTTGTCCTTGTCACACATACTATGCTACAAGCAGTCAAGAGTTTGGCTTGGACCTATCAGACTGTTTCTCTGCCACTTGGGAAAATCCAGTCTCTGGCTCTGCACCCTTCTGCACTGGCTCTGTGCCAGGTCAAGCTCATCGTCTATTAACATATCTGTGCTTTGTCCCCAAGTCAAAGTATAGTGGAAAAATGGTTGCTATTACCGCTAGAACATCTCATCAAGCATATCCCACGTATTTCAATTCACTGTAGGCACTGTAGACTTATGGATCATTCTTCACTTTAGCATGCATATGCCACTTAATGTTAGAAAGGCCCAGTCTGTTGGTAACTGGTGCTTTTTTGAATGGCTGCTCATGAGTCTTTTTATTTTAATATTTCTTAACTCATCCCTTTCTAAAACAAACTCAGATTCATTCATTAAAATTAAGGCACATTCCATAGAGACAAACCCTAGAGAGGGTTGATAAATTACACAAATAAGCTGTATTTATAATACCTCTGATGTCTCCAAATAGACGTTTTATAGAAGAGAAGCTGTAGCAAACTGATAAATCTATTCTCTGATACTGCAGCTAAGCTGCATTTCAATATCTGAAACCATCTGTTTGATACAAGCATACACTTAGCATAATATGAGTACCTTAGCATGCAGATACCTTAGCATAGCGCATCCCTTCATTTTCCCATAACCAGCAACTATAGCTCAGGCAGAGAGGAACGTGTGGTGGGCTGAGAAGGAGGGAGGAGGAGAAACATAAAGAAGATGGGCTTTTTTGTCCTTAATCTGTGCAAGTCTGACAGAGCATACGAAGATCCATAAGCCACAGAGTGAGAGTGAGAGAGAGAGACAGAGAGACAGACAAAATTATTTCCTTTGCAGGGTCTTGCAGTTTGGAGTAGTGGCTGCCTTATTCGCAGGACTTTTTTTCCCCAGATACCCACCCAAGAACCATTCACCTACATTTATTATTCTGTCAAATACAATGTGCAATAAAGAGGCAGTCTCCCCAGCGATGGGTACCTGTGTTCATAGCTCCACAGTGAAACACATAAATCACATGTGAAGGGCAATGTACATGTGTTTTTTGTTTCTTGTATCACCTTTTATTATCTTAGGACTGAAAAGTTAATAACCCAGTGGGTAATCACGCCATTATCAGTTTACATTGTAGTAAAGCCCATTCAAATGATGATTACATATGTTAATGAGTGTCGTTATAATGCACTACACAGTACATTACCTTCAATAAATATAATTGTTTATGCACTTTAATGAGGGGATATAATGCCCCCAAAACTAATGGCATGGACTGAATTGTGATTTATTGCTGGAAAACTTTGCCATTAAGGAAGGAAATCTCACAAACCCTTTCATGTTTATCTAACTTTTTTCCTTCTTTAAAAGCTGCCAATCACCTCTCCCTCCTTCTGCTTGCAAAGGGAAAATAGCTGTAAGACAGTTCAGCAGTGTTCCTTATCTATGCCTTCCTCCACCTGAAGAAGCAGGAGGTGGGTTCATTTAGAAGGTTTAATGAAGGTCATTATGTTTACCCCTTAGTAAGGCTAAATGCGTCATCTGGCAACAAAACTGATAACACGTCAGAATTCTGGCTGCAAATCAAGCAACAGGAAGTAAAAATGTTGGTTGTTAAACTACACACTAGGAATAGAAAATAAGGTTAAGGATGACATTTTGGCCAATGGGCCTTCATCTAGCTATAGAATAGTCAGAGCATAGTTGGCTGCGAGGAGCATTCAAAGCTCTCCAGCTGGGCATGAAGAAAACTAGAGGTGAAATGCCACCTGATCTCTTCAATCTCTGGGTGCTTTCTTTTCCAGAGGAGTGAGATAAAACCTTTCTTTGTGGGCTCAATAAGAAATGACAAAGAGGTAGAGAATGCTAAACCAGGCAGCACTGTGTAACTGGCTGAGGGTGCAGCAGGCTGAGCGAGATGAGCTATCAGCAACTAAACTGCACAAGACTGGAGTTTCCTCTTTAATTTCCCTCCACTTGGTTTCCTTCCTGAATGGCACCGCTGTGACATTTCCATTGCTGGTGAAAAGCAGTGTGCTTTGTACAGTAGTCTCTTCTCCTATTGAAGTCAGTGGCAAAAACTCCCATTGATTTCAACAGCAGAAGCAGCAGGCTGACTGCAGGCTCATGGTTGCATCTGCTGAGGATTTACGTGCACTATGTCCTAATTTTCCTCAAGTCTTAAGGAATAAATTAAATGCTGAAATTTCGAACAAATAATAACAGGAATTCCTCTAAATGCTATTAAAATTCAGGTGTGATAGCAGGGAAGATGAGAAAGCTGTAATGTGAAGGAGTGGTATGAACTAAAGCAGCTTCTTAAGGTATATTCCCAACTATGTATATGCACAGTAATTACTTGAGAAACTTTCCAGGGATCACAGTCATGTTCCAACTAGTTTGAAAGTCAGTAGTGTAAAAAAACTTTGACATTGAGATGCAATTTGTGGTAAGATCTAATTAATTTTTTTGCTCCTAAGAATAATTTATTATTTACACTTCTTATTATATATGTATTTTAGCTTCATTAGCCTGCAATGCTGGAAAAAATTATACCTTCAAGTCCTATTTATCAAATTAATGGTGCAATTTCATAGTGACACATTCCACATTCATTAAACCAAGTACAGTAAAAATGCATTTAAATTAGATTAGTGTGATGTAATAACGATTCCAGTGTACGGGGTGATATTCTAGCAGTAAAGAAACACCCCGATTGAGTTGAAAGAAACTTTGAGATGATTTCTCAAAATTGACTTTGGCACTGCTTTAAGTGAAAGAATAAGGATTAACATCTCTCCCCCAGCTCATTCCATGTGGGAGTGCAGGGCCCTGTCTGGAATCGCTGCAAAGGGGCGGCAGGGTCCTCCTGGCCATTCCAGCAGAGGAAGCCATGTGTGCTCTACAGATGGCAGCTTTATCAGCCTCCTGAAATGCCAGAGGGGGTTGCCAGCCTGAGTTCACCTTTTACCAGTACTGACCTTGCACGATGCCTCAGAAGTTGCTGATATCCCCTTAGAATCTTGACTTTCCAGGCTGTTTTTAGGCTGATAAAGACTCACACGTCTGTGCATGCATCCAAAAGCATGTACATGCAAGATGCCTGGATGTAGGACCTCTTGGAGGTACCACCCATGCCCTTTTGCTTCCTGGATTACTGCTCTCTGGCCATGTGTAAGCACTTCCCAGGCCACAGAGGCTGGGTGAATGTTGATCCATTTCTATCAACCTCATCCATCCCAGCAATCCTGATCACAGAGTGAAACAGAAACTCCAGGTGGGTGCTAAACTCGCTACCCACAGAGGACCTATAAAATCTTAAGCCTTTCTGCTTCCTCATGCAATGTACACTGAGTGTTTCAATGATCCCACTGCGAAACAGCCAGAAACTCCCATGAGCTTACCATCATGTCCTTTAATACCAAGTTTTAGTTTAGCCCATTTCTTGTAGCTTAACTTTCCTAGCTCGAGTTTATGAATGGGAGTACCCATTAAGCAGCAGGGTGATGGAGTTAGCTGGTCAAGGAGCAAGTCACCAGGAATTCACGTCCTGAAATTCTGATTGAGTTAAACTGGAGCTGCACATCCTCTTTCTCCACATTCCAATACTCTTCTTGCAGTCTTTGCAGCCCAGCAGAGGAGTGTTTTCAGCTGGCTGACACTCAACCCCGTGCTGCTCCAGTATCACATTAAAGAAGCGAATTAAATCAGAATAGCTCCTTAATAAAAAAAAATCTTTCTTCTCAGTATCCATAGGGAGTTGTGTATTGTGTGTATCTGTCTTTCGGAATGTAAGCCTTCAGGGCAGTGAGTATCTTTATTTCTGAAACACAAACAGTATTAAAACACCATTGGCACTTAATAAATCAGCAAAACTACAATAGTTACATAGGCCTCTTGGTGAGCCATCACCTTAACGCATTAACAAAAGCATGTCCTTTGCATTCTGGTGTGTGGCGTGTGACAGGTGTGCAGTGTGATGGCAGACTGAGGGATCCAGATTTTGGAGGATGCTATTTACTCACCAAGAAAGCCCTGGACCATTGCAGGCATCACTGAGGAGACTTCCTCAGACAACTCTGTCCTGACCCAGAGGTACAGTGCCACCAGGGGAGACAAGTTCATTCTCCCTCTGGAGTCTCCTGAGCTGAGGTGTTAAGAAAGGTGGGAATGATAGATGAAAGACTGCTAGTTTTAGAGGATTTCATGTTAGAAGAACACTTGCATTGTGATGGCATGGAGTTGTGCCAGCTAGGGCTGGTACAATCCTGACACAAAAAGCAATGACCCACAGTCACTGCCCCATGGCTATTTCTGAGAAGGCTGAGCTTGTAGGGGTGGGAGAAAAGAGCTGAAGATGAACTATACTGGTTTAAAATTGAGGAACAGGGGAATGCAGTAGGGTAGGAAATTAAGACTCTTCTGTGTTGAGCTGAGTGTGCGCTAATAGCAAGGCAACTGCTGCATTTTTGAAGGACTACATCAGCCCTTTATAAACCCAAATGTCATTTGCAGACCTAGGCCTAGAGATACCCTTGCCAAAAATGAAAAAAAAAAAAAAAAGGTTTTACAAATTCTCCTATAAGGATCTGCTAAAACGGTGAGCTGAATCACTGTGCACAAACTCATGTATTAATATAAACAATTAAGCTTGATTAAAAAGAAATCAGTTTTGCCTCTGGCCTGACTGACCTCAGATTTCTAAGGGCTGCTTTTCCAGTCCTAAGGCCATGAGCTATGTGTCCTTTTGACTTCAGCTCCTCAGCCTGTCCTCCCCAGGCATATCCTCTCTCCCATACTTCCCCCTCCCCTTCTTCCAGTGGATATAGGCTTATTTAAACAATTAAAGCTGTATGCCCCTACAGCCTTCTCCAGGAAGCAAGGGGCATGACACAACCAAGTCAGCCTGAGCACTCAGAGGCCAGGGGAACAAATCAAATAAAATGATTGCTAAAAAATAATATATAAAAAAAAATCAAGCCTAAGCTGAAATTTGCATTTGCTCATCTATCTCAATTGAAGATTTCTGCTACCATGCACCATATGGTGCTGCGTGAGGCTATAAATACGCTGCTCTCCTAGACCCATTTCTAATGGCATTTCCCATCAGTAAACAGGTGCTCCTGGCTTCTCCTGTGCCTCTGAGATCAGAAAATTGGAGTGGGTACCTTTGTGCATCTACAACAAGCAAATGCAACTTGCCAATGGACATGTTTCCCTTGC
The DNA here is from genome assembly GCA_017639245.1 of Myiopsitta monachus. Classification (NCBI taxonomy): domain Eukaryota; kingdom Metazoa; phylum Chordata; class Aves; order Psittaciformes; family Psittacidae; genus Myiopsitta; species Myiopsitta monachus. The sequence goes on along the minus strand of CM029918.1, from coordinate 57,648,165 downwards.
ACTGGGGAGAGGCCGTATTTCCTGCAGGACAATGCAGCACACCCATGTTACAACGAGCACCTGTAGCAGCTTTTTTCCTTCTTACATTTCCCTAACATCTTCATGCCACTAAGCAGGGCTGATTCAGTACCCAGAGGCTCCTCCTGTGTGGATCCTTTGCCATGGCCTCGAAGTGTCAGCTCCATGAGACCTCCCTGGCAGGACAGAGTAGGTGCTGTCTCCTGCTGTTCTTCTGCTGTGCTCTGTAGGGCTAAGGAAAAGGGGGCAGCCAATGAATCCCTTGGGGGTTTTGCCTTGGGGAGAAGCTGAGAAATCAGTTAAGAAGTGTGAATGCCACCTGGAAAACCTGGAATAGTCTTGCAAAGGTCTTGCTTAACAAAGTCTATAGGTTTTATCCATTTTAGTGGCAAATTTCTGTGTCATTCTTGTGTAGGAGCCTAAGAACAGTGATGGAGCACTGTGCTAGCCTACATTCTGCATCCTGGGGCCTTCATGTCCTCTCTGCGTTTTTTAATGGGCTGAAGTTTGGTTAGTGCTCCCTGCACAGTGAGAAAGAGACGAGGGAAGTACTGTTGGTAGTACTGGGGTGTACTTTGTGAGGCTAATCTGAATATTGCCTTACAAAGGCATTATTATCAGCCCATTGCCTTAAGACTGGGGACAAGAGCTCAGGCTATTCACATCAGGTGGCCACATTTTCAAATCCATTGCAATGGTTCAAAAATCCAAAAGGTCAATATATTGTTTATACCACATCAGTGATGCTAGGGGGAATAACAACCTTCAGTAAATCCTATTATTTTCACAACTATACTAATAACATGAGAAACTATAGATATAATAAAAGTTTATATCTATAGTTGCTCTGCAGACACCTCCTCTGGTATGGTATAAATATAGTATATGAGACTTGGCGGTGTAATACAGTTTTTATTTCAATTTTTTAGGGATGGCCATGCACATCCATAACTCATGAAAATAAAAAGTGTATTACACTGCCAACTGTTACATATTCCCTAGTAAAGCAAAAATGGCAAGATAAATTTTATTTTTCTCTTCTCCCCACCAACAAAGTGTCTAGCTGATACGGTGGTGATGAAGTGTTAGAATAAATATTATTTAGCTGAACATTTTCTATGCCATAACCATGTCTGTCCTGTCTATTTGCCAGTTCTGTCTGTCTCTCAAATGTTAGATACTTTCTGTTTTTCCTGCATGTTGGCTTTGATTTTAATTTTATGCTGCTGTACTTGATGCTATTCTTCTTAGGAATGAAAGGAAGAGAGATTACTTCTTCTATGTCCTGTTCTTGAGTCTTCTCAGGCACATTCTCTCTCTAAGAGCTCTAACATCTGTGTGGGACGTGTGTTGGGTTGGTGGCATAGACAGCACTTCTTCAAGATGTGCAAAATAGTGTAAATGAAGAAGTATCCCAGCTGTGTGTTGTGCATCAGTGGAACAAGAGGTGAAAAACCCTATGATTCATAGGTAGGGATGGGGTAATGATTAGAAACTCAAGTGCAGCAGGCTAAGACTCCTATACCTAAGAGAAATGGAACAAATATGTTACTCCCATACTATAAAAAGGGGAAAAGCAATAAAACCCTGTTTTATAAAGATGGTATTATATTACAGTCAGCTCTTGAGTATCCACACAGCAATGAATCAGATGGCAGATTAACTGTGCTGGGCTTGTAAGGACACCCAGTGTGGTGCTTCTTGGAGTAAGAGCAGATCCAGGGCCACTCGTCACTGGGGCTGGGAGACATCCACATATGGCAGCGGGGCCAGGCAGGGTCCAGCCAAGTCAAGAGCTATCTACATGCTGCAATACTGCCGTCAAAGCTGAGCTGCCTCCTGCAAATCTTTCTCGAGTGGCTCTGTCCTCTCCTTCTAGGGAACATTTGTTTGGGGATAAAAGTGGTTTATTCAATTTCTGACAAACCAGCCCTCCATTAGAGGACATGTAATGTCTGACCAGCTGCTTCTCCATACATAGGGCAGACACTAACCTTTCGTCAAGGCTAGAACAGGAGCAAGAAACCTTAATCCTTGGTCTCCTCAGTGGCAGTGGTGCCAACCACCATTTTCTCTCAGCATGTCTAATTGATTAACATAATTAAACTTAGACAGATGTTCCCAACATGTATTTAGTTTGAAGTTTCTGCTTCTGTGTTGGATGTGAAGTACCATGACATTTGTGGTCTTTTCATAAGGCTGTTGTTATCATAAAATTATTACTTCCTCTTAAAAATCTCACACCTTGCCTTGCCTTGCCTTCCCTTCCGTTTTGGGGAAGGTCTTTCCTGAGGGCCAGTGAACACATAATTTTATCCATGTGTCACAATTAGAGACACACCTGTGCCAAATAACTTTGGGTGTTGATCCACTGTGAAGAGCTGGTGCACAGTAGCCCTCAAAATTTTTCATCCCTTTCCTGCAGTGGAGCGGTATTGTAGCTGAGCAGCGGTTGTACAGAACTTCCTAAATATTTTTCTTTCTTCTTTAGGATGCCTGTCACACAGACACACAGTCCCTAAATTGCCACCTTCCTGCCTCTGCATTTCTCTTTTCATTTCTCTTCTTCTTGTGCAGTGAAAGACATTAGGGATGGAGTGATAAAAACAGATGATAAAACAGCATCACTGGGGAGATCTGCACCTTGGAAATACAGGGTTTACACTCACGCAAACTTTCAATTGATGACAGTGAGTTATGCTTCATGACAAAAGGCAAAAGAGTCCTTAAAACTGTACTTGCCTAATTAAGGTCCTGGTTCAGCTTGAGTGCCTAATTTAAAACAGATGACTCAGTGTTGATGCTGCTGCACTTTAAGTTGGGTACCTGCCTAAGCACTTGACTGAATGGAGGCCCAAGTAATGTATCTTTAAATGAAACACAAGTGGAATTCGACAGCCATTCTAACCACTATATATAATTGACTAAAAAATCAAATCACTGCAAAAGGTGCTGCACTTACAGTGAAATAATAAACTAATGACTTACAGATTGCCAACATGACAGTCTGCAGCAGAGCAGAACTCAGAGAATTCAGCTCCCATTTGAATTCATGGGAAAGCAGGGACGTTTGAAACTGCTAAGTTAACCAAAAATATATATTGTTAAAGCAAACAAATTTATTTTTCTCTTTGAAAGTCCCTATTTTGCTATACAGAGGAATAGGGTCTCAATTCTCTTACTCTTCAGCATCGTAAAATCTGGAGTGCCTGCTTGGGGAGGTGTCAGGAAAATATTGGTTCCCATTCTAGGCTTACATTGTATTTACACTGTTGCTCAGCGTAAAGCAGTAAGAGATATTATAATTAAGCTCTTCAATTTTTCCCTTAGGCAGTATCTGGTTCAACGAACTGTCAATTAGGTCTCCCACTTCCTATTAGAACAGGGGTTAACATGTAGGACTGATAAATGAGTTCAGTGAAAGAGGAGAGGCAATATAGGGCTATGAATAGTATAGGATGGTAAATATTAAGTATTTTTTATGTAACAACAAATTTTCAGATACTCTGTGGCTGCTTTTCAGCTACATCAGTGTTCTCTTTCTGTGCCCCTGGTTCTAAAGGCACACACAATTGCTCTTGCAATTGTATGCCTGCTGCACAGGAGCAGTTTAGGTCACTGGAATTGATTTGCAGACATGTAAACCTGATGCTCAAAGGTACGCAGTTATGTAACTGTCACTGATGTCATTGGGTGTTAGGCACTTTAAGATGGGTGACCAAATATCTTTACTATATGCTGAAACAGTCTGAATTGTGCAAAACCACAAAGTGTCACAGCTTAGTGCTTGACATATTATCCTTTTATCTTAGAATTTCGACTTTCATAAATGTAGGTCTATTCACGGTCCCCAGTGCTGCAACTGACTGCATTATTTATTATTTATCATTATTAATTATCACAATGTATTATTTATGCCATGCAATAGGTATGCACAGTATTTTGCCAAGAAGCATCCCTCACTCTCACATTTATTAATTTCTAGAATATTGCTATGCTGTTTGATTTGGAATTGAATCAATACATACCTAGATATTATAATGAGTGGCAGTGAAAAGCTGCAAAAGGTCTCCTGTTTTCAGCTGTGTGAATCACACGGCAGTCTAGGGTCCTCTTCAGTATTTGCTGCCGTCCTTTCCAAACCTTGACATTCATCCACCAGAAAGGGATGTCTGGCCTTTGGGCTCAGTCTTGTGCCCTAAGAGCAGTTCCCTGATCCTTCTGAAGCCACAGCATAAAAACCAGTGTCGGGGGCTGCAGCTAAGGGTCACAAGTGGAACTGAATGATCTTATTGTGAGCATCCACTTACTAGTATTATGATTTCCCTAAGGTTTGTTGCTTCTGAAATTGTGACCAGTATATCTCAGCAAGAAGAGGGCACACTACTATGTTGGTCTGTGCACACAAATAGTAAGGATAATGTGCCCAGAAGGGTGTGCAATGCTTGTAAAGGTTAGCATTGAAAGAAGTATAAACAAAGGAAAGAAACAAAAGCCTCTAATAAGGCAGGATTTTCAAAACTGCCCTGGTTCTAAGATATGTCCAAATTTCTAAAGCAGTTTTTGTAGTCTCCTATTATAACTCAAATAGCTGCTATCTGTAAGTTAAGTTAGGAGCGACAAGGCTTTGTCTCAGAGTTGTGGCAATGGGTGAGGACTCAGATAATTTAATATCAGCAGATGAACCCAGGTTGAGAGGAAAGCCCTGGAAGTTCAAGGCCTCCAAATTTTGCCCATATTATTTATTATTATATCACAACAGTGCTTTTTAATGACTCCTTTTTTAAATAGGTGAAACACAATTGTAAATATAGCTCCTTTTCCAGGAGCTCACTGTAGACAAACATGGAGCAGGCTGGTGAAAGAAGTGAAAGGAGCAGATTAAACATACTTACAAAGCTACAGTGTGCTTCTTATACATGCAAAAAAGCTATAATCAGCTGTATTTTCCTCTGAATCAGAAGTCAGCATCACTCTCGGAAATAAATGTACTGAAAAAAGGAGGAAGGTTTTTAAAATTCGTTTGTATTCAATAAAAAAAATCCAAATAGGCAGGATTTTTGTCTCCTGTTAATGTTTAATAGAGGTTCATTGGTATAAACTGCCACCTAAAGCACCTTTTAATTATAATAATGATATTTGTGAGCCAATGGGAGAGCCTTCAGACTTTTGTGAATTGATTCATCCAAGCTCCACTCCAAGACATGAGGCTAAGGATGAATTTGGAAATGATCCACTAGGCTTCAGTTTCCATAAAAGCAGGGTGACAAAGTCCCCCTTCCCTTATCCTGGTGGAAATCAAGGGTGGTTCTGCTGAAATCAGCACTGTGCAAAGATCAACCCTACCTATTCTATGATTCTATGTTAAACTGGTCAAAGTAAGGGAGTAACTCAGTGACAGTGCAGTCTCTCTGTCAGCTTGGCAGTTCATTCTCTAGCTCAAATAATGAAAACACAGATGTGCTAAAGCAGCAGGGGTCCTCAAACTCCTTTATCATCTGGGATCACGTCTTAATAGAAGGAGTGACTAATGAACACTTCCCATTCTCCCATCTACAAAAATCACCTCCTCTTCCACTTCCTATCATATACCCTTCCTGTGCCAAAGCAATAGCAAATACAGAAATATTAGGGAAGTAATTAATGTATTTTAGCCATCTTTTAATGAAATTCAGTAGCTGAAAAAAAAAGGGAGAGGAGGCAATAAAGTGTAACCTCTGATCTCTACCACATGTCACAGTTTGGAAACTTGCATATTGGAAGTCAGAAAAATGTTTGCATTGATTTAACTTTATTAGGTTAACCTGTCCCGTGTGTTGCTGGCTGGGTAATACCACATAAAAGTTTCACAGTTGCAAAATTAAGCTGATTTTTGATGAAGAGATCTAATAAAAGAGCTGGAACAATTTCTGTTAACATTGCAGCCACATGGACATTCATCGATTTCCTGGAGCCTCCTGCAAACTCTTCTCTCTTCCAACTTCCTCTGTGCGGATCCTATTGGAAGTGCTGTAGATCCATTTACCTTCCTGCAGAGGTCAGCCTGCCAAAATGCGAACAAACGGTGGTCGAGTAGGTGAATAGATACGCTCATCCTCCTTCCCTCAAGAGTGTGCCAGAGCAGGCTTCTGACTGCACCAGAGGTAACAATCTAACCTTCAGTAACTCAGATGTTATTCTCAGCACATGGTAACAGAGAGGGACTTTTTTCAAGTAATTTCTTTCAGTTTGTCCCTAAGTGTCTGCATCATCCCAGAGCTGCTGCCCAGTGCACTGCTAATCTTAGTGGTTATATAGAAGCATCTTTGTGGGGTTGCTGCTTCTTTCTGCAGAAGCTGCACGAGAAACCAGGATCCTCTGATTCCAAATTTTTCAAGACCTTCACCTGGTGGTCTAACTTCATGCTGCCCTCAAGCTGCAATGTCTGAGAAGTGTGCCCCTATCAGCTGCTAGAACACAGGCTTGAGCCATGCCTTCTCTCTCAAGTGCATTTTGGTGTTATGCTGTGATTAAACCTGTGCACTGCTCTACCAGTGCTCTACCAGTGATCCAGCAGTAGGTGACCTGCTTTCTCTTTCCCCCAGTATATCACCTAAAAAAGTCAAGTGAGCTCATGTTTATTGGTTTGTCTTCAGCAATGTGCATTTTTCACTGGTGTCAAAATAGTTTAGATTGTATATTGCAACACTGGTCATACTTCTGCCTAATATCATGGTGTATTAGTGTTGTTGGAAATATCTTGCAGCCATTATACAGTCCATCTGGGATCTAATTGGTCATCAGTCTAACAGCATAGCTGTAAATGGCTAGTTTTTCTCTTCTGTCATGCAAGGTAATTGAGTGTCCAAATCTGTCAGCAGCCTGTTGGTAGACAGCCTTCTCTCCACTGGGCAGCTCTATGCCCTTAGACTCTGCAAGAGTTGCTGTTTTGTTCCCCTTTGGGAGTTGACACATTCAGACATTACGTGATTATTTATTCCTTTCCTGCTGTTCATAGGCTGAGGTGTTTTCCTTGTGTGAGCACTGCCCGTCACAATGTTTATGCTGGACCATGAGGGCAATATTTGGTTGGTATCTGTTCTCTCTTCCAGAAGCTGGAAACATCAGGAGCTAGGAACATCAAAGGAATTACCAGTATGAGTTTGTCCAGCCTTTTTCCAGAGCAGGCACTCACTCCTGCAATTGACAGAACATCTACTTCATTCTGGCCAAGAGTTTTTCACCACTCTGCAGTATTATAGATAAAATAGCCGAAGGCCAACAACTACAATGTGCCATTGAGAGAGGTAAAGAGATCATGGATGTCATCAAGACCTGTGAACCATCAAGGAGGTCATTAGAACAATGCTACTATAATTCTACAGAGTGGATTGTGCAGCTCTTGCTTTCCTTCCAGGTTATTGTGTTTGGCAGTTAATTACATTTTCTTGTGTCCTGTGGATCTCATTGGCATCATGCTCATGTACCATATGGATTCCACATCACTTTATTATTTATTATTTTTGCCACTTCTCTTTATTAACAGTATTGCTTATTGCACAGCCACATGCATAGCATCCTCACAGCAGACATATGTATTGATATAATGGTTTCTCTTCCAAAGTCTTTTCTCCTGCAACCCATCGGATTGTGTATAATTATACAGGGAAGCTGTACATACATTGCTGAAGTGAGACTTCTCTGCTCAGCTTTAGACATTCCTAGTCTCAACATCTAGATCTTAAACTAGATGTCTACACCCACTTTGTAAGAGGAATAAACATTTCCAAATTGCAGTTCCTAAGGTAGATGTCAAAAACAGGGGCAGTGAGCTTTACTGTTAAAATGCCCGTTTCCTTCCTTTAATTCTAAAGGATACATTGAACCTACGTAGCCAGAGATGGGTGTCTGCAACATAAGTGCTGCCAGTCAAATGGGATGAATCCCACTTTTCCTGGAATACCTAAGGGAATAAAGACTCCCTCAGAATCTGTCAACATAGAGTTTACCTTTGCAGCCTCTTATCTCTAACTTTCCACTGTGTCACACTGCTGTCTGCTCACAGCGCAGCATCTGCGCTGAAACAGGCTGAAAAACTGAAGGGAGAATATTGAGCTTGCTTTGATCTAGCAAATTCTTGTGTGATGCTAACAAGACCAAAAGTTGTGTAGACATGGCTTTCTCTTTTTCATTCTTAGCTGTACGCAGGAAAGAAAGTGTCTAAATTCCAGCTTTTATGAGGAAATGTCAACAAAGATGAGCATATAGGACATGCTTCAGTGGTAACTATGGTCAGAACAAATGAGAAAAACACAGGTGGGAGAAACGTCGGAACATGTGGTTTAGCAGTGGTATTTTCCTCCACAACTCAGTATAAGAGTAAGTTTTCAGTACTTCATGCATTTTCTTAGACTTCCTCAAGAGCCCTGAATAAAAACAGTCCAGAGCACAAGGTAAGGGATTGCTTGAAGAGACTGTGTTTTAAGTGCCACTGTGGGCTTTAGTCCGTCCAGCTGTTGCTAGATAAGAGTGATGCAGCTCCACTGCACACCAATATCCTTGCTGGCAGGGGAAGGACAAATTTCCCTTGTCCTGCTCCAAGTTTCCTCCAGGTGCATTGCTGTGCAGTTCTCAGTGTCTTGGCCCTGAAAGATCAGGTCATCTTTCCAAAGGAAAAGTTCTTCCTTTAGAGTGTGACCTTTATGGCTATCCAGCACTCTGAAAGTGTTAAACAGAAATGCCAGGATGAGTGTTCTCTTTAGGTTTATTTTCTGCAGATTGCCTGTCCACCTCTCTCCGAAACCTCCCTCCAAGACCAGCACTGCTGTGTTAGCACTTTTAATACAGGCCTCCTAATACAGAGTTCACATCCAGCTGCTACAAGCCAGAACAAATTTTCACCTGTGCTCCAGTGTGAGAGCAAATTGCCTTATCTGCATGGGAGCTCAGAAAGGAGCTCCAGAAAAAAATTATGCATCCCAGTTTTCCTATTCGCAGAGCTGAATTAAGCTTTTTAATGAGTCAGTGGTTATTTTTCCAGCCTTAAATCTGTTCATAGTTGCAATCTGTGCATAGGCTGTGCATAGTTTAACCTTCTTAGCTTGATGTCCAAATACAAATGAAGGCAATACTGAAGTTTCAAGGTTTCTCCTAAGGGTGTCCATGAAGAAAGACATTTTCAGTGAGCAGCTCCCAAAAAGCAGAACAGATATTTTTAGATGTTTGAATGGCTGTTATCAGAGACTCTCACCACATTGTAGACAATTTGCACAGAGCTGAAATGGGAACGAAAGGGTTATAATTCATTGTTATTTGTAGTTATCCTTTGTGTCGTCTAATATAGAAGACCAACAGTGGCCTAAAATTTGGTATGTAAGGCCATCTCTGCAAGCATCAGTAACTCTTCTTGAAGGAGCACTTATGGAAGTAACAAAACCTGAGGTATCTATGAGAACAAGTACATTAATACCCAGCACACAGAGCTATCATTGCAACTGTATCAATCCCAATGCCTCTCTCCTAAAACTTCAAGTAACTCTCAGGGACTGGAGGAGGGAATATAGAAGGTGCTGTGAACACTGGTCTAGTCCAAGGACAGACACTGCAGTCCTGCTCTGCTTCCCTGCTGCTGCTGTTCCCACTGAAAGAATTGGGGCTGCAGCTTGTATTCTGGTACCATTGAGGATGCGGAGGCAGCACTCGTATTTTACCACTACAAGTTGCTGACTACAAGGACTGCCTGCTTTAAATGTGTAAGAATGCTGCTCTCATTGTAAATCATATTTTCTTGGTGAGCTACAAGGTAGACAAAATCCTCACATCTTTGATGCACACTTTTTTCATGCTAGATCACCAAGATATTTATAGGGACAAGCCGTGCACTGGGTTATAAAACAAGGGACCCAGTTTATGAAAGGGACATTGAACATGAAGTCAACATCATTTCCGTTTTTCTTATTTATTTTGTGTATTAAAGAGCTGTCATAATACTACCTGAACATGCGTGGGATGCAGTCAGACTGGCTGGGGCTGCTGCAGTCATCTCACTTCACCTGAAGAACCACAGGTCCTCTGGGGAGCTGTTCAGTGATGCACAATACAAAAGCAGTAGTTTGGCGTAAAAACTGATAACTTTAGAAAATGATGCCCGGAAAGGCGTGTCTGCTTGGGAGCAAAGCCAAATATCCAGCAGGGCTGACTCTGCTGCCCACAAATAACTTGAGGTCAGAGATGTGCCCTAGAAAATCCATCTCTGGGGGAGGGAAGAGCAGCAGGGGCTCTTCATAACCAGCCACCACCCACAGAAAGAGATAAAGTACTGAGATGACAGAAGTAGAGTCTGCGAGCAGCAGCAGCACGCAGAGGGAGGAGTTGCCTGAGAGATAGCTGTGAAGCTAGGCAGAGGAGTGGGAAGCAGAGGGGTGACTGACCACTTCTGAGGAGGCACGCAGTGGACACCCAGCCGTTAACCCTCCAGGGCTTCAGCAAAGGCATGAAGAAGCCACCCCAGTGTCACAGAAGGAGCTAAAAATAGGACCCATCCTCTTCTCCAGGCATAAATAAATGCCAGGCTGAGCAAGCAGAGAGAGCCCTGAAAGGCAGCTGGTTATAAAAAGTATGTGGGCAGTTATGGCACTAAAGCTCTTCCTATCCCACCCCAGCAGGAGAAGGTGCAGAAGCATATTCTGCCCCTCCAATTCAACTCTTCAAGCTGCTCTCAAAATATACACTGCCAGAGAATCTTTCTTTCCATCCTATCAGGGACCCAGCTCTTCCATTCAGGGGGACTGTGAAGTCTGGAGTCTGGTCCCAACTTGAGCCATCTCTGAAAGGCTGCTGAGCCAGATGCTACCATATAGAAGGAAGGCAATTTAAACAGCTGGGTAATACATGAAAGCCTGTGAGATAAGTATACAACCTATTATTTATCAGGAGTATGTGCAAGGAGTTTTGTAATGTGCCGAGTTGTATATACTGAATATAGAATCATAAAATAGTTAGGGTTGGAAAGGACATTAAGATCACCTAGTTCCAACCACCCTGCCATGGGCAGGGACAGCTCACACTAAACCATGTCATCCAAGGCTATGTCCAACCCGGCCTTGAACACTGCCAACGATGGAGCATTCACAACTTCCCTGGGCAACCCATTCCAGTGCCCCACCACCCTCACAGTAAAGAATTTCTTCCTCATATCCAATCTAATCTTCCCCTGTTTAAGTTTGAACCCGTTACCCCTTATCCTATCACCACAGTCCCTAACAAAGAGTCCCTCCCCAGCACCCTTATAAGCCCCCTTCAGATACTGGAAGGCCGCTATGAGGTCTCCACGCAGCCTTCTCTTCTCCACGCTGAACAGTCCCAACTTTCTCAGCCTATCTTCATATGGGAGGTGCTCCAGTCCCCTCATCATCCTCGTGGCCCTCCTCTGCACTTGTTCCAACAGTTCCATGCCTTTTTCATGTTGAGGACTCCAGAACTGCACACAATCCTCCAAGTGAGGTCTCACGAGAGCAGAGTAGAGGGGCAGGATCACCTCCCTCGACCTGCTGGTCATGCTCCTTCTGATGCAGCCCAGGATACGGTTGGCTTTCTGGGCTGTGAGAGCACACTGAAGACAAGTCATGTTCATTTTTTCATTGACCAACACCCCCAAGTCCTTCTCCTCAGGGCTGCTCTGAATCTCTTCTCTGCCCAACCTGTAGCTGTGCCTGGGATTGCTCTGACCCAGGTGTAGGACCTTGCACTTGGCATGGTTAAACTTCATCAGGTTGGCATCAGCCCACCTCACAAGTGCGTCAAGGTCCCTCTGGATGGCATCCCTTCCCTCCAGTGTATCAACTGAACCACACAGCTTGGTGTCATCAGCAAACTTGCTGAGGGCGTGCTCAATCCCACTGTTCATGTCGCCAACAAAGATGTTGAACAAAGCCGGTCCCAGCACCAGTCCCTGAGGGACACCACTTGTTACTGGTCTCCAGCTGGATATTGAGCCATTGAGCACTACTCTTTATGTGCAGCATCCAGCCAGTTCTTTATCCACTGAGTGGTCCACCTATATCAAATTGATGTCACTCTGAGACAAGAATGTCATGTGGGACAGTGTCAAACGCAATATTTCCTTTTCCTGCCTGTTTCCCTGACTTGCTCAACTTCTGTAAAAGCAAAGTGGAGGCTTGTCTTATGGAGAGCCTTGAAGGAGAGGGTAGAAGCTTCATCAGCCAATCAGAAAGATGTCCCAAGTTTAAGAGGTGGTATGAAAGAGAAGCTGGTGCCATGTAGCACTGCAGATTAAACATGAAACTCAGCTAAGTTTGTCTGTGTAAAGGTTCTTGACGTGTACTTGTTCAGATCTGGGGCTGACTTGAATGAAAACTTTAAAGTGCAATTCCAAACTCTTTCAAACATCATCCCTGAAGTCTGATTCAGATAGAATTCTGATCAAAACTTCTCTTAAATAGAAAGTGCCATATCACTCCGGCTTCAAATGCCTCTTCAAATTCCTCTGGACAGTTTCCATCACTTTATCTCACACTCATCCCTTCGTCACACCAAGCTTTGCTACCCATCTGCTAGCAGTAAGATAGAAATGTCAGTGACTGGCTCCCAACATCCTGACTTCCAAGTAGTTTCAGAAAGGACCCTTCATGTCCTGTGATTCTCATTCTGAAGTTTTGACTGCTCTGCTTATCTCTTTCCCGAGAAATAGCCTCACATAATAACAGCAAGTCTCCTTAGAGATCTAGCCTCTTTCCTAGATACACTCATTTCCTCTGCAGATACCACATGAGGGCTACTATGGAGTTGGCCAGAACAATAAGCAGATGTGGCTCAGCCCTGGTGTCTGTCTCCAAGTTGCTCTTGCAGGGCTGAAGAGGAAGGATTCCTTCCTTATCTGATGGCCCCTGCTTGCTTCCAACAACCCAAGTATCATAATTCTTTTCCTGTGGGGAGGTGCTCACATCCCCCAAAGACAGAAGATGGCTTTTGCTGCTTTGGTGGACAGTGCTTTGTACTAACCTGAGAGTCAAAGGACCAGGTCTGTAAGTCTTTTCTTCTTGCATAATTTCTGAGGGATAGATAAAATAAACTTGCAATAGAAAGGATGAGAGATACAGATTAGAAGCCTTGTTTCTGTCTACATAAACATCTGTCTGTGGTAAAGCTTGTGACACATATTCCTGTTTTGATGGGCAACTTTCTTCTGCCCCATAGCACTTTAGTGGTGTGAGCCCTGGTTTTTCACTGTATATAGTACAGAAACTAGAAAGGATACTAGGAGTTTTCTGGGTAATACAGAAAGTATATGTACTATTGTCATTCAGGGCTAGACTGCAGTCTGCTAATTACAGCAGAGACTTGCCTTAAGGCCACCATTCTCATCTTGGGGGGCTTTCAGGAGCATGTGTTCATCACTGGAAGCACAGTCTGTCTATGCTAGCCTGGGCATCTCTCTTTTTGGGCACGCTCTTGCAAAGCATGCTTCCCCATAAAAGTCTTGTCCCTGGGACTTTTTCATTGCCAGTATTTAACCTCCAGTTTCCTTTGCCGAAGGGCCAGACTCATCAGTGTGTGTCCGCAGTGCAGTGTGCTAGTCAGGGAGGAGATGGGCACCTTCACACACTGGTTCCTCCTAGGCACATCCTATTCTCCTGAAGTGACACCACTTCACAGTCTGAGGGAAAAAAGTCAGCACAGCACTTCTAAGCTGTCATGAGGGAAGAAAGGCTCCTTTCATTTTCTGTTTTGTTATATAGCAGAAAAAATCTGTCATTTGCGGGATGATTGCAACAAACAGCTTTAAAAACTGATTAAGTGGTTCAGCTTTACATAGCTTTTAATCACTCAGCAGCTGTTTACTCCACAATTCACAGGTATATTTGTGTCACCCTTTAGTTGTCAGTTATCTTCCTTTCTAGCCCCTAATCCTCAGCTGAGTGGTAGGCTATGTCCCTTTGTGGGTCAGACCGAGGCACGGCAATTGGATGGGTAACAAACGCAGCACATATTCCCAGGCCAGCAATCAGGGTAGGTACCCCAGAACTAGTAACAGATTACTGGATCTTCGGATCAACAGCTAACCCCTTCTGATGTGAAAAATGGCCGTTTTTCATGGTGAGGTAGGAATGTGGAGATACAGTTTTTAATCTGACAGTGGTGGTTATCATGTAGTTCCTTGGTTTAGCTCAAGAATAAGTTGTATTTCACTATCGGGTGAAAATATGGGGCTTGTAAGGATTCAGGGTTTGCGGGAGCTGCAAGGTGCAACAAATCTCTACAGAGCCAAGAGTGCTCTTATCACACCAAGGCTGGCTTGCCTGCAGAAGACTGAGGCTTCTGGGGTGCACACTTTCATCTGTAAATGGGTATCTTAAAACAAGATTCACAAATGTGTTCCGGTAATCAGTAATGTGACTTTATCTATGGGCTGTGTCCTATCTTGTCGTGCAGGAGATCAACCTCACGAACTGGCATAGTTAACAGTGTTTCTATCTCTCTATCACATTCTGAGGAATGATTCAGCTTTAAAAGTACACCAGAACCCTTAAAGGGAACGGAATCTCAAGAGCTGGTCATTTTGGAGAATGAAGAGAGCCCAAATAGGTGCCAATATTTCACAAGAGAAGCTTTCAAATGAATGAAGTACATCTTGGATATTAATAGTGAAGTCTATGATTATTACAATGGAGATCTGCTTTGCCAATGTTTTAAATGGAGAATGAAAGCATGTACAGATTTTAGGGAATTTTTTCCCTTTTTGTTGAAAAAACATATTGCACATACAAATTAAAACTGCATTCACCATATAAGACTACAGTGTTTTTGGCACATGTACTCAGCATGCATAAATGTTGGCTGTATTTAAGTTCTCCTAGACATATATAATTAATGAAATACATTTGTATATAACCTCGTTTTGTGAGTAGCCTAAATTTAGACTGCCTATCCGTTTGCAATGTAAATCTTCATTTTGGTTGGTATATTAAATGTTAATGCTTGTGCTAATTTTTAGTCTCTAACCTTAAGGCAGGTCACACATTGCTTTATTAAAATAAAAGAAAGGAAGAAAGAAAGAATATTAATTTAATCACTGGAGTCAACAATTAAAAGTACATGGGAGTTTGAACAAAAAAGTAAGGAAATGATAACTTAATGGCAAAAGGCATGTCCTCCAACAGCTAGGCACCATGGTGTGATCCTTATTTACTTTTATAGTGCACCCCATTGTGCCTATGTGTTGGAAGACATATGTCATGTTTCATCCTCAAGGGCCTAAGTGTGAATTTCCTGTTATTTTTTTCACAACTTTAAAAGTTGTTTCAATGAAGTTTTTGTTGGAAGAACTTTAGTAAAATGTGTTTTATATACTGTCTGTGGCTAACTGGGAAAAATTGCAGCCCCGGAGGAAAATAAGGAAGAAAGGTTACAGCCCAAAGGAAAGGAAGGAGAAGGCTGAGAGTGGAATGGATCTGTTAGCTGGGCTGGGAGTGGCGACAACAGTCCTCACCCCCCGACAGCTCCATGTGCAGACTTGGCAGCTGGCAGGGAACTGTAGCCCCCACCAGCCCCGTGGAGCTGTGCATTCTTTTCCACTATCCCAGATGAAGGGATGCTTTGAATATCCGTGGCCATGCTCACACATGACTGGTTCTGTTGTCTGTTTTTCTTGCGAGCTACCTAGAGTGGACGTGCACACAGACTTCCCAGGAGAAAGCCATAGAAAGCCCCAGATGGACATGCTCCTCTGCTCCCCACGGAGCAGCAGCCCACCTGGAAACATCTAGGTTTATTTCAAATAGGAAATGGGGAGACTCTGTAAAATGTCATGCTTTTTTTTTCTGCACTGAGAGCTAATTAGTGCCCTGATTTAGTGTAAAAGCAAATGTGAATAACTGCTATAAGCTACCAGATACTCTTTCTTAATTTATTTATAGGGTTTTCACTGGAAATTTCTTAATTTTCAGCAAATACTTTCCACACCATTTCTAAGGTCTTTGAAATCCCCATCTGGTGCCTTAAAACAGAATCTCTGATACACATTTTTCCTCCAGTTACGCCAAATATAGCAAGGAAATGCATGGAGCTGGAGTGCAGTCGGAATTAAGGCCTCTCCTTTACAAAAATTACCTAGCTAACTTCAGCGAACAAAACTTCACCACAAAGCTTTTCAGCACCAAAATTCTGTACAAATGCCTTTTAAATGTTTCAAATTTTCTAGAATTAGGCTGTCACTTTCGCAAATGTTCTGTGAAATTTTAGCAGCAATTACTACTAAGCAAAACGTTTCAAAGAAAGGAATTCTAAAAAAGGAACAATGATAAAAAGAAATAATCTTGCAACGCTAGCTCAGGAGTCAAAACTCTCTTGAAGTGGAAATGAAGCCCAATATCACTAAGAGAAGCATGTGGTATAGCAGAGTGGACACAGGACAACTGGGTCTCCCCCTGTGGTCTGACCTGTGCGACCCTGCAAAGCCCATTGACTTCAACTGCTTCCTGATCCCCTTCCCATCTGTTATGTAGGGGACTGTCCACATGTGGATGGGCTGCTTCCTGGGTCAAAACTCTCTCTGTCCACCTTTTAATAGTATTTTTTTCACAGTGCAGTGTCTCTTATTTCTGGGCATTTCTATATTTATAGGAATGAATGAACGAGAATGTACTCCAAGGTGAAAGTAAAAATGGGATATCCAGTAAATTTGATGTGAAACCTGCATGACCCCCACCTCACAACACAGAAACCACTGGTTAGCACTGATCTTGCCTCCTGCATTTTAGGGTTCATTCATCCAAGAAAGATCATGCCCCAGGAGCGCACACTATTTCCTAGGAAACCTGCACAAGCAAAACTGAGACTCAGTTTCAACACAAATACAAGTGAAGAATACCTGCCTTGCCATCAAACCTGTTCATCCCGTGGCTAACTGAAAGCTTTCTAAACAAACATTTCATTCTTCCGGCTCCAGAATTATGGTGGCAGTTACGGCTTTGACTTGATGGTATAAACTAGAAGCAGTAGCAGCACACTTGAAAATAAGAAGAACTGTATATGAAAAACACAGAAGAAAGAGTCCAGCATCTTCCTTGTGAAATGCCAACTCCAATCTGTACAGAGCCAGTGGTAAATTACCCACCTGTTTTCATTTACTTAACATTAAAAAACACTTACACATCATTACACTTTTGTATCGTATTAGTGAGAATGAATGCTGGAGCAATATGAGGTAAACATTGCTAATGTGAGAGAAGGTTGTTTATGTCTTCTAATGATAGGATTAACCATGGCAGTGATAGATACACCGTGCTCCTTTGAACCCCAGCTCACCACCAAAAGCGCCATGTGACAATACAAAGAGACCTGCCAGGCC
Organism: Myiopsitta monachus; assembly: GCA_017639245.1. Classification (NCBI taxonomy): domain Eukaryota; kingdom Metazoa; phylum Chordata; class Aves; order Psittaciformes; family Psittacidae; genus Myiopsitta; species Myiopsitta monachus. The sequence continues at coordinate 57,630,800 of CM029918.1, read as the reverse complement.
AAAACAGGCTTCTCTTCTGTTTTTTGGGAGAGTTCAACAGAGCAGTTCTTCTGACTTAAAATGTCACTAGCCTGAATAGCATCCTGGGGATCTGGAGGGTTGTGTGCATTTGATCGTCTTTCATATTGTTTTCTGTCACCTATAAATCTTTTTCTCTTTAACACAATTTGAAAGTAAGAAAAGGAAGTGGCTCATTTAATAAATACTTCATTGGTGTATTTCTTAACAGCAGTTTGTAGGCACTCTGTTAAGTTTTCCAGCACCTCCATCTCTGAAGTCTGAAAATGTCAGTGTCTGACTTACAGCAGACCATGGGGGGCCTGATCCAAAGCCCACAGGTGTCAGCAGAAAGGCTCCTGCTGAATGCTCGAGGTGTTTTATCGGCCCCACCTGCCCATAAAACACAGAGTGACAGAGAAAGCAGCCACGGAATGGATGGCATCTGGGACACAGCACCTCTGGAAATTGCTGTGCCAAACCTCGAACTTTGGATAACATTGCACAGGCTTTTCTGACAACACAGCCCACCCCATCCTTAGCAGCCATGTGTGCTTGTTTGTTGGGGTAGACCCTTTATCATGACATGTGTGCTTGGAAGGGCTGATGTGCTTGTCCTGAGGGAAGGATTGCTTTCAATTTGTTCCCACCCAAGGTAACTAAATAAAATGGCACCAGGACCATGCATTTAATATTCCACTAAACCACTTGTGCTCAGCGCTTGTTTTCCATGGTGAGTATTGCAGAGCAGCTCTTCTCAGGTGGCTGCCTGCTTGTGCTGTAAAATTGGACAGGACGGCAGCAGAGCCTGAGCGGAATTAAATTAAGTCACACCACCCATTTCTTCTCATTAAACCCCCAGCAAATCTCTGTTCTGCAGATCGTTCACAAAGCTTCTCCACCTCCCTGCCCTTGTAGGGATCCCTACCCATGCCCAGCAGGCCTCTGGAGACATCCGAAAGCTGACCGCAGGCTGATGCTGCTCCCTCCTATGACAGGCAGCACACCTCTGCAGGGCACAGCAGGGCACCTCACTGCAAGGACTCTGGAAGGTTCAGGCTAATCTTCAAGGGAACGAAAAAAAGCCTATCTGAAAAATGGAGTAGAGATAATAACACTTGTGGCTGTACAAGCGAAGATAACGGCAAAAATAATCAAATCTCATGCTCCTGGGAGGAAACTAATTGCACACAGGGGTCAGGAAGACATTTTCATCCACTGTTGAACATTGCACAGTTGGCTGCTGCGTTGTTATTATGAAAGAGGGAAGTGGAAGGAGTAAAGGGGAATTTGCTTGGATTGTTGTTTGGCTTTTTTTCCTGAAGAGATGGAGGGAAAGGCAAGAGTGGCTCTTGTTTGCCCCAAGCATCAAGAGCTGGCTGGCATCAGAGGCATAATTCCAGACTGGATGGATACAGTATGGCAACACTGATGTGTCCAATGGATTGGGAAAGTGGGATGCATCTCTCCATGCGCACACATCTGCTATCCCTCACTTGTGAATGTTACTCCAGATGGTAATCAAGAAGGTGGTTTTATAACCCACATTAAGAGGACTGTCTGCTGACAAGTTATGTGTTTTCTTCCCTTGAGTACATGCTGTTAAGATGGATAAGTGCAAATGGTTGAAATTTGGTTGTTAACTCTGAATAATAATAATACTTTGCATTTCTATTGCATCTTCCATCCTAGGATCTCAAAGCACTCTGAAAACACTAATTAACTGAATCTTGCTGCACTGCTGTGAAGCAGGTAATTATTATTACCAATTTTTATAGAGAAAGAAGCTTTGTCATAGTGAAAGAGAGTTTCCCTAGGTCACCAAAGAACCAAAAATAGTCAAGAAATGATGATGACTTCTCAAAGTAAATTAGAAACGTTGTGTTAATTTCCTAGAAATTAATTTGGTTTTGTTTTTTTCCCAGTGAATAAATTAAACCAAGCTTCACGTATTTTCAACTTTTGAAAACCTCCTTTTTGGGACTAAAACACTAAAAAGAAACTACAGACCTTGCACTTTTCACTTTCTTGCTGAACAACCAGAAAAATATCAATCAGGAATGAAAATTGGCTATGGAAAGCTGAGTTAGTCAAAGAAAAAGTTTGATGATTGCAATTCATTAATAATAAGAATATGGTGCAAAACCCTGTCAGCTTCAGTGCCAATTTCCATTCCTTTTGGTCTCATCAGATAGTTCATTGCTGTCTTTCCTCCTCACTGGAAAAAAAAAAGCAAACTGTTTGTGAGGAGTACAAGGCTTTTTTTTTTTTAATCCTGCTTTTCTATTTCTTTCTTTCTAGCATCTGTTAAAAAACACCCTCTGAATGTGCCGCTGAAGGCTGAGACTTCATAGACAATAGGCTCATAAGCTTGCATGAATGAGAGAAAGAGAGCAAGTCCAAGTTTCAGTGTTGATTTTTGCCCGTTGGATAATATTACTTATTTGATTTTCAGACCCAGAATACATTCTTAAATTAGAGGAAGATGTTGTGGTCCCGTCAAAGAATGGAAGACAAATTCTGCTAATCCTTCTGAGAGGTGAAACAATGGTAATGGGGGGTAAGGAATGATGTCTGGGTGGGCAATATTGCCTGTTCATTTCCTCGGCTTAGCTGCTGATTGTCACTCTTGTGCCTTTGAGATGCCTATAAGCTTCCAGGGAGACTACATGAAGGTAGAGCAGCTTAATTATGTAGGCTGCTATTTACCAGGTTTCAGCTGAATCCATCAAACTAACTTTGCTTTAACCTGAGCCAGGTTTGATTATGAAGCCAATTTATTGACTGGTTTCTCCTTTGGCAGTGCATCCTTTGATTTAGATACAGATACTTATCTACTTGAAAAGTAGCGGTGCTATGACACAATTTATATTTTTAAAAGCAATATTACGTGGAACATAATTTTTAAAAAAACAAACAAGCATACAACAACAACAAAAAGCCCCTTGAATCTAGAATAATGGCTACCTGTAAGGCAGTAGCTCACTTGAGAGATTTTGCTCAAGTAACTTATAACTATCAGCAGAAACCCCCTAGGGAATCACCACTGTTTTTGCAGAAGCTGTTTGCAGTGGAATAAACAGACAAGTGCTCTATATATCATTTTAAGTAAGACAAATAAAGTTCTGCTTCCTCCTTACAACGATGTCATTGTCACTTATATAAGAATAATTCTGTGTGACTTTTTATGAATCTTTCCCCTGTGCAGAAGTACAATGGCCTAATTTCCTACACTGCGTATTATAAATATATGTCCTTCTCTGGCAATCTATAGCCAAGATGAAATGATCTTACCGTGAACGAAGCTGTCTAGAAATGTTAAGGTGCATTGAGCATTTGCAATTGGAGGAGGGAAAGACTATCACCCCAGAAGAGGATATGTCCAAACCCTGAGAGGGTTTCATATGGCCCAGGAATAGCTGTTGGGAAGACCAGGGAAGCCATTCCTATTGTCATAGATTCCTTTTGCAACTCATGGCATAGCTGGGTGATGGTTTAATATATTTTGGATTCTCAGAGAGGCAACATCAAATGTATGGTACTTGTGAGCATGGAGGATAAAAGAGGACAACCCCTGTTTCCCATTCAACCGCCCACTACTATTGCTACAAAGAAACCCTCAGATGGTAAAAACACGTTAAAAATTAATAAAAAAAAGCTCAAAAGTGTTATTCAAAATGTAATTTTAACACATTGTGAAGGGCTTTTAAGGAGAAATCTGTGTGGGGAGGGCTCTTATCTCTCTAAGGCTCCAGCTAATGTAGCTGGCTGCCCAGGGGAATGCCGGAGGGAAAGAAAATGGGAGAAATGATATTAAAAGGGTGGGAACGTTATTTTATAACTTAAAAAAAAATATTTGTTTTCCCCAGAGTCTTTCAGGTTGGTTTGCTCTTCTGGCTGCTTTTGATCTGCCAATAGCAAAGCCCATCCCTGCAGTGATTGTGGAGTTCTGTCTGATATTCCCTGCGTGCCGTGAGCATGGGGATTTCATTTCATACATCATTTCCAGTGAATACCCTCAGTACAAAGCACAGAAGAAATTTCTCTCATACACACATGCATACACTCACGTCTGTGCGTGCACGCATACATGTGTTTGTGTCCACATGAATCAAATCGCACTTGGCTGATTGATACCCTGTACCTCTGGTTAAATTCATGTGATAAATTGTATCATCCTGTGTCTTTCATTGCCTCACCTGCGCTATCCTGCCTCCTGATCTCTCTTCCTGAATTTTTCCTAATGTTCTGAACCTCTGAGGGTAGCTTCCAAAAGGTTGCCATAAAAACAACCAGAAAAAGCAACCAGCAGAGTAATATTTCTTTTTCCCCCTCTTAAGTGGAAGCTACCTTATTCCTCCTCACCTCAGCCAAAAAAAGTAAAGCCAACTCAAGTTCCAGGACAGACAGCGTACACAGAGTGACCCATTTACAATCCAATATCTTACAACCTAGAAGGGTTAGAAAGGTGTACTGGAAATGGAAGACTCCAAATGGGGCACAGTCAGGATTTTATGCCTGAGCTATCAGATCTTGATATATTGTTTTGTACTATCTAGAGGTTTCTACAACAGCAGAAGTTTTGTTTCTTCAGCCTTTTGAGCTCTATCTAACTGGACGTGTGAAAACTAAAGGGAAGAGTTCTTGCCAAGTGAATACACATTAATATAAGGGCATAAAAAAATCTACAAAAGCCTTTCAGAATTTGTGCATAGGGAACCAAATATGGTGCAAAGCAGCAGGAAAAATTTGCATCTCCTCTTAAGGTTATTTACATGTTCTTTCATTATCTGGAATGAATCCGGACATAACTCACAGTGAATATGCCCTCAAACTTAGTCTATCAAGACTTTCCGATGCTATTTTAAGGTAGTTTGAAGTCCCAAAGTAAGAAATTTTAAGTGCAGCATAAGTTTTTGTTGTGCTGGGGTATTCTCTATCCATTCCTCCTGGCCTTTCATTGTTTTTTTGCATCACAGAGTGAATTAATAATAATGTAATCCTAGCCTTTTGATGATAAGTAAGATAGGAATATATAGACCATTGGGAACCAAGGACAAAGGGCTGGAAGAAAACTCCTGGGTTACCTACATCCTCAGAAACACATGGCTCTGCCTCACCTAACCATTACAGAGGCTGTAGGAGCTGCTGGTGAGCCAGTGTTACCCTTCTCCCGTGAGCAGCTGCCAGCATTTCCTGACACCTTGGGTGGCCAAGGGGCACAGCATGTGTGCACCACTCTCCACGACTTTCAGAGGTGGTTTGTTGGGTTAGGAGAGTTGGCAGGGCTCAGAATTATATTTCTACCTTGTGCGCCTGTGCCATCCAAGCCCATGTGAAGTTTTATCTATTCTCACTCATATCTTAAGGAGATTGCCTCTCTATAGGCAGCACATTTTAATGCCCAGCTTGTCTGTTTTAAGGAAAAAAAAATCATGGTATCTAACCTAAACTTTTTCTTCCTTTGTTTGAGGCTGCTGCTTCTTGTTCTACCTTCTTGTACTAATGTGAAGAATTCCCTTACTTCATTAAACGCACTTCTACATAATGGTAATATCCCCAGCGAGTGATCTCTGTATAAATTCAGTTCCTCTGATATTTTCCCATGTTTTATACTCTGATCTCTGTATTACTTTGGTGGTTAACCTTGTATGTTCTCCGGTGTAGTATCTACATGCTAGGAGGACCATAAAGTGTCTTGGGAGGCATCGTCCTAGATTTACATAGTTGCCGTATCACTTTTCCACTTGTATACAAGTCTTCTTTTTAATTGCATAGAAGAATGCCACTGCTGTAATTTACTTGGGTTACAGCAGAAGTGTAAGTTTCATTGAGTAGCTAGAATAATAGTTTCAAGCTCTGTCATTAGTTTCTAAATAGCTCATCTTCAGCTATATCTCTTTTATTTACACTCTCAGAGTATTATATTTGTTGGAAACCCCATTCAAAGTGCTCATGGACATAATCTTGCTGTATTTTCTGAGTTATCTCTGTTTTGGTCACAGGACTTATACATGCAGCATTTCTGAGATGCTGTGAAATATAAACTTGCAAAGCAAGAGCGCAGTTATAAGACAAGTGACCCTGATTGAAAGAGTGCCTGTGAAAACTGATTACACAGCAAATTGCCCATATGCACAGTCTTGGAATAAGAACATTTCTAAGCTCATTTGTGGGCTGATGTTGCCATTTAATGCAGTTTCCTACAAATCAGTCATAAAATTAATGGTCACAACTGATGCTTGTTTCTTTCAAGCTCTTCTGTAAAAAATAGTTCTCCCATTGATTCAGGAAGATCTGTAAAGGAATGAGTGTTATCTGAAGAAAAATTGAATGAGATAATCTTCACACCACTGCAGATACATGGGCCACTGGTAAAATTCCGGGTTACTGTATAATTTTGCTCTTCACAATCCACCTGTCAGGTTTTCTGTTATGGATGTGGCTCTGTCCTGTAGCTTTGAAATAAATGTTCATAAAGGATCCTGTCACATGTCTCCCCGCTAAATGTACCTGAAAGGATGTTGCTGGCTCTGTGGACAGTGGTTTGAGGAGGAATAACCTTGGCTTTTTCTTCAATATCTCTACTGCAGGTCGTGGACCCAGAATAACTTTTTATATCCTGCAAAATATAGGACTCACAGTTCATGTGGCCTATGTCCCAGGAGTAGAAGTACCATTTCTAATTTCCCATACTCCTGACACCTTCTTTTCCAGAACTCAAGTTTTGTGGGGACTCTGGGTTTGAAATTAACCTCTTCGGTTAATAGTAGAATTGCCAAGAGACTTTGCAAAAGGTTTCAGAAACCGATTGCTATTTACTCTAACAGAACGAATGTTCAATTCTAATGAAATAAATACCAGATAGTGTTTGTTTCCTCATCCCTCTGGGTTTCTTACCAGCCTAGGCTAGATGTCATTTAGACAAATTTCTTCCCTTTTCTTTTGGATAGATTGTCACAGAAAGTCATAGAAAGCTATCTCCCTCCTTAATAGATATTATACTTCTCCCGGAGACAGTCTTGGAGTTTTAAACTTCTCTCTGAAAACACATCCCTCGGGCACTTTTTCTGAACAAGGGTGTCTGCAACCTCTCACTGAGGCTCTCAGGCTTTGGCTTCACAGTATTAGCTTAACCAACACCGTCTACTTCCAACTACCATTTCTTTCTCCCCCTGCAAATGGTACCATTTTTCAGATGTCCTGGAACAATTGTTTGTGGGACAGAGCTTTGAACTGTATCAGAAAAATTATGCAACTTTTAAGTCATACAGCTGCACCCCCCATCCCCCAAATAATAGTACTTAAACAGTCCCAGGTTTGATGTCTTTTAAAACCAAATATTAACAATTAATCAGTCTTTGCTGCATGAAGATTTTATAGTCAAAACACAAATATTCACCAGGCAGGTTTAAGAAAATTTATGTTTGTCAAGGACTGGAGGAAACACCCTATATTGGCAAATAGCCTTTAAGTCACAACCTGCTCAGATATGGACAAGCAGGCCTAGCCCTGTCTTCTTAGCAGAAAATGGTGAAACTATATACTGTGAAGGATACAGTACGCAAGGATTCACACAGTTCACAAACGGAATTTCAGAAGAAATTTATAGAAAGGGAGATACCTATGCTACTATGGACGAATGGTTTTTCAGAAAACTACTTTGTTGTTACAGAGATTTCAGTACTGATCTGGAATGTACGGTACTTAAAGTCTCCCTGCCTGATTATGATCCCAGACTAATTTTACACTGGCATAATTCCATGAACTTTCATGCAGTTGATATGAGTGTAACTCAAAGAAGACTCAAATCCTGAACACTCCGGATGACTGGATCATTGCACAGCTATGTACGCACATTGTGTTGTGTACTATCCTTGTATTTGGGCATCAACAATTTCCTGTAGCAAATGGGTTAAACAGGGATCCTCATTCTAGACTAATACGTTCAGACGCATAATAAACTCCTGAGAATTACAAACAATAAATCTATCATATTTTTATTTTTTCTTACCTTTTCCATGATGCAATCATTGACTCCAAAATCTCCTCCATAGGTAAAAGGGAAATGTCTTTTGGGACTCCAGATAACCCTGAAACTGTCTTCCTGAATCATTAGAGAGCCTGAGACAGTGGTCCTCAGGAGGTGTACTTCCTAAAAGTATCTCAAGCCCATCACTGAAGCTTCATAAGTTTTCTGCCATCATCATGGTCTATTGTACCAGTGTCCATATGAAAAGGAAGAGCACAGACACAGTCAGGGTAAAGCAGTCATAGCTGGGCCCTCCTTTGGTTTCATGAGTGGGCACATTTAGCCTATCAGTAGATCCAATGGGAGTGTCTTGACTTGATTTTCCTGTGGTTTCACCTATGGCATGAAGAAGCAAAGCGAAGGCACAGAGTCCAACTCAGCACACAACAAAAGCAGCCAAAATCTGAGTGATATATGCAAATTAATTCGCTACAATCAAGTCTAGTGTGCCTACATATTTTGGCAAAGCCCTGTGTTGTTCACTTACCGTGGCAAAAGACTGAGATTGTTCCACATCCTCTCAGGGAAAACCTCAGACAAGGAAGCTGGTGGCCCTGCTGGGGAGCAGCTATGAGCAGCTTAGGAGGGTTTCCAAACCGCATACTCAAGCAGAGAAGAATACACGATCTGGTCATTTTTAGGAGACTGTATTGAAAACATGCATATTTGCTACAAGGAGATTGTTGTCATGACATTATGTTCTTGTGTCTCAGTGTGATTAGAAGACACCCTGTTTTTCCTCAGTTCTCCCCTTACTACTTCAATTCCTCCCCAGCCAAGGTTGAGTTCAAAGGTCACCCAATGCATAAAAAGAAATAGAATATTTCCATCCTATTCCCTTATCTGATTGGATTGTTTAATGTATGACAAATGTTCAAAAGGCTTTACTGCACAAGGGAAGTCTTCAGGCTCACTACCAGGAAAGAGCCATTCAAACTGAATGCAAGTAGACAGTTTCAAACAGAAAGCTAAGGCCCACTTAGAATTAAACTTGGCTAGGGATGTTAAGGATAACAGGAAGGGATTCTATAGGTACATTACAAATAAAAGACAGGCTAGGGACAATGTGGGCCCTCTCCAGAAGCTATCAGGAGAACTGGCTACCCTGGATTCGGAGAAGGCTGAGGTTCTTAATGACTTCTTTGCTTCAGTCTTCACCGGCAAATGCTCTGACCACACCACCCAAGTCTTGGACGACAGACACAGGGACTGTGAGAATGAAGACCCTGGGCCCACTGTAGGAGAGGATCTGGTTTGAGACCATGTTAGGAACCTGAAAGTACACAAGTCCATGGGACCTGATGAAATCCATCCGTGGGTCCTGAAGGAGCTGGTGAATGAAGTTGCTAAGCCACTGTCCCTCATATTTGAAAAATCATGGCAGTCAGGTGAAATTCCCAATGACTGGAAAAAGGGTAATAAACCCCCCATTTTCAAGATGGGGAAAAGGGATGAGCTGGGGAACTACAGCCCAGTCAGCCTCACCTCTGTGCCTGGCAAAATCTTGGAGCAGATTCTCCTGGAAGGCATGCTGAGGCACATGAAAAACAACAAGGTGGTTGGTGACAGCCAGCATGGCTTCACGAAGGGGAAATCCTGCTTGACCAATCTGGTGGAATCGATGATGGGGCTACGGAACTGATGGGCAGGGGTAGAGCAGTTGATGTCACCTACCTGGACTTGTGCTTTGACACTGTCTCACATGACATCCTTGTCTCTAAGTTAGAGAAAGGAAATTGGTTCACTTTTGGAGTGTTTGAAAAAGGCACTCTTCACATAATCTCCACCCTGATCTGACAGGGAACTGTAACTGGTTTTGAAGTCCCCAGCAGTTCTCTTTCAATGAAGCAAATGAGAGGTCACAGAATTATCACTGTATATCATTAGTATGTTTTATACTTACATATTAATGTTGCTTGATAGTGTCATTCCTTACATCATGAAAAATTCTCATCCAATCCCAGAAGGCAAACAGCTTCCCATAATGTCAGGTCACACTGCCATTTCTTCATCTATGCAAAAGCGTGTTTTTATACAGAAGGTACTTTGTCCAGGGAAAACCAGCTCTGGGTAACAGGAGGGCCAAGCTTCCTGGTTATCCATATACTTATTGACCATGCAGCATGAAACAACACATTGTGAGAGGAAGAGCAGGTTGGATATTTTTCAGCACAGTACAGCAGTTATTTTGTGCAAACACAGCAAGCTTCTGGTTTACCACTCTCTGATGGAAGTGTTCAGAGTGGCAGTACATGGGAGAGAGGGGAAATTAGTGTAGATTTTGAATAGAAGTGGGTATCAATTATATGTGCTTCAAAAAGAAAGGATTGTTTGACCCTCATACTTGGAAGGGAAAGAATAACAAGTCCTGATAAGGGGTTTTACAATTTTTTTTTGTCAAGCTCTCATCATGACACTGAGTGGTTTCAGGATTTAAATTCAGCTGACCTATCTCTGCATAAACAAAGGGGCTATAAACAGGTCTATAAAAGTAACTTCTTAGATTTAGTTATGTCAGATTTTCTCAGGTAAATTGTGGATGCTTGATTGTACTGCACCAGACTCAGTTTTTAAGGGAGGCTGGCTGTAATCATGCATTCACTGCTCGTTCATGGATACTACTGACAACACAACTTAATTCCCAGGGCAAATTACTCCTTAGGGTTTACATAGGATCGAATATTGCTCATAGTATCTATGTACCATGTCCCTGTTATTAGTGTATACAGGAGAGCCCTCTAAATTGGTACTGTATGATGGGAAGAGAAATGGACCAATTACACAATCACCCCAGTCATCAAGTGCTCACAGTGATATACACTATGGGTAGATGATCACTTTTACACCAGGCATTGTAAATATAGACTTTAGACATGATTTTTAGAACCGTGTGCAGCATAATAATAGTACAAACTGTAATAAAAAGAAAGATTTTTGGAACAAGAATTTTCCATGCACCCCTGCCCACACAAATGCTTGCAATGACATCAGGTGTAACACTTAACTGAACTGCACATGCTGTGATGGCTTTTTAGCCACAGACGCAGTAAGAGATACTGTATTATGTAAAAAAGTTTTGACACCATTTATTACCTGTGCAGTGGCCAAAATGTATTGTGATAGACCTTAGCACAGTGACAGGGTCATTACAGAAATGTATAAAAGCACAGGGAGACATATTCAAATGTCACATCATGAAACCTAAGACAGTCTGAGGTGCTCCCAACATTGCTAAGTTCAAAGGCGCATTAACCACTTCAGGCCAACCAAACCTTGTCTAGTTCTCTTTAGAGAGAGAAAATAGATGGTTCCAGTTGTCTTTTGCTTTTTTAAATTTTGGGACCACATCAGACAGCCTGAATACAGCACGATGCTGCTTCTCCAAGAAATGTGCAAACTAATGTAAGATGACAAGTAATAATACAGTAGCAAACAGCAGTGATGAGCAGATGGGTGATGAGGACCCTTTTGTGCTCCATGAGCCCGCAATACCTTTTCCAGAAGGGCAAGGCTTGTTTGCATAGGATTCAGGGAGGTAGAATTCAGACAGGGCTATGAATTGGGAACTACCTCAATTTTTGGGGATCCTAAAGTCCATGAGAAAAGTCTCTTACATTAGGAATTAAATTATTCTTATATTGTGTGCATTAAAGGATGTACACTATTCTGTAATTGTGTCTGGCAAACTTGTTTCAATCAAAACACAACTTGAGATGATCAAAACTTCACAAGCATTTGGATTCTTGTTGGGGCAGGAGAGAATTGAAAGATTTAGCATCAAAATGAATATTTGGTTCAATCTTTCTCAATGAGGCACTTTCCATGAAAAAAAAATGTATTGTGTTACCTATCTGCAATTAGCATTGCAGTTACTTTTGTTTGATTTGCCTTTTTGAAAGCAAACCATCCTTATTTGAAAGCAACTTTGAAACTGGAAGGATTTTCTGAGATTTTGCAAAATCAAATATCAAAAATTGACACTCCTCGGGAAAAGAAGTTTCTACTTTTTACAGTCCTTTCCTTGTTTTTCCCAATATAATACACATGCTTGCCCTTTATAACATAAAAACACGAAGGAGTATGAATCTTTCTTAAAAAGAAAAAAAGAAAAGCAAAGGAAACAACAAACAAAGTAACAATCTGAACAGAATTCCTCATTTATGGTTCTATTCTTCGGGAGAAGTGGAGAGAGACTCAATCATGTTTGACAGATGTTGCTCACTTTGTTTACTGCACTACTGGGAGGTGCTATATTGACATACTTAGGTGATGAGGGCAGAACAAGAAAGTTAGAAAAGAAAGTAGCAGGGAAAAGACGTAAACATAAGAACAAGCAGCAAGAACTAGCTTTGAGACCAAAGGGATGCTAATAGCAGGACAACGTGCCTTGAATTATGGCCAAAGTAATTTTAGAAGTAGTACCAGGGAAATATTTGAGTAAACCTTTGTGGATATCCAGATGACCAAACCTAAAGAGGTGTGAATAGTCATAATATGAGGTGCTTAAACCATGTGCAAGCAACACAGCTTCCCTGAGGTTGTGCTGAGAACAGGGTTTGGCAGAATCTGTGTGTCTAGATGTAAGAGCTCTGCAGACCACTTTGCTCTCTGGCTGCCAGGACCGTAATGGCAGCAGAATCTGTTTGGGGTCTTTCAGCTCCTCTGCTGTCTAAGGACGAACCCCAGTTACTGCCTCACAACAGTTCTGAAACGGAGCAGGACAGCCTCCGTGAAGCCCAATGCCCTGTCCTTCATCAGGCCAGAGCCCATTTGCTGCACAGCAAATGCATTGACATTTTGCTGGAGTGTAACTGCTGTGTTAACTGCAGTGTAGGTGTACCTGTGGTATACTTGGGCAAGCTTCAGAGGGCAATTTTTTTTATGTGTGCAGAGAAATGTTCAGGTATAGAGCACTCTCCCTCTACCTTGTTTTCATTTTCACAGCCACCTAAAGAGTCAACCCCATCTGCACAGCAACTTCCCTGAAATTACCAGGGCAAAGACCTTCCCAAATAAAATGGGTCCCTTGTCAGTTGTTCTGGTTCAGCATAGAAAACCAAAAATACTCATGCTCACAGTCCTAAATGTACAAATCAGAGGAATATTGGAATGAAGGTATACAGTGTAGACCATGCACACATTTTCTCTTGCTTGCTTTATGTTGTCCACAGGGCAAGACCATTTGTTCCACATTATAGAGGCAGTAACTGTGCTTTCGAAAAAACACATCATCCCATATCCAATTAAAAATATGTGCTGTACAGGCCTATTTGCCACTGACAATGTCTTTTAACAGCTGGCTGAGATAGGGCTAGTGTCTTGATTATGAAAAGCTGAAGAGGAGGGTAGAAGTTCCTATCTGATTTGAGAGCATCTGAAAGTGAAAAGATACAAGCCTTTAACAGACTCAGTGGTCAGGTTATGTGATCAGTGTCTGACCACTACAACCTTGTTTGGGCATTTTGGGCTGCTACTTGTTAGATAACTAGCTACAGTGTGCAGGACAGTGTAAAAGAAATATTGGTGAGGAGGAAAGGTTGAAGCTGGGAAGAGAAGAGTAAGCAAAAAGAGAAGTATTTTATTCTTAACAAACTGCAGAGCTACAGGGATGAGGGACTGACCCGGCAACAGCTATAAAGTTGAGGGGCTCCCGTTTCAGGGATGTGATGTTGTTGTGCCCAGCCTTCTGTTCCATGTGTGTGCTGTAGCTTAGGGGCATGTCACCCACTTGTGAGAACTTTACCAGAGTGTTGATGCAATATTGTGTCAGCAACCGAGTGATTTGTTTTTCCTCTGGACATTGATTGAAAAAATTCTTATTACATTTTATAGCTTGCTTGGCCTTGGTATGAGAGTCAAGACATAAATTGGACCATAAATTGGCCTATGTCAGAATCTGCATCGAAATGACATCAAATACATGTCATCATGCTGGTGTTTCAGCTAACAGCAGGAACCCAACACTCCATGTCAACTTGATCAAATGCTAGACCTCCTCACATCTTTGCCATGTGGCACACTTTAACAGTTACAGTGAAGGCTGTAGAGGTATCTCCTGTGATGATAGTGGAGAATGCTGCAGTAGGAAAATAAATTGTGTTTGTAGACCAAATTGATTTGCTTCGACTTATTGCAAAGTAACAATCTCCACAGTGAGTGTTGCAGGTATATGCATATAAATAAAAATTGACACCAAAAAATATATAGATACACTGAGAGGAGAAGAGAGCATACATAACTGAGATATATTTATCCCACAAGCAAAGCAAGACTTGATAATTCATGAGTGGCAAAGATGCAGTTGAGTTATGGAGATCTTTCCTCTGGAGTGAAATAAATACAGCATCTCGATTCAGCCCATTATATAGCATGATTAATAGAAGTGAATGTTTTCAATAGGTTGGTTTTATTTTGAAGCATTTAGAGGCCATATTCTGTTATTAATTTACAAACTATCAAAAACCCTTGTGGTGATTTGGATTAGAAAGCTACATTCTGGTGATAGCAAGTGGGGGGGGGGGGCAAATTTCTATTCATGACTCTGTAAAGAGAAAGCAAAGATTTTAGGTAGAAACTGGAGTTTACCTACTTGTAAGTTAGCAACTCAGTCTTCATCACAAAGCTATAGCATAGCTTAGTGTAAGATAAAATCTACCTCACACTATGAGACACCATTCTGGGTAGCTGATTGTTAGGTGAGCAGCTACATTGAATTCGGTGTAAGTCAGCGTTTGTCTGTCACCTTCACCACCACTGTATGGACTGGCCATTTCCCACCCATTTCACTCTGTACCTAGCAGTATCTTAATATCTCAACCCATCACCCCTCTGTTGCTAAATGCTAGGAACACTGCTGGCAGGAACATGGCATCACCACAGCTGGAGCATTTTGCAACATGATGTTAAGACAACAGGCTTCCCCCCAGTGGCTTACACAGACTTGAATACTGTTGTCTATGGAGACAGACAGTGGCCAAATGTGGAATACCAAGCCATGGAAGGTGGCCTGGAGGTATTTTATGACTGTCTCTAAATCAGTATCTTTTTCTAGCTTAGATTTCAGCTATTGCATACTATGGAAATGTTAGCACTATTAGCAACTTGCTTATAACTGTAATAGAAAACTCTCAATAATGTGCCTGTTCAACAGTCCTAAATCATAAGAACTTCCTATGGGCCAAAACACTACTACCTCACAAAACTGCCAAAACCTTAGTTTTTCCATTGCCAACACCAACAATGCCCTGAGGTTCTTTTAGTGTAAAATTGGTAACATACAGAAAACTGAAAATGTTGAGACAGCATTGAGAAGTAACTCTATTAACTCAAGAGAGTTGTACGACTGTCAAAAAGAGAGAAGAGCCAGACCTACAGAAATCCTTATGAAAATAAAAAACAGAGGGATAATGGCACGCACTGCAGAACTAGTTTCTATTCACTTACTTCATTAGAAAGGCTTATTTTTAATTGAAGTCTACCTGAACATGGAAGAAATCCTAGAACTTTCCTCACTAGAGAGCTGGACCTTATCTATAAGCCAGGGAAAGGTGCAGTGAATGACACACCATATACATGGCTGAAATATGCCACACAGTAACCTGCTGAAAGGGAAAATGCAACTCGATATTTATGCTCCTCAAAGTTGTGCATGACACCCAAGGAGTGAGGGACTTGTTTGTCATCTTTTTGACTAGTTAGAAGGAATTCCAGAGCAGAGAAGCATCTTGAATCCACTGTAAATCCTCCACCTTGTTATCATTCAGCAATCTGCAGGGTTGCAGCAGAAGAGATGCTATCTTTGTTTTACTGTTTGTACAGCTGTAGGAATTATGTCCATGCCCACAAACCTAACTCTATTTAAGGGTCTTCAGGGCTGCTATTCCAAAACCAAGCTCTGGACAGGAATGCTAAAACACAAAACACTTCCAGTGTAAGGGCTGAAGTGACTCTTGCAAACTGTTATCAAAGCTCCTTGCAGAAATCTGTTCCTTGTGCCTTAGCAGTAACACATCTAAAATCTTTGCTCTGAAATGGACATTCTGAAAAACAACTCCAGATTTTTGTGCCCAGCTCCCCCGCTGTGTTCCCCTCCTCTCCCTTCCTAAGCACATTCTAAATTATTTTTTATGTGCATGTTGCTCTGTAGGACTGAACTTTTGCTGTTTGAACAGAAATAGGATCACTTACATAGAACTATCCAGCTGTTCCACATCATCTCCTATTATGTTTTTGCACCTGTAAGAAAGAAATATATTGAAAACCTGTAATTCTGACAACTTTTGACTGAAAAATGGAAAAAGAGGCAGACAAAATGTTGGCAGGTTTTTTTTTCAAACTTACAAAGGCCACTGTCCAAACCACCAAACAAAAAATACTGCCTCTACTTGATGTTTCCTTAAATTAACTGTGACTTAAGAATGAGTAACCCAGGACAGAATTTAATCACAAGATTCACTGCAAGAATGCCTTTGATTTTTTATTTAAGACACTGAGAGTTAAGTACTTGCAGAAAACTGAGTAAAGGCTTGAATATGTTCCTTTACTTAGGTTTATAAACTTTATTGTGCCCTTTAATGAAAATTTGTCCTAAGCCAGGAAGTCTGGATACACAAACGATTGAGCAGATTTTCTAGATCTGTGGTGTCCACAGCAAAGAGAAGTGTTGCCATTGAGCTGGCTCTGGCTCCCTGGGTCTGATCTGCTGTGTCTCAGCCTACTAAAGTGATGCCAGGAGCTTTATGTTGAATGTACATTACCATTTCCCCAAGTTACCTTTCCCCTGGAGCACTTTCTGAAGCCCCATGTCTCACACTGCATTAGCCAACAGGCAATATTGTAAGCAGAAAGTATGACTGACTGAATAAGCTTTACAGTATGATCTGACTGTAACCATCCGAGAAAAAGGCTTTCCTATCAAAAGGTTGTCATGCAGATCTAAAGGCACTGCAATTATTCTGCTGATTCTCTACAGGAAACAAATTTCTATTGAGAACTATTAAAATTATAATTGTAAATGGTAAGTGGCCAGCACTTCACTTTGCAAAATTCCATATTGAGTTCTTTGTAAATCTGTCAAGGTTTAACATTCTAAACCAAAATTTTCCATGGTAGCTGCCTGCTTCAAATGAGCTATTAGGGGCAACTAATGTAACAACATGGTGATGACATCAGACAGCAAGCTCAGTGGTGGCTTGCATATGAGATCAGCTTTTCCTAGTCTGGACCAAGTGGGATCTTTCAGAAACCAAAATGCACCTAGAATTATTTCCAAGCTCGGCAGAATACAATAAAGTCAGTAGGATGCACACTGTGGTAAATCTTATAATCATCCAAGGGAATAGAGCAACGAATTCAGCCAGTTAGGCTTAAAATTCAGCTATGAGATTAGCATTCACTAGTTAAATCCCACCTGAGTTCTTCAAGGATTTCTCCACCAGAACTGCTGCTCCGGCAGACTAGAGCCAGTGTAACAGCGGCTGCTTCTCCATGTGCGCTCCCAGTGGAACTCTGCTACCTGAGCCTTCAGCAGGCAGGTGGCCTTGAGCAAATGGCACTGGGGCATTGATTTCCACAAGCTCCTTTTCTGGACTGTTTGCTAATGCAACCATAATATAGCCTTTAGAGAATCAGGTGCATCGTTCACAATTCCATTCATTCAGCACAACTCAAATGAATTAAAAGTTCATATGAAGGCCCATGTCCAAATCAGTGATATTACTCTTTTCCTTTTTCTTTAATCTGCCTATTAAAACCCTTCACACACAGAACCCAATTCTTACAAATGCAATATTCTTGGTGATCTGTGTTGGGTGCGCCAAAGAAGAGACTGAGTGAAACTCACAGAAGCAAAGGCACTTGGCCCAAAGGGTGAAATGACATACACAGCACCTAGTTTTCCCCACAGGGACCTCAGAGCAGCAGGAAGTCTTATTTACCATGTACGCTATAATTTTGGGGCATAAAGCAGGGACTTAAGGATGGTACCTGGGCCTTTACTGTGAGTATCCTCACTTTTGCCAGTTTAAAGCTAGAACCAGCGCATTAACTGAAGGGATTGTGTGTGTGTGTGTGTAGTTTAATACGCATTTAATAGAGCTCCTGGGAAAGCTAATGGGGCTGCCTTGGGGAGTTGAGCAACCTCCCAGTGCGCTCTGCATAAATCTTCTTTAGCTGCAGGTGAACAAAAAGTTATGTTAAGTGCAAAAGTGAAGGTAACAGCTGCCGAATCGCTTTTGCTGGCCTATGGAGAATTGGTACTGCATGTTATCGGGTGATTGGTGATTTCTTAGCCTCCTCTAACCTGTGAAATAAGAGGAAGAATTGAAGTTTTGGGGGAAAAATTTCTCTCCTAGTTGAACTTTTCTCTTATTCACCAAGGACAGTAAGCTAAAAAAATAGTATGGAAAGAAATTCAGGTAGAAAATGGCCAGGACACCACAGACACAGTTTTATAAGACTCGTTCTTCTTACTTTCTTCTTTTTTTTTTCTAGCTTGAAGAAGATAACTCGGTTTTATACTTTACTGTCTTATTAACAGAATGCATTTTGGAAGTCTGCCACTGTTAACAGTATCAGAAGGATTTAAGGCTGCTGAAATACACTTGAAGATTTAATTCTGCTGACTTCAGCTCTGATCCGAAGTAAAAACTGTAACCATAGATTAAATGTTTAGCGCCAGATATTGCAATTGCTGCTTCTTGTCGTAAATCCTTGTGTCTATTGCTGTTTCAGACAGCTCTCTGCGGGCCCTTGGCAGTGCATGCAGCACAATGCTCATGTTGTATAAGATTCTTCACCAGGGGCCAATTCTTGAAGTCCTCTCTCCATCCTTCCTCATAAAACTCCCAGTTGCCTGAGTGAGAACCTTGAGATGTAAGCTGCCTGATGGACATAATTCCCATGCAATGCAGTGAAAACCAAGATGACCACTTGCTTTTTACAATGCCTGATCGTTGGTTGTCAGAAAGAGTATTCTAAGGATGGCGGGGGGGGGGGGGGGGGGGGGAAAGGGCCTTTCCAGACTTTATTAATCTCTCAGGAGAGCCAACTAATAAAAGCAAATAATCAATACAAAATTAGATTGTCATGATGAAAATTAACTAATGTGGTCATTCATACAGTAGAATATCTGGTTAAAAGTTTAAGGGCTAGCTCCCTCTCTTAGTTCTAATTTTATAGGTCTCTGTAGACTCCTTTTTTGGACTTCAGCAGTCATTGACATTTTAATCTTTTTAATGTGGTCATCTGATTTACACGTGGGGTTTGCTTTTTCATAGTGAGTAGCTCTCCACTCATTGCTTATTGCACTCAAATAAAGTTATAATAAGAATACATTTCAATAGTCCCTGGTCCAGAACTGGTGCCTGTCTTCTCTGACCTTGGGTAGATTTATTGCATTGTAAATCTCAGCACACAAACTTTAATTTTTTTTTTTCCACTGAAATTTTAATGTCAAGGGTATTAACCCAAAATATTTTTAAGGCATCTCATAGTACCAGTCATATTGGCATCTGAGAAGATGTTGGCACCCTTATTCTTTTGCTAAGGAAAAAAAAAAGGAACAAAAATAAAACCAAGGCTAAGAAGGTGGCACACACTAGAAGAAAAAATAAGCAAAACAACTTCTGTGTCCCCACACCAGCACCACATGTAGAGACTGGGATGAAAGGCATTGAGCTACAAGCCTTTGCCGGCACTCCTAGGTGGTGGCCTGACACCGAAATTGTTATGCCTTCAGGAAGAGGGAAAAACAAAAATCGGAAGAAAAAATTGAGTTCAGAATGTTGAGTGGAAGTTCAGTAGCACTACCTCCATCCAGCTAACCCATAAGTTAAGTAAGAATTATTCAGCCAACTAGCTGGATGTCTATATTTCTCCAGGACTGGAAAATCTGCCCTATGCCCTACCTTGGTACTTGGGAAGGATCAACTCAGAATCTGGTAAATTAAATTTAAAGATATATTAATTTTTATTTAAATTTGAGCTCTTGGAGCTTTGGCATGGCTGTACAGTGATAACCTGCTGTTGTATTGCCTGTCCTTGCTCACTTTCACATTCAGTTAGGTGTTTCAAGTGGTTGCTTGTAGCCTTCTCATACTTCATCTGGTGGGGTTTTTTTAGTGTTATAGAAGACCTGTGTAGAATAAAAGCATCAGACTCGTTTTGTATGGCTGTGCTAGTCCCAGAGCATGCAGATAAAAGAAACTGCACAGTGATGCACTCAGCACAGCTCCAGTGCAGGAGGCAATCGCTTCCTTTGTTCCTTTCCCATGTGAGCAAACTAGTCTTTTATTAATTCTCTACCCTATCCCCATTTAGTGTTACAGAGAGTGCCAGGGAGAAGCTGGGAATATAATGCTTTCCTCCCTTTTTGCTACAGGTCATATAAAATGGATATTGCATTCAGTGCAGATGGGGCAACATTGTCATTCATCAGTTCCCCAAATTGGCTGCTTGGCAGACAGAATTATTTAAGTAAAACTGAAGTAATTTTCAAAATTGAAACTTAAGCTGTTTAGTGACATAAGCCAAGAGCAGTTTTTCTTGGACCCCCAACACTTCCTTGGCTCACATTCGCAGTTCAGCTATTTTCATTCCCGTCAATTAGTTCAATCTCCATGGATGTGAGGAAGGGCTAGAGCATTGCAGTTTCTTTGATGCAATTTCATGTATACATATGGAGCATCTGTTACTCCAGGAGTCTTGCCGTCACTTCCATTATAGGGAGAGTATTGATGGTGATAGGAACTCAGGACCTGATGGGCCATTTTCTTCTGAGCTTCACACAACAGTGCCCTGGCAGAAAGCCCTGTGCAAGGGAATACCCCTGCAAACAAAGGAAACACACCATGGCAAAGCCCTGCAAAGGGGCACAGGGAAATTAAATGTGTAAGTATGTGCTCCCTTCCTCCCTTGCTCAACTCCTCCTGAGTATTTGGGTACTTGGCACCTTCATCGTGAATGAAAATAATATGGACACAGGGCTTCTTGACACCAAGTTAAGGGTATTTGGGTTGGTCCAATCAAAAATAAAAGGCTCGAGCAGATACTTTGCTTTTAACAGCCTCTTGCCGTCAGGCCGCTCCTTTTTGGAGGCTAGGGGGAGCTATAAAAGGCTTTTCTTCAGTATTTCTGTCGAGACAGCATGTATTCAATTGTATTGATGCGCCAGAGGCTATCATTACCAACAACTCAGGTAAATATCTTCAGCCAACTATTAACCTGTGATAGAAAGATAACATTTTCTCCCCTTCTTGGTACCTTTTATTTATCCTCAATACTTTCCAGGGAAATATCTGAGAGCTCTTGTTTTTCATCTTATAATATGGTCAGGAGGATAAGTTAAGAATCTAAGATTGCTGTCCCAAATCCCAGCACTTGGTTAAGTGTGATTTAAGTGGCAATTAAAATGTTATGCTAGGCTTCGGTATACAATGAGCTTCTGTCTCTCCTTTAGTACACCCACCCCTTGCTTAGTTTCAGAAAGGGCCTGATGTATGGTTTCAAGGACCATTCAAGAAATATTTGACAGGTACCTGCTCTCCATCATAGATTGCTGCTGGTTTAATAACCACTACACTTCCAGCTTGTTTGAGTGCTTCAGTCTCTAAGCAACCTTCTTTGTAAGGAAGCACAGGCCATACTCATACACGGACAAGCTACCTGAGGTCCTCAGGAGCTCTCAGGTGGTCAGAAAAGGTTCAAGAAGAACATTTGCTTGCTGCCAGGGCACTTTGGGAACCCAAAGCCTGTCATCTTGAGGGTGAAATTGGCAACTTCAGCTCCGGTGCACAATGAAATTAAAAGATCTCAGATCTCTTAAAAAACAATGTCTCATAAATTGATTTAACTGAGATGTGCCATTCTGATTTCAGTTATTTTGTTGAGAAAATTTTCAAATGGAGGGAAAAGTGCCTTGACAAAAAAAAAAAAAAAAGAAAGGTAACATACCATTCAAAAAAAAAGTTTAATGGAAAATATTTCAGCTCTTCTTTCCAAACAGCATTTCACTGAAATCAACACACTGCTGCAAGAGTGTTTGCTTTTTATCAACTGACATTTTTCCTTCTAAAACTCTCCAGCCAAAGTTTTTCTCCTTATGTATCGGTATTGCAGTAGGAATATTTGTAACTGTGGTTTGAATTTATGCGAGATGCTTTTAGTCTGACTGGAGAGTCAGACTTGGAGAACCCACTTAGATCAAGGCAGACTCTTGTATAATTCGAAACATTCCACAGTGTTTATCTCTGGGTTGGTGAAATGCATTAGAAGGACAGTTTGAAATTGTTGCTTCAAGAGTTATGTTGCTCCTATAAAATCCTGCCTTTTCTCAAAATAGGTCAATTGTTTGTTGTCACCTCCCACATAGTATTAAAGTATGTGAAACTAGTTATGTACGAAAAGTGAGGGCTTTGCTTTTCCCCTGGGGTTTAAAGAAGTTCGTACAGTGAATTGCAGAAAATACAGAAGAAATGTAGTCTTCACCAATTCCAGTTTTCTCTTTAAGCTTGGACTCTGCATATAGAGTCACTATAGTAGAGCTTAATTTACTATACTGAATATATATAAATGAATATATACAGAATGATAATTGAACTTAGAAGGCAAACAGTGCCCAGCATTGATCCTGTATTACAATGAGATCTGCTTTTTCATTTAAAAAAAAAAAAGGGTATATTTTCTATTCCTTATGACAGTTATAAGTTAGTGGGTTAAGTGACTTGGAACCCCCTGTGCTCTTTGGAGGCTGCAGATTCAAAGAAATGTCTAAGTCATCATTACAGCACCTTTAAACTACCATAGTAGGGCTGGTATCTGCTCCAATAGGTTTAGACATGAGTTGTACGTAAAGCTGCCAGATATAACCATTCATTTAGCTTCTTTTTTCCATGGACCAGCATGTAGAAATAGTCTTGCAGCAGCCTTCCCTTCTCTTAAATTAGAAGCATCTGTTCCTGATCAGTTTTGAAAAGCACTATATTATCATTATAACTGATAATAACAGAAGATTTGTTGGTAATTGAATTCTGTTCTTTGGTTTTATTACTATTTGTCATTGCTCTTTGTTTTGTTTGTCTCCCTGGGATTGTCCATGAGCAAAATTATCTGGGAAACAACCTTCCTGTTTAGTTATGAAGCACCAATAAGCCTGAACAGCATTTTTTTTTTTTTGCCTACACTGAATAGCCTTTGCTATGTATTAGCCAAGTGCCATTACTAATTCAAGCCCTATATATATATATTGTTCATGGCCCTTTGTGTCATCAGGAAATTAAAGTTTGCAGCTGGCCTCTTCATCTTAGTTAATCATGCAAACATGAAATCCTTAAAGGTCCACGCAGTGGTCCCTGCGGGGGCCCCACTCAACACTTCTCTGCAGCGTGACATTGTTCTTCAGCTGTGTTTTTATCTTCTCCCCTCTTCTGTTCTGAGCTCCTGCTGCTTTTAGTTTCAGTAGCAGACTGTCATGGGGTACTTTATCATGGGTTGTCCAGAGCGCCGCAGTAGCCATGCCCCTTCACCACACACCACAGCCTGCTTGAAAGTTTAGGAGGTTAGAGATGAAATCTCTCCTGCTCTTGCTACCCTGATTCTCTGCTTTCAGCCCTGCCTTGGCAGTGAATGGGAAAATCCCCTGAGTATACCTTGTATTATATCTTATACAAGGTTTCAGGGTGATGGTTTAAGGGCTTACTTTCTCTTACCTGTGCTTTATGCTGTGGGAGCTTGTTTTCTAAGAACTCACTTAAGTTATGACAATAAATCAAAGATTTTCTTCCAGATGTCTTTTACCATCATTTCCTCCAGGTCCTCAATATGTCCTAGATTTTACTTTCCTAGGTAATTTCCTCCACAGGCCTTAGTGACCCTGACAGAGACTGACCTGTAGTTAACTTTGTCTCCCTTTTTAAGATTGGGTTTGAAGAAGTCAGTCAATACTTCATTTAAATTGGGGGGAGGTGGGCTTGAAGGAAAGCCTCCATTAGCTTCTTCGTTTTCATTTCCTGTGCCATTGTATTCTAACTTTCTCCCTGACTGATTTCTACTCTCTTGCAGATGACAAGAAAAATCTCTTTCTTTGTTTTCTGGTTTTCTTTTTCTTTGCTGTAGCTCCTTTAAATTTCTTATTGTATTTATGTTGCTTCTTGATACATAACATACATGGGAAAGGTTTAAAGGGTGGGGTTTTTTTTAACCATCACATTTCTCCACAGTTGTTAATATTTTTTTCTCCTTACCATTTGAGAGAGCCATTTTGTCATTTTAAAGATCACAGCTACCCTTAGAGAACTCTAATCTTTTGGGCCCTAGTCCAACAAATCTTTTAAGCATGTGCTCAACTTCAGGCACGTGAGCAGTTGTATTGAACTCGGTGGAGCTAGTCAGGTGCTTAAAATTAAGCAGATGATTAAGTGCTTTGTTTGGCTGGCCTTACAAAGCACTGTCCCCAGGAGAGCCCAGCAGCACCCTGCTCAGAGCTACCTTCTGGCTGCATTCAGAAGGCTGGCAGAGGAGAGGATCCTGCAGCCAATGATCCTCCCCAAAGTTTTAAGAGAATATCTTTCTTTTCAGTTACTGATTTTAATATAAAATGCGTGCCTTTGCGCATGGTGCCTTCTGACCTCAAGGCGTCTGCAATTTAAGTGATACAGACAAGGGCCAAGGAGGCGAGGAACTGAAACAGATGGAGCAGGAAAGATGACACAAAAGCAGCCATACAGGTCTGATTTCACAAGGACATGCAACTTTTTGCACTGTCTTCCTCTGCTGATTTTAGAAAGACCCTTGTGTGCTCACCTGGAAGCATTCAGCACCTTGCATTACTAGAACCTGGTCTTTTAGCTGGCCTCTTTCAGCTGCCTGTATACTTTGCAGTGCTCAGAGGTGGAAAGATAACCCACCCTCACCAAGCACTCAGTGCATTGTTGCTTGCCCCAGTTTCTACCCCCTGCATCCATAGTAAAAACACATTCTCCCAAGTGCTTCAAACCAAAGGGACAAAACAGGAGTCACATCCTCTTTGCCTCAAGTTAGAGGGGAGACACTGGTAGGGCAACACTACCCCATCATAGCTTTCTCCTGGCTGCTTCCACCTGCCTGAGAACAAAGCTGTTACTGCAGCTGCTTTGTGGCACCAAAGGACATGCATTTCCCAGGGATGTTAGGTTGTCAGTAGCAGTTTGGGTGCTCAGAAGTTAACCTGAAAAAGGGACTGCATTCAAGTGCCTTGTAATGGCTTCTCTGGATAGATATGAATTTCTTGAAATGATGCTTTGTAAAACTGTGCATGATAAAGTCCTCAATCAGCTAAAATACCTGTGTCTCGTTGTGCTGGCTTGGAGGTTGCGAACAAGCTGGCTGGTGGTTCTGCGTGCTCTGTCAAACCCATTAATCCTTAGTTAATCTGAGGCATAGCCAAATGAAGAAACCTTCATCAATAAATAAATGGAATAGGCCTGAAATGAACTATCAGATGTTCCCCTAGGCAAGCCATTTTGGTGTTCCTCACAGGCACAGCTCAAAAGCTCTTTACATAAAGCCTGCTTCACGTAAGTCTCATTCCTACCTCTCCAGAGTCTTTCCTATTTGTCAGACACAGTACATAAATGTGTACACAAAATGTGTCTTTTTAAGTTAAGGGAGAAATGGCTGTGAGGAATGGGGAAAGGGTTGAGTAATACCCCTTAAAAATAATTTTACTGTCCTTGGACTTGAGAAGCCACTAAAGCAGGAATGGGAACAGGATGGGGCCCATGGTGACGGCGGCAATTTCAGCATTATTTGGGGAATGATAATGTGCCACTCTTCTGTATTGGTAGGCTGGTATCTCCTCTTGTCGTATGACCCTAATTAATTTATGTAGCATGCGTCATGGGGGAAGACAAGATCCAGACTGAAGCCTTTGTAATGGGATTTTACCTTGTACCAGACAGAAGTAATTAACTATATCTTTTTCGGTTTCAGTTGCTCTTCCCTAAAAGATTTGTATTAAGAAGGTGAAATCATACACAGTCACACCTTGTCCGTACAAGCTTTTCTTATCTCCTGTGACAGTATTAAATGCTATACTTCGTCTCTAGCAAATAGGAATATCCCTATCACTAACACCAAACTAAAAGTCACTCTGAGCACACCTGTTCTTTGTGGCATTATCACTGCTGTGGTTGCTAGATAGCCCCTGTTGTTCTGTATCGGATTGCGTTTCCTCTATCCGTTTGCTTTGATTTCAACAGGTATATCCTATTGAATGTGTGGCAGGCAGGGAGAGTATTTATGCATAGGGTATGTGTATAGACAGCACCAAGCTCATCAAAAAAGAGCAGGAGAACACAGGTGCTCTTCTAAGCTAATGAAAGAATACATTTCCACACAAAGCATAGCAGAGCTGTGAAAATCCTTGTTAAAGGTCTACAAGGATTAAAACCAAAATAAAAAAAAAAAAAAAGGATTGGATTTTTAGCTCCTGGGTTTGTCCTTTGAGGGTTAGGAAATGGAGAGGTTTCCTCTGCCTGGGGAAGACACTGGGCTGTGGTAGGTGGTGTCAGGAGAGAGTTCAGGGGCAATTTCTTTCTCCTGTCCTGGTCTCAGCTGTGCTGGACAAAGAGCATCTGATCCAGGACCTTGTCACCATCTCTCTGGGGACAGCTTTTCTGTACCCCCCCTCTCCAGACCCTCCAGGTCAACATGATCCTTCCCTAGCTCCTCTCCATGTAGCCATCAAGACCAGTAATAAGCTGCTATTGAAGCTCATGTGCTTCAAGACTGATTGAGAGCAGTTCCATAAGGAGTTTATCTGGCTGGGTTGGGGCAGGAGTCAGCAGGCAGCTGGGGATGGGCTGAGTGCAGCAAGTGCTGCCATCAGTGTGGCTCTTTGCAGGGGAGATGTTTGAGTATGTTCTCAGAGGAGGTAGTGGTTCAGCAGCCATGCTTCCTGGAGCAACCAGTACTGCAGGAGCATGGCAGGAAAAAGCCGCATCACTGAGCAGCCTCCCCATGCCCAGGGGCTGCATCCAGCCCTGCTGCAAGCACTGCTCCTGTTAACAGCAGTGAGAGCTGTGCCTGCCATTCCCTAAGTGCAAAATGTGCAGGAAATGTGTCTTATTATACCAAAATTGTGGTCATTCTCCACACCCCTGGCTCCAGTATTTTGCTTCTAATGACTAGTTTGTCCTCTCTCTAGCTGGGATAAACTACAGAAAAACTCTCTCATAGGCACCACTTCTCTCTACTCTGCCTGACTTCTGGCTGCCTCAAGTGGTCCTTCACCAGAAATAAAGCCTACACTGCTAATTTTATATCATCTCACGATCCCCGACATACCATACCTCTTTAAAACGTACATCCATTCCTTTATCCTACATATCCATGATATGATCTTACTGTAGCATTCTAGGCTACCGCTGTCTCACTTAAACCTTATATGTTTTAACTTTTGTCCTTGGCATCCAGACAATTCTTCTATTCTCAGGATGCTTTCTGCTGAACTTCCTGTCTATAAAAATGCGCTCAGGGAGTCTATCACTCTTCCAGCCTATTCCTTCCCCTTCCCAGAGCTTCCCCTTCTCTTACCATACCAAGCAATTATTCTTATTAATTATTCTAGCTAACAGTAATTATCAGCAGCATGCACCCCCAGCTACATTAATAACAGCGATCTCTAGGACACTGAGGAATTGGCTGAAAAGATTCACTTTGCTACTTGGATTGCATAGGAAGACAACTTCCTTTTCTTCCCTGCATGTGTATTTTGAGGGGTGTCTTAACACTTTCTTTTTTTAAGAGGGGCAAAAAGAGGGCAGATGAAGGAGTGAGGACTTAGTGTATAGGAATTTCCTAAGAAGAGCCAATGAATAGAGATTGAAGGTTTAGTCTGTGGATTTTGTACATGGTTTATAAGCAGTGGCATTAATTGCTTTTTTTTAATGTTTTTATTTTTTTTTTTAGCTTCTGATATTTATGGGCCAAATGTTGAAATTTTTGCTGGGGCTCCAATAATCTGGGGTCTGCCTCAGGGTAAGAACTACAAATTGTTTTCATCCATTCCACAGGCACAACTATCATTCAGCAGCAAATGGAATAAAATTTGGCCATGTTTCATCATCTGTAATTTGTCAATATTTTTCATCTCGCTGCTGAAGAGCACTGAAGTTGTTAAAAGTGATATTTCTTTAGTGTAAAAAAAGATGGAAATATTTTAGAAACAAAGAAATGAAAAAGAAAAAGAAAGCCCTTCTGCAAAATGGAGAGTTAAAAAAATATTCGCCCTCAAAATCGCTTACCATTTGCCTAAGCTGCAAAGTTTTTAATGACATTCTAGTGAAAATAGAGTGCTCTGGCTAAATTCCTTCAAACCCAATAAAGCAGATGACTGGGAACCATAATGGAATTGATGCTGTCAAGTGCATTTGCTTTTTTAATGCTAACATGTTTTTGGTTATTAAGAAACAAAAAAAACAAGTGGTATATGATCAACATAGCTTCAGACAGGGGCATTGGAACCCATCTGGCTTATGGATCCCCCACTTTTTTTTATTAGCCTGAGATTATAAAGTTGTAACACTGTAGTTTAGCTTCTGGCTTCTGCAATTGTAAATTGGCAAAGGGCTAACTATAAGGTGTGAGTTTCTGAAAACTAAAATACGATACCGACCCAGCGTATACCACACAGGCCTGCAGCAGATGTACTGCATGCAGGAAATACAGTAGCGCTGTTGAAATGTTACTGATTGGTTCCAACTGAGTAGCTCTAGATATAAACCAGCTTTCAAAAGAAACAGATGAGGTAAAAATGTCAGGAAAGCTCATTAAAAGATGATGCCATATATTACTTCATGAAGTCACACAAGGCAAAAATAACATCAAGTGTCCTCCAGTACTAATGGAGGTACTCCGTGAATGTTAGCTCTATAGCTGTCAGTATCTGTGATGAAAAAAAAAGAGCCTCTCAATCTTTACAGGTTTCTTTCATTTAAATAAGCTTTTTAACTTAGAGAGGATTTGTTCTCTCAGTGTGCTTCATTAGTGCAGCTTACCACCACAAAACCTGGTTGTATTGAGAAAGATTGCCCCATTATCAAATAATTAGGGCTGCCTTAGCAGGTGCATACACTTACCTTTGTAATTAAATCCTTGTTAAAACACCAAAATCCAGAGAATTTAAATGGTTACCTGATCCCAGAGGAGGTAGCCCAGAAAGTTGTTCTATAAGGTAGACATCATCTGGGAGCAACGGTATTGAGCAGAGAGTCTCTTCCTCATGGGATGCTGATGAAGCACATCTGCACACATCATGTTGTGCAATAAAAATTGCCATGACAATACTAGACAAACACCTACTGTAGAAGATGCCAGAGAAACCAAGCATAAGCGTGCACAGAATCATATGTATGTAATGGAGCTCTCACAGCTTCGTTAGCTATAGAGTTACAAGCAAAATTAAAGATGATGATCCTAATTTTTAATAACCCTTTGAAATATTTATCTGACTTACTATATTCCACAGTGAGTGCAGGATACTTATTCCTGAATTTAGATTTTGAAGTCTTACTGCAGTGGAAAAATAATTGCTACATGGCTACATGTAGAGGTATTTTAGAGTCCTAATAAAGTCTGAAAGAAAATAGTTAAAGTTGCAGTAGTCTCACACAGTCATAAAAATTGCATTTCAGACATGTTACAGGTACAGTTGTATATTCCTGTGTTGTACATTCTACACGTTTACAGATCTGTGAATGTCTATATTAATAAAACATGCCAGCATGTGGATCAGACAAATTACAACAAATTTTCTCTGCTCTGTTGGCACACCCATTGTCCTCACCAGAACTGATCAACCATATGTGCCACAAATAAATGCTTGCCTAGAGGTGTAGCAGTGCTTTTACTGTAAAGAATACTGAGCAAGCTCTCGTTCTGCTGACTACTAGTATTCAGCCCCCAAGGTTGGATCAGAAGCCCCAGCCAAAGTGTAGTTTCCAAAAGACAGAGAGAAAACCATAAGATCGGAATAGGTTTCTTTTCCACCTTTCGGAAGAACTCTGTTAACCAAAACAATGGGGCCTAACATGGAAAACAATTTACAAGATCTGTGCATACTCATTGACTTCAATATGTGTTCAAAGTTGTCGATTCAGTGCTGACAAAAGTACCCTCATATTTCAGATGTGAAATGTCTATAGAACAGCCAGTTTCTGGAATGATGTTCTTAGATAAATGGAGTTAGTCCTGGAAATCAATTTAGACAAAGCTGCAGCAGGGCTGGTATTGGAATTCACCAACTCGCTACATAATTTGAATAAATGGGAAAAGAGATGACTCCTGAGAGTAGCACTGGCTGCCAAAAGAATTATACTGATGGACTGGAAAAGCAAAGCCATGCCATGTATTGATTTATGGACTATTGCCCTTCTGGATATAGCTAAATGTGAAAGAACTCCCTTTATTCATACTAATAAAATGGACATCAATGCTCTCAGACAAAAACTGCTGTTGGAGTTACATTGCGAATAGCTGGCTTGTGGGATGGTCTTCTTTCACTTGCCCATCACATATGCTCTGAGGGCTGGTGAAGTTGGAGACGCACAGAAAATAACAGGGACTTTTTCTGGAGTTGCTTCATTTGTTTGTTTGGGGGTTTTATTCCACTCAAAATTATTCCCTTTGTTTTTATGACGTTTCTTTTTCTTTCTTCTAGAACCTTTTGGTGTAAAACAGAACTTAAGGTAGTATGTTATTACATAATAGATGTGATCCTACGACAGTCAGTTTTCAGCACTTTGGAGACAAGCACCTTTTTTTCTGACTTAAAAGTTCTAGGCGATGCTAAAGGAGGACAAACACAGCACAACAGTAACTCTGCCCCCCCGTGACACAATTATGGCTGACATCT
Source organism: Myiopsitta monachus (assembly GCA_017639245.1). Taxonomy (NCBI): domain Eukaryota; kingdom Metazoa; phylum Chordata; class Aves; order Psittaciformes; family Psittacidae; genus Myiopsitta; species Myiopsitta monachus. Next base: position 57,599,883 of record CM029918.1, on the reverse strand, counting down.
CCCTGTCTTACCTGCCAAAGCTGAGGTAATGCATGCCATGCTCGATTTGAGAAAACCCCTACAAACCAGCTCTTGCTCCCTCCACCAAGCCAGTGCTGTCCCTTAGGCCTTGTTTGTCTTCAGAGGACCCTCTGATGATTTGCTTCTCTCCCCAAGTTCATCTCTGTCAATATAACTAATATGGGGAGCCCTACTGCAGCCTGGCTGCTGCCAGAATTTTTAATGCTGTATTGATTAAACTGTTATGAGTGGGATGAAATTATGTGGTATTAGTTGTGCTGGCAACTGGTTTACCTTTGGGATCCTCATGTTGCTAGTGCTGGTGGAGCTAAGCCAGGATCAGGAACACTGGGAAATTAGGAAAAAGAAAATTAAGCCCTTATGTAGACGTGACCTTGGTTGTTGAAACTTGATGTCATGCAATGAATAGACCTTTTGGAGTCTGGGATTCTGTTGTGTTTGGTGACAGGCCCTGTCCATCTTCCCAGCAGAAAGGAAGGAGCCCTACCTAGGAAGCCCTCAGTCAGAGCCTGCACCATGCACAGCTGTGAGTCAGGAAGAAAACCCAGCTGTTTGCTTCAGCTTTTGAGGAGCTAATGAGAGATAATGAAACCAGCTCTGAGATATGCAGGTAAGCAATGGTGTAGCTTTGTCACGTTGATATGCCCTTTGCTAAGACAGCTCAGCTGCTGTCAGAGACAAAGTTCCTTTGTCTGCCCATGGCCCCTGTGCAGCAGGACTCCTCCTGCACCCAGGGGACTGTGGCAAAGTGAGTCAACTTGCTTCTACAGGCTAACTCGGAACCTGTCTGCCTCAGTCCTTGGAAGACAAGAGATGAACACACCTTCTGTGCCTGTGGTGCCTAGACCTCCTGTGAAGTACTTCAACATTACTGAGAAGCCTCGAAAGCTCAGTGTAAAGTCCAGGAATGATTGCCCATTCACTTACTCTTGAAATGGTTTTGCATTGACTTTACATATGGAGTTCATCTCTGCCATCCAGATGAACCTGAAAAAGAATTGTTACTGCCGTGGTGGAATAGAAGTGATGCAAAAACACACGACCATCAAGATGGCCTTCCACCATCCTTGAGATACAACAGGTCAGTCTACTTCAGACACTGACCACAGTGCTTACCAGAGAAGCATGTTGTCTGAGTCAGATTTTCCCAGGACTCTCTGCAAAATGCAGGTGACAGTTGTCATTGTATTCCAGGTTAACTAATGTCACTAATGATATGACTTACAATGTGACTACTTGTAAGGCTACACTACTCGGCCTGTGTGAAGATAGGAAGGTAAAGGACATAATAAGTTTGTTAAAACTAAAGTGAGCACAGATTAGCAATGTAATTTGTAAATATTGAACAAAGTTTAAGCTTCAGTCGAGCTGAAGAAAGAAAGGCTTTGCAACAAAGCTTTTATAAGTGGAAAAGGAAATGGAGTAAATCAGATGATACCAAATACTTCCTACATTATCGCTATTCTGTTGCAACGTAATTTTAGAATTTCAAGAAAAATGCATCAACTGAGCCTTAGAGATCAAAGAGAGAGAAAAAGTCCAACATTTTAAATTTCTTTGTTGACAAAAGACACCTCCAAAATATCTGGGACTAGATGGTTCCAGAGCTTAGTGCGATATTACAAAACCTGTCACGTCTAAGTCGTTGGCTGAAGTTGAGCCTGAATGGCTAATGAAATGACTGAAAATTATCATCAGCTGAGAGGTCTTCAGTGGCCTGTGACAACTGCAGTTTGTGATGTAGAACGGTGGCTGCCATTTTAAGTATACAGGCACACTGCACTCAGGGTAGGAACCCAAAAAAGCATTAAAAATTAATTCAGGCTGTAGGAGGGATGGGTTGGAGCAGAAAAAAGATGGAGATGGGGTCAGGGCATTGGCATTAACATATTCCTTTCGTTAAATGTGCCACAGCATTGTAACAAACACCTCTAGCAATCAGAAGAAAAATATTCTTTAGTAGAATGGCTCAGTAGTCATCGTGAGGAGTGTTTACCTCCTGAATCTTGTACTATTTAATCTTTCTTAGTTGTTTTCCGGGTAAAAACTGGCCCTAACCAGCCCTGGTTTGCTTATAAACTGAACTGATGACACTACAGCTTCAAGGGGGGAACAGTTTCAGTGAAGGTGATTGCAGAATATTTTCATCTGTCAGTCCTGAAGCTCAAGTAAGCAAAAGATACACTGTTGTTTCGCTTCCTGTTCACATAGTGGAGGTAAATATAAGAACTTCTCCTCAACATGTCTGAATATGTCTTATTTTCATAACACCGTGCTTATGTGGGACTTAACAATGATGGAGCAGAATCATTACAGTGTCATCTATTCGTTACAGCATAAGAGCTTTTGGAAGTCAGACTAACTTCAAAGCTATAAACTCAGGGTAATCATCTCTGCCACTTCCTGCATCAGAGCAGTGCTGTAGGATGTTGTTTTAAAAATCTCTTTGCCTTCAAACCTTGTGAAAAAGACCAGAGGGAGACTTCTTCCCTGGACTACTCATCTCCTTCGGCACAAGCTTTGCTGAGCTCTTGTTCAGCAGATGGTGTAAGAGAGAGAGCCTTCAAAACCACAGAGACAAATATTTGATTTGGATGAGTACATTAAAGATTACTCACTTCTCCCCTCATATTATCTGTTTTGCAGAGAGAACAGAGGGCATGGTTTGGATCATCCCCTTTCTAATAAAAGTGATTTCCAGCCATTGGTGCCAAGGGCCTTCTGCAGGCCAAGCCCACTGGTATCTGATACTCCATTTATGGTTAGGTGAGGAAAGGACATTGGCTTTGACACTTTTCTAGGGAGTCTCCGAAGCAAAATGAATTTTCATGAAAATCATCCACCTCCAACAGCTATCCCAAAGACAGGACTTTCAGCTTGGCACACCCCGAGACACTAAGTTGTTCCCTAATTTGCAGATTTCTGAGTCAGGCAAAGAAGCAAATCTATTCTTCCATCCTTAAAACACTGGTAAAGGTCATGAAAGCAGTGATGAAATGTGAACAGTAGCCTTGCCTGAAAAGGCACTGCTTTACATTCGCCCCATCCTCTCTTTTCTCCCATTTCAAATGAATCTTTATGACTCTTTGATTTCCTTCTGATCTTTACCTGTTTTAATTGCTCAGTTTTGAGGGTTTAGTTTCAAGTTGGTTCAAGTTCAAGAGACAAAACCCAGTGCCTCACAGGGAGGCAAGTTGTTATCAGTCAGTCAACTGGCATTTGCCAGGATGGAGAAGAAATGAGAACAGCCACTGAGTAGAGCAGCCTGTCAGCTCTGCCTTTCCTCTTTGGGCAGCACCAGCTCATGCTCAGTTCCTTTGAATAGCCACAGTGCTAAGGACAGATGGGGATGCAAGGCTGATAATTTGGGAAAAAAGCCTCAGGAAGGCCCATCACCTACTCCGGGCACTCTGTACATGTGCATACGCAATCTGTGCGACTTCAGACAGGCCTGTCTTTAAGATTTATCTCAGTGTTGACAGCTCACAAATTTACTTAACCATTTTTCCCATGGGTCTTTGCACATGTCTTTCTGGTAGATTATTGTCATTAAACACATTGCTAAAAGCAAGTGTTTCTGAATTTTCTTCCTGCCTCTGCCTTCCTCTCTTTCTAGTGACCTCTACTACTGCTTATGCCCCAACAAGATGATTTCCAAAACCTCTCTTTTATTTATCCTGGACTTCCAGCTTCCCAAAACACTTTCTGACACTCTCCCCAGAAATTATATTACTTTCTTCTTGTATCAATAACCACATCCCTGCTCTGCAACTCCTTACTTTCTGCCCTCTCAGCAGCCTGTATCAAGTTCACCCCATTCAAAACCTAGTTGCCAATATTACCTTGTTGAGCTCTCTTTTAAACGATTGCCTTCCTCCATTGTATCTTTGCACACAACAAACTCCAGTTTATCATGCCTGCCTTCATAAGCAATCACATCTATGTGCAGGACTACACTATGTACTTCCTTTCTTAATGCTTCCCTCAGCATAGCTTGTAACCCTGCGATGTCATTTCTGCATTCATATGCGTCTTATGCTCTGGTGTATGTAAAGGATGCATGTTCCATGTGCAAGCTATGAACTTGTCTCTTTGTATTGGTTCTTCTTTTTTAAGGTCCACAAAAGCTCAGTGAAACCGATCTACACCCTATGTCGTCATCATAAAGGAAGGAATGAAATAGAATTTTATAATAATCTTTCCTGTGACTGCTCCAAACTCATATACTGGTCTTTCAAATTTCATCAGGATAGAAGCTACCTTTATTTTTGCCATCTAGTGTTCCAAGAGGGATAACAGCACTTATACTAGGAGGGCAATTAATAGATAGAAAGCATCATATTTATCTTTCCATTTTAATAACAATGCTCACATCACTTCTACATGCAGCATTGAATGTAATAGGCAAGCACTACTACTCTGACTGCATTTAACATAAAGAATGCTCTGTTCCCAAATATAGGACTCATGAACATTAAGCTGCGAGTGCAACTGCTTATAAACTGACTGTGAATATTAATCCAGTATTCTTTTGTAATCAGAAGGTTTCATCACTGCCCCATTTGCTTTACAATCATGACAAGCAGTGAATGTATTCAAGGCAAAAATGAAACAGCCTCTTTTTTTTTTTTTTTTTTTTTACAGTCTATGCTTTATCACTACTTTATTGATTTTTCAGTATTTTATCAGCTACAGCACAACTGGATTAACTAGAAAAGGAACCTTTCACTCTTAGGTCATCAGTTCACGTCTGAGACAGGTAGGTACTGACCAAAGGTCACTTTAGCATTATAATTTTAATAAAGACCAAGACAGAGACAGGCCCTCAACAGGCATAAAACAACACTTTAACTTTCTTAAGCTGTCCACAGCATAAACAACTAGACCAACTTTGTTGCCTGCCAAAGTCAAACTGATAGAGAGTTAGACGGTCATCTAGTTGCCAGATGTCTGGCTGTGTAACTTTCTGGCACTAAGCATTATATAGAGACAGATCTATGGATTGGATCAATTAGCATTACACTTACCATCTGACAACTGTTTGGTCGCCTTCGCCCAGTTCCTAGAGGACAGGTGTTCACATCACAGAAATCACCATCACAATTGGTACGACTAATTGATACGGTTGTTGGCAGTCACAGCAGAGAGGACAAGGACTGAATTAGCACCGAGACCAAAGCACTCTTTCACCCCTAGAGATGGTCTCTTCAGCTCAGGATGTCCAGGGCATTTGGAGAATGCCTTTCTGCCATTGAATGTGTTGTGCTGAGCAGAATCTGCTGTTTTCAGATCCAGTAAATTTACCCAGGCAAAATTCAGTGAGGTTTTCTGGGGAACAAGGGAAAGAAAGGGTGTGTGCATCAATCTCTTTTCTTTATTTTTTGTCTGATGCCTTAAGAAAGACTTTCTCTATGGGTTGGTTTTTTTTTGGGGGGGGGAGGTTGGCCATTTGCTCAGCATCTTCTGAGGTTTATTGTGTATGGGCGAAAAAAAAGATAAAGTGAATGCAGATAACAGTAAGAGTGTGTCATGCACCATTTTTGGGGAAAAAAGAAAAAGTACACTTGCAGAAATACTCAAGCATTTACAGTAACTCCAGGGCTCCCTCATTTCTTCTGTTTTACACTCCAGACAGTCATGTAAAAAGCTTCATGGGTATATTCTCTTGCGGAACTTGTGGGTATACTTGGTGATTAGACAAATGGGGCTCTGCTTTGGCAAATGTCCATTGCTTTCCCCAGCTGACTTACAGAATATGCTATAAAATGCAAAGGAAGGCAATAAAGCTTCCATCTGCAGCTGAGATTTCCACTTTGCCAAAGACCCTTTTGCTATCAGCACCTTTAACTATGACTTTCAAAGAAGAAAGAGGTGTAATTTTTTCTGTGGCAGATATTTTACTACATTCACTAGCAGTATCATCCCAACCTACGTGAATTGATTTTGAATATTAATCTAAGAATGGAAAAGCCAATAACCATGTAAAATATAAATAGATCTTCGGGCCATTACTCTATCAAAAAAAGAAATAATTTCATCTGCTTTCATCTTTGCACTTCAGAACAACGCTACTTTTTTATAGTCAACTGTGCTTTATTGATTTTTAATACTTTTAGCAGATACAGCATCATCACAGCCGATAATGCAAATGCTGCAAATCAGACATGCAATTGAAAGACACCAAACATTTTGCAGGCCAGGTCAGGAACAATCAGAAGATAGATAAAATATTTTGTTTCAGCACTGTGATTTCCTGGTCCTGGCTTTGTATTCTTCAGAGGTTAGCAAAACCAAAAGGAATTCTGCCCTCTACTAAATTCCTATTTCCAATACTAAAGGATTAAAGAGGAGCAGATATGAGTCAAAGGCATTTGCCCAAAAAAGCCCTTACATACCAAATAGCTACTACAAGAGAGGATGTTAGTTGACTGTCGCCTTAATTTGAAAGGTATTATTGTCATTACTTTTGACAAGTAGCTTCTCCTTGGGGAACCCAAGCCTGAGTGGTCAGGCTTTTCCTTCAGTTCAGGTAAGTAATCCCTACCCATGTGAAGAGCCCAAATGTGTTTCCTTTCAGCTAACAAGAAGATCAAAACAGCTGTTTTCCAGCTGATGGCAGACTACAGAAAATAACCAGGAAAGAGCAAATAAAACATAAGCCCTCACTAAATCAAAGGGAAACAAAGTGCCCAGGGTGTCGCTGGCAAAATGACTCACCCCACTGCTTCCCATTAGGCATACCACGGCTCTCCCACCTCCCACCATGCAGCACCTACAGACCTGAACTGAGGCATTTCCTCCCCTGCTCTGTAACTACACATGCATTACTCATAGGGAGGGTCCCAGGAGGTTTACGCAGGTACAAAAGCCAGATTCTGATCTTTCCATCTCCTCTTGCCTGCCAGGGATCTTACTTTCTCATATCAAGGGACAAGTTAATTCAGACTCAACAGTGCAATGTCTCTTCTTGAATAGTTCCCTGTTGTAGACATTTTTAGTTCTGGCAGCAGAGTGTCCTCTCCCCCTTTCAAGTTTAATTCGCTGGGCTAATTATTCCAAGAAAAAGACCTCAATATTCCAGTTTATCTTAATCCAGTGGGTGAAACTAAATGAGATGTTCTCATTCTGTAGTAGGGAGGTGATCATTAAATTGCTCTGGAAAATACCCAGAAAATTTGTTTCTGGTCATTTTTTCCTGGGGAAAAAAAATCCCCGAACTCTAGCTAAACTGTGAGTTGTGAATCTACCTGTTTCTGTAATACAGTATTTGCGTTATAATATACATTGCAGTTTATATATTTTTTCTCCTAGATGAATTATTTGTATTAGGAGAGAGGAACTATAGCAACCTGTGACTGCTGTGTCCCCATAGGTGAGCAAGTTTGCCCCCAAAGCTTTCCTTCCTATAAATTCAATACTAAGAATCTGTCCCAGCTGCCAGATACTGCTCAGCTGTGGATGCAAGGCAAAAAGAAGCAGTTCAATTTTTGACTGCTAGTACTGAACCAGACCCAGCAAATGCCTGTCCCTGGGTCCCACTTTGAAACATGAACTTCAGGATGCTGATGGCCTAACCTGTCCCAAGGCACCCAGGTCTGCCCTGCGCTGCTCACCAAGAGGCTGTGCTGCTGCCTGGGTGCTGCCCTCCCCTCTGCTGATTTCCACCCCTTAGCCCACAGGCAGCGAGGTGCGGGGGAAGCATCCAGCTATGCATCTGTCTTTTGAACTGCGAGGGAGTGGGTGGTGAAAGGGTTTCCTCCAGCTCCTCCTCGCTCTGGATGATTGAATGCTGCCCCCATGGTGATTTCCTGGCTGACAGTCCCAGAACTGCAAGACCAGAACATAACCAGGGATCACAGGGCAAACAAAAATGCTCTTTTTCCTATGGACACCTATGGGGAAAAACTTCTTGCCCCTCAGGCAAAATACTGCAAAGGGCTCTCCCCTGCCTTCTGCTGGGATCTCTCTCTTGTCCTTGTCCTTCCAGAGCAGTGTCTTCTTCCTTCTTTTATATATTGTATTTAGAGAAAAAAAATACTTGTACCTTGTCAGTATCTCCTCAAGCAATCAATTATTTATCCCAAAACTTTTATTTCCTTATTCTCTATTACATTTTATTTGATGGTAAGATACCTGTTGTCTGTGACAGCTTTTTACTGTGAGAAAAGAAAATGAAGTTGAATGAGGGACAGACTGGCCTCATGAAAACAGAACTCTGCCTTTGGAGAGGAAAAAAATACCCCAACCATTTGCCATATCCCTTTTCCTCTGATGATACAACCCTTCATCCACATTTCTTTGGTTCCTGAGGAATCTCTAGCTTTACCGTAACCAAGGGAGAAATACTGTACTCCTTATTCAGGTGACCTCTTGAAATTGGTATAGAAGTGATCTATTTTCTATTTCTCTTGGCACGTTAAGTGACTGTGCTACCTTAGTGCTGTGTTATTTTGTTTTGGCTGACTTCTCCACGTACCTTGGGTTTACAAAACACTGTGGACCATTTGTGCATCTCCAGAGCCTCCTTCTTTTGAAAAAACTCCTTCCCAGTGATATGAGGCATAGAAAACCAATGTTTAACTGGGTCAACAACTTGCAAATGTATTCAGTGATGCTAACAAAGAGACAATGACAAATGGCATGAGTAATTTCCAATCAAATCAATGCTATCAAGTATACCAGAAGAATACAGTATCATTTATGTAATTTTCTAATTTCTTTAAAATGTTGGAGGGCTGGTAAAGGTGTTTAGGTCATGTACCCCTCACAACCCATGAGTGATCATCTGTATGAATCAGGCTGTGACAGGAGGATACAAGGTCTGCTCTCCCCCGCCTAGTCCTGAGTCTGAAGGTGTCCCTTTCGTGGAAAAAGGGTGGGTTGCATATCCAGGCCAGGAGGTTTGGTATGTCTCCTGTGGTTCTCATCCAGAAATAATCAAGAATCTACCCAAAAGTAAATACACATTGTGTGAAATCCTGTCCATGCCTTGGCTGTATTCTGGAGCTGCACTGCCAGGACTAAGAAAGAACTGCAGGGAGTAAGGGTATCACAGAGGCTCTGGGTTTTTAGGCAGAAATGCTTGACCTCTGGCAGATCCCTTGAGGTATCCTTGTTCCCAGATCCGAACTGCTTTGCCTGTTCCAAGAGGAACAAGGGGAGGCAAGAGATAAATATACACTTAATGCCTTCCTGATGGAACTGTCTGCAGAAAATTCCTCGAGGGAGTTTCCTGTCCTTTTTGCTAGTTGCTGTGAGTCAGGAATGAACTGACCCATTGGAAGAGTTACTAGAAAATTTCTTTAGAGCCCTACTTCATCCAGAAAGCTGAAATGAATACAGCCAAGTTATTTACCTGCTGTCTCGCTGTCTTATAATAATATTGCAAGTAAAAGTTATTAAAATAACAATGAGCCAAAAAGAGAATGAAATTGAACTAACAAACAGCATTGCTTAAGAACGGCAGTGTGTCTCAGATGAAGCTGAAACTCACCTCTCAAGGTGCACCAGATACAGAGTATTAGTCTGACTCCATTTACTGTTTTTTCCAATACCAAAGGAAAAAAATCCCAGGCCTTCTCCTGACACAGATATCTGAGTCCGGCATATGCCTCAATATAACTGTTGTCCTGCGCAGTGTTAGCCTGTAGGAGAGCTGTAACTATTGTATTCTTGCAACAGGAATTCTGCCTTGCTCCCCTTCACAGATGCGAACACATCAGATATTAAAGCTGAGAGGATAACGCTGATGCCCTGCATTGCAGGCTTCCTTTGATGGCTCCAGGGGATACAAAGGTATTTTGCCATTTCCTCTCCAGAGGCATCTGGTTTAGTCAGGTGGTTCACAGTGCATATGGTCACATTTATTGTTTGGTTCATTCCCCATTGTGCTTCTTGCCCCTCCCCAATATTTTATCTGCCCTGGCCTTTCCCAAGGACTTTTATACAGGATTGAAATATTTGTTTATTTCTGGCATTTCCATCTGGTGTTAAGAGGATGAGAAACAGGCTTATGTCACTGACACTTCCTGACCGTCAGAAAGACTTACAACATCCCACAGATCTGGGGTTTTATGTGTCTCCCCACCTCTAGTGCGTTATCAAGCATAAGTGCTACAAGATCCTGTGCAAGTCCTGGTAAATATTCTCTTGCAAAGGCATCACTTCTTTTATGAAGGCCACTTCTTTTATCACAAATCACATACATCCACTGTCACAACAGCCAGGTCCGGCAAACCCAAGAATGCTATAAATGAAAAAATTAAACTGGGCTAAAACCTAAAAGATGGTTAATGTCCTCAGCAAAACCTTATCAATTGGCTGGGTAAGACAGAGCCACAGATAAGCGATACTTTTAGGTTTTTTGAATGCTATTTTTTTTCCCTTCTATGTAATGGTCTTCCTGTCACCTGTTTTCAATTAATCTCTATTTCATATTCTGTTCAGAATAAACTGAAGTATTCCTACCATTGTGTTTTTCAGGTTCAGTAATGCCAGGTATTGGTTAAAAGACCTTCATAGTCCCCAGCTTTAGATTACATTCAAACTTCGTTCAAGCCTGTGATTCCAATCAGACATCATTTGTGCTAGCCCCAGGAAAACACATCCCTCAGTGACTATACTTATCAGAGTCTCTAGCTGAGATGGCAGTTGCAGAGGTGTTGGCCAGCTGTTTAATTCCAACACAAACTCCTTCTTGCCCAGCTTGTAAAACACCATCTTACCAATGGATGACTGGGGGATGCACTGGAAATTTGCTGGAGATAACTTCTGTAACACTGAGCATTTTCTTTTCCAGCCTGCATGGAAGGCACCAATTTTTAACCCCCATGTGGGTCAGATGTGGGTTACAAACGGCTCCTAGGGGTCAGCATATTCAAAACTCTCCTTTACAAGACCACGATTTTCAGGTATAAATCTTCTAGGACTCCTACAGATGTAAGTAATTCCCATTCATCCATGAAAAAGTTTGTTTTATTTGTCAAGCCATCTTTAACAGTTTGTCACGACTTACTTAGTAGAAAATCTCTGCTGTATGACCTCTGAAAAGACAGTGTAAGGATACCTTCTAATTTTTCCAGGTGACATACAGCAAACAAACCCCTTTTTTCATTAAAGTTTTAATAGATTAGGACATCTTTGAAATTTCCTTTTCCATATCAACATAAATAATAGGTACTTGTACAAAATAAATAGATTGCATATAATTTTCTATAAAGCAGTAACTGAAGTCCAGGGGAGAAGAAACAGAAAGTAAAACTAAGCACGACTGGGAGAATCAAGGACACACAAAATGCCTTCACTGTGCTACTTAAAACAGTATTTCATTAAATACTTGGTGCCTAAGAAGGCTATGCCTAGATGAATAGTCTCTGAATAGGTCTATGTACTGTCTGTGTTTCAACAGGCACCGTCAGAATCTACAGAAGATGGCCCAGCATGTCCAGCATGCCCAGAAATGCTGAGGCTGTATAGAGTTAACACAAAAATGTTCAACGACCCTTTGTCTGAAGCCAGGCTGAGGAAGAGAATGTGGGTTGTTGATAAGCATGAAAGAATATCAGTGCTCCTGGCAAGTCATTTCTGCCGGTGAGTCACCGTGACTGGGGCTAGTTCCTTCCGAGGGGCATGTCCTTTCTACCCTTTCTCAGCTAAATCTGAAGTGGGCTTAAGCTTCAGTCCTTACAGTATTTTCTTCCACCTGCTCAAAAGGTACTTTTTTCAATGAACTTTCCCAGCAACAAAAGAATTCCTCAGAATAGCAAAGGGAAATGTAACAGAAAAATGGGCAGGCATACAGGCAAAGTCACATCAGCTCTTAAATTCTTCCAAAATCAAATTTACACAAACAATAGCGAGTTAGTTGCCAAGTCCAGGTTCAAGAATGACTTTAAATAAAATGTATTCTATGTGGAAAAGAGATACGTTGGGGATACATGGCATTTTTTGGCTAAAATAGTAAACTACCTCACAGTAGCACTGTACAGTAAGTGCATTTACCCTTTATCTTTACATTTCCTTCTACTAACAGAACATAGCGTATACGAATTTTTATTGGAGAAAGTGTAAAATGACATATCCCTTTTGTTGAGAAAAGCCTGGGTTAAGTTAAACAGATCACAGTCTGATCACTGACTTAATCATTTAACAGTAGGCCTTTGTACATGAAGATGATTGCATAGAAAGTAAAGAAAGGTGCCATTAGCTTGAGGCTACTGAATAAGTAGGACCACTAGTTGCATTATTAAAAGAAGTTGTGTCTCTAATTTTTTCCTGCAGCGGGTGAAACCAAAAGATAATTCTCAAATGTCAAAAAGCCAGCGTTAGTGAATATAGTGCAGGAGACAAAATTCACAGTGCTGCTACAGGTAAAACAAATCTTAAGGAGGTTTCTAGCACTTTTGTAATGATGGAATACAACCTTAGGCAATATAAATTCCTAATCTCTCAGGACGAATGGCCTTTAAAAATGCAACAGATTACCCACTTCACTGCTAAAACAGGATTTGCTCTGGCAGCTTTACAATGCCTTTAATACATACTACAGAACTTCCCATTAACGTGACACTTGAATTATCTTTGAGTTTTTCATTCAAACCTGATAGACTGTCAATAAAATCATGATAATAATAACACCTGCTTTAGTCTGGGCCTCTGAGTCCCTACCATTCCTTCTGCCTCCTCTTTCCCCCATTGCCCTCCATGAAGCCGGTTCATGCAGGAGGGCAGAGCAGAAGAGAGATGTCTTGCATATGTGTACAGCAATTTCTCTGTTGTTACTCAACTGCACACAAAGCAGCACTGCTGGCTTTGCACCCATGCTCTCTGGTGATTGTCCCTGCTCCTGAGGGGGTTGGTGGTGATGGTATGGAAGCAGGGAGGGGGGCATAGTCGATGTGTGGGGCAGAAGTCCCAGCAGCTCCCACAGCAGTGGTTGGAGGATGGGGAGGATGCTTTGGAGGATGCAGCTGTGGGATGGGGAGGACGTGGAGGAGGGAAGATGTTGCTGAGGCAGGGAGTGTTTCTGCAGTGGATTTTCATGCTGCTCCACAGCTGAGTTGGTCTTCCCCCTCTACATTCCTTCAGTCTTCAGCTGTAGCAGGTTGATGTATCCACCCCAAAATTTAACTATTTCTCCTACTTAAATAAATTTTAACAAGATGGTTTTTGTATTTTTTTTCTTTTTGCCTTTTTTTTCTTTTTTTTTTTTTTTCATTTTGGTGAAAGAAAGACAAAGCCTAAAGTAGCCTGCTTAATTGTGGTTGAAAGGCATTGCCACTGGATGGATGGCTGACAGCCTGTGTGAAATAGGTTTAATGGTTCTGCTTCGGTTATAAAAGACAAATGTTCACTTCACACTGCCACTCAAGCGCAGAGCACAAATTAGCATTAGCTTTGTAAATACCGCCATTACTTTTCATTATTAAATTTTCATTTTTTTCTGTCACTTGTAAAAGTGAGAAATTTGGGATGAAACCCAAACCTGGTTTAATTTTTTTTTTTTAACTGTGTCTTTTACTAAAAGTGCAGTTTACCCAAATGAAACCTTATTGCATCTGGCCTAAGGATGCTTATGCCAAAAAGCTGATGAGACTTATATAACAGCCATGATGCTAAGTCTTCAAAAAACAGTCATAAAGGAACAGATTCTTAATTGAAAGCAGGCTGCTAATAACAGTGTTCTTTCAAATAAATGTTTGCTATCAAACTAAGTGGTAAAATAATGATTTTTCTATGCATATAGATTATGAATTTGGTAAGTTTACTCATTTAATGGGGATTCTTGAGTAATGAATTCGTATTTCACCCAGAATCAATCTCTAAGAGTTGTGGTCACTGCACACTGGTTTGAAAGAGTTAAGATTAAAACATGCAGAAGATAAAGCAGTTTGTGCTCAGCCTACACAGAGCAATATGAAATAAAACCCTAATATGCTTCTCTATATTTTACCTTCACTCTCCTGCCTGGAACAATTTAACCAGATGCTTTGCTGATTACCTTTACCACCGTATAATGAATTTTACTCTGCTATATGTTGCAGACTTTCAAGACTTACTAAATCTTCAGAGAAAAGTCCAGGTCAAAGTCTGTGCCATGCAGATTTAAGGTCCGTTACCTAGAGTTCCGATTAGCTTTCTTCAGATGCTCATTCACTTCTGTGAGGTTTGGACTTTAATGCCATAACTGTAAAGCACAGCTTAGCTTGCTTGTGCCGAGCCAGCCATCTCCTGAGGTTTCTCTCGCAGCTGCTGGAAACCAATTTGCCTCAGTCACTCCAGCTCCTCAGCTCAAACTGGCAAACTGACTGGTTCACATCACAGGATGGTTTTTTTCTTATATATAGTTTGTTCATAAGAATAAAATATTAAGTGCCCTAGGCCCACTTCCTGTGTGTGTGTGAGTGGGTAGGGCTTTCTTTTCTTCTTTAGGTGCTCCCATAATGTACAGAAAACAAAGAACTCTGACTTTGACCAGCAAAGACATGCAAATTCAGAGAACTTCAAACCCTTCCCCTATAATGCACCTCAGGAAGGAGCAAGCCAAAGTCATTTAGGAAAAATCACATATGGGAAGGGGCCTTGAATTTTTAAGAGCTTTCTCCAGTTATCTTTTACCAGTCATGCTTGCCTTATTCCCTAATCACTGATTAGCACGCACCGTTGTGTAAAAGCCGGTCGCAGTGACAGTGCACATAGTGGAAACCTTTGGACTAAACTTGACATCCTTGTAAATCAAAATGCCACCAAACAACCTGTGCTAAAACCACATATTTGGAGATTTTTCCCCACTTATTTTTGACTAGAGGTAGTATCAGCACAGAAAGGTTAAAATTTCAGCATGTCTCTACCCACCTTGTTTCCTTGTGCGAGTTCTGGCTTGATGTTGGCTCATTTCAGCAATGTGTGGGGACAGAATCTGGATCAGCCTGAAGTGGGGTAGACAATCTGGGGAGGAAAAAAATTAGTACAGATATAGCAAAAGAACGAATATGATAATTCAAAATGACAAAAATGGGCATGAAGTTGTACTGCTCCAACTTTGAAACATTTGACACAAATGTTAAAAGGAGATATTTCCATGGCATCTGCATTTAGGAGAGTTATCTCCATGAATATTTCCACCCTTATTTAGTATATTTTTCATAGTAGAATGACATTATTCCCCTTGGGCCCTCAGTTTTTAATGCTGCATTGAAGGTAGAAGTAAAAGACTAAGAATCCCCTTAACACAAGTAACTTTGCATAGAGATAGCAAGGAACAAATCGTCACCAAACAAGCACATAGGTAAAACAGGATACATTTTTAATATATATTTTTTTTCACTAATGCAAAGTACTTTGAAAAGAATTTCAGTATTGAGTCTGTCAAACAGCCTTTGCTAGAAAAATAAGATCTTAAACCTGGGAAAATCAAACAGTTCATAGGAGCAGAGAGCTAGAAAAGAAATCTTTGGTCACTAAGCTTTATCCTCTGCTATAACAAAATTATTGTCTTGTAGTCCCATTTCATAAATTGATCGGGTTCCCTATTCAAAGAAATTAGATAATTATTCATAACTTCAGGCAAAAGGCTGTTTTAGAAACTCTAGTCTTTAACAGTTAGAGTCTGCTTCTAATACTCAGCCTGGATTTGTTCAGTTTATATATATTCATACTTGCGATAACATTGTCCATTAGGTAAAATAGCTGTTTTTCTTGCCTGATGCTTACCTCCTTGGTGTTTTTGCAGGGAACAACTAGCTTCCCCTTCAGCTTGTGTTTTATTAGACTTCACAGGTGATGATTTTGTGTGGCCTCTTCACCAGATGGGTTCTCATTTCCATTTGTGCCCTGTAGCCTTTCCACAGCCCTCTCCCACATGGCAGGTCCTGGACACAGGGAGACCCAGAGCTACTCACTAAACTCAGAGGAGGGCCCCTTGTAGTGCTGCTGACACTGCTGTGCCGCCACAGGAACTATCATCCACGTGGGAATTATGGCTACCATCTCCATCAGTTCACCATCTTAGAGCCAGAGTGACAAAAAGAACTTCTCAGTCTTCTCTCTTCCCAAGACCATATCTAGCTGAAGAGCAAAAGTGTGTGTAACAATGACCTCCAAGCACACAGTTCTGCACTTTGGTGGTTCTGTTCTTCTGGCTCTGTTTGCATTTATGATATCTCCCAGATTTTTGTGACCAGTAATCTTATTTTTATTAGCACAGTCCTACTTTTTGCACCGCGGTTTCGAAATGAAGCTCACAAATAAAGGCTAGGTCCTAGTAACCTTGTAAGCCCACATCCTCGAAACAGGTAACCTCATTCCAGGACTGAATCTCCCTCTTGAACACAAGCAGTTGACATCTCCCTTTAGTTAGTTTCTTATCCATGTTATACTTTTTGAACTAATTCCCATCTTATTCAGCTTAACTAATAATTTCCCATGTGGCACCTTATTACCTACTTTTCAAAAGTCCATAGAGATAAGACCTACTGCATTTCTTTAGTCAAGAAAATCTGTTCTCTCAGGGAAGAAACCTATCCAGTTACTCTGCCACAATCAGCCTTTGGCAAATGCACACTGCAGTCTGTCCCATCTTTCATTTACCTCAGTGCCTTTGTCCTAGAGGATTGCACACTGTTGAGACTATATTAAAATAGGGCAGGTAGCTGCTGCAAGCACTTTCTCCCCTCTATAGAAGTGGGTGTTACAGGTACTATATTTGCCTTTCTTTCATTATAAGGCATATGAGGGTGTAAGCTAATACGTTCTTTGACAGATGGTGTGGGCAAGGAGCACACTGACGGCTACCGCCTCTCAGCTGATGGACAGCGACTTCTTATCAGGAACTAGTTTACCTACTGCAATGCTCTTAAAGTAGTCCCGGGAAGTCCCTTAAAGCACAAGACCTGTGTAAATATGCTGGATGGAGAAGCTGATAGCAAACCCAGCGTATTTCTTCTGGAAACTGTAGAAAGAGAGCTTCAGCTGAAGTTTGTGTTTTGTTATTTATTATTTGGGCTACTAATAAAGCCAAGCCCTCAGAATGGAGGAGTTTGACCTTATAGTGTCACGTTGAATATATTTGAGGCAGTGTAGAAACACCACCTGCTCACACAAAGAAATTCAAAGCCAGTCTGTCCTAAACCATGCCACTGTGTTCAGTTATTGCATATATATCCCCCAGCACAGCATGATCTTACGTATTATATATATTGCAATTAGACAAAATGGTGTGACTTAGGAAAGAAGTGGCAGCCTTAATTGCTGTTTTCATTTGGTACAAAGTTATAACTTGAACACTGAGGGTAACTTTAACTCTGGCAAGCCAGTTCAGGCAGAAAGGAGAGAAAGTAGAAAGGAACAAGGTGCCTCCTTACTCACGCACATGGATGGCTTCCAGTCCTCCCTGTGTAAAAGGCACTGGTGGGAAAGAGCCCTGATGGGCAGAGCCCGCTTTCCCCACAGGCTGTCAACATCCTCACACTCCTCCTTGTGATGACCAGCTAGATGGAGCGCTTACTGCAAGCCAAACCAAAGCAAATACAGGGCTTGGAAGACTCCTGTCCCAGACCCTCATCTGTGGAAGGTATCAAATGGTGATGAACATGCCTGAAAACCAAAGTCTTTTGCAATAGCTGCTTCCATCCAGCAAATAAATACATGGGTGCAAATTTTAGTCAATGGCAGAAATGAGCCTAAGAAAAGGGATGTACCTGGATGAAAATGAGAAGCTTTGTTACGTGTTGGGAGGGCACAGAGCATCTTACCTGTGGATCAAGGATAGACTCATAAACAGGCTTGTGGCTGCTGTGTTCAGCTTCTGGTCTTGGCTCTGGAGCAGCGCAGCTATGCAGTATTTTCAGCCTATGGCTAAGTCACTGCCGAAGCCTTTGGGCTTGCCTTAGCCCTTAACCTGCCTGAAGTTTGCTTGTCTAAAGACAGAGTTGAGGCCCCAGGTTACAGCCCCTTGTTAATATGGTGACTGATACTGAAACTATGTTTTCCCACAGAGTGCCTCACAGTGAGCATGTTTCTAAAAGCTCTGCATAAAGTGTAAACAAGGTAGAAAAGTCAAGTCTGTAATGAGCGTTCTCTCTGCAGAAATGATGCTCACGCAGTGATGAAACTCTTCATTTGAGCTCGTCTCACTTCATGACATGCATTTCTTCTTATGGTGCAGCTTCTATGAATCCATAGCTGTGTCGCAGCACATGCACATTAGACATTAGCTGCAATTGAATCTGAATGTTGTCATTTAACAAAGAGGAGAATAAGCTTCAGATGAAAAAAAATGATTTAATGGGATTAGAAAGAGCTACAGATACTCTTTGTGATTTTTATGGTTGCACACTGTGTCAAGAGTTTGGTAATTTATAAAACTTCTTGATAGCAATATGTGAATATACCAGTCAAAGTAATAATTAATTCCCTCGAGGAAATGCTCATTAAAAAAAAAAAAAAATAAAATCCTGTAAGAAAAAAGAAAACTCTAAGAAGCTGGGAGATCACAATGTAAGCCAGCTGCCAATTAAGTCTTCATGGGGTTGAGAAAGGAAAATGAAGGCAACAATATAGCTTTCTGACTGGGGATTTGATCTTCAAGATAACCTCCGAATTGCAATGTTTCACTTACTCAAAGCTCTGCTGAAATACATCGTAGCTGATTGTGCCATAATACTGTGCATTTATCCTCAGAAGTAAGGAATTATTCTATTACTCAGAAATGCAGTTAGTTATGAATGGTAGACAATAGCATCCTTTTCAGAAGAGGGTCTGTAAGGAAGTACAGAAAATCTTTTTTTTTCTTAATTTTGCTATACGCATCCCAAGAATGCCATTTTGCTGTAAATACAGGTCTACCTTTACTGCACTTGGCATCATGTATGATACTTCGTGTATTATTTGCAGGACAGGTGAGGAGAGTGTAATATCTGAATACACTGCAGAACCTCTGCCGAGCAGAGCTGGACTACAGTCAAAGACTGAACTGTCTGATAAATACACTTAGTTCAAAAAGCTATTCAAAAGCATTCATTAATAGCCACTGTGTGTTCAAACAGCAGCCACTCTGCCTGCAGAAAGCAGAGGGCTCTGCGACACAGCCCAGAAGATGCCTGTGCCTCCACTGGTATGTGGGTCACCTCCAGCACCCATGTCCACCACTGCAGCTTGCATTGCTGCAAAGTACAGGGAAACTCACATGAAATGAGAGAGCTTGGGATAAAAATGGTGTGTTTGGAGAGGTCCTATAAAGTCCAGGTGGTTAAAATTTTCTGTGTATTTGAAACATTTAATCTAATAGGCTTTATTTTTTCAAACAAAGTGAAATTTTTAACAAATGCTTCACAGAAATAGGTTAATATAACTTAAAAGCCTTCCTACAATAGAATCCAGTTTTGCAACCTTCACTCACATTGAACAATAATTCTTCACGTATGTTTCCCTGATTTCTAATGGCTGTGACTCATGAGCCCTGGTGAATCCCATTGCAAGGAGATGGAAGGCTTCCCCCACATCCCCTGCTCCTCTCCCTGCTTGGAGGGCACCTCAGAAGTGGCGAAGTAGCTGCATTCACTCTTCCTCAGCTGTTGCACTTCATCATCCAATTTACTCATTTAAACTGCTGTTGACTAAAATTTACCTTAATCTGCTGGGATGCGACTTGCAAGTTAACGGAGACAGGTAAGGGGCTGACTAGGCAGCAGAGCTGTGTTGTTTCTGCCACTTGCTCCAGTACAAATTGAAGTCAAGAGAGGCAAAGCAACATGGAAATGGCCTGGCCATAGCAAGAACCAGTGGCCCTTGACTATTAAATATATGTGTATGAAAATGCACAAAAGCAAATACTGTAAATATCTTGCCAACAGCGCAGACACTTTCATATCACAGGGCAGAAACCCACAGGTTAGGTTGGCCAAGTGCAGCGGAAAGCTATTTTCCATCCATTTGTTTTTAACTTTCTTACCTATCTTTGGAAGCAAAATGAATATCACCAGTGGAATCATCTAGATACTACTGCAGATGAAACTATACTTAGCTTATATGGATTATTGTAAGGTCACCACACCACATTTCGCAGAGGCTCCTAAGCCTGCAGAAGCCCCTAAGCTGAAGTGGTGCATGCCCTGCCCTACTACATCATGCACTTGCAAGACAGGGACAGGAGCAGGGATGTTCCCAGGTGTACTGACTTTGAGCTTGTTGAAGTCAGCCAAAAGATTCTAATTACCAAGTGTCATGATCTGATGTTTTACTTATGTATGGGATGACTTTGCCATTTTTTTGGTAGCCACATAGGAATTAACAACATTTTGCTCTTCATATTTATTTATCTTTTATATGGAATTATTTCCCCCCTTCAAAAGTAGAGCACAATTTATGACAATGAGAGCTGAGTATGTTACACAGTAATAAAGGTAAGCACTAACAGAATAAAGCTGTCTAAGGGGTGCTATAAATGTATCTCATTAATTTGTATGCAAAATATATTTTGGACTCTACTCAGTGCATTGCAGGTGAAGGCTGTGTGGGAGCCAGAAATGATGCTCTGCTTCCTGGGTCCCTGAAGCAGCCTTGGCCTGATCCTGGACTCAGTCTGAGAATAAGCATCATTGTAACCATTGGAGAGACCAGTGGCTCCGCTTTATACCACAGATGGCAGCTGGTGCAGAAGCAGCATAGCTGGCTTGAAGGAAGAAAGGAGACAACTACAGGTTCCAGCCATTTTGCCGCATCCCAGCAGCACAAATAGGCTGCCTCTTAGTAGGCAATCCCCTTAATGTCTTCCTCACTTGCTCATGGCTCAACACTTTGCTGTTCCAGGCACCCCTGCAAGGTACAGCACCCCTGGGTATTCGGGGTGCAGCACCATCTAGGGGAAACAGACTTTTTGTTAGTTATGAGGATTAAGGTCACTGATGCAATGTTACAATTAATATCTGACTCTGCTTAGATGTATACCAGTATTAAAAACATCACATTACATTAAACACCCCTGAGATGACCAAAATATTCAGGACTCCCATTTCTCCTCTGTAGACCTTTGAGGTTGGCTCAGAGCTCAAAACATTACTGAATACTTCGGAATATCCCATTTACCTTTCTTAGAGGTACACCCATAACAACAATGCCTTCATTGTACTGGAGATTGCGCATGTGAGCCCTGTGCAGAGGTGAAGATGTCAGAGGTAGGATTCTTCTGCTTCTGTTCTCTCTCTTTTTTCCCCAAAAAAGTCAGGCTGTTTTTTCCCAAGGGAAAAAGGTGAAATGCTAATCCCTGTTTATCTTATGGAACTGTTAATTTTGCTGTGAATATAAACTACAGACACACATGCACACACAGTTTTGTCTCAGTTCCACAGAGGAGCTACTGCTAAGCAGTTACACAGAGTCACATGAAAGCCAGCTGAAAGTACCCATTGAGTTTGCTAAGGATTCCCCAGAGGACACCTTAGCAGTTCTGCTCTTACAGCTCAAGGAGAATTGGTTGTTCCACAGCTACGGTGTCACTCTCCCTTCTCCCCAGAAGAGGATGCCTAAGGGTGACTTATGGTTGCTGCTTCCTAAGTGGAGCAGTAGCATTTTTTTCACCTTTAGCTCACTTGTCAACTGGCTCACAAACCCAGGCATGATATTCTGGCCCAGGATTTCTGACGTGCACACTCACATAAAGACTGGCACACTGTAGGAACTTCTGCATTCACACTGAGAGATGAGGTCACTGTGAATGTCAGTGTGCACAGCATATCGAAATACAGCACTTGCCATGCTAAAGGAAGCCATGTCACTCCTTTGCTGAAGTCTCAAATCAACTTCAGTAGCACTAAAAGTTAGCTTAAAAACAAGAGCATCAATGTTGAATGTACTATAACATATCAAGGAACTCAAGTATGTTCCTAACCTGGAAAGAAGTCACAGACAAGCATGTATCTGTGAGAAGTTTTTCACCCTAAGGAGAAATATGACTCATGCCAGAAAGTGCCATACCCAGTTCTCACTGTACGTAAGTTATTTTCATTTGGTTCCTTTCTTCTCCAACATAAATATCAGGGAAAAAGAATATTTTAAAAAAAAATCTAAGAAATGCATTAAAATGCATATTGCGTTTTTTGTGAAAATGTGTCAGTGTCTTATTCTAATTCTACTGAGGTTTTTTCACAAATATTTGAGAATTAAATCCCTAGATCTTAAATATTGACCATAAAAGAACCCATTATCCACACTTGCCATCAAGACACTAGTCTGCGGAACAAACTGCCCCAAAAGAAATGGCACAGCTCCAGCAATTTTTCCCACTGGATGCAGGACTTTGCATTTCCTCTCCAATGGTGGTGCAACTTAAATGTAATATCAGAAAGAGTCACAACACCTCCCACCATTCTGCTGGAAAAGGTTCACATGTTTTCACTGTTGGTTCAGAGTAAGTCAGACCCACATGCTGTTGTTACTGGCAAACTCAGGACAGGCAACTAAGCTGATTTTAATTTCTGAATTATAGTCACGTTTTAGGACTTTAAGGAGTGTTAGGGTAAATATGGCAATGCTTTCATGTTGGAAATGCACTCTGATATTTGGAATGATCTCAAAAGAAAAGATATAGTTGAAGGGTTAAAATAGGAAGCAGTGGATGAGCAGCAGCCTGACAAATCCAAGAAAAAGGAGAGGAAAAGAGCAGAAATGGCATTCATCTGTAGGTGTTTCTTCTGGGGAATTATCTCTAGTCATCGCCTAGTCATGAGGCAAGTTTTTGCCATAATTACAAACCCAGGCCACTGTGGTTGGGCATCGTCCAGGGAGAAGGGCACTGGAAACAGTGGTTAAAAATGATGAAAAGAAAAAAAATGTGCTGAAAGACAAAAAGATTTGTTCATGAAAAATATTGGGGAAGCAGCTCCTTCAGGATCAGGAAAAAACAGCTCTGGAAACATAAATTACATGCCAGTTCTCATGTTATCAGAATCAGAGTGCCTAAAATGTAGCTTTATTACAGGAAAATCTGACTAAGTACACAGGCACTGACAAAATTCCCCAGTGTAAAATCCCTGATGCCTGGTTTCTGGCAACAAACCTGCCTGGATCCCTGACGGGGAACCCGGCTGGGTTTACGCCGTGGGTTTTTCTCCTCTTTGTCAGCTGGGGAGAGAGCCCCCTCTTGCAGCGTTCCCACTCTGCCACAAAGACAGCACAATCCAGGTTAACCAGGCACCTCTCCTTACATGCTTATGAAAGGGACGTCAAATTCTCTGGACACAATAAATGGGGTGTATCAGGTCACCAAGCCTTACTCATCTCACAGGGTGCTCGCACGTAGAGCCTCCACCCATAGCTCAAAGGGACCTCAGGCACTCATAGTGCAGCAAGGCGGCTACAAGGCATTGATTGCTCATGGTGACCTTGCTCCCACAGAGGGAAGGTGCCATGCTGCTTTGGTGACCATCACAACCATCACAGAGCCACAGTAAGGAGAGAGCACCTCTTCTGCAGCCCCTGCCTGTTCCCTCCACCACTGCTCACCGTCTCTATCGTTGACTTCACCTAACCAGCCCCTTATCTCTTCCTCTGGTGTTACCTCCCAGGCTCCATTTCCATAATGGATACTCTTGCACTCCCTGCCTTCACCCTGTCCCACCTCCCCCTATCCACTGGGGACATAAGATCCTGCTCAGCAGAGCTCCTGGTGACTCTGCAGCTCTCCTGCACTGGTGCTCAGCCGTGGCACATTAGAGCACTACCTGCTACTCCAGGTCATACCTCAGCCACCCATTCACCTAGCTGCCTTATTTCCCACTTACCCTTGTTGTCACCCACCAAGCTTGGTTTGTTTCTACAAACCTTTGTAGGATATAGGAAACCATCCACAGTGACACTAGAACTCTGGCAACTTAACTGTAAAAGGAATGATGGTTCCCACTCCTTAAATCTTTGAGCAATGAAGGGGAAAGAGAAGAAAAAAACCAACCAAAACCAACACCCTGTGATAGTTGTGCCCCATTCCTAATGGCTAACAATTTGTATTAGCTGCTAGGGCCCACTTTATGGCTGTTTTAGGATGTTTAAATTTCCAAGAAGCCTAATCTGCTGCCTCAGCCATCAGTGCTGCATAAGGAGCAGAATGGGAGTTTAGCTGGGATGAAATAGGGACTGGCAGCAGTCACATTAAACAACACACTGCTGCAATAGAGCAAGCAAATAATAAGTGTAGATTGATAGACTGGTGAATTGGCTGGGTTAGATGATACCAAGGTCATGCACTCTGGATACAGAGTCCTGAATTTTCATTCTGTCAGGATTCCCTGGTGATGGACTATCTTCCTTTGTGTCCTTACCCACACATTTCAGGTGCTGAGTCAGTTAAATGACTGCCACATAGTGGTCTTTGCTCTGGACTGGATTGTGACAGGATATGTCAGAGCAACGGTAATCAAGCACCCACAAACTCTGGATGTATAGAGTCTCTCGAAGTAAGAATGATTCCTGGGCAGAGCAGTCCAAGAGATGCTGCAAGAATATTTGAGATTTTAGAACTGACTCACTCCATCACTAGCAGTGAGTCAGCTAACCCTTTGATACATATCTTTCTTTCTGCCTATTGTGTTTGGGACTGCCTGGACCTTTATCACTGTGATGAAGCACAGAGCAGGGGAGCAGTAAGTGTCACAGACTCAAAGATGAACATGAGGCTCATACTGCCTAAATGCTACAAGGTACGTGGTGACCAGCTAGGATAGTGTTAAAGAATGAGATGAAGATGGGTCTGGCAGATAGTTAGCATCATTTATTCACAAACGTAGGGGATCAAATGTACTTCTTGGTGCAGATCGTGCCGCCTCACTTGTAGTAGGTATTGACTAGCATGAAAAGGTGGGATAGTAGTACCTGTTTGGGTTACCTGTGGAAAAACTGGTTACCAGGTTTCATGGGTTTGCACTTCAACTGGTAATACTAACACCCCAATTACATGCTGAAGGTGTGAATGCTGCTTGTTACTGTGCCCCTAGTTACATGAAGCTGTGTGTGCCATATAATGTTATCAGGTTTGCAGTGCACAAGCAGAACACCACAATATGAAAAGGCCTCTGATCTTTGCTCCTGACTGTAGAGCTACCCATTGCTCTATGTGCACTACTGCTGATTGGTATTTATTCCTCTTGGCTCCATCTTTGTCAGGGTGGAAGAACAAAAGAGCCTCAGCTTGTTTTGCTGTTTTCCTTCTTTGTGTTTATTTCTTTGCCAAGGCAGAAATAGCTATTTGGACAGAGGAAGCCAGGTCTCTTTCCCTTTCCCTTTTTTGCTCCTTTGCTCATATCTTTCCTCTCAAGTATCTTGCATAAAGGGTCACAGTGGCATCAACTGTACATATGCCTCTGAAGAGTCAGGGGGAAGTGCAGCTGCTGGTCTGGTGGCTCTCCCACCCACTCAGCTTTAGCCTAAAGCTTGGTGTTTTACCTTCTTTTTCACAGGATGGCTTGCATAGAATGAAGAGACATTCCTTCCTAAATGTTTCCCTCTTCTTTTATGTTTCTTTGTCTCACTGCGTACAATAGCACCATTAACGTCAGTAGTACAAAATAGTCCTAATCCTTTGCAGCCAGTTCCAGAGTTGACAAATTTAACTTTTACAAAATCTCGAATTTGAGAGAGAATCTCAGAGATGAACTACAAATTCAGCACCTAAAATGAGAAATCTTGGTTTATCCCTTGGAATAAATTATCTTGAGGCATATATGGCTTAAAATGTAATGAAACAAATGGGGAACTGAGCTGAAAAAACGGGTTTTCAGACCTGAGCTTCCTCGCTGAAAGGTATTCATAGATATTCTTTCACTGATTTCTTCAGATTTTATTGTACCAGAAGTTAGAGAGAGCTACATTTGGATTTAGTTTCGATTGGTTCTTACTTCTGAGGTAATTTTATGAAAAAAGTTTACCATATAGATATATTTGTGCTCCAGTTTACAGAGCCCAGGAAACCAGCATTTGGGTTCTTTTTCATATACATCTCAATATTAACAATGTTATGCAAGAAGGATAGATAGGGACTGCCAGCTCCTGCGATCGTGGTTGCTGGTGTATTTTAAGAGAAAATCCTATTTCCAGTTGCAATTTCCCAGTCTGTATCACTCCAGATAAATACTTGGCTGAAATCATATTGAATTAATTTTGGAAAATTTCTGATGACATTGTAAAGCTATAGCTGCTGCTGAGGCTTGAACATGCATGTGTATTTGCATATTTGTGCATATTTTCCAATTATCCCTTGTCTTTTTTTGAAGTTGTGCTATGCCTCAGCTTTTGTGCAGTGCTAGGATTTTGGTAGAGGAAGGTGTCACAGTGTTAGGAATGTGCTTTTTCCTGTTTTTATAGGAACTGGGGTTAATGGCTGTGGATGAAGGGAGGGAGGCTGAACAGGGGTTTTGAGTCAGGGCCTGGCTGAGCAAGGAAACTGGAGCTATGAGTCAGATGGGAGGAGACTGGGGCTGGCTGGGTTCAGAAACTAGGTTAGGAACCATCAGAGAGAGAAGGAGAGATCACAGGGGATCGCAGGGTTAGGCTGTATGGCACATCTCCATCATAACAGCTGGGAAGGGTTTCCGGTGTTCCTGTCATGGGCCCAAGCTCTCCAGGGCTAGCATACGGCAGTTACCTACTCCTACCATACACCTTGATGTAGTCTTTCACCACATGATTTCCTACTGCTTTCTTCATCGAGCTCCTGCCTCATTCACTGCACAGAGTGGATGTTATTCATCTGCTTCATTCTCATAATTCAGTGTAATGGCCCTACATCCTATTTACTGCTCGCTATTCAAACCCTGTTCCAAAGATAGAATAATTAATTTCCTCATGGGCTGTTCCTCATGGGCACTCATCATTACAGTACTTCATAAATAGTAATTCATTCATTTTCACAACACTCATGTGAGAGGTAGGTTGGTGTTATTCCCATTTTTCAAAAGGGGTACTGAGGCAGCCAGACTTTAACTAAGGCCAGCATTTGCGCTAATTATAGATGATCGAGCTACATCACTTCGTCCTGGTTTGTCAGAATGCTCAGCATTGCACAGCCGTGTATATCATCAATGCACAGCTCAGATGTCATCATGAGCGGCACTTGGGAAGGAAGACTGCTGAATGGCAAGTCAAATGCTCTCAAAACATAGTGACCATAAATGAACAGCCTGGTCTTGGTGTTCTCACAGCATTGCAGATGAGGAACCTCAGCCATCCAAGCTAGGAGAAGGCGATTAATGCTGCCCTGTATGCATACCAGAGCTTAAAGAGAATGAGACATTTACTTCGTGGATAGTTTCATGGGTGCATAAAGAATGACCTTAGATGCTTGAGGTCCATCCCAGGTCCTGGAGACAAGCAGCCAGTGGCCCCTTCTCTCCCACTTCAACCCTCTAACCTTGGCCCAGAGTTTCCCAGTCCTATGACTGGGAATCTCAATCCCCCCTCTCTGCCATCAGCTTATTTTTCTCACTGGGTTTCTTGCCTACTTTTTGCCCACCTCAGTTCCAGTCCCAGTTGCTCATCCCCTCGCTCTTCACCCTGGCTTCAATCCTTCTCCCATCCTATGAGGCAGTAAGTCACAAAGTGGCACCACTGGACCTCTTTCCCATGCTCCTTGTCCAACATACATGCTTCTCACCAACCCAGGCTGACAGTCTTTCTTTCACAGTCTCAAATTGTTGACATCTAATCTCAGGTTCCTGCCTCCACTTCCTAGCATTCTTACGTCCCATGCCTAAACACGTGCAACCACAACATTTGTGATCAGCAATGGGGCAAGTTTTGCTCAGAGCCTGCAACCTGGGGGATGGCATGTGCTTGACGCAGATGGAGCCTTTGGAGGACATTGCTGCTAAATTCCTGGGAAGTGGCATGTGCTTGGTACAGATGGAGCCTTTGGAGGACAGGGCTGCTAAATTCCTGAGAAGTATCTACTGAACTTGAGCAAATGCTAAGTATTTGGCTAAAGTCGGTCTGTTTTCGCATTCTTGACTTGAGGGTAGGTCCCTTTCTATGCCAAATGTAATGTCCGTGCTCCAAGGGATGGATATATCAGAGTTAATTGATTAAACAGTTGCAAAGACTTTTTTGATGTGGGCAAAACAATATATTTTCTATAATCTTGTTCTTGGAAATTGCTGAACTATTTTCACTGAAATTTTAGAACAACAAATAAATCAAAGTGAGGCAGACATCCAGCATGAGGAATTTTAGTTGAACACTTAAAGTCTGGCACAGTTATAAGCAACTGAAGAAAGGGTTTTAAAATGGGAAGTGTCAAGCATTAAGTATAGGTGGTACTTCCAGCTCCGCCTATAATATAGATTGGATTAGGTGCCTGGTTCTGTTCCCAGGGCATTCTGGATTAAACCAACTGACTCACAGTGGAGTAGGAAGACGTTCCTATTTTTCTCAGGTTAATACGTTTGTATGGCATTTTTGTCCCCAAAAGAAAGAAAGGAAAAAAAAATTTAAAGCCGTGCCATTTATCTAGAAGATTTTTTTATTTATTGGTATTGGCAAGGAATGCATAATTTGCTGACAATATGGAATGGATGATTATGGCAACCAATTTTATGAGAGTCTTATAAAAAGAAAGGCTTAATAATAAAATGTTAACAGTTAGAATTTAAAAATGAGTCAGCTACAGAGAAAATAAGACAAAGGCAAAAAGAAAAAAGAAAAAAGAGAAACCTTTCAGAGCAAAATGTTTTATTTCCATTTATTTCCAATGCTTTGCAGATGTGTGTGGGGCAAGTAGGAGGCTAATATATCTCACTTTAGCAGTACTAATTGTTTGCATTATCACAATAATCAAATGCAACCATATTAATCTCTGTGGTTATTAACTTGATTTTTACACATTAAGATTTAGATTTAATCCCCTGGGACCATCTATTAATGCTTTTAAAGTTGAAGGGTTTCAACAGTTTTAAGGTTTTTTCCCCTCTTTTAGCTGCAGGCAGTAAAATTTGAACGTGTGTGGAGTTTTGTATTTTGCATTCCTGTGGGATTTTCAGAGACACTGCTGTCAAGGACCATGAATCATGTTAATACATAGCAACCTCTACAGCTATTAAAATGTCTGCAATAATGTGATTATTTTAAAACGGAAAAACTAATATCATATGTATTACTTAAAGATCAATCCTTTTTTTTTTTTAAGTCATTGGAAAGGGCTGCTTTTGGGAGGGGGGAATGGAAATGGTGGGAGTCACTAAATTGTGAAATGTCTAATCCACTGAGAAGAGAAACTTCAGTTCCTTTTACAAAACACATCCTTACCGAGTTTATAGTCAATGAAGCATAGAAATGGCCAAAAAAATCAAGACCAATAAGCATGAAAAGCTATTTTATTTTTGTTTAGCCAAATAGTAGTTAAACCGACCTGCTGGAACAGTAACTGATTTCATGCTTTCATGGTCACTGAGTGATGACACCCAAGCAGAAAACTGGGCATGGTGGTGTTTTTATGAGATGTCAATGTGGAATGTAGTGCTAGGACTGAAAAATGACAGAAACTGGTTAAGAACTTAGTTTTCAAAATGGGTGTATCAGATACATCATTTACAACTTACGTAAACAAGAAAATACAGTAAAGTGACACCATGAAAAGAGTAAGAGGAGTGTATTACAGCTCTAGTCGCTAAATATTAACTCCACAGACAGATACAGTAAAATGCTGGTTTTGACAAGAAAGGACAGAGTTTCTCAGATGATGTATCTTGATTGCAGTTGACTGTGCATATCCATGTCACTTTTCCTTATGAAATCCTGCCTTGGCTATCTGTTCTGTTGGGCAGCCTTCAAGCAGCCACTTCTTGATTTCACATCTCCGAGAGGGTGCAAAGATATGAAACCTTCTACAGCTCCTCTGTCGTTTCTGTATCTCCTTTCCTGAATGTCCTAGGACCTTCTCCTCAAGCAAATGCTCTAGCATCTTATGTTGTTCAGGAGTTTAGAGGTTTGTGCTTGAATGAAGCACCACAGAGGGCAAAAACGTCCCTGTCCCTAGCAGCAACTGAACGACATCATGGGTAGGATGCTATCATTTTAATAGATATGAATTCAGCTAGTGCCAGCCGGTTGAGTGGCATTTTATAAGGTGTTAAACAGGTCTGAAATATGAGCTCTGGTCTTTCAGTACACAAGTGGCCAAATACAATGTGATATATTTTACTGGGCACTCAGAAGGATATTGTCATGAAAGAAAGGGCTCAAGTGCCCTTGCTCAAGGTCAGGTGGGTTCCTCAGACAAGCATTTTAGCAAGCTAGTTATTGGCACCACAGCAAATAATTTTAGATTATGGAATATAGGCACTCCATTAGCATTGTTTTAAATTGCACTTTCTGTTTTGTAAAATCAAAAAGGAAATTTCATGGGGAAAAGAAGTCTCACATTCATGCAACATTAATGTTTAGGGAATAATGTGGTGTTTTGCCATGTTAAAAGAATTATTACAAACCCTTCATTGAGAAGCTCTAGAGATCTCGTACTTTGGAAAAGAGACTTGGTAATTGGATGTGCAGGAGGGGGAAGGAGATGTATGGGGAGGGTGTCACTTTTGGTGACAGCAATGAACTTTTTTTTTTTTTGTTCTTGTGCAAAAATACCCTGATCTGGCCAAATTAGAAGCCTTTGAAAAATCTGAGGAGCAGGTAGATGCAGGTTAGTGTGGGGCAAGTAGCTGGAGCTCAGGGTAGTGCTCTCTGCCTCCCTAAGCTGAAGAAAGAATACCATGAGCTCATGGACATGCAGACAAGAATGCTTGGAGGAGGCAAATTGAATTTCCATGTGCCACTTCCAGTGCAGGTATTTTTCTACTTTCATGGCTCTTTTTTGTATTACCTCCCAACCCCAGGAATCTTGAATGCTATCAGTAAATATGGGCCAGCTCACATCTTCCAAATCTCCACATAGGGATGATCTTTCCCAGCACCACAAAAGTTGCAGCGATGCTCACCCCCCACCCGGCTTCACCAGCCTGCTTGCCCCGGGGAACAATGGGGCTGAGCTGCCTAGGAGCCAGGGTGAGAGGTCGTGGCATCCCACTGAGCTGCCAGATTTGGGGGCAGATCCCACGGCCTCTACTGCACTGAGCCAAAAGCAGGTCTTCTCTTGCCCCTTGCAATCCTGGCAGGGAATCTTGGCAAGAGGAGCCTCAGAGGGATTTCTTCCTCAAAACTCACCTTTCCCAGCCTTGGGTTTTGTTGGGGTTCTTTTTAGTTCTTTCTCTTTTTTTTTTTTTTCTTTCTTCTTTTTTCTGTTCCACATAGAAAGAGACAAGACCGTATGGAAAATTAACTGCACTGGTTTACAGGTCACATGTGTGAGAGGCTGTGAGCGTTTGTGCACGGGGTCATTGTTGGATTTAACAGCGATTGCTTTTATCCTTGCAACTGAAGCTGCCACATATTTTGAGATACCTGCTTATTTTGTAAAGCTAGAGGTCTGGGCAGAGGAACTGAGAGAGTCTCTCAGCTCCGCTGAAATACCTTGAACTTGGAGAGCTGAACTGAGCGACAGACTGGAAAACAAACCAAAAAAGAAACAGAAAATATAAACATGTAAATGTGACATCTGTGATTCCACTTTGCCGAGCGTTTTACATGTGTGAAAATAGCTCATTGTCTTGCAAAAGTGAGAACTTTGGGGTTGAAACCGATGACAGAAATTAAAGGGACTTAAAAGGAAAAACCCAGCTATAGAAATGAATTTAAAAGGGGAAAGAAAAAAAAAAAAAGAAAAGAAAAAGGCTATGCCAGCATTTTCCTGAATGATAGCAGTGATGTGTGCTAAAGAATAGGTGTTGACAGAAAAGAAACACAACCCTTTAATAAAGGAGGTGGGCAGGCAGACATAAACTGCTGAAATTTCAGCATTTCAGAGTCCTGTGGGTAGAGAACACTGGAACACAGGAAAAACAAGTAGAAAAGGTTTTAGGAAACCCTCACCTCCTAAAATTGTTGATCATTTTAGATGCCATTTCACTTGAGAAAAGAAACAATTACATAAATATCTTAATTAAAAAGAAGAAGAGAAGACAGAGGGAAAAAAGGAGGAAAAGATACATTAATGCTCTGAGTTTCCTTTCAGATATCCCCTGCACTGTGTCATAATAAATCTTGCATCTTGCTGCTCAGCTGAGGGCTCTGCTGCAACATTCGTTGGTCGCTTTGTTTCTGAGCGCTGTTTGCATCAAATCTGGGGAGTTCTGTAAGAAGCTGCAGCAACACTGTAATATTTCCTTGCTATTTCCCAGCAAAACATGATCCAAAATCATGCTTTGGAGACGAGGTACTGGGGAAGCGCTGCTTTGGGTAGCTGCGACTCCCTGACTCTGACAGCCTCTTCACGGTTACTAGTATCAGCGGGGTGGATGTGCGTAGTCTACTTGCACAAGGTTTGTGATGTGGTTTTGAGTTCCTACCTCAGAAATGCATTTTGGCTAGGAAATAAGTGAGGCATAGGATTCTCTTTCTTGCCATACACACATGAGGAAGTTGTTACCTGTGTACCCCGTTCACATTAGGTAACTGGGCTTCTAACATTCAGGAAGAGATTCCTGCTTATCAGATAATCAGTAGCTGTGCAAACATGAGTAAAAATCATGATTTTTCTGAAGAATGTGGACTGTGTGATTCTGTCCTCACTGAGGCATTGCAAAGGGTGCTAATTTCCACAAACTGCTTTATTTGTCTTTCTCTTTGCTGCATCTTTCAATGCCTTTATTCTCTAGGGGTCATGTCATTGTCTTCTAAAATCTTGAAAGATCTTGCTTACATGTGAAAAGTGGCTTTTTACGAACTGCACAATTTCAGAAATTAAAGATAATAAAGGCATCTTCTTCTTCTAGGGCAGCAAATGGGTTATGATAATTCCTGTGTATTTTTCTTTTTCCAATTTCAATGTAAACATAGTGGAAAGAGACAACATCAAATTAACAAAATGTATTGCTCAGTGTTCGTTCAGCAGGCATGAGATTTGAGGCATCTTAATAGATGACCCAAGATTCTCATATTTTTTACCGTGCAACATCCTCCTAAGTTGCTGAAGTCTCATTTCCATGCTAACATTCTCCTCTGGATATACTTTCTTTTTTTTTAATTTTAAATTTTTCTGGACCAGAGACTAGAGATTTGAAAATAGTTGCCAGAATATTTTTCCATATTCCAAAGTAATAGAAGTTCTTAAGATTAAGTCCTTGATTCTGCAGTAGGATACAGGCTTTGCCTATGGTCTCCAAGTAGACAAGGGGCTTTGAAGACCTACAGGCATCCGGCTGCCTTGCCAACTCTTGCTGGACTGCGGCTTCAATCAAAAGCAAATATGAATTAGCAGTTTATACTGATTAAGAGTTCTATTTCTGTTGCAAGAGGGGGAGAAAAAGAGGTCACATTTCGATGAAGATGTGTTTCCGCATGGTATCATGCACAAATTGATCAGAGGTAGTTTCCCTCACTTATTTTGGATCTAGACCATGACAAAAGACTTGTTTCCATTGATATTGGTAAGACTGTTCATCTGAATATGGTCTGATAAATGCAACAAATCATCCTCCAAATGCTTTGTGGAAGATTGCATTTCTTATATGAGGACCCAATCCTCCTCTTTGGTATAATGTTTACTCTTTGGCTTTTCTAAGGAGGAGCAGAATTAGATTACAATAAAACCTGGAAAACACACTCTGGTGCAGGTTATTGGAGACAAAAAAAAGGATATTTTGAAACATACAGTTAATTCTGGCATCCTGACAATGCGGTTTAGGTTGCAAAAAGCCACTGAAATGCATCAAAATGATGGTGATGACTAATTTAAGTCCTAAAGAGAAATGATTAATGGATAATACATATCACCAACCAGCTTTGAAATTCACAAACTTTGCTTCTAGATTTCTCTGTTTTAAAACAAAAGACATTTAAGTAAAGAGATTCTTCTTTTCAACACTCCAAGCCCTTGGAATATCGTCTTTATGGATACAATTCAGAGTTCAGCTAAAAGATCATATTGCTTTAAAATGGGCATAGTAAAACCAAGCATGCCTGGAGGAGAATTTGTAAGCACAATTATGTTTGCCATAGAGTTGCTAGGTCAGTGGGCGGTATACGATGCACCCATCTTTCTAGGAGCAGTAGGATTTCCTGCTGTTTTTTTCAGTAGTGACCTAGAAGGAGGTTAATGATTCCAAAGAATGACTTTTCCCTTAGGGAAAATTTAATCTTCTGACCTTTTTCTCTATCTGTCCATTCCTTTTAAGTCACAGACCCCCTTCATTTAGCTTACATCAAGCTGTTTTATTTTCTTCAAAAACATGGTTGAAGTGATTGCTTTTGCTTTCATTTAACCCTTGAACTGGATGCATTTCCAAACTAAATCATTGCCCAGAATAAGGACTTGCTTGTAAGCATTTCTTTCAGATTTCTATACTTGTCTTAAATGTGATTGTCAACCCTTAGAATCACTTTGACAACTGACTAACTTCGAAAATGCATGCCTTTAATGTACTCTCGCAATCATCTCCAAGACTTGCTTTACAAAAAGAACATGACAGGAATAAAGCAGCAATTGGAATTTTTTTTTTTTTTTTTTTTTTGAATTCTATCAAAATGCTGATGGAACCAGAGTACTGCGGAAAGAAATTTTAGTTTAAATACCTTCACCAAGACCCATCATGCCATTTGGGGGATTAAATTTGAGCTCATAAAAAAAATATCACCATTGCACAGTCAAACTGTTGGAGTGTTTTGCTTTGAACAGTGTAGACAGTATTGAATCAAATTTGTTGTCAGAATCCTGTAAAATAAAATTGTAATTACTTTATTATTCTCAAAGGTGTTGACTCCAGGGTGCAAGGAGTTCTGGAGGGTAACTGGAAACAGAAATTCCCCTGTGCTTAAAGCTGTCAACTTCCTTTTACTCCACAGCAGACACTGCTTTTGTCTTTATTGTATTACATGCAGTTATTGCCAACATAATAATTCATGAATATTCCTTCATTTTCAGAATTATAATTAAGCTGGATTTTGACATTATGACAAAGTAGGGCGGCTTGTCAGCAGAAACATTCAGCCCTTAGAACAAAGGAATTGCCATATTGGAGCAGACCAGTGGTCCATCTAGTCTGGTATCTCTCTGCCTCTCACACTGGCCAATGCCTGAGGCTACCAAGGAAGGCATAACCCCCCCTAATGCACCTAATTGCGATACTATACCACAGAGGGAAATTTCTTTTCGACCCCAGCTGGTGATCAGCTTATGCCCTGAAGTATGAGGATTGATAGCCCTTATAATTTTTATTCTAGCTGGTGTGGCTGCAGATGCTATACTTAATCAAATAAATGTCTAATACTTTGATAAAGCTAAGTAAGGACTAAATACTCTCATCTCTTGGGAAAAATCCCAAGGAAGGAAAGAGTGCTGAGAAATTCCACAAGGAGAATCACAGCAAGTTCCCACTGCTTTCGCCCCTCTCAGGGGAGTACAGTTTGCATACTTGTGGAGAGGCTGGCAGGGCTGGAAAAGATGTCAAGCAGCACAGTCCTAGGCTTCATGAGGGAGTCGGGCTCCAAGTTTGGCTGCTCTTTTCCCTCATTCTGTTCCTTGTCCTGGGCTGAGAGGGCTGTTTAGACTGGGTAGTGGGAATTAGGAAGACCACTGCAGCTATTTGGATTTCTGTTTGAAAAAGCAATATTTTTAGAGGAAAACCTGTGGTGCATAGGGCAGCTGTTTCTCAGGTCTTCCTCTGCAACCTGAGATGCCCTTTCATCAAACCTGCATATAACTGGCCATGTGCTCTTTGTGTGGAGAAGCAGCTGAAGAGTCTCCAAGAACTGGAGGACATGACAAAGAGTTTGTCCTCTTCTTTTTATCGCTTTTCTTTTTGTTTCCTAATCTTTCATTCCCTCCTTTCATTTTTTTTTTCCTTTTTTTTTTCAGCATTTGCCCCAAAGCTGTTTTCCTCAGTCCTATGCAGCAGCAACAACTCCCACAATTTAACCCTGTTTTCTGATGAAAAAGGCATCTCCATATATTCATTTAAATGTACTTCCCACTTATATTTTGTGAAATGTAAGAGAAAAGACAGGAATGCCTGAGCTCTTCTGTGTCACCTGAAATTTTATGGGGTCCTAAACTCCTCATCCTTTTCATGTTTCTAAATTAAATGATCTTTTATGTCTGCTTTCTAACTTGGTCCTGTCCCCCATTTTTTTGCATATTTACTGCATTTCTGTATATGTTCCCTTGGTTTTCTGTGTCTTGCCTATCTATAATCCACAGAATAAAATACAACAGAACATCCAGAAACGTAGCTTTTACACATTAAATTGTATAGTAATATTTTAAGTTGAACCATCTTTTTTGTTCTTGGTGTATCTGAGTGTTTTCTCTATTTCTCTGTGTTTTCTACGCTCCTGCAGTATGCTGGATAGCATTTTCAGTGAATAATGCCTACAGATTCCAATGCTAACTAATAGCCATCAGTTCTTGAAAATATTTTCCAGCATGCACTCCTTGGCATTAGTCTGTTTAATTTTACATGCCATCATGTTCACCATTTTATTTTAGTTCACTGGCTCAATCTGAAATTTTTTTCAAGTTTTGCCTAAATTCAGCTAACTTCATAAATGACCAGATACTCCCATGAATTTTCCTGTGTAGGCTTTGGGTCTAAATACCAGAAAACAGGCTGTGACTCTTGTAGTAGTTATGTAGCTTCATTTCAGAGCTTTATTTCCCCAGATTACTAATGAATGAGATGAACAAAACCATCTTTATTGCTGCTATTGATACCAGGGGCGATTCAGACTTAACTTCTTTCTCTGCTTCAACTGACCACTGATCTTCTGCAGTACCTAGAGAAAGGGATGTTGTCTAGTCATCTAAATGCAGTTCTGGAACCTGGGTGCTCACGAACTGAAGTCATGGTTCTGACACAGCTTGCTTTTACACTTGTAGGTAAGTTACTTCACCTCTAACATAACCAGCTCATTAGGAAGTTGTGGTAATCTGCAAGTGTTTATAAAATGCTTTCTGAGGCAAAATTCTAGTTCTTCTGATGTTTCCAGCTTTGATTGCCATCTTGTATCCAGTTTTTGCACCATAGATGGACTTCTTCAATTCTGGAGCTGCTATGTTTTTCTTGAGAGAAACCTTATGGTAAGCTTTTGGAAACACTAAATAAATTGTGTCTTCTGGTTCTACTTTATCGACTAGTTAATTAACTCTTTCCTGTAGCTCTAGGAGGGTTGAGAGAATGTAGCTGGAAGCATTGCAGGTTTTCCCTGCTATCTGTGTGGCTAGGCATATTATTTTTACTGATTCTCCAAATAGTTTCCTAGTACTAAAGACTGACTGATTTATAATTCCCAGGATCATCATTAGCACTTTCTTAAGAGATGGGTACAACCATCGCCACTCTCCAATCCTCTGGTACAGGAGCTGTTTTTAATGATAAATTACATATTTTTGTTAGCAGCTCACTTGCATTGGTCCTCAGCTCTTTCAGAGCTCTTGGATGAATACCATCTGGTCCTACTGAGTGATTGCCGTTTAATTTCTCAGGTTGATCCATCACCTTTTCTGATACTCCTATTTCTGGTAGCATCTCTTTCAACACGTAAAAGGAATAAAGCCTGTGTAGTATTGCATTCTCTTTGTTAAAGAACAGTGGGGAAAAGCTGTTTGGCTCTTTTTTTTTTTTTTTTTTCTTTTCCCTTTTTTGTATTTTTGATTGTCTAATGCTGCTAAATTTAATGGAAAAGAAATTGACAGCATATACCCTTTTCATTTATAAACATTGTATTACCAAATAAACCCTAAAGATGTGGCAGAGATTTTGTTAGGGAATGACACTGACAGAAGCCCAGAATTTCAAGTTCATTTATATTTTCTATTAATAGTGAATCGTACTTTTCAGCAAACTGCTGTGGAAAAACTGCCAGGGGAAGTATATATAACATTTTGGGGGATTTCATTGTTATTTGCTACGGCTGAGCAGAAGAATAAAGATGTACTTATATTACTTGCAGTACTAGAATCCAGAACAGAAAAAAGAATCAAAAAGCAAGCTTCTGCAATGTAATAGCTCACTGACAAGCAACCAAATAGAGAAAAAACAAAACCATTACCATACTTACATGAAAACAGAGCAAGAAAGAGAAGTATCGTAATTAGTGTCAAGTGATAGAGTATTTCTCAACTCTGCATATTTCTCTATGTACCTCCCCACTCTTCTTACATACTTATATGAATCTCTCCTCCATTTGTTTTTACTACTCACAGTGCTCTCTGATTTACACTGTAAGCTCCTCCGGTAGGGACCTTGTCTTTTCGTATGTCCATAAGGTTAAATACATACCAATCAAACTGTTGAAAATATAATAACTGATAGTTGGGTTGTGGGCTCTTCTCTTCTCTTCTCTTCTCTTCTCTTCTCTTCTCTTCTCTTCTCTTCTCTTCTCTTCTCTTCTCTTCTCTTCTCTTCTCTTCTCTTCTCTTCTCTCCTCTTCTCTTTCTCTTCCCTCTCCCTCTCCCTTCCCTTTCATTCTTTCTTCTTATAACAAATGATAAGTTAAAATCAAAGGTAATAATTAGTTTAAAACAGCCCTCAGAGGCAGTCCCAGAAAAAAATGACCTTTTGAGCTACAACTGAACTAACCAATTTTATTGTGCCTTGAGGTCAAGGCTCCTATTTCACATGACTTGAGGGTCTTTAGGTGCATGCTACCCTGCAGTAAACCACACAGAAAGTTATAATCAAGTACACTTTGCACTTCAGACATCTATTGAGGAATAGTAACAAGATTTAGTTCAATCTGAGCCAAAAGTAATCCAGAACCAGCCTCAGGAATGCAGTAGAAAATTCCTAAAAGATCAGAGATGAGATTAAAATACAACAAAAAATATAACTAGAAGACTGGCTAATGCAAAGTGAAAGCATTGGACTGATTTTGAGTGGGCTGGACTCTACAATTACAACTTTGTCACCACAGTTTGAAATCTATTAAAGGGATTTATGCTTTGCAGCTGACATTTAAAATTAAGGATTTATTGGACTGGGAATGAATATTTCTTCTGCAATCAGCTTTTTGGAGGTCATATTTCATAAACTGTTATTTTTCTGTTTAATCTACTGTAGCAAGATTTTGTGCTGTTAGAACATTTGAGATATATAAATACAGAAAACAGTTTTTCATTGTAAAGAGACTGCTATCATAAAATTGCTGTTGAGTTGCATCACATAACATTTTCACTAGGTACCTAATATCTCCCGCTTGTATATGCTATTAGGCTGGAGCAAGAAGAAGTGAGCGGCATCTGACACTATATGACTCGTGCACCAGTAACAAATGGACAGGTTTAATTCAATTTAATTTAATTTTTTTTTTGCTTCTCTTACACAACGTCTTTTTAAATTTTCTTTTTGGAAATTTATGCACACATTTCTGTGTGTTGCTAGAAGGCTATGAAGGGCTGCATGCTTTTCCATTCTTGTGCATTTATAGAAATGAATTAAACTTCTCTGCAGCTGATTTTTTGAATTCTTGAACTGAAATTAATTACTGGGAAGAGGAAGGGTATTTTTCAAATTAGGACAGTAATTAATTTAAGACAGTTGTTTTCCTTTGCTATTCTAACCCAGACTTCTCAAAAACAAAGAAATAAAAAGGATCATATAATCATATTTACACAATTCCCACTTAGCTGTCTTCTGTATTAGAGCATTCCTACGCAGAAGCAGGAAAGAAAATCAGGATATATAAATTAGAAACTGGAGTACGATTTCTTAAAGGGTGGCTCTATTGTTAAGGAGCAGACCCACAGAAATCAGATGCCGCTAGACGCCTGGAAACCTCAGGTGGTTATTTGCGCAGGTCTAACTGCAAAATGTAGTAGATCTCATGTTACAGTTCATCTTTGCAAAGGCATGATGTATCCTGTTCAACTGTAACTTCATTTTGCCCAGTTCCAACTTAAACTGTTGCATGCTTCGTCCACAGACAGGGTGAGAAATGATAGCTGAAGCAGCCTAAACATATTTGAAGAAATCAGTGTATGGTCTCTGCTCCAGCTTGGTTTTCCTGCGCGACGCAGCAATGGAGATAAAGGGGAGTCATTGGTGAGACTGGTCTGAGTGTGACACAGCCTTGTTTCTGTTGCATCTGTGTGTTTCCTGAAACAAGGTAACTTCGGGGAAAGTGTTTCTCAATGCT